>CM060455.1:20355997-21629495 GCA_030544415.1 Thalia dealbata
CCATATGTTTAATTCTTGATTAATGGATTCATTGACAATATTTCAGGAGGAAACCAGTTGCAAATAGATAGAGAGAGTTGTTCAAACTTGGTAACTAGAGCCCAAAGTAATATGTTGAGCTCTGTGAATCAGTCCATCTTCCCCATCATGCAAGAATCTAACGTTTCAAATGGTAATGGTGCTATAAGGAAGACAGAGTTAGATACCCTTGGGAATATGTCATCTTTGAACAGTGAACAACTTTCTTCAAAAAGTAGTAGTGAGACAGTCCAGAATATTTCCCCTGATAACCATACAATTGTCACCGTTAAAGAATCATCCATAACAACCATGCCATTCTCAAAGTTGCCATCATCTGGTCAGCGATTAATACCACCAGATTTTTCAACTTGCTTTTCTTCAAATGAGAATGTTACATGTGGAGGAGATGCTGCTAGCTCATTTTTTTCCCATAGGAATTATGCTATTGGGGCACCTGATGGAGGTAGATATGGAAACCAAGTTAAAAATGACAGGGCTCCAAATAGTAGAGTTTCCTTCAGCCGTCATTCCTACATGAACCAGTATATTCATGGTGATATTGCTGCATCTGCAGCTGCTAGTTTAGCTGTTCTCACTAATGGAGAGAAAGGCTTTTCTGAAGCTCATATTTCATCCAAATTACGGAAAGCTGTGTCTATGAGCATTGCATTGCAAATGAAAGCATTTTCTGAAGCCACAATGTACTTTTTGTGGCCAACTTTTGAGAAGAAACTATCGGACATCCCAAGAGAAAGATGTGGGTGGTGCATTGCGTGCAAAGGTTCAGTGACAACCAAAAGGGGGTGCTTGTTAAATTTAGCTGCTGCAAATTCTACTAAGAATTATGCAAGAAATAATAATGGTCTTCGCCCATCTAAGCATTATGAATTTCAGTACCCAGTGATAGCAGCACATATAGCAAACATGGAAGAGACACTGCATGGCCTACTTGTGGGGTCACTGATAAATGCACATTATAATCAACAGTGGCGTAAGCAAGTTCAAGAAGCCTCTAGCTGCAGGATCCTCAAAAAGCTATTGCTTGAGGTATGTAGTATGTCTAATTTTTCACACTATCATTTTTTATTCTTCTTTATCATGTTGCTGAGGCAGTAAGAAAAGGTACAACCAGTCCTGTATTAGCATTGCTTGCTAAATTATAAAAATAGATTGTTCCAAATGGACATTATTATGCTTTTAATTTATCATCATGCAATGTATCACCTTCCAATGCAAATCATCATTAAAATGTTAGAAACACCTTTCTAGCTGTGAACTAACTAAAGATACTTAACAAGTCAATAGCAGAGTTTGTTACATGAAAGAACATCCCCATGGTTTTCCTTTATTTATTTATTTATATTATTTCCTCAGCCCAAGTGCTTCTTAGGTAGAATCTCAATTTTACCTAAAGCAAATCAACAGGAGCATCTGACAAGTGCTACTAGTCTATAACACTGTCAGCTTTCTGACTAAATGAAGTGGAGATTGAAATACTTGAGGCTAGATTCTTGACCTATCCATAGCGGAGACTGCTTGTCTACACTTTGTATGGTCCTTTAATTTGGAACATTTTTTCTCGGATCCTATATCATATTTAATATGCTTCCAATCAAGAATCCATCATCAGAATAATCAGAATATCTACCTTCGAGAAAGAGTTGAGCTTTAAAACCAATTATATTAAAAATATACAAGTGTACCATTGATTAGTTACTATTATTTGTTTGAACTTGATTGCAAGTCCACTTATGACCTGATTTCAGTAGTAGAACCTATTATTATTTTACATTTATTGGTTCCTGAATCAGTCCTGTTGTAATCTTAAGTTGGTCTATGGATGTTAATACTTTGTTTTTTCCTTTTTTTTTGAGCTACTATGTTTTGAACTTTAATCATGGTGGAATTGTCTGATTCATTCTACTTACAAGGTATCATGATAATTCATGTATGTCTAGAAATTGTTTAAAGTCTTACCTGGTAATATAAAAATAATCTGGTAATTTCTTTTTCTCATCATGATAGATAATGGTTTTTAGAATGCAAATTTGATAAATAAACATGAATTTTGCATTTGTTAATGCAGCTTGAGAAGAATATTCGAGGAATTGCTTTTTCTGGAGCTTGGTTTAAATTGTTAAATGATGGATCACCAAAGTTTTCCACTGTACCAACGGGGACATCTCGCTCTGGTCCAACTCAAAAGCGTGGGCCTGGGAGGCGGAGCAAGAAGCAAATTGCATTGGAATCTGCATCTGAATCATTCGACGATAGCTGGAAGGATGTGCAGTGGTGGCGAGGAGGGAAGCTCTCAAAGGTTATTCTTCAGAGTGAGACTCTTCCAAGTATTATGATCAGAAAAGCAGCTCGCCAAGGTAATTACCCTGCATATTTCTCTTCAGAGTGAGACCTTCTGTTTGCCTCATATTTCTCTACTATAATATCTTTGAACATGCTGCTGACTGATGACCAACTGCATTATTTTAGGTGGTTTTAGAAGGATACCTAATATCTGCTATCCTGAAAGTGTTGATCTTCCTAGAAGAAGCCGGCAGTTTGCATGGAGAGCTGCTGTTGAAATGTGCAAAAATGTCTCTCAGCTTGCTTTTCAGGTTAGTTCTATAATATATTGTCATCCGAGAATTATTATTACTGTGCTTTTTTTTTTCCTTTGGGTAATTGCTTCATTTTTACTGGATTTTATATTTCAGGTCAGATGCCTTGATGCTCATATTAGATGGAAGGATCTTTTTCCTCCTGACCAAGCCTCTTTAGATGGAAAAGGATCAGACAGTGATGCGTCAGTTTTCAGAAATGTAGTCATATGTGATAAGCGCTTTGCTGCAAATAAGATAATATATGCCCTTACTTTCTCCAATCAGAAGCACATTCCCTCACGAGTAATGAAAAATGTTCTCGAAAAAGAAAATATCAGTAGTGAGACCAGCAAGTTCTGGTTTTCTGAAAATCATATACCACTATATTTGGTCAAGGATTATGAAGAGAAAATTGTTAGGAAACTCCTGCTTGGTTCAATGACATTGGATCCACATGTTCGGCCAAATTTTCATAAAGAGCAATTTAAATTTCGACGGAGAGATATTTTTTCTTATCTTCTGCACAGATGTGACAAATCTAGTTGTGCAGCTTGCAAAGAAGATGTTAATATGAGGTATTGTTGACAATTTTATTGTTATCTAATCAACTAAGATTCAGTTCTAATTGCTAAATCATTTTCTCGTTTTTTGTTGGATCAAAGGGATGCTACTATATGCAGTATTTGTCAAGGTATGCAAATGTTGAGAGACTATCCTATCTTAAATTTTCTTCAGCTGAAATAATTAGCACTGAACTAAGCAGGATTTACTGTTCTTTTTTGAAATTACAGGTAAATGTCACAAGGATTGCACAATACCTTTGATTGATCGCAAGGGAGCCTCTTTATCATACAACATCACCTGCAAAACATGTTATCATGCTAAAACAGCTGCTCTGAACCCAAGCCGTAAAGAGATCCTGAATGGTCAGTTTTCATTACAAAGTCAAGGACGGTTGATGTCCGGTAATAAATTCATGCCCCAGATGGCAGCAGCTCACCCTCCTGAACCTGCTGGTAAGGTGGAGGTTAATCAAGGAATAGGGTCGTTGGTTTCTAGGTCTAAGCCTGAAAGCAAGGTTAAACGAGTAACATGCCATTCATTTGGTCTTCTCTGGAGGAAGAAAAAGGGCACTGATACTGGCAAGGATTTCAGATTACACAATATTCTTCTGAGAAGCAAGGAAGGCATAACTCCTTCAAGAATGCCTACTTGCTTCCTTTGCAATTCTCCTTACTGTCCTGATCTGATGTATATTTGCTGCGAAAAGTGCTTCAGTAAGCTTGTTGATAACTTAATATACCTTTTTTCCTAGATAGACATTGCCTTAACTACCATTCTTCTCTTGTTTGCAGATTGGTTCCATGCTGATGCTTTGAACCTAAAGGAATCCCAAATCTTTGATTTAGTTGGGTTCAAATGCTGCAGATGCCGAAGAAAAGCCTCACCAAAGTGCCCATATTCCAACCCAGATTTTAAGCCCCAGCTAGAACTCACTGATAATGGAAATTTACGTGAAGGGTCCATTTCAGATAGTTCTATATTAGTGCATTCATCTGATCGAGTTTCATCCGTATACGAAGATTTGGTTGTGGCAAATGGTGATCCTTTGCTTGATTCCTTCGAAATTGTTGAGCCACTACTGGCACAAACTTCAGGGACTGTAGGTCACCCAAGCAAGTCCAGACCACTACAAAGCCAGCAAAAGTTGTCTATTAGAAGGCCTCACATAAAAGATACAACTGGCTTATGTTTTGAGAGTCAGTCTCCAGGGAGAAATAATACAACACAATCAATAGATGACTATCATTTTGTTACAGAAACCGATAAGAATTTCCCTAATTATTCTGAAGTATTAACATCATATGACTTCCAAGAAAGTGGCAGCTGTGGAACATTTTCTGTCAACGACACTGATTGTGACTACCAATGGGATGATCAAATGTGTGAAAATGCCGAGGATGCAGAATATGAACCACAGACCTACTTCTCCTTCACAGAGCTATTGGCATCTGACGATGGCCAACTGGAGGCTCTATCTGATGGCCCTACGAATGATTTAGATACTGGATGGCCATCAAGCTGTGGTGAATTAGGACCGGAGGAGGTGCATTCTGCTGTTGAAGGGTCGGCCAACCAGGAAACCAGCGTCCATAAGGTGGCATGTGACATTTGCAAGGTTGATGAACCACCTCCAACCCTTACCTGTGAGATTTGTGCGCAGATTATCCATTCATACTGCTCTCCTTGGATGGAGAGCGAGGAGCCGCCCAGTGATGTAAACTGGAGATGTGGCAGATGTCGAGACTGGCGATAATGGTCCAATGTTTCTGTTCAGGTTTCTAAAATTTGAGATCTTAAAGTTTGAACATGGCCAGTTAAATAGACACCGATGGTGATACCAGATAGGCCCTTCCCCAAAGGTTCTTCTGGCTGTGAGGTGCTCTGAACAAGATGCTTTATGAAAGTTGCTTGATTGTTGAGCCCACTGTTCGCAAACTCAAAGGAAGGACACGCATTTTGTTTGGCCTCTGCAAGGTTTTGGGGTTTCACCGAGCATCAACATGCGCAACGGTACCAATTCAGACATGAAATGTCATGTTGCTACGTGATAGATAGGTGAGCATGTCAAGTTATATATATATATATATATATATAGTTTTTTTCCCTTTTTGGTGGGAGGGATGAGCTGGGAGAGAACTGGTGGGTACTCCTATGGTGGTAGATAAATTGATTTTTTTTAAGGGTACAGTTTACCCAATAGATGCAAACTTATTTGAGAGCAAAAAAAACAAAAGAAAAGGATATATATATATACATAGAAATCATTTTTTGGCGAAATTATTCCAACAATATTCCAAGTACTTAAAACATTTCTCACGCACAGATGCTGTTGGTTCCTCATGTCAATCAAATGGGAACTTCATGCAGTAAACAGCGAATAGCCTCGTTCAACTTTCCTGTTGCTTGGGGCCTTTTTCTCGCATTTGTACAAGTAATCGACTCCTTTGATAAAATGAACTATAGGTTGGTGTAATACTCTTGTTCACGCCTAATCTAATGATGATTATAGATGAATATATTAACATTCATCTTTGACGATTGAGAAAAAGGCAATGGATAGCGTAAGCCTGCCTAACAGGTCATTTTGCGATGGTCGAGTTGCTTGCATTGCGAGCCTTAAAGATCAGCATCGCCAAGCTTGTACCACAATGAATGTCATTATAATAGATATTATTTCACTGGATGCGTTCAGAAGAAAAAGGACACAGAAGAAGAAAATATAAGTATGCTGCAGGTGCCATCACTACCCTGAGTCTATATGCTTGTAAAAGCTGGGAAAAGTGAACTCTGAAATGGTTTGTTGCCCTACAGTACCCCCCTTTCCTGTAGATCATCGGTAGTAGTGAATTAAGCTGAAGTTGATCCATCTTCACCTGGTTCCCATGCGTTCTTCTTTTCCTCATCAAACAACGTCGACCTTAGAACCAACAACGCTCCAAAAGCATTTAGCTGAATGAAAGCAAAAGTTATGTTTTAGAAGGCGATGAGAAATGCATAAAATAGGCCAAGTTTGGTAGGAGGTTTGAACCTATGAAGACAGTTCTAGACCCCTCAAGCAATAGGCAATGCTGTCATAGAATTGACAGTAAATGCATAACATCATTTTAGCTTATATTTCTGGAAACTTCCAGATGGTCTTCCAAGAAGTGGATGCCTGCGAATTCTGCAGTAATTTGATAAACACGCTCAATCACCTCAAATTAGTTTGAACTATGTGTCGTACCAAGAAAAAGTGACTATACCCAATCTTGGAAGCTTGAAGTTCTTCACTTGAAAAAAAAGGTAAAAGTAAACTAGAGAGGTATCTCATCATGCTATATTTGACCTCACATGAGAATTTTACAAACTAACATGAAGAAAAGGCTAAAAAAATGCATACATGAATGATATCTTCCTAAAAATTTAATCCTTTCCCATGAAATTCAGATATCAATACCTCAAGAAATCCAACTTATAGCATCCTACTAAATCTACCATAATATTTTCCTCAGTTGTCAGTTAAGAAATGATGAATGTGGTTGTTCAAATGTAATGAAAGTTATTATGGGATTGCCTAAAAGCCCACATAAAGTTAAATTGTATGACTCCACTGATAATATTAGCGGATGGGTATTTGACACATGACTTCACACAATAATCTAATAATGCATAGATGTTTGTGTGTGCAGAAACTGTCTAAAGTGAGGAACAACATTTGTACTGTTCAAAGTGTACATCCCTCTGGTTAGAGTAATTAGGCTCTATACGGACATTGGCACTGCTTACCTACAATGGATGGACTCAAGTCCAAATCCTAGTTTTTTAATGCATGCATCTCAAACACTTTAATAAGTATCGAGGTTAATATATTAGACGTTCTCTTCCCTCTTATGCTGTACACACCTGCTACCACATTCCTTGAACAATAAGATAATAAAAAATGGACACAAATACTTCCATAGCAAACATGTTACTGTCATCCCTGCTCCTCTCTGATATATACTTCATCAGCAAAACAAACATAAAAGTAAATATTCAACTATCTATGTACAGAATGCATGAAATGGAAAGATAATATTTTAGACTTTTGCTATGAGCATGTGCTTGGCTATATCCCTGGCAGAAATGTCAAACATTCTTTGGAGCTCCAACGCTAGTAGCAGCTACTGCATGCTTACTTTTCATTTTTGCCTTTCTAAAACTAGCCTTGAACATATATTGTTCTTAAATTTCCTTCGTCTACGCCACAAATTAATCAGTTCCCTAATCATTTTTCATTCTCCTACATCCCACTTTGCCCAAATCAAATCAAAAATTTTAACTTTAATTCAAAACCTAAAATGAATCAATTTTCTTAAAGAGATTTCTTAAAGAGAGAAGAAAAAAATCCAACGGACACAAACCAAGTTTGATTGGTCAATCAGATGAACCAACGGGGTGGGCATTGGTTCACGGGGCCATCGCCTGTGATTTCATTCAGCTGATAAATAACTTTTGCTTTCATTCAGCTGATAAATAACTTTTGCTTTCATTCAGCTGCATACTTTTAGAGCATCGTGAGGAGATCCGGTGAAGGAAGATTGGAGGGAGAAAGATGACGATGGTCCAACCGGTGCCGGCGAGAGCCGATCGAAGGAGGGATCGAGAGAGTGTGGATTAGAACAGGCGTTCAAATTTTTTTGTTGTATTGTTTTTTTAAAAAATAGGTCAACAATCTGCCCTGCTTACATTGGGAATTTTTTTTTTTTGCTGTATTGTTTTTAAAAATTATTATTTTAAGTTGCACCGTAAAACACTCCCATCGGATGTATTATTTATTGGTGGATAAGCGTCAGATGACGAGTGAAGATGACCTCCAAAGAAATATCCCAAGACTGCGCGTGCGGCGTGCCATAAACCCTCCCATTCCCCAAACCCTACCGCCGTCGGCGTCGATGCCGTCTCCGTCTTCGTCCTAGCGAAATCCTCGCCATGGCCTCCGTTGCAAAGCTCCTACGATCGAGCTCCTCCTTCTTCTCCCGTGGCTCCCACCGCTCCTCTTGCCCTGCCTCTGCTTCCCTTCTTCTCCCCTCCCCCCACCGCCGCCGCTGCCGCTGCCTTCCCATATTCTCCCTCCCCGTCTCTCGCTCCGTCGCGTCCCGGTACCCCCTCGCCCACCTCCGTTGCCTCACCGCAGCCTCTGCCGTTGCCGTCGACGGCCCCCCAGGCCCGGCTGGCGCCGAGGAGCCGCCCGTTTCCTCCTCCCACCCGTGGCCCGAGTGGGAGTTGTTCCTCGAAAAGCTGAAGAGCAAGGGTTACTTTGAGTCGTCTGCTTCTGCCACTCCTGATGGAGACGAGGTGGGTGAGCGCACAAATCTGTCGGCGGACATGGAGGCTAACCGTTTGAAGAATGCCTGCCTCAAATTTTCCCGCGATCGATATGACATCTTCAGGTCGGTTTCTTTTTCTCTCTGAGTTCGTTAAAGAGTAGACTTTCTCTTGCCACTGCGATCCCATCCTCACGGAGCTGCTTGAACATCGATTGACATCTTTTGGTTTGCTAGGATGTGTGGAAGTTTTTCGAGTGAATGTGACTAATTGGGTATTGCTTCATACTGATTTGCGAGAGTTTTTATAATCAGTGTTCTTTCAGATCTCCTCAGAAACTAAGGTGCTGTTTGATTCAGTGAAACCCTCTTGACTTCTCATTTCCAACTTGGAAAATGGATCAAGAAACTCGTTTTTTTGATAGCTTTTACCATAAACAGTTTCTTGAAATTGCAAAATTGGAATAAAATTTCTACCTAGATAGTTTTTAATGTTCTTTATATTTCATAATACTTAAGAAGGTGATGCCAAACTTATAGTATGTCTTATAATATATGCTACAACGTTTTTTTCCAAGTTATATATGATGTACTATAGCATTTATCTCTTTCAAACCAAAAAAATTATAATTTTAATTAAATAGGTTTTACTATTTTCAACTTTATAGTATGTATAGTATTTCCTTTTTGAAGGAAATAAATTTTTACTGTTTTCTAATTAACACTGGATCCACTAAATGTGATTTTTCTGTTTGAAATTTTTCTTGGTTTAGTACAGTTCTCCAATTTCTTTTTGCCAAGCCTAAAAAACTTGAAAGTATTCGAAGAACCATAAGAGCCCCAAGTGTTTCACATATTGGATCAATGAGTTGAAAAGTAAAGATTCTAATATGCATAAGAAAGTGAAAATTATTTCGAGTATATATTCACTATGTAATATTTTCATTTTGTTTGGATGGTTTCAGCTTGAACCCATCAACTTGATCTTCAAAAATTATTTGTATGTTTTATCAAGTGAACTAAATCATGAATTTCTCTAACTACGAATTTTCATGCTTTCTTTATGATAATCAGCTGTCTTTACTTATTTTTTATTATCATAATGCTGGAGTCATCTTTCATTTGGACCAATACCTCTTTTGTTATTATGCTTTTCATTTTTATGGAGCCTATGGGATCATGTCGTTGCTATGTCAAAGCTACTTTTCTCTTTTCAGGCTTCCGATGTGTTTGAATTTTAGCTGTTTTTTGCTCTGACGGTATTGAATGCTCTGAAGCTGTCGGATTCTCTATAGGATCGTTATGCTTTTACTTGTAGTGTTGTTGATGTCCTGCACCTTGACGCTTCTTCTGATGTCTTTGCTAATCTAGTGATGCTCTCACCATAAGAATAAGCTGATCCCTTTTTATGAATTCTTCAAGGATTACAGCTTGAAGTTTGTTTGATTGACAGCATGCATTCCATTTTTCTTGGAGGAAAACTTATATGAGAGGCATTTTGGTTATGAAATTTGCCGAACTATTAGAGTTTGGTAATCAGGTTGTGCCTTCACTTGTCTGCACCAGCTATCAGTGCTTATTTTTGTGGGATTTTTCATGTTTTTGAAAATTATCTTTCTGATGCAACCAACTCTATCTTCTAGGTTCATGCATTTTTAATATTATTCTGGTTGGTTTCATCATGTGTAGCTCTCTTCCTAGAGAAGATATTCAGGGTATTGTTGAGTGTGGATGCCCTGACGTGTTTCGTAAAAAAGTCAATTCATCAAAAAGGTTGAGGGCATATCTGAAGGTTGACGAAGAACATGTAAGTCCCTCTGCTAACTGTCAGTTACTATGATAATTCAGATTACCTCATGAAATTCTGGATAGAGTTTGGAAAGACTAGTATTTGGATCAAATTCTATGCCGGGTATCAATGGGAGTAGTAGTAAAATGGCTTTCATTGGGTCCTTCAAAACTGCAGGTGTGCAACAACTGCAACTTCAGAGGATCTTGTGACAGGGCATTCAAAGTATCGTTTGAAGATGAAGAACCACGAACTGTGGATGTAATGCGTATTTTATTGAGCTATGCATTAAGTCCACAGAATCTCTGTGGAAAGGGTAACTCACTAGTCAAAGAACATGCTCAAAACTCGGCCAGAAATCTACTCTCTAAGTTTATTATGCTTAGTGATACTACCATAGATCCATCTATTCCTAAGCCTGTCTTTGATAATTCTAATTCTGCTGCTAAGGTTTCTAAGCCTGCTAAAGTACCTGATATTAACAGCAGTTATAGCAGATCATCTAATGTTGAAATGAAGAGAGGTGACTGGTTATGTCCAAGGTAAGTTTTCTATGCTGTATTTTATTACAGCCTTTATGGCATATTTCCTTCTGTCGTTTGGTTCTTTTTTTGAACTAGCCCTCATAACTTTTTTTCTTATCTTTCCTGACACTTGTCTAGATCTACTTTTTGGCCTTGGCTATATTTGTACCATGCAAATTAAAAAGCCGTTGAATTGTAATCCATTAGTTTTTGTTCTTAAGGCGTTGGATACAAGAAAATGGCAATGAAGGTTGCTGAAATGACGATGTGCAGAGTCAATAAATTCACTTGAAAAATAGCGTAATGATTATTCAGACTTGTTAGAGATCAAAAAAAGAAGGCCGTTCTTGGAATTTCAAAAAACTGGGATTGTTGACTTTTTTCCTTTTAACTGTCTGCCAATGTTATGGAAAAACATAGTAGTTTTGCTAACCTATTGTAGATTCATGAACAGTATCTGTTATGTTTTCTAGTCATAAACACTTTCCTGTATTAAATCAAAATGAAAAAAAAGGATAAGTCTGGTGTTGCCTTTTGGATTTCGATCGACTGCAAGCCCATATTGTGAATATAGATTTTGTTGGAGATTTCACTAAAGTAAATTGAATCTGAGATATTTTATGATGCATCTCTCGCATGCAGTTGCAACTTTCTTAACTTCGCCCGAAACCTTCGTTGTTTGGCGTGTAAAGAAGATGGGCCAAAAAAGGTAGACCCAAAAAGCATTGAAAAGAAGCCAGGAGACTGGAATTGTCCAAAGTAAGTTTCCTCCAAAGTCCCCCTCACTATTTACTTGCCTCAGCTTCACCACTATAGCCTGAAACTAAAGATTAAATTATCATGCGATGGCAGATGCGATTTCATGAACTTCGCTCGCAACAGGACATGCCATCGCTGTTCTGAAGAGCGACCCAAGCGACAGCTGAATCCCGGCGAGTGGGAGTGCCCCTCGTGAGTGTATTCTGGCTTTTTTGTTTTTTGCACCCTCCTTCCTCACAACCCATCTGATGCTTATCGTAATTGCTTGTGTTAAATGCTGTCTAGATGTTACTACATCAACTTCCGGGGAAATCAGGTATGTAAGAGGTGCAATGGTGACCGTCCTCAAGACGAAGGTAGCATTCAGCTTGATGACCACACTTGGAGATCCCCGAGAGCATCCACCAAGATTGGCAGCCTTAAGTTCAACCAGGATGAAATTGAGGATGACAAGGACGACGACATCCTGCCTCAATCAGGAGAAAACAAGTTTGTGGTAAGCAAAAGGGCAACACCATCTGAAAGGAGACTGACTGCTGCGCGAAACCAAATTCGTGCATAGATCAATCCGCACGGACTCTTGTCCAATATTGTCAGTTTTTAGGTATCAGTTCGTCTTGTAGCCGAATGAAAATTTATCAGATAAACCAAATTCTTTTATCATACTACATGTGTGTGCTCTCGATTTCTCAAAAACAATAATACTGTCGCTCTTATTTGACTAGGTCTCATTAGTCATAATCCATTACTTGTTACACAGCGGTGACTGCAATCTTCATCCCGGACTGACAGTGACCGACAAAACTACAGATGAAATAGTTTGTTCCACGGGCCAGCGTAATGCGGTCCTTTCCGGAATTGAAAACCCTCGACCCCCTCGGTGCTGAGCAACTCCTGTAGCCGGCAGCATTGACGGCCACCACGTTGTGAGCCGACGGGCTGTAGTTGAAAACTGGACAAAACAAAATACTGATTAGTTGGTCCAATCAAAAGATATACACATGCAGATGTGCGAGCAGTAATAGGGGGAGTCGCAAACCGAGCACATCTCCAGCTCTAAAGCGTTTTCCCTTGATCCAGCTAACGGTGTTGAAGGTCCAGCCACGACTGTCACCGACCGTATAAGTGGCAGCCTCGGCGTAGGTGATGAGGAGGCAAAGCAGGAGGGCCAATCCTACCGCCATCGCACTGCCCCTTCCCTGAGCCATCACGGACCAGCGAGCAAGAGCAGTGAAAAATGCAAGGAAAGAGGACTTGTGTGCAACTCCATGGAGGAGTGGAGGGAATTTATAGGCGTTGGCGTAAAGGGGAGTCTTCTGGGCACATGGCCTTATGTTGAGGGTAATTGGAAAATGCCCATAACTTTTGACCATTAGAGGTGAATTGAAGGCTGAAATGGTGTGAAGGAGGCAAGAGTGTGTTCTTTTGGAAATGTTAGACCAAAAAACTTATTGGATCTGCTCCACTATAATTGGGGAAGAGTGGGTTGATGTGATTCCAATAGTCAATTAGTCAAAAGAGGGTTTCCTTAGTTCATTCATACGGAGTATTAGGTTACAATCCATTTGGACTTTTGCATCCAATTGGGTAGGCATTCAATCCGTCTGCCACTACTGCTTTAAACCCATATTGTAATCGGTGGATCAAAACGTGTCGGAAGAAAAGAAAAACCCATTACATTTTTATCAGTCATCCTTAATCAAAGCCCATTTCTACTTCTTCCTCTCCACTCCTCTTGAGCGTGTCACCAAGCATGCAATCCTTTAGATTCTATCTTCTTGTCCTCACTGACATGGGACTCTGTCCTGGACTCAAATACATCATGAATGTCTTGTCCACAAACGCGTCCTCTACGTTGTTCACCTCATTATTAGTCTCACTCTGTGTTCTCAATTCCATCCTCTCGTTGATCTTTGCTTCATGTCCTCTGCTGCAGGGAGACGACGAGTAATGTGTTCCATCGCATCCGAGTTTGCTTCCCGTGCTTTCGTCAAACAAAATGCGCTTCCCTTTATTTTCTGTTAACCGACGCCTTAAGATCGAAACACTGTAATCTTCCTCGTCACTAGAAGATGGGCTCGAAGAGGGCGATCTCCTCAGCTGCTCTAGCAACTTATCCCTCGCTCCTTCCTTTTGGGGTGAATCAATTTGCATCGTTTTCGTTTTTCCCTTTTCTTTTGAATCTGATCCCAAGTGCCGTTCTTGATCGTCGGTCTTCTTCTCGACGAAGCTCATGTTGCTCTCGTCCGTTCTGTTGATGTTGACGATGTTGATGATGTTGATGCTGCCTCTAGATTTCCTGATGTGGGTGCGGCTTTGGCTGTTGGATTTGTTGCCACCTTCATTTTTGTCGGTGGTTTTCTTTTGAGGCTCCGATCGGCAGAGCTCCACCGCGGCCCTTGTTGCCACTGCCGCGAAGGTGGCTGATTCGAAGGCCGCTTGCGCTGCGGCGGCGATATCGTTATACTGCTGATGGGTCATCGATGAAGGGTTCTTGTGCGATTCTAGTTGCTCCTGAGATTAATCGAAGTATGGTCATGAAGTGATGCAAAAATCTTCAGTATCAAATCCCAACAATCTGCCAAGCTGACCTTGGGATTTTCTTGATTACTAACCTCTGCAGTCTTAGATGAAGCTTCAGAAAATTCCAAGCTAATCCCCTTCCAGGAAGCGATCTCCTTTGCCATCCTTTGTTTGATCTCCAAAGTCGGTCTCTCTATCGACAGTTTCTGAATCATCTAAAAAGAAAAAAAAAAACGGAAGAAAAAGGGAAGAAATATCTCAACTTTCAACTGCAAAAAGACAAAATAATACTTCATCAGGTGCCCGAGTTCAATTCAAAAGGTACCTTAGAATTAACAGGAGGGTTTCTTTGTAACTCAACTATGGCGGACAAGAAACCCTTTCCATATTTAGACGAAAAGATGCGTCTAACCTCATCCAGCTCCGGCAGCTCGCCGGCGCATCTGGGCGCAGCAAAGACGAGGCTCGCAACCGCCTCCCGCAGCTCCTCCGGCAACTCTCTACGTCAAAGAAGAAAAAACAACATAACCTTTCATTTGTAATCAACCGTGCGCGAATCAAAGCAGCAAAACTAATAAAATCCACCGACTTGTGATCCAGGAGCAGCATGCATCGTTCTCCGAGGAGGTGACAGTAGTTCTCGATCATCGATAGCACATCCAGCATGTCCTGCTCCTTGATCTCTTGCTCCACCTGTGAGAAAGAGAAGAAGAATGATTCATTTTTAAAAGATCGAGAACGAGAGAGATGAATCTATTGGCTGGGTTATATATAATGTTGCTGTACGCGGAGGAGGGCGTCGTCGACGTTGCCCAGCTGGAGGAGGCGGGCGACGTCCCGGCGGGCCTCGTCGCTCCGGAGATGGCGGCGGGTGCGGGTGACGGCGAGGCGGGAGATGGTGAGGGAGAGGAGGCTCCTGAGCTTCGACGGAAGGCTTCTTGAAGGCGCCATCCTCGCCAATATGAGGTCCAGTTTTTTCCCCATACGTTGATGTCTTGGCCTCCTCCTCCTCCTCATCAAACGCTTCCTTCATTTGCTTGCCTGACATGATGGAGAGGGGAGGTTGAAAACAACAGTTCAAGTTCAGACTTACTTGCTCGTCGGTTGAGTGCTTCCACTTATCCCACAAGTTAGCGGGTTGGCGTCCTTCGAACTCCGCTCTGATACCAAAATGTCACGACTAATTTTTCGCTTTGGCTCCTTGGTCGAGCCCGAGTCGTGCCAGCGTGAACGACACCGAGAGGGGGATCGGTGCTCACAAGCCACAAGTGCGGAAATGATGCAGAAAAGGATCTTTGGAGGCCTTGGGGGTTGAGAGGACAAAAATACTACTTTATTAGCTCTGGTAAAACCTCTCTCCCTCAAGCTGGACTTGAAGGGGATTATTACAAGTGGACTAAGCTACAATCGCTCCCTTACTTAGCACTCTTTTCTTTTCTTTGCCTCCACTTGCTTGCTCTCCTCCTACTTGCCTATAAGTGTTCGACAAGGGGGTTTATATAGGTGGAGGGCTGACCCTTCGGTTGCCCTCTTCATTGCACCCATTATTGCTCGGGCATTCAATATCCCGAGCGTTACTAGCCGTTACGCCTGCACCGTCTGCGCGCCTGGCGGCTGAGCGTCCGTGTCTTGCATTGGTGGTGTCGACGGGCTATTGTGTGCGACCTTCGGTCGTGCGGGAACTCCGTGGCTCGATGCCACGCGTGTGCGCGCCTTCGGCTAAGGGACCGCTCAGCTCTTACCTCGCATGTGTCCCTTGTTGATCCACGTGCATCGCTGGTTGCTCGACTGCTTGCTCTGCGTGCGTGTCGTGTTGCTCGGCTGTTTGCTCCGCGCGTGCCCTTGGTTACTCGGGCGTCTTACCCACGAAGTCCCTTGGTTGCTCGGGTGCTTACTCCGTGTGTGCCCTCGGTTGTTCGGCTGTTGGCTCTGCGCGCGCCTCAGATTGCTCGGGCATCTTACCCGCGAAAACCCTCGGTTGCTTGGGCACTTGCTCCGTGCGTGCCCTCGGTTGCTCGGCTGCTGGCTCCGCGCGCGCCTTTGGTTGTTCGCGCGTCTGTCCTGCAGAGTCACTTGGTTGCTTGGGCGCTTGCTCCATACGAGCCCCTCGCTCTGTTGCCTTTTGCCCCGTGCACGTCCCTCGGTTGCTCGCCCCTCGATCGCCTGTCTCGCGCGCGCCTCAGTTGCGCAGTCGTCTAGCTCCGTGCTCGTATCCTGTGCGCCTTCTTGCTGCGGCCTTGAAGCGGCCCTGTGCGCTGCGTGTGGGCTGCCCCTTCGTGCTCGACCCTCCGTGGTTTATGGTGCGCTTCGGGCTTGACCCTCAGAAATTGGGTCTAACACCAGGTCTATAGATTGGAAGATAATTATCCTAATAATCTATTATACCCTGATGCATCTGTTGAGTTTGTGGTAAACATCATATGAGCTTAAAATATCAACACAAAGCATTTGTTAATAAATACAATCTATATTCATTATCATCCCAGCGGATAATACAATCAAATCAACTAACCCAACTCTACTAATATAATCCCGATAACCTACTATAATACTATGATAATAGTATAAATAGCATAAATTATTCGACAATCTCATCTCCATCAACTATCTTAATCGATTACTTGTGGCCTTGTTCTTCCAACTATAACCATAGTAGAATATCTCAAGTAAATAGGGGGTGATTTTAAAATGTCCATAGTTATTTAATAATATTAAATAAAGAATGCGTCTATATCTTTAGATTGTTGTCACCAAGATTTTATTATTTTATTAAATATTATGATTTAGGCAGCTAACCTATACTTAGAGGATTTCCTAATGAGAGAGTTGCCGTAAGCCCATCACTGTCCACTTTGTCTATGTCTATGCCTATGCCAGTTATACTGATGTTGGCGGAGAGGTCGGATGACCGTGAACCGCTCTCCAGTGGTTCGCTAGGTAAATCTCTCCATCATCGCATCCTACTCCATGCGTTTTCCCCAGATATCTATGAAGTGACACACTGTCCTCAGATACGGTTACCTCACCTAAATGTACACATCAGTATAGTTAACTGGTAATAATATAAACCTTAGGATCCAAACTTCTCATAAGAGGAATCACCATTCTAATTCAAAAGTAGTGATTGCTTTCTAGCCATCGCCAAAATGCTACAACCTCAGCTACATGCTTGCTAGATCCTTAGTCTAACTTCACCCTCACTAGTCATCTCAGGAGTATCATGGTGGTGACTTCGCGACACACATATGGGTATAGTAAAATACATCACAAGGTCTTCTCACGATAAGCTGATCCATATCGTATCTCACCCTTTATTGTTATGCCCCGACTCACAGGTCGGCACATGGCAATTGTCATATGAACCCTGCAATCCATACAAGACATATAATGAACGCAACAATACATTAAAAACTATAAACACATAAGTACAGTCCTAATATATCCCTAATACAATACTAAGTCCGATGATAGGTGAAATATAGACTGAAGCAATAGTATACCTTTGATGACATACTCTTCATCAACGACCCCAACTGCTAATACTACACTTGCACACAAATTGAACGCGGTGTGCTCAGCCTTGCGGCCTAGTATAAAATTAAAACACAAAATCGTAGTAAAGAAATCAGATATTAGGGGGAAGGTTCTAGGATGTCTTTTGTTTATTAATCATTATCTTTTTCTTTCATGTGTAAAATATAGTATCAACAAGTAGTACATCAACATAACAATGTAAGTAGGTAAATGTTTCTAGCTATCATCTATGTTGTATCAAATATATGTATCACTAATGTATGCTGTAAACCCTATTTTGCTTTTTTTTTTAAAAGGAAGAAGAAAAAGTTAAAAGGTGGGAGTGGAGATATTTAGTCTCACATCAGTGAAGTCTTGAAAAGGAGTTGCATCCTTTTCTATTTAAGAGATATTTAGTCTCACATCAGGGAAGTTTTGAAAAGGAGTTGCATCCTTTTTTTATTTAAGAGATAGTGTCATCCTTTACATCTTCAATATCAAATATACTTATACAATGGGTTATGGATTGTGGTCTTGCCATGCCTAGCATAGCCCGACAACGTGTGTCGCGCATGTGTTGGTCTGGTTCGGTCCAGTTCGGTGAACAGCCAGTTCAGTTGCGTTTCGGCTGTGGGTTGGCTGATTTTCACAGTTTGTTGACTGGTTTAATCAGTTCAACATGGCTAAGACTTGATTGGTGAGTTTTGAGTCTTAAAAAAATTATTTAGAATTTTTAACATATTTTAGACCTGGTTTTTAAATTATTTTAAGTTAGGTTGAGGGTTTTGAGTATGTTAATGATGTCTGAAAAATCTAAAATATTTTTTGATGCTTTATTATGCTTAAATATAATTTATGTGATTTAATTAAAAAAATTTAAAATTATTAAAGTGTAGTTCTTAATTTATTTTAAATGAATTTAGGGTTAATTTAGGGTTTAAATGAATTAATTATATATTATATGCATGAAAAAAATATTTTGGTGGATGTCATGATATTTAAATTATATTAATTAAAATAAAAATAATTTATTTAAAATTTTTATAGAATCAATGAAATTAGGAGATTGTAAATTGAGGTAATTAGATTATTTAGATTATTTTCATTAATAAAATTGAATAATTTAGAATTTTATAAATTTATAATATGATAAAATTTAGAAAATTAGTTTATTTAGATTTTTTAATTAATGAAGTTTGATAATTTGGGATTTGTAAATTTAATTGATGAAATTAGATTTTTTTCACAGAATTATTAAAATTATTTTAGAATTAATTAAGATGATATATATTTATTAATATTTTTGGGTATAATTAAATTGTTAAACTAAACATCATTTTTATGTATGTTTGATTGTGTTGGATTGTGATTGTTAATGTGATTGATAATTGAGTGATTATAAGAAATTAAAATAAAATAAAGAAAATGACATGAAGATGTGAGTAGAAGAGTAGATAAAAAATTCTTATTTGAGTTGTATGATTTATGGTTGTTGGATATATTTATTTTATTTTAGAAAAATTAATTTCTGTGCTATTGCTTGACAAATCACAGCCAAAATTGATTATTCGCCGCAGGAGACATAACTTTACGTCCGGTGGTCGGATTACAGCGATCGGGTCGCCGTTACGAAGGCGAGGCGACGATGGTACTAAAAAATGGGGCACTTTTTTTCATCGCGCACACCGATGAACCCCGAAAAGTAGCCCGAATTGCAGGGATCGCTCGCTCCGCAGCTGCCGAGCAGAATTCCTGATGCAATTCACAATTCAAAAAGGCAAAAGGCAAAAGGAGGGGTGCAACACGAAGACTTCCCAGGAGATCACCCATCCTAGTACTACTCTGGCCCAAGCAAGCTTCACTTCGGAGTTCTGATGGGATCCGATGCATTTGTGCTGGTATGATCCCACCGATATGATAAAACTGCGGTATCCTAGTCATAGGGGACGTCGACGGTGATCTGTTGATGTCGCGTGCTTTCCGTCCCCTCTCGTCCACTTAAGTATCGTCCGACGAGCCTTCTGGACCCTCACGTGCCGTTCCTATGCACGACACGAACTCCGAGGCAGATGTTCGGAGGGAATGTGCCCGATGTCGGAGGAGTGCAGCCGTTCGCCGCAGCAGACATAACTTTATGCGCGGTGGTTGGATTACAGCGATCGGGGCGCCGTTACGAAGGCGAGACGACGACGGTTCTAAAACACGCAAATTTTTTTTCATCGCGCGCACTGATGAACCTCGAAAAGTAGCCCGAAGTGCAGGGATCGCTTGCTCCGCAACCGCCGAGCAGAATTGCTGATGCAATTCACGATTCAAAAAGGCAAAAGGAGGGGTGCAAAACGAAGAATTCCCCGGAGGTCACCCATCCTAGTACTCTCGCCCAAGCAAGCTTCACTTCGGAGTTCTGATGGGATCCGATGCATTTGTGCTGGTATGATCGCACCCATATGACAAAACTGCAGTATCCTAGTCATAGGGGATGTCGACGGTGATCTGTTGATGCCGCGTGCTTTCCGTCCCCTCTCGTCCACTTAAGTATCGTCCGACGAGCCTTCTGGACCCTCACGTGCCGTTCCTATGCACGACACTAACTCCGAGGCAGATGTTCGGAGGGAATGCGCCCGATGTCGGAGGAGCGCAGCCGTTCGCCGCATCAGGCATAACTTTATGCGCGGTGGTCGGATTACAGCGATCGGGGCGCTGTTATGAAGGCGAGACGACAACGGTTCTAAAATATGCAGAATTTTTATCATCGCACGCACTGATGAATCTCGAAAAGTAGCCCGAAGTGTAGGGATCGCTTGCTCCGCAACCGCCGAGCAGAATTGCTGATGCAATTCACGATTCAAAAAGGCAAAAGGCAAAAGGAGGGGTGCAACACGAAGAATTCCCCGGAGGTCACCCATCCTAGTACTACTCTCGCCCAAGCAAGCTTTACTTCGGAGTTCTGAAGGGATCCGGTGCATTTGTTCTCGTATAATAGCACTCGTATGACAAAACTGCGGTATCCTAGTCATAGGGGATGTCGACGGTGATCCGTGGATGCCGCGTGCTTTCCGTCCCCTCTCGTCCACTTCTGTATCGTCCGACGAGCCTTCGGGACCTTCAAGTGCCGTTCCTATGCACGGCACGAACTCCGAGGCAGATGTTCGGAGGGAACACGCACGACGTCGAAGGAGCCCATCTGTTTGTTGCAGGAGGCATAACTTTACGCCCGGTGGTCGGATTACAGCGATCGGGGCGCCGTTATGAAGGTGAGACGAAGACGGTTCTAAAACACGAAGCACTTTTTTTCATCGCGTTTAGCGATGAACCATTAAAAGTAGCCTGAAGTGCAAGGATTGCTCGCTCCGCAGCCGCCGAGCAGAATTGCTGATGCAATTCACGATTCAAAAAGGCAAAAGGAGGGGTGCGACACAAAGACCTCCCAAGAGGTCACCCATCCTAGTACTACTCCCGCCCACCAAGCTTAACTTTGGAGTTCTGATGGGATCCGGTGCATTCGTGCTGCTATGATTGCACCCATATGAAAAAACCGCGGTATCCTAGTCATAGGGGACGTCGACGGTAATCTGTTCATGCCGCGTGCTTTCCGTACCCTCTCGTCCAGTTCTGTATCGTCCGACGAGCCTTCGGTACCCTCCCGTGCAGTTCCTTTGCATGACATGAACTCCGAGGCAGATGTTCGGTGGGAACGTGCACGACGTCTGAGGAGCGCAGCCGTTGGCCATAGGAGGCATAACTTTACGCCCGGTGGTCAGATTACAGCGATCGGGGCGCCGTTACGAAGGCAAGTCGAAGATGGTTCTAAAACATGAAGCACTTTTTTTCATCGTGTGCAGCGATACACGATGAACCCCAAAAAATAGCACGAATTGCAGGGATCGCTCGCTCCGCAGCCGCCGAGCAGAATTGTTGATGCAATTCACGATTCAAAAATGCAAAAGGAGGGGTGCAACACGAAGACTTCCAAGGAGGTCACCCATCCTAGTACTACTCTCGCTCAAACAAGCTTAACTTTGGAGTTCTGATGGGATCCGGTGCATTTGTGCTGGTATGATCGCACCTGTATGACAGATCCGCGGTTTCCTAGTCATAGGGGACGTCGACGGCGATTTGTTGATGCCGCGTGCTTTCCGTCCCCTCTCGTCCATTTCTGTATCGTCCAACGAGCCTTCGGGACTCTCACGTGCCGTTCCTATGCACGACACGAACTACGAGGCAGATGTTCGGAAGGAACACGCTCGACGTTGGAGGAGCGCAGCCGTTCGCCGCAGGAGGCATAACTTTACGCCCCGTGGTCCGATTACAGCGATCAGGGCGCCATTACGATGGCAAGACGAAGGCCGTTCTAAAACATGTAGATCTTTTTTTCATCGCGTTTAGCGATGAACCATGAAAAGTAGCCTGAAGTGCAGGGATCGCTCGCTCAACAGCCGCCGAGCAGAATTGCTGATGCAATTCAAAAAGGCAAAAGGAGGGGTGCAACACAAAGACTTCCCAAGAGGTGACCCATCCTAGTACTACTCCTGCCCAAGCAAGCTTAACTTTGGAGTTTTGATGAGATCCGGTGCATTTGTGCTGCTATGATTGCACCCGTATGACAAAACCTCGGTATCCTAGTCATAGGGGACGTCGACGGTAATCTGTTCATGCCGCGTGCTTTCCGTACCCTCTCGTCCAGTTCTGTATCGTCCGACGAGCCTTCGGGACCCTCCCATGCAGTTCCTTTGCATGGCACGAACTCCGAGGCAGATGTTCGGTGGGAACGCGCCCGACGTCGGAGGAGCGCAGTCGTTGGCCGTAGGAGGCATAACTTTACGCCCGGTGGTCGGATTACAGCGATCGGGGCGCCGTTACGAAGGTGAGTCGAAGACAGTTCTAAAACACGAAGCACTTTTTTTCATCGCGTGCAGCGATACGCGATGAACCTCAAAAAGTAGCCCGAATTGCAGGGATCACTCTCTCCGCAACCGCCGAGCAGAATTGTTGATGCAATTCACGATTCAAAAAGGCAAAAGGAGGGGTGCAACACGAAGACTTCCTAGGAGGTCACCCATCCTCGTACTACTCTCGCCCAAGCAGGCTCAACTTCGGAGTTCTGATGGGATCCAGTGCATTTGTGCTGTTATGATCGCCCCCGTATCACAGAACCGCGGTATCCTAGTCATAGGGGACGTCGACGGTGATATGTTCATGCCGCGTGCTTTCCGTCCCCACTCGTACACTTCTGTATCGTCCGACGAGCCTTCGGGACTCTCACGTGCCGTTCCTATGCACGACACGAATTCCGAGGCAGATGTTCGGAGGGAACGCGCCCGACGTCGGAGGAGCGTAGCCGTTCGCCGCAGGAGGCATAACTTTACTCCCGGTGGTCCTATTACAGCGATCGGGGCGCCGTTACGAAGGCGAGACGAAGACAGTTCTTAAACATGAAGCACTTTTTTTGTTCGCATGCACCGATGAACCCCGAAAAGTAGCCCGAATTGCAGGCATCGCTCGCTCCGCAGCCGCTGAGCAGAATTGCTGATGCAATTCACGATTCAAAAAGGCACGACGTCGGAGGAGCGCAGCCGTTCGCCGCAGGAGGCATAATTTTACGCCCAGTGGTCCGATTACATCGATCGGGGTACCGTTACGAAGACAAGACGAAGACGGTTCTAAAACACGTAGCACTTTTTTCATCGCGTGCACCGATGAAGCCCAAAAAGTGGCCCGAATTACAGGCATCGCTCGCTCCGTAGCCGCCGAGCAGAATTGCTGATGCAATTCACGATTCAAAAAGGTAAAGGGAGGGGTGCAACATGAAGACTTCCCAGGAGGTCACCCATCCTAGTACTACTCTCGGCCAAGCAAGCTTAACTTCGGAGTTCAGATGGGATTCGTTGCATTTGTGCTGGTATGATTGCACCCGTATGACAAAACCGCGGTATCCTAGTCATAGGTGACGTCGACGGTGATCTGTTCATGCCGGGTGCTTTTCGTCCCCCCTCGTCCACTTCTGTATCGTCCGACGATCCATCGGAATCCTCACGTGTCGTTCCTATGCACGTCACGAACTCCGAGGTAGATGTTTAGAGGGAACGCGCCCGACGTCGGAGGAGCACTGCCGTTCACCGCAGGAAGCATAACTTAACGCCCGGTGGTTGGATTACAGCGATCGGGGGGCCGTTACGAAGGCGAGACGACGACGGTTCTAAAACACGCAGCACTTTTTTTCATCGCGCGCACCGATGAGCCCCGAAAAGTAGCCTAAATTGTAGGGATCGCTCGCTCCGCAGCCGCCAAGCAGAATTGCTGATGCAATTCACGATTCAAAAAGGCAAAAGGCAAAAGGAGGGGTGCAACACGAACACTTCACCATCCTAGTACTACTCTCGCCCAAGCAATCTTAACTTCAGAGTTCTGATGGGATCCGGTGTATTTGTGCTGTTATGATCGCACCCGTATGACAAAACCGCGGTATGCTAGTGATAGGGGTCGTCGACGGTGATATGTTCATGCCGCGTGCTTTCTGTCCCCACTCGTGCACTTCTGTATCGTTCGACGAGCCTTCGGGACCCTCACGTGTCGTTCCTATGCACGACACGAACTCCGAGGCAGATGTTCGGAGGGAACGCTCTCGACGTCGGAGGAGCACAGTCGTTCGCCGCAGGAGACATAACTTTACGCCCGGTGGTCGGATTACAACGATCTGGGCACCATTACGAAGGCGAGACGATGACGGTACTAAAATATGTGGCACTTTTCTTCATGGCGCGCACCGATGAACCCGGAAAAGTAGTCCGAAGTGCAGGGATCGCTCGCTCCACAACTGTTGAGCAGAATTGCTGATGCAATTCACTATTCCAAAAGGCAAAAGGCAAAAGGAGTGGTGCAAACACGAAGACATCCCAAGAGGTCACCCATCCTAGTTCTACTCTCGCCCAAGCAAGCTTGACTTCGGAGTTCTAATGGGATGCGGTGCATTTGTGCCGGTATGATCGCACCCGTATGACAAAACTGCGGTATCCTAGTCATAGGGGACGTCGACGGAAATATGTTCATGCCACGTGCTTTCCGTCCCCTCTCGTCCACTTATGTATCATCCGACGAGCCTTTGGGACCCTCACATGGCGTTCCTATGCACGGCACGAACTCCAAGGCAGATGTTCGGAGGGAACGCGCCCGACGTCGGAGGAGCGCAGCGGTTCGCCGCAGGAGGTATAACTTTACGCCCGGTGGTCGGATTACAGCGATCGGGGTGCCGTTACGAAGGCGAGACGATGACGGTTCTAAAACATGCAGCACTTTTTTTCATCGCGCGCACCGATGATCCATGAAAAGTAACCGGAATTGTAGGGATGGCTGACTCCGCAGCCGCCGAGCAGAATTGCTGATGTAATTCACGATTCAAAAAGGCAAAAGGCAAAAGGAGGGGTGCAACAGGAAGACTTCGCCATCCTAGTACTACTCTCGCCCAAGCAAGCTTAACTTCGGAGTTCTGATGGGATCCGGTGCATTTGTGCTGTTATGATCGCACCCGTATCACAAAACCGCGGTATCCTAGTCATAGGGGACGTCGATGGTGATATGTTCATTTCGCGTGCTTTCCGTCCCCACTCGTACACTTTTGTATCGTCAGACGAGCCTTCGGGACTCTCACGTGTCGTTCCTATGCACGGCACGAACTCCGAGACAGATGTTCGGAGGGAACGCGCCTTGCGTCGGAGGAGCACAGTTGTTCGCCGCAGGAGGCATAACTTTACGCCCCGTGGTCCGATTACAGCGATCGGGGCGCCGTTACGATGGCGAGACGAATGCCGTTCTAAAACATGTAGAACTTTTTTTCAACGCGTTTAGTGATGAACCATGAAAAGTAGCCCGAAGTACAGGGATCGTTCGCTCCGCAGCCGCCGAGCAGAATTGCTGATGCAATTCACGATTCAAAAAGGCAAAAGGAGGGGTGCAACACAAAGACTTCCCAAGAGATCACCCATCCTAGTACTACTCCTACCCAAGCAAGCTTAACTTAGGAGTTCTGATGGGATACGGTGCATTTGTGCTGCTATGATTGCACCCGTATGACAAAACCTCGATATTCTAGTCATAGGGGACGTCGACGGTAATCTGTTCATGCCGCGTGCTTTCCGTACCCTCTCGTCCAGTTCTGTATCGTCCGATGAGCCTTCGGGACCCTCCCGTGCAGTTCCTTTGCATGGCACGAACTCCGAGGCAGATGTTTGGTGGGAACGTGCCCGACGTCGGAGGAGCGCAGCCGTTGGCCGTAGGAGGCATAACTTTACGCCCGGTGGTTTGATTACAACGATCGGGGCACCGTTACGAAGGTGAGTCGAGGACAGTTCTAAAACACGAAGCACTTTTTTTCATCGCGTGCAGCGATACGCGATGAACCTCAAAAAGTAGCCCGAATTGCAGGGATCGCTCGCTCCGCAGCCGCCGAGCAGAATTGTTGATGCAATTCACGATTCAAAAAGGCAAAAGGAGGGGTGCAACACGAAGACTTCCAAGGAGGTCACCCATCCTAGTACTACTCTCGCTCAAACAAGCTTAACTTTGGAGTTCTGATGGGATCCGGTGCATTTGTGCTGGTATGATCGCACCCGTATGACAAATCCGCGGTATCCTAGTCATAGGGGACGTCGACGGCGATTTGTTGATGCCGCGTGCTTTCCGTCCCCTCTCGTCCATTTCTGTATCGTCCAACGAGCCTTCGGGACTCTCACGTGCCGTTCCTATGCACGACACGAACTACGAGGCAGATGTTCGGAAGGAACACGCCCGACGTCAGAGGAGCGCAGCCGTTCGCCGCAGGAGGCATAACTTTACTCCCGGTGGTCCGATTACAGCGATCGGGGTGCCGTTACGAAGGCGAGACGATGACGGTTCTAAAACACGAAGCATTTTTTTGTTCGCATGCACCGATGAGCCCCGAAAAGTAGCCCGAATTGCAGGGATCGCTCGCTCCGCAGCCGCCGAGCCGAATTGCTGATGCAATTCACGATTCAAAAAGGCACGACGTCGGAGGAGCGCAGCCGTTCGCCGCAGAAGGCATAATTTTACGCCCGGTGGTCCGATTACATCGATCGGGGGTACCGTTACGAAGACAAGACGAAGACGGTTCTAAAACACGTAGCACTTTTTTTCATCGCGTGCACCGATGAACCCCGAAAAGTAGCCCGAATTGTAGGGATCGCTTGCTCCGCAGCCGCCGAGCAGAATTGCTGATGCAATTCACGATTCAAAAAGGCAAAAGGCAAAAGGATGGGTGCAAACACGAAGACTTCCCAAGAGGTCACCCATCCTAGTTCTACTCTCGCCCAAGCAAGCTTGACTTCGGAGTTCTGATTGGATCCGGTGCATTTGTGCTGGTATGATCGCACCCGTATGACAAAACTGCGGTATACTAGTCATAGGGGACCTCGACGGTAATATGTTCATGCCACGTGCTTTCCGTCCCCTCTCGTCCACTTATGTATCATCCGACGAGCCTTTGGGACCCTCACGTGGCGTTCCTATGCACGGCACGAACTCCAAGGCAGATTTTCGGAGGGAACATGTCCAACGTCGGAGGAGCGCAGCGGTTCACCGCAGGAGGTATAACTTTAGGCCCGGTGGTTGGATTACAGCAATCGGAGTGCCGTTACGAAGGCGAGACGATAATGGTTCTAAAACACGTTGTACTTTTTTTCATCGCGCGCATCGATGATCCCCGAAAAGTAGCCCGAAGTGCAGAGATCGCTTGCTCCACAGCCGCCGAGCAGAATTGCTGATGCAATTCACGATTCAAAATGGCAAAAGGCAAAAGGAGGGGTGCAACACGAAGACTTCACCATCCTAGTACTACTCTCACCCAACTAAGGTTAACTTCGGAGTTCTGATGGGATCCGGTGCATTTGTGCTGTTATGATCGCACCCGTATCACAAAACCGCGGTATCCTAGTCATAAGGGACGTCGACGGTGATATGTTCATGCCGCGTTCTTTTCGTCCCCACTCGTGCACTTCCGTATTGTCCGACGAGCCTTCGGGACCCTCACGTGTCGTTCCTATGCACGGCACGAACTCCGAGGCAGATGTTCGGAGGGAACGCTCTCGACGTTCGAGGAGCACAGCCATTCACCGCATGAGACATAACTTTACGCCCGATGGTCGGATTACAGCGATCGGGGCGCCGTTACGAAGGCGAGACGACGACGGTACTAAAACATGGGGCACTTTTTTTCATTGCGTGCACCGATGAAACCGGAAAAGTAGCCCGAAGTGCAGGGATCGCTCGCTCCACAACTGCCGAGCAGAATTGCTGATGTAATTCACTATTGAAAAAGGCAAAAAACAAAAGGAGGGGTGCAACACGAAGACTTCCCAAGAGGTCACCCATCCTAGTACTACTCTCGCCCAAGAAAGCTTAACTTCGGAATTCTGATTGGATCCGGTGCATTTGTGTTGGTATGATCGCACCCGTACGACAAAACCGCGGTATCCTAGTCATAGGGGACGTTGACGGTAATATGTTCATGCCGCGTGTTTTCTGTCCCTTCTCATCCACTTATGTATCATCCTATGAGCCTTTGGGAACCTCAAGTGGCGTTCCTATGCACGGCACGAACTCCGAGGCAGATGTTCGGAGGGAACGCGCCCAACGTCGAAGGAGCGCAGCGGTTCGCCGCAGGAGGCATAACTTTACGTCCGGTGGTCGGATTACAGCGATCGGGGTGTCGTTACGAAGGCGAGACGATGACGGTTCTAAAACACGCACTTCTTTTCATCACACGTATCGATGAACCTCGAAAAGTAGCCCGAAGTGTAGGGATCGCTCGCTCCGCAGCTGCCGAGCAGAATTGCTGATGCAATTCACGTTTCAAAAAGGCAAAAGGAGGGGTGCAACACAAAGATTTCCAAAGAGGTCACCCATCCTAGTACTACTTCCGCCCAAGCAAGCTTAACTTTGGAGTTCTGATATGATCCGGTGCATTTGTGCTGCTATGATTGCATCCGTAAAATAAAACCTCGGCATCCTAGTCATAGGGGACGTCGACGGTAATCTTTTTATGCCGGGTGCTTTCCGTCCCCCTTCGTCTACTTTTGTATCGTCCGACGATCCATCGGGACCCTCATGTGCCGTTCCTATGCACGACACGAATTCCGAGGTAGATGTTTAGAGGGAACGAGCCCGACGTCGGAGGAGCATAGCCGTTCACCGCAGGAAGCATAACTTAACGCCCGGTGGTTGGATTACAGCGATCGGGGGGCCGTTACGAAGGCGAGACGACGACGGTTCTAAAACACGCAGCACTTTTTTTCATCGCGCGCACCGATGAGCCTCGAAAAGTAGCCTAAATTGTAGGGATCGCTCGCTCCGCAGCCGCCAAGCAGAATTGCTGATGCAATTCACGATTCAAAAAGGCAAAAGGCAAAAGGAGGGGTGCAACACGAAGACTTCACCATCCTAGTACTACTCTCGCCCAAGCAATCTTAACTTCAGAGTTCTGATGGGATCCGGTGTATTTGTGCTGTTATGATCGCACCCGTATGACAAAACCACGGTATGCTAGTCATAGGGGTCGTCGACGGTGATATGTTCATGCCG
Source organism: Thalia dealbata (assembly GCA_030544415.1). NCBI lineage: Eukaryota > Viridiplantae > Streptophyta > Magnoliopsida > Zingiberales > Marantaceae > Thalia > Thalia dealbata. Next base: position 20,385,162 of record CM060455.1, read on the forward strand.
CGTGCTTTCTGTCCCCACTCGTGCACTTCTGTATCATCCGACGAGCCTTCGGGACCCTCACGTGCCGTTCCTATGCACGACACGAACTCCAAGGCAGATGTTCGGTGGGAACGCTCTAGACGTTGGAGGAGCACAGTCGTTCGCCGCAGGGGACATAACTTTATGAACGGTGGTCAGATTACAGCGATCGGGGCGCCGTTATGAAGGCGAGACGACGACGGTACTAAAACATGGGGCACTTTTTTTCATCGCGCGCACCGATGAACACGGAAAATTAGCCCGAATTGCAGGGATCGCTCGCTCCACAGCTGCCGGGCAGAATTGCTGATGCAATTCACTATTCAAAAAAAGCAAAAGGCAAAAGGAGGGGTGCAACACGAAGACTTCCCAAGAGGTCACCCATCCTAGTTCTACTCTCGCCCAAGCAAGCTTGACTTCGGAGTACTGATGGGATCCGGTGCATTTGTGCAGGTATGATCGCACCCGTATGACAAAACCGCGGTATCCTAGTCATAGGGGACGTCGACGGTAATATGTTCATGCCGCGTGCTTTCCGTCCCCTCTCGTCCACTTATGTATCTTCCGACGAGCCTTTGAGACCCTCACCTGGCGTTCCTATGCACGGCACGAACTCCAAGGTTGATGTTCGGAGGGAACGCGCCCGACGTCGGAGGAGTGCAGCGGTTTGCCGCAGGAGGTATAACTTTACGCTCGGTGGTCGGATTACAGCGATCAGGGTGCCGTTACGAAGGCGAGACGACACTGGTTCTAAAACATGTTGTACTTTTTTTCATCGCGCACATCGATGATCCCTGAAAAGTAGCCCGAAGTGCAGAGATCGCTCGGTCCGCAGCCGCCGAGCAGAATTACTGATACAATTCACGATTCAAAACGGCAAAAAGCAAAAGGAGGGGTACAACACGAAGACTTCCCCATCTTAGTACTACTCTCACCCAACCAAGCTTAACTTCGGAGTTCTGATGGGATCCGGTGCATTTGTGCTGTTATGATCGCACCCGTATCACAAAACCGTGGTATCCAAGTCATAGGGGACGTCGACGGTGATATGTTCATGCCGCGTGCTTTCAGTCCCCACTCGTGCACTTCCGTATCGTCCGACGAGCCTTCGGGACCCTCACGTGTCGTTCCTATGCACGACACGAACTCTGAGGCAGATGTTCGGTGGGAACGCTCTCGACTTTGGAGGAGCAGAGCCGAGAAAGCTTGACTTCGGAATTCTAATGGGATCCGGTGCATTTCTTCTGGTATGATCATACCCGTATGACAAAACCGCGGTATCTTAGTCATAGGGGACGTCGACGGTAATATGTTCATGTCGCGTGCTTTCTGTCCCTTCTCGTCCACTTATGTATCATCGTACGAGCTTTTGGGAACCTCACGTGGCGTTCCTATGCACGACACGAACTCCGAGGCAGATGTTCGGAGGGAACGCGCCCGACGTTGAAAGAGCGCAGCGGTTTGCCAGAGGAGGCATAACTTTACGTCCGGTGGTCGGATTATAGCGATCGGTGTGCCGTTACGAAGGCGAGACGATGACGGTTCTAAAACACGCACTTCTTTTCATCGCGCGTATCGATGAACCTCGAAAAGTAGCCCGAAGTGCAGGGATCGCTCGCTCCGCAGCCGCCGAGCAGAATTGCTGATGCAATTCACGATTCAAAAAGGTAAAAGGCAAAAGGAGGGTTGCAACACGAAGATTTCTCCATCCTAGTACTACTCTCGCCCAAACAATCTTAATTTCGGAGTTCTGATGGTATCCCGTGCATTTGTGCTAGTATGATCACACCCGTATGACAAAACCGCGGTATCCTAGTCATAGGGGACGTTGACGGTAATCTGTTCATACCGTGTGCTTTCCGTCCCCACTCGTCCACTTCTGTATCGTCCAACGAGCCTTCGGGACCCTCACGTGCTGTTCCTAAACACGGCACGAACTCCGAGGCAGATGTTCGGAGGGGACGCTCCCGACGTCAGAGGAGCGCAGCCATTCGCCGCAGGAGGTATAATTTTACGCTCGGTGGTCGGATTACAGCGATCGGGGTGCCGTTACGAAGGCGAGACGAAGATGGTTATAAAACACGAAGCACTTTTTTTCATCACGTGCATCGATGAACGCCGAAAAGTAGCCCGAAGTGTTGGGATCGCACGCTCCGCAGCCGCCGAGCAGAATTGCTGATGCAATTCATGATTCAAAAAGGCAAAAGGAGGGGAGCAACATGAAGACTTCCCAGGAGGTCACCCATCCTAGTACTACTCTCGTCCAAGCAAGCTTAACTTTACTCTCGCCCAAGCAAGCTTAACTTTGGAGTTCTGATGGAATCCGGTGCATTTGTGTAGGTATGATCGCACCCGTATGATAGAACCGCGGTAACCTAGTCAAAGGGGACGTCGACGGTGATCTATTCATGCCGCGTTCTTTCCGTCCCCTGTCCTCCACTTCAGTATCGTCCAACGAGCCTTCGGGACCCTCACGTGCCGTTTCTATGCACGACACGAACTCCGAGGCAGATGTTCAGAGGGAACGCTCTCGACGTCGGAGGAGCACAGTTATTCACCGCAGTAGGATAACATTACGCCCGGTGGTCGGATTACAGCGATCGGGGTGCCGTTACGAAGGCGAGACGATGACAGTAGTAAAACATGTGGCACTTTTTTTCATCGTGGGCACCGATGAACCCCGGAAAGTAGCCCGAAGTGCAGGGATCGCTCGCTCCACAGCTGCCGAGCAGAATTGCTGATGCAATTCACTATTCAAAAAGGCAAAAGGAGGGGTGCAACACGAAGACTTCCCAAGAGGTCACCCATGCTAGTACTACTCTCGCCCAAGCAATCTTAGCTTTCGAGTTCTGATGGGATCCGGTGCATTTGTATTGGTATGATCGCACCTGTATGACAAAACCGCAGTATCCTAGTCATAGGGGACGTCGACGGTGATCTGTTCATGCCGCGTGCTTTCCGTCCCCACTCATCCACTTATGTATCGTCCGACGAGTCTTCGGGACCCTCACATGCCGTTCCTATACACGGCATGAACTCCGAGGCAGATGTTCAAAGGGAACGCGCCCGACGTCGGAGGAGCGTTTGCCGCAGGAGGCATAACTTTACGCCCGGTGGTCGGATTACAGCGATCGGGGCGCCGTTACGAAGGCGAGACGAAGACGGTTCTAAAACAAGACGCGTTCACCGATTAACCCCGAAAAGTAGCCCGAAGTTCAGGGATCGCTCGCTCCGCAGCCGCGAAGCAGAATTGCTGGTGCAATTCATGATTCAAAAAGGCAAAAGGAGGGGTGCAACAGGAAGACTTCCCAGGAGGTCACCCATCCTAGTACTACTATCGCCCAAGCAAGCTTAACTTCGGAGTTCTGATGGAATCCGGTGCATTTGGCTGGTATGATTGAACCCGCATGATAGAAATGCAGTATCCTAGTCAAAGTGGACGTCGACGGTGATCTGTTCATGCTGCGTGCTTTCCGTCCCCTCTCGTCCACTTCAGTATCGTCCGACGAGCCTTCGGGACCCTCACGTGCCGTTTCTATGCACGATACGAACTCCGATGTAGATGTTGCGAGGGAACGCTCCCGACGTCGGAGGAGCACAACCGTTCGCCACAGGAGGCATAACTTTTCGCTCGGTGGCCGGATTACAGCGATCGGGGTGCCGTTACGAAGGCGAGACGACGTCGGTACTAAAACATTGTGCACTTTTTTTCATCGCGCACATCGATGAACCCCGAAAAGTAGCCCGAATTACAGGTATCGCTCGCTCCACAGCTGCCGAGCAGAATTGCTGATGCAATTCACTATTCAAAAAGGCAAAAGGCAAAAGTAGGGGTGCAACATGAATACTTCCTAAGAGGTCACCCATCCTAGTACTACTCTCGCCCAAGCAAGCTTTACTTCGGAGGTCACCCGTCCTAGTACTACTCTCGCCCAAGCAGGCTTAACATCGGAGTTCAAATGGGATCCGGTGCATTTGTGCGGGTATGATCGCACTCGTATGACAAAACTGTGGTATCCTAGTCATAGGGGACGTCGACGGTAATCTGTTAATGTCGCGTGCTTTCCATCCCCTCTCGTCGTCTTCTGTATTGTCCGACGAGCCTTTGGGACCCTCACGTGGCGTTCCTATGCACGACACGAACACTGAGGCAGATGTTCGGAGGTAACGCGCCCGACGTTGGAGAAGCGCAGCCGTTCGCCGCAGGAGGCATAACTTTACGCCCGGTGGTCGGATTACAGCGATCGGGTGCTGTTACGAAGGAGAGATGAAGACGGTTCTAAAATACTATGCATTTTTTTTCATCGCGTGCACCGATGAACCCCAAAAAGTAGCCCGAAGTACATGGATCGCTCGATCCGCAGCCGCCGAGCAGAATTGCTAGTGCAATTCATGATTCAAAAAGGCAAAAGGAGGGGTGTAACAGGAAGACTTCCCAGGAGGTCACCCATCCTAGTACTACTATCGCCCAAGCAGGCTTAACTTCGGAGTTCTGATGGAATCCGGTGCATTTGTGGTGGTATGATCGCAACCGTATGACAAAACCGCGGTATCCTAGTCATTGGGGATGTCGACGGTGATCTGTTCATGCTGCGTGCTTTCCGTCCCCTCTCGTCCACTTCAGTATCATCCGACGTGCCTTCGGGAATCTCACGTGCCATTTCCATACACGGCATGAATTCCGAGGCAGATGTTCGGAGGGAACGCTCTCGACGTCGGAGGAGTACAGCCGTTCGCCGCAGGAGGCCTAACTTTACGCCCGGTGGTCGGATTACAGCGATCGGGGCACCGTTACGAAGGTGAGACGACTACGGTACTAAAACATGGGGCACTTTTTTTCATCGCGTGCACCGATGAACCCCGAGAAGTAGCCCGGAGTGCAGGGATTGCTAGCTCCGCAGCCCCCGAGCAGAATTGCTGATGCAATTCATGATTCAAAAAGGCAAAAGGCAAAAGGAGGGGTTCAACATGAAGACTTCACCATCCTAGTACTACTCTCGCCCAAGCAATCTTAACTTCGGACTTCAGATGGGATCCGGTGCATTTGTGCTGGTATGATCGCACAAATATGACAAAACCGCGGTATCCTAGTCATAGGAGACGTCGACGGTGATCTGTTCATGCCGCGTGCTTTCCGTCCCCACTCGTCCACTTCTGTATCGTCTGACGAGCCTTCAGGACCCTCAGATGTTCGGAGGGAACGCGCCCGACGTCGGAGGAGCGCAGCCGTTCGCTGTAGGAGGCATAGCTTTACGCCCTGTGGTCGGATTACAGCGATCGGGTCGCTGTTACGAAGGGGGGACGACGACGGTTCTAAAACATGCAGCACTATTTTTCATCGCGCTCACCGATGAACCTCGAAAAGTGACCCGAAGTGTAGGGATGGCTAGCTAGGTTGCCGCCGAGCAGAATTGCTGATGCAATTCACGATTTGAAAAGGCAAAAAGGAGGGGTGCAAGACGAATACTTCCCAAGAGGTCACCCATCCTAGTACTACTCTCGCCCAAGCAAGCTGAACTTCGGAGTTCTGATGGCATCCGGTGCATTTGTGCTGGTATGATCGCACCCGTATGACAAAACCGCAGTATCCTAGTCATAGGGGACGTCGATGGTGAATGTTTATGCCGCGTGCTTTCCGTCCTCTCTCGTCCACTTCTGTATCGTCTGATGAGCCTTCGGGACCCTCACGTGCCGTTCCTATGCACGGCATGAATTCCAAGGTAGATATTCGGAGGGAATGCGCCCGACGTCGGAGGAGCGCAGCCGTTCGCTGCAGGAGGCATAACTTTTCGCCCGGTGGTCGGATTACAGCGATCGGGTCGCCGTTACGAAGGCGAGACAACGATGGTTCTAAAACACAAAGCACTTTTTTGATCGCGCGCACCGATGAACCCCGAAAAGTAGCCCGAATTGCAGGGATCGCTCGCTCCGAGGTCACCCAAGAGGACACCCATCCTAGTACTACTCTCGCCCAAGCAAGCATAACTTCGGAGGTCACCCGTCCTAGTACTACTCTCGCCCAAGTAGGCTTAACATCGGAGTTCAGATGGGATCCAGTGCATTTGTGCTGGTATCATCGCACTCGTATAACAAAACTGCGGTATCCTACTCATAGGGGACGTCGACGGTAATCTGTTAATGTCAAGTGCTTTCCGTCCCCTCTCGTCGACTTTTGTATCGTCCGACGAGCCTTTGGGATCCTCACGTGGCGTTCCTATGCACGACACGAACACTGAGGCAGATGTTCGGAGGTAACGCGCCCGACGTTGGAGGAGCGCAGCCGTTCGCCGCAGGAGGCATAACTTTACGCCCGGTGGTCGGATTAAAGCGATCGGGGCGCCGTTACGAATGAGAGATGAAGACGGTTCTAAAACACAATGCATTTTTTTTCATCACGTGCACCGATGAACCCCGAAAAGTAGCCCGAAGTGCAGGGATCGCTCGATCCGCAGCCGCCGAGCAGAATTGCTGATGCAATTTATGATTCAAAAAGGCAAAAGGAGGGGTGCAACATGAAGACTTCCCAGGAGGTCACCCATCGTAGTACTACTCTCGCCCAAGCAAGCTTTACTAAGAAGTTCTGATGGAATCTGGTGCATTTGTGGTGGTATGATCGCACCCGTATGATAAAACCGTGGTATCCTAGTCATTGGGGATGTCGACGGTGATCTGTTCATGCCACGTCCTTTCCGTCCCCTCTCGTCCACTTCAGTATCGTCCGACGAGCCTTCGGGACCCTCACGTGCCGTTTCCATACACGGCATGAATTCCGAGGCAGATGTTCGGAGGGAACGCTCTCGACATCGGAGGAGTACAGCCGTTCGCCGCAGGAGGCCTAACTTTACGCCCGGTGGTCGGATTACAGCGATTGGAGCACCGTTACGAAGGCGAGACGACTACAATACTAAAACATGGGGCACTTTTTTTCATCGCGTGCACCGATGAACCCCGAAAAGTAGCCCGGAGTGCAGGGATCGCTAGCTTCGCAGCCCCCGAGCAGAATTGCTGATGCAATTCATGATTCAAAAAGGCAAAAGGCAAAAGGAGGGGTGCAACATGAAGACTTCACCATCCTAGTACTACTCTCGCCCAAGCAATCTTAACTTCGGACTTCAGATGGGATCCGGTACATTTGTGCTCGTATGATCGCACAAATATGACAAAACTGCGGTATCCTAGTCATAGGAGACGTCGACGGTGATCTGTTCAAGCCTCGTGCTTTCCGTCCCCACTCGTCCACTTCTGTATCGTCTGACGAGCCTTCAGGACCCTCAGATGTTCGGAGGGAACGCGCCCGACGTCGGAGGAGCGCAGCCGTTCGCTGCAGGAGGCATAGCTTTACGCCCTGTGGTCGGATTACAGCGATCGGGTCGCTGTTACGAAGGGGGGACGACGACGGTTCTAAAACATGGAGCACTATTTTTCATCGCGCTCACCGATGAACCTCGAAAAGTGGCCCGAAGTGTAGGGATGGCTAGCTAGGTTGCCGCCGAGCAGAATTGCTGATGCAATTCACAATTTGAAAAGGCAAAAAGGAGGGGTGCAAGACGAATACTTCCCAGGAGGTCACCCATCCTAGTACTACTCTCGCCCAAGCAAGCTGAACTTCGGAGTTCTGATGGCATCCGGTGCATTTGTGCTGGTATGATCACACCCGTTTGACAAAACCGCAGTATCCTAGTCATAGGGGACGTCAATGGTGAATGTTTATGCCGAGTGCTTTCCGTCCTCTCTCGTCCACTTCTGTATCGTCTGACGAGCCTTCGGGACCCTCACGTGCCGTTCCTATGCACGGCACGAATTCCGAGGTAGATGTTCGGAGGGAATGCTCCCGATGTCGGAGGAGCGCAGCCGTTCGCTGCAGGAGGCATAACTTTACGCCCGGTGGTCGGATTACAGCGATCGGGTCGCCGTTACGAAGGCGAGACAACGATGGTTCTAAAACACAAAGCACTTTTTTGATCGCGTGCACCGATGAACCCCGAAAAGTAACCCGAATTGCAGGGATCGCTCGCTCCGCAGCCGCCGAGTAGAATTGCTGATGGAATTCACGATTCAAAAAGGCAAAGTGCAAAAGAAGGGGTGCAACACGGAGACTTCACCATCCTAGTACTACTCTTGCCCAAGCAAGCTTAACTTCGGACTTCTGATTGGATCCGGTGCATTTGTGCTCGTATGATCACACCCATATGACAAAACTGCGGTATCCTAGTCATAGGTGACGTCAACGGTGATCTGTTCATGCCGCGTGCTTTCCGTCCCCACTCGTCCACTTCTGTATCGTCCGACGAGCCTTCGGGACCCTCACATGCTGTTCCTATGCACGGCACAAACTCCGAGGTAGATGTTCGGAGGGAATGCACCCGTCGTCGGAGGAGCGCAGCCGTTCGCCGCAGGAGGCATAACTTTACGCCCGATGGTCGGATTACAGCGATCGGGGCGTCGTTACAAAGTCGGGACGACGACGGTCTAAAACACGAAGCACATTTTTTCATCACGCATACCGATGAACCCTGAAAAGTTGCCCGAAGTGCAGGGATCGCTCGCTCGGCAGCCGCTGACAGAATTACTGATGCAATTCATGATCCAAAAATGCAAAAGGAGGGGTGCAACATGAAGACTTCCCAGGAGGTCACCCATCCTAGTACTACTTTCGCCCAAGCAATCTTAACTTCGGAGTTCTGATGGAATCTGGTGCATTTGTGCTGGTATGATCGCACCCGTATGACAAAACCGCGGTATCCTATCATAGTGGACGTCGACGGTGATCTGTTCATGCCGCGTGCTTTCCGTCCCCTCTCTTCCACTTCAGTATCGTCCGACGAGCCTTCGGGACCATCACGTGTCGTTCCTATGCACGGCACTAACTCCGAGGCAGATGTTCGGAGTGAACGCTCTCGACGTTGGAGGAGCACAGCCGTTCGCCGCAGGAGGTATAACTTTACGTCCGGTGGTTGAATTACCACGATCGGGGCGCCGTTGCGAAGGCGGGACGACGACGGTTCTAAAACATGAAGTGATTTTTTTCATCGCGCGTACCGATGAACCCCGAAAAGTAGCCCGAATTGCAGGGATCGCTCGCTCAGCAGCCGTCGAGTAGAATTGCTGATGTAATTCACGATACAAAAAGGCAAAAGGAGGGGTGCAACACGAAGACTTCCCAAGAGGTCACCCATCTCCTCTGCTTCTTCCAACACGAACGCCCCCCACCGAAGGTGATGGCCGTCTCTATAAATTGCCGCCCCGACTCCTGCAAATTGAGCTCCGGAGGTGATGACCGCAGCTCCTCTGTTCGTTCCGATGCTTCTTTTTTTTCTTCCTAGAAAAGGATATGGGTGACAGATCTTGTCGGTGAGGCCGGAGCAAGGGTATTATGAGCAGAAGCAGAGGAGGAGAAGGTAGTCGACTCAAGGAGGCGCCACCAAGCGGCGGGCAGAGAGAAAGAGGCGGGTTCCAGGAGGAAGGTGGACGGCAGCAAGCTGAAGACGGAAGGTGGTTTTCAGGGCGGAGCGGCCATGGGTTCGGCTGGAGGTGATTTTTTAAATTAAAAAGTAGTCAAAGTACCAACGTGGCATGTTGACCGATCAGTTTAAGCATTACTTATTTTTTCTTGTTATTCATGGCATTATTAAATTCAAACTTGTCACTGAGGTAAAAAGCTCGTCTGACGAGCCTTCTGGACCCTCACGTGCCGTTCCTTTGCACGGCACGAACTCTGAGGCAGATGTTCGGAGGGAATGCGCCCGACGTTGGAGGAGCGCAGCCGTTCGCCACAAGAGACATAATTTACGCCCGGTTGTCGGATTACAGTGATCGGGGCACCGTTACGAAGGCGGGACGACGACGGTTCTAAAACATGAGCGCTTTTTTTCATCGCGCGTACCGATGAACCTCGAAAAGTGGCCAGAAGTGCAGGGATCGCTCGCTCGGCAGCCGCCGAGTAGAATTGCTGATGTAATTCACGATTCAAAAAGGCAAAAGGAGGGGTGCAACACGAAGACTTCCTAGGAGGTCACCCATCCTAGTACTACTCTCGCCCAAGCAAGCTTAACTTCGAAGTTCTGATAGGACCCGGTCATTTGTGCTGGTATGATCACACTTGTAGGACTAAATCGCAGTATCCTAGTCATAGCGAACGTCGACGGTGATCTATTCATGCCGCATGCTTTTCGTCCCCTCTCGTCCACTTCTGTATCGTCCGACGAGCCTTCGGGACCCTCACGTGCCGTTCCTATGCACGACACGAACTCCGAGGCAGATGTTCGGAGGGAACGCGCCTGACGTCGGAGGAGCGCAGCCGTTCGCCGCAAGAGGCATAACTTTACGCATGGTGGTCGGATTAAAGCGATCGGGGCGCCGTTACGAAGGGGGGACGACGACGGTTCTAAAACATGCAGCACTATTTTTCATCGTGCTCACCGATGAACCTCGAAAAGTAGCCAGAAGTGCAGGGATGGCTCGCTAGGTAGCCGCCTAGCAGAATTGCTGATGTAATTCACGATTTGAAAAGGCAAAAAGGAGGGGTGCAACACGAAGACTTCCCAAGAGGTCACCCATCCTAATACTACTCTCGCCCAAGCAATCCTAATACTACTCTCGCCCAAGCAATCCAAATACTACTCTCACCCAAGCAAGTTTAACTTCGGTGTTCTGATGGGATCCGGTGCATTTGTGTTGGTATTATCGCACCCGTAGGACTAAACCGCGGTATCCTAGTCATAGCGGACGTCGACGGTGATCTATTCATGCCGCATGCTTTCCATCTCTTATCGTCAACTTCTGTATCGTCCGACGAGCCTTCGGGACACTCAGGTGCCGTTCTTATGCACGACACGAACTCCGACGTCGGAGGTGCGCAGCAGTTCGCCGCAGGAGGCATAACTTTACGCCTGGTGGTCGGATTAAAGCGATCGGGGCGCCATTACGAAGGGGGGATGACGACGGTTCTAAAACATGCAGTACTTTTTTCATCGCATTCACCGATGAACCTCAAAAAGTGGCCCGAAGTACAGGGATGGCTCGTTGGGCAGCCGCCGAGCAGAATTGCTGATGCAATTCACGATTTAAAAAAGCAAAAAGGAGGGGTGCAACATGAAGACTTCCTAGGAGGTCACCCATCCTAATACTACTCTCACCCAAGCAATCCTAATACTACTCTTGCCCAAGCAAGCTTAACTTCAGAGTTCTGATGGGATCAGGTGCATTTATGTTGGTATTATCGCACCCGTAGGACTAAACCGCGGTATCATAGTCATAGCGGACCTCGACGGTGATCTATTCATGCCGCGTGCTTTCCATCTCTTATCGTCAACTTCTGTATCGTCCGACGAGCCTTCGGGACACTCAGGTGCCGTTCTTATGCACGACACGAACTCCGAGGCAGATGTTCGGAGGGAACGCGCCCGACGTCGGAGGTGCGCAGCAGTTCGCCGCAGGAGGCATAACTTTACGCCTGGTGGTCGGATTAAAGCGATCGGGGCGCCATTACGAAGGGGGGATGACGACGGTTCTAAAACATGCAGCACTTTTTTCATCACATTCACCGATGAACCTCAAAAAGTGGCCCGAAGTACAAGGATGGCTCGCTAGGCAGCCGCCGAGCAGAATTGCTGATGCAATTCACGATTTAAAAAAGCAAAAAGGAGGGGTGCAACATGAAGACTTCCCAGGAGGTCACCCATCCTAATACTACTCTCACCCAAGCCATCCTAATACTACTCTCACCCAAGCAATCCTAATACTACTCTCGCCCAAGCAAGCTTAACTTCAAAGTTCTGATGGGATCAGGTGCATTTATGTTGGTATTATCGCACTCGTAGGACTAAACCGCGGTATCATAGTCATAGCGGACCTCGACGGTGATCTATTCATGCCGCGTGCTTTCCATCTCCTATCGTCTACTTCTGTATCGTCCGACGAGCCTTCGGGACCCTCACGTGCCGTTCCTATGCACGACACGAACTCCGAGGCAGATGTTTAGAGGGAATGCGCCCGACGTCGGAGTGTAGCTGTTTACCGCAAGAGGCATAACTTTACGCCCGGTGGTTGGATTATAGCGATCGGGGCACCGTTACGAATGCGGGGCAACGACAGTTCTAAAACAGGAAGCACTTTTTTTCATTGCGTGGACCGATGAACCTCGAAAAGTGGCCCGAAGTGCAGGGATGGCTCGCTCGGCAGCCGCCGAGCATTTTTTTTGATGCAATTCACGATTTAAAAAGGCACAAGTAAGGGTGCAACACGAAGACTTCCCCGGAGGTCACCCAAGCAAGCTTTACTTCGGAGTTCTGATGGGATCCGGTGCATTTGTGCTGGTATGATCGCACACGTCGGACTAAACCGCGGTATCTTAGTCAGAGCGGACGTCGACGGTGATCTATGCATAAGCCTTCAGGACCCTCACGTGCCGTTCTTATGCACAACACGTACTCCGAGGTAAATGTTTGGAGGAACCGCGCCCGACGTTGGAGGAGCGCAGCCGTTCGCCACAAGGGGCATAACTTTACCTCCGGTGGTCGGATTACAGCGATCGGGTTCTAAAATACGGAGCACTTTTTTTCATCGCGCGTACCGATGAACCGCGAAAAGTGTCCCGATGTGCATGGATCGCTCACTCGGCAAACGCCAAGCAGAATTGCTGATTCAAGGAGGGTTGCAACACGAAGACTTCCCAGGAGGTCACCCATCCTAGTACTACTCTCGCCCAAGCAAGCTTAACTTCGGAGTTCTGATGGGATTCGTGCATTTGTACTTGTATGAGTGCACCCGTAGGAATAAACCGCGGTATCCTAGTCATAGCGGACTTCGACGGTGATCTATTCATGCTCGTGCTTTCTGTCCCCTCTTGTCCACTTCTGTATCGTCCGACGAGCCTTCGGGACCCTCGCATGCCGTTCCTATGCTCGACACGAACTCCGCGGCAGATGTTCGGAGGGAACGCGCACGATGTTGGAGGAGCACACCCATTCGCCGCAAGAAGCATAACTTTACGCCCGGTGGTAGGATTAAAGCGATCGGGGCGCCGTTACGAAGGCAGGACGACGACGGTTCTAAAACATGCAGTACTTTTTTTCATCGCGCGCACCGATGAACCTCGAAAAGTGGCCCGAAGTGCAGGGATGGCTCGCAGGGCAGCCGCCAAGCAGAATTGCTGATGCAATTCATGATTTAAAAAGGCAAAAGGAGGGCTGTAACACGAAGACTTCCTAGGACGTCACCTATCCTAGTACTACTCTCGTACCAAGCAAGCTTAGCTTCAGAGTTCTAATGGGATCCGGTGCATTTGTGCTGGTATGATCGAACCCGTAGGACTAAACCGCGGTATCTTAGTCATAGGGGACGCCGACAGTGATGTATTCATGCCACGTGCTGTCCCTCTCCTATCGTCCACTTCTGTATCGTCCGACGAGCTTTCGGGACCCTCACGTGCCGTTCCTATGCATTGTATGAACTCCGAGGCAGATGTTTGGAGGAAACACGCCCGACGTCGGAGGAGCGCAGCTGTTCGCCTCAGGAGGCATAACATTACGCACGGTGGTCGGATTACAGCGATTGGGGTGCCGTTACGAAGGCAGGACGACGTCGGTTCTATAACACGAAGTATATTTTTTCATCGCGCGTACCGATAAATCCTGAAAAGTGGCCTGAAGTGCAGGGATCGCTCACTCAGCAGCCGCTGAGCAGAATTGCTGATTCAATTCACGATTCAAAAAGGCAAAAGGAGGTGTGCAACACGAAGACTTCTCAGGAGGTCACCCATCCTAGTACTACTCTCGCCCAAGCAAGCTTAACTTTGGGGTTCTGTTAGAATCCGGTGCATTTGTGCTAGTATGATCAAAACCGTACGACTAAACCGTAGTATCCTAGTCATAGCGGACGTGGACGGTGATCTATTCATGCCGCGTGCTTTCCGTCCCCTCTCATCCACTTCTGTACCGTCCAAGGAGCCTTCAGGACCCTCACGTGCCGTTCCTATGCACGACACGAACTCCGAGGTAGATGTTCGGGTGGAACGCACCCGACGCGTAGCTGTTCGCTGTAGGAGGCATAACTTTACGCCCGGTGGTCGGATTATAGCGATCGGGGCGCCGTTACGAACGAGGACGACGATAGTTCTAAAATATGTAGTATTTTTTTCATTGTGCGCACTGAAGAACCCCGAAAAGTTGCCCGAAGTGCAGTGATGGCTCGCTCGACAGCAGCAGAGTAGAATTACTGATACAATTCACGATTCAAAAAGACAAAAGGAGCGGTGTAACACAAAGACTTCCCAGGAGGTCACCCATCATAGTACTACTATCGCCCAAGCAAGCTTAACTTCGGAGTTCTGATGGGATCCGATGCATTTATGCCGGTATTATCCCACCCGTAGGACTAAACCGCGATATCCTAGTCATAGCGGACGTGGACGGTGATCTATTCATGCCGCGTGCTTTCCGTCCCCTCTCATCCACTTCTGTACCGTCCAAGGAGCCTTCAGGACCCTCACGTGCCGTTCCTATGCACGACACGAACTCCGAGGTAGATGTTCGGGTGGAACGCACCCGACGCGTAGCTGTTCGCTGTAGGAGGCATAACTTTACGCCCGGTGGTCGGATTATAGCGATCGGGGCGCCGTTACGAACGAGGACGACGATAGTTCTAAAATATGTAGTATTTTTTTCATTGTGCGCACTGAAGAACCCCGAAAAGTTGCCCGAAGTGCAGTGATGGCTCGCTCGACAGCAGCAGAGTAGAATTACTGATACAATTCACGATTCAAAAAGACAAAAGGAGCGGTGTAACACAAAGACTTCCCAGGAGGTCACCCATCATAGTACTACTATCGCCCAAGCAAGCTTAACTTCGGAGTTCTGATGGGATCCGATGCATTTATGCCGGTATTATCCCACCCGTAGGACTAAACCGCGATATCCTAGTCATAGCGGACGTCGACGGTGATCTATTCATGCCGCGTGCTTTCCGTCCCCTCTCGTCCACTTCTAAATCGTCCGACGAGGCTTCGGGACCCTCACGTACCATTCCTTTGCACGACACGAACTCCGAGGCAGATGTTCAGAGGGAACATGCCCGACGTCAAAGGAGCGCAGCCGTTCGCCGCAGGAGGCATAACTTTACGCCCGGTGGTTGGATTACAGCGATCGGGGCACCGTTATGAAGTGGGACGACGACGGTTTTAAAACACATAGCACTTTTTTTCATGGTGCGCACCGATGAACCCCGAAAAGTGACCCGAAGTGCAGGGATGGCTCGCTTGGCAGCCGCGGAGCAGAATTACTGATGCAATTCACGATTTAAAAAGGCAAAAGGAGGGGTGCAAACTTCCCAGGAGGTCACCCATCCTAGTATTACTCTCGCCCAAGCAAGCTAAACTTCAGAGCTCTGATGGAATCCAGTGCATTTGTGCGGGTATGATCGCACTCATAGGACAAAACCGCGGTATCCTAGTTATAGCGAACGTCGACGGTTATCTATTCATGCCGCGTGCTTTCCGTCCCCTCTCGTCCACGGGTGAATTAAAATCAAAGAAGGTGAAATATATAAATCACTATAGCCAAGTATTACAAACTTGGACAGTTGAAACACCATATTTACCTTGTTCCAGAGATTTGATCACCCTGAACTCTCTAAGTTGTAAATTCCTATGAAATTTGGCTGATACCTTCTTCACTGATTCTAAAACCTACCCTCAAAATTTTAGTTAAACTGACCTCTGTGGAGGAAGTTATGATTTTCTAGAGTTCACTAAACCTGAAAATCTAGTATACGAAAAAATTTGATACTCTTTAATTGAAGAATCATTCATCTTTCCATATGATTTTGCCATATCTATGCAAATAGCAAAATATATATCCATTTTTTTTCCACTACTTCTGATCTAAAATCTTTCCGTTGTGAATCTAAGTTTTTTCCTTCATTATAATAAGTACCATGGTCTTGTATGAGCAACAATGCTGAAATTTTCTTTGCTACCTTCGAAACCTTAACAAATTCAGTTTCCTTATTCCTTTCTCCTAAATTGGTAGAATAATCTCATCTAAAAGTATAGGGTCCCTCCCATTACTCTATAGAAGTGTAAATCGGCAAAGGTACATCCGATAGTGATATAGTTGTTGATACTATGTTGTCTTGTTATAATTACCAAAATTCCTTCTGATGGGAGTATCACCACTATACCTTCTTATACAGATCTATCTTAAAAACCTATATAGAAACTAAATCTTCCTTTCTTTGGAAATTTTCGATAATTGTAACAAGTAACTATATTTTGTACCCTATCTACAACATCTTACTTCAGGTTTTGGTTTACATTTTTTTTTTCTTCAGTCCTCGGTGAATTACAAACTAAAGCAACCAAGTTGATGTTAGTTCCAGTCTTAACCTTCAATCGGCTATGAAAATTTATTCTTCATTTTCAATTAGTACTTCACCATTATTTTAATAGTTATTTTGACTACCCTAGTCCTTCCAGCAGTTGGTAACCACTCCTATATCACTATACCTTCTTATACAGATCTATCTTAAAAACCTATATAGAAACTAAATCTTCCTTTCTTTGGAAATTTATATAATTGTAACAAGTAACTATATTTTGTACCCTATCTACAACATCTTACTTCAGGTTTTGGTTTACATTTTTTTTTTCTTCAGTCCTCGGTGAATTACAAACTAAAGCAACCAAGTTGATGTTAGTTCCAGTCTTAACCTTCAATCGGCTATGAAAATTTATTCTTCATTTTCAATTAGTACTTCACCATTATTTTAATAGTTATTTTGACTACCCTAGTCCTTCCAGCAGTTGGTAACCACTCCTATATCCTGGTTACTAGCTTATTAATACCAAGTTATATTTCCAAGATTTATCCCCTAAGTGTCAACAATAGGGGGGTGACACCGTTGAATCCAAAAAGGGATCGATCTTACAACTTCCGTTATCTTCCCTTTTCCTATTATCTTCACCTTTGTATTTGAATGCTTATCTTTCCATACCTCTCTTGAAATAAAAGTTCCAAGGAGATTAGAAGTTATTTTTTTTCCTTCATTGTTCTAGTGATATTATTGTCAAGGTGAGAGTGTGGAATTATTATTATCCTCCAACAAATTTTATTAATCTTAAATTATTATTATTTTTTCCCCCTAATAATAGTCTGAATCCTTGAAATTGATCTCAAATCCTTTTCTTGATCATTTAAAAATAATATTCAGATTGTTTAGTTCCATATGATCTTATTCCAGCTACCTTGATATTATAAATGGTGAAAATTTTTCTCCTTTAAGTAGAAATTCCAGCTTCAGTAATCCAACTACTCTCATTATATTTGGGGTAGTTCGTTGTGCTATACCAAATTAATTTTTAATTCTTCAATAATTCCTTCTTGGCTCAAATGCTCATATCTTCCTTTGAAGGGTAAGATCTCCATTTTAGTATCCTTGAGAAAAGGTCTAATCCTTTCCAAATATTCTATAACCATTGTTAGAGAGTTAATTGCAGACTTCCTAAAATGGTATGCTCTATCTTTTTATGATTGTCTCTTTTTCTCGCTAAGTCGACAAATATATTTTGTTGGATGCTTAAGTAAATTATCCCAGCTTTGGATTTTTCTACTGTCTCTGCTATTCCTTTTGGATACTGGTTCCAATGTAATCATTGGAAATGTTTCAAGACCTTTGGTTGTCTAAATTGTATTCCTTTATGTGATATTTCTAAGATTTATGATCTTAAATGGTTCAACTACTTGTGTTCTGATCGATACCAGATCACGAAAGGTCTTATGGGAATACAACATTTCTAAGGGGGCTGATCGACCCTTAGAGATGCTAGGATGTAAGACTTGATGTGATCTTGGGTATTGATTGGTTAACCAAGTATCGAGCCATGGTGAATTGTCTGATAAAGATAATGACTTTTTTTCTCTAGACTAGTATACTCTATTATTCCTTCTAAAGTGGTCTGAATGAGACTGAGGGTCTTAAGATGGATAAAATAATTATGCAGCAATCGGCGAAGGCCGTTGGAAATTGCGATTGGGGGGGGGGGCATAGTGATCCTAAAGTTGTATCCTGGGGAATGACCTCTTCGGGTTCACCTGAAAGGAAAGTTGTAACTGTGTTATATTGAATCGTTTGGAATTTTGGATAGAGAGTTTGGTCGGTGGCTTAAAAATTTTAATCCACCGATAGACTCAGACAGAATCCATAACGTGTTCCATGTGTAGATGCTAAAGCAGTGTGTGCCAAACTGGTCGCATGTTCCAACTGCTCCTACGGTTGCTCTATGAGATGATCTGGGTCTGAAATCCTTTATTGTTGTTTGGTATTTTGATTGATTGAATTATGTTGGTAAATTGTTTGAACTTATTTGAAAGTTGTTTAAATTGTTTACATGATTTCTTTGGATTTTTTTATGTTGTCTCTTAGGAGGCACAGAAGTTCTAGAAAACGTTGAGGGGTTAGGTTGTTATTTTTGGGGGACCAAAAATATTAAGAGGGAGAGAAAGTGTAAACTTTGTTTTCTATAAAAAAAAAATTTTAATATTAAATTAATAAAATAATAGATAAATAAAAGAAAAATAGAAAAATATTTATTATAGAAAAAACAAATAAAATAATAATAATAATAATAATATAATGAAATAAGGATTAAACTGTAGGGGTTTTTTTGTAAAATAGAAAAAAAAAGAAGAGAAAAATATATATATACTGTCACTGCACGTGCAAGCTGGATGCCTCGACCCGGCTGAGTCGACCGATTTGGGCGGCTATTCACCAACTCGCCGACAGATATTAAACCCTCGAGAGTAGAGGCTCGAGGGTTCGGAGGAGAAACGGGGGCTGCAGAGCTCTGAATCCCTCCGACGGCCAGCGAAATTGACGGGAGAGTGCGCAGGTGACCTGGGAGAGTCGTCAGCAAGGCCGGCGGGAAGTGATCGTGGCACCGGCGGTCGGAGATCGAGTGGGAAGAGGATGAATAGGGGGTTGCCCTATTTCCACCGAGTCCGCTGGTGGAGGGCTCGTTCGATGGTCCTTCCCACTTCGGTGCACTCCCTACTGACGATATCGACTTCTAGGAGTCGATATCAAGGCATGTTTGCAGTGGGAGAAGTGGAAAGGGGGCTGGCAGTGGCAAATTTGCCGGTGGCAGAGTAACAGCGGACGACGGCGAGATTGTCGAGCTATTTGGCTCTGCTGGCGGTAACAGAGGTTGGTCGGAGGTTCGAGGAAGGCGTGGACGAGTCGGGGCTGTGGTTCCGGCGAAGCTATAGCGGCGGCGGACGCAAAATCAACGGCGATCCAGTGATCGGGCTGCGGTGGAGTCGAGCGGGGGAAGAGGAATTCGTCGCACGTGCGGCATGCGTGCGACGGTTTGGTTCGGTCCGGTTTGGGGTCGGTTCAGTGCCGGTTCGGTTACGGTTTGACTGGTTTTCACAATTTTATGAATGGTTCAGTACGGTCCAACGTGGCTAGGCCTTTATTGGTGAGTTTTGAACCTTAAGAAATTTATTTAGAATTTTTAACATATTTTAGAACCAGTTTTCGAATTTATTAAGGTTGGGTTCAAGGTTTTGAGTATGTTATTGATATCAGAAAAATCTAAAATAATTTTTCATACTAGATTATGCTTAGATATAATTTCTGTGATTTAATTAGAATTTTTTTAAATTATTAGAATATGATTTGTAGTTTAATTATGATAATTCTGGTTAATTTAGGATTTAAATGGAGTAATAGTATGTTAAATGCTTGAAGAAAGATTTTTGTAGGTGTTATACCATTTAAATTACAATAATTAGAATTAAAATAATTTATTTAGAATGTTTACAAAATTTGTGGATTTAAGATATTGTAAAAAGGGTTAATAAGATTTATTAGATTTTTCTAATTTATGAAATTAAATAATTTAGAATTTTATAAATTTAGAATACGATGAAATTTAGGAAATTGATTTATTTAGATTTTTTAATTAATGAAATTGGATAATTTAGGATTTTATGAATTTAATTAATGTAATTAGTTTTTTTATAAAATTATTTAAATTATTTTAGGATTAATTAAGGTGATATATATTGATTAAGATTTTTGAGTATAATTAAATTATGTAACTAAATATTATTTTATAGGCTTGTTGATGTTTTGATTGTGTTGGATTGTTATTGTTAGGTGATGGATAATTGGTTGATTATAAGAAATTAAATAAAATAAGGAAAATGATGTGAGGATGTGAGTAGAGAGGTAGATAGAAAATCCTTGTTTGAATTGTATGATTTATGATTGTTAAATGTATTTATTTTATCTTAGAAAAATTGATTGTTGTGCTATTGCTTGACAAATCACGGCCAAGCAGTGATTTGTGTTGGAGTAATAAGGAATTGCTGTGTTTGATTGACTGTTTGCTTGCTTTTAAGAATCACAACCAAGTTGTAAATTCTTATTTAATAATGCTTTGGGACTCAGGTGAGGATTTATGATTTCAAATTTATTTGGCCCACTACAGATGCTGAGTCCTAAGGGTTGTTGTTAATTATTGTACATGCTGATAAGTTATATGTCTACTTGGTTGCATATTTAATTAGCATGTGATTTATTGGAAGGATGCATGTTAATTGATATGTGATGCTATTATATGCATGCCTAGATATGAGTTTGAAAGTTATACCATGCTGGTATATGTATGATGATGTTATATGATTCTCTTGATGTTGATACTCATGTTATATTATTATTGTTATGTTCATATTGCTAGAGATGTAGAGACACTTAGCAAGAACATGGAACATGATGACATGAGACATAACTAGAGACACTTTAAGTACATGTTATCATAACACCTAAAGTGATCTTATTTGATATTTAACTGAGAACCTATGGACATCTTAAGGTCATGGTAACCTAGGAGATGATATTAAGATTCTAGTCTGCTATGTGCCAACATATGGTGAGGAGTCATGTGCTAGCCAAGGTAGAAATGCACGCTCTGTTGACTTAGCCTCAGATGCTTTGGTGTAGTCGAGATCTCACTTCGATGTAAAGCTCAACCTATTGGGTTACTCCAAAGTATATGGGTGCTAGGAATAGTACCGGGCCATGCACTACTAGTGCTAAGGAACCTGATTGACACTGGCATGCTCAACGATGTGGGGTCCCTGAGCAGTCCGGGCTCATTGGTTGCATTTGCAGCGGATCTCAGCTTGCCAGATTGTAGATGGTATTGATTTGTGATTGTGTGTAGTGATCCTGCCATGGGGCAGAAGTACAGCGCTGTATGGTACTTGTTGTTGCATAGAAGGAGTGTCGTGGTCATCAGCTCTAGGTCATAGATGTAGAGTTGACACTGACGAGGGGTTTGCCTTGAACATTGGATGGCTGCCTTAGATATGATACTAGATAACTTATGATTTATATATTGATATATTTGATTAGATCTTTTTAAGATTTAAGTTATGCTAATAAGTTTCTAGTATCTTGTTCATATGCTTTATTTGAATAATGTGACTGCTACATTAATATGTTAAGTTTTGCTATATGTTGTGTTATGTTAATTTAAATATGTGATTTCGTAGATATATTTTCTTATTCGTTTGTACAATACATTATGCCTATTTTTAGGGTGCTCTCTTTGTAGCCTTACTGAGTTTTGCGACACAAATGTGCATATTTTTCTCCTGTTGTGCAGGTTACAGGTTGGTCACTTGTACGGAGAGTGAGGGAGAACCTAATTCGACGGAATAGACTGTTATTGAAAAGCTAGATAGAGATTTGATTTGTAATATTAAAATTAAATGTAATTTGGTTATGATTCCGCTTAATGAAAATAATAGTGTTGTTTTGTGATACTCTTAGTCTTGTATAAGTTGTGGTGGCGAAGTACAGCTTATACAGCGGTTACCACGTGCCCAAAGGTGGGTTTGGGGCATGACACGAACCCTATCAGTTGAGGGCATGTGTCGACTCTGGCCCTCGAGGACGGGGTACATTCCTGCTGTCGTGTCACGGGTCTTCTATTTCCCTCAGGGTCACGCCGAATAGGCATCATTCATATCCGACTTCTCAACCATCCCTTCTCTCTACATAGAATTCCCCTACCATGTCAACATTGTCCGCCTCCGGTGAACTTTGATATTAACAAGGTTTGTATGTGCATAGGCATTGACCCTTATCTTCATCCCTCCAAAGCTCTACCTCTTATGAAACTTCTCTCCAGCTACGTTGTTTCTATATTGGAGTTCGCTGATAGAGGAGGGAAATTTATGTGCCTCTCCAAAATCCTCACCTCTAGTGATGCTAACAATGGGGACGGATTCTTTGTGACACAGTTATGTGCCACTGATTATAAGAATTATATTATTCATCAAAGTATCTTGTTACATTATATTTGTGTAAATATATAAGTATTATATTATATTTCTCTATTTTGATCCTATTCATAATTGGAAGAGATATTACTAACGACACATTTGTGCCAATATCTCATTATCAATCTCTTCCTTTTAACTCATATGCTCATGGTAGCAGCAACACTGGCAATGGTTGATCGAAAATTGAGGAGTAGATGTAAAGGGGGGGAGGATGATGTCCATTCTCTTTTTGTTAGTGAGGAGTGAAGAAAAATAATAAAATTTTACTATAATACTAAAATATTTTTAACTAGACTCATTTAGTAAAAAAATATATTTTAATTTAATAAAATAAATATACAAAAATAATAAAATCAAGTTATAACTTAGTAAAAAAACATCTAACTAAAAATAACTATATTTTAATTTAATAAAACAAATATACAAAAATAAAAAAATCAAGTTATAACTTATTAAAAAATATCCAATTTGTTTTCAAAAAGATAGAGTAGGCAAAATAATATGGTGATGGTTGGGACAAATTATTTATAAATGAATGGTTGAGATTGTCTACGAGACAAAATCAGCGATAGAGTTTACCTCGCCGCCCAAATTTCTCCCTCAAAAAAAAGAATTAAAACCAACTAACCAAAGACTAACTTAATCGCATCGACTGCTAAACACTAGATATATACTCCTCTCTCTATATTATATTTACTGTCAATCGTCTTCCCTAAAACCATCCTGAATTCTCGATTGCTTTGGGGTCTGCCGCAATTTCAACTATGTCTATCGAGCCCTACCTCTGGAATGCCTTAGCAGTCCCCGCTGCTGCTGCCCGAGTCCCCGCCCAAGGCTCCAATGTCTTATTCTTCCCCCATGGCTATACTAGACAGCCCTGCTCGCAAGCACTCAACCTCTCTGCCACCTTTCTCTGTCATGTCTCCTCCCTCCGCCTCCACGTTGATCCCGACACCGACGAGGTATTTGCTGCAATTAGCCTCAATCCCTACCCGACCACTGACCCTATCCTCCACCAACATGACTGGACGCCCTTCGCCTCCTCCTCCTCCTCCACCTCCTCTACATCAGCAATCGCTGATACAATTAGAGTGGGTGAGTTCACCACCTACACCAAGATCCTTTCCAAGACTGACGCCAACTGTAAGGACGGGCTCACGCTGACGAAATCCGGTATGCTCGCTATATTTCCTTCCATTCTCCTTGACGTCAACAAGACAGAGGACGTGTTAGCATTGGACGTACACGGGAGGGCCTGAAAATTCATCCTTATCCTCAACAATAATAAGAAGAACTACCGCCTGAGAAAATGGAATAAGTTTGTCACCGAGAAGAGGCTGGTCGAAGGTGACACTGTCGTCTTCGCCAGGCACCCTAATGGTATTCTCTACATTGGCGTCAGACGTACTGGAAACTCCTCCGATGCCACAAGGAGAGCCAACATGCAATTGTTTTCGATGGCGAAGGCAACCCAATTAGCTGGAGAGGGCCTCCCTTTCGAGGTACCTTATTACCCAAGGGAGGGATCACCTGAGCACGTGGTGGCGGCGGTCCCAGTGCCCCATCAGGTACTCCATTATCATCTTCGTTATATGTTGATGGATTGAACCAATCATTCTATATCTCTATTAATTTTATCAGGTTTTCTTGGGTGGAGGAGCAGAAGCATCGCCAAGCTCGGGTAAAGGCAATTCCTCAAAAGATAAACTGGTTCAAGAAGTTCCTGAGGTACAATATTTAGATCGTATGAAGAGATCGAGAGGCAATATGGGTGAAGATGATGATAGCAAGAGAGAGAAAGAAAGAAAACAGTCACCAGGAGCTTCTACGACAAGATCGTTCAAGTTGTTTGGCCATTATATCCAATAATATTTGATGTGTTTAACATTTATTGAGTATAAAAAATAATAAATTAATTAACTATTTTTCTAAATATATCTATGGCACTCGATTAAACAAATGTATATTTTTTTGCTTGAGAATAAATTTATTATGATTTTATGTATTCTTGTTAGCTTAATTTTGGTCGTAGAAGTGAAAACAATGAAATCGAGGGTCGAGATTGAATGGCCATTTCTTACGAATCCGAAAGCATGCGCTGGATTAATTTGGTCGGTCAATGGTGAACTGTATTCAATTATTGTCCTCTTTCATGACCTCATCAGGATAGACGACAACTCTTTTTGTTTGCCCTTTTTCCGATTGCCCTATAAATATCTTCCCCTCTCGGCATAGTTTCAAATCACCTCTCTCTTTATCTCTCTCACTCTCTACTAAATAGAAAGCCTAGTTTGTATGTTGTCGGAGATTGAGGTTGCTTCGACACGATCGGTCGAACCCTATCAGTTGAGGGCATGTGCCGACTCCGGCCCTCGAGGGCGGGGTACATTCCTACTGTCGTGTCACGGGTCTTCAATTTTCCTCAGGGTCACATCGAGTAAGCATCATCCATATCCCACTTCTCAACCATCCCCTCCCTCTACACAGCATTTCCCTACCATGTCAACATTGTCCGCCTCCTGGCGAACTTCAATATTAACAAGGTTTGTATGCATAGGCATTGACCCCTATCTTTATCCCTCCAAAGCTCTGCCTCTTATGAAGCTTCTCTCCAGCTACGTTGTTTCTATATTGGAGTTCGCTGATAGAGGAGGGGAATTTATGTGCCTCTCCAAAATCCTCACCTCTAGTGATGCTAACAATTGGGACGTGTTTTTTGTGACACGGTTATATGCCACTGATTATAAGAATTATATTATTCATCAAAGTATATTGTTACCTTATATTTGTGTAAATATATAAGTATTATATTATATTTCTGTAAATCCCCACTTTTATGTGGTTAAATTAGCAAAAAAATGAGAGATTAAAATTATATATATATAAGTTTAAATTTGTGTGGGAGAGGGTTATAGAATTTTTAGATTGAGTTAGGACCAATATGGTAACATTAGATTCATTTTTTTTTAATAGAAAGGATGTAGTTGTAATTTATTAAAATTTATAAGGACCTAGTTGGAATTTTAGTAAAAATATAGGGGCTTAGATGAGATTTAATAGACTCGAAGGAGGCGATCTGCATAAGTTACGGGTCACATGCTCCTCACATAACCAGCCTAACCAAACCGCCTCCTTGAACCGAATCGGACCGGCCCGCTCGAACCGGCGGCTGCTAACCAAAACCCTCAAAGCCCTAACCATTTCCCTCAATTCCGCTGCCTTCATTCCCTACGTCCTCTGCTCGACGACGAAGCTGCGGAGGGACGAATCTGCCGACTCCCGCTGCAACTCGATCCCGACGATTCCTTCGTGGTGCGACGCCTCGTAGATCCGGCGACGACGATCGACCGTGCTGTGTTTGCAGCGGCTTCACCGAGATCCCGCATCACCAGCGAACCCCCCTTATCTTGGCTTCTCCCGCATCACGACGAACTCCTCGACACCGTTGCATCGTCGACCCCGCCTCTCCGATCCTTCATCGTTGCTGCCCAATTAGATGAATCACCTATGACCAGCGACATCATCCTCCTGGTTTTCTTGTTGAATTCCAACTAACTAGTTATTATATGGTAATGTTAGAGGAAATTTGGAAGTTATTGACGTGGACTTTGCGAGACTACTAATTAAAGTTCTATCATGCCTAGAGGAGAACAACATAGGAAGATGATTTGTTACATCAACGGGTGTGATCATACCAGCACAAATGCACCGGATCCCATCAGAACTCCGAAGTTAAGCTTGCTTGGGCGAGAGTAGTACTAGGATGGGTGACCTCCTGGGAAGTCTTCGTGTTGCACCCCTCCTTTTGCATTTTTGAATCGTGAATTGCATCAGCAATTCTGCTCGGCGGCTGCAGAGCGAGCGATCCTTGCGCTTCGGGCTACTTTTCGGGGTTCATCGGTGCGCGCGATGAAAAAAAGTACTTTGTATTTTAAAACCGTCTACGTCTTGCCTTCGTAACGGCGCCCCGATCGGTGTAATTCGACCACCGGGCGTAAAGTTATGCCTCCTGCGGCGAACGGCTGCGCTCCTCCGACGTCGGGCGCGTTCCCTCCGAACATCTGCCTCGGAGTTTGTGCCGCGCATAGGAACGGCACGTGAGGGTCCTGAAGGCACGTCGGACGATACAGAAGTGGACGAGAGGGGACGGAAAGCACGCGGCATGAACAGATCACCATCGACGTCCCCTATGACTAGGATATCGCGGTTTTATCATACAGGTGCGATCATACCAGCACAAATGCACCGGATCCCATCAGAACTCCGAAGTTAAGCTTGCTCTTGCTTGGGCGAGAGTAGTACTAGGATGGGTAACCTCCTGGGAAGTCTTCGTGTTGCACCCCTCCTTTTGCCTTTCTGAATCGTGAATTGCATCAGCAATTTTGCTCGGCGGCTGCGGAGCGAGCGATCCCAGCGCTTCGGGCTACTTTTCGGGGTTCATCGGTGTGCGTGATGAAAAAAACTGCTTCGTATTTTAGAACCGTCTTCGTCTCGCCTTCGTAACGGCGCCCCGATCGGTGTAATCCGACCACCGACCTCCCGGGAAGTCTTCGTGTTGCACCCCTCCTTTTGCCTTTTGCCTTTTTGGATCTTGAATTACATCAGCAATTCTGCTCGGTGGCTGCGGAGCGAGTGATCCCTGCGCTTCGGGCTACTTTTCGAGGTTCATCGGTGCGCGCGATGAAAAAAAATGCTCCATATTTTAGAACCGTCTTCATCTCGCCTTCGTTACGGCACCCCGATCGGTGTAATCCGACCACCGGGCGTAAAGTTATGCCTCCTGCAGCGAACGGGTGCGCTCCTCCGACGTCGGGCGCGTTCCCTCCGATCATCTACCTCGGAGTTCGTGACGTGTATAGGAACGACACGTGAGGGTCCTGAAGGCACTTCGGACGATACAGAAGTGGACGAGAGGGGACGGAAAGCACGCGGCATGAACAGATCACCGTCGACGTCCCCAATGACTAGGATACCGCGGTTTTGTCATACAGGTACGATCATAAAAGCACAAATGCACCGGATACCAGCACAAAGTCTTCGTGTTGCACCCCTCCTTTTGCCTTTTGCCTTTTTGGATCTTGAATTACATCAGCAATTCTGCTCGGCGGCTGTGGAGCGAGCGATCCCAGCGCTTCGGGCTACTTTTCGGGGTTCATCGGTGCGCGCGATGAAACAAAGTGCTTCGTATTTTAGAATCGCCTTCGTCTCGCCTTCGTAACGGTGCCCCCATCGGTGTAATCCGACCACCGGACGTAAAGTTATGCCTCCTGCGGCGAACGATTGTGCTCCTCCGATGTCGACACGTTCCATCGGAACATCTGCCTCGGAGTTCGTGCCGTGCATAGGAACGGCACGTGAGGGTCCTGGAGGAATGTCGTACGATACAGAAGTGGACGAGAGGGGATGGAAAACATGCGGCATAAACAGATCACCGTCGACGTCCCCTATGACTAGGATACCGCGATTTTGTCATATGGGTGCAATCATACCAGCACAAATGCATTGGATCCCATTAGAACTCCGAAGTTAAGCTTGCTTGGGCGAGAGTAGTACTAGGATGGGTGACCTTCTGGGAAGTCTTTGTGTTGCACCCCTCCTTTTGCCTTTCTGAATCGTGAATTGCATCAGCGAATCGATTTCTTGAAAGATTGGATCAGTAAATATAAAACTACTGAAATTTTTAATCTTTGTGAGATCGTCAACTTTGTACCAAAGGTTTATTTCAAGTATACCGAATCAGTATAGCTATCCTTCCTCTGGCACAGCAACGTACTGAAATGCTAATGCTACATAATTCTTTTCTTCTTTTTTTTGTTCCTTGTCTATGCATAACTCTATGTTATTCAATAGATCAATTCTGCTCGGCGGCTGCGGAGTGAGCGATCCCTGCGGTTCGGGATTCTTTTCGGGGTTCATCGGTGCGCGCGATGAAAAAAAGTGCTTCATATTTTAGAACCATCTTCGTCTCGCCTTCATAACGGCGCCCCGATCGGTGTAATCCGACCACAGGGCGTAAAGTTATGCCTCCTGCGGCGAACGGCTGCACTCCTCCGACGTCGGGCGCGTTCCCTCCGAACATCTGCCTCGGAGTTCGTGTTGTGCATAGGAACGACACGTGAGGGTCCTGAGGGCATGTCGGACGATACAGAAGTGGACTAGAGGGGACGGAAAGCACGCGGCATGAACAGATCACCGTCGACGTCCCCAATGACTTGGATACCGTGGTTTTGTCATACGGGTGCGATCATATGAACACAAATGCACCGGATCGCATCAGAACTCTGAAGTTAAGCTTGCTTGGCGAGAGTAGTACTAGGATGGGTGACCTCCTGGGAAGTCTTCGTGTTGCACCCCTCCTTTTGCATTTTCGAATCGTGAATTGCATCAGCAATTCTGCTCGGCGGCAGCGGAGCGAGCGATCCCAGAGCTTCGGGCCACTTTTCGGGGCTCATCGGTGCGCGCGATGAAAAAAAGTGCTTCATATTTTAGAACCGTATTCGTCTCGCCTTCGTAACGGCGCCCCGATCGGTGTAATCCGACCACCGGGCGTAAAGTTATGCCTCCTGCGGCGAACAGCTGCGCTCCTCCGACGTCGGGCGCTTTCCCTCCGAACATATGCCTCGCAGTTCGTGCCGTGCATAGGAACGGCACATGAGGGTCCTGAAGGCACGTCGTACGATACAGAACTGGACGAGAGGGGACGGAAAGCACGCGGCATTAACAGATCACCGTCGACGTCCCCTATGACTAGGATACCGCGGTTTAGTCATACGAGTGCGATCATACCAGCAGAAATGCACCGGATCCCATCAGAACTCCGAAGTTAAGCTTGCTTAGGCGAGAGTAGTACTAGGATGGGTGACCTCCTGGGAAGTCTTCGTGTAGCACCCTTCCCTTTGCCTTTTTGGATCTTGAATTACATCAGCAATTCTGCTCGGCGGCTGCGGAGCGAGCGATCTCTGCGCTTCTGGCTACTTTTCTAGGTTCATCGGTGCGCGCGATGAAAAAAAGTGCTCTGTATTTTTGAACCGTCTTCGTCTCGCCTTCGTAATGACGCCCCGATCGGTGTAATCCGACAACCGGACATAAAGTTATGCCTCCTGCGGCGAACGACTGCGCTCCACCAACGTCGGTCGTGTTCCCTCCGAACATCTGCCTCGGAGTTCGTGACGTGCATAGGAACGGCACGTGAGGGTCCTGAAGGCACGTCGGACGATACAGAAGTGGACGAGATGGGACGGAAAGCACGCGGCATGAACAGATCACCATCGACGTCCCATATGACTAGGATACCGCTGTTTTGTCATACGGGTGCGATCATACCAGCACAAATACACCGGATCCCATCAGAACTCCGAAGTTAAGCGTGCTTGGGCGAGAGTAGTACTAGGATGGGTGACCTCCTGGGAAGTCTTCGTGTTGCACCCCTCCTTTTGCATTTTTGAATCGTGAATTGCATCAGCAATTCTGCTCGGCGGCATCGGAGCAAGCGATCCTTGCGCTTCGGGCTACTTTTCGGGGTTCATCGGTGCGCGCGATGAAAAAAAGTACTTTGTATTTTAAAACCGTCTACGTCTTGCCTTCGTAACGGCGCCCCGATCGGTGTAATTCGACCACCGAGCGTAAAGTTATGCCTCTTGCGGCGAACGGCTGCGCTCCTCCGACGTCGGGCGTGTTCCCTCCGAACATCTGCCTCGGAGTTCGTGACGTGCATAGGAACGGCACGTGATGGTCCTGAAGGCACGTCGGACGATACAGAAGTAGACGAGAGGGGACGGAAAGCACGCGGCATGAACAGATCACCGTCGACGTCCCCTATGACTAGGATACCACGGTTTTGTCATACGGGTGCGATCATACCAGCACAAATGCACCGGATTCCATCAGAACTACGAAGTTAAGCTTGCTTGGGCGTGAGTAGTACTAGGATGGGTGACCTCCTGGGAAGTCTTCGTGTTGCACCCCCTCTTTTTGCCTTTCTGAATCGTGAATTGCATCAGCAATTCTGTTCGGCGGCTGCGGAGCGAGCGATCCCTGCGCTTCGGGCTACTTTTCGAGGTTCATCGGTTCGTGCGATGAAAAAAAGTGCTACGTATTTTAGAACCATCTTCGTCTCGCCTTCGTAACGACGCCCCGATCGGTGTAATCCGACCACCGAGGGTAAAGTTATGCCTCCTGCGGCGAACAGCTGCGCTCCTCCGACGTCGGGCGCGTTCCCTCCGAACATCTGCCTCGGAGTTCGTGCCGTTCATAGGAACGACACGTGAGGGTCCTGAAGGCACGTCGTACGATACAGAAGTGGACGAGAGGGGACCGAAAGCACGCGGCATGAACAGATCACCGTCGACGTCCCCTATGACTAGGATACTGCTAGGCATGCTTATCGGGCCGTGCCGCCCGTGGGCAGCACGAGCCCTGCTCGTTGCGGGCCGTGCTCGGCAGGGCCCGTGCCCAATCAGGTCGTGCTTGGCACGGTACTGTGTATATAATGTGCCGTGCTGGGCCACATTTTGCAGCCCGCGTGCCGTGCTTGGCACGACCCGCCTAAAGCCCATAGCCTGTAGACAGTCCACAGATACTGTTAAATAGAAAAAATAGACAGCTTTCTTTCAAGATTTGGCAATGTGGGACTAAAACTTCTATTATTAATTTTTTTTATATATTTTATTCAAACTCATTATTACTCAAAAGTTAACGTTCAAAATTTTATTAAATACACCGACGTTTCCTCTCCCCCTCTTCCTCTCCCCCTTCCAACGGTTAAAATTTTTCATATTCTATTAAAATTACCTTATTATCCTTTATTAGTTATAACATTATAATTTTATTAAATGGTATTTTAGTCTTTTTATATTTATTGTTTTATTAAAATATTATATTAAATTTTTATAAATACTCTCCTCCTTCGTACGATCTCTGCTTTCAACTCTAGCTCTCCGCTCTCGCTCTTAATTTCTCTGGCTCTCTGCTCTCGCTCTTAATTTCTTCTGCTCTCAACTCATTTGACCTCTTCCCCGTTCTTAATTTTCTCGGTCTTAATTTCTTTTAATTTCTTTTTGTGCTCTCAACTCATTTGACATTTTTGGAGTTCTTAATTTTCTCGCTATTAATTTCTTTTAATTTCTTTTCGTGCTCTCAACTCATTTGACCTCTTCTAAGCTCTTAATTTTCTCGCTTTTAATTTCTTCTCATACGAGTTATTAATTTTATTTACATTCGTTCCTAATTTTATCTTACCTTACCATTCTTATCTATTTATATTCGTACATTTATTTTTATTTTTTATTATATTTGTATTCGGTAATTTCATCTTACTATTCGTACATTTATTTTTATTTTTTATTATGACGAATAATAATAGTTCTAATTATCAAAAAAATTTAAGTTCACAAGAAATTGATTCGAATATTTCTACTAATATTTCTTTTACGCAGGATAATCCATCTTCAAATCCTACAACATCAATGGCTAATCAATCGGATGATGCTGCAATTGCAATCAACATGGAATCAAATTCTATAATCGGAATCACCCCGCCATCAAATTCTACTTCTAGAAAAAGAAGTAGCGACGTATGGGGAGATTTTGACTTATTAATGCTTGATAATGTTGAAAAAGCTAGGTGTAAAAAATGTAAAAAAATATTTTCTGCTAATTCAAAATCAGGAACGGGCCATTTAAGGAGACATATTAAAAGTCATAGTGATAAAATATCATCTGCTCAGCAAATTTGAAATATAAATTCAGGTAATCTAACCACATTTAGATATAACATTAACACTGCACGAAAAGAATTGGTAAAATTTATTATTAAAAATGAATTATCTTTTTCATTTGCAGAAAGTCCTAATTTTATTAGTTTAATTCAATCTGTATTTTATCCTTATTATAAATGTATTAGTAGACATACTGTTCGAACTGATATATTAAAATTATTTTACGAGTATAAAAATAATATTTCTAATGAATTTAAGGATAATATTTCAAATTATTCATTAACTTCAGATGTTTGGACTAATCAACATAATAGTATGTCGTATATGTGTATTACTTGTCATTGGATAGATAATAAATTTTATTTACATAAGAGAATTATTAGTTTTAAAGTATTTGAACACCCTCATACCGGACATGCTATTTATAAAACTATCAATGCATGTGTTCATGAATATAATATAGAAAATAAAAAAATTTCTATTAGTTTTGATAATGCTAGTAATAATGATGTGGCAGTCAATTTATTAGCTCAATCTTTATCTCCTATTTCTGATGGATTATTTTTTCATATTAGATGTGCATGTCATATTCTTAATTTATGTGTTCAAGATGGTTTAAAAATATTTGATGATCATATAAAGAAAATTAGAAATATTATTAAATATATTAAAAGTTCTAGTTCTAGATTACAAGAATTTAAAAAATTTTGTAATATTCATCGTAAAGCATTTAAAAAATTAAAATTAGATATTACAACTAGATGGAATTCGACCTATGACATGTTACAGTGTGCTCTGCCTTATAAGGATATTTTTTTCTATCTATTATAATGAAAAAATACCAGAAAAAATAATTACTGATGCAGATTGGGATATTTTTTCTATCTATTATAATGAAAAAATACCAGAAAATATTATTACTGATGCAGATTGGAATTTTATTTCATTTATATGTTCAATTTTAAAATTATTTAGAGATGCTTCTAATTGCTTTTCAGGTATTCATTATCCTATTGTTAATCAATTTCTTATGCAAATAGGTAATATTAGTTCTTTTTTCATAATTATAGAAATAGTCAGTCGAATGGATCTGAATTTATTATTAATAATGCACTTACTGCCATGGAATTAAAGTTTAAAAAATATTGGGGAACGATTGCTCCTATTTATTGTTTTGGTGTAATTTTAGATCCTAGAATTAAATCATATGGACTTTACCCATTAATAGATGAATATTATGATAATATGTTATTAACCGATAATTTATTTCATAACGTATATTTCATAACTCAATTATTTCATAACGTATATAATTTATATTCAAATAAATATGGTGTAGTGCATCAAAAAAAAACAACACCATTATCAAAATCAGATAAACATACAATGAGATTACCGAATAATATTTTTAATATAACTAGAAGATGTCAACAAAATAAGTCTACTATATCGGGAATTACTGAAATAAATATTTATATTGAACAAAATTATGAAAGTAGTTGGAATCCTAATGGAATTAATGACTATAATATTTTAGATTGGTGGAGAACAAATGAAAAATCTTTTCCTATAATGTTAATGATAGCTCGTGATTTTTTATGCGTGCCCATATCTACGGTGGCATCTGAATCTTGTTTTAGTGTAGGTGGAAGAGTTTTAGATGAAAAAAGGAGTTGTTTGAATAATTTAAGTGTTGAAGCTTGTATTTGTATGAAAGATTGGTTGGATATAGAGGATAAACTTCAAAATAAAAATAATTATGATACGTGCTTGACCGAATCTGACGAGGAAGGAGCTTCAACTTCAATAGAAAATAATCTGGATCAGTGATGAATAATTTAAAAAATAAGTAAAAAATATATTGGAAGGTAATTTTTATTTTTAAAGTTGATTTGTTATTTATTTTTTAACTATCTAACTTAAATTTAGAACTACGGAGACCTGATTCTTCTAATCTCAATTAGAAGATACGTAGGCAGCCCAAAATCTAATTTTGGGTTCGGTCTTTTTATTTTTTTGCAGATTTTAATATTGGAGTAGAGATTTTATAGGAGGAGGAACCTCTTTCTTTTTGCAGATTTTAATATTGAAGCATAGGAGGAGGAGTTGATCAAGTTTAATTTAAGTTAAAAGTGTTAATTTTGTAAGATAATGATTGATTTGTTCTTTGAAGTACTGGGATGTTTTATAAATTATATTATATATTTTTAAAAAATTATATACTTTAATAAAATTAAAATGTAATTATTTTTTTAAGATTCGAATACAAGATGAATTTTCTAGAAAAAAAAGTGTTTGGTAACTTTTATTAGCTTGGCTTTTTTTAGTCTGGCTTTTTTTTAGTCCCACATCATGTAATTCAGGGGGAAACACTGCATATTTAAGACAATACTTTCACTAGCATTAGTGTACTTATATGGGCGGGTCAGGCTTTGCCCGGCACGCATTAATGCGTGCCATGTGTCGTGATGGGTTGAATAATTATTGTTGCGTGCCGGGCCTAGCCCTGCACGATACCACTTCATGCCGGGCAAAGTCCGGCACGCCAAAAGGCGTGCCTAAGCGGGCTCGTGCCTGGGCTGGCACGAGCATGGCCCATTATCATGCTTAGATACCGCAGTTTTGTCATACGGGTGCTATCATAGCAGCACAAATGCAACGGATCCCAACAGAACTCCGAAGTTAAGCTTGCTTGGGCGAGAGTAGCACCTTTCCTTTTGCCTTTTTGGATCTTGAATTACATCAGCAATTCTGCTCGGCGGCTGCGGAGCGAGCGATCCCTGCGCTTCTGGCTACTTTTCTGGGTTCATCGGTGCGCGCGATGAAAAAAAGTGCTTGGTATTCGTCTTCGTCTTGCCTTCGTAACGACGCCCCGATCGGTGTAATCCGACAACCGGACGTAAAGTTATGCCTCCTGCGGCGAACGACTGCGCTCCACCAACGTCGGTCGCGTTCCCTCCGAACATCTGCCTCGGAGTTCGTGACGTGCATAGGAACGGCACGTGAGGGTCCTGAAGGCACGTCGGACGATACAGAAGTGGACGAGAGGGGACGGAAAGCACGCGGCATGAACAGATCACCATAGATGTCCCATATGACTAGGATACCGCGGTTTTGAAATACGGGTGCGATCCGACCAACACAAATGCACCGGATCCCATCAGAACTCCGAATATAAGCTTGTTTGGGCGAGAGTAGTACTAGGATGGGTGACCTCCTGGGAAGTCTTCGTGTTGCACCCCTCCTTTTGCATTTTTGAATCGTGAATTCCATCAGCAATTCTGCTCGGCGGCAGCGGAGCAAGCAATCCCTGCGCTTCGGGCTACTTTTCGGGGTTCATCGGTGCGCGCGATGAAAAAAAAAAAATTTATTTTAAAACCATCTACGTCTTGCCTTCGTAACGGCGCCCCGATCGGTGTAATTCGACCACCGGGCGTAAAGTTATGCCTCCTGCGGCGAACGGCTACGCTCCTCCGACGTCGGGCGTGTTCCCTCCGAATATCTGCCTCGAAGTTCGTGACGTGCATAGGAACGGCACGTGAGGGTCCTGAAGGCACGTCGGACGATACAGAAGTAGACGAGAGGGGACGGAAAGCACTCGGCATGAACAGATCACTGACGACGTCCCCTATGACTAGGATACCGCGGTTTTATCATATGGGTGCGATCATACCAGCACAAATGCACCGGATCCCATCAGAACTACGAAGTTAAGCTCGCTTGGGCGAGAGTAGTACTAGGATGGGTGACCTCCTGGGAAGTCTTCGTATTGCACCCCTCCTTTTGCATTTTCGAATCGTGAATTGCATCAGCAATTCTGCTCGGCGGCTGCGGAGCGAGCGATCCCTGCGCATCGGGCTACTTTTCGGGGTTCATCGGTGCCTGCGATGAGAAAAAGTGCTTCGTATTTTAGAACCGTCATCGTCTCGCCTTCGTAACGGCGCCCCGATCGGTGTAATCCGACCACCGGACGTACGGTTATGCCTCCTGCGGCGAACGGCTGCGCTCCTCCGATGTCGGTCGCGTTCCCTCCGAACATCTACCTCGGAGTTCGTGCCGTGCATAGGAAGGGCACGTGAGGGTCCTGAAGGCACGTCGGACGATACAAAAGTGGACGAGAGGCGACGGAAAGCACGCGGTATGAACAGATCACCGTCGACGTCCCATATGACTAGGATACCGCGGTTTTGTCATACGGGTGCGATCATACCAGCACAAATGCACCGGATCCCATCAGAACTCCGAGGGAAGTCTTCGTGTTGCACCCCTCCTTTTGCCTTTTTGAATCGTGAATTGCATCAGCAATTCTGCTCGGCAGCTGAGGAGCGAGCGATCTCTGCGCTTCGGGATACTTTTCGGGGTTCATCGGTGCGCGCGATGAGAAAAAGTGCTTGGTATTTTAGAACCGTCTTCGTCTCGCCTTCGTAACGGCGCCCCGATCGGTATAATCCGACCATCGGGCCTAAAGTTATGCCTCCTGCGGCGAACGGCTGCGGTCATCCGAAATCGAGCGCGTTCCCTCGGAACATCTGCCTCGGAGTTCGTATCGTGCATCGGAACGGCACGTGAGGGTCCTGAAGGCACGTCGGACGATACAGAAGTGGACGAGAGGGGACGGAAAGCATGCGGCATGAACAGATCAACGTCGACGTCCCAAATGACTAGGATACCGCGGTTTTGTCATACGGGTGCGATCATACCAGCACAAATGCACCGGATCCCATCAGAACTCCGAAGTTAAGCTTGCTTTGGCGAGAGTAGTACTAGGATGGGTGACCTCCTGGGAAGTCTTCGTGTTGCACCCCTCCTTTTGCCTTTTTGAATCGTGAATTGCATCAGCAATTCTGCTCGGCGGCTGCGGAGCGAGCGATCCCTGCGCTTCGGGCTACTTTTCGGTGTTCATCGGTGCGCGCGATAAGAAAAAGTGCTTCTTATTTTAGAACCGTCTTCGTCTCGCCTTCGTAACGGCGCCCCGATCGGTGTAATCCGACCACCGGACGATAAGTTATACCTCCTGCGGCGAACGGTTGCGCTCCTCCGATGTCGGTCGCGTTCTCTCCGAACATCTGCCTCGGAGTTCGTGCCGTGCATTGGAACGGCACGTGAGGGTCCTGAAGGCATGTCGGACGATACAGAAGTGAACGAGAGGCGACGGAAAGCACGCGGCATTAACAGATCACCGTCGACGTCCCATATGACTAGGATACAGCGGTTTTGTCATATGGGTGCTATCATACTAGCACAAATACATCGGATCCCAACAGAACTCCGAAGTTAAGCTTCCTTGGGCGAGAGTAGTACTAGAATGGGTGACGTCCTGGGAAGTCTTCGTGTTGCACCCCTCCTTTTACCTTTTTGAATCGTGAATTGCATCAGCAATTCTGCTCGGCGGCTGAGGAGCGAGCGATCCCTGCGCTTCGGGCTACTTTTCGGAGTTCATCGGTGCGCGCGATGAGAAAAAGTGCTTCGTATTTTAGAACCGTCTTCGTCTCGCCTTCGTAACGGCGCCCCGATCGGTGTAATCCGACCATCGGGCGTAAAGTAATGCCTCCTGTGGCGAACGGCTGCGGTCCTCCGAAATCGGGCGCGTTCCCTCGGAACATCTGCCTCGGAGTTCGTGTCGTGCATCGGAACGGCACGTGAGGGTCCTGAAGGCACGTCGAAGATACAGAAGTGGACAAGAGGGGACGGAAAGCACGCGGCATGAACAGATCACCGTCGACGTCCCATATGACTAGGATACCGCGGTTTTGTCATATGTGTTAGATCATACAAGCACAAATGCACTGGATCCCATCAGAACTCTGAAGTTAAGCTTACTTGGGCGAGAGTAGTACTAAGATGGGTGACCTCCTGGTAAGTCTTCGTGTTGTACCCCTCCTTTTGCCTTTTTGAATCGTGAATTGCATCAGCAATTCTGCTTGGCGGCTGCGGAGCGAGCGATCCCTGCGCTTCGGGCTACTTTTCGGGGTTCATCGGTTCGCGCGATGAGAAAAAGTGCTTAATATTTTAGAACCGTCGGGCGTAAAGTTATGCCTCCTGCGGCGAACGGCTGCGCTCCTCCGACGTCGGGCGCGTTCCCTCCGAATATCTGCCTCGGAGTTCGTGCCGTGCATAGGGACGGCACGTGAGGGTCCTGAAGGCACGTCGGACGATACAGAAGTGGAGGAGAGGGGACGGAAAGCACGCGGCATGAACAGATCACCGTCGACGTCCCATATGACTAGGATACCGCGGTTTTGTCATACAGGTGCGATCATACCAGCACAAATGCACCGGATCCCATCAGAACTCCGAAGTTAAGCTTGCTTTGGCGAGAGTAGTACTAGGATGGGTGACCTCCTGGGATGTCTTCGTGTTGCACCCCTCCTTTTTCCTTTTTGAATCGTGAATTGCATCAGCAATTCTGCTCGGCGGCTGCGGAGCGAGCGATCCCTGCACTTCAGGCTACTTTTCGGGGTTCATCGGGCGCGCGATGAGAAAAAATGCTTAATATTTTAGAACCATCTTCGTCTCGCCTTCGTAATGGCGCCCCGATCGGTGTAATCCGACCACCGGACGTAAAGTTATGCCTCCTGCGGCGAACGGCTGCTCTCCTCCGACGTCGGTCGCATTCCCTCCGAACATCTGCCTCGGAGTTTGTGCCGTGCATAGGAACGGCACGTGAGGGTCCTGAAGGCACGTCGGACTATACAGAAGTGGACGAGAGGGGACGGAAATCATGCGGTATGAACAGATCAACGTCGACGTCCCATAGGACTAGGATACCGCGGTTTTGTTATACGGGTGCGATCATACCAGCACAAATGCACCGGATCCCATCAGAACTCCGAAGTTAAGCTTGCTTGGGCTAGAGTAGTACTAGGATGGGTGACCTCCTGGGAAGTCTTCGTGTTGCACCCCTCCTTTTGCTTTTTTGAATCGTTCTGCTCAGCGGCTGCGGAGGGAGCGATCCTTGCGCATCGGGCTACTTTTCGGGGGTTCATCGGTGCGCGCGATCAGAAAAAGTGCTTCGTATTTTAGAACCGTCTTCGTCTCGTCTTCGTAACGGCACCCCGATCGGTGTAATCCGACCACCGGGCATAAAGTTATGCCTCCTGCGGCGAACGGCTGCGCTCCTCCGACGTCGGGCGCGTTCCCTCCGAATATCTGCCTCGGAGTTCATGCCGTGCATAGGGACGGCACGTGAGGGTCCTGAAGGCACGTCGGACGATACAGAAGTGGAGGAGAGGGGACGGAAAGCACGCGGCATGAACAGATCACCGTCGACGTCCCAAATGACTAGGATGCCGCGGTTTTGTCATACAGGTGCGATCATACCAGGACAAATGCACCGGATCCCATCAGAACTCCGAAGTTAAGCCTGCTTGGGCGAGAGTAGTACTAGGATGGGTGACCTCCTGGGAAGTCTTCATGTTGCACCCCTTCTTTTGCCTTTTTGAATCGTGAATTGCATCAGCAATTCTGCTCGACGACTGGGGTGCGAGCGATCCCTGCGCTTCGGGCTACTTTTCGGGGTTCATCGGTGCGCGCGATGAGAAAAAGTGCTCTGTATTTTATAATCGTCTTCGTCTCGCCTTCGTAATGGCGCCCCGATCGGTGTAATCCGACCACCGGACGTAATGTTATGCCTCCTGCGGCGAACGGCTGCTCTCCTCCGACGTCGGTCGCATTCCCTCCGAACATCTGCCTCGGAGTTTGTGCCGTGCATAGGAACGGCACGTGAGGGTCCTGAAGGCACGTCGGACTATACAGAAGTGGACGAGAGGGGACGGAAAGCATGCGGCATGAACAGATCACCGTCGACGTCCCATAGGACTAGGATACCGCGGTTTTGTCATACGGGTGCGATCATACCAGCACAAATGCACCGGATCCCATCAG
Organism: Thalia dealbata; assembly: GCA_030544415.1. Classification (NCBI taxonomy): domain Eukaryota; kingdom Viridiplantae; phylum Streptophyta; class Magnoliopsida; order Zingiberales; family Marantaceae; genus Thalia; species Thalia dealbata. The sequence continues at coordinate 20,425,132 of CM060455.1, forward strand.
AACTCCGAAGTTAAGCTTGCTTGGGCTAGAGTAGTACTAGGATGGGTGACCTCCTTGCTTGGGCTAGAGTAGTACTAGGATGGGTGACCTCCTGGGAAGTCTTCGTGTTGCACCCCTCCTTTTGCCTTTTTGAATCGTTCTGCTCAGCGGCTGCGGAGGGAGCGATCCCTGCGCTTCGGGCTACTTTTCGGGGGTTCAACGGTGCGCGCGATCAGAAAAAGTGCTTTGTATTTTAGAACCGTCTTCGTCTCGTCTTCGTAACGGCACCCCGATCGGTGTAATCCGACCACCGGGCGTAAAGTTATGCCTCCTGCGGCGAACGGCTGCGCTCCTCCGACGTCGGGCGCGTTCCCTCCAAATATCTGCCTCGGAGTTCGTGCCGTGCATAGGGACGGCACGTGGGGGTCCTGAAGGCACGTCGGACGATACAGAAGTGGAGGAGATGGGACGGAAAGCACGCGGCATGAACAGATCACCGTCGACGTCCCATATGTCTAGGATACCGCGGTTTTATCATACAGGTGCAATCTGACCAGCACAAATGCAACGGATCCCATCAGAACTCCGAAGTTAAGCTTGCTTAGGCGAGAGTAGTACTAGGATGGGTGACCTCCTGGGAAGTCTTCGTGTTGCACCCCTCCTTTTGCCGTTTTGAATCGTGAATTGCATCAGCAATTCTGCTCGGCGGCTGCGGAGCGAGCGATCCCTATGCTTCGGGCTACTTTTCGGGGTTCATCGGTGCGCGCGATGAGAAAAAGTGCTTCGTATTTTAGAACCTTCTTTGTCTCGCCTTCGTAACTGCGCCACGATCGGTATAATCCGACCATCGGGCGTAATGTTATGCCTCCTGTGGCGAACGGCTGCGCTCCTCCGACGTCGGGCGCGTTCCCTCCGAACATCTGCCTCGGAGTTCGTGCCGTGCATAGGAACGGCACGTGAGGGTCCTGAAGGCACATCGGATAATACAGAAGTGGACGAGAGGGGATGGAAAGCACGCGGCATGAACAGATCACCGTCGACGTCCCATATGACTAGGATACCGCGGTTTTGTCATACAGGTGCGATCATACCAGCACAAATGCACCGGATCCCATCAGAACTCCGAAGTTAAGCCTGCTTGGGCGAGAGTAGTACTAGGATGGGTGACCTTCTGGGAAGTCTTCGTGTTGCACTCCTCCTTTTGCCTTTTTGAATCGTGAATGGCATCAGCAATTCTGCTCCGCGGCTGCGGAGCGAGCGATCCCTACGCTTCGGGCTACTTTTCGGGGTTCATCGGTGCGCGTGATGAGAAAAAGTGCTTCTTATTTTAGAACCGTCTTCGTCTCTCCTTCGTAACGGCGCCCCGATCGGTGTAAGCCAACCACGGGACATAAAGTTATCCTCCTACGGCGAACGGCTGCGCTCCTCCGACGTCGGGCGTGTTCCCTCCGAACATCTGCCTCGGAGTTCGTGTCGTGCATAGGAACGGCACGTGAGGGTCCTGAAGGCACGTCGGACGATACAGAATTGGACGAGAGGGGACGGAAAGCACGCGGCATGAACAGATCACCGTCGACGTCCCATATGACTAGGATACCGCGGTTTTATCATACAGGTGCAATCATACCAGCATAAATGCACCGGATCCTATCAGAACTCCGAAGTAAAGCTTGCTTGGGCGAGAGTAGTACTAGGATGGGTGACCTCCTGGGAAGTCTTCATGTTGCACCCCTCCTTTTGCCTTTTTGAATCGTGAATTGCATCAGCAATTCTGCTCGGCGGCTGCGGAGCGAGCGATCCCTGCGCATCGGGCTACTTTTCGGGGTTCATCGGTGTGCGCGATGAGAAAAAGTGCTTCGTATTTTAGAACCGTCTTCGTCTCGCCTTCGTAACGGCGCCCCGATCGGTGTAATCCGACCATCGGGCATAAAGTTATGCCTCCTGCGGCGAACGGCTGCGCTCCTCCGACGTCGGGCGCGTTCCCTCCGAACATCTGCCTCGGAGTTCGTGTCGTGCATAGGAACGGCACGTGAGGGTCCTGAAGGCACGTCGGACGATACAGAAGTGGACGAGAGGGGACGGAAAGCACGCGGCATGAACATATCACCGTCGACGTCCCGTATGACTAGGATACCGCGGTTTTGTCATACGGGTGCGATCATACCAGCACAAATGCACCGGATCCCATCAGAACTCCGAAGTAAAGCTTGCTTGGGCGAGAGTAGTACTAGGATGGGTGACCTCCTGGGAAGTCTTCATGTTCCACCCCTCCTTTTGCCTTTTTGAATCGTGAATTGCATCAGCAATTCTGATCGGCGGCTGCGGAGCGAGCGATCCCTGCGCTTCGGGCTACTTTTCGGGGTTCATCGGTGCGCGCGATAAGAAAAAGTGCTTCTTATTTTAGAACCGTCTTCGTCTCTCCTTCGTAACGGCGCCCCGATCGGTGTAAACCAACCACGGGACATAAAGTTATGCCTCCTACGGCGAACGGCTGCGCTCCTCCGACGTCGGGCGCGTTCCCTCCGAACATCTGCCTCGGAGTTCGTGCCGTGCATAGGAACGGCACGTGAGGGTCATGAAGGCACGTCGGATCATACAGAAGTGGACGAGAGGGGACGAAAAGCACGCGACATGAACAGATCACCGTCGACGTCCCATGTGACTAGGATACCGCGGTTTTGTCATACAGGTGCGATTATACCAGCACAAATGCACCGGATCCCATCAGAACTCCGAAGTTAAGCTTGCTTGGGCGAGAGTAGTATTAGGATGGGTGATATTCTGGGAAGTCTTTGTGTTGCACCCCTCCTTTTGCCTTTTTCAATCGTGAATTGCATCAGCAATTCTGCTCAGCGGCTGCGGAGCGAGCGATCCCTGCGCTTCGGGCTACTTTTCGGGGTTCATCGGTGCGCGCGATGAGAAAAAGTGCTTCTTATTTTAGAACCGTCTTCGTCTCTCCTTCGTAACGGCGCCCCGATCGGTGTAAGCCAACCACGGGACATAAAGTTATGCCTCCTACGGAGAACGGCTGCGCTCCTCCGACGTCGGGCGCGTTCCCTCCGAACATCTGCCTCGGAGTTCGTGCCGTGCATAGGAACGGCACGTGAGGGTCCTGAAGGCACGTCGGACGATACAGAAGTGGAGGAGAGGGGACGGAAAGCACGCGGCATGAACAGATCACCGTCGACGTCCCAAATGACTAGGATGCCGCGGTTTTGTCATACAGGTGCGATCATACCAGGACAAATGCACCGGATCCCATCAGAACTCCGAAGTTAAGCCTGCTTGGGCGAGAGTAGTACTAGGATGGGTGACCTCCTGGGAAGTCTTCATGTTGCACCCCTTCTTTTGCCTTTTTGAATCGTGAATTGCATCAGCAATTCTGCTCGACGACTGGGGTGCGAGCGATCCCTGCGCTTCGGGCTACTTTTCGGGGTTCATCGGTGCGCGCGATGAGAAAAAGTGCTCTGTATTTTATAATCGTCTTCGTCTCGCCTTCGTAATGGCGCCCCGATCGGTGTAATCCGACCACCGGACGTAATGTTATGCCTCCTGCGGCGAACGGCTGCTCTCCTCCGACGTCGGTCGCATTCCCTCCGAACATCTGCCTCGGAGTTTGTGCCGTGCATAGGAACGGCACGTGAGGGTCCTGAAGGCACGTCGGACTATACAGAAGTGGACGAGAGGGGACGGAAAGCATGCGGCATGAACAGATCACCGTCGACGTCCCATAGGACTAGGATACCGCGGTTTTGTCATACGGGTGCGATCATACCAGCACAAATGCACCGGATCCCATCAGAACTCCGAAGTTAAGCTTGCTTGGGCTAGAGTAGTACTAGGATGGGCGACCTCCTTGCTTGGGCTAGAGTAGTACTAGGATGGGTGACCTCCTGGGAAGTCTTCGTGTTGCACCCCTCCTTTTGCCTTTTTGAATCGTTCTGCTCAGCGGCTGCGGAGGGAGCGATCCCTGCGCTTCGGGCTACTTTTCGGGGGTTCAACGGTGCGCGCGATCAGAAAAAGTGCTTTGTATTTTAGAACCGTCTTCGTCTCGTCTTCGTAACGGCACCCCGATCGGTGTAATCCGACCACCGGGCGTAAAGTTATGCCTCCTGCGGCGAACGGCTGCGCTCCTCCGACGTCGGGCGCGTTCCCTCCAAATATCTGCCTCGGAGTTCGTGCCGTGCATAGGGACGGCACGTGGGGGTCCTGAAGGCACGTCGGACGATACAGAAGTGGAGGAGAGGGGACGGAAAGCACGCGGCATGAACAGATCACCGTCGACGTCCCATATGTCTAGGATACCGCGGTTTTATCATACAGGTGCAATCTGACCAGCACAAATGCAACGGATCCCATCAGAACTCCGAAGTTAAGCTTGCTTAGGCGAGAGTAGTACTAGGATGGGTGACCTCCTGGGAAGTCTTCGTGTTGCACCCCTCCTTTTGCCGTTTTGAATCGTGAATTGCATCAGCAATTCTGCTCGGCGGCTGCGGAGCGAGCGATCCCTATGCTTCGGGCTACTTTTCGGGGTTCATCGGTGCGCGCGATGAGAAAAAGTGCTTCGTATTTTAGAACCTTCTTTGTCTCGCCTTCGTAACTGCGCCACGATCGGTATAATCCGACCATCGGGCGTAATGTTATGCCTCCTGTGGCGAACGGCTGCGCTCCTCCGACGTCGGGCGCGTTCCCTCCGAACATCTGCCTCGGAGTTCGTGCCGTGCATAGGAACGGCACGTGAGGGTCCTGAAGGCACATCGGATAATACAGAAGTGGACGAGAGGGGATGGAAAGCACGCGGCATGAACAGATCACCGTCGACGTCCCATATGACTAGGATACCGCGGTTTTGTCATACAGGTGCGATCATACCAGCACAAATGCACCGGATCCCATCAGAACTCCGAAGTTAAGCCTGCTTGGGCGAGAGTAGTACTAGGATGGGTGACCTTCTGGGAAGTCTTCGTGTTGCACTCCTCCTTTTGCCTTTTTGAATCGTGAATGGCATCAGCAATTCTGCTCCGCGGCTGCGGAGCGAGCGATCCCTACGCTTCGGGCTACTTTTCGGGGTTCATCGGTGCGCGTGATGAGAAAAAGTGCTTCTTATTTTAGAACCGTCTTCGTCTCTCCTTCGTAACGGCGCCCCGATCGGTGTAAGCCAACCACGGGACATAAAGTTATCCTCCTACGGCGAACGGCTGCGCTCCTCCGACGTCGGGCGTGTTCCCTCCGAACATCTGCCTCGGAGTTCGTGTCGTGCATAGGAACGGCACGTGAGGGTCCTGAAGGCACGTCGGACGATACAGAATTGGACGAGAGGGGACGGAAAGCACGCGGCATGAACAGATCACCGTCGACGTCCCATATGACTAGGATACCGCGGTTTTATCATACAGGTGCAATCATACCAGCATAAATGCACCGGATCCTATCAGAACTCCGAAGTAAAGCTTGCTTGGGCGAGAGTAGTACTAGGATGGGTGACCTCCTGGGAAGTCTTCATGTTGCACCCCTCCTTTTGCCTTTTTGAATCGTGAATTGCATCAGCAATTCTGCTCGGCGGCTGCGGAGCGAGCGATCCCTGCGCATCGGGCTACTTTTCGGGGTTCATCGGTGTGCGCGATGAGAAAAAGTGCTTCGTATTTTAGAACCGTCTTCGTCTCGCCTTCGTAACGGCGCCCCGATCGGTGTAATCCGACCATCGGGCATAAAGTTATGCCTCCTGCGGCGAACGGCTGCGCTCCTCCGACGTCGGGCGCGTTCCCTCCGAACATCTGCCTCGGAGTTCGTGTCGTGCATAGGAACGGCACGTGAGGGTCCTGAAGGCACGTCGGACGATACAGAAGTGGACGAGAGGGGACGGAAAGCACGCGGCATGAACATATCACCGTCGACGTCCCGTATGACTAGGATACCGCGGTTTTGTCATACGGGTGCGATCATACCAGCACAAATGCACCGGATCCCATCAGAACTCCGAAGTAAAGCTTGCTTGGGCGAGAGTAGTACTAGGATGGGTGACCTCCTGGGAAGTCTTCATGTTCCACCCCTCCTTTTGCCTTTTTGAATCGTGAATTGCATCAGCAATTCTGATCGGCGGCTGCGGAGCGAGCGATCCCTGCGCTTCGGGCTACTTTTCGGGGTTCATCGGTGCGCGCGATAAGAAAAAGTGCTTCTTATTTTAGAACCGTCTTCGTCTCTCCTTCGTAACGGCGCCCCGATCGGTGTAAACCAACCACGGGACATAAAGTTACGCCTCCTACGGCGAACGGCTGCGCTCCTCCGACGTCGGGCGCGTTCCCTCCGAACATCTGCCTCGGAGTTCGTGCCGTGCATAGGAACGGCACGTGAGGGTCATGAAGGCACGTCGGATCATACAGAAGTGGACGAGAGGGGACGAAAAGCACGCGACATGAACAGATCACCGTCGACGTCCCATGTGACTAGGATACCGCGGTTTTGTCATACAGGTGCGATTATACCAGCACAAATGCACCGGATCCCATCAGAACTCCGAAGTTAAGCTTGCTTGGGCGAGAGTAGTATTAGGATGGGTGATATTCTGGGAAGTCTTTGTGTTGCACCCCTCCTTTTGCCTTTTTGAATCGTGAATTGCATCAGCAATTCTGCTCAGCGGCTGCGGAGCGAGCGATCCCTGCGCTTCGGGCTACTTTTCGGGGTTCATCGGTGCGCGCGATGAGAAAAAGTGCTTCTTATTTTAGAACCGTCTTCGTCTCTCCTTCGTAACGGCGCCCCGATCGGTGTAAGCCAACCACGGGACATAAAGTTATGCCTCCTACGGAGAACGGCTGCGCTCCTCCGACGTCGGGCGCGTTCCCTCCGAACATCTGCCTCGGAGTTCGTGCCGTGCATAGGAACGGCACGTGAGGGTCCTGAAGGCACGTCGGACGATACAGAATTGGACGAGAGGGGACGGAAAGCACGCGGCATGAACAGATCCCCGTCGACGTCCCATATGACTAGGATACCGCGGTTTTATTATACAGGTGCAATCATACCAGCACAAATGCACCGGATCCCATCAGAACTCCGAAGTTAAGCCTGCTTGGGCGAGAGTAGTACTAGAATGGGTGACGTCCTGGGAAGTCTTCGTGTTGCACCCCTCCTTTTGCCTTTTTGAATCGTGAATTGCATCAGCAATTCTGCTCGGCGGCTGCGGAGCGAGCGATCCCTGCGCTTCGGGCTACTTTTCGGAGTTCATCGGTGCGCGCGATGAGAAAAAGTGCTTCGTATTTTAGAACCGTCTTCGTCTCGCCTTCGTAACGGCGCCCCGATCGGTGTAATCCGACCATCGGGCATAAAGTTATGCCTCCTGCGGCGAACGGCTGCGCTCCTCCGACGTCGGGCGCGTTCCCTCCGAACATCTGCCTCGGAGTTCGTGTCGTGCATAGGAACGGCACGTGAGGGTCCTGAAGGCACGTCGAATGATACAGAAGTGGACAAGAGGAGACGGAAAGCACGCGGCATGAACAGATCACCGTCGACGTCCCATATGACTAGGATACCGCGGTTTTGTCATACGGGTGCGATCATACCAGCACAAATGCACCGGATCCCATCAGAACTCCGAAGTTAAGCCTGCTTGGGCGATAGTAGTACTAGGATGGGTGACCTCTAGGGAAGTCTTCGTGTTGCACCCCTCCTTTTGCCTTTTTGAATCGTGAATTGCATCGGCAATTCTGCTCGACGCCTGGGGGGCGAGCGATCCCTGCGCTTCGGGCTACTTTTCGGGGTTCATCGGTGCGCGCGATGAGAAAAAGTGCTTCTTATTTTAGAACCGTCTTCGTCTCTCCTTCGTAACGGCGCCCCGATCGGTGTAAACCAACCACGGGACATAAAGTTATGCCTCCTACGGCGAACGGCTGCGCTCCTCCGACGTCGGGCGCGTTCCCTCCGAACATCTGCCTCGGAGTTCGTGCCGTGCATAGGAACGGCACGTGAGGGTCATGAAGGCACGTCGGATGATACAGAAGTGGACGAGAGGGGACGAAAAGCACGCGGCATGAACAGATCACCGTCGACGTCCCATGTGACTAGGATACCGCGGTTTTGTCATACAGGTGCGATCATACCAGCACAAATGCACCGGATCCCATCAGAACTCCGAAGTTAAGCTTGCTTGGGCGAGAGTAGTATTAGGATGGGTGACATTCTGGGAAGTCTTTGTGTTGCACCCCTCCTTTTGCCTTTTTGAATCGTGAATTGCATCAGCAATTCTGCTCAGCGGCTGCGGAGCGAGCGATCCCTGCGCTTCGGGCTACTTTTCGGGGTTCATCGGTGCGCGCGATGAGAAAAAGTGCTTCTTATTTTAGAACCGTCTTCGTCTCTCCTTCGTAACGGCGCCCCGATCGGTGTAAGCCAACCACGGGACATAAAGTTATGCCTCCTACGGAGAACGGCTGCGCTCCTCCGACGTCGGGCGCGTTCCCTCCGAACATCTGCCTCGGAGTTCGTGCCGTGCATAGGAACGGCACGTGAGGGTCCTGAAGGCACGTCGGACGATACAGAAGTGGAGGAGAGGGGACGGAAAGCACGCGGCATGAACAGATCACCGTCGACGTCCCAAATGACTAGGATGCCGCGGTTTTGTCATACAGGTGCGATCATACCAGGACAAATGCTCCGGATCCCATCAGAACTCCGAAGTTAAGCCTGCTTGGGCGAGAGTAGTACTAGGATGGGTGACCTCCTGGGAAGTCTTCATGTTGCACCCCTTCTTTTGCCTTTTTGAATCGTGAATTGCATCAGCAATTCTGCTCGACGACTGGGGTGCGAGCGATCCCTGCGCTTCGGGCTACTTTTCGGGGTTCATCGGTGCGCGCGATGAGAAAAAGTGCTCTGTATTTTATAATCGTCTTCGTCTCGCCTTCGTAATGGCGCCCCGATCGGTGTAATCCGACCACCGGACGTAATGTTATGCCTCCTGCGGCGAACGGCTGCTCTCCTCCGACGTCGGTCGCATTCCCTCCGAACATCTGCCTCGGAGTTTGTGCCGTGCATAGGAACGGCACGTGAGGGTCCTGAAGGCACGTCGGACTATACAGAAGTGGACGAGAGGGGACGGAAAGCATGCGGCATGAACAGATCACCGTCGACGTCCCATAGGACTAGGATACCGCGGTTTTGTCATACGGGTGCGATCATACCAGCACAAATGCACCGGATCCCATCAGAACTCCGAAGTTAAGCTTGCTTGGGCTAGAGTAGTACTAGGATGGGTGACCTCCTTGCTTGGGCTAGAGTAGTACTAGGATGGGTGACCTCCTGGGAAGTCTTCGTGTTGCACCCCTCCTTTTGCCTTTTTGAATCGTTCTGCTCAGCGGCTGCGGAGGGAGCGATCCCTGCGCTTCGGGCTACTTTTCGGGGGTTCAACGGTGCGCGCGATCAGAAAAAGTGCTTTGTATTTTAGAACCGTCTTCGTCTCGTCTTCGTAACGGCACCCCGATCGGTGTAATCCGACCACCGGGCGTAAAGTTATGCCTCCTGCGGCGAACGGCTGCGCTCCTCCGACGTCGGGCGCGTTCCCTCCAAATATCTGCCTCGGAGTTCGTGCCGTGCATAGGGACGGCACGTGGGGGTCCTGAAGGCACGTCGGACGATACAGAAGTGGAGGAGAGGGGACGGAAAGCACGCGGCATGAACAGATCACCGTCGACGTCCCATATGTCTAGGATACCGCGGTTTTATCATACAGGTGCAATCTGACCAGCACAAATGCAACGGATCCCATCAGAACTCCGAAGTTAAGCTTGCTTAGGCGAGAGTAGTACTAGGATGGGTGACCTCCTGGGAAGTCTTCGTGTTGCACCCCTCCTTTTGCCGTTTTGAATCGTGAATTGCATCAGCAATTCTGCTCGGCGGCTGCGGAGCGAGCGATCCCTATGCTTCGGGCTACTTTTCGGGGTTCATCGGTGCGCGCGATGAGAAAAAGTGCTTCGTATTTTAGAACCTTCTTTGTCTCGCCTTCGTAACTGCGCCACGATCGGTATAATCCGACCATCGGGCGTAATGTTATGCCTCCTGTGGCGAACGGCTGCGCTCCTCCGACGTCGGGCGCGTTCCCTCCGAACATCTGCCTCGGAGTTCGTGCCGTGCATAGGAACGGCACGTGAGGGTCCTGAAGGCACATCGGATAATACAGAAGTGGACGAGAGGGGATGGAAAGCACGCGGCATGAACAGATCACCGTCGACGTCCCATATGACTAGGATACCGCGGTTTTGTCATACAGGTGCGATCATACCAGCACAAATGCACCGGATCCCATCAGAACTCCGAAGTTAAGCCTGCTTGGGCGAGAGTAGTACTAGGATGGGTGACCTTCTGGGAAGTCTTCGTGTTGCACTCCTCCTTTTGCCTTTTTGAATCGTGAATGGCATCAGCAATTCTGCTCCGCGGCTGCGGAGCGAGCGATCCCTACGCTTCGGGCTACTTTTCGGGGTTCATCGGTGCGCGTGATGAGAAAAAGTGCTTCTTATTTTAGAACCGTCTTCGTCTCTCCTTCGTAACGGCGCCCCGATCGGTGTAAGCCAACCACGGGACATAAAGTTATCCTCCTACGGCGAACGGCTGCGCTCCTCCGACGTCGGGCGTGTTCCCTCCGAACATCTGCCTCGGAGTTCGTGTCGTGCATAGGAACGGCACGTGAGGGTCCTGAAGGCACGTCGGACGATACAGAATTGGACGAGAGGGGACGGAAAGCACGCGGCATGAACAGATCACCGTCGACGTCCCATATGACTAGGATACCGCGGTTTTATCATACAGGTGCAATCATACCAGCATAAATGCACCGGATCCTATCAGAACTCCGAAGTAAAGCTTGCTTGGGCGAGAGTAGTACTAGGATGGGTGACCTCCTGGGAAGTCTTCATGTTGCACCCCTCCTTTTGCCTTTTTGAATCGTGAATTGCATCAGCAATTCTGCTCGGCGGCTGCGGAGCGAGCGATCCCTGCGCATCGGGCTACTTTTCGGGGTTCATCGGTGTGCGCGATGAGAAAAAGTGCTTCGTATTTTAGAACCGTCTTCGTCTCGCCTTCGTAACGGCGCCCCGATCGGTGTAATCCGACCATCGGGCATAAAGTTATGCCTCCTGCGGCGAACGGCTGCGCTCCTCCGACGTCGGGCGCGTTCCCTCCGAACATCTGCCTCGGAGTTCGTGTCGTGCATAGGAACGGCACGTGAGGGTCCTGAAGGCACGTCGGACGATACAGAAGTGGACGAGAGGGGACGGAAAGCACGCGGCATGAACATATCACCGTCGACGTCCCGTATGACTAGGATACCGCGGTTTTGTCATACGGGTGCGATCATACCAGCACAAATGCACCGGATCCCATCAGAACTCCGAAGTAAAGCTTGCTTGGGCGAGAGTAGTACTAGGATGGGTGACCTCCTGGGAAGTCTTCATGTTCCACCCCTCCTTTTGCCTTTTTGAATCGTGAATTGCATCAGCAATTCTGATCGGCGGCTGCGGAGCGAGCGATCCCTGCGCTTCGGGCTACTTTTCGGGGTTCATCGGTGCGCGCGATAAGAAAAAGTGCTTCTTATTTTAGAACCGTCTTCGTCTCTCCTTCGTAACGGCGCCCCGATCGGTGTAAACCAACCACGGGACATAAAGTTATGCCTCCTACGGCGAACGGCTGCGCTCCTCCGACGTCGGGCGCGTTCCCTCCGAACATCTGCCTCGGAGTTCGTGCCGTGCATAGGAACGGCACGTGAGGGTCATGAAGGCACGTCGGATCATACAGAAGTGGACGAGAGGGGACGAAAAGCACGCGACATGAACAGATCACCGTCGACGTCCCATGTGACTAGGATACCGCGGTTTTGTCATACAGGTGCGATTATACCAGCACAAATGCACCGGATCCCATCAGAACTCCGAAGTTAAGCTTGCTTGGGCGAGAGTAGTATTAGGATGGGTGATATTCTGGGAAGTCTTTGTGTTGCACCCCTCCTTTTGCCTTTTTCAATCGTGAATTGCATCAGCAATTCTGCTCAGCGGCTGCGGAGCGAGCGATCCCTGCGCTTCGGGCTACTTTTCGGGGTTCATCGGTGCGCGCGATGAGAAAAAGTGCTTCTTATTTTAGAACCGTCTTCGTCTCTCCTTCGTAACGGCGCCCCGATCGGTGTAAGCCAACCACGGGACATAAAGTTATGCCTCCTACGGAGAACGGCTGCGCTCCTCCGACGTCGGGCGCGTTCCCTCCGAACATCTGCCTCGGAGTTCGTGCCGTGCATAGGAACGGCACGTGAGGGTCCTGAAGGCACGTCGGACGATACAGAAGTGGAGGAGAGGGGACGGAAAGCACGCGGCATGAACAGATCACCGTCGACGTCCCAAATGACTAGGATGCCGCGGTTTTGTCATACAGGTGCGATCATACCAGGACAAATGCACCGGATCCCATCAGAACTCCGAAGTTAAGCCTGCTTGGGCGAGAGTAGTACTAGGATGGGTGACCTCCTGGGAAGTCTTCATGTTGCACCCCTCCTTTTGCCTTTTTGAATCGTGAATTGCATCAGCAATTCTGCTCGGCGGCTGCGGAGCGAGCGATCCCTGCGCTTCGGGCTACTTTTCGGAGTTCATCGGTGCGCGCGATGAGAAAAAGTGCTTCGTATTTTAGAACCGTCTTCGTCTCGCCTTCGTAACGGCGCCCCGATCGGTGTAATCCGACCATCGGGCATAAAGTTATGCCTCCTGCGGCGAACGGCTGCGCTCCTCCGACGTCGGGCGCGTTCCCTCCGAACATCTGCCTCGGAGTTCGTGTCGTGCATAGGAACGGCACGTGAGGGTCCTGAAGGCACGTCGAATGATACAGAAGTGGACAAGAGGAGACGGAAAGCACGCGGCATGAACAGATCACCGTCGACGTCCCATATGACTAGGATACCGCGGTTTTGTCATACGGGTGCGATCATACCAGCACAAATGCACCGGATCCCATCAGAACTCCGAAGTTAAGCCTGCTTGGGCGATAGTAGTACTAGGATGGGTGACCTCTAGGGAAGTCTTCGTGTTGCACCCCTCCTTTTGCCTTTTTGAATCGTGAATTGCATCGGCAATTCTGCTCGACGCCTGGGGGGCGAGCGATCCCTGCGCTTCGGGCTACTTTTCGGGGTTCATCGGTGCGCGCGATGAGAAAAAGTGCTTCTTATTTTAGAACCGTCTTCGTCTCTCCTTCGTAACGGCGCCCCGATCGGTGTAAACCAACCACGGGACATAAAGTTATGCCTCCTACGGCGAACGGCTGCGCTCCTCCGACGTCGGGCGCGTTCCCTCCGAACATCTGCCTCGGAGTTCGTGCCGTGCATAGGAACGGCACGTGAGGGTCATGAAGGCACGTCGGATGATACAGAAGTGGACGAGAGGGGACGAAAAGCACGCGGCATGAACAGATCACCGTCGACGTCCCATGTGACTAGGATACCGCGGTTTTGTCATACAGGTGCGATAATACCAGCACAAATGCACCGGATCCCATCAGAACTCCGAAGTTAAGCTTGCTTGGGCGAGAGTAGTATTAGGATGGGTGACATTCTGGGAAGTCTTTGTGTTGCACCCCTCCTTTTGCCTTTTTGAATCGTGAATTGCATCAGCAATTCTGCTCAGCGGCTGCGGAGCGAGCGATCCCTGCGCTTCTGGCTACTTTTCGGGGTTCATCGGTGCGCGCGATGAGAAAAAGTGCTTCTTATTTTAGAACCGTCTTCGTCTCTCCTTCGTAACGGCACCCCGATCGGTGTAAGCCAACCACGGGACATAAAGTAATGCCTCCTACGGCGAACGGCTGCGCTCCTCCGACGTCGGGCGCGTTCCCTCCGAACATCTGCCTCGGAGTTCGTGCCGTGCATAGGAACGGCACGTGAGGGTCCTGAAGGCATGTCGGACGATACAGAATTGGACGAGAGGGGACGGAAAGCACGCGGCATGAACAGATCACCGTCGACGTCCCATATGACTAGGATACCGCGGTTTTATTATACAGGTGCAATCATACCAGCACAAATGCACCGGATCCCATCAGAACTCCGAAGTTAAGCCTACTTGGGCGAGAGTAGTACTAGAATGGGTGACGTCCTGGGAAGTCTTCGTGTTGCACCCCTCCTTTTGCCTTTTTGAATCGTGAATTGCATCAGCAATTCTGCTCGGCGGCTGCGGAGCGAGCGATCCCTGCGCTTCGGGCTACTTTTCGGAGTTCATCGGTGCGCGCGATGAGAAAAAGTGCTTCGTATTTTAGAACCGTCTTCGTCTCGCCTTCGTAACGGCGCCCCGATCGGTGTAATCCGACCATCGGGCATAAAGTTATGCCTCCTGCAGCGAACGGCTGCGCTCCTCCGACGTCGGGCGCGTTCCCTCCGAACATCTGCCTCGGAGTTCGTGTCGTGCATAGAAACGGCACGTGAGGGTCCTGAAGGCTCGTCGAATGATACAGAAGTGGACAAGAGGGGACGGAAAGCACGCGGCATGAACAGATCACCGTCGACGTCCCATATGACTAGCATACCGCGGTTTCGTCATACGGGTGCGATCATACCAGCACAAATGCACCGGATCCCGTCAGAACTCCGAAGTTAAGCCTGCTTGGGCGAGAGTAGTACTAGGATGGGTGACCTCCAGGGAAGTCTTCGTGTTGCACCCCTCCTTTTGCCTTTTTGAATCGTGAATTGCATCGGCAATTCTGCTCGACGCCTGGGGGGCGAGCGATCCCTGCGCTTCGGGCTACTTTTCGGGGTTCATCGGTGCGCGCGATGAGAAAAAGTGCTTCTTATTTTAGAACCGTCTTCGTCTCGCCTTCGTAACGGCGCCCCGATCGGTGTAATCCGACCACCGGGCATAAAGTTATGCCTCATGCGGCGAACGGCTGCGCTCCTCCGACGTCGGGCGCGTTCCCTCCGAACATCTGCCTCGGAGTTTGTGCCGTGCATAGGAACGGCACGTGAGGGTCCTCAAGGCACGTCGGACGATACAGAAGTGGACGAGAGGGGACGGAAAGCACGCAACATGAACAGATCACCGTCGACGTCCCATATGACTAGGATACCGCGGTTTTTTCATACAGGTGCGATCATACCAGCACAAATGCACCGGATCCCATCAGAACTCCGAAGTTAAGCCTGCTTGGGCGATAGTAGTAATAGGATGGGTGACCTCCTGGGAAGTCTTCGTGTTGCACCCCTCCTTTTGCCTTTTTGAATCGTGAATTGCATCAGCAATTCTGCTCGGCGGCTGCGGAGCGAGCGATCCCTGCGCTTCGGGCTACATTTCGGGGTTCATCGGTACGCGCGATGAGAAAAAGTGCTTCGTATTTTAGAACCGTCTTCGTCTCGCCTTCGTAACGGCGCCCCGATCGGTGTAATCCGACCACCGGGCATAATGTTATGCCTCCTGCGGCGAACGGCTGCGCTCCTCCGACGTCGGGCGCGTTCCCTCCGAACATCTGCCTCGGAGTTCGTGTCGTGCATAGGAACGGCACGTGAGGGTCCTGAAGGCACGTCGGACGATACAGAAGTGGACGAGAGGGGACGGAAAGAACGCGGCATGAACAAATCACCGTCGACGTCCCATATGACTAGGATACCGCGGTTTTGTCATACGGGTGCGATCATACCAGCACAAATGCACCGGATCCCATCAGAACTACGAAGTTAAGCCTGCTTGGGCGAGAGTAGTACTAGGATGGGTGACCTCCTGGCAAGTCTTCGTGTTGCACCCCTCCTTTTGCCATTTTGAATCGTGAATTGCATCAGCAATTCTGCTCGACGACTGGGGAGCGAGCGATCCCTGCGCTTCGGGCTACTTTTCGGGGTTCACGCGCGATGAGAAAAAGTGCTCCGTATTTTAGAACCGTCTTCGTCTCGCCTTCGTAACGGCGCCCCGATCGGTGTAATCCGACCACCGGGCGTAAAGTTATGCCTCATGCGGCGAACGGCTGCGCTCCTCCGACGTCGGGCGCGTTCCCTCCGAACATCTGCCTCGGAGTTCGTGCTGTGCATAGGATCGGCACGTGAGGGTCCTGAAGGCACGTCGGACGATACAGAAGTGGAGGAGAGGGGACGGAAAGCACGCAACATGAACAGATCACCGTCGACGTCCCATATGACTAGGATACCGCGGTTTTTTCATACAGGTGCGATCATACCAGCACAAATGCACCGGATCCCATCAGAACTCCGAAGATAAGCCTGCTTGGGCGATAGTAGTACTAGGATGGGTGACCTCCTGGGAAGTCTTCGTGTTGCACCCCTCCTTTTGCCTTTTTGAATCGTGAATTGCATCAGCAATTCTGCTCGGCGGCTGCGGAGCGAGCGATCCCTGCGCTTCGGGCTACTTTTCGGGGTTCATCGGTACGCGCGATGAGAAAAAGTGCTTCGTATTTTAGAACCGTCTTCGTCTCGCCTTCGTAACGGCGCCCCGATCAGTGTAATCCGACCACCGGGCGTAAAGTTATGCCTCCTGCGGCGAACGGCTGCGCTCCTCCGACGTCGGGCACGTTCCCTCCGAACATCTGCCTCGGAGTTCGTGTCGTGCATAGGAACGGCACTGGAGGGTCCTGAGGGCACGTCGGACGATACAGAAGTGGACGAGAGGGGACGGAAAGCACGCAATAAGAACAGATCACCGTCGACGTCCTATATGACTAGGATACCTCGGTTTTTTCATACAGGTGCGATCATACCAGCACAAATGCACCGGATCCCATCAGAACTCCGAAGTTAAGCCTGCTTGGGCGATAGTAGTACTAGGATGGGTGACCTCCTGGGATGTCTTCGTGTTGCACCCCTCCTTTTGCCTTTTTGAATCGTGAATTGCATCAGCAATTCTGCTCGGCGGCTGCGGAGCGAGCGATCCCTGCGCTTCGGGCTACTTTTCGGGTTTCATCGGTGCGCGCGATGAGAAAAAGTGCTTTGTATTTTAGAATCGTCTTCGTCTCGCCTTCGTAACGGCACCCCGATCGGTGTAATCCGACCATCGGGCGTAAAGTTATGCCTCCTGCGGCGAACGGCTGCGGTCCTCCGAAATCGGGTGCGTTCCCTCGGAACATCTGCCTCGGAGTTCGTGTCGTGCATCGGAACGGCACGTGAGGGTCCTGAAGGCACGTCGAATGATACAGAAGTGGACAAGAGGGGACGGAAAGCACGCGGCATAAACAGATCACCGTCGACGTCCCATATGACTAGGATACCGCGGTTTTGTCATATGTGTTAGATCATACCAGCACAAATGCACCGGATCCCATCAGAACTCTGAAGTTAAGCTTACTTGGGCGAGAGTAGTACTAGGATGGGTGACCTCCTGGTAAGTCTTCGTGTTGTACCCCTCCTTTTGCCTTTTTGAATCGTGAATTGCATCAGCAATTCTGCTCGGCGGCTGCGGAGCGAGCGATCCCTGCGCTTCGGGCTACTTTTCGGGGTTCATCGGTGCCTGCGATGAGAAAAAGTGCTTCGTATTTTAGAACCGTCATCGTCTCGCCTTCGTAACGGCGCCCCGATCGGTGTAATCCGACCACCGGACGTACGGTTATGCCTCCTGCGGCGAACGGCTGCGATCCTCCGATGTCGGTCGCGTTCCCTCCGAACATCTGCCTCGGAGTTCGTGCCGTGCATAGAAAGGGCACGTGAGGGTCCTGAAGGCACGTCGGACGATACAAAAGTGGACGAGAGGCGACGGAAAGCACGCGGTATGAACAGATCACCGTCGACGTCCCATATGACTAGGATACCGCGGTTTTGTCATACGGGTGCGATCATACCAGCACAAATGCACCGGATCCCATCAGAACTCCGAGGGAAGTCTTCGTGTTGCACCCCTCCTTTTGCCTTTTTGAATCGTGAATTGCATCAGCAATTCTGCTCGGCGGCTGAGGAGCGAGCGATCTCTGCGCTTCGGGATACTTTTCGGGGTTCATCGGTGCGCGCGATGAGAAAAAGTGCTTGGTATTTTAGAACCGTCTTCGTCTCGCCTTCGTAACGGCGCCCCGATCGGTATAATCCGACCATCGGGCCTAAAGTTATGCCTCCTACGGCGAACGGCTGCGGTCATCCGAAATCGAGCGCGTTCCCTCGAAACATCTGCCTCGGAGTTCGTACCGTGCATCGGAACGGCACGTGAGGGTCCTGAAGGCACGTCGGACGATACAGAAGTGGACGAGAGGGGACGGAAAGCATGCGGCATGAACAGATCAACGTCGACGTCCCATATGACTAGGATACCGCGGTTTTGTCATACGGGTGCGATCATACCAGCACAAATGCATCGGATCCCATCAGAACTCCGAAGTTAAGCTTGCTTTGGCGAGAGTAGTACTAGGATGGGTGACCTCCTGGGAAGTCTTCGTGTTGCACCCCTCCTTTTGCCTTTTTGAATCGTGAATTGCATCAGCAATTCTGCTCGGCGGTTGCGGAGCGAGCGATCCCTGCGCTTCGGGCTACTTTTCGGTGTTCATCGGTGCGCGCGATAAGAAAAAGTCCTTCTTATTTTAGAACCGTCTTCGTCTCGCCTTCGTAACGGCGCCCCGATCGGTGTAATCCGACCACCGGACGAAAAGTTATACCTCCTGCGGCGAACGGTTGCGCTCCTCCGATGTCGGTCGCGTTCTCTCCGAACATCTACCTCGGAGTTCGTGCAGTGCATAGGAACGGCACGTGAGGGTCCTGAAGGCATGTCGGACGATACAGAAGTGAACGAGAGGCGACGGAAAGCACGCGGCATTAACAGATCACCGTCGACGTCCCATATGACTAGGATACAGCGGTTTTGTCATATGGGTGCTATCATACTAGCACAAATACATCGGATCCCATCAGAACTCCGAAGTTAAGCTTGCTTGGGCGAGAGTAGTACTAGAATGGGTGACGTCCTGGGAAGTCTTCGTGTTGCACCCCTCCTTTTGCCTTTTTGAATCGTGAATTGCATCAGCAATTCTGCTCGGCGGCTGAGGAGCGAGCGATCCCTGCGCTTCGGACTACTTTTCGGAGTTCATCGGTGCGCACGATGAGAAAAAGTGCTTTGTATTTTAGAACTGTCTTCGTCTCGCCTTCGTAACGGCGCCCCGATCGGTGTAATCCGACCATCGGGCGTAAACTTATGCCTCCTGCGGCGAACGGCTGCGGTCCTCCGAAATCGGGCGCGTTCCCTCGGAACATCTGCCTCGGAGTTCGTGTCGTGCATCGGAACGGCACGTGAGGATCCTGAAGGCACGTCGAATGATACAGAAGTGGACAAGAGGGGACGGAAAGCACGCGGCATGAACAGATTACCGTCGACGTCCCATATGACTAGGATACCGCGGTTTTGTCATATGTGTTAGATCATACAAGCACAAATGCACCGAATCCCATCAGAACTCTGAAGTTAAGCTTACTTGGGCGAGAGTAGTACTAGGATGGGTGACCTCCTGGTAAGTCTTCGTGTTGTACCCCTCCTTTTGCCTTTTTGAATCGTGAATTGCATCAGCAATTCTGCTTGGCGGCTGCGGAGCGAGCGATCCCTGCGCTTCGGGCTACTTTTCGGGGTTCATCGGTGCGCGCGATGAGAAAAAGTGCTTAATATTTTAGAACCGTCTTCGTCTCGCCTTCGTATCGGCGCCCCGATCGGTGTAATCCGACCACAGGACGTAAAGTTATGCCTCCTGCGGCGAACGGCTGCTCTCCTCCGACGTCGGTCGCATTCCCTCCGAACATCTGCCTCGGAGTTTGTGCCGTGCATAGGAACGGCACGTGAGGGTCCTGAAGGCACGTCGGACTATACAGAAGTGGACGAGAGGGAACGAAAAGCATGCGGCATGAACAGATCACCGTCGATGTCCCATAGGACTAGGATACCGCGGTTTTGTCATACGGGTGCGATCATACCAGCACAAATGCATCGGATCCCATCAGAACTTCGAAGTTAAGTCTGCTTGGGCGAGAGTAGTACTAGGATGGGTGACCTCCTGGGAAGTCTTCGTGTTGCACCCCTCCTTTTGCCTTTTTGAATCGTTCTGCTCAGCGGCTGCGGAGGGAGCGATCCCTGCGCTTCGGGCTACTTTTCGGAGTTCATCGGTGCGCGCGATCATAAGAAGTGCTTCGTATTTTAGAACCGTCTTCGTCTCGTCTTCGTAACGGCGCCCCGATCGGTGTAATCCGACCACCGGGCATAAAGTTATGCCTCCTGCGGCGAACGGCTGCGCTCCTCCGACGTCGGGCGCGTTCCCTCCAAATATCTGCCTCGGAGTTCGTGCCGTGCATAGGGACGGCACGTGAGGGTCCTGAAGGCACGTCGGACGATACAGAAGTGGAGGAGAGGGGACGGAAAGCACGCGGCATGAACAGATCACCGTCGACGTCCCATATGACTAGGATACCGCGGTTTTGTCATACAGGTGCGATCATACCAGCACAAATGCACCGGATCCCATCAGAACTCCGAAGTTAAGCTTGCTTTGGCGAGAGTAGTACTAGGATGGGTGATGTCCTGGGAAGTCTTCGTGTTGCACCCCTCCTTTTGCCTTTTTGAATCGTGAATTGCGTCAGCAATTCTGCTCGGCGGCTGCGGAGCGAGCGATCCCTGCGCTTCGGGCTACTTTTCGAGGTTCATCGGTGCGCGCGATGAGAAAAAATACTTAATATTTTAGAACCATCTTCGTCTCGCCTTCGTAATGGCGCCCCGATCGGTGTAATCCGACCACCGGACGTAAAGTTATGCCTCCTGCGGCGAACGGCTGCTCTCCTCCGACGTCGGTCGCATTCCCTCCGAACATCTGCCTCGGAGTTTGTGCCGTGCATAGGAACGGCACGTGAGGGTCCTGAAGGCACGTCGGACTATACAGAAGTGGACGAGAGGGGACGGAAAGCATGCGGCATGAACAGATCAACGTCGACGTCGCATAGGACTAGGATACCGCGGTTTTGTTATACGGGTGCGATCATACCAGCACAAATGCACCGGATCCCATCAGAACTCCGAAGTTAAGCTTGCTTGGGCAAGAGTAGTACTAGGATGGGTGACCTCCTGGGAAGTCTTCGTGTTGCACCCATCCTTTTGCTTTTTTGAATCGTTCTGCTCAGCGACTGCGGAGGGAGCGATCCCTGCGCATCGGGCTACTTTTCGGGGGTTCATCGGTGCGCGCGATCAGAAAAAGTGCTTCATATTTTAAAACCGTCTTCGTCTCGTCTTCGTAACGGCGCCCCGATCGGTGTAATCCGACCACCGGGCATAAAGTTATGCCTCCTGCGGCGAACGGCTGCGCTCCTCCGACGTCGGGCGCGTTCCCTCCGAATATCTGCCTCGGAGTTCGTGCCGTGCATAGGGACGGCACGTGAGGGTCCTGAAGGCACGTCGGACGATACAGAAGTGGAGGAGAGGGGACGGAAAGCACGCGGCATGAACAGATCACCGTCGACGTCCCATATGACTAGGATGCCGCGGTTTTGTCATACAGGTGCGATCATACCAGGACAAATGCACCGGATCCCATCAGAACTCCGAAGTTAAGCCTGCTTGGGCGAGAGTAGTACTAGGATGGGTGACCTCCTGGGAAGTCTTCGTGTTGCACCCCTCCTTTTGCCTTTTTGAATCGTGAATTGCATCAGCAATTCTGCTCGACGACTGGGGAGCGAGCGATCCCTGCGCTTCGGGCTACTTTTCGGGGTTCATCGGTGCGCACGATGAGAAAAAGTGCTTCGTATTTTATAATCGTCTTCGTCTCGCCTTCGTAATGGCGCCCCGATCGGTGTAATCCGACCACCGGACGTAAAGTTATGCCTCCTGCGGCGAACGGCTGCTCTCCTCCGACGACGGTCGCATTCCCTCCGAACATCTGCCTCGGAGTTTGTGCCGTGCATAGGAACGGCACGTGAGGGTCCTGAAGGCACATCGGACTATACAGAAGTGGACGAGAGGGGACGGAAAGCATGCGGCATGAACAGATCACCGTCGACGTCCCAAAGGACTAGGATACCGCGGTTTTGTCATACGGGTGCGATCATACCAGCACAAATGCACCGGATCCCATCAGAACTCCGAAGTTAAGCTTGCTTGGGCTAGAGTAGTACTAGAATGGGTGACCTCCTGGGAAGTCTTCGTGTTGCACCCCTCCTTTTGCCTTTTTGAATCGTTCTGCTCAGCGGCTGCGGAGGGAGCGATCCCTGCGCTTCGGGCTACATTTCGGGGGTTCAACGGTGCGCGCGATCAGAAAAAGTGCTTCGTATTTTAGAACCGTCTTCGTCTCGTCTTCGTAACGGCACCCCGATCGGTGTAATCCGACCACCGGGCGTAAAGTTATGCCTCCTGCGGCGAACGGCTGCGCTCCTCCGACGTCGGGCGCGTTCCCTCCAAATATCTGCCTCGGAGTTCGTGCCGTGCATAGGGACGGCACGTGAGGGTCCTGAAGGCACGTCGGACGATACAGAAGTGGAGGAGAGGGGACGGAAAGCACGCGGCATGAACAGATCACCGTCGACGTCCCATATGACTAGGATACCGCAGTTTTCTCATACAGGTGCAATCTTAACAGCACAAATGCATCGGATCCCATCAGAACTCCGAAGTTAAGCTTGCTTAGGCGAGAGTAGTACTAGGATGGGTGACCTGCTGGGAAGTCTTCGTGTTGCACCCCTCCTTTTGCCGTTTTGAATCGTGAATTGCATCAGCAATTCTGCTGGGCGGCTGCGGAGCGAGCGATCCCTATGCTTCGGGCTACTTTTCGGGGTTCATCGGTGCGCGCGATGAGAAAAAGTGCTTCGTATTTTAGAACCTTCTTTGTCTCGCCTTCGTAACAGCGCCGCGATCGGTATAATCCGACCATCGGGCGTAATGTTATGCCTCCTGCGGCGAACGGCTACGCTCCTCCGACGTCGGGCGCGTTCCCTCCGAACATCTGCCTCGGAGTTCGTGCCGTGCATAGGAACGGCACGTGAGGGTCCTGAAGGCACATCGGATAATACAGAAGTGGACGAGAGGGGACAGAAAGCACGCGGCATGAACAGATCACCGTCGACGTCCCATATGACTAGGATACCGCGGTTTTGTCATACAGGTGCGATCATACCAGCACAAATGCACCGGATCCCATCAGAACTCCGAAGTTAAGCCTGCCTGGGCGAGAGTAGTACTAGGATGGGTGACCTTCTGGGAAGTCTTCGTGTTGCACTCCTCCTTTTGCCTTTTTGAATCGTGAATGGCATCAGCAATTCTGCTCCGCGGCTGCGGAGCGAGCGATCCCTGCGCTTCGGGCTACTTTTCGGGGTTCATCGGTGCGCGCGATGAGAAAAAGTGCTTCTTATTTTAGAACCGTCTTCGTCTCTCCTTCGTAACGGCGCCCTGATCGGTGTAAGCCAACCACGGGACATAAAGTTATCCTCCTACGGCGAACGGCTGCGCTCCTCCGACGTCGGGCGCGTTCCCTCCGAACATCTGCCTTGGAGTTCGTGTCGTGCATAGGAACGGCACGTGAGGGTCCTGAAGGCACGTCGGACGATACAGAAGTGGACGAGAGGGGACGGAAAGCACGCGGCATGAACAGATCACCGTCTACGTCACATATGACTAGGATACCGCGGTTTTGTCATGCGGGTGCGATCATACCAGCACAAATGCACCGGATCCCATCAGAACTCCGAAGTTAAGCCTGCTTGGGCGAGAGTAGTACTAGGATGGGTGACCTCCTGGGAAGTCTTCGTGTTGCACCCCTCCTTTTGCCTTTTTGAATCGTGAATTGCATCAGCAATTCTGATCGGCGGCTGCGGAGCGAGCGATCCCTGCGCATCGGGCTACTTTTCGGGGTTCATCGGTGCGCGCGATAAGAAAAAGTGCTTCTTATTTTAGAACCGTCTTCGTCTCTCCTTCGTAACGGCGCCCCGATCGGTGTAAACCAACCACGGGACATAATGTTATGCCTCCTACGGCGAACGGCTGTGCTCCTCCGACGTCGGGCGCGTTCCCTCCGAACAACTGCCTCGGAGTTCGTGCCGTGCATAGGAACGGCACGTGAGGGTCCTGAAGGCACGTCGGACGATACAGAAGTGGACGAGAGGGGACGAAAAGCACGCGGCATGAACAGATCACCGTCGACGTCCCATTTGACTAGGATACCGCGGTTTTGTCATACAGGGGCGATCATACCAGCACAAATGCACCGGATCCCATCAGAACTCCGAAGTTAAGCTTGCTTGGGCGAGAGTAGTACTAGGATGGGTGACATTCTGGGAAGTCTTCATGTTGCACCCCTCCTTTTGCCTTTTTGAATCGTGAATTGCATCAGCAATTCTGCTCCGCGGCTGCGGAGCGAGCGATCCCTGCGCTTCGGGCTACTTTTCAGGGTTCATCGGTGCACGCGATGAAAAAATGTGCTTCGTATTTTAGAACCGTCTTCGTCTCGCCTTCGTAACGCCGCCCCGATCGGTGTAATCCGATCACCGGGCGTAAAGTTATGCCTCCTGCGGCGAACGGCTGCGCTCCTCCGACGTCGGGCGCGTTCCCTCCGAACATCTACCTCGGAGTTCGTGCCGTGCATAGGAACGGCACGTGAGGGTCCTGAAGGCACGTCGGACGATACAGAAGTGGACGAGAGGGGACGCAAAGCACGCGGCATGAACAGATCACCGTCGACGTCACATATGACTAGGATACCGCGGTTTTGTCATACGGGTGCGATCATACCAGCACAAATGCACCGGATCCCATCAGAACTCCGAAGTTAAGCCTGCTTGGGCGAGAGTAGTACTAGGATGGGTGACCTCCTGGGAAGTCTTCTTGTTGCACCCCTCCTTCCCTCCTTTTGCCTTTTTGAATCGTGAATGGCATCAGCAATTCTGCTCGGCGGCTGCGGAGCGAGCGATCCCTGCGCTTCGGGCTACTTTTCGGGGTTCATCGGTGCGCGCGATGAGAAAAAGTGCTCGTATTTTAGAACCGTCTTCGTCTCGCCTTCGTAACGGCGCCCCGATCGGTGTAATCCGACCACCGGGCGTAATGTTATGCCTCCTGCGGCGAACGGCTGGGCTCCTCCGACGTCGGGCGCGTTCCCTCCGAACATCTGCCTCGGAGTTCTTGTCGTGCATAGGAACAGCACGTGAGGGTCCTGAAGGCACGTCGGACGATACAGAAGTGGACGAGAGGGGACGGAAAGCACGCGGCATGAACAGATCACCGTTTACGTCACATATGACTAGGATACCGCGGTTTTGTCATGCGGGTGCGATCATACTAGCACAAATGCACCGGATCCCATCAGAACTCCGAAGTTAAGCCTGCTTGGGCGAGAGTAGTACTAGGATGGGTGACCTCCTGGGAAGTCTTCGTGTTGCACCCCTCCTTCCCTCCTTTTGCCTTTTTGAATCGTGAATGGCATCAGCAATTCTGCTCGGCGGCTGCGGAGCGAGCGATCCCTGCGCTTCGGGCTACTTTTCGGGGTTCATCGGTGCGCGCGATGAGAAAAAGTGCTCTGTATTTTAGAACCGTCTTCGTCTCGCCTTCGTAACGGCGCCCCGATCGGTGTAATCCGACCACCGGGCGTAATGTTATGCCTCCTGCGGCGAACGGCTGGGCTCCTCCGACGTCGGGCGCGTTCCCTCCGAACATCTGCCTCGGAGTTCTTGTCGTGCATAGGAACGGCACGTGAGGGTCCTGAAGGCACGTCGGACGATACAGAAGTGGACGAGAGGGGACGGAAAGCACGCGGCATGAACAGATCACCGTCGACGTCCCATATGACTAAGATACCGCGGTTTCGTCATACGGGTGCGATCATACCAGCACAAATGCACCGGATCCCATCAGAACTCCGAAGTTAAGCCTGCTTGGGCGAGAGTATTACTAGGATGGGTGACCTCCTGGGAAGTCTTCGTGTTGCACCCCTCCTTTTGCCTTTTTGAATCGTGAATTGCATCAGCAATTCTGCTCGGCGGCTGCGGAGCGAGCGATCCCTACGCTTCGGGCTACTTTTCGGGGTTCATCGGTGCACGCGATGAAAAAAAGTGCTCCGTATTTTAGAACTGTCTTCGTCTCGCCTTCGTAACCGCGCCCCGATCGGTGTAATCCGACCACCGGGCGTAAAGTTATGCCTCCTGCGGCGAACGGCTGCGCTCCTCCGACGTCGGGCGCGTTCCCTCCGAACATCTACCTCGGAGTTCGTGCCGTGCATAGGAACGGCACGTGAGGGTCCTGAAGGCACGTCGGACGATACAGAAGTGGACGAGAGGGGACGGAAAGCACGCGGCATGAACAGATCACCGTCGACGTCACATATGACTAGGATACCGCGGTTCAATTATACGAGTGCGATCATACCAGCACAAATGCACCGGATCCCATCGGAACTCCGAAGTTATGCCTGCTTGGGCGAGAGTAGT
This sequence comes from Thalia dealbata, assembly GCA_030544415.1. NCBI lineage: Eukaryota > Viridiplantae > Streptophyta > Magnoliopsida > Zingiberales > Marantaceae > Thalia > Thalia dealbata. The sequence goes on from CM060455.1 coordinate 20,451,461, forward strand.
ACTAGGATGGGTGACCTCCTGGGAAGTCTTCGTGTTGCACCCCTCCTTCCCTCCTTTTGCCTTTTTGAATCGTGAATGGCATCAGCAATTCTGCTCGGCGGCTGCGGAGCGAGCGATCCCTGCGCTTCGGGCTACTTTTCGGGGTTCATCGGTGCGCGCGATGAGAAAAAGTGCTCTGTATTTTAGAACCGTCTTCGTCTCGCCTTCGTAACGGCGCCCCGATCGGTGTAATCCGACCACCGGGCGTAATGTAAACCCCCAACTTAATAAATTAGATTTTTAGGAAAAAAAAAAAAAAAAAAAATTTCCGGCCCGGTTCAACTGAACCGGCCAGCTGGCCGGTCCGAGTGAACCGGTCCGACCCGGTCCGAAGGGGTCGACGCGAGCGAGAAGAGCCGCGGGCTCTTCCCACTCGCGAGGCGCCCCTCCCTTCTTCCCCTTTCTCTTCTTCTTCTTCTTCTTCCTCTTCGTCTTCTTCCTCGCCTCCCTCTTCGGCAGCAGCAGCGGCGACGCCAACCCTTCTGCCACCGGTCGCTGCCCGCCGCCGTCGCCCATCGATCGCCGTCCACCGTGCGCCACTCCTCGACGGAAAAGGGAGCTTGGCGACCCCCTTTCCCTCCCCCTGTTTTCTCCCATCCTCCGCAGCAGAGTCGCCGCCCCTTCTTCCGTCGCCAGCAGCTGATGTCGATCGCAGCTCGCGTCCGCCACTCTCTCCTCTCCGCCACGACGAAGGGAGCTCGACGAAGCTCTGCTGCCGACGCGCGCCCCATCTCCGTCTGCAATCACTCCTTCGCGAGGCCACCTCTCTCGTCCACGGCAGAGCAGCGCCGACGCTCACAAATTTCCGCCGTCGGTCGCTGCCCACCGTTCGTCGGTGGCCGCCCATCTCCGTTGCCAGCCGCGCATCACTCCCTGCAGAAAGGGGAGCTCGACGACGGCTCCTCCCTCGCCTTCGCGACCACCCGCAGCAGAGCAGCTGCGTCTGCCGATAGCATCCGCAGATCGCCGTCCGTTGTCCTTCCTCCGCATTCGCCATTCGCCTCCCTCGCCCGCAGTAGAGCAGCGCCGGTGCCGCTCCGCTTTGTCAACGTTCGTCGCCCGCTCACCGTCGTCCGCTGTGCATCGTCCCTCGTAGCAGAAACGGGAGCCCGAAGGAGGCAGCGCGCGACCCCCATCTTCCCCTGCATCTTCCTTCGCGTTCGCAGCCATCCGCCGGCTGCGTCTGCCACCGTTCCGAGCACCGATCGCTCACGCGCCACTGCTAGCGGCTGGGGCTTGAGCTGCTCGTCCCTCCGCGAGTCGTGAGCCCCGCGTCCTCCCAAAACACCGACGCAGGAGGCGGCGATTTCGTCGCCGCCGTCCTCTCAAATTTGCAGCACCCCCGGCGAGGAGTGGAGCTGCGGTTCCACTCCCCTCGCCGGCGAGCCATCCCTCTCCGACTCCTCTGTGCGATCGCGAGGTAAACGGCTTTGTTTCTCCCCTGTTATTGGGCGATTTCGCCCTCCGGCGAACTTGCCCTAAAGTTCGCCGGCGACGCCACCCAAAAGATGGGTTTTTGGTGTTGATGGCCGGATTTTTTGCGCAGGTAGTCGTCGGTTCCCACGTGCGTAGGCTTGCGGAGCTCGCCGTCTAGTTTGCCGCGGATTTCGCGAGCTCCGGCGAGGTGGCGGCTAGGGTTCCGGCGACGGTGCTACTATTCCGGCGGTGAATAGTGTTTCCGACGATGAATAGTGATTTCGGCTAAGGTAGCTTTACTTTTCCCTAATCACGATTAGTAATTTATTTTAAGCATGTTAGTTGAAATTAAACATGTTTAGGATAAATTAGTGTTGTTAAAATGCTTAGATTAATTTAACATGCTTAGTGTTAATTAATCAAGCTTAGTGGATTGATTTAGCAAGATAAATTAAGTTAAGAAAAATTAATGATTTAATTAAGTAGAGTTAGTGAATGGGTTGAGTTGAACCAGATTGGAGTTAGTTGGGTTGAATTCGAGTTAAGTTTGGGTTCGGGTTGAGTTAGTTGAAGTGAGCTGAATCAATTAAATTGAACCTGAGTCGGACTTGGATTTAGATGAGTTGGAGCTGACTCGATCGAATCGAACTGGCTAGGCTTGGGTCAGACTCAAATTAAGCCGAACGAATAGTGATTGGGTCCACCGCGTTGGCCGGGTCAACAGCGTTGACCGGGTCCACCGCGTTGGCCGGGTCAACAGCGTTGGGGAGTCCACCGCGATGGCCGAGTCAACAGCGTTGACTGGATCCACCGTGTTCACCGGGTTGACCAGGTCAACTGTTGACCGTTGACCAGTCAAATAATAATAAAATAATAAAAATAATAAAAATAATTTAACTTTTCATGAGTATGATTAGGTGATTCAAAATGGCTAATTAATGTTTAATTGATCTAATTAAATATTGATGAGTGTTATTTGGGCCCTGAGATGACTTGGGCTAGATGAGGGGTTTAAATGGATAATTTGATAGAATTTATCTAAGCTTAACTAAGTTAATTTAATTTGTAAAATGAAAATTTGGTTAATTAGTATCTGAATGATTTGGTTAGATTGATAAATTAATATTTGATTTACCTTAGGGAAAAAGGAATTAAATTTAATTTTAAATAATTGTGATAATTAGGATTTATCGCGGGGACGTGATCCGAGTAGTTCGACGGAGTGATTCGTTGTTACGCGGGTTGATTCTGAAGACCGGATCGCTAACCCAGGTGCGTTGGTTCTCCGATGGTAGGATTTATTCAAGCTAGGGAATACCCGCTGGGGTTTTCTTAGGAACAATTCTGGATGTCTCAAATAAAATAAAATATTATGCCTGATAATATTTGTTTTATCTGCATGTTAGTTTAGTTTATTTCTATTTAACATGCATGATATACCATGATTTCCTTATTAAGTTTCTAATATGTCGTAGTATCATGTCGAGCATGTTAAATATTATTTTATTATATTTTTATGCTATGCTAGCATACCTACCATGCAGACATAGATAGTAAATAATGACATGTTAGAACCTTTGGCGATGTCACCGCCACTTAGACAGAAAATGGGGCCTTTTTCCATATGCCCCGGTTGACCGCCGCGTTCCGACGGTGGTCAAACGGTGACGTCCCGTTAGGCGCCACTCCCGAGGTTGATGCGTAGCGGAGCACTGGGAGCACCACTCCCGACGTTATGCATAGCTTATATACTGGGAGCTGGTAGGGTAAGGGACTGTACACACTCCATGGTCATGTTAGACTGGAAATATGGAGCAAGTCCTTACCCGAAATCTTCACCCGCACGAGTGTCGTTGTAGGCGGCCTCGTGATAGTCCTGAGATGGTTAGCTAGGATGAACCCTACCATGGACTTGGCACCGACGAAGTCGAGGGCCACAGCCCATCGTGCGGATGTGCGCCAATCTCGATAGAGGTCGACGGCTATTGGACTGGGAAGGTGATTCCACATGCGACGCCTTGGACAGTGGATCCGTAGACCGCACGGCTATCACCCTTGACGTCTGCAGACGATCGGATGAGTAGTCCGGATCCTAGGGTGGTTATTCCGGCTAGCCGTGGCCGATGATATTTAAGAGAGGTGACCCTGTCTACGGGCAGTGTGTAGTACTACATGGGTGTCGTGACCCCTACGGTATCCGGGGAGGATGTAAGGGCACGACGGTTTCGCTAGGGGAGGCATGGTTGGCGACTAGTGAAACAACAGGAGAGGGACTCTGGGTCATCCGTCCTCTCTGCCAACATCAGTGCAGCGGGCATAGGTAGAGACAGAGACAGAAAGGCACTGATGGGCTTACTGATACTCTTAGCTAGGGTAGTCACTAAGCGTAGGCTGGCAGCCCGAGTTTATGAAACCTTAAAGTCTCGTCACGATGTAGGTGACAGACTGTTGACGTGGACACTAGATATCACGTAGGTGACATCTAGTGAATTATACATCGGTATTGTATTTACGATGTTTGTTGCTCCTCATAAATTGATTTATACAAATCAAATGGGGACAGACTGTTGATGTTGACACTAGGCTTAACTTAGGTGACATCTAGTGGCATGTACACCTTTGTTTATTTATTTATTTATTTATTTATGCTGTTTATCTCAATATGAATTGTTTAAATTATATGGCATGAAAGATGATGATTAACCACCAAAGACATCCTAGAATACTCCTCCTAGCCTTTGATTTCTTTATTCGGTAGAGCCGTAATTTCGCACTAGGCCGCAAGGCTGAGCACACCACTTTTCCCCGTGTGTGCAGGTGTATTAGATGACTGCCCGAGTTATTCGATGAAGATGAGTCCGTCGACGGGTTTATATTTTTATTTATTTATCGTTGTCTTTTTCCTAGAATTGTAGTAGGTTTATCGGGACTGTGTTAGAAATTTTGAGTTAGATAATTAAATTGTAAATTCCGCTGCATAAACGATGTATATGAATGGTATGTATCACTTGATGCCTTGTATGGGTCTGTCGGACTCATACGGCGGTTGCCACGTGGCCGACAGTTGGGTCGGGGCGTGACACGTAATGTTATGCCTCCTGCGGCGAACGGCTGGGCTCCTCCGACGTCGGGCGCGTTCCCTCCGAACATCTGCCTCGGAGTTCTTGTCGTGCATAGGAACGGCACGTGAGGGTCCTGAAGGCACGTCGGACGATACAGAAGTGGACGAGAGGGGACGGAAAGCACGCGGCATGAACAGATCACCGTCGACGTCCCATATGACTAAGATACCGCGGTTTCGTCATACGGGTGCGATCATACCAGCACAAATGCACCGGATCCCATCAGAACTCCGAAGTTAAGCCTGCTTGGGCGAGAGTATTACTAGGATGGGTGACCTCCTGGGAAGTCTTCGTGTTGCACCCCTCCTTTTGCCTTTTTGAATCGTGAATTGCATCAGCAATTCTGCTCGGCGGCTGCGGAGCGAGCGATCCCTACGCTTCGGGCTACTTTTCGGGGTTCATCGGTGCACGCGATGAAAAAAAGTGCTCCGTATTTTAGAACCGTCTTCGTCTCTCCTTCGTAACCGCGCCCCGATCGGTGTAATCCGACCACCGGGCGTAAAGTTATGCCTCCTGCGGCGAACGGCTGCGCTCCTCCGACGTCGGGCGCGTTCCCTCCGAACATCTACCTCGGAGTTCGTGCCGTGCATAGGAACGGCACGTGAGGGTCCTGAAGGCACGTCGGACGATACAGAAGTGGACGAGAGGGGACGGAAAGCACGCGGCATGAACAGATCACCGTCGACGTCCCATATGACTAAGATACCGCGGTTTCGTCATACGGGTGCGATCATACCAGCACAAATGCACCGGATCCCATCAGAACTCCGAAGTTAAGCCTGCTTGGGCGAGAGTATTACTAGGATGGGTGACCTCCTGGGAAGTCTTCGTGTTGCACCCCTCCTTTTGCCTTTTTGAATCGTGAATTGCATCAGCAATTCTGCTCGGCGGCTGCGGAGCGAGCGATCCCTACGCTTCGGGCTACTTTTCGGGGTTCATCGGTGCACGCGATGAAAAAAAGTGCTCCGTATTTTAGAACCGTCTTCGTCTCGCCTTCGTAACCGCGCCCCGATCGGTGTAATCCGACCACCGGGCGTAAAGTTATGCCTCCTGCGGCGAACGGCTGCGCTCATTCGACGTCGGGCGCGTTCCCTCCGAACATCTGCCTCGGAGTTCGTGCCGTGCATAGGAACGGCACGTGAGGGTCCTGAAGGCACGTCGGACGATACAGAAGTGGACGAGAGGGGACGGAAAGCACGCGGCATGAACAGATCATCGTCGACGTCCCATATGACTAGGATACCGCGGTTTTGTCATACGGGTGCGATCATACCAGCACAAATGCACCGGATCCCATCAGAACTCCGAAGTTAAGCCTGCTTGGGCGAGAGTAGTACTAGGATGGGTGACCTCCTGGGAAGTCTTCATGTTGCACCCCTCCTTTTGCCTTTTTGAATCGTGAATGGCATCAGCAATTCTGCTCGGCGGCTGCGGAGCGAGCGATCCCTGGACTTCGGGCCACTTTTCGGGGTTCATCGGTGCACGCGATGAAAAAAAATGCTGCATATTTTAGAACCGTCTTCGTCTCGCCTTCGTAACGCCGCCCCGATCGGTGTAATCTGACCACCGGGCGTAAAGTTATGCCTCCTGCGGCGAACGACTGCGCTCCTCCGACGTCGGGCGCGTTCCCTCCGAACATCTGTCTCGGAGTTCGTGCCGTGCATAGGAACGGCACGTGAGGGTCCTGAAGGCACGTCGGACGATACAGAAGTGGACGAGAGGGGACGGAAAGCACGCGGCATGAATAGATCACCGTCGACGTCCCATATGACTAGGATACCGCAGTTTTGTCATACGGGTGCGATCATACCAGCACAAATGCACCGGATCCCATCTGAACTCCGAAGTTAAGCCTGCTTGGGCGAGAGTAGTACTAGGATGGGTGACCTCCTGGGAAGCCTTTGTGTTGCACCCCTCCTTTTGCCTTTTTGAATCGTGAATTGCATCAGCAATTCTGCTCGACGACTGGGGAGCGAGCGATCCCTGCGCTTCGGGCTACTTTTCGGGGTTCATCGGTGCGCGCGATGAGAAAAAGTGCTTGGTATTTTAGAACCGTCTTCGTCTCGCCTTCGTAACGCCGCCCCGATCGGTGTAATCCGACCACCGGGCGTAAAGTAATGCCTCCTACGGCGAACGGCTGCGCTCCTCCGACGTCGGGCGCGTTCCCTCCGAACATCTGCCTCGGAGTTCGTGTCGTGCATAGGAACGGCACGTGAGGGTCCTGAAGGCACGTCGGACGATACAGAAGTGGACGAGAGGGGTCGGAAAACACGCGGCATGAACAGATCACCGTCGACGTCCCATATGACTAAGATACCGCGGTTTCGTCATACGGGTGCGATCATACCAGCACAAATGCACCGGATCCCATCAGAACTCCGAAGTTAAGCCTGCTTGGGCGAGAGTATTACTAGGATGGGTGACCTCCTGGGAAGCCTTCGTGTTGCACCCCTCCTTTTGCCTTTTTGAATCGTGAATTGCATCAGCAATTCTGCTCGACGACTGGGGAGCGAGCGATCCCTGCGCTTCGGGCTACTTTTCGGGGTTCATCGGTGCGCGCGATGAGAAAAAGTGCTTGGTATTTTAGAACCGTCTTCGTCTTGCCTTCGTAACGCCGCCCCGATCGGTGTAATCCGACCACCGGGCGTAAAGTTATGCCTCCTACGGCGAACGGCTGCGCTCCTCCGACGTCGGGCGCGTTCCCTCCGAACATCTGCCTCGGAGTTCGTGTCGTGCATAGGAACGGCACGTGAGGGTCCTGAAGGCACGTCGGACGATACAGAAGTGGACGAGAGGGGACGGAAAGCACGCGGCATGAACAGATCACCGTCGACGTCCCATATGACTAGGATACCGCGGTTCAATTATACGAGTGCGATCATACCAGCACAAATGCACCGGATCCCATCTGAACTCCGAAGTTAAGCCTGCTTGGGCGAGAGTAGTACTAGGATGGGTGACCTCCTGGGAAGCCTTCGTGTTGCACCCCTCCTTTTGCCTTTTTGAATCGTGAATTGCATCAGCAATTCTGCTCGACGACTGGGGAGCGAGCGATCCCTGCGCTTCGTGCTACTTTTCGGGGTTCATCGGTGCGCGCGATGAGAAAAAGTGCTTGGTATTTTAGAACCGTCTTCGTCTCGCCTTCGTAACGGCGCCCCGATCGGTGTAATCCGACCATCGAGCGTAAAGTTATGCCTCCTACGGCGAACGGCTGCCCTCCTCCGACGTCGGGCGCGTTCCATCCGAACATCTGCCTCGGAGTTCGTGACGTGCATAGGAACGGCACGTGAGTGTCCTGATGGCACGTCGGACGATACAGAAGTGGACGAGAGGGGACGGAAAGCACGCGGCATGAACAGATCACCGTCGACGTCCCATATGACTAGGATACCGCGGTTTTTGTCATACGGGTGCGATCATACTGGCACAAATGCATCGGATCCCATCAGAACTCCGAAGTTAAGCCTGCTTGGGCGAGAGCAGTACTAGGATGGGTGACCTCCTGGGAAGTCTTCGTGTTGCACCCCTCCTTTTGCCTTTTTGAATCGTGAATTGCATCAGCAATTCTGCTCGGCGGCTGCGGAGCGAGCGATCCCTGCGCTTCGGGCTACTTTTCGGGGTTCATCGGTGCGCGCGATGAGAAAAAGTGCTTGGTATTTTAGAACCGTCTTCGTCTCGCCTTCGTAACGGCGCCCCGATCGGTGTAATCCGACCACCGGGCGTAATGTTATGCCTCCTGCGGCGAACGGCTGCGCTCCTCACACGTCGGGCGCGTTCCCTCCGAACATCTGCCTCGGAGTTCGTGTCGTGCATAGGAACGGCACGTGAGGGTCCTGAAGGCACGTCGGACGATACAGAAGTGGACGAGAGGGGTCGGAAAACACGCGGCATGAACAGATCACCGTCGACGTCCCATATGACTAAGATACCGCGGTTTCGTCATACGGGTGCGATCATACCAGCACAAATGCACCGGATCCCATCAGAACTCCGAAGTTAAGCCTGCTTGGGCGAGAGTATTACTAGGATGGGTGACCTCCTGGGAAGTCTTCGTGTTGCACCCCTCCTTTTTCCTTTTTGAATCGTGAATTGCATCAGCAATTCTGCTCGGCGGCTGCGGAGCGAGCGATCCCTCCGCTTCGGGCTACTTTTCGGGGTTCATCGGTGCACGCGATGAAAAAAAGTGCTCCGTATTTTAGAACCGTCTTCGTCTCTCCTTCGTAACGGCGCCCTGATCAGTGTAATCCGACCACCGGGCGTAAAGTTATGTCTCCTGCGGCGAACGGCTGCGCTCCTCCGACGTCGGGCGCGTTCCCTCCGAACATCTGCCTCGGAGTTCGTGCCGTGCATAGGAACGGCACGTGAGGGTCCTGAAGGCACGTCGGACGATACAGAAGTGGACGAGAGGGGACGGAAAACACGCGGCATGAACAGATCACCGTCGACGTCCCATATGTCTAAGATACCGCGGTTTCGTCATACGGGTGCGATCATACCAGCACAAATGCACCGGATCCCATCAGAACTCCGAAGCTAAGCCTGCTTGGGCGAGAGTATTACTAGGATGGGTGACCTCCTGGGAAGTCTTCGTGTTGCACCCCTCCTTTTGCCTTTTTGAATCGTGAATTGCATCAGCAATTCTGCTCGGCGGCTGCGGAGCGAGCGATCCCTCCGCTTCGGGCTACTTTTCGGGGTTCATCGGTGCACGCGATGAAAAAAAGTGCTCCGTATTTTAGAACCGTCTTCGTCTCTCCTTCGTAACGGCGCCCTGATCAGTGTAATCCGACCACCGGGCGTAAAGTTATGTCTCCTGCGGCGAACGGCTGCGCTCCTCCGACGTCGGGCGCGTTCCCTCCGAACATCTGCCTCGGAGTTCGTGCCGTGCATAGGAACGGCACGTGAGCGTCCTGAAGGCACGTCGGACGATACAGAAGTGGACGAGAGGGGACGGAAAGCACGCGGCATGAACAGATCACCGTCGACGTCCTATATGACTAGGATACCGCGGTTTTGTCATACGGGTGCGATCATACCAGCACAAATACACCGGATCCCATCAGAACTCCGAAGATAAGCCTGCTTGGGCGAGAGTAGTACTAGGATGGGTGACCTCCTGGGAAGTCTTCGTGTTGCACCCCTCCTTCCCTCCTTTTGCCTTTTTGAATCGTGAATGGCATCAGCAATTCTGCTCGTCGGCTGCGGAGCGAGCGATCCCTGCGCTTCGTTCTTCTTTTCGGGGTTCATCGGTGCGCGCGATGAGAAAAAGTGATCTGTATTTTAGAACCGTCTTCGTCTCGCCTTCGTAACGTCGCCCCGATCGGTGTAATCCGACCACCGGGCGTAAAGTTATGCCTCCTGCGGAGAACGGCAGCGCTCCTCCGACGTCGGGCGCGTTCCCTCCGAACATCTGCCTCGGAGTCCGCGACGTGCATAGGAACGGCAAGTGAGGGTCCTGAATGCACGTCGGACGATACAGAAGTGGACGAGAGGGGACGGAAAGCACGCGGCATGAACAGATCATCGTCGATGTCCCATATGACTAGGATACCGCGTTTTTATCATACGGGTGCGATCATACCAGCACAAATACACCGGATCCCATCAGAACTCCGAAGATAAGCCTGCTTGGGCGAGAGTAGTACTAGGATGGGTGACCTCCTCGGAAGTCTTCGTTTTGCACCCCTCCTTTTGCCTTTTTGAATCGTGAATAGCATCAGCAATTCTGCTCGGCGGCTGCGGAGCGAGCGATCCCTGCGCTTCGGGCTACTTTTCGGGGTTCATCGGTGCGCGCGATGAGAAAAAGTGCTTGGTATTTTAGAACCGTCTTCGTCTCGCCTTCGTAACGCCGCCCCGATCGGTGTAATCCGACCACCGGGCGTAAAGTTATACCTCCTTCGGCGAACGCTGCGATCCTCTGACGTCGGGCGCGTTCCCTCCGAACATCTGCCTCGAAGTTCTTGCCGTGCATAGGAACGGCACGTGAGGGTCCTGAAGGCACGTCGGACGATACAGAAGTGGACGAGAGGGGACGGAAAGCACGCGGCATGAACAGATCACCGTCGACGTCCCATATGACTAGGATACCGCGGTTTTGTCATACGGGTGCGATCATACCAGCACAAATGCACCGGATCCCATCAGAACTCCGAAGTTAAGCCTGCATGGGCGGGAGTAGTACTAGGATGGGTGACCTCCTGGGAAGTCTTCGTGTTGCACCCCTCCTTTTGCCTTTTTGAATCGTGAATGGCATCAGCAATTCTGCTCGGCGGCTGCGGAGCGAGCGATCCCTGCGCTTCGGGCTACTTTTCGGGGTTCATCGGTGCGCGCGATGAGAAAAAGTGCTCCGTATTTTATAACCGTCTTCGTCTCGCCTTCGTAACGGCGCCCCGATCGGTGTAATCCGTCCACCGGGCATAAAGTTATGCCTCCTACGGCGAACGGCTGCGCTCCTCCGACGTCGGGCGCGTTCCCTCCGAACATCTGCCTCGGAGTTCGTGCCGTGCATAGGAACGGCACGTGAGGGTCCTGAAGGCACGTCGGACGATACAGAAGTGGACGAGAGGGGACGGAAAGCACGCGGCATGAACAGATCACCGTCGATGTCCCATATGACTAGGATACCGCGGTTTTGTCATACGGGTACCATCATACCAGCACAAATGCATCGGATCCCATCAGAACTACGAAGTTAAGCCTGCTTGGGCGAGATTAGTACTAGGATGGGTGACCTCCTGGGAAGTCTTCGTGTTGCACCCCTCCTTTTGCCTTTTTGAATCGTGAATTGCATCAGCAATTCTGCTCGACGACTGGGGAGCGAGCGATCCCTGCGCTTCGGGCTACTTTTCGGGGTTCATCGGTGCGCGCGATGAGAAAAAGTGCTTCGTATTTTAGAACCGTCTTCGTCTCGCCTTCGTAACGTCGCCCTGATCGGTGTAATCCGACCACCGGGCGTAATGTTATGCCTCCTGCGGCGAACGGCTGCGCTCCTCCGACGTCGGGCGCGTTCCCTCCGAACATCTGCCTCGGAGTTCGTGTCGTGCATAGGAACGGCACGTGAGGGTCCTGAAGGCACGTCGGACGATACAGAAGTGGACGAGAGGGGACGGAAAGCACGCGGCATGAACAGATCACCGTCGACGTCCCATATGACTAGGATACCGCGGTTCTGTCATACGGGTGCGATCATACCAGCACAAATGCACCGAATCCCATCAGAACTCCGAAGTTAAGCCTGCTTGGGCGAGAGTAGTACTAGGATGGGTGACCTCCTGGGAAGTCTTCGTGTTGCACCCCTCCTTTTGCCTTTTTGAATCGTGAATGGCATCAGCAATTCTACTCGGCGGCTGCGGAGCGAGCGATCCCTGTATTTCGGGCTACTTTTCGGGGTTCATCGGTGCACGCGATGAAAAAATGTGCTTCGTATTTTAGAACCGTCTTCGTCTCGCCTTCGTAACGCCGCCCCGATCGGTGTAATCCGACCACCGGGCGTAAAGTTATGCCTCCTGTGGCGAACGGCTGCGCTCCTCCGACGTCGGGCGCGTTCCCTCCGAACATCTCCCTCGGAGTTCGTGTCGTGCATAGGAACGGCACGTGAGGGTCCTGAAGGCACGTCGGACGATACAGAAGTGGACGAGAGGGGACGGAAAGCACGCGGCATGAACAGATCACCGTCGACGTCACATATGACTAGGATACCGCGGTTTTGTCATACGGGTGCGATCATACTAGCACAAATGCACCGGATCCCATCAGAACTCCGAAGTTAAGCCTGCTTGGGCGAGAGTAGTACTAGGATGGGTGACCTCCTGGGAAGTCTTCGTGTTGCACCCCTCCTTCCCTCCTTTTGCCTTTTTGAATCGTGAATGGCATCAGCAATTCTGCTCGGCGGCTGCGGAGCGAGCGATCCCTGCGCTTCGGGCTACTTTTCGGGGTTCATCGGTGCGCGCGATGAGAAAATGTGCTCCGTATTTTAGAACCGTCTTCGTCTCGCCTTCGTAACGGCGCCCCGATCGGTGTAATCCGACCACCGGGCGTAATTTTATGCCTCCTACGGCGAACGGCTGCGCTCCTCCGACGTCGGGCGCGTTCCCTCCAAACATCTGCCTCGGAGTTCTTGTCGTGCATAGGAACGGCACGTGAGGGTCCTGAAGGCACGTCGGACGATACAGAAGTGGACGAGAGGGGACGGAAAGCACGCGGCATGAACAGATCACCGTCGACGTCACATATGACTAGGATACCGCGGTTTCGTCATACGGGTGCGATCATACCAGCACAAATGCACCGGATCCCAGCAGAACTCCGAAGTTAAGCCTGCTTGGGCGAGAGTAGTACTAGGATGGGTGACCTCCTGGGAAGTCTTCGTGTTGCACCCCTCCTTTTGCCTTTTTGAATCGTGAATTGCATCAGCAATTCTGCTCGGCGGCTGCGGAGCGAGCGATCCCTCCGCTTCGGGCTACTTTTCGGGGTTCATCGGTGCACGCGATGAAAAAAAGTGCTCCGTATTTTAGAACCGTCTTCGTCTCTCCTTCGTAACCGCGCCCTGATCAGTGTAATCCGACCACCGGGCGTAAAGTTATGTCTCCTGCGGCGAACGGCTGCGCTCCTCCGACGTCGGGCGCGTTCCCTCCGAACATCTGCCTCGGAGTTCGTGCCGTGCATAGGAACGGCACGTGAGCGTCCTGAAGGCACGTCGGACGATACAGAAGTGGACGAGAGGGGACGGAAAGCACGCGGCATGAACAGATCACCGTCGACGTCCTATATGACTAGGATACCGCGGTTTTGTCATACGGGTGCGATCATACCAGCACAAATACACCGGATCCCATCAGAACTCCGAAGATAAGCCTGCTTGGGCGAGAGTAGTACTAGGATGGGTGACCTCCTGGGAAGTCTTCGTGTTGCACCCCTCCTTCCCTCCTTTTGCCTTTTTGAATCGTGAATGGCATCAGCAATTCTGCTCGTCGGCTGCGGAGCGAGCGATCCCTGCGCTTCGTGCTTCTTTTCGGGGTTCATCGGTGCGCGCGATGAGAAAAAGTGATCTGTATTTTAGAACCGTCTTCGTCTCGCCTTCGTAACGTCGCCCCGATCGGTGTAATCCGACCACCGGGCGTAAAGTTATGCCTCCTGCGGAGAACGGCAGCGCTCCTCCGACGTCGGGCGCGTTCCCTCCGAACATCTGCCTCGGAGTCCGCGACGTGCATAGGAACGGCAAGTGAGGGTCCTGAATGCACGTCGGACGATACAGAAGTGGACGAGAGGGGACGGAAAGCACGCGGCATGAACAGATCATCGTCGATGTCCCATATGACTAGGATACCGCGTTTTTCTCATACGGGTGCGATCATACCAGCACAAATACACCGGATCACATCAGAACTCCGAAGATAAGCCTGCTTGGGCGAGAGTAGTACTAGGATGGGTGACCTCCTGGGAAGTCTTCGTTTTGCACCCCTCCTTTTGCCTTTTTGAATCGTGAATAGCATCAGCAATTCTGCTCGGCGGCTGCGGAGCGAGCGATCCCTGCGCTTCGGGATACTTTTCGGGGTTCATCGGTGCGCGCGATGAGAAAAAGTGCTTGGTATTTTAGAACCGTCTTCGTCTCGCCTTCGTAACGCCGCCCCGATCGGTGTAATCCGACCACCGGGCGTAAAGTTATACCTCCTTCGGCGAACGCTGCGATCCTCTGACGTCGGGCGCGTTCCCTCCGAACATCTGCCTCGAAGTTCTTGCCGTGCATAGGAACGGCACGTGAGGGTCCTGAAGGCACGTCGGACGATACAGAAGTGGACGAGAGGGGACGGAAAGCACGCGGCATGAACAGATCACCGTCGACGTCCCATATGACTAGGATACCGTGGTTTCGTCATACGGGTGCGATCATACCAGCACAAATGCACCGGATCCCATCAGAACTCCGAAGTTAAGCCTGCTTGGGCGAGAGTAGTACTAGGATGCGTGACCTCCTGGGAAGTCTTCGTGTTGCACCCCTCCTTTTGCCTTTTTGAATCGTGAATTGCATCAGCAATTCTGCTCGGCGGCTGCGGAGCGAGCGATCCCTGCGCTTCGGGCTACTTTTCGGGGTTCATCGGTGCGCGCGATGAGAAAAAGTGCTCCGTATTTTAGAACCGTCTTCGTCTCGCCTTCGTAACGGCGCCCCGATCGGTGTAATCCGACGACCGGGCGTAATGTTATGCCTCCTGCGGCGAACGGCTGCGCTCCTCCGACGTCGGGCGCGTTCCCTCCGAACATCTGCCTCGGAGTTCGTGCCGTGCATAGGAACGGCACGTGAGGGTCCTGAAGGCACGTCCGACGATACAGAAGTGGACGAGAGGGGACGGAAAGCACGCGGCATGAACAGATCACCGTCGACGTCCCATATGACTAGGATACCGCGGTTTTGTCATACGGGTGCGATCATACCAGCACAAATGCACCGGATCCCATCAGAACTCCGAAATTAAGCCTGCTTGGGCGAGAGTAGTACTAGGATGGGTGACCTCCTGGGAAGTCTTCGTGTTGCACCCCTCCTTCCCTCCTTTGGCCTTTTTGAATCGTGAATGGCATCAGCAATTCTGCTCGGCGGCTGCGGAGCGAGCGATCCCTGCGCTTCGGGCTACTTTTCGGGATTCATCGGTGCGCGCGATGAGAAAAAGTGCTCTGTATTTTAGAACCGTCTTCGTCTCGCCTTCGTAACGTCGCCCCGATCGGTGTAATCCGACCACCGGGCGTAATGTTATGCCTCCTTCGGCGAACGGCTGCGCTCCTCCGACGTCGGGCGCGTTCCCTCCGAACATCTGCCTCTGAATCCGTGACGTTCATAGGAACGGCACGTGAGGGTCCTGAAGGCACGTCGGACGATACAGAAGTGGACGAGAGGGGACGGAAAGCACGCGGCATGAACAGATCACCGTCGACGTCCCATATGACTAGGATACCGCGGTTTTGTCATACGGGTGCGATCATACCAGCACAAATGCACCGGATCCCATCAGAACTCCGAAATTAAGCCTGCTTGGGCGAGAGTAGTACTAGGATGGGTGACCTCCTTGGAAGTCTTCGTGTTGCACCCCTCCTTTTGCCTTTTTGAATCGTGAATTGCATCAGCAATTCTGCTCGACGACTGGGGAGCGAGCGATCCCTGCGCTTCGTGCTACCTTTCGGGGTTCATCGGTGCGCGCGATGAGAAAAAGTGCTTGGTATTTTAGAACCGTCTTCGTCTCGCCTTCGTAACGCCGCCCCGATCGGTGTAATCCGACCACCGGGCGTAAAGTTATGCCTCCTACGGCGAACGGCTGCGCTCCTCCGACGTCGGGCGCGTTCCCTCCGAACATCTGCCTCGGAGTTCGTGCCGTGCATAGGAACGGCACGTGAGGGTCCTGAAGGCACGTCGGACGATACAGAAGTGGACGAGAGGGGACGGAAAGCACGCGGCATGAACAGATCACCGTCGACGTCCCATATGACTAGGATACCGCAGTTTGGTCATACGGGTGCGATCATACCAGCACAAATGCACCGGATTCCATCAGAACTCCGAAGTTAAGCCTGCTTGGGCGGGAGTAGTACTAGGATGGGTGACCTCCTGGGAAGTCTTCGTGTTGCACCCCTCCTTTTGCCTTTTTGAATCGTGAATGGCATCAGCAATTCTGCTCAGCGGCTGCGGAGCGAGCGATCCCTGCGCTTCGGGCTACTTTTCGGGGTTCATCGGTGCGCGCGATGAGAAAAAGTGCTCCGTATTTTAGAACTGTCTTCGTCTCGCCTTCGTAACGACGCCCCGATCGGTGTAATCCGACCACCGGGCATAAAGTTATGCCTCCTGCGGCGAACGGCTGCGCTCCTCCGACGTCGGGCGCGTTCCCTCCGAACATCTGCCTCGGAGTTCGTGCCGTGCATAGGAATGGCACGTGAGGGTCCTGAAGGCACGTCCGACGATACAGAAGTGGACGAGAGGGGACGGAAAGCACGCGGCATGAACAGATCACCGTCGACGTCCCATATGACTAGGATACCGCGGTTTTGTCATACGGGTGCGATCATACCAGCACAAATGCACCGGATCCCATCAGAACTCCGAAATTAAGCCTGCTTGGGCGAGAGTAGTACTAGGATGGGTGACCTCCTGGGAAGTCTTCGTGTTGCACCCCTCCTTTTGCCTTTTTGAATCGTGAATTGCATCAGCAATTCTGCTCGACGACTGGGGAGCGAGCGATCCCTGCGCTTCGTGCTACCTTTCGGGGTTCATCGGTACGCGCGATGAGAAAAAGTGCTCCGTATTTTAGAACCGCTTCGTCTCGCCTTCGTAACGCCGCCCCGATCGGTGTAATCCGACCACCGGGCGTAAAGTTATGCCTCCTACGGCGAACGGCTGCGCTCCTCCGACGTCGGGCGCGTTCCCTCCGAACATCTGCCTCGGAGTTCGTGTCGTGCATAGGAACGGCACGTGAGGGTCCTGAAGGCACGTCGGACGATACAGAAGTGGACGAGAGGGGACGGAAAGCACGCGGCATGAACAGATCACCGTCGACGTCCCATATGACTAGGATACCGCGGTTTCGTCATACGGGTGCGATCATACCAGCACAAATGCACCGGATCCCATCAGAACTCCGAAGTTAAGCCTGCTTGGGCGAGAGTAGTACTAGGATGGGTGACCTCCTGGTCTCGCCTTCGTAACGGCGCCCCGATCGGTGTAATCCGACCACCGGGCATAAAGTTATGCCTCCTGCGGCGAACGGCTGCGCTCCTCCGACGTCGGGCGCGTTCCCTCCGAACATCTGCCTCGGAGTTCGTGCCGTGCATAGGAACGGCACGTGAGGGTCCTGAAGGCACGTCGGACGATACAGAAGTGGACGAGAGGGGACGGAAAGCACGCGGCATGAACAGATCACCGTCGACGTCCCATATGACTAGGATACCGCGGTTTTGTCATACGGGTGCGACCATACCAGCACAAATGCACCGGATCCCATCAGAACTCCCAAGTTAAGCCTGCTTGGGCGAGAGTAGTACTAGGATGGGTGACCTCCTGGGAAGTCTTCGTGTTGCACCCCTCCTTCCCTCCTTTGGCCTTTTTGAATCGTGAATGACATCAGCAATTCTGCTCGGCGGCTGCGGAGCGAGCGATCCCTGCGCTTCGTGCTACTTTTCGGGATTCATCGGTGCACGCGATGAGAAAAAGTGCTTTGTATTTTAGAACCGTCTTCGTCTCGCCTTCGTAACGTCGCCCCGATCGGTGTAATCCGACCACCGGGCGTAAAGTTATGCCTCCTGCGGCGAACGGCTGCGCTCCTCCGACGTCGGGCCCGTTCCCTCCGAACATCTGCCTCGGAGTCCGTGACGTGCATAGGAACGGCAAGTGAGGGTCCTGAAGGCAAGTCGGAAGATACAGAAGTGGACGAGAGGAGACGGAAAGCACGCGGCATGAACAGATCACCGTCGACGTCCCATATGACTAGGATACCGCGTTTTTGTCATACGGGTGCGATCATACCAGCACAAATACAACGGATCCCATCAAAACTCCGAAGATAAGCCTGCTTGGGCGAGAGTGGTACTAGGATGGGTGACCTCCTGGGAAGTCTTCGTGTTGCACCCCTCCTTCCCTCCTTTTGCCTTTTTGAATTGTGAATGGCATCAGCAATTCTGCTCGGCGGCTGCGGAGCGAGCGATCCCTGCGCTTCGGGCTACTTTTCGGGGTTTATCGGTGCGCGCGATGAGAAAAAGTGCTCTGTATTTTAGAACCGTCTTCGTCTCGCCTTCGTAACGTCGCCCCGATCGGTGTAATCCGACCACCGGGCGTAAAGTTATGCCTCCTGCGGCGAACGGCTGCGCTCCTCCGACGTCGGGCGCGTTCCCTCCGAACATCTGCCTCGGAGTCCGTGACGTGCATAGGAACGGCAAGTGAGGGTCCTGAAGGCACGTCGGACGATACAGAGGTGGACGAGAGGGGACGGAAAACGCGGCATGAACAGATCACCGTCGACGTCCCATATGACTAGGATACTGCGTTTTTGTCATACGGGTGCGATCATACCAGCACAAATACACCGGATCCCATCAGAACTCCGAAGATAAGCCTGCTTGGGCGAGAGTAGTACTAGGATGGGTGACCTCGTGGGAAGTCTTCGTGGTTGCACCCCTCCTTTTGCCTTTTTGAATCGTGAATAGCATCAGCAATTCTGCTCGGCGGCTGCGGAGCGAGCGATCCCTGCGCTTCGGGCTACTTTTCGGGGTTCATCGGTGCGCGCGATGAGAAAAAGTGCTTGGTATTTTAGAACCGTCTTCGTCTCGCCTTCGTAACGCCGCCCCGATCGGTGTAATCCGACCACCGGACGTAAAGTTATGCCTCCTACGGCGAACGGCTGCGCTCCTCCGACGTCGGGCGCGTTCCCTCCGAACATCTGCCTCGGAGTTCGTGCCGTGCATAGGAACGGCACGTGAGGGTCCTGAAGGCACGTCGGACGATACAGAAGTGGACGAGAGGGGACGGAAAGCACGCGGCATGAACAGATCACCGTCGACGTCCCATATGACTAGGATACCGCGGTTTCGTCATACGGGTGCGATCATACCAGCACAAATGCACCGGATCCCATCAGAACTCCGAAGTTAAGCCTGCTTGGGCGAGAGTAGTACTAGGATGGGTGACCTCCTAGGAAGTCTTCTTGTTGCACCCCTCCTTTTGCCTTTTTGAATCGTGAATTGCATCAGCAATTCTGCTCGGCGGCTGCGGAGCGAGCGATCCCTGCGCTTCGGGCTACTTTTCGGGGTTCATCGGTGCGCGCAATGAGAAAAAGTGCTCCGTATTTTAGAACCGTCTTCGTCTCGCCTTCGTAACGGCGCCCCGATCGGTGTAATCCGACCACCGGGCGTAATGTTATGCCTCCTGCGGCGAACGGCTGCGCTCCTCCGACGTCGGGCGCGTTCCCTCCGAACATCTGCCTCGGAGTTCGTGCCGTGCATAGGAACGGCACGTGAGGGTCCTGAAGGCACGTCGGACGATACAGAAGTGGACGAGAGGGGACGGAAAGCACGCGGCATGAACAGATCACCGTCGACGTCCCATATGACTAGGATACCGCGGTTTTGTCATACGGGTGCGACCATACCAGCACAAATGCACCGGATCCCATCAGAACTCCGAAGTTAAGCCTGCTTGGGCGAGAGTAGTACTAGGATGGGTGACCTCCTGGGAAGTCTTCGTGTTGCACCCCTCCTTCCCTCCTTTTGCCTTTTTGAATCGTGAATGGCATCAGCAATTCTGCTCGGCGGCTGCGGAGCGAGCGATCCCTACGCTTCGGGCTACTTTTCGGGGTTTTATCGGTGCGCGCGATGAGAAAAAGTGCTCTGCATTTTAGAACCGTCTTCGTCTCGCCTTCGTAACGTCGCCCCGATCGGTGTAATCCGACCATCGGGCGTAAAGTTATGCCTCCTGCGGCGAACGGCAGCGCTCCTCCGACGTCGGGCGCGTTCCCTCCGAACATCTGCCTCGGAGTCCGTGACGTGCATAGGAACGGCACGTGAGGGTCCTGAAGGCACGTCGGACGATACAGAAGTGGACGAGAGGGGACGGAAAGCACGCGGCATGAACAGATCACCGTCGACGTCCCATATGACTAGGATACCGTGGTTTCGTCATACGGGTGCGATCATACCAGCACAAATGCACCGGATCCCATCAGAACTCCGAAGTTAAGCCTGCTTGGGCGAGAGTAGTACTAGGATGCGTGACCTCCTGGGAAGTCTTCGTGTTGCACCCCTCCTTTTGCCTTTTTGAATCGTGAATTGCATCAGCAATTCTGCTCGGCGGCTGCGGAGCGAGCGATCCCTGCGCTTCGGGCTACTTTTCGGGGTTCATCGGTGCGCGCGATGAGAAAAAGTGCTTCGTATTTTAGAACCGTCTTCGTCTCGCCTTCGTAAAGCCGCCCCGATCGGTGTAATCCGACCACCGGACGTAAAGTTATGCCTCCTACGGCGAACGGCTGCGCTCCTCCGACGTCGGGCGCGTTCCCTCCGAACATCTGCCTCGGAGTTCGTGCCGTGCATAGGAAAGGCACGTGAGGGTCCTGAAGGCACGTCGGACGATACAGAAGTGGACGAGAGGGGACGGAAAGCACGCGGCATGAACAGATCACCGTCGACGTCCCATATGACTAGGATACCGCGGTTTCGTCATACGGGTGCGATCATACCAGCACAAATGCACCGGATCCCATCAGAACTCCGAAGTTAAGCCTGCTTGGGCGAGAGTAGTACTAGGATGCGTGACCTCCTGGGAAGTCTTCGTGTTGCACCCCTCCTTTTGCCTTTTTGAATCGTGAATTGCATCAACAATTCTGCTCGGCGGCTGCGGAGCGAGCGATCCCTGCGCTTCGGGCTACTTTTCGGGGTTCATCGGTGCGCGCGATGAGAAAAAGTGCTCCGTATTTTAGAACCGTCTTCGTCTCGCCTTCGTAACGGCGCCCCGATCGGTGTAATCCGACCACCGGGCGTAATGTTATGCCTCCTGCGGCGAACGGCTGCGCTCCTCCGACATCGGGCGCGTTCCCTCCGAACATCTGCCTCGGAGTTCGTGCCGTGCATAGGAACGGCACGTGAGGGTCCTGAAGGCACGTCGGACGATACAGAAGTGGACGAGAGGGGACGGAAAGCACGCGGCATGAACAGATCACCGTCGACGTCCCATATGACTAGGATACCGTGGTTTCGTCATACGGGTGCGATCATACCAGCACAAATGCACCGGATCCCATCAGAACTCCGAAGTTAAGCCTGCTTGGGCGAGAGTAGTACTAGGATGCGTGACCTCCTGGGAAGTCTTCGTGTTGCACCCCTCCTTTTGCCTTTTTGAATCGTGAATTGCATCAGCAATTCTGCTCGGCGGCTGCGGAGCGAGCGATCCCTGCGCTTCGGGCTACTTTTCGGGGTTCATCGGTGCGCGCGATGAGAAAAAGTGCTCCGTATTTTAGAACCGTCTTCGTCTCGCCTTCGTAACGGCGCCCCGATCGGTGTAATCCGACGACCGGGCGTAATGTTATGCCTCCTGCGGCGAACGGCTGCGCTCCTCCGACGTCGGGCGCGTTCCCTCCGAACATCTGCCTCGGAGTTCGTGCCGTGCATAGGAACGGCACGTGAGGGTCCTGAAGGCACGTCGGACGATACAGAAGTGGACGAGAGGGGACGGAAAGCACGCGGCATGAACAGATCACCGTCGACGTCCCATATGACTAGGATACCGCGGTTTTGTCATACGGGTGCTACCATACCAGCACAAATGCACCGGATCCCATCAGAACTCCGAAGTTAAGCCTGCTTGGGCGAGAGTAGTACTAGGATGGGTGACCTCCTGGGAAGTCTTCGTGTTACACCCCTCCTTCCCTCCTTTGGCCTTTTTGAATCGTGAATGGCATCAGCAATTCTGCTCGGCGGCTGCGGAGCGAGCGATACCTGCGCTTCGGGCTACTTTTCGGGATTCATCGGTGCGCGCGATGAGAAAAAGTGCTCTGTATTTTAGAACCGTCTTCGTCTCGCCTTCGTAACGTCGCCCCGATCGGTGTAATCCGACCACCGGGCGTAAAGTTATGCCTCCTGTGGCGAACGGCTGCGCTCCTCCGACGTCGGGCCCGTTCCCTCCGAACATCTGCCTCGGAGTTCGTGCCATGCATAGGAACGGCACGTGAGGGTCCTGAAGGCACGTCGGACGATACAGAAGTGGACGAAAGGGGACGGAAAGCACGCGGCATGAACAGATCACCGTCGACGTCCCATATGACTAGGATACCGCGGTTTTGTCATACGGGTGCGATCATACCAGCACAAATACAACGGATCCCATCAGAACTCCGAAGATAAGCCTGCTTGGGCGAGAGTAGTACTAGGATGGGTGACCTCCTGGGAAGTCTTCGTGGTTGCACCCCTCCTTTTGCCTTTTTGAATCGTGAATAGCATCAGCAATTCTGCTCGGCGGCTGCGGAGCGAGCGATCCCTGCTCTTCGGGCTACTTTTCGGGGTTCATCGGTGCGCGCGATGAGAAAAAGTGCTCCGTATTTTAGAACCGTCTTCGTCTCGCCTTCGTAACGGCGCCCCGATCGGTGTAATCCGACCACCGGGCGTAATGTTATGCCTCCTACGGCGAACGGCTGCGCTCCTCCGACGTCGGGCGCGTTCCCTCCGAACATCTGCCTCGGAGTTCGTGCCGTGCATAGGAACGGCACGTGAGGGTCCTGAAGGCACGTCGGACGATACAGAAGTGGACGAGAGGGGACGGAAAGCACGCGGCATGAACAGATCACCGTCGACGTCCCATATGACTAGGATACCGCGGTTTTATCATACGGGTGCGATCATACCAGCACAAATGCACCGGATCCCATCAGAACTCCGAAGTTAAGCCTGCTTGGGCGGGAGTAGTACTAGGATGGGTGACCTCCTGGGAAGTCTTCGTGTTGCACCCCTCCTTTTGCCTTTTTGAATCGTGAATTGCATGAGCAATTCTGCTCGGCAGCTGCGGAGAGAGCGATCCCTGCGCTTCGGGCTACTTTTCGGGGTTCATCGGTGCGCGCGATGAGAAAAAGTGCTTCGTATTTTAGAACCGTCTTCGTCTCGCCTTCGTAACGGCGCCCCGATCGGTGTAATACGACCACCGGGCGTAAAGTTATGCCTCCTGCGGCGAACGGCTGCGCTCCTCCGACGTCGGGCGCGTTCCCTCCGAACATCTGCCTCGGAGTCCGTGACGTGCATAGGAACGGCAAGTGAGGGTCCTGAAGGCACGTCGGAAAATACAGAAGTGGACGAGAGGGGACGGAAAACACGCGGCATGAACAGATCACCGTCGACGTCCCATATGACTAGGATACCGCGTTTTTGTCATACGGGTGCGATCATACCAGCACAAATACACCGGATCCCATCAGAACTCCGAAGATAAGCCTGCTTGGGCGAGAGTAGTACTAGGATGGGTGACCTCGTGGGAAGTCTTCGTGGTTGCACCCCTCCTTTTGCCTTTTTGAATCGTGAATAGCATCAGCAATTCTGCTCGGCTGCTGCGGAGCGAGCGATCCCTGCGCTTCGGGCTACTTTTCGGGGTTCATCGGTGCGCGCGATGAGAAAAAGTGCTCTGTATTTTAGAACCGTCTTCGTCTCGCCTTCGTAACGTCGCCCCGATCGGTGTAATCCGACCACCGGGCGTAAAGTTATGCCTCCTGTGGCGAACGGCTGCGCTCCTCCGACGTCGGGCCCGTTCCCTCCGAACATCTGCCTCGGAGTTCGTGCCGTGCATAGGAACGGCACGTGAGGGTCCTGAAGGCACGTCGGACGATACAGAAGTGGACGAAAGGGGACGGAAAGCACGCGGCATGAACAGATCACCGTCGACGTCCCATATGACTAGGATACCGCGGTTTTGTCATACGGGTGCGATCATACCAGCACAAATACAACGGATCCCATCAGAACTCCGAAGATAAGCCTGCTTGGGCGAGAGTAGTACTAGGATGGGTGACCTCCTGGGAAGTCTTCGTGGTTGCACCCCTCCTTTTGCCTTTTTGAATCGTGAATAGCATCAGCAATTCTGCTCGGCGGCTGCGGAGCGAGCGATCCCTGCTCTTCGGGCTACTTTTCGGGGTTCATCGGTGCGCGCGATGAGAAAAAGTGCTCCGTATTTTAGAACCGTCTTCGTCTCGCCTTCGTAACGGCGCCCCGATCGGTGTAATCCGACCACCGGGCGTAATGTTATGCCTCCTACGGCGAACGGCTGCGCTCCTCCGACGTCGGGCGCGTTCCCTCCGAACATCTGCCTCGAAGTTCGTGCCGTGCATAGGAACGGCACGTGAGGGTCCTGAAGGCACGTCGGACGATACAGAAGTGGACGAGAGGGGACGGAAAGCACGCGGCATGAACAGATCACCGTCGACGTCCCATATGACTAGGATACCGCGGTTTTATCATACGGGTGCGATCATACCAGCACAAATGCACCGGATCCCATCAGAACTCCGAAGTTAAGCCTGCTTGGGCGGGAGTAGTACTAGGATGGGTGACCTCCTGGGAAGTCTTCGTGTTGCCCCCCTCCTTCCCTCCTTTGGCCTTTTTGAATCGTGAATGGCATCAGCAATTCTGCTCGGCGGCTGCGGAGCGAGCGATACCTGCGCTTCGGGCTACTTTTCGGTATTCATCGGTGCGCGCGATGAGAAAAAGTGCTCTGTATTTTAGAACCGTCTTCGTCTCGCCTTCGTAACGTCGCCCCGATCGGTGTAATCCGACCACCGGGCGTAAAGTTATGCCTCCTGCGGCGAACGGCTGCGCTCCTCCGACGTCGGGCCCGTTCCCTCCGAACATCTGCCTCGGAGTTCGTGCCGTGCATAGGAACGGCACGTGAGGGTCCTGAAGGCACGTCGGACGATACAGAAGTGGACGAAAGGGGACGGAAAGCACGCGGCATGAACAGATCACCGTCGACGTCCCATATGACTAGGATACCGCGGTTTTGTCATACGGGTGCGACCATACCAGCACAAATGCACCGGATCCCATCAGAACTCCGAAGTTAAGCCTGCTTGGGCGAGAGTAGTACTAGGATGGGTGACCTCCTGGGAAGTCTTCGTGGTTGCACCCCTCCTTTTGCCTTTTTGAATCGTGAATAGCATCAGCAATTCTGCTCGGCGGCTGCGGAGCGAGCGATCCCTTCTCTTCGGGCTACTTTTCGGGGTTCATCGGTGCGTGCGATGAGAAAAAGTGCTCCGTATTTTAGAACCGTCTTCGTCTCGCCTTCGTAACGGCGCCCCGATCGGTGTAATCCGACCACCGGGCGTAATGTTATGCCTCCTGCGGCGAACGGCTGCGCTCCTCCGACGTCGGGCGCGTTCCCTCCGAACATCTGCCTCGGAGTTCGTGCCGTGCATAGGAACGGCACGTGAGGGTCCTGAAGGCACGTCGGACGATACAGAAGTGGACGAGAGGGGACGGAAAGCACGCGACATGGACAGATCACAGTCGACTTCCCATATGACTAGGATACCGCGGTTTTATCATACGGGTGCGATCATACCAGCACAAATGCACCGGATCCCATCAGAACTCCGAAGTTAAGCCTGCTTGGGCGGGAGTAGTACTAGGATGGGTGACCTCCTGGGAAGTCTTCGTGTTGCACCCCTCCTTTTGCCTTTTTGAATCGTGAATTGCATGAGCAATTCTGCTCGGCAGCTGCGGAGAGAGCGATCCCTGTGCTTCGGGCTACTTTTCGGGGTTCATCGGTGCGTGCGATGAGAAAAAGTGCTACATATTTTAGAACCGTCTTTGTCTCACCTTCGTAACGGCGCCCCGATCGGTGTAATCCGACCACCGGGCGTAAAGTTATGCCTCCTGCGGCGAACGGCTGCGCTCCTCCGACGTCGGGCCCGTTCCCTCCGAACATCTGCCTCGGAGTTCGTGCCGTGCATAGGAACGGCACGTGAGGGTCCTGGAGGCACGTCGGACGATACAGAAATGGACGAGAGGGGACGGAAAGCACGCGGCATGAATAGATCACCGTCGACGTCCCATATGACTAGGATACCGCGGTTTTGTCATACGGGTGCGATCTTACCAGCACAAATGCACCGGATCCCATCAGAACTCCGAAGTTAAGCCTGCTTGGGCGAGAGTAGTACTAGGATGGGTGACCTCCTGGGAAGTCTTCGTGTTGCACCACTCCTTCCCACCTTTTGCCTTTTTGAATCGTGAATGGCATCAGCAATTCTGCTCGGCGGCTGCGGAGCGAGCGATCCCTGCGCTTCAGGCTACTTTTCGGGGTTCATCGGTGCGCGCGATGAGAAAAAGTGCTCTGTATTTTAGAACCGTCTTCGTCTCGCCTTCGTAACGCCGCCCCGATCGGTGTAATCCGACCACCGGGCGTAAAGTTATGCCTCCTGCGGGGAACGGCTGCGCTCCTCCGACGTCGGGCGCGTTCCCTCCGAACATCTGCCTCGGAGTTCGTGCCGTGCATAGGAACGGCACGTGAGGGTCCTGAAGGCACGTCGAACGATACAGAAGTGGACGAGAGGGGACGGAAAGCACGCGGCATGAACAGATCACTGTCGACGTCCCATATGACTAGGATACCGCGGTTTCGTCATACGGGTGCGATCATACCAGCACAAATGCACCGGATCCCATCAGAACTCTAAAGTAAAGCCTGCTTGGGCGAGAGTAGTACTAGGATGGGTGACCTCTTGGGAAGTCTTCGTGTTGCACCCCTCTTTTTTCCTTTTTGAATCGTGAATTGCATCGGCAATTCTGCTCGACGCCTGCGGAGCGAGCGATCCCTGCGCTTCGGGCTACTTTTCGGGGTTCATCGGTGCGCGCGATGAGAAAAAGTGCTCCGTATTTTAGAACCGTCTTCGTCTCGCCTTCGTAACGGCGCCCCGATCGGTGTAATCCGACCCCCGGGCGTAATGTTATGCCTCCTGCGGCGAACGGCTGCGCTCCTCCGACGTCGGGCGCGTTCCCTCCGAACATCTGCCTCGGAGTTCGTGTCGTGCATAGGAACGGCACGTGAGGGTCCTGAAGGCACGTCGGACGATAAAGAAGTGGACGAGAGGGGACGGAAAGCACGCGGCATGAACAGATCACCGTCGACGTCCCATATGACTAGGATACCGCGGTTTTGGCATACGGGTGCGATCTTACCAGCACAAATGCACCGGATCCCATCAGAACTCCGAAGTTAAGCCTGCTTGGGCGGGAGTAGTACTAGGATGGGTGACCTCCTGGGAAGTCTTCGTGTTGCACCCCTCCTTTTGCCTTTTTGAATCGTGAATTGCATGAGCAATTCTGCTCGGCAGCTGCGGAGAGAGCGATCCCTACGCTTCGGGCTACTTTTCGGGGTTCATCGGTGCGTGCGATGAGAAAAAGTGCTCGTATTTTTGAACCGTCTTCGTCTCGCCTTCGTAACGCCGCCCCGATCGGTGTAATCCGACCACCGGGCATAAAGTTATGCCTCCTGCGGCGAACGGCTGCGCTCCTCCGATGTCGGGCGCGTTCCCTCCGAACATCGGCCTCGGAGTTCGTGCCGTGCATAGGAACGGCACGTGAGGGTCCTGAAGGCACGTCGGACGATACAGAAGTGGACGAGATGGGACGGAAAGCACGCGGCATGAACAGATCACCGTCGACGTCCCATATGACTAGGATACCGCGGTTTTGTCATACGGGTGCGATCATACCAGCACAAAGGCACCGGATCCCATCAGAACTCTGAAGCAAAGCCTGCTTGGGCGAGAGTAGTACTAGGATGGGTGACCTCCTGTGAAGTCTTCGTGTTGCACCCCTCCTTCCCTCCTTTTGCCTTTTTGAATCGTGAATGGCATCAGCAATTCTGCTCGGCGGCTGCGGAGCGAGCGATCCCTGCGCTTCGGGCTACTTTTCGGGGTTCATCGGTGCGCGCGATGAGAAAAAGTGCTCCGTATTTTAGAACCGTCTTCGTCCCGCCTTCGTCACGGCGCCCCGATCGGTGTAATCCGACCACCGGGCGTAAAGTTATGCCTCCTGCGGCGAACGGCTGCGCTCCTCCGACGTCGGGCGCGTTCCCTCCGAACATCTGCCTCGGAGTTCGTGCCGTGCATAGGAACGGCACGTGAGGGTCCTGAAGGCACGTCGGACGATACAGAAGTGGACGAGAGGGGACGGAAAGCACGCGGCATGAACAGATCACCGTCGACGTCCCATATGACTAGGATACCGCGGTTTTGTCATACGGGTGCGATCATACCAGCACAAATGCACCGGATCCCATCAGAACTCCGAAGATAAGCCTGCTTGGGCGAGAGTAGTACTAGGATGGGTGACCTCCTGGGAAGTCTTCGTGGTTGCACCCCTCCTTTTGCCTTTTTGAATCGTGAATAGCATCAGCAATTCTGCTCGGCGGCTGCGGAGCGAGCGATCCCTGCTCTTCGGGCTACTTTTCGGGGTTCATCGGTGCGCGCGATGAGAAAAAGTGCTCCGTATTTTAGAACCGTCTTCGTCTCGCCTTCGTAACGGCGCCCCGATCGGTGTAATCCGACCCCCGGGCGTAATGTTATGCCTCCTGCGGCGAACGGCTGCGCTCCTCCGACGTCGGGCGCGTTCCCTCCGAACATCTGCCTCGGAGTTCGTGCCGTGCATAGGAACGGCACGTGAGGGTCCTGAAGGCACGTCGGACGATACAGAAGTGGACGAGAGGGGACGGAAAGCACGCGACATGAACAGATCACAGTCGACTTCCCATATGACTAGGATACCGCGGTTTTATCATACGGGTGCGATCATACCAGCACAAATGCACCGGATCCCATCAGAACTCCGAAGTTAAGCCTGCTTGGGCGGGAGTAGTACTAGGATGGGTGACCTCCTGGGAAGTCTTCGTGTTGCACCCCTCCTTTTGCCTTTTTGAATCGTGAATTGCATGAGCAATTCTGCTCGGCAGCTGCGGAGAGAGCGATCCCTGTGCTTCGGGCTACTTTTCGGGGTTCATCGGTGCCTGCGATGAGAAAAAGTGCTATATATTTTAGAACCGTCTTTGTCTCACCTTCGTAACGGCGCCCCGATCGGTGTAATCCGACCACCGGGCGTAAAGTTATGCCTCCTGCGGCGAACGGCTGCGCTCCTCCGACGTCGGGCCCGTTCCCTCCGAACATCTGCCTCGGAGTTCGTGCCGTGCATAGGAACGGCACGTGAGGGTCCTGGAGGCACGTCGGACGATACAGAAATGGACGAGAGGGGACGGAAAGCACGCGGCATGAATAGATCACCGTCGACGTCCCATATGACTAGGATACCGCGGTTTTGTCATACGGGTGCGATCTTACCAGCACAAATGCACCGGATCCCATCAGAACTCCGAAGTTAAGCCTGCTTGGGCGAGAGTAGTACTAGGATGGGTGACCTCCTGGGAAGTCTTCGTGTTGCACCACTCCTTCCCACCTTTTGCCTTTTTGAATCGTGAATGGCATCAGCAATTCTGCTCGGCGGCTGCGGAGCGAGCGATCCCTGCGCTTCAGGCTACTTTTCGGGGTTCATCGGTGCGCGCGATGAGAAAAAGTGCTCTGTATTTTAGAACCGTCTTCGTCTCGCCTTCGTAACGCCGCCCCGATCGGTGTAATCCGACCACCGGGCGTAAAGTTATGCCTCCTGCGGGGAACGGCTGCGCTCCTCCGACGTCGGGCGCGTTCCCTCCGAACATCTGCCTCGGAGTTCGTGCCGTGCATAGGAACGGCACGTGAGGGTCCTGAAGGCACGTCGAACGATACAGAAGTGGACGAGAGGGGACGGAAAGCACGCGGCATGAACAGATCACTGTCGACGTCCCATATGACTAGGATACCGCGGTTTCGTCATACGGGTGCGATCATACCAGCACAAATGCACCGGATCCCATCAGAACTCTAAAGTAAAGCCTGCTTGGGCGAGAGTAGTACTAGGATGGGTGACCTCTTGGGAAGTCTTCGTGTTGCACCCCTCTTTTTTCCTTTTTGAATCGTGAATTGCATCGGCAATTCTGCTCGACGCCTGCGGAGCGAGCGATCCCTGCGCTTCGGGCTACTTTTCGGGGTTCATCGGTGCGCGCGATGAGAAAAAGTGCTCCGTATTTTAGAACCGTCTTCGTCTCGCCTTCGTAACAGCGCCCCGATCGGTGTAATCCGACCCCCGGGCGTAATGTTATGCCTCCTGCGGCGAACGGCTGCGCTCCTCCGACGTCGGGCGCGTTCCCTCCGAACATCTGCCTCGGAGTTCGTGTCGTTCATAGGAACGGCACGTGAGGGTCCTGAAGGCACGTCGGACGATAAAGAAGTGGACGAGAGGGGACGGAAAGCACGCGGCATGAACAGATCACCGTCGACGTCCCATATGACTAGGATACCGCGGTTTTGGCATACGGGTGCGATCTTACCAGCACAAATGCACCGGATCCCATCAGAACTCCGAAGTTAAGCCTGCTTGGGCGGGAGTAGTACTAGGATGGGTGACCTCCTGGGAAGTCTTCGTGTTGCACCCCTCCTTTTGCCTTTTTGAATCGTGAATTGCATGAGCAATTCTGCTCGGCAGCTGCGGAGAGAGCGATCCCTACGCTTCGGGCTACTTTTCGGGGTTCATCGGTGCGTGCGATGAGAAAAAGTGCTCGTATTTTTGAACCGTCTTCGTCTCGCCTTCGTAACGCCGCCCCGATCGGTGTAATCCGACCACCGGGCATAAAGTTATGCCTCCTGCGGCGAACGGCTGCGCTCCTCCGATGTCGGGCGCGTTCCCTCCGAACATCGGCCTCGGAGTTCGTGCCGTGCATAGGAACGGCACGTGAGGGTCCTGAAGGCACGTCGGACGATACAGAAGTGGACGAGATGGGACGGAAAGCACGCGGCATGAACAGATCACCGTCGACGTCCCATATGACTAGGATACCGCGGTTTTGTCATACGGGTGCGATCATACCAGCACAAAGGCACCGGATCCCATCAGAACTCTGAAGCAAAGCCTGCTTGGGCGAGAGTAGTACTAGGATGGGTGACCTCCTGTGAAGTCTTCGTGTTGCACCCCTCCTTCCCTCCTTTTGCCTTTTTGAATCGTGAATGGCATCAGCAATTCTGCTCGGCGGCTGCGGAGCGAGCGATCCCTGCGCTTCGGGCTACTTTTCGGGGTTCATCGGTGCGCGCGATGAGAAAAAGTGCTCCGTATTTTAGAACCGTCTTCGTCCCGCCTTCGTAACGGCGCCCCGATCGGTGTAATCCGACCACCGGGCGTAAAGTTATGCCTCCTGCGGCGAACGGCTGCGCTCCTCCGACGTCGGGCGCGTTCCCTCCGAACATCTGCCTCGGAGTTCGTGCCGTGCATAGGAACGGCACGTGAGGGTCCTGAAGGCACGTCGGACGATACAGAAGTGGACGAGAGGGGACGGAAAGCACGCGGCATGAACAGATCACCGTCGACGTCCCATATGACTAGGATACCGCGGTTTTGTCATACGGGTGCGATCATACCAGCACAAATGCACCGGATCCCATCAGAACTCTGAAGTTAAGCCTGCTTGGGCGAGAGTAGTACTAGGATGGGTGACCTCCTGGGAAGTCTTCGTGTTACACCCCTCTTTTTTCCTTTTTGAATCGTGAATTGCATCAGCAATTCTGCTCGGCGGCTGCGGAGCGAGCGATCCCTGCACTTCGGGCTACTTTTCGGGGTTCATCGGTGCGCGCGATGAGAAAAAGTGCTCCGTATTTTAGAACCGTCTTCGTCTCGCCTTCGTAACGGCGCCCCGATCGGTGTAATCCGACCCCCGGGCGTAATGTTATGCCTCCTGCGGCGAACGGCTGCGCTCCTCCGACGTCGGGCGCGTTCCCTCCGAACATCTGCCTCGGAGTTCGTGCCGTGCATAGGAACGGCACGTGAGGGTCCTGAAGGCACGTCGGACGATACAGAAGTGGACGAGAGGGGACGGAAAGCACGCGACATGAACAGATCACAGTCGACTTCCCATATGACTAGGATACCGCGGTTTTATCATACGGGTGCGATCATACCAGCACAAATGCACCGGATCCCATCAGAACTCCGAAGTTAAGCCTGCTTGGGCGGGAGTAGTACTAGGATGGGTGACCTCCTGGGAAGTCTTCGTGTTGCACCCCTCCTTTTGCCTTTTTGAATCGTGAATTGCATGAGCAATTCTGCTCGGCAGCTGCGGAGAGAGCGATCCCTGTGCTTCGGGCTACTTTTCGGGGTTCATCGGTGCGTGCGATGAGAAAAAGTGCTACATATTTTAGAACCGTCTTTGTCTCACCTTCGTAACGGCGCCCCGATCGGTGTAATCCGACCACCGAGCGTAAAGTTATGCCTCCTGCGGCGAACGGCTGCGCTCCTCCGACGTCGGGCCCGTTCCCTCCGAACATCTGCCTCGGAGTTCGTGCCGTGCATAGGAACGGCACGTGAGGGTCCTGGAGGCACGTCGGACGATACAGAAATGGACGAGAGGGGACGGAAAGCACGCGGCATGAATAGATCACCGTCGACGTCCCATATGACTAGGATACCGCGGTTTTGTCATACGGGTGCGATCTTACCAGCACAAATGCACCGGATCCCATCAGAACTCCGAAGTTAAGCCTGCTTGGGCGAGAGTAGTACTAGGATGGGTGACCTCCTGGGAAGTCTTCGTGTTGCACCACTCCTTCCCACCTTTTGCCTTTTTGAATCGTGAATGGCATCAGCAATTCTGCTCGGCGGCTGCGGAGCGAGCGATCCCTGCGCTTCAGGCTACTTTTCGGGGTTCATCGGTGCGCGCGATGAGAAAAAGTGCTCTGTATTTTAGAACCGTCTTCGTCTCGCCTTCGTAACGCCGCCCCGATCGGTGTAATCCGACCACCGGGCGTAAAGTTATGCCTCCTGCGGGGAACGGCTGCGCTCCTCCGACGTCGGGCGCGTTCCCTCCGAACATCTGCCTCGGAGTTCGTGCCGTGCATAGGAACGGCACGTGAGGGTCCTGAAGGCACGTCGAACGATACAGAAGTGGACGAGAGGGGACGGAAAGCACGCGGCATGAACAGATCACTGTCGACGTCCCATATGACTAGGATACCGCGGTTTCGTCATACGGGTGCGATAATACCAGCACAAATGCACCGGATCCCATAAGACCTCTAAAGTAAAGCCTGCTTCGGCGAGAGTAGTACTAGGATGGGTGACCTCTTGGGAAGTCTTCGTGTTGCACCCCTCTTTTTTCCTTTTTGAATCGTGAATTGCATCGGCAATTCTGCTCGACGCCTGCGGAGCGAGCGATCCCTGCGCTTCGGGCTACTTTTCGGGGTTCATCGGTGCGCGCGATGAGAAAAAGTGCTCCGTATTTTAGAACCGTCTTCGTCTCGCCTTCGTAACGGCGCCCCGATCGGTGTAATCCGACCCCCGGGCGTAATGTTATGCCTCCTGCGGCGAACGGCTGCGCTCCTCCGACGTCGGGCGCGTTCCCTCCGAACATCTGCCTCGGAGTTCGTGTCGTGCATAGGAACGGCACGTGAGGGTCCTGAAGGCACGTCGGACGATAAAGAAGTGGACGAGAGGGGACGGAAAGCACGGGGCATGAACAGATCACCGTCGACGTCCCATATGACTAGGATACCGCGGTTTTCTCATACGGGTGCGATCATACCAGCACAAATGCACCGGATCCCATCAGAACTCCGAAGTTAAGCCTGCTTGGGCGAGAGTAGTACTAGGATGGGTGACCTCCTGGGAAGTCTTTGTGTTGCACCCCTCCTTTTTCCTTTTTGAATCGTGAATTGCATCAGCAATTCTGCTCGGCGGCTGCGTAGCGAGCGATCCCTGCACTTCGGGCTACTTTTCGGGGTTCATCGGTGCGCGCGATGAGAAAAAGTGCTTCGTATTTTAGAACCGTCTTCGTCTCGCCTTCGTAACGGCGCCCTGATCGGTGTAATCCGACCACCGGGCGTAAAGTTATGCCTCCTGCGGCGAACGGCTGCGCTCCTCCGACGTCGGGCGCGTTCCCTCCGAACATCTGCCTCGGAGTTCGTGCCGTGCATAGGAACGGCACGTGAGGGTCCTGAAGGCACGTCGGACGATACAGAAGTGGACGAGAGGGGACGGAAAGCACGCGGCATGAACAGATCACCGTCGACGTCCCATATGACTAGGATACCGCGGTTTTGTCATACGGGTGCAATCATACCAGCACAAATGCACCGGATCCCATCAGAACTCCGAAGTTAAGCCTGCTTGGGCAGGAGTAGTACTAGGATGGGTGACCTCCTGGGAAGTCTTCGTGTTGCACCCCTCCTTTTGCCTTTTTGAATCGTGAATTGCATCAGCAATTCTGCTCGGCGGCTGCGGAGCGAGCGATCCCTGCACTTCGGGCTACTTTTCGGGGTTCATCGGTGCGCGCGATGAGAAAAAGTGCTCTGTATTTTAGAACCGTCTTCGTCTCGCCTTCGTAACGGCGCCCCGATCGGTGTAATCCGACCACCGGGCGTAAAGTTATGCCTCCTGCGGCGAACGGCTGCGCTCCTCCGACGTCGGGCCCGTTCCCTCCGAACATCTGCCTCGGAGTTCGTGCCGTGCATAAGAAAGGCACGTGAGGATCCTGAAGGCACGTCGGACGATACAGAAGTGGACGAGAGGGGACGGAAAGCACGCGGCATGAACAGATCACCGTCGACGTCCCATATGACTAGGATACCGCGGTTTTGGCATACGGGTGCGATCTTACCAGCACAAATGCACCGGATCCCATCAGAACTCCGAAGTTAAGCCTGCTTGGGCGGGAGTAGTACTAGGATGGGTGACCTCCTGGGAAGTCTTCGTGTTGCACCCCTCCTTTTGCCTTTTTGAATCGTGAATTGCATGAGCAATTCTGCTCGGCAGCTGCGGAGAGAGCGATCCCTGTGCTTCGGGCTACTTTTCGGGGTTCATCGGTGCGTGCGATGAGAAAAAGTGCTCCATATTTTAGAACCGTCTTCGTCTCACCTTCGTAACGGCGCCCCGATCGGTGTAATCCGACCACCGGGCGTAATGTTATGCCTCCTGCGGCGAAAGGCTGCGCTCCTCCCACGTCGGGCGCGTTCCCTCCGAACATCTGCCTCGGAGTTCGTGCCGTGCATAGGAACGGCACGTGAGGGTCCTGAAGGCACGTCGGACGATACAGAAGTGGACGAGAGGGGACGGAAAGCACGGGGCATGAACAGATCACCGTCGACGTCCCATATGACTAGGATACCGCGGTTTTCTCATACGGGTGCGATCATACCAGCACAAATGCACCGGATCCCATCAGAACTCCGAAGTTAAGCCTGCTTGGGCGAGAGTAGTACTAGGATGGGTGACCTCCTGGGAAGTCTTTGTGTTGCACCCCTCCTTTTTCCTTTTTGAATCGTGAATTGCATCAGCAATTCTGCTCGGCGGCTGCGTAGCGAGCGATCCCTGCACTTCGGGCTACTTTTCGGGGTTCATCGGTGCGCGCGATGAGAAAAAGTGCTTCGTATTTTAGAACCGTCTTCGTCTCGCCTTCGTAACGGCGCCCTGATCGGTGTAATCCGACCACCGGGCGTAAAGTTATGCCTCCTGCGGCGAACGGCTGCGCTCCTCCGACGTCGGGCGCGTTCCCTCCGAACATCTGCCTCGGAGTTCGTGCCGTGCATAGGAACGGCACGTGAGGGTCCTGAAGGCACGTCGGACGATACAGAAGTGGACGAGAGGGGACGGAAAGCACGCGGCATGAACAGATCACCGTCGACGTCCCATATGACTAGGATACCGCGGTTTTGTCATACGGGTGCAATCATACCAGCACAAATGCACCGGATCCCATCAGAACTCCGAAGTTAAGCCTGCTTGGGCAGGAGTAGTACTAGGATGGGTGACCTCCTGGGAAGTCTTCGTGTTGCACCCCTCCTTTTGCCTTTTTGAATCGTGAATAGCATCAGCAATTCTGCTCGGCGGCTGCGGAGCGAGCGATCCCTGCACTTCGGGCTACTTTTCGGGGTTCATCGGTGCGCGCGATGAGAAAAAGTGCTCTGTATTTTAGAACCGTCTTCGTCTCGCCTTCGTAACGGCGCCCCGATCGGTGTAATCCGACCACCGGGCGTAAAGTTATGCCTCCTGCGGCGAACGGCTGCGCTCCTCCGACGTCGGGCCCGTTCCCTCCGAACATCTGCCTCGGAGTTCGTGCCGTGCATAAGAAAGGCACGTGAGGGTCCTGAAGGCACGTCGGACGATACAGAAGTGGACGAGAGGGGACGGAAAGCACGCGGCATGAACAGATCACCGTCGACGTCCCATATGACTAGGATACCGCGGTTTTGGCATACGGGTGCGATCTTACCAGCACAAATGCACCGGATCCCATCAGAACTCCGAAGTTAAGCCTGCTTGGGCGGGAGTAGTACTAGGATGGGTGACCTCCTGGGAAGTCTTCGTGTTGCACCCCTCCTTTTGCCTTTTTGAATCGTGAATTGCATGAGCAATTCTGCTCGGCAGCTGCGGAGAGAGCGATCCCTGTGCTTCGGGCTACTTTTCGGGGTTCATCGGTGCGTGCGATGAGAAAAAGTGCTCCATATTTTAGAACCGTCTTCGTCTCACCTTCGTAACGGCGCCCCGATCGGTGTAATCCGACCACCGGGCGTAATGTTATGCCTCCTGCGGCGAAAGGCTGCGCTCCTCCCACGTCGGGCGCGTTCCCTCCGAACATCTGCCTCGGAGTTCGTGCCGTGCATAGGAACGGCACGTGAGGGTCCTGAAGGCACGTCGGACGATACAGAAGTGGACGAGAGGGGACGGAAAGCACGGGGCATGAACAGATCACCGTCGACGTCCCATATGACTAGGATACCGCGGTTTTCTCATACGGGTGCGATCATACCAGCACAAATGCACCGGATCCCATCAGAACTCCGAAGTTAAGCCTGCTTGGGCGAGAGTAGTACTAGGATGGGTGACCTCCTGGGAAGTCTTTGTGTTGCACCCCTCCTTTTTCCTTTTTGAATCGTGAATTGCATCAGCAATTCTGCTCGGCGGCTGCGTAGCGAGCGATCCCTGCACTTCGGGCTACTTTTCGGGGTTCATCGGTGCGCGCGATGAGAAAAAGTGCTTCGTATTTTAGAACCATCTTCGTCTCGCCTTCGTAACGGCGCCCTGATCGGTGTAATCCGACCACCGGGCGTAAAGTTATGCCTCCTGCGGCGAACGGCTGCGCTCCTCCGACGTCGGGCGCGTTCCCTCCGAACATCTGCCTCGGAGTTCGTGCCGTGCATAGGAACGGCACGTGAGGGTCCTGAAGGCACGTCGGACGATACAGAAGTGGACGAGAGGGGACGGAAAGCACGCGGCATGAACAGATCACCGTCGACGTCCCATATGACTAGGATACCGCGGTTTTGTCATACGGGTGCAATCATACCAGCACAAATGCACCGGATCCCATCAGAACTCCGAAGTTAAGCCTGCTTGGGCAGGAGTAGTACTAGGATGGGTGACCTCCTGGGAAGTCTTCGTGTTGCACCCCTCCTTTTGCCTTTTTGAATCGTGAATAGCATCAGCAATTCTGCTCGGCGGCTGCGGAGCGAGCGATCCCTGCACTTCGGGCTACTTTTCGGGGTTCATCGGTGCGCGCGATGAGAAAAAGTGCTCTGTATTTTAGAACCGTCTTCGTCTCGCCTTCGTAACGGCGCCCCGATCGGTGTAATCCGACCACCGGGCGTAAAGTTATGCCTCCTGCGGCGAACG
The DNA here is from genome assembly GCA_030544415.1 of Thalia dealbata. Taxonomy (NCBI): domain Eukaryota; kingdom Viridiplantae; phylum Streptophyta; class Magnoliopsida; order Zingiberales; family Marantaceae; genus Thalia; species Thalia dealbata. The sequence continues at coordinate 20,489,266 of CM060455.1, forward strand.
GCTGCGCTCCTCCGACGTCGGGCCCGTTCCCTCCGAACATCTGCCTCGGAGTTCGTGCCGTGCATAAGAAAGGCACGTGAGGGTCCTGAAGGCACGTCGGACGATACAGAAGTGGACGAGAGGGGACGGAAAGCACGCGGCATGAACAGATCACCGTCGACGTCCCATATGACTAGGATACCGCGGTTTTGTCATACGGGTGCGATCATACCAGCACAAAGGCACCGGATCCCATCAGAACTCTGAAGCTAAGCCTGCTTGGGCGAGAGTAGTACTAGGATGGGTGACCTCCTATGAAGTCTTCGTGTTGCACCCCTCCTTCCCTCCTTTTGCCTTTTTGAATCGTGAATGGCATCAGCAATTCTGCTCGGCGGCTGCGGAGCGAGCGATCCCTGCGCTTCGGGCTACTTTTCGGGGTTCATCGGTGCGCGCGATGAGAAAAAGTGCTCCGTATTTTAGAACCGTCTTCGTCTCGCCTTCGTAACGGCGCCCCGATCGGTGTAATCCGACCACCGGGCGTAAAGTTATGCCTCCTGCGGCGAACGGCTGCGCTCCTCCGACGTCGGGCGCGTACCCTCCGAACATCTGCCTCGGAGTTCGTGCCGTGCATAGGAACGGCACGTGAGGGTCCTGAAGGCACGTCGGACGATACAGAAGTGGACGAGAGGGGACGGAAAGCACGCGGCATGAACAGATCACCGTCGACGTCCCATATGACTTGGATACCGCGGTTTTGTCATACGGGTGCGATCATACCAGCACAAATGCACCGGATCCCATCAGAACTCCGAAGTTAAGCTTGCCTGGGCAGGAGTAGTACTAGGATGGGTGACCTCCTGGGAAGTCTTCGTGTTGCACCCCTCCTTTTGCCTTTTTGAATCGTGAATAGCATCAGCAATTCTGCTCGGCGGCTGCGGAGCGAGCGATCCCTGCACTTCGGGCTACTTTTCGGGGTTCATCGGTGCGCGCGATGAGAAAAAGTGCTGCGTATTTTAGAACCGTCTTCGTCTCGCCTTCGTAACGGCGCCCCGATCGGTGTAATCCGACCACCGGGCGTAAAGTTATGCCTCTTGCGGCGAACGGCTGCGCTCCTCCGACGTCGGGCCCGTTCCCTCCGAACATCTGCCTCGGAGTTCGTGCCGTGCATAAGAACGGCACGTGAGGGTCCTGAAGGCACGTCGGACGATACAGAAGTGGACGAAAGGGGACGGAAAGCACGCGGCATGAACAGATCACCGTCGACGTCCCATATGACTAGGATACCGCGGTTTCGTCATACGGGTGCGATCATACCAGCACAAATGCACCGGATCCCATCAGAACTCCGAAGTTAAGCCTGCTTGGGCGAGAGTAGTACTAGGATGGGTGACCTCTTGGGAAGTCTTCGTGTTGCACCCCTCCTTTTGCCTTTTTGAATCGTGAATTGCATCAGCAATTCTGCTCGACGATTGGGGAGCGAGCGATCCTTGCGCTTCGGGCTACATTTCGGGGTTCATCGGTGCACGCGATGAAAAAAAGTGCTCTGTATTTTAGAACCGTCTTCGTCTCGCCTTCGTAACGGCGCCCCGATCGGTGTAATCCGACCACCGGGCGTAAAGTTATGCCTCCTGCAGCGAACGGCTGCGCTCCTCCGACGTCGGGCGCGTTCCCTCCGAACATCTGCCTCGGAGTTCGTGCCATGCATAGGAACGGCACGTGAGGGTCCTGGAGGCACGTCGGACGATACAGAATTGGACGAGAGGGGACGGAAAGCATGCGGCATGAATAGATCACCGTCGACGTCCCATATGACTAGGATACCGCGGTTTTGTCATACGGGTGCGATCTTACCAGCACAAATGCACCGGATCCCATCAGAACTCCGAAGTTAAGCCTGCTTGGGCGAGAGTAGTACTAGGATGGGTGACCTCCTGGGAAGTCTTCGTGTTGCACCACTCCTTCCCACCTTTTGCCTTTTTGAATCGTGAATGGCATCAGCAATTCTGCTCGGCGGCTGCGGAGCGAGCGATCCCTGCGCTTCGGGCTACTTTTCGGGGTTCATCGGTGCGCGCGATGAGAAAAAGTGCTCTGTATTTTAGAACCGTCTTCGTCTCGCCTTCGTAACGCCGCCCCGATCGGTGTAATCCGACCACCGGGCGTAAAGTTATGCCTCCTGCGGGGAACGGCTGCGCTCCTCCGACGTCGGGCGCGTTCCCTCCGAACATCTGCCTCGGAGTTCGTGCCGTGCATAGGAACGGCACGTGAGGGTCCTAAAGGCACGTCGGACGATACAGAAGTGGACGAGAGGGGACGGAAAGCACGCGGCATGAACAGATCACCGTCGACGTCCCATATGACTAGGATACCGCGGTTTCGTCATACGGGTGCGATCATACCAGCACAAATGCACCGGATCCCATCAGAACTCTAAAGTTAAGCCTGCTTGGGCGAGAGTAGTACTAGGATGGGTGACCTCTTGGGAAGTCTTCGTGTTGCACCCCTCTTTTTTCCTTTTTGAATCGTGAATTGCATCGGCAATTCTGCTCGACGCCTGCGGAGCGAGCGATCCCTGCGCTTCGGGCTACTTTTCGGGGTTCATCGGTGCGCGCGATGAGAAAAAGTGCTCCGTATTTTAGAACCGTCTTCGTCTCGCCTTCGTAACGGCGCCCCGATCGGTGTAATCCGACCACCGGGCGTAATGTTATGCCTCCTGCGGCGAACGGCTGCGCTCCTCCGACGTCGGGCGCGTTCCCTCCGAACATCTGCCTCGGAGTTCGTGCCGTGCATAGGAACGGCACGTGAGGGTCCTGAAGGCACGTCGGACGATACAGAAGTGGACGAGAGGGGACGGAAAGCACGCGGCATGAACAGATCACCGTTGACGTCCCATATGACTAGGATACCGCGGTTTTGTCATACGGGTGCGATCTTACCAGCACAAATGCACAGGATCCCATCAGAACTCCGAAGTTAAGCCTGCTTGGGCGGGAGTAGTACTAGGATGGGTGACCTCCTGGGAAGTCTTCGTGTTGCACCCCTCCTTTTGCCTTTTTGAATCGTGAATTGCATGAGCAATTCTGCTCGGCAGTTGCGGAGAGAGCGATCCCTACGCTTCGGGCTACTTTTCGGGGTTCATCGGTGCGTGCGATGAGAAAAAGTGCTCGTATTTTTGAACCGTCTTCGTCTCGCCTTCGTAACGCCGCCCCGATCGGTGTAATCCGACCACCGGGCAGAAAGTTATGCCTCCTACGGCGAACGGCTGCGCTCCTCCGATGTCGGGCGCGTTCCCTCCGAACATCGGCCTCGGAGTTCGTGCCGTGCATAGGAACGGCACGTGAGGGTCCTGAAGGCACGTCGGACGATACAGAAGTGGACGAGATGGGACGGAAAGCACGCGGCATGAACAGATCACCGTCGACGTCCCATATGACTAGGATACCGCGGTTTTGTCATACGGGTGCGATCATACCAGCACAAAGGCACCGGATCCCATCAGAACTCTGAAGCTAAGCCTGCTTGGGTGAGAGTAGTACTAGGATGGGTGACCTCCTGTGAAGTCTTCGTGTTGCACCCCTCCTTCCCTCCTTTTGCCTTTTTGAATCGTGAATGGCATCAGCAATTCTGCTCGGCGGCTGCGGAGCGAGCGATCCCTGCGCTTCGGGCTACTTTTCGGGGTTCATCGGTGCGCGCGATGAGAAAAAGTGCTCTGTATTTTAGAACCGTCTTCATCTCGCCTTCGTAACGGCGCCCCGTTCGGTGTAATCCGACCACCGGACGTAATGTTATGCCTCCTGCGGCGAACGGCTGCGCTCCTCCGACGTCGGGCGCGTTCCCTCCGAACATCTGCCTCGGAGTTCGTGTCGTGCATAGGAACGGCACGTGAGGGTCCTGAAGGCACGTCGGACGATACAGAAGTGGACGAGAGTGGACGGAAAGCACGCGGCATGAACAGATCACCGTCGACGTCCCATATGACTAGGATACCACGGTTTTGTCATACGGGTGCGATCATACCAGCACAAATGCACCGGATCCCATCAGAACTCCGAAATTAAACCTGCTTGGGCGAGAGTAATACTAGGATGGGGGACCTCCTGGGAAGTATTCGTGTTGCACCCCTCCTTTTGCCTTTTTGAATCGTGAATTGCATCAGCAATTCTGCTCAGCGGCTGCGGAGCGAGCGATCCCTACACTTCGGGCTACTTTTCGGGGTTCATCGGTGCGCGCGATGAGAAAAAGTGCTGCGTATTTTAGAACCGTCTTCGTCTCGCCTTCGTATCGGCGCCCCGATCGGTGTAATCCGACCACCGGGCGTAATGTTATACCTCCTGCGGCGAACGGCTGCGCTCCTCCGACGTCGGGCGCGTTCCCTCCGAACATCTGCCTCGGAGTTCGTGCCGTGCATAGGAACGGCACGTGAGGGTCCTGAAGGAACGTCGGATGATACAGAAGTGGACGAGAGGGGACGGAAAGCACGCGGCATGAACAGATCACCGTCCACGTCCCAAATGACTAGGATACCGCGGTTTCGTCATACGGCTGCGATAATACCAGCACAAACGCACCGGATCCCATCAGAACTCCGAAGTTAAGCTTGTTTGGGCGAGAGTAGTACTAGGATGGGTGACCTCCTGGGAAGTCTTCGTGTTGCACCCCTCTTTTTGCCTATTTGAATCGTGAATTGCATCAGCAATTCTGCTCGACGATTGGGGAGCGAGCGATCCCTGCGCTTCGGGCTACTTTTCGGGGTTCATCGGTGCGCGCGATGAGAAAAAGTGATCTGTATTTTAGAACCGTCTTCGTCTCGCCTTCGTTACGGCGCCCCGTTCGGTGTAATCCGACCACTGGACGTAATGTTATGCCTCCTGCGGCGAACGGCTGCGCTCCTCCGACGTCGGGCGCGTTCCCTCCGAACATCTGCCTCGGAGTTCGTGCCGTGCATAGGAACGGCACGTGAGGGTCCTGAAGGCACGTCGGACGATACAGAAGTGGACGAGAGTGGACGGAAAGCACGCGGCATGAACAGATCACCGTCGACGTCCCATATGACTAGGATACCGCGGTTTTGTCATACGGGTGCGATCATACCAGCACAAATGCACCGGATCCCATCAGAACTACGAAATTAAACCTGCTTGGGCGAGAGTAGTACTAGGATGGGGGACCTCCTGGGAAGTATTCGTGTTGCACCCCTCCTTCCCTCCTTTTGCCTTTTTGAATCGTGAATGGCATCAGCAATTCTGCTCGGCGGCTGCGGAGCGAGCGATCCCTGCGCTTCGGGCTACTTTTCGGGGTTCATCGGTGCGCGCGATGAGAAAAGTGCTCTGTATTTTAGAACCGTATTCGTCTCGCCTTCGTAACGGCGCCCCGATCGGTGTAATCCGACCACCGGGCGTAATGTTATGCCTCCTGCGGCGAACGGCTGCGCTCCTCCGACGTCGGGCGCGTTCCCTCCGAACATCTGCCTCGGAATTCGTGCCGTGCATAGGAACGGCACGTGAGGGTCCTGAAGGCCCGTCGGACGATACAGAAGTGGACGAGAGGGGACGGAAAGCACGCGGCATGAACAGATTACCGTCGACGTCCCATATGACTAGGATACCGCGGTTTTATCATACGGGTGCGATCATACCAGCACAAATGCACCGGATCCCATCAGAACTCCGAAGTTAAGCCTGCTTGGGCGGGTGTAGTACTAGGATGGGTGACCTCCTGGGAAGTCTTCGTGTTGCACCCCTCCTTTTGCCTTTTTGAATCATGAATTGCATGAGCAATTCTGCTCGGCAGCTGCGGAGAGAGCGATCCCTGCGCTTCGGGCTACTTTTCGGGGTTCATCGGTGCGTGCGATGAGAAAAGGTGCTCCGTATTTTAGAACCGTCTTCGTCTCGCCTTCGTAACGGCGCCCCGATCGGTGTAATCCGACCACCGGGCGTAAAGTTATGCCTCCTGCGGCGAACGGCTGCGCTCCTCCGATGTCGGGCGCGTTCCCTCCGAACATCTGCCTCGGAGTTCGTGCCGTGCATAGGAACGGCACGTGAGGGTCCTGAAGGCACGTCGGACGATACAGAAGTGGACGAGAGGGGACGGAAAGCACGCGGCATGAACAGATCACCGTCGACGTCCCATATTACTAGGATACCGCGGTTTCGTCATACTGGTGCGATCATACCAGTACAAATGCACCGGATCCCATCAGAACTCCGAAGTTAAGCCTGCTTGGGCGGGAGTAGTACTAGGATGTGTGACCTCTTGGGAAGTCTTCGTGTTGCACCCCTCCTTTTGCCTTTTTCAATCGTGAATTGCATCAGCAATTCTGCTCGACGATTGGGGAGCGAGCGATCCCTGCGCTTCGGGCTACTTTTCGGGGTTCATCGGTGTGCGCGATGAGAAAATGTGCTCCGTATTTTAGAACCGTCTTCGTCTCGCCTTCGTAACGGCGCCCCGATCGGTGTAATCCGACCACCGGGCGTAATGTTATGCCTCCTGCAGCGAACGGCTGCGCTCCTCCGACGTCGGGCGCGTTCCCTCCGAATATCTGCCTCGGAGTTCGTGCCGTGCATAGGAACGGCACGTGAGGGTCCTGAAGGCACGTCGGACGATACAGAAGTGGACGAGAGGGGACGGAAAGCACGCGGCATGAATAGATCACCGTCGACGTCCCATATGACTAGGATACCGCGGTTTTGTCATACGGGTGCGACCATACCAGCACAAATGCACTGGATCCCATCAGAACTCCGAAGTTAAGCCTGCTTGGGCGAGAGTAGTACTAGGATGGGTGACCTCCTGGGAAGTCTTCGTGTTGCACCACTCCTTCCCACCTTTTGCCTTTTTGAATCGTGAATGGCATCAGCAATTCTGCTCGGCGGCTGCGGAGCGAGCGATCCCTGCGCTTCGGGCTACTTTTCGGGGTTCATCGGTGCGCGCGATGAGAAAAAGTGCTCCATATTTTAGAACCGTCTTCGTCTCACCTTCGTAACGGCGCCCCGATCGGTGTAATCCGACCACCGGGCGTAAAGTTATGCCTCCTGCGGCGAACCGCTGCGCTCCTCCGACGTCGGGCGCGTTCCCTCCGAACATCTGCCTCGGAGTTCGTGCCGTGCATAGGAACGGCACGTGAGGGTCCTGAAGGCACGTCGGACGATACAGAAGTGGACGAGAGGGGACGGAAAGCACGGGGCATGAACAGATCACCGTCGACGTCCCATATGACTAGGATACCGCGGTTTTGTCATACGGGTGCGATCATACCAGCACAAATGCACCGGATCCCATCAGAACTACGAAATTAAACCTGCTTGGGCGAGAGTAGTACTAGGATGGGGGACCTCCTGGGAAGTATTCGTGTTGCACCCCTCCTTCCCTCCTTTTGCCTTTTTGAATCGTGAATGGCATCAGCAATTCTGCTCGGCGGCTGCGGAGCGAGCGATCCCTGCGCTTCGGGCTACTTTTCGGGGTTCATCGGTGCGCGCGATGAGAAAAGTGCTCTGTATTTTAGAACCGTATTCGTCTCGCCTTCGTAACGGCGCCCCGATCGGTGTAATCCGACCACCGGGCGTAATGTTATGCCTCCTGCGGCGAACGGCTGCGCTCCTCCGACGTCGGGCGCGTTCCCTCCGAACATCTGCCTCGGAGTTCGTGCCGTGCATAGGAACGGCACGTGAGGGTCCTGAAGGCACGTCCGACGATACAGAAGTGGACGAGAGGGGACGGAAAGCACGCGGCATGAACAGATCACCGTCGACGTCCCATATGACTAGGATACCGCGGTTTTGTCATACGGGTGCGATCTTACCAGCACAAATGCACCGGATCCCATCAGAACTCCGAAGTTAAGCCTGCTTGGGCGGGAGTAGTACTAGGATGGGTGACCTCCTGGGAAGTCTTCGTGTTGCACCCCTCCTTTTGCCTTTTTGAATCGTGAATTGCATGAGCAATTCTGCTCGGCAGCTGCGGAGAGAGCGATCCCTACGCTTCGGGCTACTTTTCGGGGTTCATCGGTGCGTGCGATGAGAAAAAGTGCTCCGTATTTTAGAACCGTCTTCGTCTCGCCTTCGTAACGGCGCCCCGATCGGTGTAATCCGACCACCGGGCGTAAAGTTATGCCTCCTGCGGCGAACGGCTGCGCTCCTCCGATGTCGGGCGCGTTCCCTCCGAACATCGGCCTCGGAGTTCGTGCCGTGCATAGGAACGGCACGTGAGGGTCCTAAAGGCACGTCGGACGATACAGAAGTGGACGAGATGGGACGGAAAGCACGCGGCATGAACAGATCACCGTCGACGTCCCATATGACTAGGATACCGCGGTTTTGTCATACGGGTGCGATCATACCAGCACAAAGGCACCGGATCCCATCAGAACTCTGAAGCTAAGCCTGCTTGGGCGAGAGTAGTACTAGGATGGGTGACCTCCTGTGAAGTCTTCGTGTTGCACCCCTCCTTCCCTCCTTTTGCCTTTTTGAATCGTGAATGGCATCAGCAATTCTGCTCGGCGGCTGCGGAGCGAGCGATCCCTGCGCTTCGGGCTACTTTTCGGGGTTCATCGGTGCGCGCGATGAGAAAAAGTGCTCCGTATTTTAGAACCGTCTTCGTCTCGCCTTCGTAACGGCGCCCCGATCGGTGTAATCCGACCACCGGGCGTAAAGTTATGCCTCCTGCGGCGAACGGCTGCGCTCCTCCGACGTCGGGCGCGTTCCCTCCGAACATCTGCCTCGGAGTTCGTGCCGTGCATAGGAACGGCACGTGAGGGTCCTGAAGGCACGTCGGACGATACAGAAGTGGACGAGAGGGGACGGAAAGCACGCGGCATGAACAGATCACCGTCGACGTCCCATATGACTAGGATACCGCGGTTTTGTCATACGGGTGCGATCATACCAGCACAAATGCACCGGATCCCATCAGAACTCCGAAGTTAAGCCTGCTTGGGCAGGAGTAGTACTAGGATAGGTGACCTCCTGGGAAGTCTTCGTGTTGCACCCCTCCTTTTGCCTTTTTGAATCGTGAATTGCATAAGCAATTCTGCTCGGCAGCTGCGGAGGGAGCGATCCCTGCGCTTCGGGCTACTTTTCGGGGTTCAACGGTGCGCGCGATGAGAAAAAGTGCTCCGTATTTTAGAACCGTCTTCGTCTCGCCTTCGTAACGGCGCCCCGATCGGTGTAATCCGACCACCGGGCGTAATGTTATGCCTCCTGCGGCGAACGGCTGCGCTCCTCCGACGTCGGGCGCGTTCCCTCCGAACATCTGCCTCGGAGTTCGTGCCGTGCATAGGAACGGCACGTGAGGGTCCTGAAGGCACGTCGGACGATACAGAAGTGGACGAGAGGGGACGGAAAGCACGCGGCATGAACAGATCACCGTCGACGTCCCATATGACAAGGATACCGCGGTTTTATCATACGGGTGCGATCATACCAGCACAAATGCACCGGATCCCATCAGAACTCCGAAGTTAAGCCTGCTTGGGCGGGAGTAGTACTAGGATGGGTGACCTCCTGGGAAGTCTTCGTGTTGCACCCCTCCTTTTGCCTTTTTGAATCGTGAATTGCATGAGCAATTCTGCTCGGCAGCTGCGGAGAGAGCGATCCCTGTGCTTCGGGCTACTTTTCGGGGTTCATCGGTGCGTGCGATGAGAAAAAGTGCTCCATATTTTAGAACCGTCTTCGTCTCACCTTCGTAACGGCGCCCAGATCGGTGTAATCCGACCACCGGGCGTAAAGTTATGCCTCCTGCGGCGAACGGCTGCGCTCCTCCGACGTCGGGCCCGTTCCCTCCGAACATCTGCCTCGGAGTTCGTGCCGTGCATAGGAACGGCACGTGAGGGTCCTGAAGGCACGTCGGACGATACAGAAGTGGACGAAAGGGGACGGAAAGCACGCGGCATGAACAGATCACCGTCGACGTCCTATATGACTAGGATACCGCGGTTTCGTCATACGGGTGCGATCATACCAGCACAAATGCACCGGATCCCATCAGAACTCCGAAGTTAAGCCTGCTTGGGCGAGAGTAGTACTAGGATGGGTGACCTCTTGGGAAGTCTTCGTGTTGCACCCCTCCTTTTGCCTTTTTGAATCGTGAATTGCATCAGCAATTCTGCTCGACGATTGGGGAGCGAGCGATCCCTGCGCTTCGGGCTACTTTTCGTGGTTCATCGGTGCACGCGATGAAAAAAAGTGCTCTGTATTTTAGAACCGTCTTCGTCTCGCCTTCGTAACGGCGCCCCGATCGGTGTAATCCGACCACCGGGCATAAAGTTATGCCTCCTGCGGCGAACGGCTGCGCTCCTCCGACGTCGGGCGCGTTCCCTCCGAACATCTGCCTCGGAGTTCGTGCCGTGCATAGGAACGGCACGTGAGGCTCCTGAAGGCACGTCGGACGATACAGAAGTGGACGAGAGGGGACGGAAAGCACGCGGCATGAACAGATCACCGTCGACGTCCCATATGACTAGGATACCGCGGTTTTATCATACGGGTGCGATCATACCAGCACAAATGCACCGAATCCCATCAGAACTCTGAAGCTAAGCCTGCTTGGGCGAGAGTAGTACTAGGATGGGTGACCTCCTGTGAAGTCTTCGTGTTGCACCCCTCCTTCCCTCCTTTTGCATTTTTGAATCGTGAATGGCATCAGCAATTCTGCTCGGCGGCTGCGGAGCGAGCGATCCCTGCGCTTCGGGCTACTTTTCGGGGTTCATCGGTGCGCGCGATGAGAAAAGTGCTCTGTATTTTAGAACCGTATTCGTCTCGCCTTCGTAACGGCGCCCCGATCGGTGTAATCCGACCACCGGGCGTAATGTTATGCCTCCTGCGGCGAACGGCTGCGCTCCTCCGACGTCGGGCGCGTTCCCTCCGAACATCTGCCTCGGAATTCGTGCCGTGCATAGGAACGGCACGTGAGGGTCCTGAAGGCCCGTCGGACGATACAGAAGTGGACGAGAGGGGACGGAAAGCACGCGGCATGAACAGATTACCGTCGACGTCCCATATGACTAGGATACCGCGGTTTTATCATACGGGTGCGATCATACCAGCACAAATGCACCGGATCCCATCAGAACTCCGAAGTTAAGCCTGCTTGGGCGGGAGTAGTACTAGGATGGGTGACCTCCTGGGAAGTCTTCGTGTTGCACCCCTCCTTTTGCCTTTTTGAATCATGAATTGCATGAGCAATTCTGCTCGGCAGCTGCGGAGAGAGCGATCCCTGCGCTTCGGGCTACTTTTCGGGGTTCATCGGTGCGTGCGATGAGAAAAAGTGCTCCATATTTTAGAACCGTCTTCGTCTCACCTTCGTAACGGCGCCCCGATCGGTGTAATCCGACCACCGGGCGTAAAGTTATGCCTCCTGCGGCGAACGGCTGCGCTCCTCCGATGTCGGGCGCGTTCCCTCCGAACATCTGCCTCGGAGTTCGTGCCGTGCATAGGAACGGCACGTGAGGGTCCTGAAGGCCCGTCGGACGATACAGAAGTGGACGAGAGGGGACGGAAAGCACGCGGCATGAACAGATTACCGTCGACGTCCCATATGACTAGGATACCGCGGTTTTATCATACGGGTGCGATCATACCAGCACAAATGCACCGGATCCCATCAGAACTCCGAAGTTAAGCCTGCTTGGGCGGGTGTAGTACTAGGATGGGTGACCTCCTGGGAAGTCTTCGTGTTGCACCCCTCCTTTTGCCTTTTTGAATCATGAATTGCATGAGCAATTCTGCTCGGCAGCTGCGGAGAGAGCGATCCCTGCGCTTCGGGCTACTTTTCGGGGTTCATCGGTGCGTGCGATGAGAAAAAGTGCTCCGTATTTTAGAACCGTCTTCGTCTCGCCTTCGTAACGGCGCCCCGATCGGTGTAATCCGACCACCGGGCGTAAAGTTATGCCTCCTGCGGCGAACGGCTGCGCTCCTCCGATGTCGGGCGCGTTCCCTCCGAACATCTGCCTCGGAGTTCGTGCCGTGCATAGGAACGGCACGTGAGGGTCCTGAAGGCACGTCGGACGATACAGAAGTAGACGAGAGGGGACGGAAAGCACGCGGCATGAACAGATCACCGTCGACGTCCCATATTACTAGGATACCGCGGTTTCGTCATACTGGTGCGATCATACCAGTACAAATGCACCGGATCCCATCAGAACTCCGAAGTTAAGCCTGCTTGGGCGAGAGTAGTACTAGGATGTGTGACCTCTTGGGAAGTCTTCGTGTTGCACCCCTCCTTTTGCCTTTTTCAATCGTGAATTGCATCAGCAATTCTGCTCGACGATTGGGGAGCGAGCGATCCCTGCGCTTCGGGCTACTTTTCGGGGTTCATCGGTGTGCGCGATGAGAAAATGTGCTCCGTATTTTAGAACCGTCTTCGTCTCACCTTCGTAACGGCGCCCCGATCGGTGTAATCCGACCACCGGGCGTAATGTTATGCCTCCTGCAGCGAACGGCTGCGCTCCTCCGACGTCGGGCGCGTTCCCTCCGAATATCTGCCTCGGAGTTCGTGCCGTGCATAGGAACGGCACGTGAGGGTCCTGAAGGCACGTCGGACGATACAGAAGTGGACGAGAGGGGACGGAAAGCACGCGGCATGAATAGATCACCGTCGACGTCCCATATGACTAGGATACCGCGGTTTTGTCATACGGGTGCGACCATACCAGCACAAATGCACTGGATCCCATCAGAACTCCGAAGTTAAGCCTGCTTGGGCGAGAGTAGTACTAGGATGGGTGACCTCCTGGGAAGTCTTCGTGTTGCACCACTCCTTCCCACCTTTTGCCTTTTTGAATCGTGAATGGCATCAGCAATTCTGCTCGGCGGCTGCGGAGCGAGCGATCCCTGCGCTTCGGGCTACTTTTCGGGGTTCATCGGTGCGCGCGATGAGAAAAAATGCTCTGTATTTTAGAACCGTCTTCGTCTCACCTTCGTAACGGCGCCCCGATCGGTGTAATCCGACCACCGGGCGTAAAGTTATGCCTCCTGCGGCGAACCGCTGCGCTCCTCCGACGTCGGGCGCGTTCCCTCCGAACATCTGCCTCGGAGTTCGTGCCGTGCATAGGAACGGCACGTGAGGGTCCTGAAGGCACGTCGGACGATACAGAAGTGGACGAGAGGGGACGGAAAGCACGGGGCATGAACAGATCACCGTCGACGTCCCATATGACTAGGATACCGCGGTTTTGTCATACGGGTGCGATCATACCAGCACAAATGCACCGGATCCCATCAGAACTCTGAAGTTAAGCCTGCTTGGGCGAGAGTAGTACTAGGATGGGTGACCTCCTGGGAAGTCTTTGTGTTGCACCCCTCCTTTTTCTTTTTTGAATCGTGAATTGCATCAGCAATTCTGCTCGGCGGCTGCGGAGCGAGCGATCCCTGCACTTCGGGCTACTTTTCGGGGTTCATCGGTGCGCGCGATGAGAAAAAGTGCTTCGTATTTTAGAACCGTCTTCGTCTCGCCTTCGTAACGGCGCCCCGATCGGTGTAATCCGACCACCGGGCGTAATGTTATGCCTCCTGCGGCGAACGGCTGCGCTCCTCCGACGTCGGGCGCGTTCCCTCCGAACATCTGCCTCGGAGTTCGTGCCGTGCATAGGAACGGCACGTGAGGGTCCTGAAGGCACGTCCGACGATACAGAAGTGGACGAGAGGGGACGGAAAGCACGCGGCATGAACAGATCACCGTCGACGTCCCATATGACTAGGATACCGCGGTTTTGTCATACGGGTGCGATCTTACCAGCACAAATGCACCGGATCCCATCAGAACTCCGAAGTTAAGCCTGCTTGGGCGGGAGTAGTACTAGGATGGGTGACCTCCTGGGAAGTCTTCGTGTTGCACCCCTCCTTTTGCCTTTTTGAATCGTGAATTGCATGAGCAATTCTGCTCGGCAGCTGCGGAGAGAGCGATCCCTACGCTTCGGGCTACTTTTCGGGGTTCATCGGTGCGTGCGATGAGAAAAAGTGCTCGTATTTTAGAACCGTCTTCGTCTCGCCTTCGTAACGGCGCCCCGATCGGTGTAATCCGACCACCGGGCGTAAAGTTATGCCTCCTGCGGCGAACGGCTGCGCTCCTCCGATGTCGGGCGCGTTCCCTCCGAACATCGGCCTCGGAGTTCGTGCCGTGCATAGGAACGGCACGTGAGGGTCCTAAAGGCACGTCGGACGATACAGAAGTGGACGAGATGGGACGGAAAGCACGCGGCATGAACAGATCACCGTCGACGTCCCATATGACTAGGATACCGCGGTTTTGTCATACGGGTGCGATCATACCAGCACAAAGGCACCGGATCCCATCAGAACTCTGAAGCTAAGCCTGCTTGGGCGAGAGTAGTACTAGGATGGGTGACCTCCTGTGAAGTCTTCGTGTTGCACCCCTCCTTCCCTCCTTTTGCCTTTTTGAATCGTGAATGGCATCAGCAATTCTGCTCGGCGGCTGCGGAGCGAGCGATCCCTGCACTTCGGGCTACTTTTCGGGGTTCATCGGTGCGCGCGATGAGAAAAAGTGCTCCGTATTTTAGAACCGTCTTCGTCTCGCCTTCGTAACGGCGCCCCGATCGGTGTAATCCGACCACCGGGCGTAAAGTTATGCCTCCTGCGGCGAACGGCTGCGCTCCTCCGACGTCGGGCGCGTTCCCTCCGAACATCTGCCTCGGAGTTCGTGCCGTGCATAGGAACGGCACGTGAGGGTCCTGAAGGCACGTCGGACGATACAGAAGTGGACGAGAGGGGACGGAAAGCACGCGGCATGAACAGATCACCGTCGACGTCCCATATGACTAGGATACCGCGGTTTTGTCATACGGGTGCGATCATACCAGCACAAATGCACCGGATCCCATCAGAACTCCGAAGTTAAGCCTGCTTGGGCAGGAGTAGTACTAGGATAGGTGACCTCCTGGGAAGTCTTCGTGTTGCACCCCTCCTTTTGCCTTTTTGAATCGTGAATTGCATAAGCAATTCTGCTCGGCAGCTGCGGAGGGAGCGATCCCTGCGCTTCGGGCTACTTTTCGGGGTTCATCGGTGCGCGCGATGAGAAAAAGTGCTCCGTATTTTAGAACCGTCTTCGTCTCGCCTTCGTAACGGCGCCCCGATCGGTGTAATCCGACCACCGGGCGTAATGTTATGCCTCCTGCGGCGAACGGCTGCGCTCCTCCGACGTCGGGCGCGTTCCCTCCGAACATCTGCCTCGGAGTTCGTGCCGTGCATAGGAACGGCACGTGAGGGTCCTGAAGGCACGTCGGACGATACAGAAGTGGACGAGAGGGGACGGAAAGCACGCGGCATGAACAGATCACCGTCGACGTCCCATATGACAAGGATACCGCGGTTTTGTCATACGGGTGCGATCATACCAGCACAAAGGCACCGGATCCCATCAGAACTCTGAAGCTAAGCCTGCTTGGGCGAGAGTAGTACTAGGATGGGTGACCTCCTGTGAAGTCTTCGTGTTGCACCCCTCCTTCCCTCCTTTTGCCTTTTTGAATCGTGAATGGCATCAGCAATTCTGCTCGGCGGCTGCGGAGCGAGCGATCCCTGCGCTTCGGGCTACTTTTCGGGGTTCATCGGTGCGCGCGATGAGAAAAAGTGCTCCGTATTTTAGAACCGTCTTCGTCTCGCCTTCGTAACGGCGCCCCGATCGGTGTAATCCGACCACCGGGCGTAAAGTTATGCCTCCTGCGGCGAACGGCTGCGCTCCTCCGACGTCGGGCGCGTTCCCTCCGAACATCTGCCTCGGAGTTCGTGCCGTGCATAGGAACGGCACGTGAGGGTCCTGAAGGCACGTCGGACGATACAGAAGTGGACGAGAGGGGACGGAAAGCACGCGGCATGAACAGATCACCGTCGACGTCCCATATGACTAGGATACCGCGGTTTTGTCATACGGGTGCGATCATACCAGCACAAATGCACCGGATCCCATCAGAACTCCGAAGTTAAGCCTGCTTGGGCAGGAGTAGTACTAGGATAGGTGACCTCCTGGGAAGTCTTCGTGTTGCACCCCTCCTTTTGCCTTTTTGAATCGTGAATTGCATAAGCAATTCTGCTCGGCAGCTGCGGAGGGAGCGATCCCTGCGCTTCGGGCTACTTTTCGGGGTTCATCGGTGCGCGCGATGAGAAAAAGTGCTCCGTATTTTAGAACCGTCTTCGTCTCGCCTTCGTAACGGCGCCCCGATCGGTGTAATCCGACCACCGGGCGTAATGTTATGCCTCCTGCGGCGAACGGCTGCGCTCCTCCGACGTCGGGCGCGTTCCCTCCGAACATCTGCCTCGGAGTTCGTGCCGTGCATAGGAACGGCACGTGAGGGTCCTGAAGGCACGTCGGACGATACAGAAGTGGACGAGAGGGGACGGAAAGCACGCGGCATGAACAGATCACCGTCGACGTCCCATATGACAAGGATACCGCGGTTTTATCATACGGGTGCGATCATACCAGCACAAATGCACCGGATCCCATCAGAACTCCGAAGTTAAGCCTGCTTGGGCGGGAGTAGTACTAGGATGGGTGACCTCCTGGGAAGTCTTCGTGTTGCACCCCTCCTTTTGCCTTTTTGAATCGTGAATTGCATGAGCAATTCTGCTCGGCAGCTGCGGAGAGAGCGATCCCTGTGCTTCGGGCTACTTTTCGGGGTTCATCGGTGCGTGCGATGAGAAAAAGTGCTCCATATTTTAGAACCGTCTTCGTCTCACCTTCGTAACGGCGCCCAGATCGGTGTAATCCGACCACCGGGCGTAAAGTTATGCCTCCTGCGGCGAACGGCTGCGCTCCTCCGACGTCGGGCCCGTTCCCTCCGAACATCTGCCTCGGAGTTCGTGCCGTGCATAGGAACGGCACGTGAGGGTCCTGAAGGCACGTCGGACGATACAGAAGTGGACGAAAGGGGACGGAAAGCACGCGGCATGAACAGATCACCGTCGACGTCCTATATGACTAGGATACCGCGGTTTCGTCATACGGGTGCGATCATACCAGCACAAATGCACCGGATCCCATCAGAACTCCGAAGTTAAGCCTGCTTGGGCGAGAGTAGTACTAGAATGGGTGACCTCTTGGGAAGTCTTCGTGTTGCACCCCTCCTTTTGCCTTTTTGAATCGTGAATTGCATCAGCAATTCTGCTCGACGATTGGGGAGCGAGCGATCCCTGCGCTTCGGGCTACTTTTCGGGGTTCATCGGTGCACGCGATGAAAAAAAGTGCTCTGTATTTTAGAACCGTCTTCGTCTCGCCTTCGTAACGGCGCCCCGATCGGTGTAATCCGACCACCGGGCATAAAGTTATGCCTCCTGCGGCGAACGGCTGCGCTCCTCCGACGTCGGGCGCGTTCCCTCCGAACATCTGCCTCGGAGTTCGTGCCGTGCATAGGAACGGCACGTGAGGCTCCTGAAGGCACGTCGGACGATACAGAAGTGGACGAGAGGGGACGGAAAGCACGCGGCATGAACAGATCACCGTCGACGTCCCATATGACTTGGATACCGCGGTTTTATCATACGGGTGCGATCATACCAGCACAAATGCACCGAATCCCATCAGAACTCTGAAGCTAAGCCTGCTTGGGCGAGAGTAGTACTAGGATGGGTGACCTCCTGTGAAGTCTTCGTGTTGCACCCCTCCTTCCCTCCTTTTGCATTTTTGAATCGGGAATGGCATCAGCAATTCTGCTCGGCGGCTGCGGAGCGAGCGATCCCTGCGCTTCGGGCTACTTTTCGGGGTTCATCGGTGCGCGCGATGAGAAAAGTGCTCTGTATTTTAGAACCGTATTCGTCTCGCCTTCGTAACGGCGCCCCGATCGGTGTAATCCGACCACCGGGCGTAATGTTATGCCTCCTGCGGCGAACGGCTGCGCTCCTCCGACGTCGGGCGCGTTCCCTCCGAACATCTGCCTCGGAATTCGTGCCGTGCATAGGAACGGCACGTGAGGGTCCTGAAGGCCCGTCGGACGATACAGAAGTGGACGAGAGGGGACGGAAAGCACGCGGCATGAACAGATTACCGTCGACGTCCAATATGACTAGGATACCGCGGTTTTATCATACGGGTGCGATCATACCAGCACAAATGCACCGGATCCCATCAGAACTCCGAAGTTAAGCCTGCTTGGGCGGGAGTAGTACTAGGATGGGTGACCTCCTGGGAAGTCTTCGTGTTGCACCCCTCCTTTTGCCTTTTTGAATCATGAATTGCATGAGCAATTCTGCTCGGCAGCTGCGGAGAGAGCGATCCCTGCGCTTCGGGCTACTTTTCGGGGTTCATCGGTGCGTGCGATGAGAAAAAGTGCTTCGTATTTTAGAACCGTCTTCGTCTCGCCTTCGTAACGGCGCCCCGATCGGTGTAATCCGACCACCGGGCGTAAAGTTATGCCTCCTGCGGCGAACGGCTGCGCTCCTCCGATGTCGGGCGCGTTCCCTCCGAACATCTGCCTCGGAGTTCGTGCCGTGCATAGGAACGGCACGTGAGGGTCCTGAAGGCACGTCGGACGATACAGAAGTAGACGAGAGGGGACGGAAAGCACGCGGCATGAACAGATCACCGTCGACGTCCCATATTACTAGGATACCGCGGTTTCGTCATACTGGTGCGATCATACCAGTACAAATGCACCGGATCCCATCAGAACTCCGAAGTTAAGCCTGCTTGGGCGAGAGTAGTACTAGGATGTGTGACCTCTTGGGAAGTCTTCGTGTTGCACCCCTCCTTTTGCCTTTTTCAATCGTGAATTGCATCAGCAATTCTGCTCGACGATTGGGGAGCGAGCGATCCCTGCGCTGCGGGCTACTTTTCGGGGTTCATCGGTGTGCGCGATGAGAAAATGTGCTCCGTATTTTAGAACCGTCTTCGTCTCGCCTTCGTAACGGCGCCCCGATCGGTGTAATCCGACCACCGGGCGTAATGTTATGCCTCCTGCAGCGAACGGCTGCGCTCCTCCGACGTCGGGCGCGTTCCCTCCGAATATCTGCCTCGGAGTTCGTGCCGTGCATAGGAACGGCACGTGAGGGTCCTGAAGGCACGTCGGACGATACAGAAGTGGACGAGAGGGGACGGAAAGCACGCGGCATGAATAGATCACCGTCGACGTCCCATATGACTAGGATACCGCGGTTTTGTCATACGGGTGCGACCATACCAGCACAAATGCATCGGATCCCATTAGAACTCCGAAGTTAAGCCTGCTTGGGCGAGAGTAGTACTAGGATGGGTGACCTCCTGGGAAGTCTTCGTGTTGCACCACTCCTTCCCACCTTTTGCCTTTTTGAATCGTGAATGGCATCAGCAATTCTGCTCGGCGGCTGCGGAGCGAGCGATCCCTGCGCTTCGGGCTACTTTTCGGGGTTCATCGGTGCGCGCGATGAGAAAAAGTGCTCCGTATTTTAGAACCGTCTTCGTCTCGCCTTCGTAACGGCGCCCCGATCGGTGTAATCCGACCACCGGGCGTAAAGTTATGCCTCCTGCGGCGAACCGCTGCGCTCCTCCGACGTCGGGCGCGTTCCCTCCGAACATCTGCCTCGGAGTTCGTGTCGTGCATAGGAACGGCACGTGAGGGTCCTGAAGGCACGTCGGACGATACAGAAGTGGACGAGAGGGGACGGAAAGCACGGGGCATGAACAGATCACCGTCGACGTCCCATATGACTAGGATACCGCGGTTTTGTCATACGGGTGCGATCATACCAGCACAAATGCACCGGATCCCATCAGAACTCTGAAGTTAAGCCTGCTTGGGCGAGAGTAGTACTAGGATGGGTGACCTCCTGGGAAGTCTTTGTGTTGCACCCCTCCTTTTTCCTTTTTGAATCGTGAATTGCATCAGCAATTCTGCTCGGCGGCTGCGGAGCGAGCGATCCCTGCACTTCGGGCTACTTTTCGGGGTTCATCGGTGCGCGCGATGAGAAAAAGTGCTCCGTATTTTAGAACCGTCTTCGTCTCGCCTTCGTAACGGCGCCCCGATCGGTGTAATCCGACCACCGGGCGTAATGTTATGCCTCCAGCGGCGAACGGCTGCGCTCCTCCGACGTCGGGCGCGTTCCCTCCGAACATCTGCCTCGGAGTTCGTGCCGTGCATAGGAACGGCACGTGAGGGTCCTGAAGGCACGTCCGACGATACAGAAGTGGACGAGAGGGGACGGAAAGCACGCGGCATGAACAGATCACCGTCGACGTCCCATATGACTAGGATACCGCGGTTTTGTCATACGGGTGCGATCTTACCAGCACAAATGCACCGGATCCCATCAGAACTCCGAAGTTAAGCCTGCTTGGGCGGGAGTAGTACTAGGATGGGTGACCTCCTGGGAAGTCTTCGTGTTGCACCCCTCCTTTTGCCTTTTTGAATCGTGAATTGCATGAGCAATTCTGCTCGGCAGCTGCGGAGAGAGCGATCCCTACGCTTCGGGCTACTTTTCGGGGTTTATCGGTGCGTGCGATGAGAAAAAGTGCTCTGTATTTTAGAACCGTCTTCGTCTCGCCTTCGTAACGGCGCCCCGATCGGTGTAATCCGACCACCGGGCGTAAAGTTATGCCTCCTGCGGCGAACGGCTGCGCTCCTCCGACGTCGGGCGCGTTCCCTCCGAACATCTGCCTCGGAGTTCGTGCCGTGCATAGGAACGGCACGTGAGGGTCCTGGAGGCACGTCGGACGATACAGAAGTGGACGAGAGGGGACGGAAAGCACGCGGCATGAAAAGATCACCGTCGACGTCCCATATGACTAGGATACCGCGGTTTTGTCATACGGGTGCGATCTTACCAGCACAAATGCACCGGATCCCATCAGAACTCCGAAGTTAAGCCTGCTTGGGCGAGAGTAGTACTAGGATGGGTGACCTCCTGGGAAGTCTTCGTGTTGCACCACTCCTTCCCACCTTTTGCCTTTTTGAATCGTGAATGGCATCAGCAATTCTGCTCGGCGGCTGCGGAGCGAGCGATCCCTGCGCTTCGGGCTACTTTTCGGGGTTCATCGGTGCGCGCGATGAGAAAAAGTGCTCTGTATTTTAGAACCGTCTTCGTCTCGCCTTCGTAACGCCGCCCCGATCGGTGTAATCCGACCACCGGGCGTAAAGTTATGCCTCCTGCGGGGAACGGCTGCGCTCCTCCGACGTCGGGCGCGTTCCCTCCGAACATCTGCCTCGGAGTTCGTGCCGTGCATAGGAACGGCACGTGAGGGTCCTGAAGGCACGTCGGACGATACAGAAGTGGACGAGAGGGGACGGAAAGCACGCGGCATGAACAGATCACCGTCGACGTCCCATATGACTAGGATACCGCGGTTTCGTCATACGGGTGCGATCATACCAGCACAAATGCACCGGATCCCATCAGAACTCTAAAGTTAAGCCTGCTTGGGCGAGAGTAGTACTAGGATGGGTGACCTCTTGGGAAGTCTTCGTGTTGCACCCATATTTTTTCCTTTTTGAATCGTGAATTGCATCGGCAATTCTGCTCGACGCTTGCGGAGCGAGCGATCCCTGCGCTTCGGGCTACTTTTCGGGGTTCATCGGTGCGCGCGATGAGAAAAAGTGCTCCGTATTTTAGAACCGTCTTCGTCTCGCCTTCGTAACGGCGCCCCGATCGGTGTAATCCGACCACCGGGCGTAATGTTATGCCTCCTGCGGCGAACGGCTGCGCTCCTCCGACGTCGGGCGCGTTCCCTCCGAACATCTGCCTCGGAGTTCGTGCCGTGCATAGGAACGGCACGTGAGGGTCCTGAAGGCACGTCGGACGATACAGAAGTGGACGAGAGGGGACGGAAAGCACGCGGCATGAACAGATCACCGTCGACGTCCCATATGACTAGGATACCGCGGTTTTGTCATACGGGTGCGATCTTACCAGCACAAATGCACCGGATCCCATCAGAACTCCGAAGTTAAGCCTGCTTGGGCGGGAGTAGTACTAGGATGGGTGACCTCCTGGGAAGTCTTCGTGTTGCACCCCTCCTTTTGCCTTTTTGAATCGTCAATTGCATGAGCAATTCTGCTCGGCAGCTGCGGAGAGAGCGATCCCTACGCTTCGGGCTACTTTTCGGGGTTCATCGGTGCGTGCGATGAGAAAAAGTGCTCCGTATTTTAGAACCGTCTTCATCTCGCCTTCGTAACGGCGCCCCGATCGGTGTAATCCGACCACCGGGCGTAAAGTTATGCCTCCTGCGGCGAACCGCTGCGCTCCTCCGACGTCGGGCGCGTTCCCTCCGAACATCTGCCTCGGAGTTCGTGCCGTGCATAGGAACGGCACGTGAGGGTCCTGAAGGCACGTCGGACGATACAGAAGTGGACGAGAGGGGACGGAAAGCACGGGGCATGAACAGATCACCGTCGACGTCCCATATGACTAGGATACCGCGGTTTTATCATACGGGTGCGATCATACCAGCACAAATGCACCGGATCCCATCAGAACTCTGAAGCTAAGCCTGCTTGGGCGAGAGTAGTACTAGGATGGGTGACCTCCTGGGAAGTCTTTGTGTTGCACCCCTCCTTTTTCCTTTTTGAATCGTGAATTGCATCAGCAATTCTGCTCGGCGGCTGCGGAGCGAGCGATCCCTGCACTTCGGGCTACTTTTCGGGGTTCATCGGTGCGCGCGATGAGAAAAAGTGCTCCGTATTTTAGAACCGTCTTCGTCTCGCCTTCGTAACGGCGCCCCGATCGGTGTAATCCGACCACCGGGCGTAATGTTATGCCTCCTGCGGCGAACGGCTGCGCTCCTCCGACGTCGGGCGCGTTCCCTCCGAACATCTGCCTCGGAGTTCGTGCCGTGCATAGGAACGGCACGTGAGGGTCCTGAAGGCACGTCGGACGATACAGAAGTGGACGAGAGGGGACGGAAAGCACGCGGCATGAACAGATCACCGTCGACGTCCCATATGACTAGGATACCGCGGTTTTGTCATACGGGTGCGATCTTACCAGCACAAATGCACCGGATCCCATCAGAACTCCGAAGTTAAGCCTGCTTGGGCGGGAGTAGTACTAGGATGGGTGACCTCCTGGGAAGTCTTCGTGTTGCACCCCTCCTTTTTCCTTTTTGAATCGTGAATTGCATGAGCAATTCTGCTCGGCAGCTGCGGAGAGAGCGATCCCTACGCTTCGGGCTACTTTTCGGGGTTCATCGGTGCGTGCGATGAGAAAAAGTGCTCGTATTTTAGAACCGTCTTCGTCTCGCCTTCGTAACGCCGCCCCGATCGGTGTAATCCGACCACCGGGCATAAAGTTATGCCTCCTGCGGCGAACGGCTGCGCTCCTCCGACGTCGGGCGCGTTCCCTCCGAACATCTGCCTCGGAGTTCGTGCCGTGCATAGGAACGGCACGTGAGGGTCCTGAAGGCACGTCGGACGATACAGAAGTGGACGAGAGGGGACGGAAAGCACGCGGCATGAACAGATCACCGTCGACGTCCCATATGACTAGGATACCGCGGTTTTGTCATACGGGTGCGATCTTACCAGCACAAATGCACCGGATCCCATCAGAACTCCGAAGTTAAGCCTGCTTGGGCGGGAGTAGTACTAGGATGGGTGACCTCCTGGGAAGTCTTCGTGTTGCACCCCTCCTTTTGCCTTTTTGAATCGTGAATTGCATGAGCAATTCTGCTCGGCAGCTGCGGAGAGAGCGATCCCTACGCTTCGGGCTACTTTTCGGGGTTCATCGGTGCGTGCGATGAGAAAAAGTGCTCGTATTTTTGAACCGTCTTCGTCTCGCCTTCGTAACGCCGCCCCGATCGGTGTAATCCGACCACCGGGCATAAAGTTATGCCTCCTGCGGCGAACGGCTGCGCTCCTCCGACGTCGGGCGCGTTCCCTCCGAACATCTGCCTCGGAGTTCGTGCCGTGCATAGGAACGGCACGTGAGGGTCCTGAAGGCACGTCGGACGATACAGAAGTGGACGAGAGGGGACGGAAAGCACGCGGCATGAACAGATCACCGTCGACGTCCCATATGACTAGGATACCGCGGTTTTGTCATACGGGTGCGATCTTACCAGCACAAATGCACCGGATCCCATCAGAACTCTGAAGCTAAGCCTGCTTGGGCGAGAGTAGTACTAGGATGGGTGACCTCCTGGGAAGTCTTTGTGTTGCACCCCTCCTTTTTCCTTTTTGAATCGTGAATTGCATCAGCAATTCTGCTCGGCGGCTGCGGAGCGAGCGATCCCTGCACTTCGGGCTACTTTTCGGGGTTCATCGGTGCGCGCGATGAGAAAAAGTGCTCCGTATTTTAGAACCGTCTTCGTCTCGCCTTCGTAACGGCGCCCCGATCGGTGTAATCCGACCACCGGGCGTAATGTTATGCCTCCTGCGGCGAACGGCTGCGCTCCTCCGACGTCGGGCGCGTTCCCTCCGAACATCTGCCTCGGAGTTCGTGCCGTGCATAGGAACGGCACGTGAGGGTCCTGAAGGCACGTCCGACGATACAGAAGTGGACGAGAGGGGACGGAAAGCACGCGGCATGAACAGATCACCGTCGACGTCCCATATGACTAGGATACCGCGGTTTTGTCATACGGGTGCGATCATACCAGCACAAATGCATCGAATCCCATCAGAACTCTGAAGCTAAGCCTGCTTGGGCGAGAGTAGTACTAGGATGGGTGACCTCCTGTGAAGTCTTCGTGTTGCACCCCTCCTTCCCTCCTTTTGCCTTTTTGAATCGTGAATGGCATCAGCAATTCTGCTCGGCGGCTGCGGAGTGAGCGATCCCTGCGCTTCGGGCTACTTTTCGGGGTTCATCGGTGCGCGCGATGAGAAAAGTGCTATGTATTTTAGAACCGTATTCGTCTCGCCTTCGTAACGGCGCCCCGATCGGTGTAATCCGACCACCGGGCGTAATGTTATGCCTCCTGCGGCGAACGGCTGCGCTCCTCCGACGTCGGGCGCGTTCCCTCCGAACATCTGCCTCGGAGTTCGTGCCGAGCATAGGAACGGCACGTGAGGGTCCTGAAGGCACGTCGGACGATACAGAAGTGGACGAGAGGGGACGGAAAGCACGCGGCATGAACAGATTACCGTCGACGTCCCATATGACTAGGATACCGCGGTTTTATCATACGGGTGCGATCATACCAGCACAAATGAACCGGATCCCATCAGAACTCCGAAGTTAAGCCTGTTTGGGCGGGAGTAGTACTAGGATGGGTGACCTCCTGGGAAGTCTTCGTGTTGCACCCCTCCTTTTGCCTTTTTGAATCATGAATTGCATGAGCAATTCTGCTCGGCAGCTGCGGAGAGAGCGATCCCTGCGCTTCGGGCTACTTTTCGGGGTTCATCGGTGCGTGCGATGAGAAAAAGTGCTCCGTATTTTAGAACCGTCTTCATCTCGCCTTCGTAACGGCGCCCCGATCGGTGCAATCCGACCACCGGGCGTAAAGTTATGCCTCCTGCGGCGAACCGCTGCGCTCCTCCGACGTCGGGCGCGTTCCCTCCGAACATCTGCCTCGGAGTTCGTGCCGTGCATAGGAACGGCACGTCAGGGTCCTGAAGGCACGTCGGACGATACAGAAGTGGACGAGAGGGGACGGAAAGCACGGGGCATGAACAGATCACCGTCGACGTCCCATATGACTAGGATACCGCGGTTTTGTCATACGGGTGCGATCATACCAGCACAAATGCACCGGATCCCATCAGAACTCTGAAGTTAAGCCTGCTTGGGCGAGAGTAGTACTAGGATGGGTGACCTCCTAGGAAGTCTTTGTGTTGCACGCCTCCTTTTTCCTTTTTGAATCGTGAATTGCATCAGCAATTCTACTCGGCGGCTGCGGAGCGAGCGATCCCTGCACTTCGGGCTACTTTTCGGGGTTCATCGGTGCGCGCGATGAGAAAAAGTGCTCCGTATTTTAGAACCGTCTTCGTCTCGCCTTCGTAACGGAGCCCCGATCGGTGTAATCCGACCACCGGGCGTAATGTTATGCCTCCTGCGGCGAACGGCTGCGCTCCTCCGACGTCGGGCGCGTTCCCTCCGAACATCTGCCTCGGAGTTCGTGCCGTGCATAGGAACGGCACGTGAGGGTCCTGAAGGCACGTCCGACGATACAGAAGTGGACGAGAGGGGACGGAAAGCACGCGGCATGAACAGATCACCGTCGACGTCCCATATGACTAGGATACCGCGGTTTTGTCATACGGGTGCGATCTTACCAGCACAAATGCACCGGATCCCATCAGAACTCCGAAGTTAAGCCTGCTTGGGCGGGAGTAGTACTAGGATGGGTGACCTCCTGGGAAGTCTTCGTGTTGCACCCCTCCTTTTGCCTTTTTGAATCGTGAATTGCATGAGCAATTCTGCTCGGCAGCTGCGGAGAGAGCGATCCCTACGCTTCGGGCTACTTTTCGGGGTTCATCGGTGCGTGCGATGAGAAAAAGTGCTCGTATTTTTGAACCGTCTTCGTCTCGCCTTCGTAACGCCGCCCCGATCGGTGTAATCCGACCACCGGGCATAAAGTTATGCCTCCTGCGGCGAACGGCTGCGCTCCTCCGACGTCGGGCGCGTTCCCTCCGAACATCGGCCTCGGAGTTCGTGCCGTGCATAGGAACGGCACGTGAGGCTCCTGAAGGCACGTCGGACGATACAGAAGTGGACGAGAGGGGACGGAAAGCACGCGGCATGAACAGATCACCGTCGACGTCCCATATGACTAGGATACCGCGGTTTTGTCATACGGGTGCGATCATACCAGCACAAATGCATCGAATCCCATCAGAACTCTGAAGCTAAGCCTGCTTGGGCGAGAGTAGTACTAGGATGGGTGACCTCCTGTGAAGTCTTCGTGTTGCACCCCTCCTTCCCTCCTTTTGCCTTTTTGAATCGTGAATGGCATCAGCAATTCTGCTCGGCGGCTGCGGAGTGAGCGATCCCTGCGCTTCGGGCTACTTTTCGGGGTTCATCGGTGCGCGCGATGAGAAAAGTGCTATGTATTTTAGAACCGTATTCGTCTCGCCTTCGTAACGGCGCCCCGATCGGTGTAATCCGACCACCGGGCGTAATGTTATGCCTCCTGCGGCGAACGGCTGCGCTCCTCCGACGTCGGGCGCGTTCCCTCCGAACATCTGCCTCGGAGTTCGTGCCGAGCATAGGAACGGCACGTGAGGGTCCTGAAGGCACGTCGGACGATACAGAAGTGGACGAGAGGGGACGGAAAGCACGCGGCATGAACAGATTACCGTCGACGTCCCATATGACTAGGATACCGCGGTTTTATCATACGGGTGCGATCATACCAGCACAAATGCACCGGATCCCATCAGAACTCCGAAGTTAAGCCTGTTTGGGCGGGAGTAGTACTAGGATGGGTGACCTCCTGGGAAGTCTTCGTGTTGCACCCCTCCTTTTGCCTTTTTGAATCATGAATTGCATGAGCAATTCTGCTCGGCAGCTGCGGAGAGAGCGATCCCTGCGCTTCGGGCTACTTTTCGGGGTTCATCGGTGCGTGCGATGAGAAAAAGTGCTCCGTATTTTAGAACCGTCTTCATCTCGCCTTCGTAACGGCGCCCCGATCGGTGCAATCCGACCACCGGGCGTAAAGTTATGCCTCCTGCGGCGAACCGCTGCGCTCCTCCGACGTCGGGCGCGTTCCCTCCGAACATCTGCCTCGGAGTTCGTGCCGTGCATAGGAACGGCACGTCAGGGTCCTGAAGGCACGTCGGACGATACAGAAGTGGACGAGAGGGGACGGAAAGCACGGGGCATGAACAGATCACCGTCGACGTCCCATATGACTAGGATACCGCGGTTTTGTCATACGGGTGCGATCATACCAGCACAAATGCACCGGATCCCATCAGAACTCTGAAGTTAAGCCTGCTTGGGCGAGAGTAGTACTAGGATGGGTGACCTCCTGGGAAGTCTTTGTGTTGCACGCCTCCTTTTTCCTTTTTGAATCGTGAATTGCATCAGCAATTCTACTCGGCGGCTGCGGAGCGAGCGATCCCTGCACTTCGGGCTACTTTTCGGGGTTCATCGGTGCGCGCGATGAGAAAAAGTGCTCCGTATTTTAGAACCGTCTTCGTCTCGCCTTCGTAACGGCGCCCCGATCGGTGTAATCCGACCACCGGGCGTAATGTTATGCCTCCTGCGGCGAACGGCTGCGCTCCTCCGACGTCGGGCGCGTTCCCTCCGAACATCTGCCTCGGAGTTCGTGCCGTGCATAGGAACGGCACGTGAGGGTCCTGAAGGCACGTCCGACGATACAGAAGTGGACGAGAGGGGACGGAAAGCACGCGGCATGAACAGATCACCGTCGACGTCCCATATGACTAGGATACCGCGGTTTTGTCATACGGGTGCGATCTTACCAGCACAAATGCACCGGATCCCATCAGAACTCCGAAGTTAAGCCTGCTTGGGCGGGAGTAGTACTAGGATGGGTGACCTCCTGGGAAGTCTTCGTGTTGCACCCCTCCTTTTGCCTTTTTGAATCGTGAATTGCATGAGCAATTCTGCTCGGCAGCTGCGGAGAGAGCGATCCCTACGCTTCGGGCTACTTTTCGGGGTTCATCGGTGCGTGCGATGAGAAAAAGTGCTCGTATTTTTGAACCGTCTTCGTCTCGCCTTCGTAACGCCGCCCCGATCGGTGTAATCCGACCACCGGGCATAAAGTTATGCCTCCTGCGGCGAACGGCTGCGCTCCTCCGACGTCGGGCGCGTTCCTTCCGAACATCTGCCTCGGAGTTCGTGCCGTGCATAGGAACGGCACGTGAGGCTCGTGAAGGCACGTCGGACGATACAGAAGTGGACGAGAGGGGACGGAAAGCACGCGGTATGAACAGATCACCGTCGACGTCCCATATGACTAGGATACCGCGGTTTTGTCATACGGGTGCGATCATACCAGCACAAATGCATCGAATCCCATCAGAACTCTGAAGCTAAGCCTGCTTGGGCGAGAGTAGTACTAGGATGGGTGACCTCCTGTGAAGTCTTCGTGTTGCACCCCTCCTTCCCTCCTTTTGCCTTTTTGAATCGTGAATGGCATCAGCAATTCTGCTCGGCGGCTGCGGAGCGAGCGATCCCTGCGCTTCGGGCTACTTTTCGGGGTTCATCGGTGCGCGCGATGAGAAAAGTGCTATGTATTTTAGAACCGTATTCGTCTCGCCTTCGTAACGGCGCCCCGATCGGTGTAATCCGACCACCGGGCGTAATGTTATGCCTCCTGCGGCGAACGGCTGCGCTCCTCCGACGTCGGGCGCGTTCCCTCCGAACATCTGCCTCGGAGTTCGTGCCGTGCATAGGAACGGCACGTGAGGGTCCTGAAGGCACGTCGGACGATACAGAAGTGGACGAGAGGGGACGGAAAGCACGCGGCATGAACAGATTACCGTCGACGTCCCATATGACTAGGATACCGCGGTTTTATCATACGGGTGCGATCATACCAGCACAAATGCACCGGATCCCATCAGAACTCCGAAGTTAAGCCTGTTTGGGCGGGAGTAGTACTAGGATGGGTGACCTCCTGGGAAGTCTTCGTGTTGCACCCCTCCTTTTGCCTTTTTGAATCATGAATTGCATGAGCAATTCTGCTCGGCAGCTGCGGAGAGAGCGATCCCTGCGCTTCGGGCTACTTTTCGGGGTTCATCGGTGCGTGCGATGAGAAAAAGTGCTCCGTATTTTAGAACCGTCTTCATCTCGCCTTCGTAACGGCGCCCCGATCGGTGTAATCCGACCACCGGGCGTAAAGTTATGCCTCCTGCGGCGAACCGCTGCGCTCCTCCGACGTCGGGCGCGTTCCCTCCGAACATCTGCCTCGGAGTTCGTGCCGTGCATAGGAACGGCACGTGAGGGTCCTGAAGGCACGTCGGACGATACAGAAGTGGACGAGAGGGGACGGAAAGCACGGGGCATGAACAGATCACCGTCGACGTCCCATATGACTAGGATACCGCGGTTTTGTCATACGGGTGCGATCATACCAGCACAAATGCACCGGATCCCATCAGAACTCTGAAGTTAAGCCTGCTTGGGCGAGAGTAGTACTAGGATGGGTGACCTCCTGGGAAGTCTTTGTGTTGCACCCCTCCTTTTTCCTTTTTGAATCGTGAATTGCATCAGCAATTCTGCTCGGCGGCTGCGGAGCGAGCGATCCCTACACTTCGGGCTACTTTTCGGGGTTCATCGGTGCGCGCGATGAGAAAAAGTGCTCCGTATTTTAGAACCGTCTTCGTCTCGCCTTCGTAACGGCGCCCCGATCGGTGTAATCCGACCACCGGGCGTAATGTTATGCCTCCTGCGGCGAACGGCTGCGCTCCTCCGACGTCGGGCGCGTTCCCTCCGAACATCTGCCTCGGAGTTCGTGCCGTGCATAGGAACGGCACGTGAGGGTCCTGAAGGCACGTCCGACGATACAGAAGTGGACGAGAGGGGACGGAAAGCACGCGGCATGAACAGATCACCGTCGACGTCCCATATGACTAGGATACCGCGGTTTTGTCATACGGGTGCGATCTTACCAGCACAAATGCACCGGATCCCATCAGAACTCCGAAGTTAAGCCTGCTTGGGCGGGAGTAGTACTAGGATGGGTGACCTCCTGGGAAGTCTTCGTGTTGCACCCCTCCTTTTGCCTTTTTGAATCGTGAATTGCATGAGCAATTCTGCTCGGCAGCTGCGGAGAGAGCGATCCCTACGCTTCGGGCTACTTTTCGGGGTTCATCGGTGCGTGCGATGAGAAAAAGTGCTCCGTATTTTAGAACCGTCTTCGTCTCGCCTTCGTAACGGGGCCCCGATCGGTGTAATCCGACCACCGGGCGTAAAGTTATGCCTCCTGCGGCGAACGGCTGCGCTCCTCCGACGTCGGGCGCGTTCCCTCCGAACATCTGCCTCGGAGTTCGTGCCGTGCATAGGAACGGCACGTGAGGGTCCTGAAGGCACGTCGGACGATACAGAAGTGGACGAGAGGGGACGGAAAGCACGCGGCATGAACAGATCACCGTCGACGTCCCATATGACTAGGATACCGCGGTTTTGTCATACGGGTGCGATCATACCAGCACAAATGCACCGGATCCCATCAGAACTCCGAAGTTAAGCCTGCTTGGGCGGGAGTAGTACTAGGATAGGTGACCTCCTGGGAAGTCTTCGTGTTGCACCCCTCCTTTTGCCTTTTTGAATCGTGAATTGCATAAGCAATTCTGCTCGGCAGCTGCGGAGGGAGCGATCCCTGCGCTTCGGGCTACTTTTCGGGGTTCATCGGTGCGTGCGATGAGAAAAAGTGCTCCGTATTTTAGAACCGTCTTCGTCTCGCCTTCGTAACGGCGCCCCGATCGGTGTAATCCGACCACCGGGCGTAATGTTATGCCTCCTACGGCGAACGGCTGCGCTCCTCCGACGTCGGGCGCGTTCCCTCCGAACATCTGCCTCGGAGTTCGTGCCGTGCATAGGAACGGCGGTTTTATCATACGGGTGCGATCATACCAGCACAAATGCACCGGATCCCATCAGAACTCCGAAGTTAAGCCTGCTTGGGCGGGAGTAGTACTAGGATGGGTGACCTCCTGGGAAGTCTTCGTGTTGCACCCCTCCTTTTGCCTTTTTGAATCGTGAATTGCATGAGCAATTCTGCTCGGCAGCTGCGGAGAGAGCGATCCCTGTGCTTCGGGCTACTTTTCGGGGTTCATCGGTGTGTGCGATGAGAAAAAGTACTCCATATTTTAGAACCGTCTTCGTCTCACCTTCGTAACGGCGCCCAGATCGGTGTAATCCGACCACCGGGCGTAAAGTTATGCCTCCTGCGGCGAACGGCTGCGCTCCTCCGACGTCGGGCCCGTTCCCTCCGAACATCTGCCTCGGAGTTCGTGCCGTGCATAGGAACGGCACGTGAGGGTCCTGAAGGCACGTCGGACGATACAGAAGTGGACGAAAGGGGACGGAAAGCACGCGGCATGAACAGATCACCGTCGACGTCCTATATGACTAGGATACCGCGGTTTCGTCATACGGGTGCGATCATACCAGCACAAATGCACCGGATCCCATCAGAACTCCGAAGTTAAGCCTGCTTGGGCGAGAGTAGTACTAGGATGGGTGACCTCTTGGGAAGTCTTCGTGTTGCACCCCTCCTTTTGCCTTTTTGAATCGTGAATTGCATCAGCAATTCTGCTCGACGATTGGGGAGCGAGCGATCCCTGCGCTTCGGGCTACTTTTCGGGGTTCATCGGTGCACGCGATGAAAAAAAGTGCTCTGTATTTTAGAACCGTCTTCGTCTCGCCTTCGTAACGGCGCCCCGATCGGTGTAATCCGACCACCGGGCGTAAAGTTATGCCTCCTGCAGCGAACGGCTGCACTCCTCCGACGTCGGGCGCGTTCCCTCCGAACATCTGCCTCGGAGTTCGTGCCGTGCATAGGAACGGCACGTGAGGGTCCTGGAGGCACGTCGGACGATACAGAAGTGGACGAGAGGGGACGGAAAGCACGCGGCATGAATAGATCACCGTCGACGTCCCATATGACTATGATACCGCGGTTTTGTCATACGGGTGCGATCTTACCAGCACAAATGCACCGGATCCCATCAGAACTCCGAAGTTAAGCCTGCTTGGGCGAGAGTAGTACTAGGATGGGTGACCTCCTGGGAAGTCTTCGTGTTGCACCACTCCTTCCCACCTTTTGCCTTTTTGAATCGTGAATGGCATCAGCAATTCTGCTCGGCGGCTGCGGAGCGAGCGATCCCTGCGCTTCGGGCTACTTTTCGGGGTTCATCGGTGCGCGCGATGAGAAAAAGTGCTTTGTATTTTAGAACCGGCTTCGTCTCGCCTTCGTAACGCCGCCCCGATCGGTGTAATCCGACCACCGGGCGTAAAGTTATGCCTCCTGCGGGGAACGGCTGCGCTCCTTCGACGTCGGGCGCGTTCCCTCCGAACATCTGCCTCGGAGTTCGTGCCGTGCATAGGAACGGCACGTGAGGGTCCTGAAGGCACGTCGGACGATACAGAAGTGGACGAGAGGGGACGGAAAGCACGCGGCATGAACAGATCACCGTCGACGTCCCATATGACTAGGATACCGCGGTTTCGTCATACGGGTGCGATCATACCAGCACAAATGCACCGGATCCCATCAGAACTCTAAAGTTAAGCCTGCTTGGGCGAGAGTAGTACTAGGATGGGTGACCTCTTGGGAAGTCTTCGTGTTGCACCCCTATTTTTTCCTTTTTGAATCGTGAATTGCATCGGCAATTCTGCTCGACGCCTGCGGAGCGAGCGATCCCTGCGCTTCGGGCTACTTTTCGGGGTTCATCGGTGCGCGCGATGAGAAAAAGTGCTCCGTATTTTAGAACCGTCTTCGTCTCGCCTTCGTAACGGCGCCCCGATCGGTGTAATCCGACCACCGGGCGTAATGTTATGCCTCCTGCGGCGAACGGCTGCGCTCCTCCGACGTCGGGCGCGTTCCCTCCGAACATCTGCCTCGGAGTTCGTGCCGTGCATAGGAACGGCACGTGAGGGTCCTGAAGGCACGTCGGACGATACAGAAGTGGACGAGAGGGGACGGAAAGCACGCGGCATGAACAGATCACCGTCGACGTCCCATATGACTAGGATACCGCGGTTTTGTCATACGGGTGCGATCTTACCAGCACAAATGCACCGGATCCCATCAGAACTCCGAAGTTAAGCCTGCTTGGGCGGGAGTAGTACTAGGATGGGTGACCTCCTGGGAAGTCTTCGTGTTGCACCCCTCCTTTTGCCTTTTTGAATCGTGAATTGCATGAGCAATTCTGCTCGGCAGCTGCGGAGAGAGCGATCCCTACGCTTCGGGCTACTTTTCGGGGTTCATCGTTGCGTGCGATGAGAAAAAGTGCTCGTATTTTTGAACCGTCTTCGTCTCGCCTTCGTAACGCCGCCCCGATCGGTGTAATCCGACCACCGGGCATAAAGTTATGCCTCCTGCGGCGAACGGCTGCGCTCCTCCGATGTCGGGCGCGTTCCCTCCGAACATCTGCCTCGGAGTTCGTGCCGTGCATAGGAACGGCACGTGAGGGTCCTGAAGGCACGTCGGACGATACAGAAGTAGACGAGAGGGGACGGAAAGCACGCGGAATGAACAGATCACCGTCGACGTCCCATATTACTAGGATACCGCGGTTTCGTCATACTGGTGCGATCATACCAGTACAAATGCACCGGATCCCATCAGAACTCCGAAGTTAAGCCTGCTTGGGCGAGAGTAGTACTAGGATGTGTGACCTCTTGGGAAGTCTTCGTGTTGCACCCCTCCTTTTGCCTTTTTCAATCGTGAATTGCATCAGCAATTCTGCTCGACGATTGGGGAGCGAGCAATCCCTGCGCTTCGGACTACTTTTCGGGGTTCATCGGTGTGCACGATGAGAAAATGTGCTCCGTATTTTAGAACCGTCTTCGTCTCGCCTTCGTAACGGCGCCCCGATCGGTGTAATCCGACCACCGGGCATAAAGTTATGCCTCCTGCGGCGAACGGCTGCGCTCCTCCGACGTCGGGCGCGTTCCCTCCGAACATCTGCCTCGGAGTTCGTGCCGTGCATAGGAACGGCACGTGAGGGTCCTGAAGGCACGTCGGATGATACAGAAGTGGACGAGAGGGGACGGAAAGCACGCGGCATGAACAGATCACCGTCGACGTCCCAAATGACTAGGATACCGCGGTTTTGTCATACGGCTGCGATAATACCAGCACAAACGCACCGGATCCTATCAGAACTCCGAAGTTAAGCCTGTTTGGGCGAGAGTAGTACTAGGATGGGTGACCTCCTGGGAAGTCTTCGTGTTGCACCCCTCTTTTTGCCTATTTGAATCGTGAATTGCATCAGCAATTCTACTCGACGATTGGGGAGCGAGCGATCCCTGCGCTTCGGGCTACTTTTCGAGGTTCATCGGTGCGCGCGATGAGAAAAAGTGCTCTGTATTTTAGAACCGTCTTCATCTCGCCTTCGTAACGGCGCCCCGTTCGGTGTAATCCGACCACCGGACGTAATGTTATGCCTCCTGCGGCGAACGGCTGCGCTCCTCCGACGTCGGGCGCGTTCCCTCCGAACATCTGCCTCGGAGTTCGTGCCGTGCATAGGAACGGCACGTGAGGGTCCTGAAGGCACGTCGGACGATACAGAAGTGGACGAGAGTGGACGGAAAGCACGCGGCATGAACAGATCACCGTCGACGTCCCATATGACTAGGATACCGCGGTTTTGTCATACGGGTGCGATCATACCAGCACAAATGCACCGGATCCCATCAGAACTACGAAATTAAACCTGCTTGGGCGAGAGTAGTACTAGGATGGGGGACCTCCTGGGAAGTATTCGTGTTGCACCCCTCCTTTTGCCTTTTTGAATCGTGAATTGCATCAGCAATTCTGCTCAGCGGCTGCGGAGCGAGCGATCCCTACACTTCGGGCTACTTTTCGGGGTTCATCGGTGCGCGCGATGAGAAAAAGTGCTGCGTATTTTAGAACCGTCTTCGTCTCGCCTTCGTAACGGCGCCCCGATCGGTGTAATCCGACCACCGGGCGTAAAGTTATGCCTCCTGCGGCGAACGGCTGCGCTCCTCCGACGTCGGGCGCGTTCCCTCCGAACATCTGCCTCGGAGTTCGTGCCGTGCATAGGAACGGCACGTGAGGGTCCTGAAGGCACGTCGGACGATACAGAAGTGGACGAGAGGGGACGGAAAGCACGCGGCATGAACAGATCACCGTCGACGTCCCATATGACTAGGATACCGCGGTTTTGTCATACGGGTGCGATCATACCAGCAGAAATGCACCGGATCCCATCAGAACTCCGAAGTTAAGCCTGCTTGGGCGGGAGTAGTACGAGGATGGGTGACCTCCTGGGAAGTCTTCGTGTTGCACCCCTCCTTTTGCCTTTTTGAATCGTGAATTGCATAAGCAATTCTGCTCGGCAGCTGCGGAGAGAGCGATCCCTGCGCTTCGGGCTACTTTTCAGGGTTCATCGGTGCGTGCGATGAGAAAAAGTGCTCCGTATTTTAGAACCGTCTTCATCTCGCCTTCGTAACGGCGCCCCGATCGGTGTAATCCGACGACCGGGCGTAAAGTTATGCCTCCTGCGGCGAACGGCTGCGCTCCTCCGATGTCGGGCGCGTTCCCTCCGAACATCTGCCTCGTAGTTCGTGCCGTGCATAGGAACGGCACGTGAGGGTCCTGAAGGCACGTCGGACGATACAGAAGTAGACGAGAGGGGACGGAAAGCACGCGGAATGAACAGATCACCGTCGACGTCCCATATTACTAGGATACCGCGGTTTCGTCATACTGGTGCGATCATACCAGTACAAATGCACCGGATCCCATCAGAACTCCGAAGTTAAGCCTGCTTGGGCGAGAGTAGTACTAGGATGTGTGACCTCTTGGGAAGTCTTCGTGTTGCACCCCTCCTTTTGCCTTTTTCAATCGTGAATTGCATCAGCAATTCTGCTCGACGATTGGGGAGCGAGCAATCCCTGCGCTTCGGACTACTTTTCGGGGTTCATCGGTGTGCACGATGAGAAAATGTGCTCCGTATTTTAGAACCGTCTTCGTCTCGCCTTCGTAACGGCGCCCCGATCGGTGTAATCCGACCACCGGGCATAAAGTTATGCCTCCTGCGGCGAACGGCTGCGCTCCTCCGACGTCGGGCGCGTTCCCTCCGAACATCTGCCTCGGAGTTCGTGCCGTGCATAGGAACGGCACGTGAGGGTCCTGAAGGCACGTCGGATGATACAGAAGTGGACGAGAGGGGACGGAAAGCACGCGGCATGAACAGATCACCGTCGACGTCCCAAATGACTAGGATACCGCGGTTTTGTCATACGGCTGCGATAATACCAGCACAAACGCACCGGATCCTATCAGAACTCCGAAGTTAAGCCTGTTTGGGCGAGAGTAGTACTAGGATGGGTGACCTCCTGGGAAGTCTTCGTGTTGCACCCCTCTTTTTGCCTATTTGAATCGTGAATTGCATCAGCAATTCTACTCGACGATTGGGGAGCGAGCGATCCCTGCGCTTCGGGCTACTTTTCGAGGTTCATCGGTGCGCGCGATGAGAAAAAGTGCTCTGTATTTTAGAACCGTCTTCATCTCGCCTTCGTAACGGCGCCCCGTTCGGTGTAATCCGACCACCGGACGTAATGTTATGCCTCCTGCGGCGAACGGCTGCGCTCCTCCGACGTCGGGCGCGTTCCGTCCGAACATCTGCCTCGGAGTTCGTGCCGTGCATAGGAACGGCACGTGAGGGTCCTGAAGGCACGTCGGACGATACAGAAGTGGACGAGAGTGGACGGAAAGCACGCGGCATGAACAGATCACCGTCGACGTCCCATATGACTAGGATACCGCGGTTTTGTCATACGGGTGCGATCATACCAGCACAAATGCACCGGATCCCATCAGAACTACGAAATTAAACCTGCTTGGGCGAGAGTAGTACTAGGATGGGGGACCTCCTGGGAAGTATTCGTGTTGCACCCCTCCTTTTGCCTTTTTGAATCGTGAATTGCATCAGCAATTCTGCTCAGCGGCTACGGAGCGAGCGATCCCTACACTTCGGGCTACTTTTCGGGGTTCATCGGTGCGCGCGATGAGAAAAAGTGCTGCGTATTTTAGAACCGTCTTCGTCTCGCCTTCGTAACGGCGCCCCGATCGGTGTAATCCGACCACCGGGCGTAAAGTTATGCCTCCTGCGGCGAACGGCTGCGCTCCTCCGACGTCGGGCGCGTTCCCTCCGAACATCTGCCTCGGAGTTCGTGCCGTGCATAGGAACGGCACGTGAGGGTCCTGAAGGCACGTCGGACGATACAGAAGTGGACGAGAGGGGACGGAAAGCACGCGGCATGAACAGATCACCGTCGACGTCCCATATGACTAGGATACCGCGGTTTTGTCATACGGGTGCGATCATACCAGCACAAATGCACCGGATCCCATCAGAACTCCGAAGTTAAGCCTGCTTGGGCGGGAGTAGTACGAGGATGGGTGACCTCCTGGGAAGTCTTCGTGTTGCACCCCTCCTTTTGTCTTTTTGAATCGTGAATTGCATAAGCAATTCTGCTCGGCAGCTGCGGAGAGAGCGATCCCTGCGCTTCGGGCTACTTTTCAGGGTTCATCGGTGCGTGCGATGAGAAAAAGTGCTCCGTATTTTAGAACCGTCTTCGTCTCGCCTTCGTAACGCCGCCCCGATCGGTGTAATCCGACCACCGGGCATAAAGTTATGCCTCCTGCGGCGAACGGCTGCGCTCCTCCGACGTCGGGCGCGTTCCCTCCGAACATCTGCCTCGGAGTTCGTGCCGTGCATAGGAACGGCACGTGAGGCTCCTGAAGGCACGTCGGACGATACAGAAGTGGACGAGAGGGGACGGAAAGCACGCGGCATGAACAGATCACCGTCGACGTCCCATATGACTAGGATACCGCGGTTTTGTCATACGGGTGCGATCATACCAGCACAAATGCACCGAATCCCATCAGAACTCTGAAGCTAAGCCTGCTTGGGCGAGAGTAGTACTAGGATGGGTGACCTCCTGTGAAGTCTTCGTGTTGCACCCCTCCTTCCCTCCTTTTGCCTTTTTGAATCGTGAATGGCATCAGCAATTCTGCTCGGCGGCTGCGGAGCGAGCGATCCCTGCGCTTCGGGCTACTTTTCGGGGTTCATCGGTGCGCGCGATGAGAAAAGTGCTCTGTATTTTAGAACCGTATTCGTCTCGCCTTCGTAACGGCGCCCCGATCGGTGTAATCCGACCACCGGGCGTAATGTTATGCCTCCTGCGGCGAACGGCTGCGCTCCTCCGACGTCGGGCGCGTTCCCTCCGAACATCTGCCTCGGAGTTCGTGCCGTGCATAGGAACGGCACGTGAGGGTCCTGAAGGCACGTCGGACGATACAGAAGTGGACGAGAGGGGACGGAAAGCACGCGGCATGAACAGATCACCGTCGACGTCCCATATGACTAGGAAACCGCGGTTTTATCATACGGGTGCGATCATACCAGCACAAACGCACCGGATCCTATCAGAACTCCGAAGTTAAGCCTGTTTGGGCGAGAGTAGTACTAGGATGGGTGACCTCCTGGGAAGTCTTCGTGTTGCACCCCTCTTTTTGCCTATTTGAATCGTGAATTGCATCAGCAATTCTACTCGACGATTGGGGAGCGAGCGATCCCTGCGCTTCGGGCTACTTTTCGGGGTTCATCGGTGCGCGCGATGAGAAAAAGTGCTCTGTATTTTAGAACCGTCTTCATCTCGCCTTCGTAACGGCGCCCCGTTCGGTGTAATCCGACCACCGGACGTAATGTTATGCCTCCTGCGGCGAACGGCTGCGCTACTCCGACGTCGGGCGCGTTCCCTCCGAACATCTGCCTCGGAGTTCGTGCCGTGCATAGGAACGGCACGTGAGGGTCCTGAAGGCACGTCGGACGATACAGAAGTGGACGAGAGTGGACGGAAAGCACGCGGCATGAACAGATCACCGTCGACGTCCCATATGACTAGGATACCGCGGTTTTGTCATACGGGTGCGATCATACCGGCACAAATGCACCGGATCCAATCAGAACTCCGAAATTAAACCTGCTTGGGCGAGAGTAGTACTAGGATGGGGGACCTCCTGGGAAGTATTCGTGTTGCACCCCTCCTTTTGCCTTTTTGAATCGTGAATTGCATCAGCAATTCTGCTCAGCGGCTGCGGAGCGAGCGATCCCTACACTTCGGGCTACTTTTCGGGGTTCATCGGTGCGCGCGATGAGAAAAAGTACTGCGTATTTTAGAACCATCTTCGTCTCGCCTTCGTATCGGCGCCCCGATCGGTGTAATCCGACCACCGGGCGTAATGTTATGCCTCCTGCGGCGAACGGCTGCGCTCCTCCGACGTCAGGCGCGTTCCCTCCGAACATCTGCCTCGGAGTTCGTGCCGTGCATAGGAACGGCACGTGAGGGTCCTGAAGGCACGTCGGATGATACAGAAGTGGACGAGAGGGGACGGAAAGCACGCGGCATGAACAGATCACCGTCCACGTCCCAAATGACTAGGATACCGCGGTTTCGTCATGCTGCTGCGATAATACCAGCACAAACGCACCGGATCCCATCAGAACTCCGAAGTTAAGCCTGTTTGGGCGAGAGTAGTACTAGGATGGGTGACCTCCTGGGAAGTCTTCGTGTTGCACCCCTCTTTTTGCCTATTTGAATCGTGAATTGCATCAGCAATTCTGCTCGACGATTGGGGAGCGAGCGATCCCTGCGCTTCGGGCTACTTTTCGGGGTTCATCGGTGCGCGCGATGAGAAAAAGTGCTTTGTATTTTAGAACCGTCTTCGTCTCGCCTTCGTAACGGCGCCCCGTTCGGTGTAATCCGACCACCGGACGTAATGTTATGCCTCCTGCGGCGAACGGCTGCGCTCCTCAAACGTCGGGCGCGTTCCCTCCGAACATCTGCCTCGGAGTTCGTGCCGTGCATAGGAACGGCACGTGAGGGTCCTGAAGGCACGTCGGACGATACAGAAGTGGACGAGAGTGGACGGAAAGCACGCGGCATGAACAGATCACCGTCGACGTCCCATATGACTAGGATACCGCGGTTTTGTCATACGGGTGCGATCATACCAGCACAAATGCACCGGATCCCATCAGAACTACGAAATTAAACCTGCTTGGGCGAGAGTAGTACTAGGATGGGTGACCTCCTGGGAAGTCTTCGTGTTGCACCCCTCTTTTTGCCTATTTGAATCGTGAATTGCATCAGCAATTCTGCTCGACGATTGGGGAGCGAGCGATCCATGCGCTTCGGGCTACTTTTCGGGTTTCATCGGTGCGCGCGATGAGAAAAAGTGCTCTGTATTTTAGAACCGTCTTCGTCTCGCCTTCGTAACGGCGCCCCGTTCGGTGTAATCCGACCACCGGACGTAATGTTATGCCTCCTGCGACGAACGGCTGCGCTCCTCCGATGTCGGGCGCGTTCCCTCCGAACATCTGCCTCGGAGTTCGTGTCGTGCATAGGAACGGCACGTGAGGGTCCTGAAGGCACGTCGGACGATACAGAAGTGGACGAGAGTGGACGGAAAGCACGCGGCATGAACAGATCACCGTCGACGTCCCATATGACTAGGATACCGCGGTTTTGTCATACGGGTGCGATCATACCAGCACAAATGCACCGGATCCCATCAGAACTACGAAATTAAACCTGCTTGGGCGAGAGTAGTACTAGGATGGGGGACCTCCTGGGAAGTATTCGTGTTGCACCCCTCCTTTTGCCTTTTTGAATCGTGAATTGCATCAGCAATTCTGCTCAGCGGCTGCGGAGCGAGCGATCCCTACACTTCGGGCTACTTTTCGGGGTTCATCGGTGCGCGCGATGAGAAAAAGTGCTGCGTATTTTAGAACCGTCTTCGTCTCGCCTTCGTAACGGCGCCCCGATCGGTGTAATCCGACCACCGGGCATAAAGTTATGCCTCCTGCGGCGAACGGCTGCGCTCCTCCGATGTCGGGCGCGTTCCCTCCGAACATCTGCCTCGGAGTTCGTGCCGTGCATAGGAACGGCACGTGAGGGTCCTGAAGGCACGTCGGACGATACAGAAGTGGACGAGAGGGGACGGAAAGCACGCGGCATGAACAGATCACCGTCGACGTCCCATATGACTAGGATACCCTGGTTTCGTCATACTTGTGCGATCATACCAGTACAAATGCACCGGATCCCATCAGAACTCCGAAGTTAAGCCTGCTTGGGCGAGAGTAGTACTAGGATGTGTGACCTCTTGGGAAGTCTTCGTGTTGCACCCCTCCTTTTGCCTTTTTGAATCGTGAATTGCATCAGCAATTCTGCTCGACGATTGGGGAGCGAGCGATCCCTGCGCTTCGGGCTACTTTTCGGGGTTCATCGGTGCACGCGATGAAAAAAAGTGCTCTGTATTTTAGAACCGTCTTCGTCTCGCCTTCGTAACGGCACCCCGTTCGGTGTAATCCGACCACCGGACGAAATGTTATGCCTCCTGCGGCGAACGGCTGCGCTCCTCCGACGTCGGGCGCGTTCCCTCCGAACATCTGCCTCGGAGTTCGTGCCGTGCATAGGAACGGCACGTGAGGGTCCTGAAGGCACGTCAGACGATACAGAGGTGGACGAGAGTGGACGGAAAGCACGCGGCATGAACAGATCACCGTCGACGTCCCATATGACTAGGATACCGCGGTTTTGTCATACGGGTGCGATCATACCAGCACAAATGCACCGGATCCCATCAGAACTCCGAAATTAAACCTGCTTGGGCGAGAGTAGTACTAGGATGGGGGACCTCCTGGGAAGTATTCGTGTTGCACCCCTCCTTTTACCTTTTTGAATCGTGAATTGCATCAGCAATTCTGCTCAGCGGCTGCGGAGCGAGCGATCCCTACACTTCGGGCTACTTTTCGGGGTTCATCGGTGCGCGCGATGAGAAAAAGTGCTGCGTATTTTAGAACCGTCTTCGTCTCGCCTTCGTAACGGCGCCCCGATCGGTGTAATCCGACCACCGGGCGTAATGTTATGCCTCCTGCGGCGAACGGTTGCGCTCCTCCGACGTCGGGCGCGTTCCCTCCGAACATCTACCTCGGAGTTCGTGCCGTGCATAGGAACGGCACGTGAGGGTCCTGAAGGCACGTCGGACGATACAGAAGTGGACGAGAGGGGACGGAAAGCACGCGGCATGAACAGATCACCGTCGACGTCCCATATGACTAGGATACCGCGGTTTCGTCAAACGAGTGCGATCATACCAGCACAAATGCACCGGATCCCATCAGAACTCCGAAGTTAAGCCTGCTTCGGCGAGAGTAGTACTAGGATGGGTGACCTCCAGGGAAGTCTTCGTGTTGCACCCCTCCTATTGCCTTTTTGAATCGTGAATTGCATTGGCAATTCTGCTCGACGCCTGGGGGGCGAGCGATCCCTGCGCTTCGGGCTACTTTTCGGGGTTCATCGGTGCGCGCGATTAGAAAAAGTGCTCTGTATTTTAGAACCGTCTTCCTCTCACCTTCGTAACGCCGCCCCGATCGGTGTAAGCCGACCACCGGGCGTAAAGTTATGCCTCCTACGGCGAACGGCTGCGCTCCTCCGACGTCGGGCGCGTTCCCTCCGAACATCTGCCTCGGAGTTCGTGCCATGCATAGGAACGGCACGTGAGGGTCCTGAAGGCACGTCGGACGATACAGAAGTGGACGAGAGGGGACGGAAAGCACGCGGCATGAACAGATCACCGTCGACGTCCCATATGACTAGGATACCGCGGTTTCGTCATACGGGTGCGATCATACCAGCACAAATGCACCGGATCCCATCAGAACTCCGAAATTAAACCTGCTTGGGCGAGAGTAGTACTAGGATGGGGGACCTCCTGGGAAGTATTCGTGTTGCACCCCTCCTTTTGCCTTTTTGAATCGTGAATTGCATCAGCAATTCTGCTCAGCGGCTGCGGAGCGAGCGATCCCTACACTTCGGGCTACTTTTCGGGGTTCATCGGTGCGCGCGATGAGAAAAAGTGCTGCGTATTTTAGAACCGTCTTCGTCTCGCCTTCGTAACGGCGCCCCGATCGGTGTAATCCGACCACCGGGCGTAATGTTATGCCTCCTGCGGCGAACGGTTGCGCTCCTCCGACGTCGGGCGCGTTCCCTCCGAACATCTACCTCGGAGTTCGTGCCGTGCATAGGAACGGCACGTGAGGGTCCTGAAGGCACGTCGGACGATACAGAAGTGGACGAGAGGGGACGGAAAGCACGCGGCATGAACAGATCACCGTCGACGTCCCATATGACTAGGATACCGCGGTTTCGTCATACGGGTGCGATCATACCAGCACAAATGCACCGGTTCCCATCAGAACTCCGAAGTTAAGCCTGCTTCGGCGAGAGTAGTACTAGGATGGGTGACCTCC
Source organism: Thalia dealbata (assembly GCA_030544415.1). NCBI lineage: Eukaryota > Viridiplantae > Streptophyta > Magnoliopsida > Zingiberales > Marantaceae > Thalia > Thalia dealbata. The sequence continues at coordinate 20,533,082 of CM060455.1, forward strand.
AGGGAAGTCTTCGTGTTGCACCCCTCCTATTGCCTTTTTGAATCGTGAATTGCATCGGCAATTCTGCTCGACGCTTGGGGGGCGAGCGATCCCTGCGCTTCGGGCTACTTTTCGGGGTTCATCGGTGCGCGCGATTAGAAAAAGTGCTCTGTATTTTAGAACCGTCTTCCTCTCACCTTCGTAACGCCGCCCCGATCGGTGTAAGCCGACCACCGGGCGTAAAGTTATGCCTCCTGCGGCGAACGGCTGCGCTCCTCCGACGTCGGGCGCATTCCCTCAGAACATCTGCCTCGGAGTTCGTGCCATGCATAGGAACGGCACGTGAGGGTCCTGAAGGCACGTCGGACGATACAGAAGTGGACGAGAGGGGACGGAAAGCACGCGGCATGAACAGATCACCGTCGACGTCCCATATGACTAGGATACCGCGGTTTCGTCATACGGGTGCGATCATACCAGCACAAATGCACCGGATCCCATCAGAACTCCGAAATTAAACCTGCTTTGGCGAGAGTAGTACTAGGATGGGGGACCTCCTGGGAAGTATTCGTGTTGCACCCCTCCTTTTGCCTTTTTGAATCGTGAATTGCATCGGCAATTCTGCTCGACGTCTGGGGGGCGAGCGATCCCTGCGCTTCGGGCTACTTTTCGGGGTTCATCGGTGCGCGCGATGAGAAAAAGTGCTCTGTATTTTAGAACCGTCTTCGTCTCGCCTTCGTAACGGCGCCCCGATCGGTGTAATCCGACCACCGGGCATAAAGTTATGCCTCCTGCGGCGAACGGCTGCGCTCCTCCGACGTCGGGCGCGTTCCCTCCGAACATCTGCCTCGGAGTTCGTGCCATGCATAGGAACGGCACGTGAGGGTCCTGAAGGCACGTCGGACGATACAGAAGTGGACGAGAGGGGACGGAAAGCACGCGGCATGAACAGATCACCGTCGACGTCCCATATGACTAGGATACCGCGGTTTCGTCATACGGGTGCGATCATACCAGCACAAATGCACCGGATCCCATCAGAACTCCGAAATTAAACCTGCTTTGGCGAGAGTAGTACTAGGATGGGGGACCTCCTGGGAAGTATTCGTGTTGCACCCCTCCTTTTGCCTTTTTGAATCGTGAATTGCATCGGCAATTCTGCTCGACGCCTGGGGGGCGAGCGATCCCTGCGCTTCGGGCTACTTTTCGGGGTTCATCGGTGCGCGCGATGTGAAAAAGTGCTCTGTATTTTAGAACCGTCTTCGTCTCGCCTTCGTAACGGCGCCCCGATCGGTGTAATCCGACCACCGGGCATAAAGTTATGCCTCCTGCGGCGAACGGCTGCGCTCCTCCGACGTCGGGCGCGTTCCCTCCGAACATCTGCCTCGGAGTTCGTGCCATGCATAGGAACGGCACGTGAGGGTACTGAAGGCACGTCGGACGATACAGAAGTGGACGAGAGGGGACGGAAAGCACGCGGCATGAACAGATCACCGTCGACGTCCCATATGACTAGGATACCGCGGTTTCGTCATACGGGTGCGATCATACCAGCACAAATGCACCGGATCCCATCAGAACTCCGAAATTAAACCTGCTTTGGCGAGAGTAGTACTAGGATGGGGGACCTCCTGGGAAGTATTCGTGTTGCACCCCTCCTTTTGCCTTTTTGAATCATGAATTGCATCGGCAATTCTGCTCGACGCCTGGGGGGCGAGCGATCCCTGCGCTTCGGGCTACTTTTCGGGGTTCATCGGTGCGCGCGATGAGAAAAAGTGCTGCATATTTTAGAACCGTCTTCGTCTCGCCTTCGTAACGGCGCCCCGATCGGTGTAATCCGACCACCGGGCGTAATGTTATGCCTCCTGCGGCGAACGGCTGCGCTCCTCCGACGTAGGGCGCGTTCCCTCGGAACATCTGCCTCGGAGTTCGTGTCGTGCATAGGAACGGCACGTGAGGGTCCTGAAGGCACGTCGGACGATACAGAAGTGGACGAGAGTGGACGGAAAGCACGCGGCATGAACAGATCACCGTCGACGTCCCATATGACTAGGATACCGCGGTTTTGTCATACGGGTGCGGTCATACCAGCACAAATGCACCGGATCCCATCAGAACTCCGAAATTAAACCTGCTTGGGCGAGAGTAGTACTAGGATGGGTGACCTCCTGGGAAGTATTCGTGTTGCACCCGTCCTTTTGCCTTTTTGAATCGTGAATTGCATCAGCAATTCTGCTCAGCGGCTGCGGAGCGAGCGATCCCTACATTTCGGGCTACTTTTCGGGGTTCATCGGTGCGCGCGATGAGAAAAAGTGCTGCGTATTTTAGAACCGTCTTCGTCTCGCCTTCGTAACGGCGCCCCGATCGGTGTAATCCGACCACCGGGCGTAATGTTATGCCTCCTGCGGCGAACGGCTGCGCTCCTCCGACGTTGGGCGCGTTCCCTCCGAACATCTGCCTCGGAGTTCGTGTCGTGCATAGGAACGGCACGTGTGGGTCCTGAAGGCACGTCGGACGATACAGAAGTGGACGAGAGGGGACGGAAAGCACGCGGCATGAACAGATCACCGTCGACGTCCCATATGACTAGGATACAGCGGTTTCGTCATACGGGTGCGATCATACCAGCACAAATGCACCGGATCCCATCAGAACTCCGAAGTTAAGCCTGCTTGGGCGGGAGTAGTACTAGGATGGGTGACCTCCTGGGAAGTCTTCGTGTTGCACCCCTCCTTTTGCGTTTTTGAATCGTGAATTGCATCAGCAATTCTGCTCGACTACTGGGGAGCGAGCGATCCCTGCGGTTCGGGCTACTTTTCGGGGTTCATCGGTGCGCGCGATGAGAAAAAGTGCTTTGTATTTTAGAACCATCTTCGTCTCGCCTTCGTAACGCCGCCCCGATCGGTGTAATCCGACCACCGAGCGTAAAGTTATGCCTCCTGCGGCGAACGGCTGCGCTCCTCCGACGTCGGGCGCGTTCCCTCCGAACATCTGCCTCGGAGTTCGTGCCGTGCATAGGAACGGCACGTGAGGGTCCTGAAGACACGTCGGATGATACAGAAGTGGACGAGAGGGGACGGAAAGCACGCGGCATGAACTGATCACCGTCGACGTCCCAAATGACTAGGATACCGCGGTTTCGTCATACGGGTGTGATAATACCAGTACAATTGCACCGGATCCCATCAGAACTCCGAAGTTAAGCCTGCTCGGGCGAGAGTAGTACTAGGATGGGTGACCTCCTGGGAAGTCTTCGTGTTGCACCCCTCTTTTTGCCTATTTGAATCGTGAATTGCATCAGCAATTCTGCTCGACGATTGGGGAGCGAGCGATCCCTGCGCTTCGGGCTACTTTTCGGGGTTCATCCGTGCGCGCGATGAGAAAAAGTGCTGCATATTTTAGAACCGTCTTCGTCTCGCCTTCGTAACGGCGCCCCGATCGGTGTAATCCGACCACCGGGCGTAATGTTATGCCTCCTGCGGCGAACGGCTGCGCTCCTCCGACGTCGGGCGCGTTCCCTCCGAACATCTGCCTCGGAGTTCGTGCCGTGCATAGGAACGGCACGTGAGGGTCCTGAAGACACGTCGGATGATACAGAAGTGGACGAGAGGGGACGGAAAGCACGCGGCATGAACTGATCACCGTCGACGTCCCAAATGACTAGGATACCGCGGTTTCGTCATACGGGTGTGATAATACCAGCACAAATGCACCGGATCCCATCAAAACTCCGAAGTTAAGCCTGCTCGGGCGAGAGTAGTACTAGGATGGGTGACCTCTAGGGAAGTCTTCGTGTTGCACCCCTCCTTTTGCCTTTTTGAATCGTGAATTGCATCGGCAATTCTGCTCGACGCCTGGGGGGCGAGCGATCCCTGCGCTTCGGGCTACTTTTCGGGGTTCATCGGTGCGCGCGATGAGAAAAAGTGCTCTGTATTTTAGAACCATCTTCGTCTCGCCTTCGTAACGGCACCCCGATCGGTGTAATCCGACCACCGGGCGTAATGTTATGCCTCCTGCGGCGAACGGCTGCGCTCCTCCGACGTAGGGCGCGTTCCCTCCGAACATCTGCCTCGGAGTTCGTGCCGTGCATAGGAACGGCACGTCAGGGTCCTGAAGGCACGTCGGACGATACAGAAGTGGACGAGAGGGGACGGAAAGCACGCGGCATGAACAGATCACCGTCGACGTCCCATATGACTAGGATAACGCGGTTTCGTTATACGGGTGCGATCATACCAGCACAAATGCACCGGATCCCATCAGAACTCCGAAGTTAAGCCTGCTTGGGCGAGAGTAGTACTAGGATGGGTGACCTCCTGGGAAGTCTTTGTGTTGCACCCCTCCTTTTGCCTTTTTGAATCGTGAATTGCATCAGCAATTTTGCTCGGCGGCTGCGGAGCGAGCGATCCCTGCGCTTCGGGCTACTTTTCGGGGTTCATCGGTGCACGCGATGAGAAAAAGTGCTCTGTATTTTAAACCGTCTTCGTCTCGCCTTCGTAACGGCGCCCCGATCGGTGTAATCCGACCACCGGACGTAAAGTTATGCCTCCTGCGGCGAACGGCTGCGCTCCTTCGACGTCGGGCGCGTTCCCTCCGAACATCTGCCTCGGAGTTCGCGCCGTGCATAGAAACGGCACGTGAGGGTCCTGAAGGCACGTCGGACGATACAGAAGTGGACGAGAGGGGACGGAAAGCACGCGGCATGAACAGATCACCGTCGACGTCCCATATGACTAGGATACCGCGGTTTCGTCATACGGGTGCGATCATACCAGCACAAATGCACCGGATCCCATCAGAACTCCGAAGTTAAGCCAGATTGGGCGAGAGTAGTACTAGGATGGGTGACCTCTAGGGAAGTCTTCGTGTTGCACCCCTCCTTTTGCCTTTTTGAATCGTGAATTGCATCGGCAATTCTGCTCGACGCCTGGGGAGCAAGCGATCCCTGCGCTTCGGGCTACTTTTCGGGGTTCATCTGTGCGCGCGATGAGAAAAAGTGCTGCGTATTTTAGAACCGTCGTCGTCTCGCCTTCGTAACGGCGCCCCGATCGGAGTAATCCAACCACCGGGCGTAATGTTATGCCTCCTGCGGCGAACGGCTGCGCTCCTCCGACGTCGGGCGGGTTCCCTCCGAACATCTGCCTCGGAGTTCGTGTCGTGCATAAGAACGGCACGTGAGGGTCCTGAAGGCACGTCGGACGATATAAAAGTGGACGAGAGGGGACGGAAAGCACGCGGCATGAACATATTACCGTCGACGTCCCATATGACTAGGATACCGCGGTTCGATTATACGGGTGCGATCATACCAGCACAAATGCACCGGATCCCATCAGAACTCCGAAGTTAAGCCTGCTTGGGCGAGAGTAGTACTAGGATGGGTGACCTCCGGGGAAGTCTTCGTGTTGCACCCCTCCTTTTGCCTTTTTGAATCGTGAATTGCATCAGCAATTCTGCTCGGCGGCTGCGGAGCGAGCGATCCCTGCGCTTCGGGCAACTTTTCGGGGTTCATCGGTGCGCGCGATGAGAAAAAGTGCTTCGTATTTTAGAACCGTCTTCGTCTCGCCTTCGTAACGCCGCCCCGATCGGTGTAATCCGACCACCGGGCGTAAAGTTATGCCTCCTGCGGCGAACGGCTGCGCTCCTCCGACGTCGGACGCGTTCCCTCCGAACATCTGCCTCGGAGTTCGTGCCGTGCATAGGAACGGCACGTGAGGGTCCTGAAGGCACGTCGGACGATACAGAAGTGGACGAGAGGGGACGGAAAGCACGCGGCATGAACAGATCACCGTCGACGTCCCATATGACTAGGATACCGCGGTTTCGTCATACGGGTGCGATCATACGAGCACAAATGCACCGGATCCCATCAGAACTCCGAAGTTAAGCCTGCTTGGGCGAGAGTAGTACTAGGATGGGTGACCTCCAGGGAAGTCTTCGTGTTGCACCCCTCCTTTTGCCTTTTTGAATCGTGAATTGCATCGGCAATTCTGCTCGACGCTTGGGGGGCGAGCGATCCCTGCGCTTCGGGCTACTTTTCGGGGTTCATCGGTCCGCGCGATGAGAAAAAGTGCTCTGTATTTTAGAACCATCTTCGTCTCGCCTTCGTAACGCCGCCCCGATCGGTGTAATCCGACCACCGGGCGTAAAGTTATGCCTCCTGCAGCGAACGGCTGCGCTCCTCCGACGTGGGGCGCGTTCCCTCCGAACATCTGCCTCGGAGTTCGTGCCATGCATAGGAACGGCACGTGAGGGTCCTAAGGCACGTCGGACGATACAGAAGTGGACGAGAGGGGACGGAAAGCACGCGGCATGAACAGATCACCGTCGACGTCCCATACGATTAGGATACCGCGGTTTTGTCATACGGGTGCGATCATACCAGCACAAATGCACCGAATCCCATCAGAACTCCGAAATTAAGCCTGCTTGGGCGAGAGTAGTACTAGGATGGGTGACCTCGTGGGAAGTCTTCGTGGTTGCACCCCTCCTTTTGCCTTTTTGAATCGTGAATGACATCAGCAATTCTGCTCGGCGGCTGCGGAGCGAGCGATCCCTGCGCTTCGGGCTACTTTTCGGGGTTCATCGGTGCGCGCGATGAGAAAAAGTGCTCCGTATTTTAGAACCGTCTTCGTCTCGCCTTCGTAACGGCGCCCCGATCGGTTTAATCCGAACACCGGACGTAAAGTTATGCCTCCTGCGGCGAACGGCTGCGCTCCTCCGACGTCGGGAGCGTTCCCTCCGAACATCTGCCTCGGAGTTCGTGACGTGCATGTGAACGGCACGTGAGGGTCCTGAAGGCACGTCGGATGATACAGAAGTGGACGAGAGGGGACGGAAAGCACGCGGCATGAACAGATCACCGTCGACGTCCCATATGACTAGGATACCGCGGTTTCGTTATACGGGTGCGATCATACCAGCACAAATGCACCGGATCCCATCAGAACTCCGAAGCTAAGCCTGCTTGGGCGAGAGTAGTACTAGGATGGGTGACCTCTAGGGAAGTCTTCGTGTTGTACCCCTCCTTTTGCCTTTTTGAATCGTGAATTGCATCGGCAATTCTGCTCGACGCTTGGGGAGCAAGCGATCCCTTCGCTTCGGGATACTTTTCGGGGTTCATCTGTGCGCGCGATGAGAAAAAGTGCTGCGTATTTTAGAACCGTCTTCGTCTCGCCTTCGTAACGGTGCCCCGATCGGTGTAATCCGACCACCGGGCGTAATGTTATGCCTCCTGCGGCGAACGGCTGCGCTCCTCCGACGTCGGGCGCGTTCCCTCCGAACATCTACCTCGGAGTTCGTGTCGTGCATAGGAACGGCACGTGAGGGTCCTGAAGGCACGTCGGACGATACAGAAGTGGACGAGAGGGGACGGAAAGCACGCGGCATGAACAGATCACCGTCGACGTCCCATATGACTAGGATTCCGCGGTTTCTCATACGGGTGCGATCATACCAGCACAAATGCACCGGATCCCATCAGAACTCCGAAGTTAAGCCTGCTTGGGCGAGAGTAGTACTAGGATGGGTGACCTCCTGGGAAGTCTTTGTGTTGCACCCCTCCTTTTGCCTTTTTGAATCGTGAATTGCATCAGCAATTTTGCTCGGCGGCTGCGGAGCGAGCGATCCCTGCGCTTCGGGCTACTTCTCGGGGTTCATCGGTGCACGCCTTCGTAACGCCGCCCCGATCGGTGTAATCCGACCACCGGGCGTAAAGTTATGCCTCCTGCAGCGAACGGCTGCGCTCCTCCGACGTGGGGCGCGTTCCCTCCGAACATCTGCCTCGGAGTTCGTGCCATGCATAGGAACGGCACGTGAGGGTCCTAAGGCACGTCGGACGATACAGAAGTGGACGAGAGGGGACGGAAAGCACGCGGCATGAACAGATCACCGTCGACGTCCCATACGACTGGGATACCGCGGTTTTGTCATACGGGTGCGATCATACCAGCACAAATGCACCGAATCCCATCAGAACTCCGAAATTAAGCCTGCTTGGGCGAGAGTAGTACTAGGATGGGTGACCTCCTGGGAAGTCTTCGTGGTTGCACCCCTCCTTTTGCCTTTTTGAATCGTGAATGACATCAGCAATTCTGCTCGGCGGCTGCGGAGCGAGCGATCCCTGCGCTTCGGGCTACTTTTCGGGGTTCATCTGTGCGCGCGATGAGAAAAAGTGCTCCGTATTTTAGAACCGTCGTCGTCTCGCCTTCGTAACGGCGCCCCGATCGGTGTAATCCAACCACCGGGCGTAAAGTTATGCCTCCTGCGGCGAACGGCTGCGCTCCTCCGACGTCGGGAGCGTTCCCTCCGAACATCTGCCTCGGAGTTCGTGACGTGCATGTGAACGGCACGTGAGGGTCCTGAAGGCACGTCGGATGATACAGAAGTGGACGAGAGGGGACGGAAAGCACGCGGCATGAACAGATCACCGTCGACGTCCCATATGACTAGGATACCGCGGTTTCGTTATACGGGTGCGATCATACCAGCACAAATGCACCGGATCCCATCAGAACTCCGAAGCTAAGCCTGCTTGGGCGAGAGTAGTACTAGGATGGGTGACCTCCGGGGAAGTCTTCGTGTTGTACCCCTCCTTTTGCCTTTTTGAATCGTGAATTGCATCGGCAATTCTGCTCGACGGCTGCGGAGCGAGCGATCCCTTCGCTTCGGGATACTTTTCGGGGTTCATCTGTGCGCGCGATGAGAAAAAGTGCTGCGTATTTTAGAACCGTCTTCGTCTCGCCTTCGTAACGGCGCCCCGATCCGTGTAATCCGACCACCGGGCGTAATGTTATGCCTCCTGCGGCGAACGGCTGCGCTCCTCCGACGTCGGGCGCGTTCCCTCCGAACATCTACCTCGGAGTTCGTGTCGCGCATAGGAACGGCACGTGAGGGTCCTGAAGGCACGTCGGACGATACAGAAGTGGACGAGAGGGGACGGAAAGCACGCGGCATGAACAGATCACCGTCGACGTCCCATATGACTAGGATTCCGCGGTTTCTCATACGGGTGCGATCATACCAGCACAAATGCACCGGATCCCATCAGAACTTCGAAGTAAAGCCTGCTTGGGCCAGAGTAGTACTAGGATGGGTGACCTCCTGGGAAGTCTTCGTGTTGCACCCCTCCTTTTGCCTTTTTGAATCGTGAATTGCATCAGCAATTCTGCTCGACGCCTGGGGAGCAAGCGATCCCTGCACTTCGGGCTACTTTTCGGGGTTAATCGGTGCGCGCGATGAGAAAAATTGCTCGTATTTTAGAACCGTCATCGTCTCGCCTTCGTAACGCCGCCCCGATCGGTGTAATCCGACCTCCGGGCGTAAAGTTATGCATCCTGCGGCGAACGGCTGCGCTCCTCCGACGTCGGGCGCGTTCCCTCCGAACATATGCCTCGGAGTTCGTGTCGTGCATAGGAACGGCACGTGAGGGTCCTGAAGGCACGTCGGACGATACAGAAGTGGACGAGAGGGGACGGAAAGCACGCGGCATGAACAGATCACCGTCGACGTCCCATATGACTAGGATACCGCGGTTCGATTATACGGGTGCGATCATACCAGCACAAATGCACCGGATCCCATCAGAACTCCGAAGTTAAGCCTGCTTGGGCGAGAGTAGAACTAGGATGGGTGACCTCTTGGGAAGTCTTCGTGTTGCACCCCTCCTTTTGCCTTTTTGAATCGTGAATTGCATCAGCAATTCTGCTCGGCGGCTGCGGAGCGAGCGATCCCTGCGCTTCGGGCTACTTTTCGGGGTTCATCGGTGCGCGCGATGAGAAAAAGTGCTCTGTATTTTAGAACCGTCTTCGTCTCGCCTTCGTAACGGCGGCCCGATCGGTGTAATCCGACCACCGGGCGTAAAGTTATGCCTCCTGCGGCGAACGGCTGCGCTCCTCCGACGTCGGGCGCGTTCCCTCCGAACATCTGCCTCGGAGTTCGTGCCATGCATAGGAACGGCACGTGAGGGTCCTGAAGGCACGTCGGACGATACAGAAGTGGACGAGAGGGGACGGAAAGCACGCGGCATGAACAGATCACCGTCGACGTCCCATATGACTAGGATACCGCGGTTCGATTATACGGGTGCGATCATACCAGCACAAATGCACCGGATCCCATCAGAACTCCGAAGCTAAGCCTGCTTGGGCGAGAGTAGTACTAGGATGGGTGACCTCCTGGGAAGTCTTCGTGTTGCACCCCTCCTTTTGCTTTTTTGAATCGTGAATTGCATCAGCAATTCTGCTCGGCGGCTGCGGAGCGAGCGATCCCTGCGCTTCGGGCAACTTTTCGGGGTTCATCGATGCGCGCGATGAGAAAAAGTGCTGCGTATTTTAGAACCGTCTTCGTCTCGCCTTCGTAACGGCGCCCCGATCCGTGTAATCCGACCACCGGGCGTAATGTTATGCCTCCTGCGGCGAACGGCTGCGCTCCTCCGACGTCGGGCGCGTTCCCTCCGAACATCTGCCTCGGAGTTCGTGCCTTGCATAGGAACGGCACGTGAGGGTCCTGAAGGCACGTCGGACGATACAGAAGTGGACGAGAGGGGACGGAAAGCACGCGGCATGAACAGATCACCGTCGACATCCCATATGACTAGGATACCGCGGTTTCGTCATACGGGTGCGATCATACCAGCACAAATGCACCGGATCCCATCAGAACTTCGAAGTAAAGCCTGCTTGGGCCAGAGTAGTACTAGGATGGGTGACCTCCTGGGAAGTCTTCGTGTTGCACCCCTCATTTTGCCTTTTTGAATCGTGAATTGCATCAGCAATTCTGCTCGACGCCTGGGGAGCAAGCGATCCCTGCACTTCGGGCTACTTTTCAGGGTTAATCGGTGCGCGCGATGAGAAAAATTGCTCGAATTTTAGAACCGTCATTGTCTCGCCTTCGTAACGCCGCCTCGATCGGTGTAATCCGACCTCCGGGCGTAAAGTTATGCATCCTGCGGCGAACGGCTGCGCTCCTCCGACGTCGGGCGCGTTCCCTCCGAACATCTGCCTCGGAGTTCGTGTCGTGCATAGGAACGGCACGTGAGGGTCCTGAAGGCACGTCGGACGATACAGAAGTGGACGAGAGGGGACGGAAAGCACGCGGCATGAACAGATCACCGTCGACGTCCCATATGACTAGGATACCGCGGTTCGATTATACGGGTGCGATCATACCAGCACAAATGCACCGGATCCCATCAGAACTCCGAAGTTAAGCCTGCTTGGGCGAGAGTAGTACTAGGATGGGTGACCTCCTGGGAAGTCTTCGTGTTGAACCCCTCCTTTTGCCTTTTTGAATCGTGAATTGCATCAGCAATTCTGCTCGGCGGCTGCGGAGCGAGCGATCCCTGCGCTTCGGGCTACTTTTCGGGGTTCATCGGTGCACGCGATGAGAAAAAGTGCTCTGTATTTTAGAACCGTCTTCGTCTCGCCTTCGTAACGGCGGCCCGATCGGTGTAATCCGACCACCGGGCGTAAAGTTATGCCTCCTGCGGCGAACGGCTGCGCTCCTCCGACGTCGGGCGCGTTCCCTCCGAACATCTGCCTCGGAGTTCGTGCCATGCATAGGAACGGCACGTGAGGGTCCTGAAGGCACGTCGGACGATACAGAAGTGGACGAGAGGGGACGGAAAGCACGCGGCATGAACAGATCACCGTCGACGTCCCATATGACTAGGATACCGCGGTTCGATTATACGGGTGCGATCATACCAGCACAAATGCACCGGATCCCATCAGAACTCCGAAGTTAAGCCTGCTTGGGCGAGAGTAGTACTAGGATGGGTGACCTCCTGGGAAGTCTTCGTGTTGCACCCCTCCTTTTGCTTTTTTGAATCGTGAATTGCATCAGCAATTCTGCTCGGCGGCTGCGGAGCGAGCGATCCCTGCGCTTCGGGCAACTTTTCGGGGTTCATCGATGCGCGCGATGAGAAAAAGTGCTTCGTATTTTAGAACCGTCTTCGTCTCGCCTTCGTAACGGCGGCCCGATCGGTGTAATCCGACCACCGGGCGTAAAGTAATGCCTCCTGAGGCGAACGGCTGCGCTCCTCCGACGTCGGGCGCGTTCCCTCCGAACATCTGCCTCGGAGTTCGTGCCATGCATAGGAACGGCACGTGAGGGTCCTGAAGGCACGTCGGACGATACAGAAGTGGACGAGAGGGGACGGAAAGCACGCGGCATGAACAGATCACCGTCGACGTCCCATATGACTAGGATACCGCGGTTCGATTATACGGGTGCGATCATACCAGCACAAATGCACCGGATCCCATCAGAACTCCGAAGTTAAGCCTGCTTGGGCGAGAGTAGTACTAGGATGGGTGACCTCCTGGGAAGTCTTCGTGTTGCACCCCTCCTTTTGCTTTTTTGAATCGTGAATTGCATCAGCAATTCTGCTCGGCGGCTGCGGAGCGAGCGATCCCTGCGCTTCGGGCAACTTTTCGGGGTTCATCGATGCGCGCGATGAGAAAAAGTGCTTCGTATTTTAGAACCGTCTTCGTCTCGCCTTCGTAACGGCGCCCCGATCGGTGTAATCCGACCACCGAGCGTAAAGTTATGCCTCCTGCGGCGAACGGCTGCGCTCCTCCGACGTCGGGCGCGTTCCCTCCGAACATCTGCCTCGGAGTTCGTGCCGTGCATAGGAACGGCACGTGAGGGTCCTGAAGGCACGTCGGACGATACAGAAGTGGACGAGAGGGGACGGAAAGCACGCGGCATCAACAGATCACCGTCGACGTCCCATATGACTAGGATACCGCGGTTTCGTCATACGGGTGCGATCATACCGGCACAAATGCACCGGATCCCATCAGAACTCCGAAGTCAAGCCTGCTTGGGCGGGAGTAGTACTAGGATGGGTGACCTCCTGGGAAGTCTTCGTGTTGCACCCCTCCTTTTGCTTTTTTGAATCGTGAATTGCATCAGCAATTCTGCTCGGCGGCTGCGGAGCGAGCGATCCCTGCGCTTCGGGCAACTTTTCGGGGTTCATCGGTGCGCGCGATGAGAAAAAGTGCTTTGTATTTTAGAACCGTCTTCGTCTCGCCTTCGTAACGGCGCCCCGATCGGTGTAATCCGACCACCGGGCGTAAAGTTATGCCTCCTGAGGCGAACGGCTGCGCTCCTCCGACGTCGGGCTCGTTCCCTCCGAACATCTGCCTCGGAGTTCGTGCCGTGCATAGGAACGGCACGTGAGGGTCCTGAAGGCACGTCGGACGATACAGAAGTGGACGAGAGGGGACGGAAAGCACGCGGCATCAACAGATCACCGTCGACGTCCCATATGACTAGGATACCGCAGTTTCGTCATACGGGTGCGATCATACCGGCACAAATGCACCGGATCCCATCAGAACTCCGAAGTCAAGCCTGCTTGGGCGGGAGTAGTACTAGGATGGGTGACCTCCTGGAAAGTCTTCGTGTTGCACCCCTCCTTTTGCCTTTTTGAATCATGAATTACATCAGCAATTCTGCTCGACGACTGGGGAGCGAGCGTCCCTCCGCTTCGGGCTACTTTTCGGGGTTCATCGGTGCGCGCGATGAGAAAAAATGCTCCGTATTTTAGAACCGTCTTCGTCTCGCCTTCGTAACGGCGCCCCGATCCGTGTAATCCGACCACCGGGCGTAATGTTATGCCTCCTGCGGCGAACGGCTGCGCTCCTCCGACGTCGGGCGCGTTCCCTCCGAACATCTGCCTCGGAGTTCGTGTCGTGCATAGGAACGGCACGTGAGGGTCCTGAAGGCACGTCGGACGATACAGAAGTGGACGAGAGGGGACGGAAAGCACGCGGCATGAACAGATCACCGTCGACGTCCCATATGACTAGGATACCGCGGTTTCGTCGTACGGGTGCGATCATACCAGCACAAATGCACCGGATCCCATCAGAACTCCGAAGTAAAGCCTGCTTGGGCCAGAGTAGTACTAGGATGGGTGACCTCCTGGGAAGTCTTCGTGTTGCACCCCTCCTTTTGCCTTTTTGAATCGTGAATTGCATCAGCAATTCTGCTCGACGCCGGGGAGCAAGCGATCCCTGTACTTCGGGCTACTTTTCGGGGTTCATCGATGCGCGCGATGAGAAAAAGTGCTTCGTATTTTAGAACCGTCTTCGTCTCGCCTTCGTAACGGCGCCCCGATCGGTGTAATCCGACCACAGGGCGTAAAGTTATGCCTCCTACGGCGAACGGCTGCGCTACTCCGACGTCGGGCGCGTTCCCTCCGAACATCTGCCTCGGAGTTCGTGCCGTGCATAGGAACGGCACGTGAGGGTCCTGAAGGCACGTCGGACGATACAGAAGTGGACGAGAGGGGACGGAAAGCACGCGGCATGAACAGATCACCGTCGACGTCCCATATGACTAGGATACCGCGGTTCGATTATACGGGTGCGATCATACCAGCACAAATGCACCGGATCCCATCAGAACTCCGAAGTTAAGCCTGCTTGAGCGAGAGTAGTACTAGGATGGGTGACCTCCTGGGAAGTCTTCGTGTTGCACCCCTCCTTTTGCCTTTTTGAATCGTGAATTGCATCAGCAATTCTGCTCGGCGGCTGCGGAGCGAGCGATCCCTGCGCTTCGGGTTACTTTTCAGGGTTCATCGGTGCGCGCGATGAGAAAAAATGCTCCGTATTTTAGAACCGTCTTCGTCTCGCCTTCGTAACGGCGCCCCGATCGGTGTAATCCGACCACCGGGCGTAAAGTTATGCCTCCTGCGGCGAACGGCTGCGCTCCTCCGACGTCGGGCGCGTTCCCTCCGAACATCTGCCTCGGAGTTCGTGCCGTGCATAGGAACGGCACGTGAGGGTCCTGAAGGCACGTCGGACGATACAGAAGTGGACGAGAGGGGACGGAAAGCACGCGGCATGAACAGATCACCGTCGACGTCCCATATGACTAGGATACAGCGGTTTCGTCATACGGGTGCGATCATACCAGCACAAATGCACCGGATCCCATCAGAACTCCGAAGTTAAGCCTGCTTGGGCGGGAGTAGTACTAGGATGGGTGACCTCCTGGGAAGTCTTCGTGTTGCACCCCTCCTTTTGCCTTTTTGAATCGTGAATTGCATCAGCAAATCTGCTCGACGACTGGGGAGCGAGCGATCCCTGCGCTTCGGGCTACTTTTCGGGGTTCATCGGTGCGCGCGATGAGAAAAAGTGCTCTGTATTTTAGAACCGTCTTCGTCTCGCCTTCGTAACGCCGCCCCGATCGGAGTAATCCGTCCACCGGGCGTAAAGTTATGCCTCCTGCGGCGAACGGCTGTGCTCCTCCGACGTCGGGCGCGTTCCCTCCGAACATCTGCCTCGGAGTTCGTGCCGTGCATATGAACGGCACGTGAGGGTCCTGAAGGCACGTCGGACGATACAGAAGTGGACGAGAGGGGACGGAAAGCACGCGGCATGAACAGATCACCGTCGACATCCCATATGACTAAGATACCGCGGTTCGATTATACGGGTGCGATCATACCAGCACAAATGCACCGGATCCCATCAGAACTCCGAAGTTAAGCCTGCTTGGGCGAGAGTAGTACTAGGATGGGTGACCTCCTGGGAAGTCTTCGTGTTGCACCCCTCCTTTTGCCTTTTTGAATCGTGAATTGCATCCGCAATTCTGCTCGGCGGCTGGGGAGCGAGCGATCCCTGCGCTTCGGGCTACTTTTCGGGGTTCATCGGTGCGCGCGATGAGAAAAAGTGCTGCGTATTTTAGAACCGTCTTCGTCTCGCCTTCGTAACGCCGCCCCGATCGGTGTAATCCGACCACCGGGCGTAAAGTTATGCCTCCTGCGGCGAACGGCTGCGCTCCTCCGACGTCGGGCGCGTTCCCTCCGAACATCTGCCTCGGAGTTCGTGCCGTGCATAGGAACGGCACGTGAGGGTCCTGAAGGCACGTCGGACGATACAGAAGTGGACGAGAGGGGACGGAAAGCACGCGGCATGAACAGATCACCGTCGACGTCCCATATGACTAGGATACAGCGGTTTCGTCATACGGGTGCGATCATACCAGCACAAATGCACCGGATCCCATCAGAACTCCGAAGTTAAGCCTGCTTGGGCGGGAGTAGTACTAGGATGGGTGACCTCCTGGGAAGTCTTCGTGTTGCACCCATCCTTTTGCCTTTTTGAATCGTGAATTGCATCAGCAATTCTGCTCGACGACTAGGGAGCGAGCGATCCCTGCGCTTCGGGCTACTTTTCGGGGTTCATCAGTGCGCGCGATGAGAAAAAGTGCTTCGTATTTTAGAACCGTCTTCGTCTCGCCTTCGTAACGGCGCCCCGATCGGTGTAATCCGACCACCGGGCGTAATGTTATGCCTCCTGCGGCGAACGGCTGCGCTCCTCCGACGTCGGGCGCGTTCCCTCCGAACATCTGCCTCGGAGTTCGTGCCGTGCATAGGAACGGCACGTGAGGGTCCTGAAGGCACGTCGGACGATACAGAAGTGGACGAGAGGGGACGGAAAGCACGCGGCATGAACAGATCACCGTCGACGTCCCATATGACTAGGATACCGCGGTTTCGTCAAACGGGTGCGATCATACCAGCACAAATGCACCGGATCCCATCCGAACTCCGAAGTTAAGCCTGCTTGGGCGGGAGTAGTACTAGGATGGGTGACCTCCTGGGAAGTCTTCGTGTTGCACCCATCCTTCTGCCATTTTGAATCGTGAATTGCATCAGCAATTCTGCTCGACGACTGGGGAGCGAGCGATCCCTGCGCTTCGGGCTACTTTTCGGGGTTCATCGATGCGCGCGATGAGAAAAAGTGCTTCGTATTTTAGAACCGTCTTCGTCTCGCATTCGTAACGCCGCCCCGATCGGTGTAATCCGACCACCGGGCGTAAAGTTATGCCTCCTGCGGCGAACGGCTGCGCTCCTCCGACGTCGGGCGCGTTCCCTCCGAACATCTGCCTCGGAGTTCGTGCCGTGCATAGGAACGGCACGTGAGGGTCCTGAAGGCACGTCGGACGATACAGAAGTGGACGAGAGGGGACGGAAAGCACGCGGCATGAACAGATCACCGTCGACGTCCCATATGACTAGGATACCGCAGTTCGATTATACGGGTGCGATCATACCAGCACAAATGCACCGGATCCCATCAGAACTCCGAAGTTAAGCCTGCTTGGGCGAGAGTAGTACTAGGATGGGTGACCTCCTGGGAAGTCTTCGTGTTGCATCCCTCCTTTTGCCTTTTTGAATCGTGAATTGCATCAGCAATTCTGCTCGGCGGCTGCGGAGCGAGCGATCCCTGCGCTTCGGGCAACTTTTCGGGGTTCATCGATGCGCGCGATGAGAAAAAGTGCTTCGTATTTTAGAACCGTCTTCGTCTCGCCTTCGTAACGCCGCCCCGATCGGTGTAATCCGACCACCGAGCGTAAAGTTATGCCTCCTGCGGCGAACGGCTGCGCTCCTCCGACGTCGGGCGCGTTCCCTCCGAACATCTGCCTCGGAGTTCGTGCCGTGCATAGGAACGGCACGTGAGGGTCCTGAAGGCACGTCGGACGATACAGAAGTGGACGAGAGGGGACGGAAAGCACGCAGCATGAACAGATCACCGTCGAGGTCCCATATGACTAGGATACCGCGGTTCGATTATACGGGTGCGATAATACCAGCACAAATGCACCGGATCCCATCAGAACTCCGATGTTAAGCCTGCTTGGGCGAGAGTAGTACTAGGATGGGTGACCTCCTGGGAAGGCTTCGTGTTGCACCCCTCCTTTTGCCTTTTTGAATCGTGAATTGCATCAGCAATTCTGCTCGGCGGCTGCGGAGCGAGCGATCCCTGCGCTTCGGGCTACTTTTCGGGGTTCATAGGTGCGCGCGATTAGAAAAAGTGCTCTGTATTTTAGAACCGTCTTCGTCTCGCCTTCGTAACGGCGCCCCGATCGGTGTAATCCGACCACCGGGCGTAAAGTTATGCCTCCTGCGGCGAACGGCTGCGCTCCTCCGACGTCGGGCGCGTTCCCTCCGAACATCTGCCTCGGAGTTCGTGTCGTGCATAGGAACGGCACGTGAGGGTCCTGAAGGCACGTCGGACGATACAGAAGTGGACGAGAGGGGACGGAAAGCACGCGGCATGAACTGATCACCGTCGACGTCCCATATGACTAGGATACCGCGGTTCGATTATACGGGTGCGATAATACCGGCACAAATGCACCGGATCCCATCAGAACTCCGAAGTTAAGCCTGCTTGGGCGAGAGTAGTACTAGGATGGGGGAAGTCTTCGTGTTGCACCCCTCCTTTTGCCTTTTTGAATCGTGAATTGCATCAGCAATTCTGCTCGGCGGCTGCGGAGCGAGCGATCCCTGCGCTTCGAGCTACTTTTCGGGGTTCATCGGTGCGCGCGATGAGAAAAAGTGCTTCCTATTTTAGAACCGTCTTCGTCTCGCCTTCGTAACGGCGCCCCGATCGGTGTAATCCGACCACCGGGCGTAATGTTATGCCTCCTGCGGCGAACGGCTGCGCTCCTCCGACGTCAGGCGCGTGCCCTCCGAACATCTGCCTCGGAGTTCGTGCCGTGCATAGGAACGGCACGTGAGGGTCCTGAAGGCACGTCGGACGATACAGAAGTGGACGAGAGGGGACGGAAAGCACGCGGCATCAACAGATCACCGTCGACGTCCCATATGACTAGGATACCGCGGTTTCGTCATACGGGTGCGATCATACCGGCACAAATGCACCGGATCCCATCAGAACTTCGAAGTTAAGCCTGCTTCGGCAGGAGTAGTACTAGGATGGGTGACCTCCTGGGAAGTCTTCGTGTTGCACCCCTCCTTTTGCCTTTTTGAATCATGAATTGCATCAGCAATTCTGCTCGACGACTGGGGAGCGAGCGTCCCTACGCTTCGGGCTACTTTTCGGGGTTCATCGGTGCGCGCGATGAGAAAAAATGCTCTGTATTTTAGAACCGTCTTCGTCTCGCCTTCGTAAAGGCGCCACGATCGGTGTAATCCGACCACCGGGCGTAATGTTATGCCTCCTGCGGCGAACGGCTGCGCTCGTCCGACGTCGGGCGCGTTCCCTCCGAACATCTGCCTCGGAGTTCGTGTCGTGCATAGGAACGACACGTGAGGGTCCTGAAGGCACGTCGGACGATACAGAAGTGGACGAGAGGGGACGAAAAGTACGCGGCATGAACAGATCACCGTCGACGTCCCATATGACTAGGATACCGCGGTTTTGTCATACGGGTGCGAACATACCAGCACAAATGCACCGGATCCCATCAGAACACTGAAGTTAAGCCTGCTTGGGCGGGAGTAGTACTAGGATGGGTGACCTCCTGGGAAGTCTTCGTGTTGCACCCCTCCTTTTGCCTTTTTGAATCGTGAATTGCATCAGCAATTCTGCTCGACGATTGGGGAGCGAGCGATCCCTGCGCTTCGGGCTACTTTTCGGGGTTCATCGGTGCGCGCGATGAGAAAAAGTGCTTCGTATTTTAGAACCGTCTTCGTCTCGCCTTCGTAACGCCGCCCCGATCGGTGTAATCCGACCACCGGGCGTAAAGTTATGCCTCCTGCGGCGAACAGCTGCGCTCCTCCGACGTCGGGCGCGTTCCCTCCGAACATCTGCCTCGGAGTTCGTGCCGTGCATAGGAACGGCACGTGAGGGTCCTGAAGGCACGTCGGACGATACAGAAGTGGACGAGAGGGGACGGAAAGCACGCGGTATGAACAGATCACCGTCGACGTCCCATATGACTAGGATACCGCGGTTTTGTCATACGGGTGCGACCATACCAGCACAAATGCACCGGATCCCATCAGAACTCCGAATTTAAGCCTGCTTGGGCGAGAGTAGTACTAGGATGGGTGACCTCCTGGGAAGTCTTCGTGTTGCACCCCTCCTTTTGCCTTTTTGAATCGTGAATTGCATCAGCAATTCTGCTCGGCGGCTGCGGAGAGAGCGATCCCTGCGCTTCGGGCTACTTTTCGGGGTTCATCGATGCGCGCGATGAGAAAAAGTGCTCCGTATTTTAGAACCGTCTTCGTCTCGCCTTCGTAACGGCGCCGCGATCGGTGTAATCCGACCACCGAGCGTAAAGTTATGCGTCCTGCGGCGAACGGCTGCGCTCCTCCGACGTCGGGCGCGTTCCCTCCGAACATCTGCCTCGGATTTCGTGCCGTGCATAGGAACGGCACGTGAGGGTCCTGAAGGCACGTCAGACGATACAGAAGTGGACGAGAGGGGACGGAAAGCACGCGGCATACACAGATCACCGTCGACGTCCCATATGACTAGGATACCGCGGTTTCGTCATACGGGTGCGATCATACCGGCACAAATGCACCGGATCCCATCAGAACTCCGAAGTTAAGCCTGCTTGGGCAGGAGTAGTACTAGGATGGGTGACCACTTGGGAAGTCTTCGTGTTGCACCCCTCCTTTTGCCTTTTTGAATCATGAATTGCATCAGCAATTCTGCTCGACGACTGCGGAGCGAGCGTCCCTACGCTTCGGGCTACTTTTCGGGGTTCATCGGTGCGCGCGATGAGAAAAAATGCTCAGTATTTTAGAACCGTCTTCGTCTCGCCTTCGTAACGGCGCCCCGATCGGTGACTCCTGCGGCGAACGGCTGCGCTCCTCCGACGTCGGGCGCGTTCCCTCCGAACATCTGCCTCGGAGTTCGTGCCGTGCATAGGAACGGCACGTGAGGGTCCTGAAGGCACGTCGGACGATACAGAAGTGGACGAGAGGGGACGAAAAGCACGCGGTATGAACAGATCACCGTCGACGTCC
This sequence comes from Thalia dealbata, assembly GCA_030544415.1. NCBI lineage: Eukaryota > Viridiplantae > Streptophyta > Magnoliopsida > Zingiberales > Marantaceae > Thalia > Thalia dealbata. The sequence continues at coordinate 20,553,807 of CM060455.1, forward strand.
CATATGACTAGGATACCGCAGTTTTGTCATACGGGTGCGATTATACCAGCACAAATGCACCGGATCCCATCAGAATACCGAAGTTAAGCCTGCTTGGGCGGGAGTAGTACTAGGATGGGTGACCTCCTGGGAAGTCTTCGTGTTGCACCCCTCCTTTTGCCTTTTTGAATCGTGAATTGCATCAGCAATTCTGCTCGACGACTGGGGAGCGAGCGATCCCTGCGCTTCGGGCTACTTTTCGGGGTTCATCGGTGCGCACGATGAGAAAAAGTGCTCCGTATTTTAGAACCGTCTTCGTCTCGCCTTCGTAACGCCGCCCCGATCGGTGTAATCCGACCACCGGGCGTAAAGTTATGCCTCCTGCGGCGAACGGCTGCGCTCCTCCGACGTCGGGCGCGTTCCCTCCGAACATCTGCCTCGGAGTTCGTGCCGTGCATAGGAACGGCACGTGAGGGTCCTGAAGGCACGTCGGACGATACAGAAGTGGACGAGAGGGGACGGAATGCACGCGGCATGAACAGATCACCGTCGACGTCCCATATGACTAGGATACCGCGGTTCGATTATACGGGTGCGACCATACCAGCACAAATGCACCGGATCCCATCAGAACTCCGAAGTTAAGCCTGCTTGGGCGAGAGTAGTACGAGGATGGGTGACCTCCTGGGAAGTCTTCGTGTTGCACCCCTCCTTTTGCCTTTTTGAATCGTGAATTGCATCAGCAATTCTGCTCGGCGGCTGCGGAGCGAGCGATCCCTGCGCTTCGGGCTACTTTTCGGGGTTCATCGGTGCGCGCGATAAGAAAAAGTGCTCCGTATTTTAGAACCGTCTTCGTCTCGCCTTCGTAACGGCGCCCCGATCGGTGTAATCCGACCACCGGGCGTAATGTTATACCTCCTGCGGCGAACGACTGCGCTCCTCCGACGTCGGGCGCGTTCCCTCCGAACATCTGCCTCGGAGTTCGTGACGTGCATAGGAACGGCACGTGAGGGTCCTGAAGGCACGTCGGACGATACAGAAGTGGACGAGAGGGGACGGAAAGCACGCGGCATGAACAGATCACCGTCGACGTCCCATATGACTAGGATACCGCGGTTTTGTCATACGGGTGCGACCATACCAGCACAAATGCACCGGATCCCATCAAAACTCCGAATTTAAGCCTGCTTGGGCGAGAGTAGTACTAGGATGGGTGACCTCCTGGGAAGTCTTCGTGTTGCACCCCTCCTTTTGCCTTTTTGAATCGTGAATTGCATCAGCAATTCTGCTCGGCGGCTGCGGAGCGAGCGATCCCTGCGCTTCGGGCTACTTTTCGCGGTTCATCGATGCGCGCGATGAGAAAAAGTGCTCCGTATTTTAGAACCGTCTTCGTCTCGCCTTCGTAACGGCGCCCCGATCGGTGTAATCCGACCACCGAGCGTAAAGTTATGCCTCCTGCGGCGAACGGCTGCGCTCCTCCGACGTCGGGCGCGTTCCCTCCGAACATCTGCCTCGGAGTTCGTGCCGTGCATAGGAACGGCACGTGAGGGTCCTGAAGGCACGTCGGACGATACAGAAGTGGACGAGAGGGGACGGAAAGCACGCGGCATCAACAGATCACCGTCGACGTCCCATATGACTAGGATACCGCGGTTTCGTCATACGGGTGCGATCATACCGGCACAAATGCACCGGATCCCATCAGAACTCCGAAGTTAAGCCTGCTTGGGCAGGAGTAGTACTAGGATGGGTGACCTCCTGGGAAGTTTTCGTTTTGCACCCCTCCTTTTGCCTTTTTGAATCATGAATTGCATCAGCAATTCTGCTCGACGACTGCGGAGCGAGCGTCCCTACGCTTCGGGCTACTTTTCGGGGTTCATCGGTGCGCGCGATGAGAAAAAATGCTCCGTATTTTAGAACCGTCTTCGTCTCGCCTTCGTAACGGCGCCCCGATCGGTGTAATCCGACCACCGGGCGTAATGTTATGCCTCCTGCGGCGAACGGCTGCGCTCCTCCGACGTCGGGCGCGTTCCCTCCGAACATCTGCCTCGGAGTTCGTGCCGTGCATAGGAACGGCACGTGAGGGTCCTGAAGGCACGTCGGACGATACAGAAGTGGACGAGAGGGGACGAAAAGCACGCGGCATGAACAGATCACCGTCGACGTCCCATATGACTAGGATACCGTAGTTTTGTCATACGGGTGCGATCAAACCAGCACAAATGCACCGGATCTCATCAGAACACCGAAGTTAAGCCTGCTTGGGCGGGAGTAGTACTAGGATGGGTGACCTCCTGGGAAGTCTTCGTGTTGCACCCCTCCTTTTGCCTTTTTGAATCGTGAATTGCATCTCCTTTTGCCTTTTTGAATCGTGAATTGCATCAGCAATTCTGCTCGACGACTGGGGAGCGAGCGATCCCTGCGCTTCGGGCTACTTTTCGGGGTTCATCGGTGCGCGCGATGAGAAAAAGTGCTCTGTATTTTAGAACCGTCTTCGTCTCGCCTTCGTAACGCCGCCCCGATCGGAGTAATCCGTCCACCGGGCGTAAAGTTATGCCTCCTGCGGCGAACGGCTGCGCTCCTCCGACGTCGGGCGCGTTCCCTCCGAACATCTGCCTCGGAGTTCGTGCCGTGCATATGAACGGCACGTGAGGGTCCTGAAGGCACGTCGGACGATACAGAAGTGGACGAGAGGGGACGGAAAGCACGCGGCATGAACAGATCTCCGTCGACGTCCCATATGACTAGGATACCGCGGTTCGATTATACGGGTGCGATCATACCAGCACAAATGCACCGGATCCCATCAGAACTCCGAAGTTAAGCCTGCTTGGGCGATAGTAGTACTAGGATGGGTGACCTCCTGGGAAGTCTTCGTGTTGCACCCCTCCTTTTGCCTTTTTGAATCGTGAATTGCATCAGCAATTCTGCTCGGCGGCTGCGGAGCGAGCGATCCCTGCGCTTCGGGTTACTTTTCAGGGTTCATCGGTGCGCGCGATGAGAAAAAATGCTCCGTATTTTAGAACCGTCTTCGTCTCGCCTTCGTAACGGCGCCCCGATCGGTGTAATCCGACCACCGGGCGTAAAGTTATACCTCCTGCGGCGAACGGCTGCGCTCCTCCGACGTCGGGCGCGTTCCCTCCGAACATCTGCCTCGGAGTTCGTGCCGTGCATAGGAACGGCACGTGAGGGTCCTGAAGGCACGTCGGACGATACAGAAGTGGACGAGAGGGGACGGAAAGCACGCGGCATGAACAGATCACCGTCGACGTCCCATATGACTAGGATACAGCGGTTTCGTCATACGGGTGCGATCATACCAGCACAAATGCACCGGATCCCATCAGAACTCCGAAGTTAAGCCTGCTTGGGCGGGAGTAGTACTAGGATGGGTGACCTCCTGGGAAGTCTTCGTGTTGCACCCCTCCTTTTGCCTTTTTGAATCGTGAATTGCATCAGCAATTCTGCTCGACGACTGGGGAGCGAGCGATCCCTGCGCTTCGGGCTACTTTTCGGGGTTCATCGGTGCGCGCGATGAGAAAAAGTGCTCTGTATTTTAGAACCGTCTTCGTCTCGCCTTCGTAACGCCGCCCCGATCGGAGTAATCCGTCCACCGGGCGTAAAGTTATGCGTCCTGCGGCGAACGGCTGCGCTCCTCCGACGTCGGGCGCGTTCCCTCCGAACATCTGCCTCGGAGTTCGTGCCGTGCATATGAACGGCACGTGAGGGTCCTGAAGGCACGTCGGACGATACAGAAGTGGACGAGAGGGGACGGAAAGCACGCGGCATGAACAGATCACCGTCGACGTCCCATATGACTAGGATACCGCGGTTTTGTTATGCGGGTGCGATCATACCAGCACAAATGCACCGGATCCCATCAGAACTCCGAAGTTAAGCCTGCTTGGGCGAGAGTAGTACTAGGATGGGTGACCTCCTGGGAAGTCTTCGTGTTGCACCCCTCCTTTTGCCTTTTTGAATCGTGAATTGCATCGGCAATTCTGCTCGGCGGCTGCGGAGCGAGCGATCCCTGCGCTTCGGGCTACTTTTCGGGGTTCATAGGTGCGCGCGATGAGAAAAAGTGCTCTGTATTTTAGAACCGTCTTCGTCTCGCCTTCGTAACGGCGCCCCGATCGGTGTAATCCGACCACCGGGCGTAATGTTATGCCTCCTGCGGCGAACGGCTGCGCTCCTCCGACGTCGGGCGCGTTCCCTCCGAACATCTGCCTCGGAGTTCGTGCCGTGCATAGGAACGGCACGTGAGGGTCCTGAAGGCACGTCGGACGAAACAGAAGTGGACGAGAGGGGACGGAATGCACGCGGCATGAACAGATCACCGTCGACGTCCCATATGACTAGGATACCGCGGTTCGATTATACGGGTGCGACCATACCAGCACAAATGCACCGGATCCTATCAGAACTCCGAAGTTAAGCCTGCTTGGGCGAGAGTAGTACTAGGATGGGTGACCTCCTGGGAAGTCTTCGTGTTGCACCCCTCCTTTTGCCTTTTTGAATCGTGAATTGCATCAGCAATTCTGCTCGGCGGCTGCGGAGCGAGCGATCCCTGCGCTTCGGGCTACTTTTCGGGGTTCATCGATGCGCGCGATGAGAAAAAGTGCTCCGTATTTTAGAACCGTCTTCGTCTCGCCTTCGTAACGGCGCCCCGATCGGTGTAATCCGACCACCGAGCGTAAAGTTATGCCTCCTGCGGCGAACGGCTGCGCTCCTCCGACGTCGGGCGCTTTCCCTCCGAACATCGGCCTCGGAGTTCGTGTCGTGCATAGGAACGGCACGTGAGGGTCCTGAAGGCACGTCGGACGATACAGAAGTGGACGAGAGGGGACGGAAAGCACGCGGCATGAACAGATCACCGTCGACGTCCCATATGACTAGGATACCGCGGTTTCGTCAAACGGGTGCGATCATACCAGCACAAATGCACCGGATCCCATCAGAACTCCGAAGTTAAGCTTGCTTGGGCGGGAGTAGTACTAGGATGGGTGACCTCCTGGGAAGTCTTCGTGTTGCACCCATCCTTTTGCCTTTTTGAATCGTGAATTGCATCAGCAATTCTGCTCGACGACTGGGGAGCGAGCGATCCCTGCGCTTCGGGCTACTTTTCGGGGTTCATCGGTGCGCGCGATGAGAAAAAGTGCTTCGTATTTTAGAACCTTCTTCGTCTCGCCTTCGTAACGCCACCCCGATCGGTGTAATCCGACCACCGGGCGTAAAGTTATGCCTCCTGCGGCGAACGGCTGCGCTCCTCCGACGTCGGGCGCGTTCCCTCCGAACATCTGTCTCGGAGTTCGTGTCGTGCATAGGAACGGCACGTGAGGGTCCTGAAGGCACGTCGGACGATACAGAAGTGGACGAGAGGGGACGGAAAGCACGCGGCATGAACAGATCACCGTCGACGTCCCATATGGATACCGCGGTTCGATTATACGGGTGCGATCATACCCGCACAAATGCACCGGATCCCACCAGAACTCCGAAGTTAAGCCTGCTTGGGCGAGAGTAGTACTAGGATGGGTGACCTCCTGGGAAGTCTTCGTGTTGCACCCCTCCTTTTGCCTTTTTGAATCGTGAATTGCATCAGCAATTCTGCTCGGCGGCTGCGGAGCGAGCGATCCCTGCGCTTCGAGCTACTTTTCGGGGTTCATCGGTGCGCGCGATGAGAAAAAGTGCTTCGTATTTTAGAACCGTCTTCGTCTCGCCTTCGTAACGGCGCCCCGATCGGTGTAATCCGACTACCGGGCGTAATGTTATGCCTCCTGCGGCGAACGGCTGCGCTCCTCCGACGTCGGGCGCGTTCCCTCCGAACATCTGCCTCGGAGTTCGTGCCGTGCATAGGAACGGCACGTGAGGGTCCTGAAGGCACGTCGGACGATACAGAAGTGGACGAGAGGGGACGGAAAGCACGCGGCATCAACCGATCACCGTCGATGTCCCATATGACTAGGATACCGCGGTTTCATCATACGGGTGCGATCATACCGGCACAAATGCACCGGATCCCATCAGAACTTCGAAGTTAAGCCTGCTCCGGCAGGAGTAGTACTAGGATGGGTGACCTCCTGGGACGTCTTCGTGTTGCACCCCTCCTTTTGCCTTTTTGAATCATGAATTGCATCAGCAATTCTGCTCGACGACTGGGGAGCGAGCGTCCCTACGCTTCGGGCTACTTTTCGGGGTTCATCGGTGCGCGCGATGAGAAAAAATGATCTGTATTTTAGAACCGTCTTCGTCTCGCCTTCGTAACGGCGCCCCGATCGGTGTAATCCGACCACCGGGCGTAATGTTATGCCTCCTGCGGCGAACGGCTGCGCTCGTCCGACGTCGGGCGCGTTCCCTCCGAACATCTGCCTCGGAGTTCGTGCCGTGCATAGGAACGGCACGTGAGGGTCCTGAAGGCACGTCGGACGATACAGAAGTGGACGAGAGGGGACGTAAAGAACGCGGCATGAACAGATCACCGTCGACGTCCCATATGACTAGGATACCGCGGTTTCGTCAAACGGGTGCGATCATACCAGCACAAATGCACCGGATCCCATCCGAACTCCGAAGTTAAGCCTGCTTGGGCGGGAGTAGTACTAGGATGGATGACCTCCTGGGAAGTCTTCGTGTTGCACCCATCCTTTTGCCATTTTGAATCGTGAATTGCATCAGCAATTCTGCTCGACGACTGGGGAGCGAGCGATCCCTGCGCTTCGGGCTACTTTTCGGGGTTCATCGGTGCGCGCGATGAGAAAAAGTGCTTCGTATTTTAGAACCGTCTTCGTCTCGCCTTCGTAACGGCACCCCGATCGGTGTAATCCGACCACCGGGCGTAAAGTTATGTCTCCTGCGGCGAACGGCTGCACTCCTCCGACGTCGGGCGCGTTCCCTCCGAACATCTGTCTCGGAGTTCGTGTCGTGCATAGGAACGGCACGTGAGGGTCCTGAAGGCACGTCGGATGATACAGAAGTGGACGAGAGGGGACGGAAAGCACGCGGCATGAACAGATCACCGTCGACGTCCCATATGGATACCGCGGTTCGATTATACGGGTGCGATCATACCGGCACAAATGCACCGGATCCCATCAGAACTCCGAAGTTAAGCCTGCTTGGGCGAGAGTAGTACTAGGATGGGTGACCTCCTGGGAAGTTTTCGTGTTGCACCCCTCCTTTTGCCTTTTTGAATCGTGAATTGCATCAGCAATTCTGCTCGGCGGCTGCGGAGCGAGCGATCCCTGCGCTTCGAGCTACTTTTCGGGGTTCATCGGTGCGCGCGATGAGAAAAAGTGCTTCGTATTTTAGAACCGTCTTCGTCTCGCCTTCGTAACGGCGCCCCGATCGGTGTAATCCGACCACCGGGCGTAATGTTATGCCTCCTGCGGCGAACGGCTGCGCTCCTCCGACGTCGGGCGCGTTCCCTCCGAACATCTGCCTCGGAGTTCGTGCCGTGCATAGGAACGGCACGTGAGGGTCCTGAAGGCACGTCGGACGATACAGAAGTGGACGAGAGGGGACGGAAAGCACGCGGCATCAACAGATCACCGTCGATGTCCCATATGACTAGGATACCGCGGTTTCGTCGTACGGGTGCGATCATACCGGCACAAATGCACCGGATCCCATCAGAACTTCGAAGTTAAGCCTGCTTCGGCAGGAGTAGTACTAGGATGGGTGACCTCCTGGGACGTCTTCGTGTTGCACCCCTCCTTTTGCCTTTTTGAATCATGAATTGCATCAGCAATTCTGCTCGACGACTGGGGAGCGAGCGTCCCTACGCTTCGGGCTACTTTTCGGGGTTCATCGGTGCGCGCGATGAGAAAAAATGCTCTGTATTTTAGAACCGTCTTCGTCTCGCCTTCGTAACGGCGCCCCGATCGGTGTAATCCGACCACCGGGCGTAATGTTATGCCTCCTGCGGCGAACGGCTGCGCTCGTCCGACGTCGGGCGCGTTCCCTCCGAACATCTGCCTCGGAGTTCGTGTCGTGCATAGGAACGGCACGTGAGGGTCCTGAAGGCACGTCGGATGATACAGAAGTGGACGAGAGGGGACGAAAAGTACGCGGCATGAACAGATCACCGTCGACGTCCCATATGACTAGGATACCGCGGTTTTGTCATACGGGTGCGAACATACCAGCACAAATGCACCGGATCCCATCAGAACACCGAAGTTAAGCCTGCTTGTGCGGGAGTAGTACTAGGATGGGTGACCTCTTGGGAAGTCTTCGTGTTGCACCCCTCCTTTTGCCTTTTTGAATCGTGAATTGCATCAGCAATTCTGCTCGACGATTGGGGAGCGAGCGATCCCTGCGCTTCGGGCTACTTTTCGGGGTTCATCGGTGCGCGCGATGAGAAAAAGTGCTCCGTATTTTAGAACCGTCTTCGTCTCGCCTTCGTAACGCCGCCCCGATCGGTGTAATCCGACCACCGGGCGTAAAGTTATGCCTCCTGCGGCGAACGGCTGCGCTCCTCCGACGTCGGGCGCGTTCCCTCCGAACATCTGCCTCGGAGTTCGTGCCGTGCATAGGAACGGCACGTGAGGGTCCTGAAGGCACGTCGGACGATACAGAAGTGGACGAGAGGGGACGGAAAGCACGCGGTATGAACAGATCACCGTCGACGTCCCATATGACTAGGATACCGCGGTTTTGTCATACGGGTGCGACCATACCAGCACAAATGCACCGGATCCCATCAGAACTCCGAATTTAAGCCTGCTTGGGCGAGAGTAGTACTAGGATGGGTGACCTCCTGGGAAGTCTTCGTGTTGCACCCCTCCTTTTGCCTTTTTGAATCGTGAATTGCATCAGCAATTCTGCTCGGCGGCTGCGGAGCGAGCGATCCCTGCGCTTCGGGCTACTTTTCGGGGTTCATCGATGCGCGCGATGAGAAAAAGTGCTCCGTATTTTAGAACCGTCTTCGTCTCGCCTTCGTAACGGCGCCCCGATCGGTGTAATCCGACCACCGAGCGTAAAGTTATGCGTCCTGCGGCGAACGGCTGCGCTCCTCCGACGTCGGGCGCGTTCCCTCCGAACATCTGCCTCGGATTTCGTGCCGTGCATAGGAACGGCACGTGAGGGTCCTGAAGGCACGTCGGACGATACAGAAGTGGACGAGAGGGGACGGAAAGCACGCGGCATCCACAGATCACCGTCGACGTCCCATATGACTAGGATACCGCGGTTTCGTCATACGGGTGCGATCATACCGGCACAAATGCACCGGATCCCATCAGAACTCCGAAGTTAAGCCTGCTTGGGCAGGAGTAGTACTAGGATGGGTGACCACCTGGGAAGTCTTCGTGTTGCACCCCTCCTTTTGCCTTTTTGAATCATGAATTGCATCAGCAATTCTGCTCGGCGGCTGCGGAGCGAGCGATCCCTGCGCTTCGGGCTACTTTTCGGGGTTCATCGGTGCGCGCGATGAGAAAAAGTGCTCGTATTTTAGAACCGTCTTCGTCTCGCCTTCGTAACGGCGCCCCGATCGGTGTAATCCGACCACCGGGCGTAATGTTATGCCTCCTGCGGCGAACGGCTGCGCTCCTCCGACGTCGGGCGCGTTCCCTCCGAACATCTGCCTCGGAGTTCGTGCCGTGCATAGGAACGGGACGTGAGGGTCCTGAAGGCACGTCGGACGATACAGAAGTGGACGAGAGGGGACGGAAAGCACGCGGCATGAACAGATCACCGTCGACGTTCCATATGACTAGGATACCGCGGTTTCGTCAAACGGGTGCGATCATACCAGCACAAATGCACCGGATCCCATCAGAACTCCGAAGTTAAGCCTGCCTGGGCGGGAGTAGTACTAGGATGGGTGACCTCCTGGGAAGTCTTCGTGTTGCACCCATCCTTTTGCCTTTTTGAATCGTGAATTGCATCAGCAATTCTGCTCGACGATTGGGGAGCGAGCGATCCCTGCGCTTCGGGCTACTTTTCGGGATTCATCGGTGCGCGCGATGAGAAAAAGTGCTTCGTATTTTAGAACCGTCTTCGTCTCGCCTTCGTAACGCCGCCCCGATCGGTGTAATCCGACCACCGGGCGTAAAGTTATGCCTCCTGCGGCGAACGGCTGCGCTCCTCCGACGTCGGGCGCGTTCCCTCCGAACATCTGCCTCGGAGTTCGTTCCGTGCATAGGAACGGCACGTGAGGGTCCTGAAGGCACGTCGGACGATACAGAAGTGGACGAGAGGGGACGGAAAGCACGCGGCATGAACAGATCACCGTCGACGTCCCATATGACTAGGATACCGCGGTTCGATTATACGGGTGCGATCATACCAGCACAAATGCACCGGATCCCATCAGAACTCCGAAGTTAAGCCTGATTGGGCGAGAGTAGTACTAGGATGGGTGACCTCCTAGGAAGTCTTCGTGTTGCACCCATCCTTTTGCCTTTTTGAATCGTGAATTGCATCAGCAATTCTGCTCGACGACTGGGGAGCGAGCGATCCCTGCGCTTCGGGCTACTTTTCGGGATTCATCGGTGCGCGCGATGAGAAAAAGTGCTCTGTATTTTAGAACCGTCTTCGTCTCGCCTTCGTAACGGCGCCCCGATCGGTGTAATCCGACCATCGGGCGTAAAGTTATGCCTCCTGCGGCGAACGGCTGCGCTCCTCCGACGTCAGGCGCGTTCCCTCCGAACATCTGCCTCGGAGTTCGTGCTGTGCATAGGAACGGCACGTGAGGGTCCTGAAGGCACGTCGGACGATACAGAAGTGGACGAGAGGGGACGGAAAGCTCGCGGCATGAACAGATCACCGTCGACGTCCCATATGACTAGGATACCGCGGTTTCGTCAAACGGGTGCGATCATACCAGCACAAATGCACCGGATCCCATCAGAACTCCGAAGTTAAGCCTGCCTGGGCGGGAGTAGTACTAGGATGGGTGACCTCCTGGGAAGTCTTCGTGTTGCACCCATCCTTTTGCCTTTTTGAATCGTGAATTGCATCAGCAATTCTGCTCGACGACTGGGGAGCGAGCGATCCCTGCTCTTCGGGCTACTTTTCGGGATTCATCGGTGCGCGCGATGAGAAAAAGTGCTTCGTATTTTAGAACCGTCTTCGTCTCGCCTTCGTAACGCCGCCCCGATCGGTGTAATCCGACCACCGGGCGTAAAGTTATGCCTCCTGCGGCGAACGGCTGCGCTCCTCCGACGTCGGGCGCGTTCCCTCCGAACATCTGCCTCGGAGTTCGTGCCGTGCATAGGAACGGCACGTGAGGGTCCTGAAGGCACGTCGGACGATACAGAAGTGGACGAGAGGGGACGGAAAGCACGCGGCATGAACAGATCACCGTCGACGTCCCATATGACTAGGATACCGCGGTTCGATTATACGGGTGCGATCATACCAGCACAAATGCACCGGATCCCATCAGAACTCCGAAGTTAAGCCTGATTGGGCGAGAGTAGTACTAGGATGGGTGACCTCCTAGGAAGTCTTCGTGTTGCACCCCTCCTTTTGCCTTTTTGAATCGTGAATTGCATCAGCAATTCTGCTCGGCGGCTGCGGAGCGAGCGATCCCTGCGCTTCGGGCTACTTTTCGGGGTTCATCGGTGCGCGCGATGAGAAAAAGTGCTCGTATTTTAGAACCGTCTTCGTCTCGCCTTCGTAACGGCGCCCCGATCGGTGTAATCCGACCACCGGGCGTAATGTTATGCCTCCTGCGGCGAACGGCTGCGCTCCTCCGACGTCGGGCGCGTTCCCTCCGAACATCTGCCTCGGAGTTCGTGCCGTGCATAGGAACGGCACGTGAGGGTCCTGAAGGCACGTCGGACGATACAGAAGTGGACGAGAGGGGACGGAAAGCACGCGGCATCCACAGATCACCGTCGACGTCCCATATGACTAGGATACCGCGGTTTCGTCATACGGGTGCGATCATACCGGCACAAATGCACCGGATCCCATCAGAACTCCGAAGTTAAGCCTCCTTGGGCAGGAGTAGTACTAGGATGGGTGACCACCTGGGAAGTCTTCGTGTTGCACCCCTCCTTTTGCCTTTTTGAATCATGAATTGCATCAGCAATTCTGCTCGGCGGCTGCGGAGCGATCGATCCCTGCGCTTCGGGCTACTTTTCGGGGTTCATCGGTGCGCGCGATGAGAAAAAGTGCTCGTATTTTAGAACCGTCTTCGTCTCGCCTTCGTAACGGCGCCCCGATCGGTGTAATCCGACCACCGGGCGTAATGTTATGCCTCCTGCGGCGAACGGCTGCGCTCCTCCGACGTCGGGCGCGTTCCCTCCGAACATCTGCCTCGGAGTTCGTGCCGTGCATAGGAACGGCACGTGATGGTCCTGAAGGCACGTCGGACGATACAGAAGTGGACGAGAGGGGACGGAAAGCACGCGGCATGAACAGATCACCGTCGACGTCCCATATGACTAGGATACCGCGGTTTTGTTATGCGGGTGCGATCATACCAGCACAAATGCATCGGATCCCATCAGAACTCCGAAGTTAAGCCTGCTTGGGCGAGAGTAGTACTAGGATGGGTGACCTCCTGGGAAGTCTTCGTGTTGCACCCCTCCTTTTGCCTTTTTGAATCGTGAATTGCATCAGCAATTCTGCTCGGCGGCTGCGGAGCGAGCGATCCCTGCGCTTCGGGCTACTTTTCGGGGTTCATAGGTGCGCGCGATGAGAAAAAGTGCTCCGTATTTTAGAACCGTCTTCGTCTCGCCTTCGTAACGGCGCCCCGATCGGTGTAATCCGACCACCGAGCGTAAAGTTATGCCTCCTGCGGCGAACGGCTGCGCTCCTCCGACGTCGGGCGCGTTCCCTCCGAACATCTGCCTCGGAGTTCGTGCCGTGCATAGGAACGGCACGTGAGGGTCCTGAAGGCACGTCGGACGATACAGAAGTGGACGAGAGGGGACGGAAAGCACGCGGCATGAACAGATCACCGTCGACGTCCCATATGACTAGGATACCGCGGTTTCGTCAAACGGGTGCGATCATACCAGCACAAATGCACCGGATCCCATCAGAACTCCGAAGTTAAGCCTGCCTGGGCGGGAGTAGTACGAGGATGGGTGACCTCCTGGGAAGTCTTCGTGTTGCACCCATCCTTTTGCCTTTTTGAATCGTGAATTGCATCAGCAATTCTGCTCGACGACTGGGGAGCGAGCGATCCCTGCGCTTCGGGCTACTTTTCGGGATTCATCGGTGCGCGCGATGAGAAAAAGTGCTCCGTATTTTAGAACCGTCTTCGTCTCGCCTTCGTAACGCCGCCCCGATCGGTGTAATCCGACCACCGGGCGTAAAGTTATGCCTCCTGCGGCGAACGGCTGCGCTCCTCCGACGTCGGGCGCGTTCCCTCCGAACATCTGCCTCGGAGTTCGTGTCGTGCATAGGAACGGCACGTGAGGGTCCTGAAGGCACGTCGGACGATACAGAAGTGGACGAGAGGGGACGGAAAGCACGCGGCATGAACAGATCACCGTCGACGTCCCATATGACTAGGATACCGCGGTTCGATTATACGGGTGCGATCATACCAGCACAAATGCACCGGATCCCATCAGAACTCCGAAGTTAAGCCTGATTGGGCGAGAGTAGTACTAGGATGGGTGACCTCCTAGGAAGTCTTCGTGTTGCACCCATCCTTTTGCCTTTTTGAATCGTGAATTGCATCAGCAATTCTGCTCGACGACTGGGGAGCGAGCGATCCCTGCGCTTCGGGCTACTTTTCGGGATTCATCGGTGCGCGCGATGAGAAAAAGTGCTCTGTATTTTAGAACCGTCTTCGTCTCGCCTTCGTAACGGCGCCCCGATCGGTGTAATCCGACCATCGGGCGTAAAGTTATGCCTCCTGCGGCGAACGGCTGCGCTCCTCCGACGTCAGGCGCGTTCCCTCCGAACATCTGCCTCGGAGTTCGTGCCGTGCATAGGAACGGCACGTGAGGGTCCTGAAGGCACGTCGGACGATACAGAAGTGGACGAGAGGGGACGGAAAGCTCGCGGCATGAACAGATCACCGTCGACGTCCCATATGACTAGGATACCGCAGTTCGATTATACGGGTGCGACCATACCAGCACAAATGCACCGGATCCCATCAGAACTCCGAAGATAAGCCTGCTTGGGCGAGAGTAGTACTAGGATGGGTGACCTCCTGGGAAGTCTTCGTGTTGCACCCCTCCTTTTGCCTTTTTGAATCGTGAATTGCATCAGCAATTCTGCTCGACGACTGGGGAGCGAGCGATCCCTGCGCTTCGGGCTACTTTTCGGGGTTCATCGGTGCGCGCGATGAGAAAAAGTGCTTCGTATTTTAGAACCGTCTTCGTCTCGCCTTCGTAACGCCGCCCAGATCGGTGTAATCCGACTACCGGGCGTAATGTTATGCCTCCTGCGGCGAACGGCTGCGCTCCTCCGACGTCAGGCGCGTTCCCTCCGAACATCTGCCTCGGAGTTCGTGCCGTGCATAGGAACGGCACGTGACGGTCCTGAAGGCACGTCGGACGATACAGAAGTGGACGAGAGGGGACAGAAAGCACGCGGCATGAACAGATCACCGTCGACGTCCCATATGAATAGGATACCGCGGTTTCGTCATACGGGTGCGATCATACCAGCACAAATGCACCGGATCCCATCAGAACTCCGAAGTCAAGCCTGCTTGGGCGGGAGTAGTACTAGGATGGGTGACCTCCTGGGAAGTCTTCGTGTTGCACCCCTCCTTTTGCCTTTTTGAATCGTGAATTGCATCAGCAATTCTGCTCGGCGGCTACGGAGCGAGCGATCCCTGCGCTTCGGGCTACTTTTCGGGGTTCATCGGTGCGCGCGATGAGAAAAAGTGCTTCGTATTTTAGAACCGTCTTCGTCTCGCCTTCGTAACGGCGCCCCGATCGGTGTAATCCGACCACCGGGCGTAAAGTTATGCCTCCTGCGGCGAACGGCTGCGCTCCTCCGACGTCGGGCGCGTTCCCTCCGAACATCTGCGTCGGAGTTCGTGTCGTGCATTGGAACGGCACGTGAGGGTCCTGAAGGCACGTCGGACGATACAGAAGTGGACGAGAGGGGACGGAAAGCACGCGGCATGAACAGATCACCGTCGACGTCCCATATGACTAGGATACCGCGGTTTTGTCATACGGGTGCGACCATACCAGCACAAATGCACCGGATCCCATCAAAACTCCGAATTTAAGCCTGCTTGGGCGAGAGTAGTACTAGGATGGGTGACCTCCTGGGAAGTCTTCGTGTTGCACCCCTCATTTTGCCTTTTTGAATCGTGAATTGCATCAGCAATTCTGCTCAGCGGTTGCGGAGCGAGCGATCCCTGCGCTTCGGGCTACTTTTCGGGGTTCATCGGTGCGCGCGATGAGAAAAAGTGCTCCGTATTTTAGAACCGTCTTCGTCTCGCCTTCGTAACGGCGCCCCGATCGGTATAATCCGACCACCGGGCGTAAAGTTATGCCCCCAGCGGCGAACGGCTGCGCTCCTCCGACGTCGGGCGCGTTCCCTCCGAACATCTGCGTCGGAGTTCGTGTCGTGCATTGGAACGGCACGTGAGGGTCCTGAAGGCACGTCGGACGATACAGAAGTGGACGAGAGGGGACGGAAAGCACGCGGCATGAACAGATCACCGTCGACGTCCCATATGACTAGGATACCGCGGTTTTGTCATACGGGTGCGACCATACCAGCACAAATGCACCGGATCCCATCAAAACTCCGAATTTAAACCTGCTTGGGCGAGAGTAGTACTAGGATGGGTGACCTCCTGGGAAGTCTTCGTGTTGCACCCCTCCTTTTGCCTTTTTGAATCGTGAATTGCATCAGCAATTCTGCTCGGCGGCTGCAGAGCGAGCGATCCCTGCGCTTCGGGCTACTTTTCGCGGTTCATCGATGCGCGCGATGAGAAAAAGTGCTTCGTATTTTAGAACCGTCTTCGTCTCGCCTTCGTAACGCCGCCCCGATCGGTGTAATCCGACTACCGGGCGTAATGTTATGCCTCCTGCGGCGAACGGCTGCGCTCCTCCGACGTCAGGCGCGTTCCCTCCGAACATCTGCCTCGGAGTTCGTGCCGTGCATAGGAACGGCACGTGAGGGTCCTGAAGGCACGTCGGACGATACAGAAGTGGACGAGAGGGGACGGAAAGCACGCGGCATGAACAGATCACCGTCGACGTCGCATATGAATAGGATACCGCGGTTTCGTCATACGGGTGCGATCATACCAGCACAAATGCACCGGATCCCATCAGAACTCCGAAGTTAAGCCTGCTTGGGCGGGAGTAGTACTAGGATGGGTGACCTCCTGGGAAGTCTTCGTGTTGCACCCCTCCTTTTGCCTTTTTGAATCGTGAATTGCATCAGCAATTCTGCTCGGCGGCTACGGAGCGAGCGATCCCTGCGCTTCGGGCTACTTTTCGGGGTTCATCGGTGCGCGCGATGAGAAAAAGTGCTTCGTATTTTAGAACCGTCTTCATCTCGCCTTCGTAACGGCGCCCCGATCGGTGTAATCCGACCACCGGGCGTAAAGTTATGCCTCCTGCGGCGAACGGCTGCGCTCCTCCGACGTCGGGCGCGTTCCCTCCGAACATCTGCGTCGGAGTTCGTGTCGTGCATTGGAACGGCACGTGAGGGTCCTGAAGGCACGTCGGACGATACAGAAGTGGACGAGAGGGGACGGAAAGCACGCGGCATGAACATATCACCGTCGACGTCCCATATGACTAGGATACCGCGGTTTTGTCATACGGGTGCGACCATACCAGCACAAATGCACCGGATCCCATCAAAACTCCGAATTTAAGCCTGCTTGGGCGAGAGTAGTACTAGGATGGGTGACCTCCTGGGAAGTCTTCGTGTTGCACCCCTCATTTTGCCTTTTTGAATCGTGAATTGCATCAGCAATTCTGCTCGGCGGCTGCGGAGCGAGCGATCCCTGCGCTTCGGGCTACTTTTCGGGGTTCATCGGTGCGCGCGATGAGAAAAAGTGCTCCGTATTTTAGAACCGTCTTCGTCTCGCCTTCGTAACGGCGCCCCGATCGGTATAATCCGACCACCGGGCGTAAAGTTATGCCTCCAGCGGCGAACGGCTGCGCTCCTCCGACGTCGGGCGCGTTCCCTCCGAACATCTGCGTCGGAGTTCGTGTCGTGCATTGGAACGGCACGTGAGGGTCCTGAAGGCACGTCGGACGATACAGAAGTGGACGAGAGGGGACGGAAAGCACGCGGCATGAACAGATCACCGTCGACGTCCCATATGACTAGGATACCGCGGTTTTGTCATACGGGTGCGACCATACCAGCACAAATGCACCGGATCCCATCAAAACTCCGAATTTAAACCTGCTTGGGCGAGAGTAGTACTAGGATGGGTGACCTCCTGGGAAGTCTTCGTGTTGCACCCCTCCTTTTGCCTTTTTGAATCGTGAATTGCATCAGCAATTCTGCTCGGCGGCTGCGGAGCGAGCGATCCCTGCGCTTCGGGCTACTTTTCGCGGTTCATCGATGCGCGCGATGAGAAAAAGTGCTCCGTATTTTAGAACCGTCTTCGTCTCGCCTTCGTAACGGCGCCCCGATCGGTGTAATCCGACCACCGAGCGTAAAGTTATGCCTCCTGCGGCGAACGACTGCGCTCCTCCGACGTCGGGCGCGTTCCCTCCGAACATCTGCCTCGGAGTTCGTGCCGTGCATAGGAACGGCACGTGAGGATCCTGAAGGCACGTCGGACGATACAGAAGTGGACGAGAGGGGACGGAAGGCACGCGGCATGAACAGATCACCGTCGACGTCCCATATGACTAGGATACCGCGGTTTGGTCATACGGGTGCGATCATACCAGCACAAATGCACCGGATCCCATCAGAACTCCGAAGTTAAGCCTGCCTGGGCGAGAGTAGTACTAGGATGGGTGACCTCCTGGGAAGACTTCGTGTTGCACCCCTCCTTTTGCCTTTTTGAATCGTGAATGGCATCAGCAATTCTGCACGGCGGCTGCGGAGCGAGCGATCCCTGCGCTTCGGGCTACTTTTCGGGGTTCATCGGTGCGCGCGATGAGAAAAAATGCTCCGTATTTTAGAACCGTCTTCGTCTCGCCTTCGTAACGGCGCCTCGATCGGTGTAATCCGACCACCGGGCGTAATGTTATGCCTCCTGCGGCGAACGGCTGCGCTCCTCCGACGTCGGGCGCGTTCCCTCCGAACATCTGCCTCGGAGTTCGTGCCGTGCATAGGAACGGCACGTGATGGTCCTGAAGGCACGTCGGACGATACAGAAGTGGACGAGAGGGGACGGAAAGCACGCGGCATGAACAGATCACCGTCGACGTCCCATATGACTAGGATACCGCGGTTTTGTCATACGGGTGCGACCATACCAGCACAAATGCACCGGATCCCATCAAAACTCCGAATTTAAACCTGCTTGGGCGAGAGTAGTACTAGGATGGGTGACCTCCTGGGAAGTCTTCGTGTTGCACCCCTCCTTTTGCCTTTTTGAATCGTGAATTGCATCAGCAATTCTGCTCGGCGGCTGCGGAGCGAGCGATCCCTGCGCTTCGGGCTACTTTTCGCGGTTCATCGATGCGCGCGATGAGAAAAAGTGCTCCGTATTTTAGAACCGTCTTCGTCTCGCCTTCGTAACGGCGCCCCGATCGGTGTAATCCGACCACCGAGCGTAAAGTTATGCCTCCTGCGGCGAACGACTGCGCTCCTCCGACGTCGGGCGCGTTCCCTCCGAACATCTGCCTCGGAGTTCGTGCCGTGCATAGGAACGGCACGTGAGGATCCTGAAGGCACGTCGGACGATACAGAAGTGGACGAGAGGGGACGGAAGGCACGCGGCATGAACAGATCACCGTCGACGTCCCATATGACTAGGATACCGCGGTTTGGTCATACGGGTGCGATCATACCAGCACAAATGCACCGGATCCCATCAGAACTCCGAAGTTAAGCCTGCCTGGGCGAGAGTAGTACTAGGATGGGTGACCTCCTGGGAAGACTTCGTGTTGCACCCCTCCTTTTGCCTTTTTGAATCGTGAATGGCATCAGCAATTCTGCACGGCGGCTGCGGAGCGAGCGATCCCTGCGCTTCGGGCTACTTTTCGGGGTTCATCGGTGCGCGCGATGAGAAAAAATGCTCCGTATTTTAGAACCGTCTTCGTCTCGCCTTCGTAACGGCGCCTCGATCGGTGTAATCCGACCACCGGGCGTAATGTTATGCCTCCTGCGGCGAACGGCTGCGCTCCTCCGACGTCGGGCGCGTTCCCTCCGAACATCTGCCTCGGAGTTCGTGCCGTGCATAGGAACGGCACGTGATGGTCCTGAAGGCACGTCGGACGATACAGAAGTGGACGAGAGGGGACGGAAAGCACGCGGCATGAACAGATCACCGTCGACGTCCCATATGACTAGGATACCGCGGTTTTGTCATACGGGTGCGACCATACCAGCACAAATGCACCGGATCCCATCAAAACTCCGAATTTAAGCCTGCTTGGGCGAGAGTAGTACTAGGATGGGTGACCTCCTGGGAAGTCTTCGTGTTGCACCCCTCATTTTGCCTTTTTGAATCGTGAATTGCATCAGCAATTCTGCTCAGCGGTTGCGGAGCGAGCGATCCCTGCGCTTCGGGCTACTTTTCGGGGTTCATCGGTGCGCGCGATGAGAAAAAGTGCTCCGTATTTTAGAACCGTCTTCGTCTCGCCTTCGTAACGGCGCCCCGATCGGTATAATCCGACCACCGGGCGTAAAGTTATGCCTCCAGCGGCGAACGGCTGCGCTCCTCCGACGTCGGGCGCGTTCCCTCCGAACATCTGCGTCGGAGTTCGTGTCGTGCATTGGAACGGCACGTGAGGGTCCTAAAGGCACGTCGGACGATACAGAAGTGGACGAGAGGGGACGGAAAGCACGCGGCATGAACAGATCACCGTCGACGTCCCATATGACTAGGATACCGCGGTTTTGTCATACGGGTGCGACCATACCAGCACAAATGCACCGGATCCCATCAAAACTCCGAATTTAAACCTGCTTGGGCGAGAGTAGTACTACGATGGGTGACCTCCTGGGAAGTCTTCGTGTTGCACCCCTCCTTTTGCCTTTTTGAATCGTGAATTGCATCAGCAATTCTGCTCGGCGGCTGCAGAGCGAGCGATCCCTGCGCTTCGGGCTACTTTTCGCGGTTCATCGATGCGCGCGATGAGAAAAAGTGCTTCGTATTTTAGAACCGTCTTCGTCTCGCCTTCGTAACGCCGCCCCGATCGGTGTAATCCGACTACCGGGCGTAATGTTATGCCTCCTGCGGCGAACGGCTGCGCTCCTCCGACGTCAGGCGCGTTCCCTCCGAACATCTGCCTCGGAGTTCGTGCCGTGCATAGGAACGGCACGTGAGGGTCCTGAAGGCACGTCGGACGATACAGAAGTGGACGAGAGGGGACGGAAAGCACGCGGCATGAACAGATCACCGTCGACGTCCCATATGACTAGGATACCGCGGTTTTGTCATACGGGTGCGACCATACCAGCACAAATGCACCGGATCCCATCAGAACTCCGAAGTTAAGCCTGCTTGGGCGGGAGTAGTACTAGGATGGGTGACCTCCTGGGAAGTCTTCGTGTTGCACCCCTCCTTTTGCCTTTTTGAATCGTGAATTGCATCAGCAATTCTGCTCGGCGGCTACGGAGCGAGCGATCCCTGCGCTTCGGGCTACTTTTCGGGGTTCATCGGTGCGCGCGATGAGAAAAAGTGCTTCGTATTTTAGAACCGTCTTCATCTCGCCTTCGTAACGGCGCCCCGATCGGTGTAATCCGACCACCGGGCGTAAAGTTATGCCTCCTGCGGCGAACGGCTGCGCTCCTCCGACGTCGGGCGCGTTCCCTCCGAACATCTGCGTCGGAGTTCGTGTCGTGCATTGGAACGGCACGTGAGGGTCCTGAAGGCACGTCGGACGATACAGAAGTGGACGAGAGGGGACGGAAAGCACGCGGCATGAACATATCACCGTCGACGTCCCATATGACTAGGATACCGCGGTTTTGTCATACGGGTGCGACCATACCAGCACAAATGCACCGGATCCCATCAAAACTCCGAATTTAAGCCTGCTTGGGCGAGAGTAGTACTAGGATGGGTGACCTCCTGGGAAGTCTTCGTGTTGCACCCCTCATTTTGCCTTTTTGAATCGTGAATTGCATCAGCAATTCTGCTCGGCGGCTGCGGAGCGAGCGATCCCTGCGCTTCGGGCTACTTTTCGGGGTTCATCGGTGCGCGCGATGAGAAAAAGTGCTCCGTATTTTAGAACCGTCTTCGTCTCGCCTTCGTAACGGCGCCCCGATCGGTATAATCCGACCACCGGGCGTAAAGTTATGCCTCCAGCGGCGAACGGCTGCGCTCCTCCGACGTCGGGCGCGTTCCCTCCGAACATCTGCGTCGGAGTTCGTGTCGTGCATTGGAACGGCACGTGAGGGTCCTGAAGGCACGTCGGACGATACAGAAGTGGACGAGAGGGGACGGAAAGCACGCGGCATGAACAGATCACCGTCGACGTCCCATATGACTAGGATACCGCGGTTTTGTCATACGGGTGCGACCATACCAGCACAAATGCACCGGATCCCATCAAAACTCCGAATTTAAACCTGCTTGGGCGAGAGTAGTACTAGGATGGGTGACCTCCTGGGAAGTCTTCGTGTTGCACCCCTCCTTTTGCCTTTTTGAATCGTGAATTGCATCAGCAATTCTGCTCGGCGGCTGCGGAGCGAGCGATCCCTGCGCTTCGGGCTACTTTTCGCGGTTCATCGATGCGCGCGATGAGAAAAAGTGCTCCGTATTTTAGAACCGTCTTCGTCTCGCCTTCGTAACGGCGCCCCGATCGGTGTAATCCGACCACCGAGCGTAAAGTTATGCCTCCTGCGGCGAACGACTGCGCTCCTCCGACGTCGGGCGCGTTCCCTCCGAACATCTGCCTCGGAGTTCGTGCCGTGCATAGGAACGGCACGTGAGGATCCTGAAGGCACGTCGGACGATACAGAAGTGGACGAGAGGAGACGGAAGGCACGCGGCATGAACAGATCACCGTCGACGTCCCATATGACTAGGATACCGCGGTTTGGTCATACGGGTGCGATCATACCAGCACAAATGCACCGGATCCCATCAGAACTCCGAAGTTAAGCCTGCCTGGGCGAGAGTAGTACTAGGATGGGTGACCTCCTGGGAAGACTTCGTGTTGCACCCCTCCTTTTGCCTTTTTGAATCGTGAATGGCATCAGCAATTCTGCACGGCGGCTGCGGAGCGAGCGATCCCTGCGCTTCGGGCTACTTTTCGGGGTTCATCGGTGCGCGCGATGAGAAAAAATGCTCCGTATTTTAGAACCGTCTTCGTCTCGCCTTCGTAACGGCGCCTCGATCGGTGTAATCCGACCACCGGGCGTAATGTTATGCCTCCTGCGGCGAACGGCTGCGCTCCTCCGACGTCGGGCGCGTTCCCTCCGAACATCTGCCTCGGAGTTCGTGCCGTGCATAGGAACGGCACGTGATGGTCCTGAAGGCACGTCGGACGATACAGAAGTGGACGAGAGGGGACGGAAAGCACGCGGCATGAACAGATCACCGTCGACGTCCCATATGACTAGGATACCGCGGTTTTGTCATACGGGTGCGATCATACCAGCACAAATGCACCGGATCCCATCAGAACTCCGAAGTTAAGCCTGCCTGGGCGAGAGTAGTACTAGGATGGGTGACCTCCTGGGAAGACTTCGTGTTGCACCCCTCCTTTTGCCTTTTTGAATCGTGAATGGCATCAGCAATTCTGCACGGCGGCTGCGGAGCGAGCGATCCCTGCGCTTCGGGCTACTTTTCGGGGTTCATCGGTGCGCGCGATGAGAAAAAATGCTCCGTATTTTAGAACCGTCTTCGTCTCGCCTTCGTAACGGCGCCTCGATCGGTGTAATCCGACCACCGGGCGTAATGTTATGCCTCCTGCGGCGAACGGCTGCGCTCCTCCGACGTCGGGCGCGTTCCCTCCGAACATCTGCCTCGGAGTTCGTGCCGTGCTTAGGAACGGCACGTGATGGTCCTGAAGGCACGTCGGACGATACAGAAGTGGACGAGAGGGGACGGAAAGCACGCGGCATGAACAGATCACCGTCGACGTCCCATATGACTAGGATACCGCGGTTTTGTCATACGGGTGCGATCATACCAGCACAAATGCACAGGATCCCATCAGAACTCCGAAGTTAAGCCTGCTTGGGCGAGAGTAGTACTAGGATGGGTGACCTCCTGGGAAGTCTTCGTGTTGCACCCCTCCTTTTGCCTTTTTGAATCGTGAATGGCATCAGCAATTCTGCACGGCGGCTGCGGAGCGAGCGATCCCTGCGCTTCGGGCTGCACTTCGGGCTACTTTTCGGGGTTCATCGGTGCGCGCGATGAGAAAAAGTGTTTGGTATTTTAGAACCGTCTTCGTCTCGCCTTCGTAACGGCGCCCCGATCGGTGTAATCCGACCACCGGACGTAAAGTTATGCCTCCTGCGGCGAACGGCTGCGCTCCTCCGACGTCGGGCGCGTTCCCTCCGAACATCTGCCTCGGAGTTCGTGACGTGCATAGGAACGGCACGTGAGGGTCCTGAAGGCACGTCGGACGATACAGAAGTGGACGAGAGGGGACGGAAAGCACGCGGAATGAACAGATCACCGTCGACGTCCCATATGACTAGGATACCGCGGTTTTGTCATACGGGTGCGATCATACCAGCACAAATGCACCGGATCCCATCAGAACTCCGAAGTTAAGCATGCCTGGGTGAGAGTAGTACTAGGATAGGTGACCTCCTGGGAAGTCTTCGTGTTGCACCCCTCCTTTTGCCTTTTTGAATCGTGAATTGCATCAGCAATTCTGCTCGACGGCTGCGGAGCGAGCGATCCCTGCGCTTCGGGCTACTTTTCGGGGTTCATCGGTGCGCGCGATGAGAAAAAGTGCTTCATATTTTAGAACCGTCTTCGTCTCGCCTTCGTAACGGCGCCCCGATCGGTGTAATCCGACCACCGAGCGTAAAGTTATGCCTCCTGCGGCGAATGGCTGCGCTCCTCCGACGTCGTGCGCGTTCCCTCCGAACATCTGCCTCGGAGTTCGTGCCGTGCTTTCGAACGGCACGTGAGGGTCCTGAAGGCATGTCGGACGATACAGAAGTAGACGAGAGGGGACGGAAAGCACGCGGAATGAACAGATCACCGTCGACGTCCCATATGACTAGGATACCGCGGTTTTGTCATACGGGTGCGATCATACCAGCACAAATGCACCGGATCCCATCAGAACTCCGAAGTAAAGCCCGCCTGGGCGAGAGTAGTACTAGGATGGGTGACCTCCTGGGAAGTCTTCGTGTTGCACCCCTCCTTTTGCCTTTTTGAATCGTGAATTGCATCAACAATTCTGCTCGACGGCTGCGGAGCGAGCGATCCCTGCGCTTCGGGCTACTTTTCGGGATTCATCGGTGCGCGCGATGAGAAAAAGTACTCCGTAATTTAGAACCGTCTTCGTCTCGCCTTCATAACGGTGCCCCGATCGGTGTAATCCGACCACCGGGCGTAAAGTTATGCCTCCTGCGGCGAACGGCTGCGCTCCTCCGACGTCGGGCGCGTTCCCTCCGAACATCTGCCTCGGAGTTCGTGACGTGCATAGGAACGGCACGTGAGGGTCCTGAAGGCACGTCCGACGATACAGAAGTGGACGAGAGGGGACGGAAAGCACGCGGCATGAACAGATCACCGTCGACGTCCCATATGACTAGGATACCGCGGATGCGATCATACCAGCACAAATGCACCAGATCCCATCAGAACTCCGAAGTTAAGCCTGCTTGGATTAGAATAGTACTAGGATGGGTGACCACCTGGGAAGTCTTCGTGTTGCACCCCTCCTTTTGCCTTTTTGAATCGTGAATTGCATCAGCAATTCTGCTCGGTGGCTGCGAAGCGAGCGATCCCTGCGCTTCGGGCTACTTTTCGGGGTTCATCGGTGCACGCGATGAGAAAAAGTGCTCCGTATTTTAGAACCGTCTTCGTCTCGCCTTCGTAACGGCGCCCCGATCGGTGTAATCCGACCACCGAGCGTAAAGTTATGCCTCCTGCGGCGAATGACTGCGCTCCTCCGACGTCGTGCGCGTTCCCTCCGAACATCTGCCTCGGAGTTCGTGCCGTGCTTTCGAACGGCACGTGAGGGTCCTGAAGGCATGTCGGACGATACAGAAGTGGACGAGAGGGGACGGAAAGCACGCGGAATGAACAGATCACCGTCGACGTCCCATATGACTAGGATACCGCGGTTTTGTCATACGGGTGCGATCATACCAGCACAAATGCACCGGATCCCATCAGAACTCCAAAGTAAAGCCTGCCTGGGCGAGAGTAGTACTAGGATGGGTGACCTCCTGGGAAGTCTTCGTGTTGCACCCCTCCTTTTGCCTTTTTGAATCGTGAATTGCATCAACAATTCTGCTCGACGGCTGCGGAGCGAGCGATCCCTGCGCTTCGGGCTACTTTTCGGGATTCATCGGTGCGCGCGATGAGAAAAAGTACTCCGTATTTTAGAACCGTCTTCGTCTCGCCTTCATAACGGTGCCCCGATCGGTGTAATCCGACCACCGGGCGTAAAGTTATGCCTCCTGCGGCGAACGGCTGCGCTCCTCCGACGTCGGGCGCGTTCCCTCCGAACATCTGCCTCGGAGTTCGTGACGTGCATAGGAACGGCACGTGAGGGTCCTGAAGGCACGTCGGACGATACAGAAGTGGACGAGAGGGGACGGAAAGCACGCGGCATGAACAGATCACCGTCGACGTCCGATATGACTAGGATACCGCGGGTGCGATCATACCAGCACAAATGCACCAGATCCCATCAGAACTCCGAAGTTAAGCCTGCTTGGATTAGAATAGTACTAGGATGGGTGACCACCTGGGAAATCTTCGTGTTGCACCCCTCCTTTTGCCTTTTTGAATCGTGAATTGCATCAGCAATTCTGCTCGGCGGCTGCGGAGCGAGCGATCCCTGCGCTTCGGGCTACTTTTCGGGGTTCATCGGTGCGTGCGATGAGATAAAGTGCTCCATATTTTAGAACCGTCTTCGTCTCGCCTTCGTAATGGCGCCCCGATCGGTGTAATCCGACCACCGAGCGTAAAGTTATGCCTCCTGCGGCGAATGGCTGCGCTCCTCCGACGTCGTGCGCGTTCCCTCCGAACATCTGCCTCGGAGTTCGTGCCGTGCTTTGGAACGGCACGTGAGGGTCCTGAAGGCACGTCGGACGATACAGAAGTGGACGAGAGGGGACGGAAAGCACGCGGCATGAACAGATCACCGTCGACGTCCCATATGACCAGGATACAGCGGTTTTGTCATACGGGTGCGATCATACCAGTACAAATGCACCGGATCCCATCAGAATTCCGAAGTTAAGCTTGCTTGGGCGAGAGTAGTACTAGGATGGGTGACCTCCTGGGAAGGCTTCGTGTTGCACCCCTCCTTTTGCCTTTTTGAATCGTGAATTGCATCAACAATTCTGCTCGACGGCTGCGGAGCGAGCGATCCCTGCGCTTCGGGCTACTTTTTGGGATTCATCGGTGCGCGCGATGAGAAAAAGTACTTCGTATTTTAGAACCGTCTTCGTCTCGCCTTTATAACGGTGCCCCGATCGGTGTAATCCGACCACCGGGCGTAAAGTTATGCCTCCTGCGGCGAACGGCTGTGCTCCTCCGACGTCGGGCGCGTTCCCTCCGAACATCTGCCTCGGAGTTCGTGCCGTGCTTTGGAACGGCACGTGAGGGTCCTGAAGGCACGTCGGACGATACAGAAGTGGACGAGAGGGGACGGAAAGCACGCGGCATGAACAGATCACCGTCGACGTCCCATATGACTAGGATACCGCGGGTGCGATCATACCAGCACAAATGCACCAGATCCCATCAGAACTCCGAAGTTAAGCCTGCTTGGATTAGAATAGTACTAGGATGGGTGACCACCTGGGAAGTCTTCGTGTTGCACCCCTCCTTTTGCATTTTTGAATCGTGAATTGCATCAGCAATTCTGCTCGGCGGCTGCGGAGCGAGCGATCCCTGCGCTTCGGGCTACTTTTCGAGGTTCATCGGTGCGCGCGATGAGATAAAGTGCTTCATATTTTAGAACCGTCTTCGTCTCGCCTTCGTAATGGCGCCCCGATCGGTGTAATCCGACCACCGAGCGTAAAGTTATGCCTCCTGCGGCGAATGGCTGCGCTCCTCCGACGTCGTGCGCGTTCCCTCCGAACATCTGCCTCGGAGTTCGTGCCGTGCTTTGGAACGGCACGTGAGGGTCCTAAAGGCACGTCGGACGATACAGAAGTGGACGAGAGGGGACGGAAAGCACGCGGAATGAACAGATCACCGTCGACGTCCCATATGACTAGGATACCGCGGTTTTGTCATACGGGTGCGATCATACCAGCACAAATGCACCGGATCCCATCAGAACTCCGAAGTTAAGCATGCCTGGGTGAGAGTAGTACTAGGATAGGTGACCTCCTGGGAAGTCTTCGTGTTGCACCCCTCCTTTTGCCTTTTTGAATCGTGAATTGCATCAGCAATTCTGCTCGACGGCTGCGGAGCGAGCGATCCCTGCGCTTCGGGCTACTTTTCGGGGTTCATCGGTGCGCGCGATGAGAAAAAGTGCTTCATATTTTAGAACCGTCTTCGTCTCGCCTTCGTAACGGCGCCCCGATCGGTGTAATCCGACCACCGAGCGTAAAGTTATGCCTCCTGCGGCGAATGGCTGCGCTCCTCCGACGTCGTGCGCGTTCCCTCCGAACATCTGCCTCGGAGTTCGTGCCGTGCTTTCGAACGGCACGTGAGGGTCCTGAAGGCATGTCGGACGATACAGAAGTAGACGAGAGGGGACGGAAAGCACGCGGAATGAACAGATCACCGTCGACGTCCCATATGACTAGGATACCGCGGTTTTGTCATACGGGTGCGATCATACCAGCACAAATGCACCGGATCCCATCAGAACTCCGAAGTAAAGCCCGCCTGGGCGAGAGTAGTACTAGGATGGGTGACCTCCTGGGAAGTCTTCGTGTTGCACCCCTCCTTTTGCCTTTTTGAATCGTGAATTGCATCAACAATTCTGCTCGACGGCTGCGGAGCGAGCGATCCCTGCGCTTCGGGCTACTTTTCGGGATTCATCGGTGCGCGCGATGAGAAAAAGTACTCCGTAATTTAGAACCGTCTTCGTCTCGCCTTCATAACGGTGCCCCGATCGGTGTAATCCGACCACCGGGCGTAAAGTTATGCCTCCTGCGGCGAACGGCTGCGCTCCTCCGACGTCGGGCGCGTTCCCTCCGAACATCTGCCTCGGAGTTCGTGACGTGCATAGGAACGGCACGTGAGGGTCCTGAAGGCACGTCCGACGATACAGAAGTGGACGAGAGGGGACGGAAAGCACGCGGCATGAACAGATCACCGTCGACGTCCCATATGACTAGGATACCGCGGATGCGATCATACCAGCACAAATGCACCAGATCCCATCAGAACTCCGAAGTTAAGCCTGCTTGGATTAGAATAGTACTAGGATGGGTGACCACCTGGGAAGTCTTCGTGTTGCACCCCTCCTTTTGCCTTTTTGAATCGTGAATTGCATCAGCAATTCTGCTCGGTGGCTGCGAAGCGAGCGATCCCTGCGCTTCGGGCTACTTTTCGGGGTTCATCGGTGCACGCGATGAGAAAAAGTGCTCCGTATTTTAGAACCGTCTTCGTCTCGCCTTCGTAACGGCGCCCCGATCGGTGTAATCCGACCACCGAGCGTAAAGTTATGCCTCCTGCGGCGAATGACTGCGCTCCTCCGACGTCGTGCGCGTTCCCTCCGAACATCTGCCTCGGAGTTCGTGCCGTGCTTTCGAACGGCACGTGAGGGTCCTGAAGGCATGTCGGACGATACAGAAGTGGACGAGAGGGGACGGAAAGCACGCGGAATGAACAGATCACCGTCGACGTCCCATATGACTAGGATACCGCGGTTTTGTCATACGGGTGCGATCATACCAGCACAAATGCACCGGATCCCATCAGAACTCCAAAGTAAAGCCTGCCTGGGCGAGAGTAGTACTAGGATGGGTGACCTCCTGGGAAGTCTTCGTGTTGCACCCCTCCTTTTGCCTTTTTGAATCGTGAATTGCATCAACAATTCTGCTCGACGGCTGCGGAGCGAGCGATCCCTGCGCTTCGGGCTACTTTTCGGGATTCATCGGTGCGCGCGATGAGAAAAAGTACTCCGTATTTTAGAACCGTCTTCGTCTCGCCTTCATAACGGTGCCCCGATCGGTGTAATCCGACCACCGGGCGTAAAGTTATGCCTCCTGCGGCGAACGGCTGCGCTCCTCTGACGTCGGGCGCGTTCCCTCCGAACATCTGCCTCGGAGTTCGTGACGTGCATAGGAACGGCACGTGAGGGTCCTGAAGGCACGTCGGACGATACAGAAGTGGACGAGAGGGGACGGAAAGCACGCGGCATGAACAGATCACCGTCGACGTCCGATATGACTAGGATACCGCGGGTGCGATCATACCAGCACAAATGCACCAGATCCCATCAGAACTCCGAAGTTAAGCCTGCTTGGATTAGAATAGTACTAGGATGGGTGACCACCTGGGAAATCTTCGTGTTGCACCCCTCCTTTTGCCTTTTTGAATCGTGAATTGCATCAGCAATTCTGCTCGGCGGCTGCGGAGCGAGCGATCCCTGCGCTTCGGGCTACTTTTCGGGGTTCATCGGTGCGTGCGATGAGATAAAGTGCTCCATATTTTAGAACCGTCTTCGTCTCGCCTTCGTAATGGCGCCCCGATCGGTGTAATCCGACCACCGAGCGTAAAGTTATGCCTCCTGCGGCGAATGGCTGCGCTCCTCCGACGTCGTGCGCGTTCCCTCCGAACATCTGCCTCGGAGTTCGTGCCGTGCTTTGGAACGGCACGTGAGGGTCCTGAAGGCACGTCGGACGATACAGAAGTGGACGAGAGGGGACGGAAAGCACGCGGCATGAACAGATCACCGTCGACGTCCCATATGACCAGGATACAGCGGTTTTGTCATACGGGTGCGATCATACCAGTACAAATGCACCGGATCCCATCAGAATTCCGAAGTTAAGCTTGCTTGGGCGAGAGTAGTACTAGGATGGGTGACCTCCTGGGAAGGCTTCGTGTTGCACCCCTCCTTTTGCCTTTTTGAATCGTGAATTGCATCAACAATTCTGCTCGACGGCTGCGGAGCGAGCGATCCCTGCGCTTCGGGCTACTTTTTGGGATTCATCGGTGCGCGCGATGAGAAAAAGTACTTCGTATTTTAGAACCGTCTTCGTCTCGCCTTTATAACGGTGCCCCGATCGGTGTAATCCGACCACCGGGCGTAAAGTTATGCCTCCTGCGGCGAACGGCTGTGCTCCTCCGACGTCGGGCGCGTTCCCTCCGAACATCTGCCTCGGAGTTCGTGCCGTGCTTTGGAACGGCACGTGAGGGTCCTGAAGGCACGTCGGACGATACAGAAGTGGACGAGAGGGGACGGAAAGCACGCGGCATGAACAGATCACCGTCGACGTCCCATATGACTAGGATACCGCGGGTGCGATCATACCAGCACAAATGCACCAGATCCCATCAGAACTCCGAAGTTAAGCCTGCTTGGATTAGAATAGTACTAGGATGGGTGACCACCTGGGAAGTCTTCGTGTTGCACCCCTCCTTTTGCATTTTTGAATCGTGAATTGCATCAGCAATTCTGCTCGGCGGCTGCGGAGCGAGCGATCCCTGCGCTTCGGGCTACTTTTCGAGGTTCATCGGTGCGCGCGATGAGATAAAGTGCTTCATATTTTAGAACCGTCTTCGTCTCGCCTTCGTAATGGCGCCCCGATCGGTGTAATCCGACCACCGAGCGTAAAGTTATGCCTCCTGCGGCGAATGGCTGCGCTCCTCCGACGTCGTGCGCGTTCCCTCCGAACATCTGCCTCGGAGTTCGTGCCGTGCTTTGGAACGGCACGTGAGGGTCCTAAAGGCACGTCGGACGATACAGAAGTGGACGAGAGGGGACGGAAAGCACGCGGCATGAACAGATCACCGTCGACGTCCCATATGACCAGGATACAGCAGTTTTGTCATACGGGTGCGATCATACCAGTACAAATGCACCGGATCCCATCAGAATTCCGAAGTTAAGCTTGCTTGGGCGAGAGTAGTACTAGGATGGGTGACCTCCTGGGAAGTCTTCGTGTTGCACCCCTCCTTTTGCCTTTTTGAATCGTAAATTGCATCAGCAATTCTGCTCGACGGTTGGGGAGCGAGCGATCCCTGCGCTTCGGGCTACTTTTCGGGGTTCATCGGTGCGCGCGATGAGAAAAAGTGCTCTGTATTTTAGAACCGTCTTCGTCTCTCCTTCGTAACGGCGCCCCGATCGGTGTAATCCGACCACCGAGCGTAAAGTTATGCCTCCTGCGGCGAACGGCTGCGCTCCTCCGACGTCGGGCGCGTTCCCTCCGAACATCTGCCTCGGAGTTCGTGACGTGCATAGGAACGGCACGTGAGGGTCCTGAAGGCACGTCCGACGATACAGAAGTGGACGAGAGGGGACGGAAAACACGCGGCATGAACAGATCACCGTCGACGTCCCATATGACTAGGATACCGCGATTTTGTCATACGGGTGTTATCATACCAGCACAAATGCACCGGATCCCATCAGAACTCCGAAGTTAAGCCTGCTTGGGCGAGAGTAGTACTAGGATGGGTGACTTCCTGGGAAGACTTCGTGTTGCACCCCTCCTTTTGCCTTTTTGAATCGTGAATGGCATCAGCAATTCTGCACGGCGGCTGCGGAGCGAGCGATCCCTGCGCTTCGGGCTACTTTTCGGGGTTCATCGGTGCGCGCGATGAGAAAAAGTGCTCTGTATTTTAGAACCGTCTTCGTCTCGCCGTCGTAACGTCGCCCCGATCGGTGTAATCCGACCACCGGGCGTAAAGTTATGCCTTCTGCGGCGAACGGCTGCTCTCCTCCGACGTCGGGCGCGTTCCCTCCGAACATCTGCCTCGGAGTTCGTGACGTGCATAGGAACGGCACGTGAGTGTCCTGAAGGCACGTATACAGAAGTGAACAAGAGGGGACGGAAAGCACGCGGCAAGAACAGATCACCGTCGAGACGTGCATAAGACTAGGATACCGCGATTTTGTCATACGGGTGCGATCATATCGGCACAAATGCACCGGATCCCATCAGAACTCCGAAGTTAAGCCTGCTTGGGCGAGAGTAGTACTAGGATGGGGAGGTAGTAGTACTAGGATGGGTGACCTCCTGGGAAGTCTTCGTGTTGCACCCCTCCTTTTGCCTTTTTGAATCGTTAATTGCATCAGCAATTGATGAGAAAAAGTGCTACGTATTTTAGAACCGTCTTCGTCTCCCTTCGTAACGGTCCCCAATCGGTGTAATCCGACCACCGGGCATAAAGTTATGCCTCCTGCGGCGAACGGCTGCGCTCCTCCGACGTCGGGCGCGTTCCCTCCGAACATCTGCCTCGGAGTTCATGACGTGCATAGGAACGGCACGTGAGGGTCCAGAAGGCACGTCAGACGATACAGAAGTGGACGAGAGGGGACGGAAAGCACGCGGCATGAACAGATCACCGTCGACGTCCCATATGACTAGGATACCGCGGTTTTTGTCATACGGGTGCGATCATACCGGCACAAATGCACCAGATCCCATCAGAACTCCGAAGTTAAGCCTGCTTGGGCGAGAGTAGTACTAGGATGGGTGACCTCCTGGGAAGTCTTCGTGTTGCACCCCTCCTGCTGCCTTTTTGAATCGTTAATTGCATCAGCAATTGATGAGAAAAAGTGCTACGTATTTTAGAACCGTCTTCGTCTCTCCTTCGTAACGGCGCCCCGATCGGTGTAATCCGACCACCGAGCGTAAAGTTATGCCTCCTGCGGCGAACGGCTGCGCTCCTCCGACGTCGGGCGCGTTCCCTCCGAACATCTGCCTCGGAGTTCGTGACGTGCATAGGAACGGCACGTAAGGGTCCTGAAGGCACGTCCGACGATACAGAAGTAGACGAGAGGGGACGGAAAGCACGCGGCATGAACAGATCTCCGTCGACGTCCCATATGACTAGGATACCGCGGTTTTTGTCATACGGGTGCGATCATACCGGCACAAATGCACCAGATCCCATCAGAACTCCGAAGTTAAGCCTGCTTGGGCGAGAGTAGTACTAGGATGGGTGACCTCCTTGGAAGTCTTCGTGTTGCACCCCTCCTTTTGCCTTTTTGAATCGTGAATTGCATCAGCAATTCTGCTCGGCGGTTGCGGAGCGAGCGATCCCAGCGTTTCGGGCTACTTTTCGGGGTTCATCTGTGCGCGCTATGAGAAAAAGTGCTACGTATTTTAGAACCATCTTCGTCTCCCTTCGTAACGGTTCCCCGATCGGTGTAATCCGACCACCGGGCATAAAGTTATGCCTCCTGCGGCGAACGGCTGCGCTCCTCCGACGTCGGGCGCGTTCCCTCCGAACATCTGCCTCGGAGTTCGTCACGTGCATAGGAACGGCACGTGAGGGTCCTGATGGCACGTCGGACGATACAGAAGTGGACGAGAGGGGACGGAAAGCACGCGGTATGAACAGATCACCGTCGACGTCCCATATGACTAGGATACCGCGGTTTTTGTCATACGGGTGCGATCATACCGGCACAAATGCACCAGATCCCATCAGAACTCCGAAGCTAAGCCTGTTTGGGCGAGAGTAGTACTAGGATGGGTGACCTCCTGGGAAGTCTTCGTGTTGCACCCCTCCTTTTGCCTTTTTGAATCGTGAATTGCATCAGCAATTCTGCTCGGCGGCTGCGGAGCGAGCCATCCCTGCGCTTCGGGCTACTTTTCGGGGTTCATCGGTGCGCGCGATCAGAAAAAGTGCTGGTATTTTAGAACCGTCTTCGTCTCGCCTTCGTAATGGCGCCCCGATCGGTGTAATCCGACCACCGAGCATAAAGTTATGCCTCCTACGGCGAACGGCTGCCCTCCTCCGACGTCGGGCGCGTTCCCTCCGAACATCTGCCTCGGAGTTCGTGACGTGCATAGGAACGGCACGTGAGGGTCCTGAAGGCACGTCCGACGATACAGAAGTGGACGAGAGGGGACTGAAAGCACGCGGCATGAACAGATCACCGTCGAGACGTGCATAAGACTAGGATACCGCGATTTTGTCATACGGGTGCGATCATATCGGCACAAATGCACCGGATCCCATCAGAACTCCGAAGTTAAGCCTGCTTGGGCGAGAGTAGTACTAGGATGGGTGACCTCCTGGGAAGTCTTCGTGTTGCACCCCTCCTTTTGCCTTTTTGAATCGTTAATTGCATCAGCAATTGATGAGAAAAAGTGCTACATATTTTAGAACCGTCTTCGTCTCCCTTCGTAACGGTTCCCCGATCGGTGTAATCCGACCACCGGGCATAAAGTTATGCCTCCTGCGGTGAACGGCTGCGCTCCTCCGACGTCGGGCGCGTTCCCTCCGAACATCTGCCTCGGAGTTCGTGACGTGCATAGGAACGGCACGTGAGGGTCCTGAAGGCACGTCGGACGATACAGAAGTGGACGAGAGGGGACGGAAAGCACGCGGCATGAACAGATCACCGTCGACGTCCCATATGACTAGGATACCGCGGTTTTTGTCATACGGGTGCGATCATACCGGCACAAATGCACCAGATCCCATCAGAACTCCGAAGTTAAGCCTGCTTGGGCGAGAGTAGTACTAGGATGGGTGACCTCCTTGGAAGTCTTCGTGTTGCACCCCTCCTTTTGCCTTTTTGAATCGTGAATTGCATCAGCAATTCTGCTCGGCGGTTGCGGAGCGAGCGATCCCAGCGTTTCGGGCTACTTTTCGGGGTTCATCGGTGCACGCAATGAGATAAAGTGCTACGTATTTTAGAACCATCTTCGTCTCCCTTCGTAACGGTTCCCCGATCGGTGTAATCCGACCACCGGGCATAAAGTTATGCCTCCTGCGGCGAACGGCTGCGCTCCTCCGACGTCGGGCGCGTTCCCTCCGAACATCTGCCTCGGAGTTCGTCACGTGCATAGGAACGGCACGTGAGGGTCCTGATGGCACGTCGGACGATACAGAAGTGGACGAGAGGGGACGGAAAGCACGCGGTATGAACAGATCACCGTCGACGTCCCATATGACTAGGATACCGCGGTTTTTGTCATACGGGTGTGATCATACCGGCACAAATGCACCAGATCCCATCAGAACTCCGAAGTTAAGCCTGTTTGGGCGAGAGTAGTACTAGGATGGGTGACCTCCTGGGAAGTCTTCGTGTTGCACCCCTCCTTTTGCCTTTTTGAATCGTGAATTGCATCAGCAATTCTGCTCGGCAGCTGCGGAGCGAGCCATCCCTGCGCTTCGGGCTACTTTTCGGGGTTCATCGGTGCGCGCGATGAGAAAAAGTGCTTGGTATTTTAGAACCGTCTTCGTCTCGCCTTCGTAACGGCGCCCCGATCGGTGTAATCCGACCATCGAGCGTAAAGTTATGCCTCCTACGGCGAACGGCTGCCCTCCTCCGACGTCGGGCGCGTTCCATCCGAACATCTGCCTCGGAGTTCGTGACGTGCATAGGAACGGCACGTGAGTGTCCTGATGGCACGTCGGACGATACAGAAGTGGACGAGAGGGGACGGAAAGCACGCGGCATGAACAGATCACCGTCGACGTCCCATATGACTAGGATACCGCGGTTTTTGTCATACGGGTGCGATCATACTGGCACAAATGCATCGGATCCCATCAGAACTCCGA
Organism: Thalia dealbata; assembly: GCA_030544415.1. Classification (NCBI taxonomy): domain Eukaryota; kingdom Viridiplantae; phylum Streptophyta; class Magnoliopsida; order Zingiberales; family Marantaceae; genus Thalia; species Thalia dealbata. Next base: position 20,589,628 of record CM060455.1, read on the forward strand.
AGTTAAGCCTGCTTGGGCGAGAGCAGTACTAGGATGGGTGACCTCCTGGGAAGTCTTCGTGTTGCACCCCTCCTTTTGCCTTTTTGAATCGTGAATTGCATCAGCAATTCTGCTCGGCGGCTGCGGAGCGAGCGATCCCTGCGCTTCGGGCTACTTTTCGGGGTTCATCGGTGCGCGCGATGAGAAAAAGTGCTTGGTATTTTAGAACCGTCTTCGTCTCGCCTTCGTAACGGCGCCCCGATCGGTGTAATCCGACCACCGGACGTAAAGTTATGCCTCCTGCGGCGAACGGCTGCGCTCCTCCGACGTCGGGCGCGTTCCCTCCGAACATCTGCCTCGGAGTTCGTGACGTGCATAGGAACGGCACATGAGGGTCCTGAAGGCACGTCGGACGATACAGAAGTGGACGAGAGGGGATGGAAAGCACGCGGCATGAACAGATCACCGTCGACGTCCCATATGACTAGGATACCGCGGTTTTTGTCATACGGGTGCGATCATACTGGCACAAATGCATCGGATCCCATCAGAACTCCGAAGTTAAGCCTGCTTGGGCGAGAGCAGTACTAGGATGGGTGACCTCCTGGGAAGTCTTCGTGTTGCACCCCTCCTTTTGCCTTTTTGAATCGTGAATTGCATCAGCAATTCTGCTCGGCGGCTGCGGAGCGAGCGATCCCTGCGCTTCGGGCTACTTTTCGGGGTTCATCGGTGCGCGCGATGAGAAAAAGTGCTTGGTATTTTAGAACCGTCTTCGTCTCGCCTTCGTAACGGCGCCCCGATCGGTGTAATCCGACCACCGGACGTAAAGTTATGCCTCCTGCGGCGAACGGCTGCGCTCCTCCGACGTCGGGCGCGTTCCCTCCGAACATCTGCCTCGGAGTTCGTGACGTGCATAGGAACGGCACATGAGGGTCCTGAAGGCACGTCGGACGATACAGAAGTGGACGAGAGGGGATGGAAAGCACGCGGCATGAACAGATCACCGTCGACGTCCCATATGACTAGGATACCGCGGTTTTGTCATACGGGTGCTATCATACCAGCACAAATGCACCGGATCCCATCAGAACTCCGAAGGTAAGCCTGCTTGGGCGAGAGTAGTACTAGGATGGGTGACCTCCTGGGAAGTCTTCATGTTGCACCCCTCCTTTTGCCTTTTTGAATCGTGAATTGCATCAGCAATTCTGCTCGGCGGCAGGGGAGCGAGCGATCCCTGCGCTTCGGGCAACTTTTCGGGGTTCATCGGTGCGCGCGATGAGAAAAAGTACAGGGTATTTTAGAACCGTCTTCGTCTCGCCTTCGTAACGGCGCCCCGATCGGTGTAATCCGACCACCGAGCGTAAAGTTATGCCTCCTGCGGCGAACGGCTGCGCTCATCCGACGTCGGGCGCGTTCCCTCCGAACATCTGCCTCGGCTCGTGACGTGCATAGGAACAGCACGTTAGGGTCCTGAAGGCACGTCGGAAGATATAGAAGTGAACGAGAGGGGACGGAAAGCACGCGGCATGAACAGATCACTGTCGACGTCCCATATGACTAGGATACCGCGGTTTTGTCATACGGGTGCTATCATACCAGCATAAATGCACCGGATCCCATCAGAACTCCGAAGGTAAGCCTGCTTGGGTGAGAGTAGTACTAGGATGGGTGACCTCCTGGGAAGTCTTCGTGTTGCACCCCTCCTTTTGCCTTTTTGAATCGTGAATTGCATCAGCAATTCTGCTCGACGGCTGTGGAACGAGCGATCCCTGCACTTCGGGCTACTTTTCGGGGTTCATCGGTGCGCGCGATGAGAAAAAGTGCTCTGTATTTTAGAACCGTCTTCATCTCGCCTTCGTAACGGCGCCCCGATCGGTGTAATCCGACCACCGGACGTAAAGTTATGCCTCCTGCGGCGAACGGCTGCGCTCCTCCGACGTCGGGCGCGTTCACTCCGAACATCTGCCTCGGAGTTCGTGACGTGCATAGGAACGGCACGAGAGGGTCCTGAAGGCACGTCGGACGATACAGAATTGGACGAGAGGGGACGGAAAGCACGCGGCATGAACAGATCTCCGTCGACATCCCATATGAGTAGGATACCGCGGTTTTGTCATACGGGTGCGATCATACCGGCACAAATGCACCGGATCCCATCAGAACTCCGAAGTTAAGCCTGCTTGGGCGAGAGTAGTACTAGGATTGGTGACCTCCTGGGAAGTCTTCGTGTTGCACCCCTCCTTTTGCCTTTTTGAATCGTGAATTGCATCAGCAATTCTGCTCGGCGGCTGCGGAGCGAGCGATCCCTGCGCTTCGGGCTACTTTTCGAGGTTCATCGGTGCGCGCGATGAGATAAAGTGCTTCATATTTTAGAACCGTCTTCGTCTCGCCTTCGTAATGGCGCCCCGATCGGTATAATCCGACCACCGAGCGTAATGTTATGCCTCCTGCGGCGAATGGCTGCGCTCCTCCGACGTCGTGCGCGTTCCCTCCGAACATCTGCCTCGGAGTTTGTGCCGTGCTTTGGAACGGCACGTGAGGGTCCTAAAGGCACGTCGGACGATACAGAAGTGGACGAGAGGGGACGGAAAGCACGCGGCATGAACAGATCACCGTCGACGTCCCATATGACCAGGATACAGCAGTTTTGTCATACGGGTGCGATCATACCAGTACAAATGCACCGGATCCCATCAGAATTCTGAAGTTAAGCTTGCTTGGGCGAGAGTAGTACTAGGATGGGTGACCTCCTGGGAAGTCTTCGTGTTGCACCCCTCCTTTTGCCTTTTTGAATCGTAAATTGCATCAGCAATTCTGCTCGACGGCTGGGGAGCGAGCGATCCCTGCGCTTCGGGCTACTTTTCGGGGTTCATCGGTGCGCGCGATGAGAAAAAGTGCTCTGTATTTTAGAACCGTCTTCGTCTCTCCTTCGTAACGGCGCCCCGATCGGTGTAATCCGACCACCGAGCGTAAAGTTATGCCTCCTGCGGCGAACGGCTGCGCTCCTCCGACGTCGGGCGCGTTCCCTCCGAACATCTGCCTCGGAGTTCGTGACGTGCATAGGAACGGCACGTGAGGGTCCTGAAGGCACGTCCGACGATACAGAAGTGGACGAGAGGGGACGGAAAGCACGCGGCATGAACAGATCACCGTCGACGTCCCATATGACTAGGATACCGCGATTTTGTCATACGGGTGTTATCATACCAGCACAAATGCACCGGATCCCATCAGAACTCCGAAGTTAAGCCTGCTTGGGCGAGAGTAGTACTAGGATGGGTGACCTCCTGGGAAGACTTCGTGTTGCACCCCTCCTTTTGCCTTTTTGAATCGTGAATGGCATCGGCAATTCTGCACGGCGGCTGCGGAGCGAGCGATCCCTGCGCTTCGGGCTACTTTTCGGGGTTCATCGGTGCGCGCGATGAGAAAAAGTGCTCTGTATTTTAGAACCGTCTTCGTCTCGCCTTCGTAACGGCGCCCCGATCGGTGTAATCCGACCACCGGGCGTAAAGTTATGCCTCCTGCGGCGAACGGCTGCGCTCCTCCGACGTCGGGCGCGTTCCCTCCGAACATCTGCCTCGGAGTTCGTGACGTGCATAGGAACGGCACGTGATTGTCCTGAAGGCACGTATACAGAAGTGGACGAGAGGGGACGGAAAGCACGCGGCAAGAACAGATCACCGTCGAGACGTGCATAAGACTAGGATACCGCGATTTTGTCATACGGGTGCGATCATATCGGCACAAATGCACCGGATCCCATCAGAACTCCGAAGTTAAGCCTGCTTGGGCGAGAGTAGTACTAGGATGGGGAGGTAGTAGTACTAGGATGGGTGACCTCCTGGGAAGTCTTCGTGTTGCACCCCTCCTTTTGCCTTTTTGAATCGTTAATTGCATCAGCAATTGATGAGAAAAAGTGCTACGTATTTTAGAACCGTCTTCGTCTCCCTTCGTAACGGTCCCCAATCGGTGTAATCCGACCACCGGGCATAAAGTTATGCCTCCTGCGGCGAACGGCTGCGCTCCTCCGACGTCGGGCGCGTTCCCTCCGAACATCTGCCTCGGAGTTCATGACGTGCATAGGAACGGCACGTGAGGGTCCAGAAGGCACGTCAGACGATACAGAAGTGGACGAGAGGGGACGGAAAGCACGCGGCATGAACAGATCGCCGTCGACGTCCCATATGACTAGGATACCGCGGTTTTTGTCATACGGGTGCGATCATACCGGCACAAATGCACCAGATCCCATCAGAACTCCGAAGTTGAGCCTGCTTGGGCGAGAGTAGTACTAGGATGGGTGACCTCTTGGGAAGTCTTCGTGTTGCACCCCTCCTGCTGCCTTTTTGAATCGTTAATTGCATCAGCAATTGATGAGAAAAAGTGCTACGTATTTTAGAACCGTCTTCGTCTCTCCTTCGTAACGGCGCCCCGATCGGTGTAATCCGACCACCGAGCGTAAAGTTATGCCTCCTGCGGCGAACGGCTGCGCTCCTCCGACGTCGGGCGCGTTCCCTCCGAACATCTGCCTCGGAGTTCATGACGTGCATAGGAACGGCACGTAAGGGTCCTGAAGGCACGTCCGACGATACAGAAGTAGACGAGAGGGGACGGAAAGCACGCGGCATGAACAGATCTCCGTCGACGTCCCATATGACTAGGATACCGCGGTTTTTGTCATACGGGTGCGATCATACCGGCACAAATGCACCAGATCCCATCAGAACTCCGAAGTTAAGCCTGCTTGGGCGAGAGTAGTACTAGGATGGGTGACCTCCTTGGAAGTCTTCGTGTTGCACCCCTCCTTTTGCCTTTTTGAATCGTGAATTGCATCAGCAATTCTGCTCGGCGGTTGCGGAGCGAGCGATCCCAGCGTTTCGGGCTACTTTTCGGGGTTCATCGGTGCGCGCTATGAGAAAAAGTGCTACGTATTTTAGAACCATCTTCGTCTCCCTTCGTAACGGTTCCCCGATCGGTGTAATCCGACCACCGGGCATAAAGTTATGCCTCCTGCGGCGAACGGCTGCGCTCCTCCGACGTCGGGCGCGTTCCCTCCGAACATCTGCCTCGGAGTTCGTCACGTGCATAGGAACGGCACGTGAGGGTCCTGATGGCACGTCGGACGATACAGAAGTGGACGAGAGGGGACGGAAAGCACGCGGTATGAACAGATCACCGTCGACGTCCCATATGACTAGGATACCGCGGTTTTTGTCATACGGGTGCGATCATACCGGCACAAATGCACCAGATCCCATCAGAACTCCGAAGCTAAGCCTGTTTGGGCGAGAGTAGTACTAGGATGGGTGACCTCCTGGGAAGTCTTCGTGTTGCACCCCTCCTTTTGCCTTTTTGAATCGTGAATTGCATCAGCAATTCTGCTCGGCGGCTGCGGAGCGAGCCATCCCTGCGCTTCGGGCTACTTTTCGGGGTTCATCGGTGCGCGCGATCAGAAAAAGTGCTGGTATTTTAGAACCGTCTTCGTCTCGCCTTCGTAATGGCGCCCCGATCGGTGTAATCCGACCACCGAGCATAAAGTTATGCCTCCTACGGCGAACGGCTGCCCTCCTCCGACGTCGGGCGTGTTCCCTCCGAACATCTGCCTCGGAGTTCGTGACGTGCATAGGAACGGCACGTGAGTGTCCTGAAGGCACGTATACAGAAGTGGACGAGAGGGGACTGAAAGCACGCGGCATGAACAGATCACCGTCGAGACGTGCATAAGACTAGGATACCGCGATTTTGTCATACGGGTGCGATCATATCGGCACAAATGCACCGGATCCCATCAGAACTCCGAAGTTAAGCCTGCTTGGGCGAGAGTAGTACTAGGATGGGTGACCTCCTGGGAAGTCTTCGTGTTGCACCCCTCCTTTTCCCTTTTTGAATCGTTAATTGCATCAGCAATTGATGAGAAAAAGTGCTACATATTTTACAACCGTCTTCGTCTCCCTTCGTAACGGTTCCCCGATCGGTGTAATCCGACCACCGGGCATAAAGTTATGCCTCCTGCGGTGAACGGCTGCGCTCCTCCGACGTCGGGCGCGTTCCCTCCGAACATCTGCCTCGGAGTTCGTGACGTGCATAGGAACGGCACGTGAGGGTCCTGAAGGCACGTCGGACGATACAGAAGTGGACGAGAGGGGACGGAAAGCACGCGGCATGAACAGATCACCGTCGACGTCCCATATGACTAGGATACCGCGGTTTTTGTCATACGGGTGCGATCATACCGGCACAAATGCACCAGATCCCATCAGAACTCCGAAGTTAAGCCTGCTTGGGCGAGAGTAGTACTAGGATGGGTGACCTCCTTGGAAGTCTTCGTGTTGCACCCCTCCTTTTGCCTTTTTGAATCGTGAATTGCATCAGCAATTCTGCTCGGCGGTTGCGGAGCGAGCGATCCCAGCGTTTCGGGCTACTTTTCGGGGTTCATCGGTGCGCGCAATGAGATAAAGTGCTACGTATTTTAGAACCATCTTCGTCTCCCTTCGTAACGGTTCCCCGATCGGTGTAATCCGACCACCGGGCATAAAGTTATGCCTCCTGCGGCGAACGGCTGCGCTCCTCCGACGTCGGGCGCGTTCCCTCCGAACATCTGCCTCGGAGTTCGTCACGTGCATAGGAACGGCACGTGAGGGTCCTGATGGCACGTCGGACGATACAGAAGTGGACGAGAGGGGACGGAAAGCACGCGGTATGAACAGATCACCGTCGACGTCCCATATGACTAGGATACCGCGGTTTTTGTCATACGGGTGTGATCATACCGGCACAAATGCACCAGATCCCATCAGAACTCCGAAGTTAAGCCTGTTTGTGCGAGAGTAGTACTAGGATGGGTGACCTCCTGGGAAGTCTTCGTGTTGCACCCCTCCTTTTGCCTTTTTGAATCGTGAATTGCATCAGCAATTCTGCTCGGCGGCTGCGGAGCGAGCCATCCCTGCGCTTCGGGCTACTTTTCGGGGTTCATCGGTGCGCGCGATGAGAAAAAGTGCTTGGTATTTTAGAACCGTCTTCGTCTCGCCTTCGTAACGGCGCCCCGATCGGTGTAATCCGACCATCGAGCGTAAAGTTATGCCTCCTACGGCGAACGGCTGCCCTCCTCCGACGTCGGGCGCGTTCCATCCGAACATCTGCCTCGGAGTTCGTGACGTGCATAGGAACGGCACGTGAGTGTCCTGATGGCACGTCGGACGATACAGAAGTGGACGAGAGGGGACGGAAAGCACGCGGCATGAACAAATCACCGTCGACGTCCCATATGACTAGGATACCGCGGTTTTTGTCATACGGGTGCGATCATACTGGCACAAATGCATCGGATCCCATCAGAACTCCGAAGTTAAGCCTGCTTGGGCGAGAGCAGTACTAGGATGGGTGACCTCCTGGGAAGTCTTCGTGTTGCACCCCTCCTTTTGCCTTTTTGAATCGTGAATTGCATCAGCAATTCTGCTCGGCGGCTGCGGAGCGAGCGATCCCTGCGCTTCGGGCTACTTTTCGGGGTTCATCGGTGCGCGCGATGAGAAAAAGTGCTCCGTATTTTAGAACCGTCTTCGTCTCGCCTTCGTAACGGCGCCCCGATCGGTGTAATCCGACCACCGGACGTAAAGTTATGCCTCCTGCGGCGAACGGCTGCGCTCCTCCGACGTCGGGCGCGTTCCCTCCGAACATCTGCCTCGGAGTTCGTGACGTGCATAGGAACGGCACATGAGGGTCCTGAAGGCACGTCGGACGATACAGAAGTGGACGAGAGGGGATGGAAAGCACGCGGCATGAACAGATCACCGTCGACGTCCCATATGACTAGGATACCGCGGTTTTGTCATACGGGTGCTATCATACCAGCACAAATGCACCGGATCCCATCAGAACTCCGAAGGTAAGCCTGCTTGGGCGAGAGTAGTACTAGGATGGGTGACCTCCTGGGAAGTCTTCATGTTGCACCCCTCCTTTTGCCTTTTTGAATCGTGAATTGCATCAGCAATTCTGCTCGGCGGCAGGGGAGCGAGCGATCCCTGCGCTTCGGGCTACTTTTCGGGGTTCATCGGTGCGCGCGATGAGAAAAAGTACAGGGTATTTTAGAACCGTCTTCGTCTCGCCTTCGTAACGGCGCCCCGATCGGTGTAATCCGACCACCGAGCGTAAAGTTATGCCTCCTGCGGCGAACGGCTGCGCTCATCCGACGTCGGGCGCGTTCCCTCCGAACATCTGCCTCGGAGTTCGTGACGTGCATAGGAACAGCACGTTAGGGTCCTGAAGGCACGTCGGAAGATATAGAAGTGGACGAGAGGGGACGGAAAGCACGCGGCATGAACAGATCACTGTCGACGTCCCATATGACTAGGATACCGCGGTTTTGTCATACGGGTGCTATCATACCAGCATAAATGCACCGGATCCCATCAGAACTCCGAAGGTAAGCCTGCTTGGGCGAGAGTAGTACTAGGATGGGTGACCTCCTGGGAAGTCTTCGTGTTGCACCCCTCCTTTTGCCTTTTTGAATCGTGAATTGCATCAGCAATTCTGCTCGACGGCTGTGGAACGAGCGATCCCTGCACTTCGGGCTACTTTTCGGGGTTCATCGGTGCGCGCGATGAGAAAAAGTGCTCTGTATTTTAGAACCGTCTTCATCTCGCCTTCGTAACGGCGCCCCGATCGGTGTAATCCGACCACCGGGCGTAAAGTTATGCCTCCTGCGGCGAACGGCTGCGCTCCTCCGACGTCGGGCGCGTTCACTCCGAACATCTGCCTCGGAGTTCGTGACGTACATAGGAACGGCACGAGAGGGTCCTGAAGGCACGTCGGACGATACAGAATTGGACGAGAGGGGACGGAAAGCACGCGGCATGAACAGATCTCCGTCGACATCCCATATGAGTAGGATACCGCGGTTTTGTCATACGGGTGCGATCATACCGGCACAAATGCACCGGATCCCATCAGAACTCCGAAGTTAAGCCTGCTTGGGCGAGAGTAGTACTAGGATTGGTGACCTCCTGGGAAGTCTTCGTGTTGCACCCCTCCTTTTGCCTTTTTGAATCGTGAATTGCATCAGCAATTCTGCTCGGCGGCTGCGGAGCGAGCGATCCCTGCGCTTCGGGCTACTTTTCGAGGTTCATCGGTGCACGCGATGAGAAAAAGTGCTCCGTATTTTAGAACCGTCTTCGTCTCGCCTTCGTAACGGCGCCCCGATCGGTGTAATCCGACCATCGGGCGTAAAGTAATGCCCTGCTGCGGCGAACGGCTGCGCTCCTCCGACGTCGGGCGCGTTCCCTCCGAACATCTGCCTCGGAGTTCGTGCCGTGCATTGGAACGGCACGTGAGGGTCCTGAAGGCACGTCGGACGATACAGAAGTGGACGAGAGGGGACGGAAAGCACGCGGCATGAACAGATCACCGTCGACGTCCCCTATGACTAGGATACCGCGGTTTTGTCATACGGGTGCGATCATACCAGCACAAATGCACCGGATCCCATCAGAACTCCGAAGTTAAGCTAGCTTGGGCGAGAGTAGTACTAGGATGGGTGACCTCCTGGGAAGTCTTCGTGTTGCACCCCTCCTTTTTCCTTTTTGAATCGTGTAGTAGGATGGGTGACCTCCTGGGAAGTCTTCGTATTGCACCCCTCCTTTTTCCTTTTTGAATCGTGAAATGCATCAGCAATTCTGCTCGACGGCTAGGGAGCGAGCGATCCCTGCACTTCGGGCTACTTTTCGGGGTTCATCGGTGCGCGCGATGAGAAAAAGTGCTCTGTATTTTAGAACCGTCTTTGTCTCGCCTTCGTAACGGCGCCCCGATCGGTGTAATCCGACCACCGAGCGTAAAATTATGCCTCCTACGGCGAACGGCTGCGCTCCTCCGACGTCGGGCGCGTTCCCTCCGAACATCTGCCTCGGAGTTCGTGACGTGCATAGGAACGGCACGTGAGGGTCCTGAAGGCACGTTGGACGATACAGAGTTGGACGAGAGGGGACGGAAAGCACGCGGAATGAACAGATCTCCGTCGACGTCCCATATGAGTAGGATACCGCGGTTTTGTCATACGGGTGCGATCATACCAGCACAAATGCACCGGATCCCATCAGAACTCCGAAGTTAAGCCTGCTTGGGCGAGAGTAGTACTAGGATGGGTGTCCTCCTGGGAAGTCTTCGTGTTGCACCCCTCCTTTTGCCTTTTTGAATCGTGAATTGCATCAGCAATTCTGCTCGGCGGCTGCGGAGCGAGCGATCCCTGCGCTTCGGGCTACTTTTCGGGGTTCATCGGTGCGCGCGATGAGAAAAAGTGCTCCGTATTTTAGAACCGTCTTCGTCTCGCCTTCGTAACGGCGCCCCGATCGGTGTAATCCGACCACCGAACGTAAAGTTATGCCTCCTGCGGCGAACGGCTGCGCTCCTCCGACGTCGGGCGCGTTCCCTCCGAACATCTGCCTCGGAGTTCGTGACGTGCATAGGAACGGCACATGAGGGTCCTGAAGGCACGTCGGACGATACAGAAGTGGACGAGAGGGGATGGAAAGCACGCGGCATGAACAGATCACCGTCGACGTCCCATATGACTAGGATACCGCGGTTTTGTCATACGGGTGCTATCATACCAGCACAAATGCACCGGATCCCATCAGAACTCCGAAAGTAAGCCTGCTTGGGCGAGAGTAGTACTAGGATGGGTGACCTCCTGGGAAGTCTTCATGTTGCACCCCTCCTTTAGGATGGGTGACCTCCTGGGAAGTCTTCATGTTGCACCCCTCCTTTTGCCTTTTTGAATCGTGAATTGCATCAGCAATTCTGCTCGGCGGCAGGGGAGCGAGCGATCCCTGCGCTTCGGGCTACTTTTCGGGGTTCATCGGTGCGCGCGATGAGAAAAAGTACAGGGTATTTTAGAAACGTCTTCGTCTCGCCTTCGTAACGGCGCCCCGATCGGTGTAATCCGACCACCGAGCGTAAAGTTATGCCTCCTGCGGCGAACGGCTGCGCTCATCCGACGTCGGGCGCGTTCCCTCCGAACATCTGCCTCGGAGTTCGTGACGTGCATAGGAACAGCACGTTAGGGTCCTGAAGGCACGTCGGAAGATATAGAAGTGGACGAGAGGGGACGGAAAGCACGCGGCATGAACAGATCACTGTCGACGTCCCATATGACTAGGATACCGCGGTTTTGTCATACGGGTGCTATCATACCAGCATAAATGCACCGGATCCCATCAGAACTCCGAAGGTAAGCCTGCTTGGGCGAGAGTAGTACTAGGATGGGTGACCTCCTGGGAAGTCTTCGTGTTGCACCCCTCCTTTTGCCTTTTTGAATCGTGAATTGCATCAGCAATTCTGCTCGACGGCTGTGGAACGAGCGATCCCTGCACTTCGGGCTACTTTTCGGGGTTCATCGGTGCGCGCGATGAGAAAAAGTGCTCTGTATTTTAGAACCGACTTCATCTCGCCTTCGTAACGGCGCCCCGATCGGTGTAATCCGACCACCGGGCGTAAAGTTATGCCTCCTGCGGCGAACGGCTGCGCTCCTCCGACGTCGGGCGCGTTCACTCCGAACATCTGCCTCGGAGTTCGTGACGTACATAGGAACGGCACGAGAGGGTCCTGAAGGCACGTCGGACGATACAGAATTGGACGAGAGGGGACGGAAAGCACGCGGCATGAACAGATCTCCGTCGACATCCCATATGAGTAGGATACCGCGGTTTTGTCATACGGGTGCGATCATACCGGCACAAATGCACCGGATCCCATCAGAACTCCGAAGTTAAGCCTGCTTGGGCGAGAGTAGTACTAGGATTGGTGACCTCCTGGGAAGTCTTCGTGTTGCACCCCTCCTTTTGCCTTTTTGAATCGTGAATTGCATCAGCAATTCTGCTCGGCGGCTGCGGAGCGAGCGATCCCTACGCTTCGGGCTACTTTTCGAGGTTCATCGGTGCGCGCGATGAGAAAAAGTGCTCCGTATTTTAGAACCGTCTTCGTCTCGCCTTCGTAACGGCGCCCCGATCGGTGTAATCCGACCATCGGGCGTAAAGTAATGCCCTGCTGCGGCGAACGGCTGCGCTCCTCCGACGTCGGGCGCGTTCCCTCCGAACATCTGCCTCGGAGTTCGTGCCGTGCATTGGAACGGCACGTGAGGGTCCTGAAGGCACGTCGGACGATACAGAAGTGGACGAGAGGGGACGGAAAGCACGCGGCATGAACAGATCACCGTCGACGTCCCCTATGACTAGGATACCGCGGTTTTGTCATACGGGTGCGATCATACCAGCACAAATGCACCGGATCCCATCAGAACTCCGAAGTTAAGCTAGCTTGGGCGAGAGTAGTACTAGGATGGGTGACCTCCTGGGAAGTCTTCGTGTTGCACCCCTCCTTTTTCCTTTTTGAATCGTGTAGTAGGATGGGTGACCTCCTGGGAAGTCTTCGTATTGCACCCCTCCTTTTTCCTTTTTGAATCGTGAAATGCATCAGCAATTCTGCTCGACGGCTAGGGAGCGAGCGATCCCTGCACTTCGGGCTACTTTTCGGGGTTCATCGGTGCGCGCGATGAGAAAAAGTGCTCTGTATTTTAGAACCGTCTTTGTCTCGCCTTCGTAACGGCGTCCCGATCGGTGTAATCCGACCACCGAGCGTAAAATTATGCCTCCTACGGCGAACGGCTGCGCTCCTCCGACGTCGGGCGCGTTCCCTCCGAACATCTGCCTCGGAGTTCGTGACGTGCATAGGAACGGCACGTGAGGGTCCTGAAGGCACGTTGGACGATACAGAGTTGGACGAGAGGGGACGGAAAGCACGCGGAATGAACAGATCTCCGTCGACGTCCCATATGAGTAGGATACCGCGGTTTTGTCATACGGGTGCGATCATACCAGCACAAATGCACCGGATCCCATCAGAACTCCGAAGTTAAGCCTGCTTGGGCGAGAGTAGTACTAGGATGGGTGTCCTCCTGGGAAGTCTTCGTGTTGCACCCCTCCTTTTGCCTTTTTGAATCGTGAATTGCATCAGCAATTCTGCTCGGCGGCTGCGGAGCGAGCGATCCCTGCGCTTCGGGCTACTTTTCGGGGTTCATCGGTGCGCGCGATGAGAAAAAGTGCTCCGTATTTTAGAACCGTCTTCGTCTCGCCTTCGTAACGGCGCCCCGATCGGTGTAATCCGACCACCGGGCGTAAAGTAATGCCCTGCTGCGGCGAACGGCTGCGCTCCTCCGACGTCGGGCGCGTTCCCTCCGAACATCTGCCTCGGAGTTCGTGCCGTGCATTGGAACGGCTCGTGAGGGTCCTGAAGGCACGTCGGACGATACAGAAGTGGACGAGAGGGGACGGAAAGCACGCGGCATGAACAGATCACCGTCGACGTCCCCTATGACTAGGATACCGCGGTTTTGTCATACGGGTGCGATCATACCGGCACAAATGCACCGGATCCCATCAGAACTCCGAAGTTAAGCTAGCTTGGGCGAGAGTAGTACTAGGATGGGTGACCTCCTGGGAAGTCTTCGTGTTGCACCCATCCTTTTTCCTTTTTGAATCGTGTAGTAGGATGGGTGACCTCCTGGGAAGTCTTCGTGTTGCACCCCTCCTTTTTCCTTTTTGAATCGTGAAATGCATCAGCAATTCTGCTCGACGGCTAGGGAGCGAGCGATCCCTGCACTTCGGGCTACTTTTCGGGGTTCATCGGTGCGCGCGATGAGAAAAAGTGCTCCGTATTTTAGAACCGTCTTCGTCTCGCCTTCGTAACGGCGCCCCGATCGGTGTAATCCGACCACCGAGCGTAAAATTATGCCTCCTACGGCGAACGGCTGCGCTCCTCCGACGTCGGGCGCGTTCCCTCCGAACATCTACCTCGGAGTTCGTGACGTGCATAGGAACGTCACGTGAGGGTCCTGAAGGCACTTCCGACGATACAGAAGTGGACGAGAGGGGACGGAAAGCACGCGGCATGAACAGATCACCGTCGACGTCCCCTATGACTAGGATACCGCGGTTTTGTCATACGGGTGCGATCATACCAGCACAAATGCACCGGATCCCATCAGAACTCCGAAGTTAAGCCTGCTTGGGCGAGAGTAGTACTACGATGGGTGACCTCCTGGGAAGTCTTCGTGTTGCACCCCTCCTTTTGCCTTTTTGAATCGTGAATTGCATCAGCAATTCTGCTCGACGGCTGGGGAGCGAGCGATCCCTGCGCTTCGGGCTACTTTTCGGGGTTCATCGGTGCGCGCGATGAGAAAAAGTGCTTTGTATTTTAGAACTGTGTTCGTCTCGCCTTCGTAACGGCGCCCCGATCGGAGTAATCCGACCACCGGGCATAAAGTTATGCCTCCTGCGGCGAACGGCTGCGCTCCTCCGACGTCGGGCGCGTTCCCTCCAAACATCTGCCTCGGAGTTCGTGACGTGCATAGGAACGGCACGTGAGGGTCCTGAAGGCACGTCGGACGATACAGAATTGGACGAGAGGGGACGGAAACCACGCGGCATGAACAGATCTCCGTCGACGTCCCATATGAGTAGGATACCGCGGTTTTGTCATACGGGTGCGATCATACCAGCACAAATGCATCGGATCCCATCAGAACTCCGAAGATAAGCCTGCTTGGGCGAGAGTAGTACTAGGATGGGTGACCTCCTGGGAAGTCTTCGTGTTGCACTCCTCTTTTTGCCTTTTTGAATCGTGAATTGCATCAGCAATTCTGCACGGCGGCTGCGGAGCGAGCGATCCCTGCGCTTCGGGCTACTTTTCGGGGTTAATCGGTGCGCGCGATGAGAAAAAGTGCTCTTTATTTTAGAACCGTCTTCGTCTCGCCTTCGTAACGGCACCCCGATCGGTGTAATCCGACCACCGGGCGTAAAGTTATGCCTCCTGCGGCGAACGGCTGCGCTCCTCCGACGTCGGGCGCGTTCCCTCCGAACATCTGCCTCGGAGTTCGTGACGTGCATAGGAACGGCACGTGAGGGTCCTGAAGGCACGTTGGACGATACAGAGTTGGACGAGAGGGGACGGAAAGCACGCGGAATGAACAGATCTCCGTCGACGTCCCATATGAGTAGGATACCGCGGTTTTGTCATACGGGTGCGATCATACCAGCACAAATGCACCGGATCCCATCAGAACTCCGAAGTTAAGCCTGCTTGGGCGAGAGTAGTACTAGGATGGGTGTCCTCCTGGGAAGTCTTCGTGTTGCACCCCTCCTTTTGCCTTTTTGAATCGTGAATTGCATCAGCAATTCTGCTCGGCGGCTGCGGAGCGAGCGATCCCTGCGCTTCGGGCTACTTTTCGGGGTTCATCGGTGCGCGCGATGAGAAAAAGTGCTTCGTATTTTAGAACCGTCTTCGTCTCGCCTTCGTAACGGCGCCCCGATCGGTGTAATCCGACCACCGGGCGTAAAGTAATGCCCTGCTGCGGCGAACGGCTGCGCTCCTCCGACGTCGGGCGCGTTCCCTCCGAACATCTGCCTCGGAGTTCGTGCCGTGCATTGGAACGGCACGTGAGGGTCCTGAAGGCACGTCGGACGATACAGAAGTGGACGAGAGGGGACGGAAAGCACACGGCATGAACAGATCACCGTCGACGTCCCCTATGACTAGGATACCGCGGTTTTGTCATACGGGTGCGATCATACCAGCACAAATGCACCGGATCCCATCAGAACTCCGAAGTTAAGCTTGCTTGGGCGAGAGTAGTACTAGGATGGGTGGCCTCCTGGGAAGTCTTCGTGTTGCACCCCTCCTTTTTCCTTTTTGAATCGTGTAGTAGGATGGGTGACCTCCTGGGAAGTCTTCGTGTTGCACCCCTCCTTTTTCCTTTTTGAATCGTGAAATGCATCAGCAATTCTGCTCGACGGCTGGGGAGCGAGCGATCCCTGCGCTTCGGGCTACTTTTCGGGGTTCATCGGTGCATGCGATGAGAAAAAGTGCTTCGTATTTTAGAACCGTCTTCGTCTCGCCTTCGTAACGGCGCCCCGATCGGGGTAATCCGACCACCGAGCGTAAAATTATGCCTCCTACGGCGAACGGCTGCGCTCCTCCGACGTCGGGCGCGTTCCCTCCGAACATCTGCCTCGGAGTTCGTGACGTGCATAGGAACGTCACGTGAGGGTCCTGAAGGCACGTCCGACGATACAGAAGTGGACGAGAGGGGACGGAAAGCACGCGGCATGAACAGATCACCGTCGACGTCCCCTATGACTAGGATACCGCGGTTTTGTCATACGGGTGCGATCATACCAGCACAAATGCACCGGATCCCATCAGAACTCCGAAGTTAAGCCTGCTTGGGCGAGAGTAGTACTACGATGGGTGACCTCCTGGGAAGTCTTCGTGTTGCACCCCTCCTTTTGCCTTTTTGAATCGTGAATTGCATCAGCAATTCTGCTCGACGGCTGGGGAGCGAGCGATCCCTGCGCTTCGGGCTACTTTTCGGAGTTCATCGGTGCGCGCGATGACAAAAAGTGCTCTGTATTTTAGAACCGTCTTCGTCTCGCCTTCGTAACGGCGCCCCGATCGGTGTAATCCGACCACCGGGCGTAAAGTTATGCCTCCTGCGGCGAACGGCTGCGCTCCTCCGACGTCGGGCGCGTTCCCTCCGAACATCTGCCTCGGAGTTCGTGACGTGCATAGGAACGGCACGTGAGGGTCCTGAAGGCACGTCGGACGATACAGAATTGGACGAGAGGGGACGGAAAGCACGCGGCATGAACAGATCTCCGTCGACGTCCCATATGAGTAGGATACCGCGGTTTTGTCATACGGGTGCGATCATATCAGCACAAATGCACCGGATCCCATCAGAACTCCGAAGTTAAGCCTGCTTGGGCGAGAGTTGTACTAGGATGGGTGACCTCCTGGGAAGTCTTCGTGTTGCACCCCTCTTTTTGCCTTTTTGAATCGTGAATTGCATCAGCAATTCTGCTCGGCGGCTGCAGAGCGAGCGATCCCTGCGCTTCGGGCTACTTTTCGGGGTTCATCGGTGCGCGCGATGAGAAAAAGTGCTCTGTATTTTAGAACCGTCTTCGTCTCGCCTTCGTAACGGCGCCCCGATCGGTGTAATCCGACCACCGGGCGTAAAGTTATGCCTCCTGCGGCGAACGGCTGCGCTCCTCCGACGTCGGGCGCGTTCCCTCCGAACATCTGCCTCGGAGTTCGTGCCGTGCATTTGAACGGCACGTGAGGGTCCTGAAGGCACGTCGGACGATACAGAAGTGGACGAGAGGGGACGGAAAGCACGCGGCATGAACAGATCACCGTCGACGTCCCCTATGACTAGGATACCGCGGTTTTGTCATACGGGTGCGATCATACCAGCACAAATGCACCGGATCCCATCAGAACTCCGAAGTTAAGCCTGCTTGGGCGAGAGTAGTACTACGATGGGTGACCTCCTGGGAAGTCTTCGTGTTCCACCCCTCCTTTTGCCTTTTTGAATCGTGAATTGCATCAGCAATTCTGCTCGACGGCTGGGGAGCGAGCGATCCCTGCGCTTCGGGCTACTTTTCGGGGTTCATCGGTGCGCGCGATGAGAAAAAGTGCTCCGTATTTTAGAACCGTCTTCGTCTCGCCTTCGTAACGGCACCCCGATCGGTGTAATCCGACCACCGGGCGTAAAGTTATGCCTCCTGCGGCGAACGGCTGCGCTCCTCCGACGTCGGGCGCGTTCCCTCCGAACATCTGCCTCGGAGTTCGTGCCGTGCATTGGAACGGCACGTGAGGGTCCTGAAGGCACGTCGGACGATACAGAATTGGACGAGAGGGGACGGAAAGCACGCGGCATGAACAGATCTCCGTCGACGTCTAATATGAGTAGGATACCGCGGTTTTATCATACGGGTGCGATCATACCAGCACAAATGCACCGGATCCCATCAGAACTCCGAAGTTAAGCCTGCTTGGGCGAGAGTAGTACTAGGATGGGTGACCTCCTGGGAAGTCTTCGTGTTGCACCCCTCCTTTTGCCTTTTTGAATCGTAAATTGCATCAGCAATTCTGCTCGGCGGCTGCGGAGCGAGCGATCCCTGCGCTTCGAGCTACTTTTCGGGGTTCATCGGTGCGCGCGATGAGAAAAAGTGCTCCGTATTTTAGAACCGTCTTCGTCTCGCCTTCGTAACGGCACCCCGATCGGTGTAATCCGACCACCGGGCGTAAAGTTATGCCTCCTGCGGCGAACGGCTGCGCTCCTCCGACGTCGGGCGCGTTCCCTCGGAACATGTGAGACCCGTGATTTTTAAATAAGGTTAATAGAGTAATTTTAGTATTTGGAGGGTTTAATCGTAAAAGAAATTCTTTAAAGGACTTAATTGTAAAATCATATGAATTTTTGAAGTATGAGATTTTGATGTGAAAATTATACCATAATGTAGTATTTTTTATAAGGAATCCAACGGCGCAGACGGATCGTAATTTGGACGTCGTTTGATTGATCAATTAAACAATTAAGATTTAATTAGGATTTAAGATTTTAATTAACAAATAAAAAAAATATTTTTTTTTTCATTTTTCCCACCGAGCGCGCGCGCGACCTCCTCCCTCTTCCTCTCTCTCTTTCTCTCTCCTCTTCTGCAGCGGCGACGGCGACGGCGATCATTTTTCCCGTCGATGCTCCGGCGAAACCACATCGAATTAGACTCCCAAATTTTAGCCACAGGTAGATCTCGACCTCCTCTTCATTTTGATACTAAGATGCCTAAATTTGGTGTAGAGATGAGGGAGAAATCGCGTGAGAGGCGTCGGCGGCGAGGGTTTCGTCGCCGGAGCTTGCTCCGGCGATTACCGGCCATTCCGGCCGTGAAACTTTGCAAACTTGGTACCTATGGATTCTCCTTGACGAGAGCTATCCATTGGTACCGGAGTTGAGGGCTATTGGCCGCCGGTTGGCCGCCGGCGAGCTAAAAACCCTAACTTTAGGATTTCGCCCAAATTTTAATCGGTGAAATTGATCGTGTATGAGCTATAAAAATTGGGGCAAATATGATTTTTGGAATCCTCATAAAGAGAGCTTTCGATTGGTACCAATATTGGTGCTGATCGAAGAACTTCGCCGGCGAGGGTTCCGGCGAACTTTCCGGCGACCGCCGGAGAAATTTTCCGGCGAACTTGGAAAAAAAATTGGGATGATTCTAGAGATCATTCTAAGAATAGTGGTGAAGAGAGATTTGAGAAATTATTTCTAGATTGAGAATTAAAATTCGTTGAATAATTGACAGGGAAATATAAAAATGCGTAAATGACGGCACGTGGATCGAGGCAGACCTTAAGTTGGTTCCGAGGAGTAAACCGCCAAGTCAGGTGCGTTGGTTCTCCGATGGTAGGATTTATTCAAGCTAGGGAATTCCCGCTGGGGTTTTCTTAGGAACAATTCTTGGATGTCTTAAATATGATAAAACATAATGCTTGATAAGATTTGACTTGTATGCATGTTAGTGTAATTTATTTTATCTAACATGTTCTAAATTCATGTCCGACATGCTGTATTGTTTTCTTTGTTATGTGTTAAATAGTTACCATGCGGACATAGATAATTGATAACGACATGTTAGAACCTTTGGCGACGTCACTGCCACTTAGACAGAAAAGGGGCCTTTCCCATATGCCCCGGCTGACCGCCGCGTCCCGACGGTGGTCAAACGGTGACGTCCCGTTAGGCGCCCCTCCCGAGGTTGATGCGTAGCGGAGCATTGGGAGCACCACCCCCGACGTTATGCATAGCTTATATACTGGGAGCTGGTAGGGTAAGGGACTGTACACACTCCATGGTCATGTTAGACTGGAAATATGGAGCAAGTCCTTACCCGAAATCTTCACCCGCACGAGTGTCGTTGTAGGCGGCCTCGTGATAGTCCTGAGATGGTTAGCTAGGATGAACCCTACCATGGACTTGGCACCGACGAAGTCGAGGGCCACAGCCCATCGTGCGGATGTGTGCCAATCTCGATAGACGTTGACGGCTATTGGACTAGGAAGGTGATTCCACATGCGACGCCTTGGACAGTGGATCCGTAGACCGCACGGCTATCACCCTTGACGTCTGCAGACGATCGGATGAGTAGTCCGGATCCTAGGGTGGTTATTCCGGCTAGCCGTGGCCGATGATATTTAAGAGAGGTGACCCTGTCTACGGGCAGTGTGTAGTACTACATGGGTGTCGTGACCCCTACGGTATCCGGGGAGGATGTAAGGGCACGACGGTTTCGCTAGGGGAGGCATGGTTGGCGACTAGTGAAACAACAGGAGAGGGACTCTGGGTCATCCGTCCTCTCTGCCAACATCAGTGCAGCGGGCATAGGTAGTGACTGAGACAGAAATGCACTGATGGGCTTATTGATACCCCCGGCCCGGGTAGTCACTAAGCACAGGCTGGCAGCCCGAGTTTATGAAACTTAAAAGTCTCACCATGACGTAGGTGATAGACTACTGTTATGCACACTAGACATGACTTAGGTGACATCTAGTGGCATGTACACCTGTATTTAATTATTATTTAAATTGTTTATGTATGCTGTCTAGCTTATTATAAATTGTTTAAACGATCTGACATGAAATGTGATGATTAACCACCAAAGACATCCTAGAATACTCCTCCTAGCCTTTGATTTCTTTATTCGGTAGAGCCGTAATTTCGCATTAGGCCGCAAGGCTGAGCACACCACTTTTCCCCGTGTGTGCAGGTGTGTTAGATGACCGTCCGAGAGATTTGATGAAGATGAGTCCGTCGACGGGTCTAGTTTTATTTTTTTTCGATGTCTTTTATTATAGAATTGTAGTTGGTTTATCGGGACTGTGTTAGAAATTTTGAGTTAGATAAATTAATTGTATATTCCGCTATATAAACGATGTATATGAATGGTATGTATCACTTGATGCCTTGTATGGGTCTGTCGGGCTCATACGGCGGTTGCCACGTGGCCGACGGTTGGGTCGGGGCGTGACAACTTAAGTGGTATCAGAGCCTAGGTTTTAAAGACCTGACCATTAAAGTAATATGAGAACCTAGGTTTGGAGAACCTAGGAGATTAAGTTAAGTTTGAGATTTTAAGGATTTAGATAACAGTCCCGATATAATATAGGATAAAGTGCGAGTCGGAAATATAGTAGTATATTTCCTTAGTGATGATTTTTTTACTCAGACGACAGTTGATCGCTCTGATTAATCTTTTCTTGAGTCGATAACTGCCGTAATATAAAGATAGTAAATCTACTTTCTTCAGACAGTGAATATGGATACCATCTCCACCGCATTGGAGAAGAGATAGAAACTTTGATCAATAGGCTCAGATCCACGATCAAGTTTTTTTCTAAATGATCGCGATATCTTTATCATACTATTTGTATCCCATGACCCAGTGGGGATACTGAGTTAGAATGAATCTATCAATATTTGATTTTATCCGCTCCGAATCGAGCACGTGCTTCTGAGTTGGGCTCGTGACATAGAAGCACCAGATGCACTCCCACATCTGTACTCTCATGCTAGATAGCTGAGGTATCATGTAGTCTATCCGAATTATTAAATTGTAAATTATTTATGAATCTTATCATCGGTTCATATGTTACAATCTAGTTAAACAATTAGTACATTATCATATCATTCTGTGGACCTTCCTACTTGAGTTAGCACATGTGTTATTATACGACATTTGAGCACATGTGATATTGTTAACTCTTGCTTATATCGCGGGTTATAATTATCTTATCAGATTGTGAAATCTGATGCTATGATCATATTGACTATCGCGGGTATAAATGATTTCTAGAAAGTTGAAATCTTGAATCTTCGATTAAATTCATGATCAGTTTGGAGATATATAAATCCAAGTAAATTATCTCCAGTTATACACCCTTTTACATCTTTATGTTGATCATGAGAATTTTTAATACAAATCTTCGATTAAATTTTTCCTGGTAGATCTTGGAAAACTATTGATATTGATCGTCCATATGAGATCTGGACCATATAGTTATATCAGATTTATCTACGTAAGATCACTAAGCTTAAAGAAAGATCTACCGATATTTTAAGCTGGCTTACGTATGAGTTAATTTTGTTTAAATTTGACTCTTACTCGGATCTCTTAGATGGACTTCATTCCAGATTCATAAATTTGGTTGTGGATGAATCTGCATCAAATGATTTGAAATCATCTATGACATTACTCTCATTTGAGTAATTATTGATATATATATAAATCTTATGTGTATATGTTGATCATTTTTTATCGTCATCATGATTTTTAAGTTGCATCTGAAAGTTGACCGTCATCAATCATAATATTCGTGTCAACCCCCAACACTTGCAACTCTATGTATAGTATTTGTAGCTTTCTACATATACTCTTTTTGCAGCTCTACACCCTATCTGCAACTCCATTTCACAAATTCAGCTGGCGTATATTGCATGACATTTCTAGTTATGCATGTTACAACTTTCTACATTTTCTTAGTTTCTGCAGCTTCGATGCTCACTTTTTATATTTCTGTGGCTTCATTTTTGCCGCTCAGCTTTACCGCTTGCACTCTTGCATGATTTTATACATGAAGCTTTCTACTCTACTTCAAGCGGTTCACTCTGTCATATTACTTTTTGCTGAGCTGGGAGCATCTTCCTTTGTACCAGCATTCTATGCATTCAATGCAGCTGTTTCCTGCTATTTTCCTTCATCTATCAGTTTCTTTTTGGAGCTTGAGCAATTTTCGCTTAATTCGTATATCCTATATATACGACCGACTTATTAGCCAAGCAGATTTCTTGTATCTGCTTCTTTTAATTCTGCTTAGTGGCCTTTCTGATTTCAAATTCTGTCGAATATTTCTACAATTTTCTTTGCAGTTATTTCTCCAGTTGTTTTCTGCAGTTTGCAGTTCCCTTCTTGCGAAGCTACTTCTTTTGTCAAATTCTATCCATTGTTGGTAGATTTCTTTACTCCTTTTTATTTCTGTAGCTCCATCAGCTTAGCTCAGTTCTTCACTTAATATTTTTGCAGCTTAGTAATAACTATACTATTCCTGCATCTACAAACTTGGATGTAGTCTTTTTACATCAAGAGTCCACTTTGTTATTATTATTATTATATCCTTTTACATAGGATATAACATATTCCATATCAAATTTCATATCATCATAAGTAGGATCTACAAATTCCGTATCAAACTCAGTTTTAGATCCTACTAGGACTCTTATGAACTCAAGTATTGGTTAAGTTCGGCCTACAATTCCTGCCACGAACTGGGAGGCTTGCTCTTAATTAAGTCGACACTCATAGAGGAGATCACTACGTACCTAGACGTACCTCTTTGTGTTAAATAAGATGGATGCTCATGAGGATCCAAATATGACTACAATGATCCATAGTATAGTGACAACTAAAGTGGATCCCTATATCATGATATATATTATGTTGTCACGTGGGTCATTTAGTTGAGCTACCATAAATTGTAGATCTTATATCTTAGTACCAATAAGTATATGATAACTAAAGTGGTATCACCTTGGAAAGGGGTTATTGCTTTAAAGGAAATATAAATGATCTACTTATTTATCATCGATCATGGTTATTGATGATGCCAACATAATTTTTGTTGACTTGGACTTGGCAATTGATGACCCATCATATAGATGCATATCTTGAGTATCTCATTTTATTCTAATCTTGGAACTTGCCATAATGCAATCGTACTTTAATATATGAAGAAATTATTTGTGGAGGATTACAAATTTTTAAGAGGGAGAGAAATCTCTCTATCACGGAATCGATCGAAAATTTTGAGGACAAAATTTTTGTAAGGGGGGTAGGTTGTGAGACCCGTGATTTTTAAATAAGGTTAATAGAGTAATTTTAGTATTTGGAGGGTTTAATCGTAAAAGAAATTCTTTAAAGGACTTAATTGTAAAATCATATGAATTTTTGAAGTATGAGATTTTGATGTGAAAATTATACCATAATGTAGTATTTTTAATAAGGAATCCAACGGCGCAGACGGATCGTAATTTGGACGTCGTTTGATTGATCAATTAAACAATTAAGATTTAATTAGGATTTAAGATTTTAATTAACAAATAAAAAAAATATTTTTTTTTTCATTTTTCCCACCGAGCGCGCGCGCGACCTCCTCCCTCTTCCTCTCTCTCTTTCTCTCTCCTCTTCTGCAGCGGCGACGGCGACGGCGATCATTTTTCCCGTCGATGCTCCGGCGAAACCACATCGAATTAGGCACCCAAATTTTAGCCACAGGTAGATCTCGACCTCCTCTTCATTTTGATACCAAGATGCCTAAATTTGGTGTAGAGATGAGGGAGAAATCGCGTGAGAGGCGTCGGCGGCGAGGGTTTCGTCGCCGGAGCTTGCTCCGGCGATTACCGGCCATTCCGGCCGTGAAACTTTGCAAACTTGGTACCTATGGATTCTCCTTGACGAGAGCTATCCATTGGTACCGGAGTTGAGGGCTATTGGCCGCCGGTTGGCCGCCGGCGAGCTAAAAACCCTAACTTTAGGATTTCGCCCAAAATTTTAATCGGTGAAATTGATCGTGTATGAGCTATAAAAATTAGGGCAAATATGATTTTTGGAATCCTCATAAAGAGAGCTTTCGATTGGTACCAATATTGGTGCTGATCGAAGAACTTCGCCGGCGAGGGTTCCGGCGAACTTTCTGGCGAACTTGGAAAAAAAAATTGGGATGATTCTAGAGATCATTCTAAGAATAGTGGTGAAGAGAGATTTGAGAAATTATTTCTAGATTGAGAATTAAAATTCGTTGAATAATTGACAGGGAAATATAAAAATGCGTAAATGACGGCACGTGGATCGAGGCAGACCTTAAGTTGGTTCCGAGGAGTAAACCGCCAAGTCAGGTGCGTTGGTTCTCCGATGGTAGGATTTATTCAAGCTAGGGAATTCCCGCTGGGGTTTTCTTAGGAACAATTCTTGGATGTCTTAAATATGATAAAACATAATGCTTGATAAGATTTGACTTGTATGCATGTTAGTGTAATTTATTTTATCTAACATGTTCTAAATTCATGTCCGACATGCTGTATTGTTTTCTTTGTTATGTGTTAAATAGTTACCATGCGGACATAGATAATTGATAACGACATGTTAGAACCTTTGGCGACGTCACTGCCACTTAGACAGAAAAGGGGCCTTTCCCATATGCCCCGGCTGACCGCCGCGTCCCGACGGTGGTCAAACGGTGACGTCCCGTTAGGCGCCACTCCCGAGGTTGATGCGTAGCGGAGCATTGGGAGCACCACCCCCGACGTTATGCATAGCTTATATACTGGGAGCTGGTAGGGTAAGGGACTGTACACACTCCATGGTCATGTTAGACTGGAAATATGGAGCAAGTCCTTACCCGAAATCTTCACCCGCACGAGTGTCGTTGTAGGCGGCCTCGTGATAGTCCTGAGATGGTTAGCTAGGATGAACCCTACCATGGACTTGGCACCGACGAAGTCGAGGGCCACAGCCCATCGTGCGGATGTGTGCCAATCTCGATAGACGTTGACGGCTATTGGACTAGGAAGGTGATTCCACATGCGACACCTTGGACAGTGGATCCGTAGACCGCACGGCTATCACCCTTGACGTCTGCAGACGATCGGATGAGTAGTCCGGATCCTAGGGTGGTTATTCCGGCTAGCCGTGGCCGATGATATTTAAGAGAGGTGACCCTGTCTACGGGCAGTGTGTAGTACTACATGGGTGTCGTGACCCCTACGGTATCCGGGGAGGATGTAAGGGCACGACGGTTTCGCTAGGGGAGGCATGGTTGGCGACTAGTGAAACAACAGGAGAGGGACTCTGGGTCATCCGTCCTCTCTGCCAACATCAGTGCAGCGGGCATAGGTAGTGACTGAGACAGAAATGCACTGATGGGCTTATTGATACCCCCGGCCCGGGTAGTCACTAAGCACAGGCTGGCAGCCCGAGTTTATGAAACTTAAAAGTCTCACCATGACGTAGGTGATAGACTACTGTTATGCACACTAGACATGACTTAGGTGACATCTAGTGGCATGTACACCTGTATTTAATTATTATTTAAATTGTTTATGTATGCTGTCTAGCTTATTATAAATTGTTTAAACGATCTGGCATGAAATGTGATGATTAACCACCAAAGACATCCTAGAATACTCCTCCTAGCCTTTGATTTCTTTATTCGGTAGAGCCGTAATTTCGCATTAGGCCGCAAGGCTGAGCACACCACTTTTCCCCATGTGTGCAGGTGTGTTAGATGACCGTCCGAGAGATTTGATGAAGATGAGTCCGTCGACGGGTCTAGTTTTATTTTTTTTCGATGTCTTTTATTATAGAATTGTAGTTGGTTTATCGGGACTGTGTTAGAAATTTTGAGTTAGATAAATTAATTGTATATTCCGCTGTATAAACGATGTATATGAATGGTATGTATCACTTGATGCATTGTATGGGTCTGTCGGGCTCATACGGCGGTTGCCACGTGGCCGACGGTTGGGTCGGGGCGTGACAGAACATCTGCCTCGGAGTTCGTGCCGTGCATTGGAACGGCACGTGAGGGTCCTGAAGGCACGTCGGACGATACAGAAGTGGACGAGAGGGGACGGAAAGCACGCGGCATGAACTGATCTCCGTCGACATTTCCTATGACTAGGATACCGCGGTTTTGTCATACGGGTGCGATCATACTAGTACAAATGCACCGGATCCCATCAGAACTCCGAAGTTAAGCTTGCTTGGGCGAGAGTAGTACTAGGATGGGTGACCTCCTGGGAAGTCTTCGTGTTGCACCCCTCCTTTTTCCTTTTTGAATCGTGAATTGCATCAGCAATTCTGCTCGACGGTTGGGGAGCGAGCGATCCCTGCACCGTCTTCGTCTCGCCTTCGTAACGGCGCCCCGATCGGTGTAATCCGACCACCGGGCGTAAAGTTATGCCTCCTGCGGCGAACGACTGTGCTCCTCCGACGTCGGGCGCGTTCCCTCCGAACATCTGCCTCGGAGTTCATGACGTGCATAGGAACGGCACGTGAGGGTCCTGAAGGCACGTCGGACGATACAGAATTGGACGAGAGGGGACGGAAAGCACGCGGCATGAACAGATCTCCGTCGACGTCCCATATGAGTAGGATACCGCGGTTTTATCATACGGGTGCGATCATACCAGCACAAATGCACCGGATCCCATCAGAACTCCGAAGTTAAGCCC
Organism: Thalia dealbata; assembly: GCA_030544415.1. NCBI lineage: Eukaryota > Viridiplantae > Streptophyta > Magnoliopsida > Zingiberales > Marantaceae > Thalia > Thalia dealbata. The sequence goes on from CM060455.1 coordinate 20,616,776, forward strand.
GCTTGGGCGAGAGTAGTACTAGGATGGGTTACCTCCTGGGAAGTCTTCGTGTTGCACCCCTCCTTTTGCCTTTTTGAATCGTGAATTGCATCAGCAATTCTGCTCGGCGGCTGCGGAGCGAGCGATCCCTGCGCTTCGGGCTACTTTTCGGGGTTCATCGGTGCGCGCGATGAGAAAATGTGCTCCGTATTTTAGAACCGTCTTCGTCTCGCCTTCGTAACGGCGCCCCGATCGGTGTAATCTGACCACCGGGCGTAAAGTTATGCCTCCTACGGCGAACGGCTGCGCTCCTCCGACGTCGGGCGCGTTCCCTCCGAACATCTGCCTCGGAGTTCGTGCCGTGCATTGGAACGGCACGTGAGGGTCCTGAAGGCACGTCGGACGATACAGAAGTGGACGAGAGGGGACGGAAAGCACGCGGCATGAATAGATCACCGTCGACGTCCCCTATGACTAGGATACCGCGGTTTTGTCAAACGGGTGCGATCATACCAGTACAAATGCACCGGATCCCATCAGAACTCCGAAGTTAAGCTTGCCTGGGCGAGAGTAGTACTAGGATGGGTGACCTCCTGGGAAGTCTTCGTGTTGCACCCCTCCTTTTTCCCTTTTGAATCGTGAATTGCATCAGCAATTCTGCTCGACGGCTGGGGAGCGAGCGATCCCTGCGCTTCGGGCTACTTTTCGGGGTTCATCGGTGCGCGCGATGAGAAAAAGTGCTCTGTATTTTAGAACCGTCTTCGTCTCGCCTTCGTAACGGCGCCCCGATCGGTGTAATCCGACCACCGGGCGTAAAGTTATGCCTCCTGCGGCGAACGGCTGCGCTCCTCCGACGTCGGGCGCGTTCCCTCCGAACATCTGCCTCGGAGTTCGTGACGTGCATAGGAACGGCACGTGAGGGTCCTGATGGCACGTCGGACGATACAGAAGAGGACGAGAGGGGACGGAAAGCACGCGGCATGAACAGATCTCCGTCGACGTCCCATATGACTAGGATACCGCGGTTTTGTCATACGGGTGCGATCATACCAGCACAAATGCACCGGATCCCATCAGAACATCGAAGTTAAGCCTGCTTGGGCGGGAGTAGTACTAGGATGGGTGACCTCCTGGGAAGTCTTCGTGTTGCACCCCTCCTTTTTCCTTTATGAATCGTGAATTGCATCAGCAATTCTACTCGACGGCTGGGGAACGAGCGATCCCTGCGCTTCGGGCTACTTTTCGGGGTTCATCGGTGCGCGCGATGAGAAAATGTGCTCCGTATTTTAGAACCGTCTTCGTCTCGCCTTCGTAACGGCGCCCCGATCGGTGTAATCCGACCACCGCGCGTAAAGTTATGCCTCCTGCGGCGAACGGCTGCGCTCCTCCGACGTCGGGCGCGTTCCCTCCGAACATCTGCCTCGGAGTTCGTGCCGTGCATTGGAACGGCACGTGAGGGTCCTGAAGGCACGTCGGACGATACAGAAGTGGACGAGAGGGGACGGAAAGCACGCGGCATGAATAGATCACCGTCGACGTCCCCTATGACTAGGATACCGCGGTTTTGTCAAACGGGTGCGATCATACCAGTACAAATGCACCGGATCCTATCAGAACTCCGAAGTTAAGCCTGCTTGGGCGAGAGTAGTACTAGCATGGGTGACCTCCTGGGAAGACTTCGTGATGCACCCCTCCTTTTTCCTTTTTGAATCGTGAATTGCATCAGCAATTCTGCTCGACGGCTGGGGAGCGAGCGATCCCAGCGCTTCGGGCTACTTTTCGGGGTTCATCGGTGCGCGCGATTAGAAAAAGTGCTCCGTATTTTAGAACCGTCTTCGTCTCGCCTTCGTAACGGCGCCCTGATCGGTGTAATCCGACCACCGGGCGTAAAGTTATGCCTCCTGCGGCGAACGGCTGCGCTCCTCCGACGTCGGGCGCGTTCCCTCCGAACATCTGCCTCGGAGTTCGTGCCGTGCATAGGAACGACACGTGAGGGTCCTGAAGGCACGTCGGACGATACAGAAGAGGACGAGAGGGGACGGAAAGCACGCGGCATGAACAGATCTCCGTCGACGTCCCATATGACTAGGATACCGCGGTTTTGTCATACGGGTGCGATCATACCAGCACAAATGCACCGGATCCCATCAGAACTCCGAAGATAAGCCTGCTTGGGCGAGAGTAGTACTAGGATGGGTGACCTCCTGGGAAGTCTTCGTGTTGCACTCCTCTTTTTGCCTCTTTGAATCGTGAATTGCATCAGCAATTCTGCTCGACGGCTGCGGAGCGAGCGATCCCTGCGCTTCGGGCTACTTTTCGGCGTTCATCGGTGCGCGCGATGAGAAAAAGTGCTCCGTATTTTAGAACCGTCTTCGTCTCGCCTTCGTAACGGCGCCCCGATCGGTGTAATCCGACCACCGGGCGTAAAGTTATGCCTCCTGCGGCGAACGGCTGCGCTCCTCCGACGTCGGGCGCGTTCCCTCCGAACATCTGCCTCGGAGTTCGTGCCGTGCATTGGAACAGCACGTGAGGGTCCTGAAGGCACGTCGGACGATACAGAATTGGACGAGAGGGGACGGAAAGCACGCGGCATGAACAGATCTCCGTCGACGTCCCTTATGAGTAGGATACCGCGGTTTTGTCATACGGGTGCGATCATACCAGCACAAATGCACCGGATCCCATCAGAACTCCGAAGTTAAGCCTGCTTGGGCGAGAGTAGTACTAGGATGGGTGACCTCCTGGGAAGTCTTCGTGTTGCACCCCTCCTTTTGCCTTTTTGAATCGTGAATTGCATCAGCAATTCTGCTCGGCGGCTGCGGAGCGAGCGATCCCTGCGTTTCGGGCTACTTTTCGGGGTTCATCGGTGCGCGCGATGAGAAAAAGTGCTCCGTATTTTAGAACCGTCTTCGTCTCGCCTTCGTAACGGCGCCCCGATCGGTGTAATCCGACCACCGGGCGTAAAGTTATGCCTCCTGCGGCGAACGGCTGCGCTCCTCCGACGTCGGGCGCGTTCCCTCCGAACATCTGCCTCGGAGTTCGTGCCGTGCATTGGAACGGCACGTGAGGGTCCTGAAGGCACGTCGGACGATACAGAAGTGGACGAGAGGGGACGGAAAGCACGCGGCATGAACTGATCTCCGTCGACGTCCCCTATGACTAGGATACCGCAGTTTTGTCATACGGGTGCGATCATACTAGTACAAATGCACCGGATCCCATCAGAACTCCGAAGTTAAGCTTGCTTGGGCGAGAGTAGTACTAGGATGGGTGACCTCCTGGGAAGTCTTCGTGTTGCACCCCTCCTTTTTCCTTTTTGAATCGTGAATTGCATCAGCAATTCTGCTCGACGGTTGGGGAGCGAGCGATCCCTGCGCTTCGGGCTACTTTTCGGGGTTCATCGGTGCGCGCGATGAGAAAAAGTGCTCTGTATTTTAGAACCCTCTTCGTCTCGCCTTCGTAACGGCGCCCCGATCGGTGTAATCCGACCACCGGGCGTAAAGTTATGCCTCCTGCGGCGAACGGCTGCACTCCTCCGACGTCGGGCGCGTTCCCTCCGAACATCTGCCTCGGAGTTCGTGCCGTGCATTGGAACGGCACGTGAGGGTCCTGAAGGCACGTCGGACGATACAGAAGTGGACTAGAGGGGACGGAAAGCACGCGGCATGAATAGATCACCGTCGACGTCCCCTATGACTAGGATACCGCGGTTTTGTCAAACGGGTGCGATCATACCAGTACAAATGCACCGGATCCCATCAGAACTCCGAAGTTAAGCTTGCTTGGGCGAGAGTAGTACTAGGATGGGTGACCTCCTGAGAAGTCTTCGTGTTGCACCCCTCCTTTTTCCCTTTTGAATCGTGAATTGCATCAGCAATTCTACTCGACGGCTGGGGAGCGAGCGATCCCTGCGCTACGGGCTACTTTTCGGTGTTCATCGGTGCGCACGATGAGAAAAAGTGCTCTGTATTTTAGAACCATCTTCGTCTCGCCTTCGTAACGGCGCCCCGATCGGTGTAATCCGACCACCGGGCGTAAAGTTATGCCTTCTGCGGCGAACGACTGCGCTCCTCCGACGTCGGGCGAGTTCCCTCCGAACATCTGCCTCGGAGTTCGTGACGTGCATAGGAACGGCACGTGAGGGTCCTGAAGGCACGTCGGACGATACAGAATTGGACGAGAGGGGACGGAAAGCACGCGGCATGAACAGATCTCCGTCGACGTCCCATATGAATAGGATACCGCGGTTTTGTCATACGGGTGCGATCATACCAGCACAAATGCACCGGATCCCATCAGAACTCCGAAGTTAAGCCTGCTTGGGCGAGAGTAGTACTAGGATGGGTGACCTCCTGGGAAGTCTTCCTGTTGCACCCCTCCTTTTGCCTTTTTGAATCGTGAATTGCATCAGCAATTCTGCTCGGCGGCTGCGGAGCGAGCGATCCCTGCGCTTCGGGCTACTTTTCGGGGTTCATCGGTGCGCGCGATGAGAAAAAGTGCACTGTATTTTACAACCGTCTTCGTCTCGCCTTCGTAACGGCGCCCCGATCGGTGTAATCCGACCACCGGGCGTAAAGTTATGCCTCCTGCGGCGAACGGCTGCGCTCCTCCGACGTCGGGCGCGTTCCCTCCGAACATCTGCCTCGGAGTTCGTGCCGTGCATTGGAACGGCACGTGAGGGTCCTGAAGGCACGTCGGACGACACAGAAGTTGACGAGAGGGGACGGAAAGCACGCGGCATGAATAGATCACCGTCGACGTCCCCTATGACTAGGATACCGCGGTTTTGTCATACGGGAGCGATCATACCAGCACAAATACACCGGATCCCATCAGAACTCCGAAGTTAAGCCTGCTTGGGCGAGAGTAGTACTAGGATGGGTGACCTCCTGGGAAGTCTTCGTGTTGCACCCCTCCTTTTTCCTTTATGAATCGTGAATTGCATCAGCAATTCTACTCGACGGCTGGGGAACGAGCGATCCCTGCGCTTCGGGCTACTTTTCGGGGTTCATCGGTGCGCGCGATGAGAAAATGTGCTCCGTATTTTAGAACCGTCTTCGTCTCGCCTTCGTAACGGCGCCCCGATCGGTGTAATCCGACCACCGCGCGTAAAGTTATGCCTCCTGCGGCGAACGGCTGCGCTCCTCCGACGTCGGGCGCGTTCCCTCCGAACATCTGCCTCGGAGTTCGTGCTGTGCATTGGAACGGCCCGTGAGGGTCCTGAAGGCACGTCGGACGATACAGAATTGGACGAGAGGGGACGGAAAGCACGCGGCATGAACAGATCTCCGTCGACGTCCCATATGAGTAGGATACCGCGGTTTTGTCATACGGGTGCGATCATACCAGCACAAATGCACCGGATCCCATCAGAACTCCGAAGTTAAGCCTGCTTGGGCGAGAGTAGTACTAGGATGGGTGACCTCCTGGGAAGTCTTCCTGTTGCACCCCTCCTTTTGCCTTTTTGAATCGTGAATTGCATCAGCAATTCTGCTCGGCGGCTGCGGAGCGAGCGATCCCTGCGCTTCGGGCTACTTTTCGGGGTTCATCGGTGCGCGCGATGAGAAAAAGTGCTCTGTATTTTAGAACCGTCTTCGTCTCGCCTTCGTAACGGCGCCCCGATCGGTGTAATCCGACCACCGGGCGTAAAGTTATGCCTCCTGCGGCGAACGGCTGCGCTCCTCCGACGTCGGGCGCGTTCCCTCCGAACATCTGCCTCGGAGTTCGTGCCGTGCATTGGAACGGCACGTGAGGGTCCTGAAGGCACGTCGGACGACACAGAAGTGGACGAGAGGGGACGGAAAGCACGCGGCATGAATAGATCACCGTCGACGTCCCCTATGACTAGGATACCGCGGTTTTGTCATACGGGAGCGATCATACCAGCACAAATGCACCGGATCCCATCAGAACTCCGAAGTTAAGCCTGCTTGGGCGAGAGTAGTACTAGGATGGGTGACCTCCTGGGAAGTCTTCGTGTTGCACCCCTCCTTTTTCCTTTATGAATCGTGTATTGCATCAGCAATTCTACTCGACGGCTGGGGAACGAGCGATCCCTGCGCTTCGGGCTACTTTTCGGGGTTCATCGGTGCGCGCGATGAGAAAATGTGCTCCGTATTTTAGAACCGTCTTCGTCTCGCCTTCGTAACGGCGCCCCGATCGGTGTAATCCGACCACCGCGCGTAAAGTTATGCCTCCTGCGGCGAACGGCTGCGCTCCTCCGACGTCGGGCGCGTTCCCTCCGAACATCTGCCTCGGAGTTCGTGCTGTGCATTGGAACGGCACGTGAGGGTCCTGAAGGCACGTCGGACGATACAGAAGTGGACGAGAGGGGACGGAAAGCACGCGGCATGAATAGATCACCGTCGACGTCCCCTATGACTAGGATACCGCGGTTTTGTCAAACGGGTGCGATCATACCAGTACAAATGCACCGGATCCCATCAGAACTCCGAAGTTAAGCTTGCTTGGGCGAGAGTAGTACTAGGATGGGTGACCTCCTGGGAAGTCTTCGTGTTGCACCCCTCCTTTTTCCCTTTTGAATCGTGAATTGCATCAGCAATTCTGCTCGACGGCTGGGGAGCGAGCGATCCCTGCGCTACGGGCTACTTTTCGGTGTTCATCGGTGCGCGCGATGAGAAAAAGTGCTCTGTATTTTAGAACCGTCTTCGTCTCGCCTTCGTAACGGCGCCCCGATCGGTGTAATCCGACCACCGGGCGTAAAGTTATGCCTTCTGCGGCGAACGACTGCGCTCCTCCGACGTCGGGCGCGTTCCCTCCGAACATCTGCCTCGGAGTTCGTGACGTGCATAGGAACGGCACGTGAGGGTCCTGAAGGCACGTCGGACGATACAGAATTGGACGAGAGGGGACGGAAAGCACGCGGCATGAATAGATCACCGTCGACGTCCCATATGAGTAGGATACCGCGGTTTTGTCAAACGGGTGCGATCATACCAGTACAAATGCACCGGATCCCATCAGAACTCCGAAGTTAAGCTTGCTTGGGCGAGAGTAGTACTAGGATGGGTGACCTCCTGGGAAGTCTTCGTGTTGCACCCCTCCTTTTTCCCTTTTGAATCGTGAATTGCATCAGCAATTCTGCTCGACGGCTGGGGAGCGAGCGATCCCTACGCTTCGGGCTACTTTTCGGGGTTCATCGGTGCGCGCGATGAGAAAATGTGCTCCGTATTTTAGAACCGTCTTCGTCTCGCCTTCGTAACGGCGCCCCGATCGGTGTAATCCGACCACCGGGCGTAAAGTTATGCCTCCTGCGGCGAACGGCTGTGCTCCTCCGACGTCGGGCGCGTTCCCTCCGAACATCTGCCTCGGAGTTCGTGCCGTGCATTGGAACGGCACGTGAGGGTCCTGAAGGCACGTCGGACGATACAGAAGTGGACGAGAGGGGACGGAAAGCACGCGGCATGAATAGATCACCGTCGACGTCCCCTATGACTAGGATACCGCGGTTTTGTCAAACGGGTGCGATCATACCATTACAAATGCACCGGATCCCATCAGAACTCCGAAGTTAAGTTTGCTTGGGCGAGAGTAGTACTAGGATGGGTGACCTCCTGGGAAGTCTTCGTGTTGCACCCCTCCTTTTTCCCTTTTGAATCGTGAATTGCATCAGCAATTCTGCTCGACGGCTGGGGAGCGAGCGATCCCTGCGCTACGGGCTACTTTTCGGTGTTCATCGGTGCGCGCGATGAGAAAAAGTGCTCTGTATTTTAGAACCGTCTTCGTCTCGCCTTCGTAACGGCGCCCCGATTGGTGTAATCCGACCACCGGGCGTAAAGTTATGCCTCCTGCGGCGAACGACTGCGCTCCTCCGACGTCGGGCGCGTTCCCTCCGAACATCTGCCTCGGAGTTCGTGACGTGCATAGGAACGGCACGTGAGGGTCCTGAAGGCACGTCGGACGATACAGAATTGGACGAGAGGGGACGGAAAGCACGCGGCATGAACAGATCTCCGTCGACGTCCCATATGAGTAGGATACCGCGGTTTTGTCATACGGGTGCGATCATACCAGCACAAATGCACCGGATCCCATCAGAACTCCGAAGTTAAGCCTGCTTGGGCGAGAGTAGTACTAGGATGGGTGACCTCCTGGGAAGTCTTCATGTTGCACCCCTCCTTTTGCCTTTTTGAATCGTGAATTGCATCAGCAATTCTGCTCGGCGGCTGCGGAGCGAGCGATCCCTGCGCTTCGGGCTACTTTTCGGGGTTCATCGGTGCGCGCGATGAGAAAAAGTGCTCTGTATTTTACAACCGTCTTCGTCTCGCCTTCGTAACGGCGCCCCGATCGGTGTAATCCGACCACCGGGCGTAAAGTTATGCCTCCTGCGGCGAACGGCTGCGCTCCTCCGACGTCGGGCGCGTTCCCTCCGAACATCTGCCTCGGAGTTCGTGCCGTGCATTGGAACGGCACGTGAGGGTCCTGAAGGCACGTCGGACGATACAGAAGTGGACGAGAGGGGACGGAAAGCACGCGGCATGAATAGATCACCGTCGACGTCCCCTATGACTAGGATACCGCGGTTTTGTCATACGGGTGCGATCATACCAGCACAAATGCACCGGATCCCATCAGAACTCCGAAGTTAAGCCAGCTTGGGCGAGAGTAGTACTAGGATGGGTGACCTCCTGGGAAGTCTTCGTGTTGCACCCCTCATTTTTCCTTTATGAATCGTGAATTGCATCAGCAATTCTACTCGACGGCTGGGGAACGAGCGATCCCTGCGCTTCGGGCTACTTTTCGGGGTTCATCGGTGCGCGCGATGAGAAAATATGCTCCGTATTTTAGAACCGTCTTCGTCTCGCCTTCGTAACGGCGCCCCGATCGGTGTAATCCGACCACCGGGCGTAAAGTTATGCCTCCTGCGGCGAACGGCTGTGCTCCTCCGACGTCGGGCGCGTTCCCTCCGAACATCTGCCTCGGAGTTCGTGCCGTGCATTGGAACGGCACGTGAGGGTCCTGAAGGCACGTCGGACGATACAGAAGTGGACGAGAGGGGACGGAAAGCACGCGGCATGAATAGATCACCGTCGACGTCCCCTATGACTAGGATACCGCGGTTTTGTCAAACGGGTGCGATCATACCAGTACAAATGCACCGGATCCCATCAGAACTCCGAAGTTAAGTTTGCTTGGGCGAGAGTAGTACTAGGATGGGTGACCTCCTGGGAAGTCTTCGTGTTGCACCCCTCCTTTTTCCCTTTTGAATCGTGAATTGCATCAACAATTCTGCTCGACGGCTGGGGAGCGAGCGATCCCTGCGCTACGGGCTACTTTTCGGTGTTCATCGGTGCGCGCGATGAGAAAAAGTGCTCTGTATTTTAGAACCGTCTTCGTCTCGCCTTCGTAACGGCGCCCCGATCGGTGTAATCCGACCACCGGGCGTAAAGTTATGCCTCCTGCGGCGAACGGCTGTGCTCCTCCGACGTCGGGCGCGTTCCCTCCGAACATCTGCCTCGGAGTTCGTGCCGTGCATTGGAACGGCACGTGAGGGTCCTGAAGGCACGTCGGACGATACAGAAGTGGACGAGAGGGGACGAAAAGCACGCGGCATGAATAGATCACCGTCGACGTCCCCTATGACTAGGATACCGCGGTTTTGTCAAACGGGTGCGATCATACCAGTACAAATGCACCGGATCCCATCAGAACTCCGAAGTTAAGTTTGCTTGGGCGAGAGTAGTACTAGGATGGGTGACCTCCTGGGAAGTCTTCGTGTTGCACCCCTCCTTTTTCCCTTTTGAATCGTGAATTGCATCAGCAATTCTGCTCGACGGCTGGGGAGCGAGCGATCCCTGCGCTACGGGCTACTTTTCGGTGTTCATCGGTGCGCGCGATGAGAAAAAGTGCTCTGTATTTTAGAACCGTCTTCGTCTCGCCTTCGTAACGGCGCCCCGATCGGTGTAATCCGACCACCGGGCGTAAAGTTATGCCTCCTGCGGCGAACGACTGCGCTCCTCCGACGTCGGGCGCGTTCCCTCCGAACATCTGCCTCGGAGTTCGTGACGTGCATAGGAACGGCACGTGAGGGTCCTGAAGGCACGTCGGACGATACAGAATTGGACGAGAGGGGACGGAAAGCACGCGGCATGAACAGATCTCCGTCGACGTCCCATATGAGTAGGATACCGCGGTTTTGTCATACGGGTGCGATCATACCAGCACAAATGCACCGAATCCCATCAGAACTCCGAAGTTAAGCCTGCTTGGGCGAGAGTAGTACTAGGATGGGTGACCTCCTGGGAAGTCTTCGTGTTGCACCCCTCCTTTTACCTTTTTGAATCGTGAATTGCATCAGCAATTCTGCTCGGCGGCTGCGGAGCGAGCGATCCCTGCGTTTCGGGCTACTTTTCGGGGTTCATCGGTGCGCGCGATGAGAAAAAGTGCTCCGTATTTTAGAACCGTCTTCGTCTCGCCTTCGTAACGGCGCCCCGATCGGTGTAATCCGACCACCGGGCGTAAAGTTATGCCTCCTGCGGCGAACGGCTGCGCTCCTCCGACGTCGGGCGCGTTCCCTCCGAACATCTGCCTCGGAGTTCGTGCCGTACATTGGAACGGCACGTGAGGGTCCTGAAGGCACGTCGGACGATACAGAAGTGGACGAGAGGGGACGGAAAGCACGCGGCATGAACTGATCTCCGTCGACGTCCCCTATGACTAGGATACCGCGGTTTTGTCATACGGGTGCGATCATATTAGTACAAATGCATCGGATCCCATCAGAACTCCGAAGTTAAGCTTGCTTGGGCGAGAGTAGTACTAGGATGGGTGACCTCCTGGGAAGTCTTCGTGTTGCACCCCTCCTTTTTCCTTTTTGAATCGTGAATTGCATCAGCAATTCTGCTCGACGGTTGGGGAGCGAGCGATCCCTGCGCTTCGGGCTACTTTTCGGGGTTCATCGGTGCGCGCGATGAGAAAAAGTGCTCTGTATTTTAGAACCGTCTTCGTCTCGCCTTCGTAACGGCGCCCCGATCGGTGTAATCCGACCACCGGGCGTAAAGTTATGCCTCCTGCGGCGAACGGCTGCGCTCCTCCGACGTCGGGCGCGTTCCCTCCGAACATCTGCCTCGGAGTTCGTGCCGTGCATCGGAACGGCACGTGAGGGTCCTGAAGGCACGTCGGACGATACAGAAGTGGACTAGAGGGGACGGAAAGCACGCGGCATGAATAGATCACCGTCGACGTCCCCTATGACTAGGATACCGCGGTTTTGTCAAACGGGTGCGATCATACCAGTACAAATGCACCGGATCCCATCAGAACTCCGAAGTTAAGCTTGCTTGGGCGAGAGTAGTACTAGGATGGGTGACCTCCTGGGAAGTCTTCGTGTTGAACCCCTCCTTTTTCCCTTTTGAATCGTGAATTGCATCAGCAATTCTACTCGACGGCTGGGGAGCGAGCGATCCCTGCGCTACGGGCTACTTTTCGGTGTTCATCGGTGCGCACGATGAGAAAAAGTGCTCTGTATTTTAGAACCATCTTCGTCTCGCCTTCGTAACGGCGCCCCGATCGGTGTAATCCGACCACCGGGCGTAAAGTTATGCCTTCTGCGGCGAACGACTGCGCTCCTCCGACGTCGGGCGCGTTCCCTCCGAACATCTGCCTCGGAGTTCGTGACGTGCATAGGAACGGCACGTGAGGGTCCTGAAGGCACGTCGGACGATACAGAATTGGACGAGAGGGGACGGAAAGCACGCGGCATGAACAGATCTCCGTCGACGTCCCATATGAGTAGGATACCGCGGTTTTGTCATACGGGTGCGATCATACCAGCACAAATGCACCGGATCCCATCAGAACTCCGAAGTTAAGCCTGCTTGGGCGAGAGTAGTACTAGAATGGGTGACCTCCTGGGAAGTCTTCCTGTTGCACCCCTCCTTTTGCCTTTTTGAATCGTGAATTGCATCAGCAATTCTGCTCGGCGGCTGCGGAGCGAGCGATCCCTGCGCTTCGGGCTACTTTTCGGGGTTCATCGGTGCGCGCGATGAGAAAAAGTGCTCTGTATTTTACAACCGTCTTCGTCTCGCCTTCGTAACGGCGCCCCGATCGGTGTAATCCGACCACCGGGCGTAAAGTTATGCCTCCTGCGGCGAACGGCTGCGCTCCTCCGACGTCGGGCGCGTTCCCTCCGAACATCTGCCTCGGAGTTCGTGCCGTGCATTGGAACGGCACGTGAGGGTCCTGAAGGCACGTCGGACGACACAGAAGTTGACGAGAGGGGACGGAAAGCACGCGGCATGAATAGATCACCGTCGACGTCCCCTATGACTAGGATACCGCGGTTTTGTCATACGGGAGCGATCATACCAGCACAAATACACCGGATCCCATCAGAACTCCGAAGTTAAGCCTGCTTGGGCGAGAGTAGTACTAGGATGGGTGACCTCCTGGGAAGTCTTCATGTTGCACCCCTCCTTTTTCCTTTATGAATCGTGAATTGCATCAGCAATTCTACTCGACGGCTGGGGAACGAGCGATCCCTGCGCTTCGGGCTACTTTTCGGGGTTCATCGGTGCGCGCGATGAGAAAATGTGCTCCGTATTTTAGAACCGTCTTCGTCTCGCCTTCGTAACGGCGCCCCGATCGGTGTAATCCGACCACCGCGCGTAAAGTTATGCCTCCTGCGGCGAACGGCTGCGCTCCTCCGACGTCGGGCGCGTTCCCTCCGAACATCTGCCTCGGAGTTCGTGCTGTGCATTGGAACGGCACGTGAGGGTCCTGAAGGCACGTCGGACGATACAGAATTGGACGAGAGGGGACGGAAAGCACGCGGCATGAACAGATCTCCGTCGACGTCCCATATGAGTAGGATACCGCGGTTTTGTCATACGGGTGCGATCATACCAGCACAAATGCACCGGATCCCATCAGAACTCCGAAGTTAAGCCTGCTTGGGCGAGAGTAGTACTAGGATGGGTGACCTCCTGGGAAGTCTTCCTGTTGCACCCCTCCTTTTGCCTTTTTGAATCGTGAATTGCATCAGCAATTCTGCTCGGCGGCTGCGGAGCGAGCGATCCCTGCGTTTCGGGCTACTTTTCGGGGTTCATCGGTGCGCGCGATGAGAAAAAGTGCTCTGTATTTTACAACCGTCTTCGTCTCGCCTTCGTAACGGCGCCCCGATCGGTGTAATCCGACCACCGGGCGTAAAGTTATGCCTCCTGCGGCGAACGGCTGCGCTCCTCCGACGTCGGGCGCGTTCCCTCCGAACATCTGCCTCGGAGTTCGTGTCGTGCATTGGAACGGCACGTGAGGGTCCTGAAGGCACGTCGGACGACACAGAAGTTGACGAGAGGGGACGGAAAGCACGCGGCATGAATAGATCACCGTCGACGTCCCCTATGACTAGGATACCGCGGTTTTGTCATACGGGAGCGATCATACCAGCACAAATGCACCGGATCCCATCAGAACTCCGAAGTTAAGCCTGCTTGGGCGAGAGTAGTACTAGGATGGGTGACCTCCTGGGAAGTCTTTGTGTTGCACCCCTCATTTTTCCTTTATGAATCGTGAATTGCATCAGCAATTCTACTCGACGGCTGGGGAACGAGCGATCCCTGCGCTTCGGGCTACTTTTCGGGGTTCATCGGTGCGCGCGATGAGAAAATATGCTCCGTATTTTAGAACCGTCTTCGTCTCGCCTTCGTAACGGCGCCCCGATCGGTGTAATCCGACCACCGGACGTAAAGTTATGCCTCCTGCGGCGAACGGCTGTGCTCATCCGACGTCGGGCGCGTTCCCTCCGAACATCTGCCTCGGAGTTCGTGCCGTGCATTGGAACGGCACGTGAGGGTCCTGAAGGCACGTCGGACGATACAGAAGTGGACGAGAGGGGACGGAAAGCACGCGGCATGAATAGATCACCGTCGACGTCCCCTATGACTAGGATACCGCGGTTTTGTCAAACGGGTGCGATCATACCAGTACAAATGCACCGGATCCCATTAGAACTCCGAAGTTAAGTTTGCTTGGGCGAGAGTAGTACTAGGATGGGTGACCTCCTGGGAAGTCTTCGTGTTGCACCCCTCCTTTTGCCTTTTTGAATCGTGAATTGCATCAGCAATTCTGCTCGACGGCTGCGGAGCGAGCGATCCCTGCGCTTCGGGCTAATTTTCGGGATTCATCGGTGCGCGCGATGAGAAAAAGTGCTCTGTATTTTAGAACCGTCTTCGTCTCGCCTTCGTAACGGCGCCCCGATCGGTGTAATCCGACCACCGGGCGTAAAGTTATGCCTCCTGCGGCGAACGGCTGCGCTCCTCCGACGTCGGGCGCGTTCCCTCCGAACATCTGCCTCGGAGTTCGTGTCGTGCATTGGAACGGCACGTGAGGGTCCTGAAGGCACGTCGGACGACACAGAAGTTGACGAGAGGGGACGGAAAGCACGCGGCATGAATAGATCACCGTCGACGTCCCCTATGACTAGGATACCGCGGTTTTGTCATACGGGAGCGATCATACCAGCACAAATGCACCGGATCCCATCAGAACTCCGAAGTTAAGCCTGCTTGGGCGAGAGTAGTACTAGGATGGGTGACCTCCTGGGAAGTCTTTGTGTTGCACCCCTCATTTTTCCTTTATGAATCGTGAATTGCATCAGCAATTCTACTCGACGGCTGGGGAACGAGCGATCCCTGCGCTTCGGGCTACTTTTCGGGGTTCATCGGTGCGCGCGATGAGAAAATATGCTCCGTATTTTAGAACCGTCTTCGTCTCGCCTTCGTAACGGCGCCCCGATCGGTGTAATCCGACCACCGGACGTAAAGTTATGCCTCCTGCGGCGAACGGCTGTGCTCATCCGACGTCGGGCGCGTTCCCTCCGAACATCTGCCTCGGAGTTCGTGCCGTGCATTGGAACGGCACGTGAGGGTCCTGAAGGCACGTCGGACGATACAGAAGTGGACGAGAGGGGACGGAAAGCACGCGGCATGAATAGATCACCGTCGACGTCCCCTATGACTAGGATACCGCGGTTTTGTCAAACGGGTGCGATCATACCAGTACAAATGCACCGGATCCCATTAGAACTCCGAAGTTAAGTTTGCTTGGGCGAGAGTAGTACTAGGATGGGTGACCTCCTGGGAAGTCTTCGTGTTGCACCCCTCCTTTTTCCCTTTTGAATCGTGAATTGCATCAGCAATTCTGCTCGACGGCTGGGGAGCGAGCGATCCCTGCGCTACGGGCTACTTTTCGGTATTCATCGGTGCGCGCGATGAGAAAAAGTGCTCTGTATTTTAGAACCGTCTTCGTCTCGCCTTCGTAACGGCGCCCCGATCGGTGTAATCCGACCACCGGGCGTAAAGTTATGCCTCCTGCGGCGAACGGTTGTGCTCCTCCGACGTCGGGCGCGTTCCCTCCGAACATCTGCCTCGGAGTTCGTGCCGTGCATTGGAACGGCACGTGAGGGTCCTGAAGGCACGTCGGACGATACAGAAGTGGACGAGAGGGGACGAAAAGCACGCGGCATGAATAGATCACCGTCGACGTCCCCTATGACTAGGATACCGCGGTTTTGTCAAACGGGTGCGATCATACCAGTACAAATGCACCGGATCCCATTAGAACTCCGAAGTTAAGTTTGCTTGGGCGAGAGTAGTACTAGGATGGGTGACCTCCTGGGAAGTCTTCGTGTTGCACCCCTCCTTTTTCCCTTTTGAATCGTGAATTGCATCAGCAATTCTGCTCGACGGCTGGGGAGCGAGCGATCCCTGCGCTACGGGCTACTTTTCGGTGTTCATCGGTGCGCGCGATGAGAAAAAGTGCTCTGTATTTTAGAACCGTCTTCGTCTCGCCTTCGTAACGGCGCCCCGATCGGTGTAATCCGACCACCGGGCGTAAAGTTATGCCTCCTGCGGCGAACGACTGCGCTCCTCCGACGTCGGGCGCGTTCCCTCCGAACATCTGCCTCGGAGTTCGTGACGTGCATAGGAACGGCACGTGAGGGTCCTGAAGGCACGTCGGACGATACAGAATTGGACGAGAGGGGACGGAAAGCACGCGACATGAACAGATCTCCGTCGACGTCCCATATGAGTAGGATACCGCGGTTTTGTCATACGGGTGCGATCATACCAGCACAAATGCACCGGATCCCATCAGAACTCCGAAGCTAAGCCTGCTTGGGCGAGAGTAGTACTAGGATGGGTGACCTCCTGGGAAGTCTTCGTGTTGCACCCCTCCTTTTGCCTTTTTGAATCGTGAATTGCATCAGCAATTCTGCTCGGCGGCTGCGGAGCGAGCGATCCCTGCGCTTCGGGCTACTTTTCGGGGTTTATCGGTGCGCGCGATGAGAAAAAGTGCTCCGTATTTTAGAACCGTCTTCGTCTCGCCTTCGTAACGGCGCCCCGATCGGTGTAATCCGACCACCGGGCGTAAAGTTATGCCTCCTGCGGCGAACGGCTGCGCTCCTCCGACGTCGGGCGCGTTCCCTCCGAACATCTGCCTCGGAGTTCGTACCGTGCATAGGAACGGCACGTGAGGGTCCTGAAGGCACGTCGGACGATACAGAAGTGGACGAGAGGGGACGGAAAGCACGCGGCATGAACAAATCACCGTCGACGTCCCATATGACTAGGATACCGCGGTTTTTTCATACGGGTGCGATCATACCAGCACAAATGCATCGGATTCCATCAGAACTCCGAAGTTAAGCTTGCTTGGGCGAGAGTAGTACTAGGATGGGTGACCTCCTGGGAAGTCTTCGTGTTGCACCCCTCCTTTTTCCTTTATGAATCGTGAATTGCATCAGCAATTCTGCTCGACGGCTGGGGAACGAGCGATCCCTGCGCTTCGGGCTACTTTTCGGGGTTCATCGGTGCGCGCGATGAGAAAATGTGCTTCGTATTTTAGAACCGTCTTCGTCTCGCCTTCGTAACGGCGCCCCGATCGGTGTAATCCGACGACCGGGCGTAAAGTTATGCCTCCTGCGGCGAACGGCTGCGCTCCTCCGACGTCGGGCGCGTTCCCTCCGAACATCTGCCTCGGAGTTCGTGCCGTGCATTGGAACGGCACGTGAGGGTCCTGAAGGCACGTCGGACGATACAGAAGTTGACGAGAGGGGACGGAAAGCACGCGGCATGAACAGATCACCGTCGACGTCCCCTATGACTAGGATACCGCGGTTTTGTCATACGGGTGCGATCATACCAGTACAAATGCACCGGATCCCATCAGAACTCCGAAGTTAAGCTTGCTTGGGCGAGAGTAGTACTAGGATGGGTGACCTCCTGGGAAGTCTTCGTGTTGCACCCCTCCTTTTTCCCTTTTGAATCGTGAATTGCATCAGCAATTCTGCTCGACGGCTGGGGAGCGAGCGATCCCTGCGCTACGGGCTACTTTTCGGTGTTCATCGGTGCGCGCGATGAGAAAAAGTGCTCTGTATTTTAGAACCATCTTCGTCTCGCCTTCGTAACGGCGCCCCGATCGATGTAATCCGACCACCGGGCGTAAAGTTATGCCTCCTGCGGCGAACGACTGCGCTCCTCCGACGTCGGGCGCGTTCCCTCCGAACATCTGCCTCGGAGTTCGTGACGTGCATAGGAACGGCACGTGAGGGTCCTGAAGGCACGTCGGACGATACAGAAGTGGACGAGAGGGGACGGAAAGCACGCGGCATGAATAGATCACCGTCGACGTCCCCTATGACTAGGATACCGCAGTTTTGTCATACCGGTGCGATCATACCAGTACAAATGCACCGGATCCCATCAGAACTCCGAAGTTAAGCTTGCTCGGGCGAGAGTAGTACTACCTCCTGGGAAGTCTTCGTGTTGCACCCCTCCTTTTTCCTTTATGAATCGTGAATTGCATCAGCAATTCTACTCGACGGCTGGGGAACGAGCGATCCCTGCGATTCGGGCTACTTTTCGGGGTTCATCGGTGCGCGCGATGAGAAAATGTGCTCCGTATTTTAGAACCGTCTTCGTCTCGCCTTCGTAACGGCGCCCCGATCGGTGTAATCCGACCACCGGGAGTAAAGTTATGCCTCCTGCGGCGAACGGCTGCGCTCCTCCGACGTCGGGCGCGTTCCCTCCGAACATCTGCCTCGGAGTTCGTGCCGTGCATAGGAATGACACGTGAGGGTCCTGAAGGCACGTCGGACGATACAGAAGAGGACGAGAGGGGACGGAAAGCACGCGGCATGAACAGATCTCCGTCGACGTCCCATATGACTAGGATACCGCGGTTTTGTCATACGGGTGCGATCATACCAGCACAAATGCACCGGATCCCATCAGAACTCCGAAGATAAGCCTGCTTGGGCGAGAGTAGTACTAGGATGGGTGACCTCCTGGGAAGTCTTCGTGTTGCACTCCTCTTTTTGCCTTTTTGAATCGTGAATTGCATCAGCAATTCTGCTCGACGGCTGCGGAGCGAGCGATCCCTGCGCTTCGGGCTACTTTTCGGGGTTCATCGGTGCGTGCGATGAGAAAAAGTGCTTCGTATTTTAGAACCGTCTTCGTCTCGCCTTCGTAACGGCGCCCCGATCGGTGTAATCCGACCACCGGGCGTAAAGTCTCGCCTTCGTAACGGCGCCCCGATCGGTGTAATCCGACCACCGGGCGTAAAGTTATGCCTCCTGCGGAGAACGGCTGGGCTCCTCCGACGTCGGGCGCGTTCCCTCCGAACATCTGCCTCGGAGTTCGTGCCGTGCATTGGAACGGCACGTGAGGGTCTTGAAGGCACGTCGGACGATACAGAAGTGGACGAGAGGGGACGGAAAGCACGCGGCATGAATAGATCACCGTCGACGTCCCCTATGACTAGGATACCGCGGTTTTGTCAAACGGGTGCGATCATACCAGTACAAATGCACCGGATCCCATCAGAACTCCGAAGTTAAGCTTGCTTGGGCGAGAGTAGTACCAGGATGGGTGACCTCCTGGGAAGTCTTCGTGTTGCACCCCTCCTTTTTCCCTTTTGAATCGTGAATTGCATCAGCAATTCTGCTCGACGGCTGGGGAGCGAGCGATCCCTGCGCTACGGGCTACTTTTCGGTGTTCATCGGTGCGCGCGATGAGAAAAAGTGCTCTGTATTTTAGAACCGTCTTCGTCTCGCCTTCGTAATGGCGCCCCGATCGGTGTAATCCGACCACCGGGCGTAAAGTTATGCCTCCTGCGGCGAACGACTGCGCTCCTCCGACGTCGGGCGCGTTCCCTCCGAACATCTGCCTCGGAGTTCGTGACGTGCATAGGAACGGCACGTGAGGGTCCTGAAGGCACGTCGGACGATACAGAATTGGACGAGAGGGGACGGAAAGCACGCGGCATGAACAGATCTCCGTCGACGTCCCATATGAGTAGGATACCGCGGTTTTGTCATACGGATGCGATCATACCAGCACAAATGCACCGGATCCCATCAGAACTCCGAAGTTAAGCCTGCTTGGGCGAGAGTAGTACTAGGATGGGTGACCTCCTGGGAAGTCTTCATGTTGCACCCCTCCTTTTGCCTTTTTGAATCGTGAATTGCATCAGCAATTCTGCTCGGCGGCTGCGGAGCGAGCGATCCCTGCGCTTCGGGCTACTTTTCGGGGTTCATCGGTGCGCGCGATGAGAAAAAGTGCTCTGTATTTTACAACCGTCTTCGTCTCGCCTTCGTAACGGCGCCCCGATCGGTGTAATCCGACCACCGGGCGTAAAGTTATGCCTCCTGCGGCGAACGGCTGCGCTCCTCCGACGTCGGGCGCGTTCCCTCCGAACATCTGCCTCGGAGTTCGTGACGTGCATAGGAACTGCACGTGAGGGTCCTGAAGGCACGTCGGACGATACAGAAGTGGACGAGAGGGGACGGAAAGCACGCGGCATGAATAAATCACCGTCGACGTCCCCTATGACTAGGATACCGCGGTTTTGTCATACGGGTGCGATCATACCAGTACAAATGCACCGGATCCCATCAGAACTCCGAAGTTAAGCTTGCTTGGGCGAGAGTAGTACTATGATGGGTGACCTCCTGGGAAGTCTTCGTGTTGCACCCCTCCTTTTTCCTTTATGAATCGTGAATTGCATCAGCAATTCTGCTCGACGGCTGGGGAGCGAGCGATCCCTGCGCTACGAGCTACTTTTCGGGGTTCATCGGTGCGCGCGATGAGAAAATGTGCTTCGTATTTTAGAACCGTCTTCGTCTCGCCTTCGTAACGGCGCCCCGATCGGTGTAATCCGACCACCGGGCGTAAAGTTATGCCTCCTGCGGCGAACGACTGCGCTCCTCCGACGTCGGGCGCGTTCCCTCCGAACATCTGCCTCGGAGTTCGTGACGTGCATAGGAACGGCACGTGAGGGTCCTGAAGGCACGTCGGACGATACAGAATTGGACGAGAGGGGACGGAAAGCACGCGGGATGAACAGATCTCCGTCGACGTCCAAAATGAGTAGGATACCGCGGTTTTGTCATACGGGTGCGATCATACCAGCACAAATGCACCGGATCCCATCAGAACTCCGAAGTTAAGCCTGCTTGGGCGAGAGTAGTACTAGGATGGGTGACCTCCTGGGAAGACTTCGTGTTGCACCCCTCCTTTTGCCTTTTTGAATCGTGAATTGCATCAGCAATTCTGCTCGGCGGCTGCGGAGCGAGCGATCCCTGCGCTTCGGGCTACTTTTCGGGATTCATCGGTGCGCGCGCTGAGAAAAAGTGCTTCGTATTTTAGAACCGTCTTCGTCTCGCCTTCGTAACGGCGCCCCGATCGGTGTAATCCGACCACCGGGCGTAAAGTTATGCCTCCTGCGGCGAACGGCTGTGCTCCTCCGACGTCGGGCGCGTTCCCTCCGAACATCTGCCTCGGAGTTCGTGCCGTGCATTGGAACGGCACGTGAGAGTCCTGAAGGCACGTCGGACGATACAGAAGTGGACGAGAGGGGACGGAAAGCACGCGGCATGAATAGATCACCGTCGACGTCCCCTATGACTAGGATACCGCGGTTTTGTCAAACGGGTGCGATCATACCAGTACAAATGCACCGGATCCCATCAGAACTCCGAAGTTAAGCTTGCTTGGGCGAGAGTAGTACTAGGATGGGTGACCTCCTGGGAAGTCTTCGTGTTGCACCCTTCCTTTTTCCCTTTTGAAGCGTGAATTGCATCAGCAATTCTGCTCGACGGCTGGGGAGCGAGCGATTCCTGCGCTACGGGCAACTTTTCGGGGTTCATCGGTGCGCGCGATGAGAAAATGTGCTTCGTATTTTAGAACCGTCTTCGTCTCGCCTTCGTAACGGCGCCCCGATCGGTGTAATCCGACCACCGGGCGTAAAGTTATGCCTCCTGCGGCGAATGACTGCGCTCCTCCGACGTCGGGCGCGTTCCCTCCGAACATCTGCCTCGGAGTTCGTGACGTGCATAGGAACGGCACGTGAGGGTCCTGAAGGCACGTCGGACGATACAGAATTGGACGAGAGGGGACGGAAAGCACGCGGCATGAACAGATCTCCGTCGACGTCCCATATGAGTAGGATACCGCGGTTTTGTCATACGGGTGCGATCATACCAGCACAAATGCATCGGATCCCATCAGAACTCCGAAGTTAAGCCTGCTTGGGCGAGAGTAGTACTAGGATGGGTGACCTCCTGGGAAGTCTTCGTGTTGCACCCCTCCTTTTGCCTTTTTGAATCGTGAATTGCATCAGCAATTCTGCTCGGCGGCTGCGGAGCGAGCGATCCCTGCGCTTCGGGCTACTTTTCGGGGTTCATCGGTGCGCGCGCTGAGAAAAAGTGCTCCGTATTTTAGAACCATCTTCGTCTCGCCTTCGTAACGGCGCCCCGATCGGTGTAATCCGACCACCGGGCGTAAAGTTATGCCTCCTGCGGCGAACGGCTGCGCTCCTCCGACGTCGGGCGCGTTCCCTCCGAACATCTGCCTCGGAGTTCGTGTCGTGCATTGGAACGGCACTTGAGGGTCCTGAAGGCACGTCGGACGATACAGAAGTGGACGAGAGGGGACGGAAAGCACGCGGCATGAATAGATCACCGTCGACGTCCCCTATGACTAGGATACCGCGGTTTTGTCATACGGGTGCTATCATACCAGTACAAATGCACCGGATCCCATCAGAACTCCGAAGTTAAGCATGCTTGGGCGAGAGTAGTACTAGGATGGGTGACCTCCTGGGAAGTCTTCGTGTTGCACCCCTCCTTTTTCCCTTTTCAATCGTGAATTGCATCAGCAATTCTGCTCGACGGCTGGGGAGCGAGCGATCCCTGCGCTACGGGCAACTTTTCGGGGTTCATCGGTGCGCGCGATGAGAAAATGTGCTTCGTATTTTAGAACCGTCTTCGTCTCGCCTTCGTAACGGCGCCCCGATCGGTGTAATCCGACCACCGGGCGTAAAGTTATGCCTCCTGCGGCGAACGACTGCGCTCCTCCGACGTCGGGCGCGTTCCCTCCGAACATCTGCCTCGGAGTTCGTGACGTGCATAGGAACGGCACGTGAGGGTCCTGAAGGCACGTCGGACGATACAGAATTGGACGAGAGGGGACGGAAAGCACGCGGCATGAACAGATCTCCGTCGACGTCCCATATGAGTAGGATACCGCGGTTTTGTCATACGGGTGCGATCATACTAGCACAAATGCATCGGATCCCATCAGAACTCCGAAGTTAAGCCTGCTTGGGCGAGAGTAGTACTAGGATGGGTGACCTCCTTGGAAGTCTTCGTGTTGCACCCCTCATTTTGCCTTTTTGAATCGTGAATTGCATCAGCAATTCTGCTCGGCGGCTGCGGAGCGAGCGATCCCTGCGCTTCGGGCTACTTTTCGGGGTTCATCGGTACGCGCGCTGAGAAAAAGTGCTCCGTATTTTAGAACCGTCTTCGTCTCGCCTTCGTAACGGCGCCCCGATCGGTGTAATCCGACCACCGGGCGTAAAGTTATGCCTCCTGCGGCGAACGGCTGCGCTCCTCCGACGTCGGGCGCGTTCCCTCCGAACATCTGCCTCGGAGTTCGTGTCGTGCATTGGAACGGCACGTGAGGGTCCTGAAGGCACGTCGGACGATACAGAAGTGGACGAGAGGGGACGGAAAGCACGCGGCATGAATAGATCACCGTCGACGTCCCCTATGACTAGGATACCGCGGTTTTATCATACGGGTGCTATCATACCAGTACAAATGCACCGGATCCCATCAGAACTCCGAAGTTAAGCTTGCTTGGGCGAGAGTAGTACTAGGATGGGTGACCTCCTGGGAAGTCTTCGTGTTGCACCCCTCCTTTTTCCCTTTTGAATCGTGAATTGCATCAGCAATTCTGCTCGACGGTTGCGGAGCGAGCGATCCCTGCGCTACGGGCTACTTTTCGGTGTTCATCGGGGCGCGCGATGAGAAAAAGTGCTCCGTATTTTAGAACCGTCTTCGTCTCGCCTTCGTAACGGCGCCCCGATCGGTGTAATCCGACCACCGGGCGTAAAGTTATGCCTCCTGCGGCGAACGGCTGCGCTCCTCCGACGTCGGGCGCGTTCCCTACGAACATCTGCCTCGGAGTTCGTACCGTGCATAGGAACGGCACGTGAGGGTCCTGAAGGCACGTCGGACGATACAGAAGTGGACGAGAGGGGACGGAAAGCACGCGGCATGAACAAATCACCGTCGACGTCCCATATGACTAGGATACCGCGGTTTTTTCATACGGGTGCGATCATACCAGCACAAATGCATCGGATTCCATCAGAACTCCGAAGTTAAGCTTGCTTGGGCGAGAGTAGTACTAGGATGGTTGACCTCCTGGGAAGTCTTCGTGTTGCACCCCTCCTTTTTCCCTTTTGAATCGTGAATTGCATCAGCAATTCTGCTCGACGGCTGGGGAGCGAGCGATCCCTGCGCTACGGGCTACTTTTCGGTGTTCATCGGGGCGCGCGATGAGAAAAAGTGCTGTGTATTTTAGAACCGTCTTCGTCTCGCCTTCGTAACGGCGCCCCGATCGGTGTAATCCGACCACCGGGCGTAAAGTTATGCCTCCTGCGGCGAACGACTGCGCTCCTCCGACGTCGGGCGCGTTCCCTCCGAACATCTGCCTCGGAGTTCGTGACGTGCATAGGAACGGCACGCGAGGGTCCTGAAGGCATGTCGGACGATACAGAATTGGACGAGAGGGGACGGAAAGCACGCGGCATGAACAGATCTCCGTCGACGTCCCATATGAGTAGGATACCGCGGTTTTGTCATACGGGTGCGATCATACCAGCACAAATGCACCGGATCGCATTAGAACTCCGAAGTTAAGCCTGCTTGGGCGAGAGTAGTACTAGGATGGGTGACCTCCTGGGAAGTCTTCGTGTTGCACCCCTCCTTTTGCCTTTTTGAATCGTGAATTGCATCAGCAATTCTGCTCGACGGCTGCGGAGCGAGCGATCCCTGCGCTACGGGCTACTTTTCGGTGTTCATTGGTGCGCGCGATGAGAAAAAGTGCTCTGTATTTTAGAACCGTCTTCGTCTCGCCTTCGTAACGGCGCCCCGATCGGTGTAATCCGACCACCGGGCGTAAAGTTATGCCTCCTGCGGCGAACGACTGCGCTCCTCCGACGTCGGGGGCGTTCCCTCCGAACATCTGCCTCGGAGTTCGTGACGTGCATAGGAACGGCACGTGAGGGTCCTGAAGGCACGTCGGACGATACAGAATTGGACGAGAGGGGACGGAAAGCACGCGGCATGAACAGATCTCCGTCGACGTCCCATATGAGTAGGATACCGCGGTTTTGTCATACGAGTGCGATCAAAACAGCACAAATGCACCGGATCCCATCAGAACTCCGAAGTTAAGCTTGCTTGGGCGAGAGTAGTACTAGGATGGGTGACCTCCTGGGAAGTCTTCGTGTTGCACCCCTCCTTTTGCCTTTTTGAATCGTGAATTGCATCAGCAATTCTGCTCGACGGCTGCGGAGCGAGCGATCCCTGCGCTTCGGGCTAATTTTCGGGATTCATCGGTGCGCGCGATGAGAAAAAGTGCTCCGTATTTTAGAACCGTCTTCGTCTCGCCTTCGTAACGGCGCCCCGATCGGTGTAATCCGACCACCGGGCGTAAAGTTATGCCTCCTGCGGCGAACGACTGCGCTCCTCCGACGTCGGGCGCGTTCCCTCCGAACATCTGCCTCGGAGTTCGTGACGTGCATAGGAACGGTACGCGAGGGTCCTGAAGGCACGTTGGACGATACAGAATTGGACGAGAGGGGACGGAAAGCACGCGGCATGAACAGATCTCCGTCGACGTCCCATATGAGTTGGATACCGCGGTTTTGTCATACGGGTGCGATCATACCAGCACAAATGCATCGGATCGCATCAGAACTCCGAAGTTAAGCCTGCTTGGGCGAGAGTAGTACTAGGATGGGTGACCTCCTGGGAAGTCTTCGTGTTGCACCCCTCCTTTTGCCATTTTGAATCGTGAATTGCATCAGCAATTCTGCTCGACGGCTGGGGAGCGAGCGATCCCTGCGCTACGGGCTACTTTTCGGTGTTCATCGGGGCGCGCGATGAGAAAAAGTGCTGTGTATTTTAGAACCGTCTTCGTCTCGCCTTCGTAACGGCGCCCCGATCGGTGTAATCCGACCACCGGGCGTAAAGTTATGCCTCCTGCGGCGAACGACTGCGCTCCTCCGACGTCGGGCGCGTTCCCTCCGAACATCTGCCTCGGAGTTCGTGACGTGCATAGGAACGGTACGCGAGGGTCCTGAAGGCACGTCGGACGATACAGAATTGGACGAGAGGGGACGGAAAGCACGCGGCATGAACAGATCTCCGTCGACGTCCCATATGAGTTGGATACCGCGGTTTTGTCATACGGGTGCGATCATACCAGCACAAATGCACCGGATCGCATCAGAACTCCGAAGTTAAGCCTGCTTGGGCAAGAGTAGTACTAGGATGGGTGACCTCCTGGGAAGTCTTCGTGTTGCACCCCTCCTTTTGCCATTTTGAATCGTGAATTGCATCAGCAATTCTGCTCGACGGCTGGGGAGCGAGCGATCCCTGCGCTACGGGCTACTTTTCGGTGTTCATCGGGGCGCGCGATGAGAAAAAGTGCTGTGTATTTTAGAACCGTCTTCGTCTCGCCTTCGTAACGGCGCCCCGATCGGTGTAATCCGACCACCGGGCGTAAAGTTATGCCTCCTGCGGCGAACGGCTGCGCTCCTCCGACGTCGGGCGCGTTCCCTCCGAACATCTGCCTCGGAGTTCGTGTCGTGCATTGGAACGGCACGTGAGGGTCCTGAAGGCACGTCGGACGATACAGAAGTGGACGAGAGGGGACGGAAAGCACGCGGCATGAATAGATCACCGTCGACGTCCCCTATGACTAGGATACCGCGGTTTTATCATACGGGTGCTATCATACCAGTACAAATGCACCGGATCCCATAAGAACTCCGAAGTTAAGCTTGCTTGGGCGAGAGTAGTACTAGGATGGGTGACCTCCTGGGAAGTCTTCGTGTTGCACCCCTCCTTTTTCCCTTTTGAATCGTGAATTGCATCAGCAATTCTGCTCGACGGTTGCGGAGCGAGCGATCCCTGCGCTACGGGCTACTTTTCGGTGTTCATCGGGGCGCGCGATGAGAAAAAGTGCTCCGTATTTTAGAACCGTCTTCGTCTCGCCTTCGTAACGGCGCCCCGATCGGTGTAATCCGACCACCGGGCGTAAAGTTATGCCTCCTGCGGCGAACGGCTGCGCTCCTCCGACGTCGGGCGCGTTCCCTCCGAACATCTGCCTCGGAGTTCGTACCGTGCATAGGAACGGCACGTGAGGGTCCTGAAGGCACGTCGGACGATACAGAAGTGGACGAGAGGGGACGGAAAGCACGCGGCATGAACAGATCACCGTCGACGTCCCATATGACTAGGATACCGCGGTTTTTTCATACGGGTGCGATCATACCAGCACAAATGCATCGGATTCCATCAGAACTCCGAAGTTAAGCTTGCTTGGGCGAGAGTAGTACTAGGATGGTTGACCTCCTGGGAAGTCTTCGTGTTGCACCCCTCCTTTTTCCCTTTTGAATCGTGAATTGCATCAGCAATTCTGCTCGACGGCTGGGGAGCGAGCGATCCCTGCGCTACGGGCTACTTTTCGGTGTTCATCGGGGCGCGCGATGAGAAAAAGTGCTGTGTATTTTAGAACCGTCTTCGTCTCGCCTTCGTAACGGCGCCCCGATCGGTGTAATCCGACCACCGGGCGTAAAGTTATGCCTCCTGCGGCGAACGACTGCGCTCCTCCGACGTCGGGCGCGTTCCCTCCGAACATCTGCCTCGGAGTTCGTGACGTGCATAGGAACGGCACGCGAGGGTCCTGAAGGCATGTCGGACGATACAGAATTGGACGAGAGGGGACGGAAAGCACGCGGCATGAACAGATCTCCGTCGACGTCCCATATGAGTAGGATACCGCGGTTTTGTCATACGGGTGCGATCATACCAGCACAAATGCATCGGATCGCATCAGAACTCCGAAGTTAAGCCTGCTTGGGCGAGAGTAGTACTAGGATGGGTGACCTCCTGGGAAGTCTTCGTGTTGCACCCCTCCTTTTGCCTTTTTGAATCGTGAATTGCATCAGCAATTCTGCTCGACGGCTGCGGAGCGAGCGATCCCTGCGCTACGGGCTACTTTTCGGTGTTCATCGGGGCGCGCGATGAGAAAAAGTGCTGTGTATTTTAGAACCGTCTTCGTCTCGCCTTCGTAACGGCGCCCCGATCGGTGTAATCCGACCACCGGGCGTAAAGTTATGCCTCCTGCGGCGAACGACTGCGCTCCTCCGACGTCGGGGGCGTTCCCTCCGAACATCTGCCTCGGAGTTCGTGACGTGCATAGGAACGGCACGTGAGGGTCCTGAAGGCACGTCGGACGATACAGAATTGGACGAGAGGGGACGGAAAGCACGCGGCATGAACAGATCTCCGTCGACGTCCCATATGAGTAGGATACCGCGGTTTTGTCATACGAGTGCGATCAAAACAGCACAAATGCACCGGATCCCATCAGAACTCCGAAGTTAAGCTTGCTTGGGCGAGAGTAGTACTAGGATGGGTGACCTCCTGGGAAGTCTTCGTGTTGCACCCCTCCTTTTGCCTTTTTGAATCGTGAATTGCATCAGCAATTCTGCTCGACGGCTGCGGAGCGAGCGATCCCTGCGCTTCGGGCTAATTTTCGGGATTCATCGGTGCGCGCGATGAGAAAAAGTGCTCTGTATTTTAGAACCGTCTTCGTCTCGCCTTCGTAACGGCGCCCCGATCGGTGTAATCCGACCACCGGGCGTAAAGTTATGCCTCCTGCGGCGAACGACTGCGCTCCTCCGACGTCGGGCGCGTTCCCTCCGAACATCTGCCTCGGAGTTCGTGACGTGCATAGGAACGGTACGCGAGGGTCCTGAAGGCACGTTGGACGATACAGAATTGGACGAGAGGGGACGGAAAGCACGCGGCATGAACAGATCTCCGTCGACGTCCCATATGAGTTGGATACCGCGGTTTTGTCATACGGGTGCGATCATACCAGCACAAATGCACCGGATCGCATCAGAACTCCGAAGTTAAGCCTGCTTGGGCGAGAGTAGTACTAGGATGGGTGACCTCCTGGGAAGTCTTCGTGTTGCACCCCTCCTTTTGCCATTTTGAATCGTGAATTGCATCAGCAATTCTGCTCGACGGCTGGGGAGCGAGCGATCCCTGCGCTACGGGCTACTTTTCGGTGTTCATCGGGGCGCGCGATGAGAAAAAGTGCTGTGTATTTTAGAACCGTCTTCGTCTCGCCTTCGTAACGGCGCCCCGATCGGTGTAATCCGACCACCGGGCGTAAAGTTATGCCTCCTGCGGCGAACGACTGCGCTCCTCCGACGTCGGGCGCGTTCCCTCCGAACATCTGCCTCGGAGTTCGTGACGTGCATAGGAACGGTACGCGAGGGTCCAGAAGGCACGTTGGACGATACAGAATTGGACGAGAGGGGACGGAAAGCACGCGGCATGAACAGATCTCCGTCGACGTCCCATATGAGTTGGATACCGCGGTTTTGTCATACGGGTGCGATCATACCAGCACAAATGCACCGGATCGCATCAGAACTCCGAAGTTAAGCCTGCTTGGGCGAGAGTAGTACTAGGATGGGTGACCTCCTGGGAAGTCTTCGTGTTGCACCCCTCCTTTTGCCATTTTGAATCGTGAATTGCATCAGCAATTCTGCTCGACGGCTGGGGAGCGAGCGATCCCTGCGCTACGGGCTACTTTTCGGTGTTCATCGGGGCGCGCGATGAGAAAAAGTGCTGTGTATTTTAGAACCGTCTTCGTCTCGCCTTCGTAACGGCGCCCCGATCGGTGTAATCCGACCACCGGGCGTAAAGTTATGCCTCCTGCGGCGAACGACTGCGCTCCTCCGACGTCGGGCGCGTTCCCTCCGAACATCTGCCTCGGAGTTCGTGACGTGCATAGGAACGGCACGCGAGGGTCCTGAAGGCACGTCGGACGATACAGAATTGGACGAGAGGGGACGGAAAGCACGCGGCATGAACAGATCTCCGTCGACGTCCCATATGAGTAGGATACCGCGGTTTTGTCATACGGGTGCGATCATACCAGCACAAATGCACCGGATCGCATCAGATCTCCGAAGTTAAGCCTGCTTGGGCAAGAGTAGTACTAGGATGGGTGACCTCCTGGGAAGTCTTCGTGTTGCACCCCTCCTTTTGCCATTTTGAATCGTGAATTGCATCAGCAATTCTGCTCGACGGCTGGGGAGCGAGCGATCCCTGCGCTACGGGCTACTTTTCGGTGTTCATCGGGGCGCGCGATGAGAAAAAGTGCTGTGTATTTTAGAACCGTCTTCGTCTCGCCTTCGTAACGGCGCCCCGATCGGTGTAATCCGACCACCGGGCGTAAAGTTATGCCTCCTGCGGCGAACGACTGCGCTCCTCCGACGTCGGGGGCGTTCCCTCCGAACATCTGCCTCGGAGTTCGTGACGTGCATAGGAACGGCACGTGAGGGTCCTGAAGGCACGTCGGACGATACAGAATTGGACGAGAGGGGACGGAAAGCACGCGGCATGAACAGATCTCCGTCGACGTCCCATATGAGTAGGATACCGCGGTTTTGTCATACGGGTGCGATCATACCAGCACAAATGCACCGGATCGCATCAGATCTCCGAAGTTAAGCCTGCTTGGGCAAGAGTAGTACTAGGATGGGTGACCTCCTGGGAAGTCTTCGTGTTGCACCCCTCCTTTTGCCATTTTGAATCGTGAATTGCATCAGCAATTCTGCTCGACGGCTGGGGAGCGAGCGATCCCTGCGCTACGGGCTACTTTTCGGTGTTCATCGGGGCGCGCGATGAGAAAAAGTGCTGTGTATTTTAGAACCGTCTTCGTCTCGCCTTCGTAACGGCGCCCCGATCGGTGTAATCCGACCACCGGGCGTAAAGTTATGCCTCCTGCGGCGAACGACTGCGCTCCTCCGACGTCGGGCGCGTTCCCTCCGAACATCTGCCTCGGAGTTCGTGACGTGCATAGGAACGGCACGCGAGGGTCCTGAAGGCACGTCGGACGATACAGAATTGGACGAGAGGGGACGGAAAGCACGCGGCATGAACAGATCTCCGTCGACGTCCCATATGAGTAGGATACCGCGGTTTTGTCATACGGGTGCGATCATACCAGCACAAATGCACCGGATCGCATCAGATCTCCGAAGTTAAGCCTGCTTGGGCAAGAGTAGTACTAGGATGGGTGACCTCCTGGGAAGTCTTCGTGTTGCACCCCTCCTTTTGCCATTTTGAATCGTGAATTGCATCAGCAATTCTGCTCGACGGCTGGGGAGCGAGCGATCCCTGCGCTACGGGCTACTTTTCGGTGTTCATCGGGGCGCGCGATGAGAAAAAGTGCTGTGTATTTTAGAACCGTCTTCGTCTCGCCTTCGTAACGGCGCCCCGATCGGTGTAATCCGACCACCGGGCGTAAAGTTATGCCTCCTGCGGCGAACGACTGCGCTCCTCCGACGTCGGGGGCGTTCCCTCCGAACATCTGCCTCGGAGTTCGTGACGTGCATAGGAACGGCACGTGAGGGTCCTGAAGGCACGTCGGACGATACAGAATTGGACGAGAGGGGACGGAAAGCACGCGGCATGAACAGATCTCCGTCGACGTCCCATATGAGTAGGATACCGCGGTTTTGTCATACGAGTGCGATCAAAACAGCACAAATGCACCGGATCCCATCAGAACTCCGAAGTTAAGCTTGCTTGGGCGAGAGTAGTACTAGGATGGGTGACCTCCTGGGAAGTCTTCGTGTTGCACCCCTCCTTTTGCCTTTTTGAATCGTGAATTGCATCAGCAATTCTGCTCGACGGCTGCGGAGCGAGCGATCCCTGCGCTTCGGGCTAATTTTCGGGATTCATCGGTGCGCGCGATGAGAAAAAGTGCTCCGTATTTTAGAACCGTCTTCGTCTCGCCTTCGTAACGGCGCCCCTATCGGTGTAATCCGACCACCGGGCGTAAAGTTATGCCTCCTGCGGCGAACGACTGCGCTCCTCCGACGTCGGGCGCGTTCCCTCCGAACATCTGCCTCGGAGTTCGTGACGTGCATAGGAACGGTACGCGAGGGTCCTGAAGGCACGTTGGACGATACAGAATTGGACGAGAGGGGACGGAAAGCACGCGGCATGAACAGATCTCCGTCGACGTCCCATATGAGTTGGATACCGCGGTTTTGTCATACGGGTGCGATCATACCAGCACAAATGCACCGGATCGCATCAGAACTCTGAAGTTAAGCCTGCTTGGGCGAGAGTAGTACTAGGATGGGTGACCTCCTGGGAAGTCTTCGTGTTGCACCCCTCCTTTTGCCATTTTGAATCGTGAATTGCATCAGCAATTCTGCTCGACTGCTGGGGAGCGAGCGATCCCTGCGCTACGGGCTACTTTTCGGTGTTCATCGGGGCGCGCGATGAGAAAAAGTGCTGTGTATTTTAGAACCGTCTTCGTCTCGCCTTCGTAACGGCGCCCCGATCGGTGTAATCCGACCACCGGGCGTAAAGTTATGCCTCCTGCGGCGAACGACTGCGCTCCTCCGACGTCGGGCGCGTTCCCTCCGAACATCTGCCTCGGAGTTCGTGACGTGCATAGGAACGGCACGCGAGGGTCCTGAAGGCACGTCGGACGATACAGAATTGGACGAGAGGGGACGGAAAGCACGCGGCATGAACAGATCTCCGTCGACGTCCCATATGAGTAGGATACCGCGGTTTTGTCATACGGGTGCGATCATACCAGCACAAATGCACCGGATCACATCAGATCTCCGAAGTTAAGCCTGCTTGGGCGAGAGTAGTACTAGGATGGGTGACCTCCTGGGAAGTCTTCGTGTTGCACCCCTCCTTTTGCCATTTTGAATCGTGAATTGCATCAGTAATTCTGCTCGACTGCTGGGGAGCGAGCGATCCCTGCGCTACGGGCTACTTTTCGGTGTTCATCGGGGCGCGCGATGAGAAAAAGTGCTGTGTATTTTAGAACCGTCTTCGTCTCGCCTTCGTAACGGCGCCCCGATCGGTGTAATCCGACCACCGGGCGTAAAGTTATGCCTCCTGCGGCGAACGACTGCGCTCCTCCGACGTCGGGCGCGTTCCCTCCGAACATCTGCCTCGGAGTTCGTGACGTGCATAGGAACGGCACGCGAGGGTCCTGAAGGCACGTCGGACGATACAGAATTGGACGAGAGGGGACGGAAAGCACGCGGCATGAACAGATCTCCGTCGACGTCCCATATGAGTAGGATACCGCGGTTTTGTCATACGGGTGCGATCATACCAGCACAAATGCACCGGATCGCATCAGATCTCCGAAGTTAAGCCTGCTTGGGCGAGAGTAGTACTAGGATGGGTGACCTCCTGGGAAGTCTTCGTGTTGCACCCCTCCTTTTGCCTTTTTGAATCGTGAATTGCATCAGCAATTCTGCTCGACGGCTGCGGAGCGAGCGATCCCTGCGCTACGGGCTACTTTTCGGTGTTCATCGGTGCGCGCGTTGAGAAAAAGTGCTCTGTATTTTAGAACCGTCTTCGTCTCGCCTTCGTAACGGCGCCCCGATCGGTGTAATCCGACCACCGGGCGTAAAGTTATGCCTCCTGCGGCGAACGACTGCGCTCCTCCGACGTCGGGGGCGTTCCCTCCGAACATTTGCCTCGGAGTTCGTGACGTGCATAGGAACGGCACGTGAGGGTCCTGAAGGCACGTCGGACGATACAGAATTGGACGAGAGGGGACGGAAAGCACGCGGCAGGAACAGATCTCCGTCGACGTCCCATATGAGTAGGATACCGCGGTTTTGTCATACGGGTGCGATCATACCAGCACAAATGCACCGGATCCCATCAGAACTCCGAAGTTAAGCCTGCTTCGGCGAGAGTAGTACTAGGATGGGTGACCTCCTGGGAAGTCTTCGTGTTGCACCCCTCCTTTTGCCTTTTTGAATCGTGAATTGCATCAGCAATTCTGCTCGACGGCTGCGGAGCGAGCGATCCCTGCGCTTCGGGCTAATTTTCGGGATTCATCGGTGCGCGCGATGAGAAAAAGTGCTTCGTATTTTAGAACCGTCTTCGTCTCGCCTTCGTAACGGCGCCCCGATCGGTGTAATCCGACCACCGGGCGTAAAGTTATGCCTCCTGCGGCGAACGGCTGCGCTCCTCCGACGTCGGGCGCGTTCCCTCCGAACATCTGCCTCGGAGTTCGTACCGTGCATAGGAACGGCACGTGAGGGTCCTGAAGGCACGTCGGACGATACAGAAGTGGACGAGAGGGGACGGAAAGCACGCGGCATGAACAGATCACCGTCGACGTCCCATATGATTAGGATACCGCGGTTTTTTCATACGGGTGCGATCATACCAGCACAAATGCATCGGATTCCATCAGAACTCCGAAGTTAAGCTTGCTTGGGCGAGAGTAGTACTAGGATGGTTGACCTCCTGGGAAGTCTTCGTGTTGCACCCCTCCTTTTTCCCTTTTGAATCGTGAATTGCATCAGCAATTCTGCTCGACGGCTGGGGAGCGAGCGATCCCTGCGCTACGGGCTACTTTTCGGTGTTCATCGGGGCGCGCGATGAGAAAAAGTGCTGTGTATTTTAGAACCGTCTTCGTCTCGCCTTCGTAACGGCGCCCCGATCGGTGTAATCCGACCACCGGGCGTAAAGTTATGCCTCCTGCGGCGAACGACTGCGCTCCTCCGACGTCGGGCGCGTTCCCTCCGAACATCTGCCTCGGAGTTCGTAACGTGCATAGGAACGGCACGCGAGGGTCCTGAAGGCACGTCGGACGATACAGAATTGGACGAGAGGGGACGGAAAGCACGCGGCATGAACAGATCTCCGTCGACGTCCCATATGAGTAGGATACCGCGGTTTTGTCATACGGGTGCGATCATACCAGCACAAATGCACCGGATCGCATCAGAACTCCGAAGTTAAGCCTGCTTGGGCGAGAGTAGTACTAGGATGGGTGACCTCCTGGGAAGTCTTCGTGTTGCACCCCTCCTTTTGCCTTTTTGAATCGTGAATTGCATCAGCAATTCTGCTCGACGGCTGCGGAGCGAGCGATCCCTGCGCTACGGGCTACTTTTCGGTGTTCATTGGTGCGCGCGATGAGAAAAAGTGCTCTGTATTTTAGAACCGTCTTCGTCTCGCCTTCGTAACGGCGCCCCGATCGGTGTAATCCGACCACCGGGCGTAAAGTTATGCCTCCTGCGGCGAACGACTGCGCTCCTCCGACGTCGGGGGCGTTCCCTCCGAACATCTGCCTCGGAGTTCGTGACGTGCATAGGAACGGCACGTGAGGGTCCTGAAGGCACGTCGGACGATACAGAATTGGACGAGAGGGGACGGAAAGCACGCGGCATGAACAGATCTCCGTCGACGTCCCATATGAGTAGGATACCGCGGTTTTGTCATACGAGTGCGATCATACCAGCACAAATGCACCGGATCCCATCAGAACTCCGAAGTTAAGCCTGCTTGTGCGAGAGTAGTACTAGGATGGGTGACCTCCTGGGAAGTCTTCGTGTTGCACCCCTCCTTTTGCCTTTTTGAATCGTGAATTGCATCAGCAATTCTGCTCGACGGCTGCGGAGCGAGCGATCCCTGCGCTTCGGGCTAATTTTCGGGATTCATCGGTGCGCGCGATGAGAAAAAGTGCTCCGTATTTTAGAACCGTCTTCGTCTCGCCTTCGTAACGGCGCCCCGATCGGTGTAATCCGACCACCGGGCGTAAAGTTATGCCTCCTGCGGCGAACGACTGCGCTCCTCCGACGTCGGGCGCGTTCCCTCCGAACATCTGCCTCGGAGTTCGTACCGTGCATAGGAACGGCACGTGAGGGTCCTGAAGGCACGTCGGACGATACAGAAGTGGACGAGAGGGGACGGAAAGCACGCGGCATGAACAGATCACCGTCGACGTCCCATATGACTAGGATACCGCGGTTTTTTCATACGGGTGCGATCATACCAACACAAATGCATCGGATTCTATCAGAACTCCGAAGTTAAGCTTGCTTGGGCGAGAGTAGTACTAGGATGGTTGACCTCCTGGGAAGTCTTCGTGTTGCACCCCTCCTTTTTCCCTTTTGAATCGTGAATTGCATCAGCAATTCTGCTCGACGGCTGGGGAGCGAGCGATCCCTGCGCTACGGGCTACTTTTCGGTGTTCATCGGGGCGCGCGATGAGAAAAAGTGCTGTGTATTTTAGAACCGTCTTCGTCTCGCCTTCGTAACGGCGCCCCGATCGGTGTAATCCGACCACCGGGCGTAATGTTATGCCTCCTGCGGCGAACGACTGCGCTCCTCCGACGTCGGGCGCGTTCCCTCCGAACATCTGCCTCGGAGTTCGTGACGTGCATAGGAACGGCACGCGAGGGTCCTGAAGGCACGTCGGACGATACAGAATTGGACGAGAGGGGACGGAAAGCACGCGGCATGAACAGATCTCCGTCGACGTCCCATATGAGTAGGATACCGCGGTTTTGTCATACGGGTGCGATCATACCAGCACAAATGCACCGGATCGCATCAGAACTCTGAAGTTAAGCCTGCTTGGGCGAGAGTAGTACTAGGATGGGTGACCTCCTGGGAAGTCTTCGTGTTGCACCCCTCCTTTTGCCTTTTTGAATCGTGAATTGCATCAGCAATTCTGCTCGACGGCTGCGGAGCGAGCGATCCCTGCGCTACGGGCTACTTTTCGGTGTTCATTGGTGCGCGCGATGAGAAAAAGTGCTCTGTATTTTAGAACCGTCTTCGTCTCGCCTTCGTAACGGCGCCCCGATCGGTGTAATCCGACCACCGGGCGTAAAGTTATGCCTCCTGCGGCGAACGGCTGCGCTCCTCCGACGTCGGGCGCGTTCCCTCCGAACATCTGCCTCGGAGTTCGTACCGTGCATAGGAACGGCACGTGAGGGTCCTGAAGGCACGTCGGACGATACAGAAGTGGACGAGAGGGGACGGAAAGCACGCGGCATGAACAGATCACCGTCGACGTCCCATATGACTAGGATACCGCGGTTTTGTCATACGGGTGCGATCATACCAGCACAAATGCACCGGATCGCATCAGATCTCCGAAGTTTAGCCTGCTTGGGCGAGAGTAGTACTAGGATGGGTGACCTCCTGGGAAGTCTTCGTGTTGCACCCCTCCTTTTGCCATTTTGAATCGTGAATTGCATCAGCAATTCTGCTCGACGGCTGGGGAGCGAGCGATCCCTGCGCTACGGGCTACTTTTCGGTGTTCATCGGGGCGCGCGATTAGAAAAAGTGCTGTGTATTTTAGAACCGTCTTCGTCTCGCCTTCGTAACGGCGCCCCGATCGGTGTAATCCGACCATCGGGCGTAAAGTTATGCCTCCTGCGGCGAACGACTGCGCTCCTCCGACGTCGGGCGCGTTCCCTCCGAACATCTGCCTCGGAGTTCGTGACGTAAATAGGAACGGCACGCGAGGGTCCTGAAGGCACGTCGGACGATACAGAATTGGACGAGAGGGGACGGAAAGCACGCGGCAGGAACAGATCTCCGTCGACGTCCCATATGAGTAGGATACCGCGGTTTTGTCATACGGGTGCGATCATACCAGCACAAATGCACCGGATCCCATCAGAACTCCGAAGTTAAGCCTGCTTCGGCGAGAGTAGTACTAGGATGGGTGACCTCCTGGGAAGTCTTCGTGTTGCACCCCTCCTTTTGCCTTTTTGAATCGTGAATTGCATCAGCAATTCTGCTCGACGGCTGCGGAGCGAGCGATCCCTGCGCTTCGGGCTAATTTTCGGGATTCATCGGTGCGCGCGATGAGAAAAAGTGCTTCGTATTTTAGAACCGTCTTCGTCTCGCCTTCGTAACGGCGCCCCGATCGGTGTAATCCGACCACCGGGCGTAAAGTTATGCCTCCTGCGGCGAACGGCTGCGCTCCTCCGACGTCGGGCGCGTTCCCTCCGAACATCTGCCTCGGAGTTCGTACCGTGCATAGGAACGGCACGTGAGGGTCCTGAAGGCACGTCGGACGATACAGAAGTGGACGAGAGGGGACGGAAAGCACGCGGCATGAACAGATCACCGTCGACGTCCCATATGATTAGGATACCGCGGTTTTTTCATACGGGTGCGATCATACCAGCACAAATGCATCGGATTCCATCAGAACTCCGAAGTTAAGCTTGCTTGGGCGAGAGTAGTACTAGGATGGTTGACCTCCTGGGAAGTCTTCGTGTTGCACCCCTCCTTTTTCCCTTTTGAATCGTGAATTGCATCAGCAATTCTGCTCGACGGCTGGGGAGCGAGCGATCCCTGCGCTACGGGCTACTTTTCGGTGTTCATCGGGGCGCGCGATGAGAAAAAGTGCTGTGTATTTTAGAACCGTCTTCGTCTCGCCTTCGTAACGGCGCCCCGATCGGTGTAATCCGACCACCGGGCGTAAAGTTATGCCTCCTGCGGCGAACGACTGCGCTCCTCCGACGTCGGGCGCGTTCCCTCCGAACATCTGCCTCGGAGTTCGTAACGTGCATAGGAACGGCACGCGAGGGTCCTGAAGGCACGTCGGACGATACAGAATTGGACGAGAGGGGACGGAAAGCACGCGGCATGAACAGATCTCCGTCGACGTCCCATATGAGTAGGATACCGCGGTTTTGTCATACGGGTGCGATCATACCAGCACAAATGCACCGGATCGCATCAGAACTCCGAAGTTAAGCCTGCTTGGGCGAGAGTAGTACTAGGATGGGTGACCTCCTGGGAAGTCTTCGTGTTGCACCCCTCCTTTTGCCTTTTTGAATCGTGAATTGCATCAGCAATTCTGCTCGACGGCTGCGGAGCGAGCGATCCCTGCGCTACGGGCTACTTTTCGGTGTTCATTGGTGCGCGCGATGAGAAAAAGTGCTCTGTATTTTAGAACCGTCTTCGTCTCGCCTTCGTAACGGCGCCCCGATCGGTGTAATCCGACCACCGGGCGTAAAGTTATGCCTCCTGCGGCGAACGACTGCGCTCCTCCGACGTCGGGGGCGTTCCCTCCGAACATCTGCCTCGGAGTTCGTGACGTGCATAGGAACGGCACGTGAGGGTCCTGAAGGCACGTCGGACGATACAGAATTGGACGAGAGGGGACGGAAAGCACGCGGCATGAACAGATCTCCGTCGACGTCCCATATGAGTAGGATACCGCGGTTTTGTCATACGAGTGCGATCATACCAGCACAAATGCACCGGATCCCATCAGAACTCCGAAGTTAAGCCTGCTTGTGCGAGAGTAGTACTAGGATGGGTGACCTCCTGGGAAGTCTTCGTGTTGCACCCCTCCTTTTGCCTTTTTGAATCGTGAATTGCATCAGCAATTCTGCTCGACGGCTGCGGAGCGAGCGATCCCTGCGCTTCGGGCTAATTTTCGGGATTCATCGGTGCGCGCGATGAGAAAAAGTGCTCCGTATTTTAGAACCGTCTTCGTCTCGCCTTCGTAACGGCGCCCCGATCGGTGTAATCCGACCACCGGGCGTAAAGTTATGCCTCCTGCGGCGAACGACTGCGCTCCTCCGACGTCGGGCGCGTTCCCTCCGAACATCTGCCTCGGAGTTCGTACCGTGCATAGGAACGGCACGTGAGGGTCCTGAAGGCACGTCGGACGATACAGAAGTGGACGAGAGGGGACGGAAAGCACGCGGCATGAACAGATCACCGTCGACGTCCCATATGACTAGGATACCGCGGTTTTTTCATACGGGTGCGATCATACCAACACAAATGCATCGGATTCTATCAGAACTCCGAAGTTAAGCTTGCTTGGGCGAGAGTAGTACTAGGATGGTTGACCTCCTGGGAAGTCTTCGTGTTGCACCCCTCCTTTTTCCCTTTTGAATCGTGAATTGCATCAGCAATTCTGCTCGACGGCTGGGGAGCGAGCGATCCCTGCGCTACGGGCTACTTTTCGGTGTTCATCGGGGCGCGCGATGAGAAAAAGTGCTGTGTATTTTAGAACCGTCTTCGTCTCGCCTTCGTAACGGCGCCCCGATCGGTGTAATCCGACCACCGGGCGTAATGTTATGCCTCCTGCGGCGAACGACTGCGCTCCTCCGACGTCGGGCGCGTTCCCTCCGAACATCTGCCTCGGAGTTCGTGACGTGCATAGGAACGGCACGCGAGGGTCCTGAAGGCACGTCGGACGATACAGAATTGGACGAGAGGGGACGGAAAGCACGCGGCATGAACAGATCTCCGTCGACGTCCCATATGAGTAGGATACCGCGGTTTTGTCATACGGGTGCGATCATACCAGCACAAATGCACCGGATCGCATCAGAACTCTGAAGTTAAGCCTGCTTGGGCGAGAGTAGTACTAGGATGGGTGACCTCCTGGGAAGTCTTCGTGTTGCACCCCTCCTTTTGCCTTTTTGAATCGTGAATTGCATCAGCAATTCTGCTCGACGGCTGCGGAGCGAGCGATCCCTGCGCTACGGGCTACTTTTCGGTGTTCATTGGTGCGCGCGATGAGAAAAAGTGCTCTGTATTTTAGAACCGTCTTCGTCTCGCCTTCGTAACGGCGCCCCGATCGGTGTAATCCGACCACCGGGCGTAAAGTTATGCCTCCTGCGGCGAACGGCTGCGCTCCTCCGACGTCGGGCGCGTTCCCTCCGAACATCTGCCTCGGAGTTCGTACCGTGCATAGGAACGGCACGTGAGGGTCCTGAAGGCACGTCGGACGATACAGAAGTGGACGAGAGGGGACGGAAAGCACGCGGCATGAACAGATCACCGTCGACGTCCCATATGACTAGGATACCGCGGTTTTGTCATACGGGTGCGATCATACCAGCACAAATGCACCGGATCGCATCAGATCTCCGAAGTTTAGCCTGCTTGGGCGAGAGTAGTAC
Source organism: Thalia dealbata (assembly GCA_030544415.1). NCBI lineage: Eukaryota > Viridiplantae > Streptophyta > Magnoliopsida > Zingiberales > Marantaceae > Thalia > Thalia dealbata. Next base: position 20,657,114 of record CM060455.1, read on the forward strand.
TAGGATGGGTGACCTCCTGGGAAGTCTTCGTGTTGCACCCCTCCTTTTGCCATTTTGAATCGTGAATTGCATCAGCAATTCTGCTCGACGGCTGGGGAGCGAGCGATCCCTGCGCTACGGGCTACTTTTCGGTGTTCATCGGGGCGCGCGATTAGAAAAAGTGCTGTGTATTTTAGAACCGTCTTCGTCTCGCCTTCGTAACGGCGCCCCGATCGGTGTAATCCGACCATCGGGCGTAAAGTTATGCCTCCTGCGGCGAACGACTGCGCTCCTCCGACGTCGGGCGCGTTCCCTCCGAACATCTGCCTCGGAGTTCGTGACGTAAATAGGAACGGCACGCGAGGGTCCTGAAGGCACGTCGGACGATACAGAATTGGACGAGAGGGGACGGAAAGCACGCGGCATGAACAGATCTCCGTCGACGTCCCATATGAGTAGGATACCGCGGTTTTGTCATACGGGTGCGATCATACCAGCACAAATGCACCGGATCCCATCAGAACTCCGAAGTTAAGCCTGCTTGGGCGAGAGTAGTACTAGGATGGGTGACCTCCTGGGAAGTCTTCGTGTTGCACCCCTCCTTTTGCCTTTTTGAATCGTGAATTGCATCAGCAATTCTGCTCGACGGCTGCGGAGCGAGCGATCCCTGCGCTTCGGGCTAATTTTCGGGATTCATCGGTGCGCGCGATGAGAAAAAGTGCTCCATATTTTAGAACCGTCTTCGTCTCGCCTTCGTAACGGCGCCCCGATCGGTGTAATCCGACCACCGGGCATAAAGTTATGCCTCCTGCGGCGAACGGCTGCGCTCCTCCGACGTAGGGCGCGTTCCCTCCGAACATCTGCCTCGGAGTTCGTACCGTGCATAGGAACGGCACGTGAGGGTCCTGAAGGCACGTCGGACGATACAGAAGTGGACGAGAGGGGACGGAAAGCACGCGGCATGAACAGATCACCGTCGACGTCCCATATGACTAGGATACCGCGGTTTTGTCATACGGGTGCGATCATACCAGTACAAATGCACCGGATCCCATCAGAACTCCGAAGTTAAGCTTGCTTGGGCGAGAGTAGTACTAGGATGGTTGACCTCCTGGGAAGTCTTCGTGTTGCACCCCTCCTTTTTCCCTTTTGAATCGTGAATTGCATCAGCAATTCTGCTCGACGGCTGCGGAGCGAGCGATCCCTGCGCTTCGGGCTACTTTTCGGGGTTCATCGGTGCGCGCGATGAGAAAAAGTGCTTCGTATTTTAGAACCGTCTTCGTCTCGCCTTCGTAACGGCGCCCCGATCGGTGTAATCCGACCACCGGGCGTAAAGTTATGCCTCCTGCGGCGAACGACTGCGCTCCTCCGACGTCGGGCGCGTTCCCTCCGAACATCTGCCTCGGAGTTCGTGACGTGCATTGGAACGGCACGTGAGGGTCCTGAATGCACGTCGGACGATACAGAAGTGGACGAGAGGGGACGGAAAGCACGCGGCATGAACAGATCTCCGTCGACGTCCCATATGAGTAGGATACCGCGGTTTTGTCATACGGGTGCGATCATACCAGCACAAATGCACCGGATCGCATCAGAACTCCGAAGTTAAGCCTGCTTGGGCGAGAGTAGTACTAGGATGGGTGACCTCCTGGGAAGTCTTCGTGTTGCACCCCTCCTTTTGCCTTTTTGAATCGTGAATTGCATCAGCAATTCTGCTCGACGGCTGCGGAGCGAGCGATCCCTGCGCTACGGGCTACTTTTCGGTGTTCATTGGTGCGCGCGATGAGAAAAAGTGCTCTGTATTTTAGAACCGTCTTCGTCTCGCCTTCGTAACGGCGCCCCGATCGGTGTAATCCGACCACCGGGCGTAAAGTTATGCCTCCTGCGGCGAACGGCTGCGCTCCTCCGACGTCGGGCGCGTTCCCTCCGAACATCTGCCTCGGAGTTCGTACCGTGCATAGGAACGGCACGTGAGGGTCCTGAAGGCACGTCGGACGATACAGAAGTGGACGAGAGGGGACGGAAAGCACGCGGCATGAACAGATCACCGTCGACGTCCCATATGACTAGGATACCGCGGTTTTTTCATACGGGTGCGATCATACCAGCACAAATGCATCGGATTCCATCAGAACTCCGAAGTTAAGCTTGCTTGGGCGAGAGTAGTACTAGGATGGTTGACCTCCTGGGAAGTCTTCGTGTTGCACCCCTCCTTTTTCCCTTTTGAATCGTGAATTGCATCAGCAATTCTGCTCGACAGCTGGGGAGCAAGCGATCCCTGCGCTACGGGCTACTTTTCGGTGTTCATCGGGGCGCGCGATGAGAAAAAGTGCTGTGTATTTTAGAACCGTCTTCGTCTCGCCTTCGTAACGGCGCCCCGATCGGTGTAATCCGACCATCGGGCGTAAAGTTATGCCTCCTGCGGCGAACGACTGCGCTCCTCCGACGTCGGGCGCGTTCCCTCCGAACATCTGCCTCGGAGTTCGTGACGTGCATAGGAACGGCACGCGAGGGTCCTGAAGGCACGTCGGACGATACAGAATTGGACGAGAGGGGACGGAAAGCACGCGGCATGAACAGATCTCCGTCGACGTCCCATATGAGTAGGATACCGCGGTTTTGTCATACGGGTGCGATCATACCAGCACAAATGCACCGGATCCCATCAGAACTCCGAAGTTAAGCCTGCTTGGGCGAGAGTAGTACTAGGATGGGTGACCTCCTGGGAAGTCTTCGTGTTGCACCCCTTCTTTTGCCTTTTTGAATCGTGAATTGCATCAGCAATTCTGCTCGACGGCTGCGGAGCGAGCGATCCCTGCGCTACGGGCTACTTTTCGGGGTTCATCGGTGCGCGCGATGAGAAAAAGTGCTCCGTATTTTAGAACCGTCTTCGTCTCGCCTTCGTAACGGCGCCCCGATCGGTGTAATCCGACCACCGGGCGTAAAGTTATGCCTCCTGCGGCGAACTGCTGCGCTCCTCCGACGTCGGGCGCGTTCCCTCCGAACATCTGCCTCGGAGTTCGTGTCGTGCATTGGAACGGCACGTGAGGGTCCTGAAGGCACGTCGGACGATACAGAAGTGGACGAGAGGGGACGGAAAGCACGCGGCATGAATAGATCACCGTCGACGTCCCCTATGACTAGGATACCGCGGTTTTGTCATACGAGTGCGATCATACCAGCACAAATGCACCGGATCCCATCAGAACTCCGAAGTTAAGCCTGCTTGGGCGAGAGTAGTACTAGGATGGGTGACCTCCTGGGAAGTCTTCGTGTTGCACCCCTCCTTTTGCCTTTTTGAATCGTGAATTGCATCAGCAATTCTGCTCGACGGCTGCGGAGCGAGCGATCCCTGCGCTTCGGGCTAATTTTCGGGATTCATCGGTGCGCGCGATGAGAAAAAGTGCTCTGTATTTTAGAACCGTCTTCGTCTCGCCTTCGTAACGGCGCCCCGATCGGTGTAATCCGACCACCGGGCGTAAAGTTATGCCTCCTGCGGCGAACGGCTGCGCTCCTCCGACGTCGGGCGCGTTCCCTCCGAACATCTGCCTCGGAGTTCGTACCGTGCATAGGAACGGCACGTGAGGGTCCTGAAGGCACGTCGGACGATACAGAAGTGGACGAGAGGGGACGGAAAGCACGCGGCATGAACAGATCACCGTCGACGTCCCATATGACTAGGATACCGCGGTTTTTTCATACGGGTGCGATCATACCAGCACAAATGCATCGGATTCCATCAGAACTCCGAAGTTAAGCTTGCTTGGGCGAGAGTAGTACTAGGATGGTTGACCTCCTGGGAAGTCTTCGTGTTGCACCCCTCCTTTTTCCCTTTTGAATCGTGAATTGCATCAGCAATTCTGCTCGACGGCTGGGGAGCGAGCGATCCCTGCGCTACGGGCTACTTTTCGGTGTTCATCGGGGCGCGCGATGAGAAAAAGTGCTGTGTATTTTAGAACCGTCTTCGTCTCGCCTTCGTAACGGCGCCCCGATCGGTGTAATCCGACCACCGGGCGTAAAGTTATGCCTCCTGCGGCGAACGACTGCGCTCCTCCGACGTCGGGCGCGTTCCCTCCGAACATCTGCCTCGGAGTTCGTGACGTGCATAGGAACGGCACGCGAGGGTCCTGAAGGCACGTCGGACGATACAGAATTGGACGAGAGGGGACGGAAAGCACGCGGCATGAACAGATCTCCGTCGACGTCCCATATGAGTAGGATACCGCGGTTTTGTCATACGAGTGCGATCATACCAGCACAAATGCACCGGATCCCATCAGAACTCCGAAGTTAAGCCTGCTTGGGCGAGAGTAGTACTAGGATGGGTGACCTCCTGGGAAGTCTTCGTGTTGCACCCCTCCTTTTGCCTTTTTGAATCGTGAATTGCATCAGCAATTCTGCTCGACGGCTGCGGAGCGAGCGATCCCTGCGCTACGGGCTACTTTTCGGTGTTCATTGGTGCGCGCGATGAGAAAAAGTGCTCTGTATTTTAGAACCGTCTTCGTCTCGCCTTCGTAACGGCGCCCCGATCGGTGTAATCCGACCACCGGGCGTAAAGTTATGCCTCCTGCGGCGAACGACTGCGCTCCTCCGACGTCGGGGGCGTTCCCTCCGAACATCTGCCTCGGAGTTCGTGACGTGCATAGGAACGGCACGTGAGGGTCCTGAAGGCACGTCGGACGATACAGAATTGGACGAGAGGGGACGGAAAGCACGCGGCATGAACAGATCTCCGTCGACGTCCCATATGAGTAGGATACCGCGGTTTTGTCATACGAGTGCGATCATACCAGCACAAATGCACCGGATCCCATCAGAACTCCGAAGTTAAGCTTGCTTGGGCGAGAGTAGTACTAGGATGGTTGACCTCCTGGGAAGTCTTCGTGTTGCACCCCTCCTTTTTCCCTTTTGAATCGTGAATTGCATCAGCAATTCTGCTCGACGGCTGCGGAGCGAGCGATCCCTGCGCTACGGGCTACTTTTCGGTGTTCATCGGGGCGCGCGATGAGAAAAAGTGCTGTGTATTTTAGAACCGTCTTCGTCTCGCCTTCGTAACGGCGCCCCGATCGGTGTAATCCGACCACCGGGCGTAAAGTTATGCCTCCTGCGGCGAACGACTGCGCTCTTCCGACGTCGGGCGCGTTCCCTCCGAACATCTGCCTCGGAGTTCGTGACGTGCATAGGAACGGCACGCGAGGGTCCTGAAGGCACGTCGGACGATACAGAATTGGACGAGAGGGGACGGAAAGCACGCGGCATGAACAGATCTCCGTCGACGTCCCATATGAGTAGGATACCGCGGTTTTGTCATACGGGTGCGATCATACCAGCACAAATGCACCGGATCCCATCAGAACTCCGAAGTTAAGCCTGCTTGGGCGAGAGTAGTACTAGGATGGGTGACCTCCTGGGAAGTCTTCGTGTTGCACCCCTCCTTTTGCCTTTTTGAATCGTGAATTGCATCAGCAATTCTGCTCGACGGCTGCGGAGCGAGCGATCCCTGCGCTACGGGCTACTTTTCGGGGTTCATCGGTGCGCGCGATGAGAAAAAGTGCTCCGTATTTTAGAACTGTCTTCGTCTCGCCTTCGTAACGGCGCCCCGATCGGTGTAATCCGACCACCGGGCGTAAAGTTATGCCTCCTGCGGCGAACGACTGCGCTCCTCCGACGTCGGGGGCGTTCCCTCCGAACATCTGCCTCGGAGTTCGTGACGTGCATAGGAACGGCATGTGAGGGTCCTGAAGGCACGTCGGACGATACAGAATTGGACGAGAGGGGACGGAAAGCACGCGGCATGAACAGATCTCCGTCGACGTCCCATATGAGTAGGATACCGCGGTTTTGTCATACGAGTGCGATCATACCAGCACAAATGCACCGGATCCCATCAGAACTCTAAAGTTAAGCCTGCTTGGGCGAGAGTAGTACTAGGATGGGTGACCTCCTGGGAAGTCTTCGTGTTGCACCCCTCCTTTTGCCTTTTTGAATCGTGAATTGCATCAGCAATTCTGCTCGACGGCTGCGGAGCAAGCGATCCCTGCGCTACGGGCTACTTTTCGGGGTTCATCGGTGCGCGCGATGAGAAAAAGTGCTCCGTATTTTAGAACTGTCTTCGTCTCGCCTTCGTAACGGCGCCCCGATCGGTGTAATCCGACCACCGGGCGTAAAGTTATGCCTCCTGCGGCGAACGACTGCGCTCCTCCGACGTCGGGCGCGTTCCCTCCGAACATCTGCCTCGGAGTTCGTGACGTGCATAGGAACGGCACGCGAGGGTCCTGAAGGCACGTCGGACGATACAGAATTGGACGAGAGGGGACGGAAAGCACGCGGCATGAACAGATCTCCGTCGACGTCCCATATGAGTAGGATACCGCGGTTTTGTCATACGGGTGCGATCATACCAGCACAAATGCACCGGATCCCATCAGAACTCCGAAGTTAAGCCTGCTTGGGCGAGAGTAGTACTAGGATGGGTGACCTCCTGGGAAGTCTTCGTGTTGCACCCCTTCTTTTGCCTTTTTGAATCGTGAATTGCATCAGCAATTCTGCTCGACGGCTGCGGAGCGAGCGATCCCTGCGCTACGGGCTACTTTTCGGGGTTCATCGGTGCGCGCGATGAGAAAAAGTGCTCCGTATTTTAGAACCGTCTTCGTCTCGCCTTCGTAACGGCGCCCCGATCGGTGTAATCCGACCACCGGGCGTAAAGTTATGCCTCCTGCGGCGAACTGCTGCGCTCCTCCGACGTCGGGCGCGTTCCCTCCGAACATCTGCCTCGGAGTTCGTGTCGTGCATTGGAACGGCACGTGAGGGTCCTGAAGGCACGTCGGACGATACAGAAGTGGACGAGAGGGGACGGAAAGCACGCGGCATGAATAGATCACCGTCGACGTCCCCTATGACTAGGATACCGCGGTTTTGTCATACGAGTGCGATCATACCAGCACAAATGCACCGGATCCCATCAGAACTCCGAAGTTAAGCCTGCTTGGGCGAGAGTAGTACTAGGATGGGTGACCTCCTGGGAAGTCTTCGTGTTGCACCCCTCCTTTTGCCTTTTTGAATCGTGAATTGCATCAGCAATTCTGCTCGACGGCTGCGGAGCGAGCGATCCCTGCGCTTCGGGCTAATTTTCGGGATTCATCGGTGCGCGCGATGAGAAAAAGTGCTCTGTATTTTAGAACCGTCTTCGTCTCGCCTTCGTAACGGCGCCCCGATCGGTGTAATCCGACCACCGGGCGTAAAGTTATGCCTCCTGCGGCGAACGGCTGCGCTCCTCCGACGTCGGGCGCGTTCCCTCCGAACATCTGCCTCGGAGTTCGTACCGTGCATAGGAACGGCACGTGAGGGTCCTGAAGGCACGTCGGACGATACAGAAGTGGACGAGAGGGGACGGAAAGCACGCGGCATGAACAGATCACCGTCGACGTCCCATATGACTAGGATACCGCGGTTTTTTCATACGGGTGCGATCATACCAGCACAAATGCATCGGATTCCATCAGAACTCCGAAGTTAAGCTTGCTTGGGCGAGAGTAGTACTAGGATGGTTGACCTCCTGGGAAGTCTTCGTGTTGCACCCCTCCTTTTTCCCTTTTGAATCGTGAATTGCATCAGCAATTCTGCTCGACGGCTGGGGAGCGAGCGATCCCTGCGCTACGGGCTACTTTTCGGTGTTCATCGGGGCGCGCGATGAGAAAAAGTGCTGTGTATTTTAGAACCGTCTTCGTCTCGCCTTCGTAACGGCGCCCCGATCGGTGTAATCCGACCACCGGGCGTAAAGTTATGCCTCCTGCGGCGAACGACTGCGCTCCTCCGACGTCGGGCGCGTTCCCTCCGAACATCTGCCTCGGAGTTCGTGACGTTCATAGGAACGGCACGCGAGGGTCCTGAAGGCACGTCGGACGATACAGAATTGGACGAGAGGGGACGGAAAGCACGCGGCATGAACAGATCTCCGTCGACGTCCCATATGAGTAGGATACCGCGGTTTTGTCATACGAGTGCGATCATACCAGCACAAATGCACCGGATCCCATCAGAACTCCGAAGTTAAGCCTGCTTGGGCGAGAGTAGTACTAGGATGGGTGACCTCCTGGGAAGTCTTCGTGTTGCACCCCTCCTTTTGCCTTTTTGAATCGTGAATTGCATCAGCAATTCTGCTCGACGGCTGCGGAGCGAGCGATCCCTGCGCTACGGGCTACTTTTCGGTGTTCATTGGTGCGCGCGATGAGAAAAAGTGCTCTGTATTTTAGAACCGTCTTCGTCTCGCCTTCGTAACGGCGCCCCGATCGGTGTAATCCGACCACCGGGCGTAAAGTTATGCCTCCTGCGGCGAACGACTGCGCTCCTCCGACGTCGGGGGCGTTCCCTCCGAACATCTGCCTCGGAGTTCGTGACGTGCATAGGAACGGCACGTGAGGGTCCTGAAGGCACGTCGGACGATACAGAATTGGACGAGAGGGGACGGAAAGCACGCGGCATGAACAGATCTCCGTCGACGTCCCATATGAGTAGGATACCGCGGTTTTGTCATACGAGTGCGATCATACCAGCACAAATGCACCGGATCCCATCAGAACTCCGAAGTTAAGCTTGCTTGGGCGAGAGTAGTACTAGGATGGTTGACCTCCTGGGAAGTCTTCGTGTTGCACCCCTCCTTTTTCCCTTTTGAATCGTGAATTGCATCAGCAATTCTGCTCGACGGCTGCGGAGCGAGCGATCCCTGCGCTACGGGCTACTTTTCGGTGTTCATCGGGGCGCGCGATGAGAAAAAGTGCTGTGTATTTTAGAACCGTCTTCGTCTCGCCTTCGTAACGGCGCCCCGATCGGTGTAATCCGACCACCGGGCGTAAAGTTATGCCTCCTGCGGCGAACGACTGCGCTCTTCCGACGTCGGGCGCGTTCCCTCCGAACATCTGCCTCGGAGTTCGTGACGTGCATAGGAACGGCACGCGAGGGTCCTGAAGGCACGTCGGACGATACAGAATTGGACGAGAGGGGACGGAAAGCACGCGGCATGAACAGATCTCCGTCGACGTCCCATATGAGTAGGATACCGCGGTTTTGTCATACGGGTGCGATCATACCAGCACAAATGCACCGGATCCCATCAGAACTCCGAAGTTAAGCCTGCTTGGGCGAGAGTAGTACTAGGATGGGTGACCTCCTGGGAAGTCTTCGTGTTGCACCCCTCCTTTTGCCTTTTTGAATCGTGAATTGCATCAGCAATTCTGCTCGACGGCTGCGGAGCGAGCGATCCCTGCGCTACGGGCTACTTTTCGGGGTTCATCGGTGCGCGCGATGAGAAAAAGTGCTCCGTATTTTAGAACTGTCTTCGTCTCGCCTTCGTAACGGCGCCCCGATCGGTGTAATCCGACCACCGGGCGTAAAGTTATGCCTCCTGCGGCGAACGACTGCGCTCCTCCGACGTCGGGGGCGTTCCCTCCGAACATCTGCCTCGGAGTTCGTGACGTGCATAGGAACGGCATGTGAGGGTCCTGAAGGCACGTCGGACGATACAGAATTGGACGAGAGGGGACGGAAAGCACGCGGCATGAACAGATCTCCGTCGACGTCCCATATGAGTAGGATACCGCGGTTTTGTCATACGAGTGCGATCATACCAGCACAAATGCACCGGATCCCATCAGAACTCTAAAGTTAAGCCTGCTTGGGCGAGAGTAGTACTAGGATGGGTGACCTCCTGGGAAGTCTTCGTGTTGCACCCCTCCTTTTGCCTTTTTGAATCGTGAATTGCATCAGCAATTCTGCTCGACGGCTGCGGAGCAAGCGATCCCTGCGCTACGGGCTACTTTTCGGGGTTCATCGGTGCGCGCGATGAGAAAAAGTGCTCCGTATTTTAGAACTGTCTTCGTCTCGCCTTCGTAACGGCGCCCCGATCGGTGTAATCCGACCACCGGGCGTAAAGTTATGCCTCCTGCGGCGAACGACTGCGCTCCTCCGACGTCGGGCGCGTTCCCTCCGAACATCTGCCTCGGAGTTCGTGACGTGCATAGGAACGGCACGCGAGGGTCCTGAAGGCACGTCGGACGATACAGAATTGGATGAGAGGGGACGGAAAGCACGCGGCATGAACAGATCTCCGTCGACGTCCCATATGAGTAGGATACCGCGGTTTTGTCATACGGGTGCGATCATACCAGCACAAATGCACCGGATCGCATCAGAACTCCGAAGTTAAGCCTGCTTGGGCGAGAGTAGTACTAGGATGGGTGACCTCCTGGGAAGTCTTCGTGTTGCACCCCTCCTTTTGCCTTTTTGAATCGTGAATTGCATCAGCAATTCTGCTCGACGGCTGCGGAGCGAGCGATCCCTGCGCTACGGGCTACTTTTCGGTGTTCATTGGTGCGCGCGATGAGAAAAAGTGCTCTGTATTTTAGAACCGTCTTCGTCTCGCCTTCGTAACGGCGCCCCGATCGGTGTAATCCGACCACCGGGCGTAAAGTTATGCCTCCTGCGGCGAACGACTGCGCTCCTCCGACGTCGGGGGCGTTCCCTCCGAACATCTGCCTCGGAGTTCGTGACGTGCATAGGAACGGCACGTGAGGGTCCTGAAGGCACGTCGGACGATACAGAATTGGACGAGAGGGGACGGAAAGCACGCGGCATGAACAGATCTCCGTCGACGTCCCATATGAGTAGGATACCGCGGTTTTGTCATACGAGTGCGATCATACCAGCACAAATGCACCGGATCCCATCAGAACTCCGAAGTTAAGCTTGCTTGGGCGAGAGTAGTACTAGGATGGTTGACCTCCTGGGAAGTCTTCGTGTTGCACCCCTCCTTTTTCCCTTTTGAATCGTGAATTGCATCAGCAATTCTGCTCGACGGCTGCGGAGCGAGCGATCCCTGCGCTACGGGCTACTTTTCGGTGTTCATCGGGGCGCGCGATGAGAAAAAGTGCTGTGTATTTTAGAACCGTCTTCGTCTCGCCTTCGTAACGGCGCCCCGATCGGTGTAATCCGACCACCGGGCGTAAAGTTATGCCTCCTGCGGCGAACGACTGCGCTCCTCCGACGTCGGGCGCGTTCCCTCCGAACATCTGCCTCGGAGTTCGTGACGTGCATAGGAACGGCACGCGAGGGTCCTGAAGGCACGTCGGACGATACAGAATTGGACGAGAGGGGACGGAAAGCACGCGGCATGAACAGATCTCCGTCGACGTCCCATATGAGTAGGATACCGCGGTTTTGTCATACGGGTGCGATCATACCAGCACAAATGCACCGGATCCCATCAGAACTCCGAAGTTAAGCCTGCTTGGGCGAGAGTAGTACTAGGATGGGTGACCTCCTGGGAAGTCTTCGTGTTGCACCCCTCCTTTTGCCTTTTTGAATCGTGAATTGCATCAGCAATTCTGCTCGACGGCTGCGGAGCGAGCGATCCCTGCGCTACGGGCTACTTTTCGGGGTTCATCGGTGCGCGCGATGAGAAAAAGTGCTCCGTATTTTAGAACTGTCTTCGTCTCGCCTTCGTAACGGCGCCCCGATCGGTGTAATCCGACCACCGGGCGTAAAGTTATGCCTCCTGCGGCGAACGACTGCGCTCCTCCGACGTCGGGGGCGTTCCCTCCGAACATCTGCCTCGGAGTTCGTGACGTGCATAGGAACGGCACGTGAGGGTCCTGAAGGCACGTCGGACGATACAGAATTGGACGAGAGGGGACGGAAAGCACGCGGCATGAACAGATCTCCGTCGACGTCCCATATGAGTAGGATACCGCGGTTTTGTCATACGAGTGCGATCATACCAGCACAAATGCACCGGATCCCATCAGAACTCCGAAGTTAAGCCTGCTTGTGCGAGAGTAGTACTAGGATGGGTGACCTCCTGGGAAGTCTTCGTGTTGCACCCCTCCTTTTGCCTTTTTGAATCGTGAATTGCATCAGCAATTCTGCTCGACGGCTGCGGAGCGAGCGATCCCTGCGCTTCGGGCTAATTTTCGGGATTCATCGGTGCGCGCGATGAGAAAAAGTGCTCCGTATTTTAGAACCGTCTTCGTCTCGCCTTCGTAACGGCACCCCGATCGGTGTAATCCGACCACCGGGCGTAAAGTTATGCCTCCTGCGGCGAACGGCTGCGCTCCTCCGACGTCGGGCGCGTTCCCTCCGAACATCTGCCTCGGAGTTCGTACCGTGCATAGGAACGGCACGTGAGGGTCCTGAAGGCACGTCGGACGATACAGAAGTGGACGAGAGGGGACGGAAAGCACGCGGCATGAACAGATCACCGTCGACGTCCCATATGACTAGGATACCGCGGTTTTTTCATACGGGTGCGATCATACCAGCACAAATGCATCGGATTCCATCAGAACTCCGAAGTTAAGCTTGCTTGGGCGAGAGTAGTACTAGGATGGTTGACCTCCTGGGAAGTCTTCGTGTTGCACCCCTCCTTTTTCCCTTTTGAATCGTGAATTGCATCAGCAATTCTGCTCGACGGCTGGGGAGCGAGCGATCCCTGCGCTACGGGCTACTTTTCGGTGTTCATCGGGGCGCGCGATGAGAAAAAGTGCTGTGTATTTTAGAACCGTCTTCGTCTCGCCTTCGTAACGGCGCCCCGATCGGTGTAATCCGACCATCGGGCGTAAAGTTATGCCTCCTGCGGCGAACGACTGCGCTCCTCCGACGTCGGGCGCGTTCCCTCCGAACATCTGCCTCGGAGTTCGTGACGTGCATAGGAACGGCACGCGAGGGTCCTGAAGGCACGTCGGACGATACAGAATTGGACGAGAGGGGACGGAAAGCACGCGGCATGAACAGATCTCCGTCGACGTCCCATATGAGTAGGATACCGCGGTTTTGTCATACGGGTGCGATCATACCAGCACAAATGCACCGGATCCCATCAGAACTCCGAAGTTAAGCCTGCTTGGGCGAGAGTAGTACTAGGATGGGTGACCTCCTGGGAAGTCTTCGTGTTGCACCCCTCCTTTTGCCTTTTTGAATCGTGAATTGCATCAGCAATTCTGCTCGACGGCTGCGGAGCGAGCGATCCCTGCGCTACGGGCTACTTTTCGGGGTTCATCGGTGCGCGCGATGAGAAAAAGTGCTCCGTATTTTAGAACCGTCTTCGTCTCGCCTTCGTAACGGCGCCCCGATCGGTGTAATCCGACCACCGGGCGTAAAGTTATGCCTCCTGCGGCGAACTGCTGCGCTCCTCCGACGTCGGGCGCGTTCCCTCCGAACATCTGCCTCGGAGTTCGTGTCGTGCATTGGAATGGCACGTGAGGGTCCTGAAGGCACGTCGGACGATACAGAAGTGGACGAGAGGGGACGGAAAGCACGCGGCATGAATAGATCACCGTCGACGTCCCCTATGACTAGGATACCGCGGTTTTGTCATACGGGTGCGATCATACCAGTACAAATGCACCGGATCCCATCAGAACTCCGAAGTTAAGCTTGCTTGGGCGAGAGTAGTACTAGGATGGTTGACCTCCTGGGAAGTCTTCGTGTTGCACCCCTCCTTTTTCCCTTTTGAATCGTGAATTGCATCAGCAATTCTGCTCGACGGCTGGGGAGCGAGCGATCCCTGCGCTACGGGCTACTTTTCGGTGTTCATCGGGGCGCGCGATGAGAAAAAGTGCTGTGTATTTTAGAACCGTCTTCGTCTCGCCTTCGTAACGGCGCCCCGATCGGTGTAATCCGACCATCGGGCGTAAAGTTATGCCTCCTGCGGCGAACGACTGCGCTCCTCCGACGTCGGGCGCGTTCCCTCCGAACATCTGCCTCGGAGTTCGTGACGTGCATAGGAACGGCACGCGAGGGTCCTGAAGGCACGTCGGACGATACAGAAGTGGACGAGAGGGGACGGAAAGCACGCGGCATGAATAGATCACCGTCGACGTCCCTTATGACTAGGATACCGCGGTTTTGTCATACGAGTGCGATCATACCAGCACAAATGCACCGGATCCCATCAGAACTCCGAAGCTAAGCCTGCTTGGGCGAGAGTAGTACTAGGATGGGTGACCTCCTGGGAAGTCTTCGTGTTGCACCCCTCCTTTTGCCTTTTTGAATCGTGAATTGCATCAGCAATTCTGCTCGACGGCTGCGGAGCGAGCGATCCCTGCGCTTCGGGCTAATTTTCGGGATTCATCGGTGCGCGCGATGAGAAAAAGTGCTCTGTATTTTAGAACCGTCTTCGTCTCGCCTTCGTAACGGCGCCCCGATCGGTGTAATCCGACCACCGGGCGTAAAGTTATGCCTCCTGCGGCGAACGGCTGCGCTCCTCCGACGTCGGGCGCGTTCCCTCCGAACATCTGCCTCGGAGTTCGTACCGTGCATAGGAACGGCACGTGAGGGTCCTGAAGGCACGTCGGACGATACAGAAGTGGACGAGAGGGGACGGAAAGCACGCGGCATGAACAGATCACCGTCGACGTCCCATATGACTAGGATACCGCGGTTTTTTCATACGGGTGCGATCATACCAGCACAAATGCATCGGATTCCATCAGAACTCCGAAGTTAAGCTTGCTTGGGCGAGAGTAGTACTAGGATGGTTGACCTCCTGGGAAGTCTTCGTGTTGCACCCCTCCTTTTTCCCTTTTGAATCGTGAATTGCATCAGCAATTCTGCTCGACGGCTGGGGAGCGAGCGATCCCTGCGCTACGGGCTACTTTTCGGTGTTCATCGGGGCGCGCGATGAGAAAAAGTGCTGTGTATTTTAGAACCGTCTTCGTCTCGCCTTCGTAACGGCGCCCCGATCGGTGTAATCCGACCACCGGGCGTAAAGTTATGCCTCCTGCGGCGAACGACTGCGCTCCTCCGACGTCGGGCGCGTTCCCTCCGAACATCTGCCTCGGAGTTCGTGACGTGCATAGGAACGGCACGCGAGGGTCCTGAAGGCACGTCGGACGATACAGAATTGGACGAGAGGGGACGGAAAGCACGCGGCATGAACAGATCTCCGTCGACGTCCCATATGAGTAGGATACCGCGGTTTTGTCATACGGGTGCGATCATACCAGCACAAATGCACCGGATCGCATCAGAACTCCGAAGTTAAGCCTGCTTGGGCGAGAGTAGTACTAGGATGGGTGACCTCCTGGGAAGTCTTCGTGTTGCACCCCTCCTTTTGCCTTTTTGAATCGTGAATTGCATCAGCAATTCTGCTCGACGGCTGCGGAGCGAGCGATCCCTGCGCTACGGGCTACTTTTCGGTGTTCATTGGTGCGCGCGATGAGAAAAAGTGCTCTGTATTTTAGAACCGTCTTCGTCTCGCCTTCGTAACGGCGCCCCGATCGGTGTAATCCGACCACCGGGCGTAAAGTTATGCCTCCTGCGGCGAACGACTGCGCTCCTCCGACGTCGGGGGCGTTCCCTCCGAACATCTGCCTCGGAGTTCGTGACGTGCATAGGAACGGCACGTGAGGGTCCTGAAGGCACGTCGGACGATACAGAATTGGACGAGAGGGGACGGAAAGCACGCGGCATGAACAGATCTCCGTCGACGTCCCATATGAGTAGGATACCGCGGTTTTGTCATACGAGTGCGATCATACCAGCACAAATGCACCGGATCCCATCAGAACTCCGAAGTTAAGCCTGCTTGTGCGAGAGTAGTACTAGGATGGGTGACCTCCTGGGAAGTCTTCGTGTTGCACCCCTCCTTTTACCTTTTTGAATCGTGAATTGCATCAGCAATTCTGCTCGACGGCTGCGGAGCGAGCGATCCCTGCGCTTCGGGCTAATTTTCGGGATTCATCGGTGCGCGCGATGAGAAAAAGTGCTCCATATTTTAGAACCGTCTTTGTCTCGCCTTCGTAACGGCGCCCCGATCGGTGTAATCCGACCACCGGGCGTAAAGTTATGCCTCCTGCGGCGAACGGCTGCGCTCCTCCGACGTCGGGCGCGTTCCCTCCGAACATCTGCCTCGGAGTTCGTACCGTGCATAGGAACGGCACGTGAGGGTCCTGAAGGCACGTCGGACGATACAGAAGTGGACGAGAGGGGACGGAAAGCACGCGGCATGAACAGATCACCGTCGACGTCCCATATGACTAGGATACCGCGGTTTTTTCATACGGGTGCGATCATACCAGCACAAATGCATCGGATTCTATCAGAACTCCGAAGTTAAGCTTGCTTGGGCGAGAGTAGTACTAGGATGGTTGACCTCCTGGGAAGTCTTCGTGTTGCACCCCTCCTTTTTCCCTTTTGAATCGTGAATTGCATCAGCAATTCTGCTCGACGGCTGGGGAGCGAGCGATCCCTGCGCTACGGGCTACTTTTCGGTGTTCATCGGGGCGCGCGATGAGAAAAAGTGCTGTGTATTTTAGAACCGTCTTCGTCTCGCCTTCGTAACGGCGCCCCGATCGGTGTAATCCGACCACCGGGCGTAAAGTTATGCCTCCTGCGGCGAACGACTGCGCTCCTCCGACGTCGGGCGCGTTCCCTCCGAACATCTGCCTCGGAGTTCGTGACGTGCATAGGAACGGCACGCGAGGGTCCTGAAGGCACGTCGGACGATACAGAATTGGATGAGAGGGGACGGAAAGCACGCGGCATGAACAGATCTCCGTCGACGTCCCATATGAGTAGGATACCGCGGTTTTATCATACGGGTGCGATCATACCAGCACAAATGCACCGGATCGCATCAGAACTCCGAAGTTAAGCCTGCTTGGGCGAGAGTAGTACTAGGATGGGTGACCTCCTGGGAAGTCTTCGTGTTGCACCCCTCCTTTTGCCTTTTTGAATCGTGAATTGCATCAGCAATTCTGCTCGACGGCTGCGGAGCGAGCGATCCCTGCGCTACGGGCTACTTTTCGGTGTTCATTGGTGCGCGCGATGAGAAAAAGTGCTCTGTATTTTAGAACCGTCTTCGTCTCGCCTTCGTAACGGCGCCCCGATCGGTGTAATCCGACCACCGGGCGTAAAGTTATGCCTCCTGCGGCGAACGACTGCGCTCCTCCGACGTCGGGGGCGTTCCCTCCGAACATCTGCCTCGGAGTTCGTGACGTGCATAGGAACGGCACGTGAGGGTCCTGAAGGCACGTCGGACGATACAGAATTGGACGAGAGGGGACGGAAAGCACGCGGCATGAACAGATCTCCGTCGACGTCCCATATGAGTAGGATACCGCGGTTTTGTCATACGAGTGCGATCATACCAGCACAAATGCACCGGATCCCATCAGAACTCCGAAGTTAAGCCTGCTTGTGCGAGAGTAGTACTAGGATGGGTGACCTCCTGGGAAGTCTTCGTGTTGCACCCCTCCTTTTACCTTTTTGAATCGTGAATTGCATCAGCAATTCTGCTCGACGGCTGCGGAGCGAGCGATCCCTGCGCTTCGGGCTAATTTTCGGGATTCATCGGTGCGCGCGATGAGAAAAAGTGCTCCATATTTTAGAACCGTCTTTGTCTCGCCTTCGTAACGGCGCCCCGATCGGTGTAATCCGACCACCGGGCGTAAAGTTATGCCTCCTGCGGCGAACGGCTGCGCTCCTCCGACGTCGGGCGCGTTCCCTCCGAACATCTGCCTCGGAGTTCGTACCGTGCATAGGAACGGCACGTGAGGGTCCTGAAGGCACGTCGGACGATACAGAAGTGGACGAGAGGGGACGGAAAGCACGCGGCATGAACAGATCACCGTCGACGTCCCATATGACTAGGATACCGCGGTTTTTTCATACGGGTGCGATCATACCAGCACAAATGCATCGGATTCTATCAGAACTCCGAAGTTAAGCTTGCTTGGGCGAGAGTAGTACTAGGATGGTTGACCTCCTGGGAAGTCTTCGTGTTGCACCCCTCCTTTTTCCCTTTTGAATCGTGAATTGCATCAGCAATTCTGCTCGACGGCTGGGGAGCGAGCGATCCCTGCGCTACGGGCTACTTTTCGGTGTTCATCGGGGCGCGCGATGAGAAAAAGTGCTGTGTATTTTAGAACCGTCTTCGTCTCGCCTTCGTAACGGCGCCCCGATCGGTGTAATCCGACCACCGGGCGTAAAGTTATGCCTCCTGCGGCGAACGACTGCGCTCCTCCGACGTCGGGCGCGTTCCCTCCGAACATCTGCCTCGGAGTTCGTGACGTGCATAGGAACGGCACGCGAGGGTCCTGAAGGCACGTCGGACGATACAGAATTGGATGAGAGGGGACGGAAAGCACGCGGCATGAACAGATCTCCGTCGACGTCCCATATGAGTAGGATACCGCGGTTTTATCATACGGGTGCGATCATACCAGCACAAATGCACCGGATCGCATCAGAACTCCGAAGTTAAGCCTGCTTGGGCGAGAGTAGTACTAGGATGGGTGACCTCCTGGGAAGTCTTCGTGTTGCACCCCTCCTTTTGCCTTTTTGAATCGTGAATTGCATCAGCAATTCTGCTCGACGGCTGCGGAGCGAGCGATCCCTGCGCTACGGGCTACTTTTCGGTGTTCATTGGTGCGCGCGATGAGAAAAAGTGCTCTGTATTTTAGAACCGTCTTCGTCTCGCCTTCGTAACGGCGCCCCGATCGGTGTAATCCGACCACCGGGCGTAAAGTTATGCCTCCTGCGGCGAACGACTGCGCTCCTCCGACGTCGGGGGCGTTCCCTCCGAACATCTGCCTCGGAGTTCGTGACGTGCATAGGAACGGCACGTGAGGGTCCTGAAGGCACGTCGGACGATACAGAATTGGACGAGAGGGGACGGAAAGCACGCGGCATGAACAGATCTCCGTCGACGTCCCATATGAGTAGGATACCGCGGTTTTGTCATACGAGTGCGATCATACCAGCACAAATGCACCGGATCCCATCAGAACTCCGAAGTTAAGCTTGCTTGGGCGAGAGTAGTACTAGGATGGTTGACCTCCTGGGAAGTCTTCGTGTTGCACCCCTCCTTTTTCCCTTTTGAATCGTGAATTGCATCAGCAATTCTGCTCGACGGCTGCGGAGCGAGCGATCCCTGCGCTACGGGCTACTTTTCGGTGTTCATCGGGGCGCGCGATGAGAAAAAGTGCTGTGTATTTTAGAACCGTCTTCGTCTCGCCTTCGTAACGGCGCCCCGATCGGTGTAATCCGACCACCGGGCGTAAAGTTATGCCTCCTGCGGCGAACGACTGCGCTCCTCCGACGTCGGGCGCGTTCCCTCCGAACATCTGCCTCGGAGTTCGTGACGTGCATAGGAACGGCACGCGAGGGTCCTGAAGGCACGTCGGACGATACAGAATTGGACGAGAGGGGACCGAAAGCACGCGGCATGAACAGATCTCCGTCGACGTCCCATATGAGTAGGATACCGCGGTTTTGTCATACGGGTGCGATCATACCAGCACAAATGCACCGGATCCCATCAGAACTCCGAAGTTAAGCCTGCTTGGGCGAGAGTAGTACTAGGATGGGTGACCTCCTGGGAAGTCTTCGTGTTGCACCCCTCCTTTTGCCTTTTTGAATCGTGAATTGCATCAGCAATTCTGCTCGACGGCTGCGGAGCGAGCGATCCCTGCGCTACGGGCTACTTTTCGGGGTTCATCGGTGCGCGCGATGAGAAAAAGTGCTCCGTATTTTAGAACTGTCTTCGTCTCGCCTTCGTAACGGCGCCCCGATCGGTGTAATCCGACCACCGGGCGTAAAGTTATGCCTCCTGCGGCGAACGACTGCGCTCCTCCGACGTCGGGGGCGTTCCCTCCGAACATCTGCCTCGGAGTTCGTGACGTGCATAGGAACGGCACGTGAGGGTCCTAAAGGCACGTCGGACGATACAGAATTGGACGAGAGGGGACGGAAAGCACGCGGCATGAACAGATCTCCGTCGACGTCCCATATGAGTAGGATACCGCGGTTTTGTCATACGAGTGCGATCATACCAGCACAAATGCACCGGATCCCATCAGAACTCTGAAGTTAAGCCTGCTTGGGCGAGAGTAGTACTAGGATGGGTGACCTCCTGGGAAGTCTTCGTGTTGCACCCCTCCTTTTGCCTTTTTGAATCGTGAATTGCATCAGCAATTCTGCTCGACGGCTGCGGAGCGAGCGATCCCTGCGCTTCGGGCTAATTTTCGGGATTCATCGGTGCGCGCGATGAGAAAAAGTGCTCCGTATTTTAGAACCGTCTTCGTCTCGCCTTCGTAACGGCGCCCCGATCGGTGTAATCCGACCACCGGGCGTAAAGTTATGCCTCCTGCGGCGAACGGCTGCGCTCCTCCGACGTCGGGCGCGTTCCCTCCGAACATCTGCCTCGGAGTTCGTACCGTGCATAGGAACGGCACGTGAGGGTCCTGAAGGCACGTCGGACGATACAGAAGTGGACGAGAGGGGACGGAAAGCACGCGGCATGAACAGATCACCGTCGACGTCCCATATGACTAGGATACCGCGGTTTTTTCATACGGGTGCGATCATACCAGCACAAATGCATCGGATTCCATCAGAACTCCGAAGTTAAGCTTGCTTGGGCGAGAGTAGTACTAGGATGGTTGACCTCCTGGGAAGTCTTCGTGTTGCACCCCTCCTTTTTCCCTTTTGAATCGTGAATTGCATCAGCAATTCTGCTCGACGGCTGGGGAGCGAGCGATCCCTGCGCTACGGGCTACTTTTCGGTGTTCATCGGGGCGCGCGATGAGAAAAAGTGCTGTGTATTTTAGAACCGTCTTCGTCTCGCCTTCGTAACGGCGCCCCGATCGGTGTAATCCGACCATCGGGCGTAAAGTTATGCCTCCTGCGGCGAACGACTGCGCTCCTCCGACGTCGGGCGCGTTCCCTCCGAACATCTGCCTCGGAGTTCGTGACGTGCATAGGAACGGCACGCGAGGGTCCTGAAGGCACGTCGGACGATACAGAATTGGACGAGAGGGGACGGAAAGCACGCGGCATGAACAGATCTCCGTCGACGTCCCATATGAGTAGGATACCGCGGTTTTGTCATACGGGTGCGATCATACCAGCACAAATGCACCGGATCCCATCAGAACTCCGAAGTTAAGCCTGCTTGGGCGAGAGTAGTACTAGGATGGGTGACCTCCTGGGAAGTCTTCGTGTTGCACCCCTCCTTTTGCCTTTTTGAATCGTGAATTGCATCAGCAATTCTGCTCGACGGCTGCGGAGCGAGCGATCCCTGCGCTACGGGCTACTTTTCGGGGTTCATCGGTGCGCGCGATGAGAAAAAGTGCTCCGTATTTTAGAACCGTCTTCGTCTCGCCTTCGTAACGGCGCCCCGATCGGTGTAATCCGACCACCGGGCGTAAAGTTATGCCTCCTGCGGCGAACTGCTGCGCTCCTCCGACGTCGGGCGCGTTCCCTCCGAACATCTGCCTCGGAGTTCGTGTCGTGCATTGGAACGGCACGTGAGGGTCCTGAAGGCACGTCGGACGATACAGAAGTGGACGAGAGGGGACGGAAAGCACGCGGCATGAATAGATCACCGTCGACGTCCCCTATGACTAGGATACCGCGGTTTTGTCATACGG
This sequence comes from Thalia dealbata, assembly GCA_030544415.1. Taxonomy (NCBI): domain Eukaryota; kingdom Viridiplantae; phylum Streptophyta; class Magnoliopsida; order Zingiberales; family Marantaceae; genus Thalia; species Thalia dealbata. The sequence goes on from CM060455.1 coordinate 20,678,518, forward strand.
GTGCGATCATACCAGTACAAATGCACCGGAACCCATCAGAACTCCGAAGTTAAGCTTGCTTGGGCGAGAGTAGTACTAGGATGGTTGACCTCCTGGGAAGTCTTCGTGTTGCACCCCTCCTTTTTCCCTTTTGAATCGTGAATTGCATCAGCAATTCTGCTCGACGGCTGCGGAGCGAGCGATCCCTGCGCTTCGGGCTACTTTTTGGGGTTCATCGGTGCGCGCGATGAGAAAAAGTGCTTCGTATTTTAGAACCGTCTTCGTCTCGCCTTCGTAACGGCGCCCCGATCGGTGTAATCCGACCACCGGGCGTAAAGTTATGCCTCCTGCGGCGAACGACTGCGCTCCTCCGACGTCGGGCGCGTTCCCTCCGAACATCTGCCTCGGAGTTCGTGACGTGCATTGGAACGGCACGTGAGGGTCCTGAATGCACGTCGGACGATACAGAAGTGGACGAGAGGGGACGGAAAGCACGCGGCATGAACAGATCTCCGTCGACGTCCCCTATGACTAGGATACCACGGTTTTGTCATACGGGTGCGATCATACCAGCACAAATGCACCGGATCCCATCAGAACTCCGAAGTTAAGCCTGCTTGGGCGAGAGTAGTACTAGGATGGGTGACCTCCTGGGAAGTCTTCACCACCGGGCGTAAAGTTATGCCTCCTGCGGCGAACGGCTGCGCTCCTCCGACGTCGGGCGCGTTCCCTCCGAACATCTACCTCGGAGTTCGTGCCGTCCAGAGGAACTGCACGTGAGGGTCCTGAAGGCACGTCGGACGATACAGAAGTGGACGAGAGGGGACGGAAAGCACGCGGCATGAATAGATCACCGTCGACGTCCCCTATGACTAGGATACCGCGGTTTTGTCATACGGGTGCGATCATACCAGTACAAATGCACCGGATCCCATCAGAACTCCGAAGATAAGCTTGCTTGGGCGAGAGTAGTACTAGGATGGGTGACCTCCTGGGAAGTCTTCGTGTTGCACCCCTCCTTTTTCCTTTATGAATCGTGAATTGCATCAGCAATTCTACTCGACGGCTGGGAAACGAGCGATCCCTGCGCTTCGGGCTACTTTTCGGGGTTCATCGGTGCGCGCGATGAGAAAATGTGCTCTGTATTTTAGAACCGTCTTCGTCTCGCCTTCGTAACGGCGCCCCGATCGGTGTAATCCGACCACCGGGCGTAAAGTTATGCCTCCTGCGGCGAACGGCTGCGCTCCTCCGACGTCGGGCGCGTTCCCTCCGAACATCTGCCTCGGAGTTCGTGTCGTGCATTGGAACGGCACGTGAGGGTCCTGAAGGCACGTCGGACGATACAGAAGTGGACGAGAGGGGACGGAAAGCACGCGGCATGAACAGATCACCGTCGACGTCCCCTATGACTAGGATACCGCGGTTTTGTCATACGGGTGCGATCATATCAGTACAAATGCACCGGATCCCATCAGAACTCCGAAGTTAAGCTTGCTTGGGCGAGAGTAGTACTAGGATGGGTGACCTCCTGGGAAGTCTTCGTGTTGCACCCCTCCTTTTTCCCTTTTGAATCGTGAATTGCATCAGCAATTCTGCTCGACGGCTGGGGAGCAAGCGATCCCTGCGCTACGGGCTACTTTTCGGTGTTCATCGGTGCGCGCGATGAGAAAAAGTGCTCTGTATTTTAAAACCGTCTTCGTCTCGCCTTCGTAACGGCGCCCCGATCGGTGTAATCCGACCACCGGGCGTAAAGTTATGCCTCCTGCGGCGAACGACTGCGCTCCTCCGACGTCGGGCGCGTTCCCTCCGAACATCTGCCTCGGAGTTCGTGACGTGCATAGGAACGGCACGCGAGGGTCCTGAAGGCACGTCGGACGATACAGAATTGGACGAGAGGGGACGGAAAGCACGCGGCATGAACAGATCTCCGTCGACGTCCCATATGAGTAGGATACCGCGGTTTTGTCATACGGGTGCGATCATACCAGCACAAATGCACCGGATCCCATCAGAACTCCGAAGTTAAGCCTGCTTGGGCGAGAGTAGTACTAGGATGGGTGACCTCCTGGGAAGTCTTCGTGTTGCACCCCTCCTTTTGCCTTTTTGAATCGTGAATTGCATCAGCAATTCTGCTCGACGGCTGCGGAGCGAGCGATCCCTGCGCTTCGGGCTACTTTTCGGGGTTCATCGGTGCGCGCGATGAGAAAATGTGCTCTGTATTTTAGAACCGTCTTCGTCTCGCCTTCGTAACGGCGCCCCGATCGGTGTAATCCGACCACCGGGCGTAAAGTTATGCCTCCTGCGGCGAACGGCTGCGCTCCTCCGACGTCGGGCGCGTTCCCTCCGAACATCTGCCTCGGAGTTCGTACCGTGCATAGGAACGGCACGTGAGGGTCCTGAAGGCACGTCGGACGATACAGAAGTGGACGAGAGGGGACGGAAAGCACGCGGCATGAACAGATCACCGTCGACGTCCCATATGACTAGGATACCGCGGTTTTTTCATACGGGTGCGATCATACCAGCACAAATGCATCGGATTCCATCAGAACTCCGAAGTTAAGCTTGCTTGGGCGAGAGTAGTACTAGGATGGTTGACCTCCTGGGAAGTCTTCGTGTTGCACCCCTCCTTTTTCCCTTTTGAATCGTGAATTGCATCAGCAATTCTGCTCGACGGCTGGGGAGCGAGCGATCCCTGCGCTACGGGCTACTTTTCGGTGTTCATCGGGGCGCGCGATGAGAAAAAGTGCTGTGTATTTTAGAACCGTCTTCGTCTCGCCTTCGTAACGGCGCCCCGATCGGTGTAATCCGACCATCGGGCGTAAAGTTATGCCTCCTGCGGCGAACGACTGCGCTCCTCCGACGTCGGGCGCGTTCCCTCCGAACATCTGCCTCGGAGTTCGTGACGTGCATAGGAACGGCACGCGAGGGTCCTGAAGGCACGTCGGACGATACAGAATTGGACGAGAGGGGACGGAAAGCACGCGGCATGAACAGATCTCCGTCGACGTCCCATATGAGTAGGATACCGCGGTTTTGTCATACGGGTGCGATCATACCAGCACAAATGCACCGGATCCCATCAGAACTCCGAAGTGAAGCCTGCTTGGGCGAGAGTAGTAGTAGGATGGGTGACCTCCTGGGAAGTCTTCGTGTTGCACCCCTCCTTTTGCCTTTTTGAATCGTGAATTGCATCAGCAATTCTGCTCGACGGCTGCGGAGCGAGCGATCCCTGCGCTACGGGCTACTTTTCGGGGTTCATCGGTGCGCGCGATGAGAAAAAGTGCTCCGTATTTTAGAACCGTCTTCGTCTCGCCTTCGTAACGGCGCCCCGATCGGTGTAATCCGACCACCGGGCGTAAAGTTATGCCTCCTGCGGCGAACTGCTGCGCTCCTCCGACGTCGGGCGCGTTCCCTCCGAACATCTGCCTCGGAGTTCGTGTCGTGCATTGGAACGGCACGTGAGGGTCCTGAAGGCACGTCGGACGATACAGAAGTGGACGAGAGGGGACGGAAAGCACGCGGCATGAATAGATCACCGTCGACGTCCCCTATGACTAGGATACCGCGGTTTTGTCATACGGGTGCGATCATACCAGTACAAATGCACCGGATCCCATCAGAACTCCGAAGTTAAGCTTGCTTGGGCGAGAGTAGTACTAGGATGGTTGACCTCCTGGGAAGTCTTCGTGTTGCACCCCTCCTTTTTCCCTTTTGAATCGTGAATTGCATCAGCAATTCTGCTCGACGGCTGCGGAGCGAGCGATCCCTGCGCTTCGGGCTACTTTTCGGGGTTCATCGGTGCGCGCGATGAGAAAAAGTGCTTCGTATTTTAGAACCGTCTTCGTCTCGCCTTCGTAACGGCGCCCCGATCGGTGTAATCCGACCACCGGGCGTAAAGTTATGCCTCCTGCGGCGAACGACTGCGCTCCTCCGACGTCGGGCGCGTTCCCTCCGAACATCTGCCTCGGAGTTCGTGACGTGCATTGGAACGGCACGTGAGGGTCCTGAATGCACGTCGGACGATACAGAAGTGGACGAGAGGGGACGGAAAGCACGCGGCATGAACAGATCTCCGTCGACGTCCCCTATGACTAGGATACCGCGGTTTTGTCATACGGGTGCGATCATACCAGCACAAATGCACCGGATCCCATCAGAACTCCGAAGTTAAGCCTGCTTGGGCGAGAGTAGTACTAGGATGGGTGACCTCCTGGGAAGTCTTCACCACCGGGCGTAAAGTTATGCCTCCTGCGGCGAACGGCTGCGCTCCTCCGACGTCGGGCGCGTTCCCTCCGAACATCTACCTCGGAGTTCGTGCCGTGCATAGGAACTGCACGTGAGGGTCCTGAAGGCACGTCGGACGATACAGAAGTGGACGAGAGGGGACGGAAAGCACGCGGCATGAATAGATCACCGTCGACGTCCCCTATGACTAGGATACCGCGGTTTTGTCATACGGGTGCGATCATACCAGTACAAATGCACCGGATCCCATCAGAACTCCGAAGATAAGCTTGCTTGGGCGAGAGTAGTACTAGGATGGGTGACCTCCTGGGAAGTCTTCGTGTTGCACCCCTCCTTTTTCCTTTATGAATCGTGAATTGCATCAGCAATTCTACTCGACGGCTGGGGAACGAGCGATCCCTGCGCTTCGGGCTACTTTTCGGGGTTCATCGGTGCGCGCGATGAGAAAATGTGCTCTGTATTTTAGAACCGTCTTCGTCTCGCCTTCGTAACGGCGCCCCGATCGGTGTAATCCGACCACCGGGCGTAAAGTTATGCCTCCTGCGGCGAACGGCTGCGCTCCTCCGACGTCGGGCGCGTTCCCTCCGAACATCTGCCTTGGAGTTCGTGTCGTGCATTGGAACGGCACGTGAGGGTCCTGAAGGCACGTCGGACGATACAGAAGTGGACGAGAGGGGACGGAAAGCACGCGGCATGAACAGATCACCGTCGACGTCCCCTATGACTAGGATACCGCGGTTTTGTCATACGGGTGCGATCATATCAGTACAAATGCACCGGATCCCATCAGAACTCCGAAGTTAAGCTTGCTTGGGCGAGAGTAGTACTAGGATGGGTGACCTCCTGGGAAGTCTTCGTGTTGCACCCCTCCTTTTTCCCTTTTGAATCGTGAATTGCATCAGCAATTCTGCTCGACGGCTGGGGAGCAAGCGATCCCTGCGCTACGGGCTACTTTTCGGTGTTCATCGGTGCGCGCGATGAGAAAAAGTGCTCTGTATTTTAGAACCGTCTTCGTCTCGCCTTCGTAACGGCGCCCCGATCGGTGTAATCCGACCACCGGGCGTAAAGTTATGCCTCCTGCGGCGAACGGCTGCGCTCCTCCGACGTCGGGCGCGTTCCCTCCGAACATCTGCCTCGGAGTTCGTGTCGTGCATTGGAACGGCACGTGAGGGTCCTGAAGGCACGTCGGACGATACAGAAGTGGACGAGAGGGGACGGAAAGCACGCGGCATGAACAGATCACCGTCGACGTCCCCTATGACTAGGATACCGCGGTTTTGTCATACGGGTGCGATCATATCAGTACAAATGCACCGGATCCCATCAGAACTCCGAAGTTAAGCTTGCTTGGGCGAGAGTAGTACTAGGATGGGTGACCTCCTGGGAAGTCTTCGTGTTGCACCCCTCCTTTTTCCCTTTTGAATCGTGAATTGCATCAGCAATTCTGCTCGACGGCTGGGGAGCAAGCGATCCCTGCGCTACGGGCTACTTTTCGGTGTTCATCGGTGCGCTCGATGAGAAAAAGTGCTCTGTATTTTAGAACCGTCTTCGTCTCGCCTTCGTAACGGCGTCCCGATCGGTGTAATCCGACCACCGGGCGTAAAGTTATGCCTCCTGCGGCGAACGACTGCGCTCCTCCGACGTCGGGCGCGTTCCCTCCGAACATCTGCCTCGGAGTTCGTGACGTGCATAGGAACGGCACGTGAGGGTCCTGAAGGCACGTCGGACGATACAGAATTGGACGAGAGGGGACGAAAGCACGCGGCATGAACAGATCTCCGTCGACGTCCCATATGAGTAGGATACCGCGGTTTTGTCATACGGGTGCGATCATACGAGCACAAATGCACCGGATCCCATCAGAACTCCGAAGTTAAGCCTGCTTGGGCGAGAGTAGTACTAGGATGGGTGACCTCCTGGGAAGTCTTCGTGTTGCACCCCTCCTTTTGCCTTTTTGAATCGTGAATTGCATCAGCAATTCTGCTCGACGGCTGCGGAGCGAGCGATCCCTGCGCTACGGGCTACTTTTCGGTGTTCATCGGTGCACGCGATGAGAAAAAGTGCTTCGTATTTTAGAACCGTCTTCGTCTCGCCTTCGTAACGGCACCCCGATCGGTGTAATCCGACCACCGAGCGTAAAGTTATGCCTCCTGCGGCGAACGGCTGCGCTCCTCCGACGTCGGGCGCGTTCCCTCCGAACATCTGCCTCGGAGTTCGTGACGTGCATAGGAACGGCACGTGAGGGTCCTGAAGGCACGTCGGACGATACAGAATTGGACGAGAGGGGACGGAAAGCACGCGGCATGAACAGATCTCCGTCGACGTCCCATATGAGTAGGATACCGCGGTTTTGTCATACGGGTGCGATCATACCAGCACAAATACACCGGATCCCATCAGAACTCCGAAGTTAAGCCTGCTTGGGCGAGAGTAGTACTAGGATGGGTGACCTCCTGGGAAGTCTTCGTGTTGCACCCCTCCTTTTGCCTTTTTGAATCGTGAATTGCATCAGCAATTCTGCTCGACGGCTGCGGAGCGAGCGATCCCTGCGCTACGGGCTACTTTTCGGTGTTCATCGGTGCGCGCGATGAGAAAAAGTGCTCTGTATTTTAGAACCGTCTTCGTCTCGCCTTCGTAACGGCGCCCCGATCGGTGTAATCCGACCACCGGGCGTAAAGTTATGCCTCCTGCGGCGAACGACTGCGCTCCTCCGACGTCGGGCGCGTTCCCTCCGAACATCTGCCTCGGAGTTCGTGACGTGCATAGGAACGGCACGTGAGGGTCCTGAAGGCACGTCGGACGATACAGAAGTGGACGAGAGGGGACGGAAAGCACGCGGCATGAACAGATCACCGTCGACGTCCCATATGACTAGGATACCGCGGTTTTTTCATACGGGTGCGATCATACCAGCACAAATGCATCGGATTCCATCAGAACTCCGAAGTTAAGCCTTCTTGGGCGAGAGTAGTACTAGGATGGTTGACCTCCTGGGAAGTCTTCGTGTTGCACCCCTCCTTTTGCCTTTTTGAATCGTGAATTGCATCAGCAATTCTGCTCGACGGCTGGGGAGCGAGCGATCCCTGCGCTTCGGGCTACTTTTCGGGGTTCATCGGTGCGCGCGGTGAGAAAAAGTGCTTCGTATTTTAGAACCGTGTTCGTCTCGCCTTCGTAACGGCGCCCCGATCGGTGTAATCCGAACACCGGGCGTAAAGTTATGCCTCCTGCGGCGAACGGCTGCGCTCCTCCGACGTCGGGCGCGTTCCCTCCGAACATCTGCCTCGGAGTTCGTGCCGTGCATTGGAACGGCACGTGAGGGTCCTGAAGGCACGTCGGACGATACAGAAGTGGACGAGAGGGGACGGAAAGCACGCGGCATGAACAGATCACCGTCGACGTCCCATATGACTAGGATACCGCGGTTTTGTCATACGGGTGCGATCATACCAGCACAAATGCACCGGATCCCATCAGAACTCCGAAGATAAGCCTGCTTGGGCGAGAGTAGTACTAGGATGGGTGACCTCCTGGGAAGTCTTCGTGTTGCACCCCTCCTTTTTTCTTTTTGAATCGTGAATTGCATCAGCAATTCTGCTCGACGGCTGGGGAGCGAACGATCCCTGCGCTTCGGGCTACTTTTCGGGGTTCATCGGTGCGCGCGTTGAGAAAAAGTGCTCCGTATTTTAGAACCGTCTTCGTCTCGCCTTAGTAACGGCGCCCCGATCGATGTAATCCGACCACCGGGCGTAAAGTTATGCCTCCTGCGGCGAACGACTGCGCTCCTCCGACGTCGGGCGCGTTCCCTCCGAACATCTGCCTCGGAGTTCGTGACGTGCATTGGAACGGCACGTGAGGGTCCTGAATGCACGTCGGACGATACAGAAGTGGACGAGAGGGGACGGAAAGCACGCGGCATGAACAGATCTCCGTCGACGTCCCCTATGACTAGGATACCGCGGTTTTGTCATACGGGTGCGATCATACCAGCACAAATGCACCGGATCCCATCAGAACTCCGAAGTTAAGCCTGCTTGGGCGAGAGTAGTACTAGGATGGGTGACCTCCTGGGAAGTCTTCGTGTTGTACCCCTCCTTTTTCCTTTTTGAATCGTGAATTGCATCAGCAATTCTGCTCGACGGTTGGGGAGCGAGCGATCCCTGCGCTTCGGGCTACTTTTCGGGGTTCATCGGTGCGCGCGTTGAGAAAAAGTGCTCCATATTTTAGAACCGTCTTCGTCTCGCCTTCGTAACGGCGCCCCGTTCGGTGTAATCCGACCACCGGGCGTAAAGTTATGCCTCCTGCGGCGAACGGCTGCGCTCCTCCGACGTCGGGCGCGTTCCCTCCGAACATCTACTTCGGAGTTCGTGCCGTGCATAGGAACTGCACGTGAGGGTCCTGAAGGCACGTCGGACGATACAGAAGTGGACGAGAGGGGACGGAAAGCACGCGGCATGAATAGATCACCGTCGACGTCCCCTATGACTAGGATACCGCGGTTTTGTCATACGGGTGCGATCATACCAGTACAAATGCACCGGATCCCATCAGAACTCCGAAGATAAGCTTGCTTGGGCGAGAGTAGTACTAGGATGGGTGACCTCCTGGGAAGTCTTCGTGTTGCACCCCTCCTTTTTCCTTTATGAATCGTGAATTGCATCAGCAATTCTACTCGACGGCTGGGGAACGAGCGATCCCTGCGCTTCGGGCTACTTTTCGGGGTTCATCGGTGCGCGCGATGAGAAAATGTGCTCTGTATTTTAGAACCGTCTTCGTCTCGCCTTCGTAACGGCGCCCCGATCGGTGTAATCCGACCACCGGGCGTAAAGTTATGCCTCCTGCGGCGAACGGCTGCGCTCCTCCGACGTCGGGCGCGTTCCCTCCGAACATCTGCCTCGGAGTTCGTGTCGTGCATTGGAACGGCACGTGAGGGTCCTGAAGGCACGTCGGACGATACAGAAGTGGACGAGAGGGGACGGAAAGCACGCGGCATGAACAGATCACCGTCGACGTCCCCTATGACTAGGATACCGCGGTTTTGTTATACGGGTGCGATCATATCAGTACAAATGCACCGGATCCCATCAGAACTCCGAAGTTAAGCTTGCTTGGGCGAGAGTAGTACTAGGATGGGTGACCTCCTGGGAAGTCTTCGTGTTGCACCCCTCCTTTTTCCCTTTTGAATCGTGAATTGCATCAGCAATTCTGCTCGACGGCTGGGGAGCAAGCGATCCCTGCGCTACGGGCTACTTTTCGGTGTTCATCGGTGCGCGCGATGAGAAAAAGTGCTCTGTATTTTAGAACCGTCTTCGTCTCGCCTTCGTAACGGCGTCCCGATCGGTGTAATCCGACCACCGGGCGTAAAGTTATGCCTCCTGCGGCGAACGACTGCGCTCCTCCGACGTCGGGCGCGTTCCCTCCGAACATCTGCCTCGGAGTTCGTGACGTGCATAGGAACGGCACGTGAGGGTCCTGAAGGCACGTCGGACGATACAGAATTGGACGAGAGGGGACGAAAGCACGCGGCATGAACAGATCTCCGTCGACGTCCCATATGAGTAGGATACCGCGGTTTTGTCATACGGGTGCGATCATACGAGCACAAATGCACCGGATCCCATCAGAACTCCGAAGTTAAGCCTGCTTGGGCGAGAGTAGTACTAGGATGGGTGACCTCCTGGGAAGTCTTCGTGTTGCACCCCTCCTTTTGCCTTTTTGAATCGTGAATTGCATCAGCAATTCTGCTCGACGGCTGCGGAGCGAGCGATCCCTGCGCTACGGGCTACTTTTCGGTGTTCATCGGTGCACGCGATGAGAAAAAGTGCTTCGTATTTTAGAACCGTCTTCGTCTCGCCTTCGTAACGGCACCCCGATCGGTGTAATCCGACCACCGAGCGTAAAGTTATGCCTCCTGCGGCGAACGGCTGCGCTCCTCCGACGTCGGGCGCGTTCCCTCCGAACATCTGCCTCGGAGTTCGTGACGTGCATAGGAACGACACGTGAGGGTCCTGAAGGCACGTCGGACGATACAGAAGTGGACGAGAGGGGACGGAAAGCACGCGGCATGAACAGATCACCGTCGACGTCCCATATGACTAGGATACCGCGGTTTTGTCATACGGGTGCGATCATACCAGCACAAATGCACCGGATCCCATCAGAACTCCGAAGATAAGCCTGCTTGGGCGAGAGTAGTACTAGGATGGGTGACCTCCTGGGAAGTCTTCGTGTTGCACCCCTCCTTTTGTCTTTTTGAATCGTGAATTGCATCAGCAATTCTGCTCGACGGCTGGGGAGCGAGCGATCCCTGCGCTTCGGGCTACTTTTCGGGGTTCATCGGTGCGCGCGGTGAGAAAAAGTGCTTCGTATTTTAGAACCGTCTTCGTCTCGCCTTCGTAACGGCGCCCCAATCGGTGTAATCCGACCACCGGGCGTAAAGTTATGCCTCCTGCGGCGAACGGCTGCGCTCCTCCGACGTCGGGCGCGTTCCCTCCGAACATCTGCCTCGGAGTTCGTGTCGTGCATTGGAACGGCACGTGAGGGTCCTGAAGGCACGTCGGACGATACAGAAGTGGACGAGAGGGGACGGAAAGCACGCGGCATGAACAGATCACCGTCGACGTCCCCTATGACTAGGATACCGCGGTTTTGTCATACGGGTGCGATCATACCAGTACAAATGCACCGGATCCCATCAGAACTCCAAAGTTAAGCTTGCTTGGGCGAGAGTAGTACTAGGATGGGTGACCTCCTGGGAAGTCTTCGTGTTGCACCCCTCCTTTTTCCCTTTTGAATCGTGAATTGCATCAGCAATTATGCTCGACGGCTGGGGAGCAAGCGATCCCTGCGCTACGGGCTACTTTTCGGTGTTCATCGGTGCGCGCGATGAGAAAAAGTGTTCTGTATTTTAGAACCGTCTTCGTCTCGCCTTCGTAACGGCGCCCCGATCGGTGTAATCCGACCACCGGGCGTAAAGTTATGCCTCCTGCGGCGAACGACTACGCTCCTCCGACGTCGGGCGCGTTCCCTCCGAACATCTGCCTCGGAGTTCGTGACGTGCATAGGAACGGCACGTGAGGGTCCTGAAGTCACGTCGGACGATACAGAATTGGACGAGAGGGGACGAAAGCACGCGGCATGAACAGATCTCCGTCGACGTCCCATATGAGTAGGATACCGCGGTTTTGTCATACGGGTGCGATCATACCAGCACAAATGCACCGGATCCCATCAGAACTCCGAAGATAAGCCTGCTTGGGCGAGAGTAGTACTAGGATGGGTGACCTCCTGGGAAGTCTTCGTGTTGCACCCCTCCTTTTGCCTTTTTGAATCGTGAATTGCATCAGCAATTCTGCTCGACGGCTGCGGAGCGAGCGATCCCTGCGCTACGGGCTACTTTTCGGTGTTCATCGGTGCGCGCGATGAGAAAAAGTGCTCTGTATTTTAGAACCGACTTCGTCTCGCCTTCGTAACGGCGCCCCGATCGGTGTAATCCGACCACCGGGCGTAAAGTTATGCCTCCTGCGGCGAACGACTGCGCTCCTCCGACGTCGGGCGCGTTCCCTCCGAACATCTGCCTCGGAGTTCGTGACGTGCATAGGAACGGCTCGTGAGGGTCCTGAAGGCACGTCGGACGATACAGAATTGGACGAGAGGGGACGGAAAGCACGCGGCATGAACAGATCTCCGTCGACGTCCCATATGAGTAGGATACCGCGGTTTTGTCATACGGGTGCGATCATACCAGCACAAATGCACCGGATCCCATCAGAACTACGAAGTTAAGCCTGCTTGGGCGAGAGTAGTACTAGGATGGGTGACCTCCTGGGAAGTCTTCGTGTTGCATCCCTCCTTTTGCCTTTTTGAATCGTGAATTGCATCAGCAATTCTGCTCGACGGCTGCGGAGCGAGCGATCCCTGCGCTACGGGCTACTTTTCGGTGTTCATCGGTGCGCGCGATGAGAAAAAGTGTTCTGTATTTTAGAACCGTCTTCGTCTCGCCTTCGTAACGGCGCCCAGATCGGTGTAATCCGACCACCGAGCGTAAAGTTATGCCTCCTGCGGCGAACGGCTGCGCTCCTCCGACGTCGGGCGCGTTCCCTCCGAACATCTGCCTCGGAGTTCGTGACGTGCATAGGAACGGCACGTGAGGGTCCTGAAGGCACGTCGGACGATACAGAAGTGGACGAGAGGGGACGGAAAGCACGCGACATGAACAGATCACCGTCGACGTCCCCTATGACTAGGATACCGCGGTTTTGTCATACGGGTGCGATCATACCAGTACAAATGCACCGGATCCCATCAGAACTCCGAAGTTAAGCTTGCTTGGGCGAGAGTAGTACTAGGATGGGTGACCTCCTGGGAAGTCTTCGTGTTGCACCCCTCCTTTTGCCTTTTTGAATCGTGAATTGCATCAGCAATTCTGCTCGACGGCTGCGGAGCGAGCGATCCCTGCGCTACGGGCTACTTTTCGGTATTCATCGGTGCGCGCGATGAGAAAAAGTGCTCTGTATTTTAGAACCGTCTTCGTCTTGCCTTCGTAACGGCGCCCCGATCGGTGTAATCCGACCACCGGGCGTAAAGTTATGCATCCTGCGGCGAACGACTGCGCTCCTCCGACGTCGGGCGCGTTCCCTCCGAACATCTGCCTCGGAGTTCGTGACGTGCATAGGAACGGCACGTGAGGGTCCTGAAGGCACGTCGGACGATACAGAATTGGACGAGAGGGGACGGAAAGCACGCGGCATGAACAGATCTCCGTCGACGTCCCATATGAGTAGGAAACCGCGGTTTTGTCATACGGATGCGATCATACCAGCACAAATGCACCGGATCCCATCAGAACTCCGAAGTTAAGCCTGCTTGGGCGAGAGTAGTACTAGGATGGGTGACCTCCTGGGAAGTCTTCGTGTTGCACCCCTCCTTTTGCCTTTTTGAATCGTGAATTGCATCAGCAATTCTGCTCGACGGCTGCGGAGCGAGCGATCCCTGCGCTACGGGCTACTTTTCGGTGTTCATCGGTGCGCGCGATGAGAAAAAGTGCTTCGTATTTTAGAACCGTCTTCGTCTCGACTTCGTAACGGCACCCCGATCGGTGTAATCCGACCACCGAGCGTAAAGTTATGCCTCCTGCGGCGAACGGCTGCGCTCCTCCGACGTCGGGTGCGTTCCCTCCGAACATCTGCCTCGGAGTTCGTGACGTGCATAGGAACGGCACGTGAGGGTCCTGAAGGCACGTCGGACGATACAGAAGTGGACGAGAGGGGACGGAAAGCACGCGACATGAACAGATCACCGTCGACGTCCCCTATGACTAGGATACCGCGGTTTTGTCATACGGGTGCGATCATACCAGTACAAATGCACCGGATCCCATCAGAACTCCGAAGTTAAGCTTGCTTGGGCGAGAGTAGTACTAGGATGGGTGACCTCCTGGGAAGTCTTCGTGTTGCACCCCTCCTTTTTCCCTTTTGAATCGTGAATTGCATCAGCAATTCTGCTCGACGGCTGGGGAGCGAGCGATCCCTGCGCTACGGGCTACTTTTCGGGGTTCATCGGTGCGCGCGATGAGAAAATGTGCTCTGTATTTTAGAACCGACTTCGTCTCGCCTTCGTAACGGCGCCCCGATCGGTGTAATCCGACCACCGGGCGTAAAGTTATGCCTCCTGCGGCGAACGACTGCGCTCCTCCGACGTCGGGCGCGTTCCCTCCGAACATCTGCCTCGGAGTTCGTGACGTGCATAGGAACGGCACGTGAGGGTCCTGAAGGCACGTCGGACGATACAGAAGTGGACGAGAGGGGACGGAAAGCACGCGGCATGAACAGATCACCGTCGACGTCCCATATGACTAGGATACCGCAGTTTTGTCATACGGGTGCGATCATACCAGCATAAATGCACCGGATCCCATCAGAACTCCGAAGATAAGCCTGCATGGGCGAGAGTAGTACTAGGATGGGTGACCTCCTGGGAAGTCTTCGTGTTGCACCCCTCCTTTTGTCTTTTTGAATCGTGAATTGCATCAGCAATTCTGCTCGACGATTGGGGAGCGAGCGATCCCTGCGCTTCGGGCTACTTTTCGGTGTTCATCGGTGCTCGCGGTGAGAAAAAGTGCTTCGTATTTTAGAACCGTCTTCGTCTCGCCTTCGTAACGGCGCCCAGATCGGTGTAATCCGACCACCGAGCGTAAAGTTATGCCTCCTGCGGCGAACGGCTGCGCTCCTCCGACGTCGGGCGCGTTCCCTCCGAACATCTGCCTCGGAGTTCGTGACGTGCATAGGAACGGCACGTGAGGGTCCTGAAGGCACGTCGGACGATACAGAAGTTGACGATAGGGGACGGAAAGCACGCGGCATGAACAGATCACCGTCGACGTCCCCTATGACTAGGATACCGCGGTTTTGTCATACGGGTGCGATCATACCAGTACAAATGCACCGGATCCCATCAGAACTCCGAAGTTAAGCTTGCTTGGGCGAGAGTAGTACTAGGATGGGTGACCTCCTGGGAAGTCTTCGTGTTGCACCCCTCCTTTTTCCCTTTTGAATCGTGAATTGCATCAGCAATTCTGCTCGACGGCTGGGGAGCGAGCGATCCCTGCGCTACGGGCTACTTTTCGGTGTTCATCGGTGCGCGCGATGAGAAAAAGTGCTCTGTATTTTAGAACCATCTTCGTCTCGCCTTCGTAACGGCGCCCCGATCGGTGTAATCCGACCACCGGGCGTAAAGTTATGCCTCCTGCGGCGAACGGCTGCGCTCCTCCGACGTCGGGCGCGTTCCCTCCGAACATCTGCCTCGGAGTTCGTGACGTGCATAGGAACGGCACGTGAGGGTCCTGAAGGCACGTCGGACGATACAGAAGTGGACGAGAGGGGACGGAAAGCACGCGGCAAGAACAGATCACCGTCGACGTCCCATATGACTAGGATACCGCGGTTTTGTCATACGGGTGCGATCATACCAGCACAAATGCACCGGATCCCATCAGAACACCGAAGATAAGCCTGCTTGGGCGAGAGTAGTACTAGGATGGGTGACCTCCTGGGAAGTCTTCGTGTTGCACCCCTCCTTTTGTCTTTTTGAATCGTGAATTGCATCAGCAATTCTGCTCGACGGCTGGGGAGCGAGCGATCCCTGCGCTTCGGGCTACTTTTCGGGGTTCATCGGTGCGCGCGGTGAGAAAAAGTGCTTCGTATTTTAGAACCGTCTTCGTCTCGCCTTCGTAACGGCGCCCAGATCGGTGTAATCCGACCACCGAGCGTAAAGTTATGCCTCCTGCGGCGAACGGCTGCGCTCCTCCGACGTCGGGTGCGTTCCCTCCGAACATCTGCCTCGGAGTTCGTGACGTGCATAGGAACGGCACGTGAGGGTCCTGAAGGCACGTCGGACGATACAGAAGTGGACGAGAGGGGACGGAAAGCACGCGACATGAACAGATCACCGTCGACGTCCCCTATGACTAGGATACCGCGGTTTTGTCATACGGGTGCGATCATACCAGTACAAATGCACCGGATCCCATCAGAACTCCGAAGTTAAGCTTGCTTGGGCGAGAGTAGTACTAGGATGGGTGACCTCCTGGGAAGTCTTCGTGTTGCACCCCTCCTTTTTCCCTTTTGAATCGTGAATTGCATCAGCAATTCTGCTCGACGGCTGGGGAGCGAGCGATCCCTGCGCTACGGGCTACTTTTCGGGGTTCATCGGTGCGCGCGATGAGAAAATGTGCTCTGTATTTTAGAACCGACTTCGTCTCGCCTTCGTAACGGCGCCCCGATCGGTGTAATCCGACCACCGGGCGTAAAGTTATGCCTCCTGCGGCGAACGACTGCGCTCCTCCGACGTCGGGCGCGTTCCCTCCGAACATCTGCCTCGGAGTTCGTGACGTGCATAGGAACGGCACGTG
This sequence comes from Thalia dealbata, assembly GCA_030544415.1. NCBI lineage: Eukaryota > Viridiplantae > Streptophyta > Magnoliopsida > Zingiberales > Marantaceae > Thalia > Thalia dealbata. The sequence goes on from CM060455.1 coordinate 20,694,650, forward strand.
AGGGTCCTGAAGGCACGTCGGACGATACAGAATTGGACGAGAGGGGACGGAAAGCACGCGGCATGAACAGATCTCCGTCGACGTCCCATATGAGTAGGATACCGCGGTTTTGTCATACGGGTGCGATCATACCAGCACAAATGCACCGGATCCCATCAGAACTACGAAGTTAAGCCTGCTTGGGCGAGAGTAGTACTAGGATGGGTGACCTCCTGGGAAGTCTTCGTGTTGCATCCCTCCTTTTGCCTTTTTGAATCGTGAATTGCATCAGCAATTCTGCTCGACGGCTGCGGAGCGAGCGATCCCTGCGCTACGGGCTACTTTTCGGGGTTCATCGGTGCGCGCGATGAGAAAAAGTGCTTCGTATTTTAGAACCGTCTTCGTCTCGACTTCGTAACGGCACCCCGATCGGTGTAATCCGACCACCGAGCGTAAAGTTATGCCTCCTGCGGCGAACGGCTGCGCACCTCCGACGTCGGGCGCGTTCCCTCCGAACATCTGCCTCGGAGTTCGTGACGTGCATAGGAACGGCACGTGAGGGTCCTGAAGGCACGTCGGACGATACAGAAGTGGACGAGAGGGGACGGAAAGCACGCGGCATGAACAGATCACCGTCGACGTCCCATATGACTAGGATACCGCAGTTTTGTCATACGGGTGCGATCATACCAGCATAAATGCACCGGATCCCATCAGAACTCCGAAGATAAGCCTGCATGGGCGAGAGTAGTACTAGGATGGGTGACCTCCTGGGAAGTCTTCGTGTTGCACCCCTCCTTTTGTCTTTTTGAATCGTGAATTGCATCAGCAATTCTGCTCGACGGTTGGGGAGCGAGCGATCCCTGCGCTTCGGGCTACTTTTCGGGGTTCATCGGTGCGCGCGGTGAGAAAAAGTGCTTCGTATTTTAGAACCGTCTTCGTCTCGCCTTCGTAACGGCGCCCAGATCGGTGTAATCCGACCACCGAGCGTAAAGTTATGCCTCCTGCGGCGAACGGCTGCGCTCCTCCGACGTCGGGCGCGTTCCCTCCGAACATCTGCCTCGGAGTTCGTGACGTGCATAGGAACGGCACGTGAGGGTCCTGAAGGCACGTCGGACGATACAGAAGTTGACGATAGGGGACGGAAAGCACGCGGCATGAACAGATCACCGTCGACGTCCCCTATGACTAGGATACCGCGGTTTTGTCATACGGGTGCGATCATACCAGTACAAATGCACCGGATCCCATCAGAACTCCGAAGTTAAGCTTGCTTGGGCGAGAGTAGTACTAGGATGGGTGACCTCTTGGGAAGTCTTCGTGTTGCACCCCTCCTTTTTCCCTTTTGAATCGTGAATTGCATCAGCAATTCTGCTCGACGGCTGGGGAGCGAGCGATCCCTGCGCTACGGGCTACTTTTCGGTGTTCATCGGTGCGCGCGATGAGAAAAAGTGCTCTGTATTTTAGAACCATCTTCGCCTTCGTAACGGCGCCCCGATCGGTGTAATCCGACCACCGGGCGTAAAGTTATGCCTCCTGCGGCGAACGGCTGCGCTCCTCCGACGTCGGGCGCGTTCCCTCCGAACATCTGCCTCGGAGTTCGTGACGTGCATAGGAACGGCACGTGAGGGTCCTGAAGGCACGTCGGACGATACAGAAGTGGACGAGAGGGGACGGAAAGCACGCGGCATGAACAGATCACCGTCGACGTTCCATATGACTAGGATACCGCGGTTTTGTCATACGGGTGCGATCATACCAGCACAAATGCACTGGATCCCATCAGAACACCGAAGATAAGCCTGCTTGGGCGAGAGTAGTACTAGGATGGGTGACCTCCTGGGAAGTCTTCGTGTTGCACCCCTCCTTTTGTCTTTTTGAATCGTGAATTGCATCAGCAATTCTGCTCGACGGCTGGGGAGCGAGCGATCCCTGCGCTTCGGGCTACTTTTCGGGGTTCATCGGTGCGCGCGGTGAGAAAAAGTGCTTCGTATTTTAGAACCGTCTTCGTCTCGCCTTCGTAACGACGCCCAGATCGGTGTAATCCGACCACCGAGCGTAAAGTTATGCCTCCTGCGGCGAACGGCTGCGCTCCTCCGACGTCGGGCGCGTTCCCTCCGGACATCTGCCTCGGAGTTCGTGACGTGCATAGGAACGGCACGTGAGGGTCCTGAAGGCACGTCGGACGATACAGAAGTGGACGAGAGGGGACGGAAAGCACGCGACATGAACAGATCACCGTCGACGTCCCCTATGACTAGGATACCGCGGTTTTGTCATACGGGTGCGATCATACCAGTACAAATGCACCGGATCCCATCAGAACTCCGAAGTTAAGCTTGCTTGGGCGAGAGTAGTACTAGGATGGGTGACCTCCTGGGAAGTCTTCGTGTTGCACCCCTCCTTTTTCCCTTTTGAATCGTGAATTGCATCAGCAATTCTGCTCGACGGCTGGGGAGCGAGCGATCCCTGCGCTACGGGCTACTTTTCGGTGTTCATCGGTGCGCGCGATGAGAAAAAGTGCTTGTATTTTAGAACCGTCTTCGTCTCGCCTTCGTAACGGTGCCCCGATCGGTGTATTCCGACCACCGGGCGTAAAGTTATGCCTCCTGCGGCGAACGACTGCGCTCCTCCGACGTCGGGCGCGTTCCCTCCGAACATCTGCCTCGGAGTTCGTGACGTGCATAGGAACGGCACGTGAGGGTCCTGAAGGCACGTCGGACGATACAGAATTGGACGAGAGGGGACGAAAGCACGCGGCATGAACAGATCTCCGTCGACGTCCCATATGAGTAGGATACCGCGGTTTTGTCATACGGGTGCGATCATACCAGCACAAATGCACCGGATCCCATCAGAACTCCGAAGTTAAGCCTGCTTGGGCGAGATTAGTACTAGGATGGGTGACCTCCTCGGAAGTCTTCGTGTTGCACCCCTCCTTTTGCCTTTTTGAATCGTGAATTGCATCAGCAATTCTGCTCGACGGCTGCGGAGCGAGCGATCCCTGCGCTACGGGCTACTTTTCGGTGTTCATCGGTGCGCGCGATGAGAAAAAGTGCTCTGTATTTTAGAACCGTCTTCGTCTCGCCTTCGTAACGGCGCCCCGATCGGTGTAATCCGACCACCGGGCGTAAAGTTATGCATCCTGCGGCGAACGACTGCGCTCCTCCGACGTCGGGCGCGTTCCCTCCGAACATCTGCCTCGGAGTTCGTGACGTGCATAGGAACGGCACGTGAGGGTCCTGAAGGCACGTCGGACGATACAGAATTGGACGAGAGGGGACGGAAAGCACGCGGCATGAACAGATCTCCGTCGACGTCCCATATGAGTAGGAAACCGCGGTTTTGTCATACGGGTGCGATCATACCAGCACAAATGCACCGGATCCCATCAGAACTCCGAAGTTAAGCCTGCTTGGGCGAGAGTAGTACTAGGATGGGTGACCTCCTGGGAAGTCTTCGTGTTGCACCCCTCCTTTTGCCTTTTTGAATCGTGAATTGCATCAGCAATTCTGCTCGACGGCTGCGGAGCGAGCGATCCCTGCGCTACGGGCTACTTTTCGGTGTTCATCGGTGCGCGCGATGAGAAAATGTGCTTCGTATTTTAGAACCGTCTTCGTCTCGCCTTCGTAACGGCACCCCGATCGGTGTAATCCGACCACCGAGCGTAAAGTTATGCCTCCTGCGGCGAACAGCTGCGCACCTCCGACGTCGGGCGCGTTCCCTCCGAACATCTGCCTCGGAGTTCGTGACGTGCATAGGAACGGCACGTGAGGGTCCTGAAGGCACGTCGGACGATACAGAAGTGGACGAGAGGGGACGGAAAGCACGCGGCATGAACAGATCACCGTCGACGTCCCATATGACTAGGATACCGCAGTTTTGTCATACGGGTGCGATCATACCAGCACAAATGCACCGGATCCCATCAGAACTCCGAAGATAAGCCTGCATGGGCGAGAGTAGTACTAGGATGGGTGACCTCCTGGGAAGTCTTCGTGTTGCACCCCTCCTTTTGTCTTTTTGAATCGTGAATTGCATCAGCAATTCTGCTCGACGGTTGGGGAGCGAGCGATCCCTGCGATTCGGGCTACTTTTCGGGGTTCATCGGTGCGCGCGGTGAGAAAAAGTGCTCCGTATTTTAGAACCGTCTTCGTCTCGCCTTCGTAACGGCGCCCAGATCGGTGTAATCCGACCACCGAGCGTAAAGTTATGCCTCCTGCGGCGAACGGCTGCGCTCCTCCGACGTCGGGCGCGTTCCCTCCGAACATCTGCCTCGGAGTTCGTGACGTGCATAGGAACGGCACGTGAGGGTCCTGAAGGCACGTCGGACGATACAGAAGTTGACGATAGGGGACGGAAAGCACGCGGCATGAACAGATCACCGTCGACGTCCCCTATGACTAGGATACCGCGGTTTTGTCATACGGGTGCGATCATACCAGTACAAATGCACCGGATCCCATCAGAACTCCGAAGTTAAGCTTGCTTGGGCGAGAGTAGTACTAGGATGGGTGACCTCCTGGGAAGTCTTCGTGTTGCACCCCTCCTTTTTCCCTTTTGAATCGTGAATTGCATCAGCAATTCTGCTCGACGGCTGGGGAGCGAGCGATCCCTGCGCTACGGGCTACTTTTCGGTGTTCATCGGTGCGCGCGATAAGAAAAAGTGCTCTGTATTTTAGAACCATCTTCGTCTCGCCTTCGTAACGGCGCCCCGATCGGTGTAATCCGACCACCGGGCGTAAAGTTATGCCTCCTGCGGCGAACGACTGCGCTCCTCCGACGTCGGGCGCGTTCCCTCCGAACATCTGCCTCGGAGTTCGTGACGTGCATAGGAACGGCACGTGAGGGTCCTGAAGGCACGTCGGACGATACAGAATTGGACGAGAGGGGACGAAAGCACGCGGCATGAACAGATCTCCGTCGACGTCCCATATGAGTAGGATACCGCGGTTTTATCATACGGGTGCGATCATACCAGCACAAATGCACCGAATCCCATCAGAACTCCGAAGTTAAGCCTGCTTGGGCGAGATTAGTACTAGGATGGGTGACCTCCTGGGAAGTCTTCGTGCGAGCGATCCCTGCGCTACGGGCTACTTTTCGGTGTTCATCGGTGCGCGCGATGAGAAAAAGTGCTCTGTATTTTAGAACCGTCTTCGTCTCGCCTTCGTAACGGCTCCCCGATCGGTGTAATCCGACCACCGGGCGTAAAGTTATGCATCCTGCGGCGAACGACTGCGCTCCTCCGACGTCGGGCGCGTTCCCTCCGAACATCTGCCTCGGAGTTCGTGACGTGCATAGGAACGGCACGTGAGGGTCCTGAAGGCACGTCGGACGATACAGAATTGGACGAGAGGGGACGGAAAGCACGCGGCATGAACAGATCTCCGTCGACGTCCCATATGAGTAGGAAACCGCGGTTTTGTCATACGGGTGCGATCATACCAGCACAAATGCACCGGATCCCATCAGAACTCCGAAGTTAAGCCTGCTTGGGCGAGAGTAGTACTAGGATGGGTGACCTCCTGGGAAGTCTTCGTGTTGCACCCCTCCTTTTGTCTTTTTGAATCGTGAATTGCATCAGCAATTCTGCTCGACGGCTGCGGAGCGAGCGATCCCTGCGCTACGGGCTACTTTTCGGTGTTCATCGGTGCGCGCGATGAGAAAAAGTGCTTCGTATTTTAGAACCGTCTTCGTCTCGCCTTCGTAACGGCACCCCGATCGGTGTAATCCGACCACCGAGCGTAAAGTTATGCCTCCTGCGGCGAACGGCTGCGCACATCCGACGTCGGGCGCGTTCCCTCCGAACATCTGCCTCGGAGTTCGTGACGTGCATAGGAACGGCACGTGAGGGTCCTGAAGGCACGTCGGACGATACAGAAGTGGACGAGAGGGGACGGAAAGCACGCGGCATGAACAGATCACCGTCGACGTCCCATATGACTAGGATACCGCGGTTTTGTCATACGGGTGCGATCATACCAGCACAAATGCACCGGATCCCATCAGAACTCCGAAGATAAGCCTGCATGGGCGAGAGTAGTACTAGGATGGGTGACCTCCTGGGAAGTCTTCGTGTTGCACCCCTCCTTTTGTCTTTTTGAATCGTGAATTGCATCAGCAATTCTGCTCGACGGCTGCGGAGCGAGCGATCCCTGCGCTACGGGCTACTTTTCGGTGTTCATCGGTGCGCGCGATGAGAAAAAGTGCTTTGTATTTTAGAACCGTCTTCGTCTCGCCTTCGTAACGGCGCCCCGATCGGTGTAATCCGACCACCGGGCGTAAAGTTATGCCTCCTGCGGCGAACTGCTGCGCTCCTCCGACGTCGGGCGCGTTCCCTCCGAACATCTGCCTCGGAGTTCGTGTCGTGCATTGGAACGGCACGTGAGGGTCCTGAAGGCACGTCGGACGATACAGAAGTAGACGAGAGGGGACGGAAAGCACGCGGCATGAATAGATCACCGTCGACGTCCCCTATGACTAGGATACCGCGGTTTTGTCATACGGGTGCGATCATACCAGTACAAATGCACCGGATCCCATCAGAACTCCGAAGTTAAGCTTGCTTGGGCGAGAGTAGTACTAGGATGGTTGACCTCCTGGGAAGTCTTCGTGTTGCACCCCTCCTTTTTCCCTTTTGAATCGTGAATTGCATCAGCAATTCTGCTCGACGGCTGCGGAGCGAGCGATCCCTGCGCTTCGGGCTACTTTTCGGGGTTCATCGGTGCGCGCGATGAGAAAAAGTGCTTCGTATTTTAGAACCGTCTTCGTCTCGCCTTCGTAACGGCGCCCCGATCGGTGTAATCCGACCACCGGGCGTAAAGTTATACCTCCTGCGGCGAACGACTGCGCTCCTCCGACGTCGGGCGCGTTCCCTCCGAACATCTGCCTCGGAGTTCGTGACGTGCATTGGAACGGCACGTGAGGGTCCTGAATGCACGTCGGACGATACAGAAGTGGACGAGAGGGGACGGAAAGCACGCGGCATGAACAGATCTCCGTCGACGTCCCCTATGACTAGGATACCGCGGTTTTGTCATACGGGTGCGATCATACCAGCACAAATGCACCGGATCCCATCAGAACTCCGAAGTTAAGCCTGCTTGGGCGAGAGTAGTACTAGGATGGGTGACCTCCTGGGAAGTCTTCGTGTTGTACCCCTCCTTTTTCCTTTTTGAATCGTGAATTGCATCAGCAATTCTGCTCGACGGTTGGGGAGCGAGCGATCCCTGCGCTTCGGGCTACTTTTCGGGGTTCATCGGTGCGCGCGTTGAGAAAAAGTGCTCCGTATTTTAGAACTGTCTTCGTCTCGCCTTCGTAACGGCGCCCCGATCGGTGTAATCCGACCACCGGGCGTAAAGTTATGCCTCCTGCGGCGAACGGCTGCGCTCCTCCGACGTCGGGCGCGTTCCCTCCGAACATCTACCTCGGAGTTCGTGCCGTGCATAGGAACTGCACGTGAGGGTCCTGAAGGCACGTCGGACGATACAGAAGTGGACGAGAGGGGACGGAAAGCACGCGGCATGAATAGATCACCGTCGACGTCCCCTATGACTAGGATACCGCGGTTTTGTCATACGGGTGCGATCATACCAGTACAAATACACCGGATCCCATCAGAACTCCGAAGATAAGCTTGCTTGGGCGAGAGTAGTACTAGGATGGGTGACCTCCTGGGAAGTCTTCGTGTTGCACCCCTCCTTTTTCCTTTATGAATCGTGAATTGCATCAGCAATTCTACTCGACGGCTGGGGAACGAGCGATCCCTGCGCTTCGGGCTACTTTTCGGGGTTCATCGGTGCGCGCGATGAGAAAATGTGCTCTGTATTTTAGAACCGTCTTCGTCTCGCCTTCGTAACGGCGCCCCGATCGGTGTAATCCGACCACCGGGCGTAAAGTTATGCCTCCTGCGGCGAACGGCTGCGCTCCTCCGACGTCGGGCGCGTTCCCTCCGAACATCTGCCTCGGAGTTCGTGTCGTGCATTGGAACGGCACGTGAGGGTCCTGAAGGCACGTCGGACGATACAGAAGTGGACGAGAGGGGACGGAAAGCACCCGGCATGAACAGATCACCGTCGACGTCCCCTATGACTAGGATACCGCGGTTTTGTCATACGGGTGCGATCATATCAGTACAAATGCACCGGATCCCATCAGAACTCCGAAGTTAAGCTTGCTTGGGCGAGAGTAGTACTAGGATGGGTGACCTCCTGGGAAGTCTTCGTGTTGCACCTCTCCTTTTTCCCTTTTGAATCGTGAATTGCATCAGCAATTCTGCTCGACGGCTGGGGAGCAAGCGATCCCTGCGCTACGGGCTACTTTTCGGTGTTCATCGGTGCGCGCGATGAGAAAAAGTGCTCTGTATTTTAAAACCGACTTCGTCTCGCCTTCGTAACGGCGCCCCGATCGGTGTAATCCGACCACCGGGCGTAAAGTTATGCCTCCTGCGGCGAACGACTGCGCTCCTCCGACGTCGGGCGCGTTCCCTCCGAACATCTGCCTCGGAGTTTGTGACGTGCATAGGAACGGCACGTGAGGGTCCTGAAGGCACGTCGGACGATACAGAATTGGACGAGAGGGGACGGAAAGCACGCGGCATGAACAGATCTCCGTCGACGTCCCATATGAGTAGGATACCGCGGTTTTGTCATACGGGTGCGATCATACCAGTACAAATGCACCGGATCCCATCAGAACTCCGAAGATAAGCTTGCTTGGGCGAGAGTAGTACTAGGATGGGTGACCTCCTGGGAAGTCTTCGTGTTGCACCCCTCCTTTTTCCTTTTTGAATCGTGAATTGCATCAGCAATTCTGCTCGACGGCTGGGGAGCGAGCGATCCCTGCGCTACGGGCTACTTTTCGGTGTTCATCGGTGCGCGCGATAAGAAAAAGTGCTCTGTATTTTAGAACCATCTTCGTCTCGCCTTCGTAACGGCGCCCCGATCGGTGTAATCCGACCACCGGGCGTAAAGTTATGCCTCCTGCGGCGAACGACTGCGCTCCTCCGACGTCGGGCGCGTTCCCTCCGAACATCTGCCTCGGAGTTCGTGTCGTGCATTGGAACGGCACGTGAGGGTCCTGAAGGCACGTCGGACGATACAGAAGTGGACGAGAGGGGACGGAAAGCACGCGGCATGAACAGATCACCGTCGACGTCCCCTATGACTAGGATACCGCGGTTTTGTCATACGGGTGCGATCATATCAGTACAAATGCACCGGATCCCATCAGAACTCCGAAGTTAAGCTTGCTTGGGCGAGAGTAGTACTAGGATGGGTGACCTCCTGGGAAGTCTTCGTGTTGCACCCCTCCTTTTTCCCTTTTGAATCGTGAATTGCATCAGCAATTCTGCTCGACGGCTGGGGAGCAAGCCATCCCTACGCTACGGGCTACTTTTCGGTGTTCATCGGTGCGCGCGATGAGAAAAAGTGCTCTGTATTTTAGAACCGTCTTCGTCTCGCCTTCGTAACGGCGCCCCGATCGGTGTAATCCGACCACCGGGCGTAAAGTTATGCCTCCTGCGGCGAACGGCTGCGCTCCTCCGACGTCGGGCGCGTTCCCTCCGAACATCTGCCTCGGAGTTCGTACCGTGCATAGGAACGACACGTGAGGGTCCTGAAGGCACGTCGGACGATACAGAAGTGGACGAGAGGGGACGGAAAGCACGCGGCATGAACAGATCACCGTCGACGTCCCATATGACTAGGATACCGCGGTTTTTTCATACGGGTGCGATCATACCAGCACAAATGCATCGGATTCCATCAGAACTCTGAAGTTAAGCTTGCTTGGGCGAGAGTAGTACTAGGATGGTTGACCTCTTGGGAAGTCTTCGTGTTGCACCCCTCCTTTTTCCCTTTTGAATCGTGAATTGCATCAGCAATTCTGCTCGACGGCTGGGGAGCGAGCGATCCCTGCGCTACGGGCTACTTTTCGGTGTTCATCGGGGCGCGCGATGAGAAAAAGTGCTGTGTATTTTAGAACCGTCTTCGTCTCGCCTTCGTAACGGCGCCCCGATCGGTGTAATCCGACCATCGGGCGTAAAGTTATGCCTCCTGCGGCGAACGACTGCGCTCCTCCGACGTCGGGCGCGTTCCCTCCGAACATCTGCCTCGGAGTTCGTGACGTGCATAGGAACGGCACGCGAGGGTCCTGAAGGCACGTCGGACGATACAGAATTGGACGAGAGGGGACGGAAAGCACGCGGCATGAACAGATCTCCGTCGACGTCCCATATGAGTAGGATACCGCGGTTTTGTCATACGGGTGCGATCATACCAGCACAAATGCACCGGATCCCATCAGAACTCCGAAGTTAAGCCTGCTTGGGCGAGAGTAGTACTAGGATGGGTGACCTCCTGGGAAGTCTTCGTGTTGCACCCCTCCTTTTGCCTTTTTGAATCGTGAATTGCATCAGCAATTCTGCTCGACGGCTGCGGAGCGAGCGATCCCTGCGCTTCGGGCTACTTTTCGGGGTTCATCGGTGCGCGCGATGAGAAAATGTGCTCTGTATTTTAGAACCGTCTTCGTCTCGCCTTCGTAACGGCGCCCCGATCGGTGTAATCCGACCACCGGGCGTAAAGTTATGCCTCCTGCGGCGAACGGCTGCGCTCCTCCGACGTCGGGCGCGTTCCCTCCGAACATCTGCCTCGGAGTTCGTGTCGTGCATTGGAACGGCACGTGAGGGTCCTGAAGGCACGTCGGAGGATACAGAAGTGGAAGAGAGGGGACGGAAAGCACGCGGCATGAACAGATCACCGTCGACGTCCCCTATGACTAGGATACCGCGGTTTTGTCATACGGGTGCGATCAAATCAGTACAAATGCACCGGATCCCATCAGAACTCCGAAGTTAAGCTTGCTTGGGCGAGAGTAGTACTAGGATGGGTGACCTCCTGGGAAGTCTTCGTGTTGCACCCCTCCTTTTTCCCTTTTGAATCGTGAATTGCATCAGCAATTCTGCTCGACGGCTGGGGAGCAAGCGATCCCTGCGCTACGGGCTACTTTTCGGTGTTCATCGGTGCGCGCGATGAGAAAAAGTGCTCTGTATTTTAAAACCGTCTTCGTCTCGCCTTCGTAACGGCGCCCCGATCGGTGTAATCCGACCACCGGGCGTAAAGTTATGCCTCCTGCGGCGAACGACTGCGCTCCTCCGACGTCGGGCGCGTTCCCTCCGAACATCTGCCTCGGAGTTTGTGACGTGCATAGGAACGGCACGTGAGGGTCCTGAAGGCACGTCGGACGATACAGAATTGGACGAGAGGGGACGGAAAGCACGCGGCATGAACAGATCTCCGTCGACGTCCCATATGAGTAGGATACCGCGGTTTTGTCATACGGGTGCGATCATACCAGTACAAATGCACCGGATCCCATCAAAACTCCGAAGATAAGCTTGCTTGGGCGAGAGTAGTACTAGGATGGGTGACCTCCTGGGAAGTCTTCGTGTTGCACCCCTCCTTTTTCCTTTATGAATCGTGAATTGCATCAGCAATTCTACTCGACGGCTGGGGAACGAGCGATCCCTGCGCTTCGGGCTACTTTTCGGGGTTCATCGGTGCGCGCGATGAGAAAATGTGCTCTGTATTTTAGAACCGTCTTCGTCTCGCCTTCGTAACGGCGCCCCGATCGGTATAATCCGACCACCGGGCGTAAAGTTATGCCTCCTGCGGCAAACGGCTGCGCTCCTCCGACGTCGGGCGCGTTCCCTCCGAACATCTGCCTCGGAGTTCGTGTCGTGCATTGGAACGGCACGTGAGGGTCCTGAAGGCACGTCGGACGATACAAAAGTGGACGAGAGGGGACGGAAAGCACGCGGCATGAACAGATCACCGTCGACGTCCCCTATGACTAGGATACCGCGGTTTTGTCATACGGGTGCGATCATATCAGTACAAATGCACCGGATCCCATCAGAACTCCGAAGTTAAGCTTGCTTGGGCGAGAGTAGTACTAGGATGGGTGACCTCCTGGGAAGTCTTCGTGTTGCACCCCTCCTTTTTCCCTTTTGAATCGTGAATTGCATCAGCAATTCTGCTCGACGGTTGGGGAGCAAGCGATCCCTGCGCTACGGGCTACTTTTCGGTGTTCATCGGTGCGCGCGATGAGAAAAAGTGCTCTGTATTTTAGAACCGTCTTCGTCTCGCCTTCGTAACGGCGCCCCGATCGGTGTAATCCGACCACCGGGCGTAAAGTTATGCCTCCTGCGGCGAACGGCTGCGCTCCTCCGACGTCGGGCGCGTTCCCTCCGAACATCTGCCTCGGAGTTCGTACCGTGCATAGGAACGGCACGTGAGGGTCCTGAAGGCACGTCGGACGATACAGAAGTGGACGAGAGGGGACGGAAAGCACGCGGCATGAACAGATCACCGTCGACGTCCCATATGACTAGGATACCGCGGTTTTTTCATACGGGTGCGATCATACCAGCACAAATGCATCGGATTCCATCAGAACTCCGAAGTTAAGCTTGCTTGGGCGAGAGTAGTACTAGGATGGTTGACCTCCTGGGAAGTCTTCGTGTTGCACCCCTCCTTTTTCCCTTTTGAATCGTGAATTGCATCAGCAATTCTGCTCGACGGCTGGGGAGCGAGCGATCCCTGCGCTACGGGCTACTTTTCGGTGTTCATCGGGGCGCGCGATGAGAAAAAGTGCTGTGTATTTTAGAACCGTCTTCGTCTCGCCTTCGTAACGGCGCCCCGATCGGTGTAATCCGACCATCGGGCGTAAAGTTATGCCTCCTGCGGCGAACGACTGCGCTCCTCCGACGTCGGGCGCGTTCCCTCCAAACATCTGCCTCGGAGTTCGTGACGTGCATAGGAACGGCACGCGAGGGTCCTGAAGGCACGTCGGACGATACAGAATTGGACGAGAGGGGACGGAAAGCACGCGGCATGAACAGATCTCCGTCGACGTCCCATATGAGTAGGATACCGAGGTTTTGTCATACGGGTGCGATCATACCAGCACAAATGCACCGGATCCCATCAGAACTCCGAAGTTAAGCCTGGTTGGGCGAGAGTAGTACTAGGATGGGTGACCTCCTGGGAAGTCTTCGTGTTGCACCCCTCCTTTTGCCTTTTTGAATCGTGAATTGCATCAGCAATTCTGCTCGACGGCTGCGGAGCGAGCGATCCCTGCGCTACGGGCTACTTTTCGGGGTTCATCGGTGCGCGCGATGAGAAAAAGTGCTCCGTATTTTAGAACCGTCTTTGTCTCGCCTTCGTAACGGCGCCCCGATCGGTGTAATCCGACCACCGGGCGTAAAGTTATGCCTCCTGCGGCGAACTGCTGCGCTCCTCCGACGTCGGGCGCGTTCCCTCCGAACATCTGCCTCGGAGTTCGTGTCGTGCATTGGAACGGCACGTGAGGGTCCTGAAGGCACGTCGGACGATACAGAAGTGGACGAGAGGGGACGGAAAGCACGCGGCATGAATAGATCACCGTCGACGTCCCCTATGACTAGGATACCGCGGTTTTGTCATACGGGTGCGATCATACCAGTACAAATGCACCGGATCCCATCAGAACTCCGAAGTTAAGCTTGCTTGGGCGAGAGTAGTACTAGGATGGTTGACCTCCTGGGAAGTCTTCGTGTTGCACCCCTCCTTTTTCCCTTTTGAATCGTGAATTGCATCAGCAATTCTGCTCGACGGCTGCGGAGCGAGCGATCCCTGCGCTTCGGGCTACTTTTCGGGGTTCATCGGTGCGCGCGATGAGAAAAAGTGCTTCGTATTTTAGAACCGTCTTCGTCTCGCCTTCGTAACGGCGCCCCGATCGGTGTAATCCGACCACCGGGCGTAAAGTTATGCCTCCTGCGGCGAACGACTGCGCTCCTCCGACGTCGGGCGCGTTCCCTCCGAACATCTGCCTCGGAGTTCGTGACGTGCATTGGAACGGCACGTGAGGGTCCTGAATGCACGTCGGACGATACAGAAGTGGACGAGAGGGGACGGAAAGCACGCGGCATGAACAGATCTCCGTCGACGTCCCCTATGACTAGGATACCGCGGTTTTGTCATACGGGTGCGATCATACCAGCACAAATGCACCGGATCCCATCAGAACTCCGAAGTTAAGCCTGCTTGGGCGAGAGTAGTACTAGGATGGGTGACCTCCTGGGAAGTCTTCGTGTTGTACCCCTCCTTTTTCCTTTTTGAATCGTGAATTGCATCAGCAATTCTGCTCGACGGTTGGGGAGCGAGCGATCCCTGCGCTTCGGGCTACTTTTCGGGGTTCATCGGTGCGCGCGTTGAGAAAAAGTGCTCCGTATTTTAGAACCGTCTTCGTCTCGCCTTCGTAACGGCGCCCCGATCGGTGTAATCCGACCACCGGGCGTAAAGTTATGCCTCCTGCGGCGAACGGCTGCGCTCCTCCGACGTCGGGCGCGTTCCCTCCGAACATCTGCCTCGGAGTTCGTACCGTGCATAGGAACGGCACGTGAGGGTCCTGAAGGCACGTCGGACGATACAGAAGTGGACGAGAGGGGACGGAAAGCACGCGGCATGAACAGATCACCGTCGACGTCCCATATGACTAGGATACCGCGGTTTTTTCATACGGGTGCGATCATACCAGCACAAATGCATCGGATTCCATCAGAACTCCGAAGTTAAGCTTGCTTGGGCGAGAGTAGTACTAGGATGGTTGACCTCCTGGGAAGTCTTCGTGTTGCACCCCTCCTTTTTCCCTTTTGAATCGTGAATTGCATCAGCAATTCTGCTCGACGGCTGGGGAGCGAGCGATCCCTGCGCTACGGGCTACTTTTCGGTGTTCATCGGGGCGCGCGATGAGAAAAAGTGCTGTGTATTTTAGAACCGTCTTCGTCTCGCCTTCGTAACGGCGCCCCGATCGGTGTAATCCGACCATCGGGCGTAAAGTTATGCCTCCTGCGGCGAACGACTGCGCTCCTCCGACGTCGGGCGCGTTCCCTCCGAACATCTGCCTCGGAGTTCGTGACGTGCATAGGAACGGCACGCGAGGGTCCTGAAGGCACGTCGGACGATACAGAATTGGACGAGAGGGGACGGAAAGCACGCGGCATGAACAGATCTCCGTCGACGTCCCATATGAGTAGGATACCGAGGTTTTGTCATACGGGTGCGATCATACCAGCACAAATGCACCGGATCCCATCAGAACTCCGAAGTTAAGCCTGGTTGGGCGAGAGTAGTACTAGGATGGGTGACCTCCTGGGAAGTCTTCGTGTTGCACCCCTCCTTTTGCCTTTTTGAATCGTGAATTGCATCAGCAATTCTGCTCGACGGCTGCGGAGCGAGCGATCCCTGCGCTACGGGCTACTTTTCGGGGTTCATCGGTGCGCGCGATGAGAAAAAGTGCTCCGTATTTTAGAACCGTCTTTGTCTCGCCTTCGTAACGGCGCCCCGATCGGTGTAATCCGACCACCGGGCGTAAAGTTATGCCTCCTGCGGCGAACTGCTGCGCTCCTCCGACGTCGGGCGCGTTCCCTCCGAACATCTGCCTCGGAGTTCGTGTCGTGCATTGGAACGGCACGTGAGGGTCCTGAAGGCACGTCGGACGATACAGAAGTGGACGAGAGGGGACGGAAAGCACGCGGCATGAATAGATCACCGTCGACGTCCCCTATGACTAGGATACCGCGGTTTTGTCATACGGGTGCGATCATACCAGTACAAATGCACCGGATCCCATCAGAACTCCGAAGTTAAGCTTGCTTGGGCGAGAGTAGTACTAGGATGGTTGACCTCCTGGGAAGTCTTCGTGTTGCACCCCTCCTTTTTCCCTTTTGAATCGTGAATTGCATCAGCAATTCTGCTCGACGGCTGCGGAGCGAGCGATCCCTGCGCTTCGGGCTACTTTTCGGGGTTCATCGGTGCGCGCGATGAGAAAAAGTGCTTCGTATTTTAGAACCGTCTTCGTCTCGCCTTCGTAACGGCGCCCCGATCGGTGTAATCCGACCACCGGGCGTAAAGTTATGCCTCCTGCGGCGAACGACTGCGCTCCTCCGACGTCGGGCGCGTTCCCTCCGAACATCTGCCTCGGAGTTCGTGACGTGCATTGGAACGGCACGTGAGGGTCCTGAATGCACGTCGGACGATACAGAAGTGGACGAGAGGGGACGGAAAGCACGCGGCATGAACAGATCTCCGTCGACGTCCCCTATGACTAGGATACCGCGGTTTTGTCATACGGGTGCGATCATACCAGCACAAATGCACCGGATCCCATCAGAACTCCGAAGTTAAGCCTGCTTGGGCGAGAGTAGTACTAGGATGGGTGACCTCCTGGGAAGTCTTCGTGTTGTACCCCTCCTTTTTCCTTTTTGAATCGTGAATTGCATCAGCAATTCTGCTCGACGGTTGGGGAGCGAGCGATCCCTGCGCTTCGGGCTACTTTTCGGGGTTCATCGGTGCGCGCGTTGAGAAAAAGTGCTCCGTATTTTAGAACCGTCTTCGTCTCGCCTTCGTAACGGCGCCCCGATCGGTGTAATCCGACCACCGGGCGTAAAGTTATGCCTCCTGCGGCGAACGGCTGCGCTCCTCCGACGTCGGGCGCGTTCCCTCCGAAAATCTACCTCGGAGTTCGTGCCGTGCATAGGAACTGCACGTGAGGGTCCTGAAGGCACGTCGGACGATACAGAAGTGGACGAGAGGGGACGGAAAGCACGCGGCATGAATAGATCACCGTCGACGTCCCCTATGACTAGGATACCGCGGTTTTGTCATACGGGTGCGATCATACCAGTACAAATGCACCGGATCCCATCAGAACTCCGAAGATAAGCTTGCTTGGGCGAGAGTAGTACTAGGATGGGTGACCTCCTGGGAAGTCTTCGTGTTGCACCCCTCCTTTTTCCTTTATGAATCGTGAATTGCATCAGCAATTCTACTCGACGGCTGGGGAACGAGCGATCCCTGCGCTTCGGGCTACTTTTCGGGGTTCATCGGTGCGCGCGATGAGAAAATGTGCTCTGTATTTTAGAACCGTCTTCGTCTCGCCTTCGTAACGGCGCCCCGATCGGTGTAATCCGACCACCGGGCGTAAAGTTATGCCTCCTGCGGCGAACGGCTGCGCTCCTCCGACGTCGGGCGCGTTCCCTCCGAACATCTGCCTCGGAGTTCGTGTCGTGCATTGGAACGGCACGTGAGGGTCCTGAAGGCACGTCGGACGATACAGAAGTGGACGAGAGGGGACGGAAAGCACGCGGCATGAACAGATCACCGTCGACGTCCCCTATGACTAGGATACCGCGGTTTTGTCATACGGGTGCGATCATATCAGTACAAATGCACCGGATCCCATCAGAACTCCGAAGTTAAGCTTGCTTGGGCGAGAGTAGTACTAGGATGGGTGACCTCCTGGGAAGTCTTCGTGTTGCACCCCTCCTTTTTCCCTTTTGAATCGTGAATTGCATCAGCAATTCTGCTCGACGGCTGGGGAGCAAGCGATCCCTGCGCTACGGGCTACTTTTCGGTGTTCATCGGTGCGCGCGATGAGAAAAAGTGCTCTGTATTTTAGAACCGTCTTCGTCTCGCCTTCGTAACGGCGTCCCGATCGGTGTAATCCGACCACCGGGCGTAAAGTTATGCCTCCTGCGGCGAACGACTGCGCTCCTCCGACGTCGGGCGCGTTCCCTCCGAACATCTGCCTCGGAGTTCGTGACGTGCATAGGAACGGCACGTGAGGGTCCTGAAGGCACGTCGGACGATACAGAATTGGACGAGAGGGGACGAAAGCACGCGGCATGAACAGATCTCCGTCGACGTCCCATATGAGTAGGATACCGCGGTTTTGTCATACGGGTGCGATCATACCAGTACAAATGCACCGGATCCCATCAGAACTCCGAAGATAAGCTTGCTTGGGCGAGAGTAGTACTAGGATGGGTGACCTCCTGGGAAGTCTTCGTGTTGCACCCCTCCTTTTTCCTTTATGAATCGTGAATTGCATCAGCAATTCTACTCGACGGCTGGGGAACGAGCGATCCCTGCGCTTCGGGCTACTTTTCGGGGTTCATCGGTGCGCGCGATGAAAAAATGTGCTCTGTATTTTAGAACCGTCTTCGTCTCGCCTTCGTAACGGCGCCCCGATCGGTGTAATCCGACCACCGGGCGTAAAGTTATGCCTCCTGCGGCGAACTGCTGCCTCCTCCGACGTCGGGCGCGTTCCCTCCGAACATCTGCCTCGGAGTTCGTGTCGTGCATTGGAACGGCACGTGAGGGTCCTGAAGGCACGTCGGACGATACAGAAGTGGACGAGAGGGGACGGAAAGCACGCGGCATGAATAGATCACCGTCGACGTCCCCTATGACTAGGATACCGCGGTTTTGTCATACGGGTGCGATCATACCAGTACAAATGCACCGGATCCCATCAGAACTCCGAAGTTAAGCTTGCTTGGGCGAGAGTAGTACTAGGATGGTTGACCTCCTGGGAAGTCTTCGTGTTGCACCCCTCCTTTTTCCCTTTTGAATCGTGAATTGCATCAGCAATTCTGCTCGACGGCTGCGGAGCGAGCGATCCCTGCGCTTCGGGCTACTTTTCGGGGTTCATCGGTGCGCGCGATGAGAAAAAGTGCTTCGTATTTTAGAACCGTCTTCGTCTCGCCTTCGTAACGGCGCCCCGATCGGTGTAATCCGACCACCGGGCGTAAAGTTATGCCTCCTGCGGCGAACGGCTGCGCTCCTCCGACGTCGGGCGCGTTCCCTCCGAAAATCTACCTCGGAGTTCGTGCCGTGCATAGGAACTGCACGTGAGGGTCCTGAAGGCACGTCGGACGATACAGAAGTGGACGAGAGGGGACGGAAAGCACGCGGCATGAATAGATCACCGTCGACGTCCCCTATGACTAGGATACCGCGGTTTTGTCATACGGGTGCGATCATACCAGTACAAATGCACCGGATCCCATCAGAACTCCGAAGATAAGCTTGCTTGGGCGAGAGTAGTACTAGGATGGGTGACCTCCTGGGAAGTCTTCGTGTTGCACCCCTCCTTTTTCCTTTATGAATCGTGAATTGCATCAGCAATTCTACTCGACGGCTGGGGAACGAGCGATCCCTGCGCTTCGGGCTACTTTTCGGGGTTCATCGGTGCGCGCGATGAGAAAATGTGCTCTGTATTTTAGAACCGTCTTCGTCTCGCCTTCGTAACGGCGCCCCGATCGGTGTAATCCGACCACCGGGCGTAAAGTTATGCCTCCTGCGGCGAACGGCTGCGCTCCTCCGACGTCGGGCGCGTTCCCTCCGAACATCTGCCTCGGAGTTCGTGTCGTGCATTGGAACGGCACGTGAGGGTCCTGAAGGCACGTCGGACGATACAGAAGTGGACGAGAGGGGACGGAAAGCACGCGGCATGAACAGATCACCGTCGACGTCCCCTATGACTAGGATACCGCGGTTTTGTCATACGGGTGCGATCATATCAGTACAAATGCACCGGATCCCATCAGAACTCCGAAGTTAAGCTTGCTTGGGCGAGAGTAGTACTAGGATGGGTGACCTCCTGGGAAGTCTTCGTGTTGCACCCCTCTTTTTTCCCTTTTGAATCGTGAATTGCATCAGCAATTCTGCTCGACGGCTGGGGAGCAAGCGATCCCTGCGCTACGGGCTACTTTTCGGTGTTCATCGGTGCGCGCGATGAGAAAAAGTGCTCTGTATTTTAGAACCGTCTTCGTCTCGCCTTCGTAACGGCGTCCCGATCGGTGTAATCCGACCACCGGGCGTAAAGTTATGCCTCCTGCGGCGAACGACTGCGCTCCTCCGACGTCGGGCGCGTTCCCTCCGAACATCTGCCTCGGAGTTCGTGACGTGCATAGGAACGGCACGTGAGGGTCCTGAAGGCACGTCGGACGATACAGAATTGGACGAGAGGGGACGAAAGCACGCGGCATGAACAGATCTCCGTCGACGTCCCATATGAGTAGGATACCGCGGTTTTGTCATACGGGTGCGATCATACCAGTACAAATGCACCGGATCCCATCAGAACTCCGAAGATAAGCTTGCTTGGGCGAGAGTAGTACTAGGATGGGTGACCTCCTGGGAAGTCTTCGTGTTGCACCCCTCCTTTTTCCTTTATGAATCGTGAATTGCATCAGCAATTCTACTCGACGGCTGGGGAACGAGCGATCCCTGCGCTTCGGGCTACTTTTCGGGGTTCATCGGTGCGCGCGATGAAAAAATGTGCTCTGTATTTTAGAACCGTCTTCGTCTCGCCTTCGTAACGGCGCCCCGATCGGTGTAATCCGACCACCGGGCGTAAAGTTATGCCTCCTGCGGCGAACTGCTGCCTCCTCCGACGTCGGGCGCGTTCCCTCCGAACATCTGCCTCGGAGTTCGTGTCGTGCATTGGAACGGCACGTGAGGGTCCTGAAGGCACGTCGGACGATACAGAAGTGGACGAGAGGGGACGGAAAGCACGCGGCATGAATAGATCACCGTCGACGTCCCCTATGACTAGGATACCGCGGTTTTGTCATACGGGTGCGATCATACCAGTACAAATGCACCGGATCCCATCAGAACTCCGAAGTTAAGCTTGCTTGGGCGAGAGTAGTACTAGGATGGTTGACCTCCTGGGAAGTCTTCGTGTTGCACCCCTCCTTTTTCCCTTTTGAATCGTGAATTGCATCAGCAATTCTGCTCGACGGCTGCGGAGCGAGCGATCCCTGCGCTTCGGGCTACTTTTCGGGGTTCATCGGTGCGCGCGATGAGAAAAAGTGCTTCGTATTTTAGAACCGTCTTCGTCTCGCCTTCGTAACGGCGCCCCGATCGGTGTAATCCGACCACCGGGCGTAAAGTTATGCCTCCTGCGGCGAACGACTGCGCTCCTCCGACGTCGGGCGCGTTCCCTCCGAACATCTGCCTCGGAGTTCGTGACGTGCATTGGAACGGCACGTGAGGGTCCTGAATGCACGTCGGACGATACAGAAGTGGACGAGAGGGGACGGAAAGCACGCGGCATGAACAGATCTTCGTCGACGTCCCCTATGACTAGGATACCGCGGTTTTGTCATACGGGTGCGATCATACCAGCACAAATGCACCGGATCCCATCAGAACTCCGAAGTTAAGCCTGCTTGGGCGAGAGTAGTACTAGGATGGGTGACCTCCTGGGAAGTCTTCACCACCGGGCGTAAAGTTATGCCTCCTGCGGCGAACGGCTGCGCTCCTCCGACGTCGGGCGCGTTCCCTCCGAACATCTACCTCGGAGTTCGTGCCGTGCATAGGAACTGCACGTGAGGGTCCTGAAGGCACGTCGAAGATACAGAAGTGGACGAGAGGGGACGGAAAGCACGCGGCATGAATAGATCACCGTCGACGTCCCCTATGACTAGGATACCGCGGTTTTGTCATACGGGTGCGATCATACCAGTACAAATGCACCGGATCCCATCAGAACTCCGAAGATAAGCTTGCTTGGGCGAGAGTAGTACTAGGATGGGTGACCTCCTGGGAAGTCTTCGTGTTGCACCCCTCCTTTTTCCTTTATGAATCGTGAATTGCATCAGCAATTCTACTCGACGGCTGGGGAACGAGCGATCCCTGCGCTTCGGGCTACTTTTCGGGGTTCATCGGTGCGCGCGATGAGAAAATGTGCTCTGTATTTTAGAACCGTCTTCGTCTCGCCTTCGTAACGGCGCCCCGATCGGTGTAATCCGACCACCGGGCGTAAAGTTATGCCTCCTGCGGCGAACGGTTGCGCTCCTCCGACGTCGGGCGCGTTCCCTCCGAACATCTGCCTCGGAGTTCGTGCCGTGCATTGGAACGGCACGTGAGGGTCCTGAAGGCACATCGGACGATACAGAAGTGGACGAGAGGGGACGGAAAGCACGCGGCATGAACAGATCACCGTCGACGTCCCATATGACTAGGATACCGCGGTTTTGTCATACGGGTGCGATCATACCAGCACAAATGCACCGGATCCCATCAGAACTCCGAAGATAAGCCTGCTTGGGCGAGAGTAGTACTAGGATGGGTGACCTCCTGGGAAGTCTTCGTGTTGCACCCCTCCTTTTGTCTTTTTGAATCGTGAATTGCATCAGCAATTCTGCTCGACGGCTGGGGAGCGAACGATCCCTGCGCTTCGGGCTACTTTTCGGGGTTCATCGGTGCGCGCGTTGAGAAAAAGTGCTCCGTATTTTAGAACCGTCTTCGTCTCGCCTTAGTAACGACGCCCCGATCGATGTAATCCGACCACCGGGCGTAAAGTTATGCCTCCTGCGGCGAACGACTGCGCTCCTCCGACGTCGGGCGCGTTCCCTCCGAACATCTGCCTCGGAGTTCGTGACGTGCATTGGAACGGCACGTGAGGGTCCTGAATGCACGTCGGACGATACAGAAGTGGACGAGAGGGGACGGAAAGCACGCGGCATGAATAGATCACCGTCGACGTCCCCTATGACTAGGATACCGCGGTTTTGTCATACGGGTGCGATCATACCAGTACAAATGCACCGGATCCCATCAGAACTCCGAAGATAAGCTTGCTTGGGCGAGAGTAGTACTAGGATGGGTGACCTCCTGGGAAGTCTTCGTGTTGCACCCCTCCTTTTTCCTTTATGAATCGTGAATTGCATCAGCAATTCTACTCGACGGCTGGGGAACGAGCGATCCCTGCGCTTCGGGCTACTTTTCGGGGTTCATCGGTGCGCGCGATGAGAAAATGTGCTCTGTATTTTAGAACCGTCTTCGTCTCGCCTTCGTAACAGCGCCCCGATCGGTGTAATCCGACCACCGGGCGTAAAGTTATGCCTCCTGCGGCGAACGGCTGCGCTCCTCCGACGTCGGGCGCGTTCCCTCCGAACATCTGCCTCGGAGTTCGTGTCGTGCATTGGAACGGCACGTGAGGGTCCTGAAGGCACGTCGGACGATATAGAAGTGGACGAGAGGGGACGGAAAGCACGCGGCATGAACAGATCACCGTCGACGTCCCCTATGACTAGGATACCGCGGTTTTGTCATACGGGTGCGATCATATCAGTACAAATGCACCGGATCCCATCAGAACTCCGAAGTTAAGCTTGCTTGGGCGAGAGTAGTACTAGGATGGGTGACCTCCTGGGAAGTCTTCGTGTTGCACCCCTCCTTTTTCCCTTTTGAATCGTGAATTGCATCAGCAATTCTGCTCGACGGCTGGGGAGCAAGCGATCCCTGCGCTACGGGCTACTTTTCGGTGTTCATCGGTGCGCGCGATGAGAAAAAGTGCTCTGTATTTTAGAACCGTCTTCGTCTCGCCTTCGTAACGGCGTCCCGATCGGTGTAATCCGACCACCGGGCGTAAAGTTATGCCTCCTGCGGCGAACGACTGCGCTCCTCCGACGTCGGGCGCGTTCCCTCCGAACATCTGCCTCGGAGTTCGTGACGTGCATAGGAACGGCACGTGAGGGTCCTGAAGGCACGTCGGACGATACAGAATTGGACGAGAGGGGACGAAAGCACGCGGCATGAACAGATCTCCGTCGACGTCCCATATGAGTAGGATACCGCGGTTTTGTCATACGGGTGCGATCATACCAGCACAAATGCACCGGATCCCATCAGAACTCCGAAGTTAAGCCTGCTTGGGCGAGAGTAGTACTAGGATGGGTGACCTCCTGGGAAGTCTTCGTGTTGCACCCCTCCTTTTGCCTTTTTGAATCGTGAATTGCATCAGCAATTCTGCTCGACGGCTGCGGAGCGAGCGATCCCTGCGCTACGGGCTACTTTTCGGTGTTCATCGGTGCGCGCGATCAGAAAAAGTGCTTTGTATTTTAGAACCGTCTTCGTCTCGCCTTCGTAACGGCACCCCGATCGGTGTAATCCGACCACCGAGCGTAAAGTTATGCCTCCTGCGGCGAACGGCTGCGCTCCTCCGACGTCGGGCGCGTTCCCTCCGAACATCTGCCTCGGAGTTCGTGACGTGCATAGGAACGACACGTGAGGGTCCTGAAGGCACGTCGGACGATACAGAAGTGGACGAGAGGGGACGGAAAGCACGCGGCATGAACAGATCACCGTCGACGTCCCATATGACTAGGATACCGCGGTTTTGTCATACGGGTGCGATCATACCAGCACAAATGCACCGGATCCCATCAGAACTCCGAAGATAAGCCTGCTTGGGCGAGAGTAGTACTAGGATGGGTGACCTCCTGGGAAGTCTTCGTGTTGCACCCCTCCTTTTGTCTTTTTGAATCGTGAATTGCATCAGCAATTCTGCTCGACGGCTGGGGAGCGAGCGATCCCTGCGCTTCGGGCTACTTTTCGGGGTTCATCGGTGCGCGCGGTGAGAAAAAGTGCTTCGTATTTTAGAACCGTCTTTGTCTCGCCTTCGTAACGGCGCCCCAATCGGTGTAATCCGACCACCGGGCGTAAAGTTATGCCTCCTGCGGCGAACGGCTGCGCTCCTCCGACGTCGGGCGCGTTCCCTCCGAACATCTGCCTCGGAGTTCGTGTCGTGCATTGGAACGGCACGTGAGGGTCCTGAAGGCACGTCGGACGATACAGAAGTGGACGAGAGGGGACGGAAAGCACGCGACATGAACAGATCACCGTCGACGTCCCCTATGACTAGGATACCGCGGTTTTGTCATACGGGTGCGATCATACCAGTACAAATGCACCGGATCCCATCAGAACTCCAAAGTTAAGCTTGCTTGGGCGAGAGTAGTACTAGGATGGGTGACCTCCTGGGAAGTCTTCGTGTTGCACCCCTCCTTTTTCCCTTTTGAATCGTGAATTGCATCAGCAATTATGCTCGACGGCTGGGGAGCAAGCGATCCCTGCGCTACGGGCTACTTTTCGGTGTTCATCGGTGCGCGCGATGAGAAAAAGTGTTCTGTATTTTAGAACCGTCTTCGTCTCGCCTTCGTAACGGCGCCCCGATCGGTGTAATCCGACCACCGGGCGTAAAGTTATGCCTCCTGCGGCGAACGACTGCGCTCCTCCGACGTCGGGCGCGTTCCCTCCGAACATCTGCCTCGGAGTTCGTGACGTGCATAGGAACGGCACGTGAGGGTCCTGAAGGCACGTCGGACGATACAGAATTGGACGAGAGGGGACGGAAAGCACGCGGCATGAACAGATCTCCGTCGACGTCCCATATGAGTAGGATACCGCGGTTTTGTCATACGGGTGCGATCATACCAGCACAAATGCACCGGATCCCATCAGAACTACGAAGTTAAGCCTGCTTGGGCGAGAGTAGTACTAGGATGGGTGACCTCCTGGGAAGTCTTCGTGTTGCATCCCTCCTTTTGCCTTTTTGAATCGTGAATTGCATCAGCAATTCTGCTCGACGGCTGCGGAGCGAGCGATCCCTGCGCTACGGGCTACTTTTCGGTGTTCATCGGTGCGCGCGATGAGAAAAAGTGCTTCGTATTTTAGAACCGTCTTCGTCTCGCCTTCGTAACGGCACCCCGATCGGTGTAATCCGACCACCGAGCGTAAAGTTATGCCTCCTGCGGCGAACGGCTGCGCTCCTCCGACGTCGGGCGCGTTCCCTCCGAACATCTGCCTCGGAGTTCGTGACGTGCATAGGAACGGCACGTGAGGGTCCTGAAGGCACGTCGGACGATACAGAAGTGGACGAGAGGGGACGGAAAGCACGCGGCATGAACAGATCACCGTCGACGTCCCATATGACTAGGATACCGCGGTTTTGTCATACGGGTGCGATCATACCAGCACAAATGCACCGGATCCCATCAGAACACCGAAGATAAGCCTGCTTGGGCGAGAGTAGTACTAGGATGGGTGACCTCCTGGGAAGTCTTCGTGTTGCACCCCTCCTTTTGTCTTTTTGAATCGTGAATTGCATCAGCAATTCTGCTCGACGGCTGGGGAGCGAGCGATCCCTGCGCTTCGGGCTACTTTTCGGGGTTCATCGGTGCACGCGGTGAGAAAAAGTGCTTCGTATTTTAGAACCGTCTTCGTCTCGCCTTCGTAACGGCGCCCAGATCGGTGTAATCCGACCACCGAGCGTAAAGTTATGCCTCCTGCGGCGAACGGCTGCGCTCCTCCGACGTCGGGCGCGTTCCCTCCGAACATTTGCCTCGGAGTTCGTGACGTGCATAGGAACGGCACGTGAGGGTCCTGAAGGCACGTCGGACGATACAGAAGTGGACGAGAGGGGACGGAAAGCACGCGACATGAACAGATCACCGTCGACGTCCCCTATGACTAGGATACCGCGGTTTTGTCATACGGGTGCGATCATACCAGTACAAATGCACCGGATCCCATCAGAACTCCGAAGTTAAGCTTGCTTGGGCGAGAGTAGTACTAGGATGGGTGACCTCCTGGGAAGTCTTCGTGTTGCACCCCTCCTTTTTCCCTTTTGAATCGTGAATTGCATCAGCAATTCTGCTCGACGGCTGGGGAGCGAGCGATCCCTGCGCTACGGGCTACTTTTCGGTGTTCATCGGTGCGCGCGATGAGAAAAAGTGCTCTGTATTTTAGAACCGTCTTCGTCTCGCCTTCGTAACGGCGCCCCGATCGGTGTAATCCGACCACCGGGCGTAAAGTTATGCCTCCTGCGGCGAACGACTGCGCTCCTCCGACGTCGGGCGCGTTCCCTCCGAACATCTGCCTCGGAGTTCGTGACGTGCATAGGAACGGCACGTGAGGGTCCTGAAGGCACGTCGGACGATACAGAATTGGACGAGAGGGGACGAAAGCACGCGGCATGAACAGATCTCCGTCGACGTCCCATATGAGTAGGATACCGCGGTTTTGTCATACGGGTGCGATCATACCAGCACAAATGCACCGGATCCCATCAGAACTCCGAAGTTAAGCCTGCTTGGGCGAGATTAGTACTAGGATGGGTGACCTCCTCGGAAGTCTTCGTGTTGCACCCCTCCTTTTGCCTTTTTGAATCGTGAATTGCATCAGCAATTCTGCTCGACGGCTGCGGAGCGAGCGATCCCTGCGCTACGGGCTACTTTTCGGTGTTCATCGGTGCGCGCGATGAGAAAAAGTGCTCTGTATTTTAGAACCGTCTTCGTCTCGCCTTCGTAACGGCGCCCCGATCGGTGTAATCCGACCACCGGGCGTAAAGTTATGCATCCTGCGGCGAACGACTGCGCTCCTCCGACGTCGGGCGCGTTCCCTCCGAACATCTGCCTCGGAGTTCGTGACGTGCATAGGAACGGCACGTGAGGGTCCTGAAGGCACGTCGGACGATACAGAATTGGACGAGAGGGGACGGAAAGCACGCGGCATGAACAGATCTCCGTCGACGTCCCATATGAGTAGGAAACCGCGGTTTTGTCATACGGGTGCGATCATACCAGCACAAATGCACCGGATCCCATTAGAACTCCGAAGTTAAGCCTGCTTGGGCGAGAGTAGTACTAGGATGGGTGACCTCCTGGGAAGTCTTCGTGTTGCACCCCTCCTTTTGCCTTTTTGAATCGTGAATTGCATCAGCAATTCTGCTCGACGGCTGCGGAGCGAGCGATCCCTGCGCTACGGGCTACTTTTCGGTGTTCATCGGTGCGCGCGATGAGAAAAAGTGCTTCGTATTTTAGAACCGTCTTCGTCTCGCCTTCGTAACGGCACCCCGATCGGTGTAATCCGACCACCGAGCGTAAAGTTATGCCTCCTGCGGCGAACGGCTGCGCACCTCCGACGTCGGGCGCGTTCCCTCCGAACATCTGCCTCGGAGTTCGTGACGTGCATAGGAACGGCACGTGAGGGTCCTGAAGGCACGTCGGACGATACAGAAGTGGACGAGAGGGGACGGAAAGCACGCGGCATGAACAGATCACCGTCGACGTCCCATATGACTAGGATACCGCGGTTTTGTCATACGGGTGCGATCATACCAGCACAAATGCACCGGATCCCATCAGAACACCGAAGATAAGCCTGCTTGGGCGAGAGTAGTACTAGGATGGG
This sequence comes from Thalia dealbata, assembly GCA_030544415.1. Taxonomy (NCBI): domain Eukaryota; kingdom Viridiplantae; phylum Streptophyta; class Magnoliopsida; order Zingiberales; family Marantaceae; genus Thalia; species Thalia dealbata. The sequence continues at coordinate 20,722,501 of CM060455.1, forward strand.
TGACCTCCTGGGAAGTCTTCGTGTTGCACCCCTCCTTTTGTCTTTTTGAATCGTGAATTGCATCAGCAATTCTGCTCGACGGCTGGGGAGCGAGCGATCCCTGCGCTTCGGGCTACTTTTCGGGGTTCATCGGTGCGCGCGGTGAGAAAAAGTGCTTCGTATTTTAGAACCGTCTTCGTCTCGCCTTCGTAACGGCGCCCCGATCGGTGTAATCCGACCACCGAGCGTAAAGTTATGCCTCCTGCGGCGAACGGCTGCGCTCCTCCGACGTCGGGCGCGTTCCCTCCGAACATCTGCCTCGGAGTTCGTGACGTGCATAGGAACGGCACGTGAGGGTCCTGAAGGCACGTCGGACGATACAGAAGTGGACGAGAGGGGACGGAAAGCACGCGACATGAACAGATCACCGTCGACGTCCCCTATGACTAGGATACCGCGGTTTTGTCATACGGGTGCGATCATACCAGTACAAATGCACCGGATCCCATCAGAACTCCGAAGTTAAGCTTGCTTGGGCGAGAGTAGTACTAGGATGGGTGACCTCCTGGGAAGTCTTCGTGTTGCACCCCTCCTTTTTCCCTTTTGAATCGTGAATTGCATCAGCAATTCAGCTCGACGGCTGGGGAGCGAGCGATCCCTGCGCTACGGGCTACTTTTCGGTGTTCATCGGTGCGCGCGATGAGAAAAAGTGCTCTGTATTTTAGAACCGTCTTCGTCTCGCCTTCGTAACGGCGCCCCGATCGGTGTAATCCGACCACCGGGCGTAAAGTTATGCCTCCTGCGGCGAACGACTGCGCTCCTCCGACGTCGGGCGCGTTCCCTCCGAACATCTGCCTCGGAGTTCGTGACGTGCATAGGAACGGCACGTGAGGGTCCTGAAGGCACGTCGGACGATACAGAATTGGACGAGAGGGGACGAAAGCACGCGGCATGAACAGATCTCCGTCGACGTCCCATATGAGTAGGATACCGCGGTTTTGTCATACGGGTGCGATCATACCAGCACAAATGCACCGGATCCCATCAGAACTCCGAAGTTAAGCCTGCTTGGGCGAGATTAGTACTAGGATGGGTGACCTCCTCGGAAGTCTTCGTGTTGCACCCCTCCTTTTGCCTTTTTGAATCGTGAATTGCATCAGCAATTCTGCTCGACGGCTGCGGAGCGAGCTATCCCTGCGCTACGGGCTACTTTTCGGTGTTCATCGGTGCGCGCGATGAGAAAAAGTGCTCTGTATTTTAGAACCGCTTCGTCTCGCCTTCGTAACGGCGCCCCGATCGGTGTAATCCGACCACCGGGCGTAAAGTTATGCATCCTGCGGCGAACGACTGCGCTCCTCCGACGTCGGGCGCGTTCCCTCCGAACATCTGCCTCGGAGTTCGTGACGTGCATAGGAACGGCACGTGAGGGTCCTGAAGGCACGTCGGACGATACAGAATTGGACGAGAGGGGACGGAAAGCACGCGGCATGAACAGATCTCCGTCGACGTCCCATATGAGTAGGAAACCGCGGTTTTGTCATACGGGTGCGATCATACCAGCACAAATGCACCGGATCCCATCAGAACTCCGAAGTTAAGCCTGCTTGGGCGAGAGTAGTACTAGGATGGGTGACCTCCTGGGAAGTCTTCGTGTTGCACCCCTCCTTTTGCCTTTTTGAATCGTGAATTGCATCAGCAATTCTGCTCGACGGCTGCGGAGCGAGCGATCCCTGCGCTACGGGCTACTTTTCGGTGTTCATCGGTGCGCGCGATGAGAAAAAGTGCTTCGTATTTTAGAACCGTCTTCGTCTCGCCTTCGTAACGGCACCCCGATCGGTGTAATCCGACCACCGAGCGTAAAGTTATGCCTCCTGCGGCGAACGGCTGCGCACCTCCGACGTCGGGCGCGTTCCCTCCGAACATCTGCCTCGGAGTTCGTGACGTGCATAGGAACGGCACGTGAGGGTCCTGAAGGCACGTCGGACGATACAGAAGTGGACGAGAGGGGACGGAAAGCACGCGGCATGAACAGATCACCGTCGACGTCCCATATGACTAGGATACCGCAGTTTTGTCATACGGGTGCGATCATACCAGCACAAATGCACCGGATCCCATCAGAACTCCGAAGATAAGCCTGCATGGGCGAGAGTAGTACTAGGATGGGTGACCTCCTGGGAAGTCTTCGTGTTGCACCCCTCCTTTTGTCTTTTTGAATCGTGAATTGCATCAGCAATTCTGCTCGACGGTTGGGGAGCGAGCGATCCCTGCGCTTCGGGCTACTTTTCGGGGTTCATCGGTGCGCGCGGTGAGAAAAAGTGCTTCGTATTTTAGAACCGTCTTCGTCTCGCCTTCGTAACGGCGCCCAGATCGGTGTAATCCGACCACCGAGCGTAAAGTTATGCCTCCTGCGGCGAACGGCTGCGCTCCTCCGACGTCGGGCGCGTTCCCTCCGAACATCTGCCTCGGAGTTCGTGACGTGCATAGGAACGGCACGTGAGGGTCCTGAAGGCACGTCGGACGATACAGAAGTTGACGATAGGGGACGGAAAGCACGCGGCATGAACAGATCACCGTCGACGTCCCCTATGACTAGGATACCGCGGTTTTGTCATACGGGTGCGATCATACCAGTACAAATGCACCGGATCCCATCAGAACTCCGAAGTTAAGCTTGCTTGGGCGAGAGTAGTACTAGGATGGGTGACCTCCTGGGAAGTCTTCGTGTTGCACCCCTCCTTTTTCCCTTTTGAATCGTGAATTGCATCAGCAATTCTGCTCGACGGCTGGGGAGCGAGCGATCCCTGCGCTACGGGCTACTTTTCGGTGTTCATCGGTGCGCGCGATGAGAAAAAGTGCTCTGTATTTTAGAACCATCTTCGTCTCGCCTTCGTAACGGCGCCCCGATCGGTGTAATCCGACCACCGGGCGTAAAGTTATGCCTCCTGCGGCGAACGGCTGCGCTCCTCCGACGTCGGGCGCGTTCCCTCCGAACATCTGCCTCGGAGTTCGTGACGTGCATAGGAACGGCACGTGAGGGTCCTGAAGGCACGTCGGACGATACAGAAGTGGACGAGAGGGGACGGAAAGCACGCGGCATGAACAGATCACCGTCGACGTCCCATATGACTAGGATACCGCGGTTTTGTCATACGGGTGCGATCATACCAGCACAAATGCACCGGATCCCATCAGAACACCGAAGATAAGCCTGCTTGGGCGAGAGTAGTACTAGGATGGGTGACCTCCTGGGAAGTCTTCGTGTTGCACCCCTCCTTTTGTCTTTTTGAATCGTGAATTGCATCAGCAATTCTGCTCGACGGCTGGGGAGCGAGCGATCCCTGCGCTTCGGGCTACTTTTCGGGGTTCATCGGTGCGCGCGGTGAGAAAAAGTGCTCTGTATTTTAGAACCGTCTTCGTCTCGCCTTCGTAACGGCGCCCCGATCGGTGTAATCCGACCACCGGGCGTAAAGTTATGCATCCTGCGGCGAACGACTGCGCTCCTCCGACGTCGGGCGCGTTCCCTCCGAACATCTGCCTCGGAGTTCGTGACGTGCATAGGAACGGCACGTGAGGGTCCTGAAGGCACGTCGGACGATACAGAATTGGACGAGAGGGGACGGAAAGCACGCGGCATGAACAGATCTCCGTCGACGTCCCATATGAGTAGGAAACCGCGGTTTTGTCATACGGGTGCGATTATACCAGCACAAATGCACCGGATCCCATCAGAACTCCGAAGTTAAGCTTGCTTGGGCGAGAGTAGTACTAGGATGGGTGACCTCCTGGGAAGTCTTCGTGTTGCACCCCTCCTTTTGCCTTTTTGAATCGTGAATTGCATCAGCAATTCTGCTCGACGGCTGCGGAGCGAGCGATCCCTGCGCTACGGGCTACTTTTCGGTGTTCATCGGTGCGCGCGATGAGAAAAAGTGCTTCGTATTTTAGAACCGTCTTCGTCTCGCCTTCGTAACGGCACCCCGATCGGTGTAATCCGACCACCGAGCGTAAAGTTATGCCTCCTGCGGCGAACGGCTGAGCACATCCGACGTCGGGCGCGTTCCCTCCGAACATCTGCCTCGGAGTTCGTGACGTGCATAGGAACGGCACGTGAGGGTCCTGAAGGCACGTCGGACGATACAGAAGTGGACGAGAGGGGACGGAAAGCACGCGGCATGAACAGATCACCGTCGACGTCCCATATGACTAGGATACCGCGGTTTTGTCATACGGGTGCGATCATACCAGCACAAATGCACCGGATCCCATCAGAACTCCGAAGATAAGCCTGCATGGGCGAGAGTAGTACTAGGATGGGTGACCTCCTGGGAAGTCTTCGTGTTGCACCCCTCCTTTTGTCTTTTTGAATCGTGAATTGCATCAGCAATTCTGCTCGACGGCTGCGGAGCGAGCGATCCCTGCGCTACGGGCTACTTTTCGGTGTTCATCGGTGCGCGCGATGAGAAAAAGTGCTCTGTATTTTAGAACCGTCTTCGTCTCGCCTTCGTAACGGCGCCCCGATCGGTGTAATCCGACCACCGGGCGTAAAGTTATGCCTCCTGCGGCGAACTGCTGCGCTCCTCCGACGTCGGGCGCGTTCCCTCCGAACATCTGCCTCGGAGTTCGTGTCGTGCATTGGAACGGCACGTGAGGGTCCTGAAGGCACGTCGGACGATACAGAAGTAGACGAGAGGGGACGGAAAGCACGCGGCATGAATAGATCACCGTCGACGTCCCCTATGACTAGGATACCGCGGTTTTGTCATACGGGTGCGATCATACCAGTACAAATGCACCGGATCCCATCAGAACTCCGAAGTTAAGCTTGCTTGGGCGAGAGTAGTACTAGGATGGTTGACCTCCTGGGAAGTCTTCGTGTTGCACCCCTCCTTTTTCCCTTTTGAATCGTGAATTGCATCAGCAATTCTGCTCGACGGCTGCGGAGCGAGCGATCCCTGCGCTTCGGGCTACTTTTCGGGGTTCATCGGTGCGCGCGATGAGAAAAAGTGCTTCGTATTTTAGAACCGTCTTCGTCTCGCCTTCGTAACGGCGCCCCGATCGGTGTAATCCGACCACCGGGCGTAAAGTTATGCCTCCTGCGGCGAACGACTGCGCTCCTCCGACGTCGGGCGCGTTCCCTCCGAACATCTGCCTCGGAGTTCGTGACGTGCATTGGAACGGCACGTGAGGGTCCTGAATGCACGTCGGACGATACAGAAGTGGACGAGAGGGGACGGAAAGCACGCGGCATGAACAGATCTCCGTCGACGTCCCCTATGACTAGGATACCGCGGTTTTGTCATACGGGTGCGATCATACCAGCACAAATGCACCGGATCCCATCAGAACTCCGAAGTTAAGCCTGCTTGGGCGAGAGTAGTACTAGGATGGGTGACCTCCTGGGAAGTCTTCGTGTTGTACCCCTCCTTTTTCCTTTTTGAATCGTGAATTGCATCAGCAATTCTGCTCGACGGTTGGGGAGCGAGCGATCCCTGCGCTTCGGGCTACTTTTCGGGGTTCATCGGTGCGCGCGTTGAGAAAAAGTGCTTCGTATTTTAGAACTGTCTTCGTCTCGCCTTCGTAACGGCGCCCCGATCGGTGTAATCCGACCACCGGGCGTAAAGTTATGCCTCCTGCGGCGAACGGCTGCGCTCCTCCAACGTCGGGCGCGTTCCCTCCGAACATCTACCTCGGAGTTCGTGCCGTGCATAGGAACTGCACGTGAGGGTCCTGAAGGCACGTCGGACGATACAGAAGTGGACGAGAGGGGACGGAAAGCACGCGGCATGAATAGATCACCGTCGACGTCCCCTATGACTAGGATACCGCGGTTTTGTCATACGGGTGCGATCATACCAGTACAAATGCACCGGATCCCATCAGAACTCCGAAGATAAGCTTGCTTGGGCGAGAGTAGTACTAGGATGGGTGACCTCCTGGGAAGTCTTCGTGTTGCACCCCTCCTTTTTCCTTTATGAATCGTGAATTGCATCAGCAATTCTACTCGACGGCTGGGGAACGAGCGATCCCTGCGCTTCGGGCTACTTTTCGGGGTTCATCGGTGCGCGCGATGAGAAAATGTGCTCTGTATTTTAGAACCGTCTTCGTCTCGCCTTCGTAACGGCGCCCCGATCGGTGTAATCCGACCACCGGGCGTAAAGTTATGCCTCCTGCGGCGAACGACTGCGCTCCTCCGACGTCGGGCGCGTTCCCTCCGAACATCTGCCTCGGAGTTCGTGTCGTGCATTGGAACGGCACGTGAGGGTCCTGAAGGCACGTCGGACGATACAGAAGTGGACGAGAGGGGACGGAAAGCACGCGGCATGAACAGATCACCGTCGACGTCCCCTATGACTAGGATACCGCGGTTTTGTCATACGGGTGCGATCATATCAGTACAAATGCACCGGATCCCATCAGAACTCCGAAGTTAAGCTTGCTTGGGCGAGAGTAGTACTAGGATGGGTGACCTCCTGGGAAGTCTTCGTGTTGCACCCCTCCTTTTTCCCTTTTGAATCGTGAATTGCATCAGCAATTCTGCTCGACGGCTGGGGAGCAAGCGATCCCTGCGCTACGGGCTACTTTTCGGTGTTCATCGGTGCGCGCGATGAGAAAAAGTGCTCTGTATTTTAGAACCGTCTTCGTCTCGCCTTCGTAACGGCGCCCCGATCGGTGTAATCCGACCACCGGGCGTAAAGTTATGCCTCCTGCGGCGAACGACTGCGCTCCTCCGACGTCGGGCGCGTTCCCTCCGAACATCTGCCTCGGAGTTTGTGACGTGCATAGGAACGGCACGTGAGGGTCCTGAAGGCACGTCGGACGATACAGAATTGGACGAGAGGGGACGGAAAGCACGCGGCATGAACAGATCTCCGTCGACGTCCCATATGAGTAGGATACCGCGGTTTTGTCATACGGGTGCGATCATACCAGCACAAATACACCGGATCCCATCAGAACTCCGAAGTTAAGCCTGCTTGGGCGAGAGTAGTACTAGGATTGGTGACCTCCTGGGAAGTCTTCGTGTTGCACCCCTCCTTTTGCCTTTATGAATCGTGAATTGCATCAGCAATTCTGCTCGACGGCTGCGGAGCGAGCGATCCCTGCGCTACGGGCTACTTTTCGGTGTTCATCGGTGCGCGCGATGAGAAAAAGTGCTCTTTATTTTAGAACCGTCTTCGTCTCGCCTTCGTAACGGCGCCCCGATCGGTGTAATCCGACCACCGGGCGTAAAGTTATGCCTCCTACGGCGAACGACTGCGCTCCTCCGACGTCGGGCGCGTTCCCTCCGAACATCTGCCTCGGAGTTCGTGACGTGCATAGGAACGGCACGTGAGGGTCCTGAAGGCACGTCGGACGATACAGAAGTGGACGAGAGGGGACGGAAAGCACGCGGCATGAACAGATCACCGTCGACGTCCCATATGACTAGGATACCGCGGTTTTTTCATACGGGTGCGATCATACCAGCACAAATGCATCGGATTCCATCAGAACTCCGAAGTTAAGCCTTCTTGGGCGAGAGTAGTACTAGGATGGTTGACCTCCTGGGAAGTCTTCGTGTTGCACCCCTCCTTTTGCCTTTTTGAATCGTGAATTGCATCAGCAATTCTGCTCGACGGCTGGGGAGCGAGCGATCCCTGCGCTTCGGACTACTTTTCGGGGTTCATCGGTGCGCGCGGTGAGAAAAAGTGCTTCGTATTTTAGAACCGTGTTCGTCTCGCCTTCGTAACGGCGCCCCGATCGGTGTAATCCGACCACCGGGCGTAAAGTTATGCCTCCTGCGGCGAACGGCTGCGCTCCTCCGACGTCGGGCGCGTTCCCTCCGAACATCTGCCTCGGAGTTCGTGCCGTGCATTGGAACGGCACGTGAGGGTCCTGAAGGCACGTCGGACGATACAGAAGTGGACGAGAGGGGACGGAAAGCACGCGGCATGAACAGATCACCGTCGACGTCCCATATGACTAGGATACCGCGGTTTTGTCATACGGGTGCGATCATACCAGCACAAATGCACCGGATCCCATCAGAACTCCGAAGATAAGCCTGCTTGGGCGAGAGTAGTACTAGGATGGGTGACCTCCTGGGAAGTCTTCGTGTTGCACCCCTCCTTTTGTCTTTTTGAATCGTGAATTGCATCAGCAATTCTGCTCGACGGCTGGGGAGCGAACGATCCCTGTGCTTCGGGCTACTTTTCGGGGTTCATCGGTGCGCGCGTTGAGAAAAAGTGCTTCGTATTTTAGAACCGTCTTCGTCTCGCCTTAGTAACGGCGCCCCGATCGATGTAATCCGACCACCGGGCGTAAAGTTATGCCTCCTGCGGCGAACGACTGCGCTCCTCCGACGTCGGGCGCGTTCCCTCCGAACATCTGCCTCGGAGTTCGTGACGTGCATTGGAACGGCACGTGAGGGTCCTGAATGCACGTCGGACGATACAGAAGTGGACGAGAGGGGACGGAAAGCACGCGGCATGAACAGATCTCCGTCGACGTCCCCTATGACTAGGATACCGCGGTTTTGTCATACGGGTGCGATCATACCAGCACAAATGCACCGGATCCCATCAGAACTCCGAAGTTAAGCCTGCTTGGGCGAGAGTAGTACTAGGATGGGTGACCTCCTGGGAAATCTTCGTGTTGTACCCCTCCTTTTTCCTTTTTGAATCGTGAATTGCATCAGCAATTCTGCTCGACGGTTGGGGAGCGAGCGATCCCTGCGCTTCGGGCTACTTTTCGGGGTTCATCGGTGCGCGCGTTGAGAAAAAGTGCTCCGTATTTTAGAACCGTCTTCGTCTCGCCTTCGTAACGGCGCCCCGATCGGTGTAATCCGACCACCGGGCGTAAAGTTATGCCTCCTGCGGCGAACGGCTGCGCTCCTCCGACGTCGGGCGCGTTCCCTCCGAACATCTACTTCGGAGTTCGTGCCGTGCATAGGAACTGCACGTGAGGGTCCTGAAGGCACGTCGGACGATACAGAAGTGGACGAGAGGGGACGGAAAGCACGCGGCATGAATAGATCACCGTCGACGTCCCCTATGACTAGGATACCGCGGTTTTGTCATACGGGTGCGATCATACCAGTACAAATGCACCGGATCCCATCAGAACTCCGAAGATAAGCTTGCTTGGGCGAGAGTAGTACTAGGATGGGTGACCTCCTGGGAAGTCTTCGTGTTGCACCCCTCCTTTTTCCTTTATGAATCGTGAATTGCATCAGCAATTCTACTCGACGGCTGGGGAACGAGCGATCCCTGCGCTTCGGGCTACTTTTCGGGGTTCATCGGTGCGCGCGATGAGAAAAAGTGCTCTGTATTTTAGAACCGTCTTCGTCTCGCCTTCGTAACGGCGCCCCGATCAGTGTAATCCGACCACCGGGCGTAAAGTTATGCCTCCTGCGGCGAACGACTGCGCTCCTCCGACGTCGGGCGCGTTCCCTCCGAACATCTGCCTCGGAGTTCGTGACGTGCATAGGAACGGCACGTGAGGGTCCTGAAGGCACGTCGGACGATACAGAATTGGACGAGAGGGGACGAAAGCACGCGGCATGAACAGATCTCCGTCGACGTCCCATATGAGTAGGATACCGCGGTTTTGTCATACGGGTGCGATCATACCAGCACAAATGCACCGGATCCCATTAGAACTCCGAAGATAAGCCTGCTTGGGCGAGAGTAGTACTAGGATGGGTGACCTCCTGGGAAGTCTTCGTGTTGCACCCCTCCTTTTGCCTTTTTGAATCGTGAATTGCATCAGCAATTCTGCTCGACGGCTGCGGAGCGAGCGATCCCTGCGCTACGGGCTACTTTTCGGTGTTCATCGGTGCGCGCGATGAGAAAAAGTGCTCTGTATTTTAGAACCGACTTCGTCTCGCCTTCGTAACGGCGCCCCGATCGGTGTAATCCGACCACCGGGCGTAAAGTTATGCCTCCTGCGGCGAACGACTGCGCTCCTCCGACGTCGGGCGCGTTACCTCCGAACATCTGCCTCGGAGTTCGTGACGTGCATAGGAACGGCACGTGAGGGTCCTGAAGGCACGTCGGACGATACAGAATTGGACGAGAGGGGACGGAAAGCACGCGGCATGAACAGATCTCCGTCGACGTCCCATATGAGTAGGATACCGCGGTTTTGTCATACGGGTGCGATCATACCAGCACAAATGCACCGGATCCCATCAGAACTACGAAGTTAAGCCTGCTTGGGCGAGAGTAGTACTAGGATGGGTGACCTCCTGGGAAGTCTTCGTGTTGCATCCCTCCTTTTGCCTTTTTGAATCGTGAATTGCATCAGCAATTCTGCTCGACGGCTGCGGAGCGAGCGATCCCTGCGCTACGGGCTACTTTTCGGTGTTCATCGGTGCGCGCGATGAGAAAAAGTGCTTCGTATTTTAGAACCGTCTTCGTCTCGCCTTCGTAACGGCACCCCGATCGGTGTAATCCGACCACCGAGCGTAAAGTTATGCCTCCTGCGGCGAACGGCTGCGCTCCTCCGACGTCGGGCGCGTTCCCTCCGAACATCTGCCTCGGAGTTCGTGACGTGCATAGGAACGGCACGTGAGGGTCCTGAAGGCACGTCGGACGATACAGAAGTGGACGAGAGGGGACGGAAAGCATGCGGCATGAACAGATCACCGTCGACGTCCCATATGACTAGGATACCGCGGTTTTGTCATACGGGTGCGATCATACCAGCACAAATGCACCGGATCCCATCAGAACACCGAAGATAAGCCTGCTTGGGCGAGAGTAGTACTAGGATGGGTGACCTCCTGGGAAGTCTTCGTGTTGCACCCCTCCTTTTGTCTTTTTGAATCGTGAATTGCATCAGCAATTCTGCTCGACGGCTGGGGAGCGAGCGATCCCTGCGCTTCGGACTACTTTTCGGGGTTCATCGGTGCGCGCGGTGAGAAAAAGTGCTTCGTATTTTAGAACCGTCTTCGTCTCGCCTTCGTAACGGCGCCCAGATCGGTGTAATCCGACCACCGAGCGTAAAGTTATGCCTCCTGCGGCGAACGGCTGCGCTCCTCCGACGTCGGGCGCGTTCCCTCCGAACATCTGCCTCGGAGTTCGTGACGTGCATAGGAACGGCACGTGAGGGTCCTGAAGGCACGTCGGACGATACAGAAGTGGACGAGAGGGGACGGAAAGCACGCGACATGAACAGATCACCGTCGACGTCCCCTATGACTAGGATACCGCGGTTTTGTCATACGGGTGCCATCATACCAGTACAAATGCACCGGATCCCATCAGAACTCCGAAGTTAAGCTTGCTTGGGCGAGAGTAGTACTAGGATGGGTGACCTCCTGGGAAGTCTTCGTGTTGCACCCCTCCTTTTTCCCTTTTGAATCGTGAATTGCATCAGCAATTCTGCTCGACGGCTGGGGAGCGAGCGATCCCTGCGCTACGGGCTACTTTTCGGTGTTCATCGGTGCGCGCGATGAGAAAAAGTGCTCTGTATTTTAGAACCGTCTTCGTCTCGCCTTCGTAACGGCGCCCCGATCGGTGTAATCCGACCACCGGGCGTAAAGTTATGCCTCCTGCGGCGAACGACTGCGCTCCTCCGACGTCGGGCGCGTTCCCTCCGAACATCTGCCTCGGAGTTCGTGACGTGCATAGGAACGGCACGTGAGGGTCCTGAAGGCACGTCGGACGATACAGAATTGGACGAGAGGGGACGAAAGCACGCGGCATGAACAGATCTCCGTCGACGTCCCATATGAGTAGGATACCGCGGTTTTGTCATACGGGTGCGATCATACCAGCACAAATGCACCGGATCCCATCAGAACTCCGAAGTTAAGCCTGCTTGGGCGAGATTAGTACTAGGATGGGTGACCTCCTGGGAAGTCTTCGTGTTGCACCCCTCCTTTTGCCTTTTTGAATCGTGAATTGCATCAGCAATTCTGCTCGACGGCTGCGGAGCGAGCGATCCCTGCGCTACGGGCTACTTTTCGGTGTTCATCGGTGCGCGCGATGAGAAAAAGTGCTTCGTATTTTAGAACCGTCTTCGTCTCGCCTTCGTAACGGCACCCCGATCGGTGTAATCCGACCACCGAGCGTAAAGTTATGCCTCCTGCGGCGAACGGCTGCGCACCTCCGACGTCGGGCGCGTTCCCTCCGAACATCTGCCTCGGAGTTCGTGACGTGCATAGGAACGGCACGTGAGGGTCCTGAAGGCACGTCGGACGATACAGAAGTGGACGAGAGGGGACGGAAAGCACGCGGCATGAACAGATCACCGTCGACGTCCCATATGACTAGGATACCGCAGTTTTGTCATACGGGTGCGATCATACCAGCACAAATGCACCGGATCCCATCAGAACTCCGAAGATAAGCCTGCATGGGCGAGAGTAGTACTAGGATGGGTGACCTCCTGGGAAGTCTTCGTGTTGCACCCCTCCTTTTGTCTTTTTGAATCGTGAATTGCATCAGCAATTCTGCTCGACGGTTGGGGAGCGAGCGATCCCTGCGCTTCGGGCTACTTTTCGGGGTTCATCGGTGCGCGCGGTGAGAAAAAGTGCTTCGTATTTTAGAACCGTCTTCGTCTCGCCTTCGTAACGGCGCCCAGATCGGTGTAATCCGACCACCGAGCGTAAAGTTATGCCTCCTGCGGCGAACGGCTGCGCTCCTCCGACGTCGGGCGCGTTCCCTCCGAACATCTGCCTCGGAGTTCGTGACGTGCATAGGAACAGCACGTGAGGGTCCTGAAGGCACGTCGGACGATACAGAAGTTGACGATAGGGGACGGAAAGCACGCAGCATGAACAGATCACCGTCGACGTCCCCTATGACTAGGATACCGCGGTTTTGTCATACGGGTGCGATCATACCAGTACAAATGCACCGGATCCCATCAGAACTCCGAAATTAAGCTTGCTTGGGCGAGAGTAGTACTAGGATGGGTGACCTCCTGGGAAGTCTTCGTGTTGCACCCCTCCTTTTTCCCTTTTGAATCGTGAATTGCATCAGCAATTCTGCTCGACGGCTGGGGAGCGAGCGATCCCTGCGCTACGGGCTACTTTTCGGTGTTCATCGGTGCGCGCGATGAGAAAAAGTGCTCTGTATTTTAGAACCATCTTCGTCTCGCCTTCGTAACGGCGCCCCGATCGGTGTAATCCGACCACCGGGCGTAAAGTTATGCCTCCTGCGGCGAACGACTGCGCTCCTCCGACGTCGGGCGCGTTCCCTCCGAACATCTGCCTCGGAGTTCGTGACGTGCATAGGAACGGCACGTGAGGGTCCTGAAGGCACGTCGGACGATACAGAATTGGACGAGAGGGGACGAAAGCACGCGGCATGAACAGATCTCCGTCGACGTCCCATATGAGTAGGATACCGCGGTTTTGTCATACGGGTGCGATCATACCAGCACAAATGCACCGGATCCCATCAGAACTCCGAAGTTAAGCCTGCTTGGGCGAGATTAGTACTAGGATGGGTGACCTCCTGGGAAGTCTTCGTGTTGCACCCCTCCTTCTGCCTTTTTGAATCGTGAATTGCATCAGCAATTCTGCTCGACGGCTGCGGAGCGAGCGATCCCTGCGCTACGGGCTACTTTTCGGTGTTCATCGGTGCGCGCGATGAGAAAAAGTGCTCTGTATTTTAGAACCGTCTTCGTCTCGCCTTCGTAACGGCGCCCCGATCGGTGTAATCCGACCACCGGGCGTAAAGTTATGCATCCTGCGGCGAACGACTGCGCTCCTCCGACGTCGGGCGCGTTCCCTCCGAACATCTGCCTCGGAGTTCGTGACGTGCATAGGAACGGCACGTGAGGGTCCTGAAGGCACGTCGGACGATACAGAATTGGACGAGAGGGGACGGAAAGCACGCGGCATGAACAGATCTCCGTCGACGTCCCATATGAGTAGGATACCGCGGTTTTGTCATACGGGTGCGATCATACCAGCACAAATGCACCGGATCCCATCAGAACTCCGAAGTTAAGCCTGCTTGGGCGAGAGTAGTACTAGGATCGGTGACCTCCTGGGAAGTCTTCGTGTTGCACCCCTCCTTTTGCCTTTTTGAATCGTGAATTGCATCAGCAATTCTGCTCGACGGCTGCGGAGCGAGCGATCCCTGCGCTACGGGCTACTTTTCGGTGTTCATCGGTGCGCGCGATGAGAAAAAGTGCTTCGTATTTTAGAACCGTCTTCGTCTCGCCTTCGTAACGGCACCCCGATCGGTGTAATCCGACCACCGAGCGTAAAGTTATGCCTCCTGCGGCGAACGGCTGCGCACCTCCGACGTCGGGCGCGTTCCCTCCGAACATCTGCCTCGGAGTTCGTGACGTGCATAGGAACGGCACGTGAGGGTCCTGAAGGCACGTCGGACGATACAGAAGTGGACGAGAGGGGACGGAAAGCACGCGGCATGAACAGATCTCCGTCGACGTCCCATATGACTAGGATACCGCGGTTTTGTCATACGGGTGCGATCATACCAGCACAAATGCACCGGATCCCATCAGAACTCCGAAGATAAGCCTGCTTGGGCGAGATTAGTACTAGGATGGGTGACCTCCTGGGAAGTCTTCGTGTTGCACCCCTCCTTCTGCCTTTTTGAATCGTGAATTGCATCAGCAATTCTGCTCGACGGCTGCGGAGCGAGCGATCCCTGCGCTACGGGCTACTTTTCGGTGTTCATCGGTGTGCGCGATGAGAAAAAGTGCTCTGTATTTTAGAACCGTCTTCGTCTCGCCTTCGTAACGGCGCCCCGATCGGTGTAATCCGACCACCGGGCGTAAAGTTATGCATCCTGCGGCGAACGACTGCGCTCCTCCGACGTCGGGCGCGTTCCCTCCGAACATCTGCCTCGGAGTTCGTGACGTGCATAGGAACGGCACGTGAGGGTCCTGAAGGCACGTCGGACGATACAGAATTGGACGAGAGGGGACGGAAAGCACGCGGCATGAACAGATCTCCGTCGACGTCCCATATGAGTAGGAAACCGCGGTTTAGTCATACGGGTGCGATCATACCAGCACAAATGCACCGGATCCCATCAGAACTCCGAAGTTAAGCCTGCTTGGGCGAGAGTAGTACTAGGATGGGTGACCTCCTGGGAAGTCTTCGTGTTGCACCCCTCCTTTTGCCTTTTTGAATCGTGAATTGCATCAGCAATTCTGCTCGACGGCTGCGGAGCGAGCGATCCCTGCGCTACGGGCTACTTTTCGGTGTTCATCGGTGCGCGCGATGAGAAAAAGTGCTTCGTATTTTAGAACCGTCTTCGTCTCGCCTTCGTAACGGCACCCCGATCGGTGTAATCCGACCACCGAGCGTAAAGTTATGCCTCCTGCGGCGAACGGCTGCGCACCTCCGACGTCGGGCGCGTTCCCTCCGAACATCTGCCTCGGAGTTCGTGACGTGCATAGGAACGGCACGTGAGGGTCCTGAAGGCACGTCGGACGATACAGAAGTGGACGAGAGGGGACGGAAAGCACGCGGCATGAACAGATCACCGTCGACGTCCCATATGACTAGGATACCGCAGTTTTGTCATACGGGTGCGATCATACCAGCACAAATGCACCGGATCCCATCAGAACTCCGAAGATAAGCCTGCATGGGCGAGAGTAGTACTAGGATGGGTGACCTCCTGGGAAGTCTTCGTGTTGCACCCCTCCTTTTGTCTTTTTGAATCGTGAATTGCATCAGCAATTCTGCTCGACGGTTGGGGAGCGAGCGATCCCTGCGCTTCGGGCTACTTTTCGGGGTTCATCGGTGCGCGCGGTGAGAAAAAGTGCTTCGTATTTTAGAACCGTCTTCGTCTCGCCTTCGTAACGGCGCCCAGATCGGTGTAATCCGACCACCGAGCGTAAAGTTATGCCTCCTGCGGCGAACGGCTGCGCTCCTCCGACGTCGGGCGCGTTCCCTCCGAACATCTGCCTCGGAGTTCGTGACGTGCATAGGAACGGCACGTGAGGGTCCTGAAGGCACGTCGGACGATACAGAAGTTGACGATAGGGGACGGAAAGCACGCGGCATGAACAGATCACCGTCGACGTCCCCTATGACTAGGATACCGCGGTTTTGTCATACGGGTGCGATCATACCAGTACAAATGCACCGGATCCCATCAGAACTCCGAAGTTAAGCTTGCTTGGGCGAGAGTAGTACTAGGATGGGTGACCTCCTCGGAAGTCTTCGTGTTGCACCCCTCCTTTTTCCCTTTTGAATCGTGAATTGCATCAGCAATTCTGCTCGACGGCTGGGGAGCGAGCGATCCCTGCGCTACGGGCTACTTTTCGGTGTTCATCGGTGCGCACGATGAGAAAAAGTGCTCTGTATTTTAGAACCGTCTTCGTCTCGCCTTCGTAACGGCGCCCCGATCGGTGTAATCCGACCACCGGGCGTAAAGTTATGCCTCCTGCGGCGAACGACTGCGCTCCTCCGACGTCGGGCGCGTTCCCTCCGAACATCTGCCTCGGAGTTCGTTACGTGCATAGGAACGGCACGTGAGGGTCCTGAAGGCACGTCGGACGATACAGAATTGGACGAGAGGGGACGAAAGCACGCGGCATGAACAGATCTCCGTTGACGTCCCATATGAGTAGGATACCGCGGTTTTGTCATACGGGTGCGATCATACCAGCACAAATGCACCGGATCCCATCAGAACTCCGAAGTTAAGCCTGCTTGGGCGAGAGTAGTACTAGGATCGGTGACCTCCTGGGAAGTCTTCGTGTTGCACCCCTCCTTTTGCCTTTTTGAATCGTGAATTGCATCAGCAATTCTGCTCGACGGCTGCGGAGCGAGCGATCCCTGCGCTACGGGCTACTTTTCGGTGTTCATCGGTGCGCGCGATGAGAAAAAGTGCTCTGTATTTTAGAACCATCTTCGTCTCGCCTTCGTAACGGCGCCCCGATCGGTGTAATCCGACCACCGGGCGTAAAGTTATGCCTCCTGCGGCGAACGACTGCGCTCCTCCGACGTCGGGCGCGTTCCCTCCGAACATCTGCCTCGGAGTTCGTGACGTGCATAGGAACGGCACGTGAGGGTCCTGAAGGCACGTCGGACGATACAGAATTGGACGAGAGGGGACGAAAGCACGCGGCATGAACAGATCTCCGTCGACGTCCCATATGAGTAGGATACCGCGGTTTTGTCATACGGGTGCGATCATACCAGCACAAATGCACCGGATCCCATCAGAACTCCGAAGTTAAGCCTGCTTGGGCGAGATTAGTACTAGGATGGGTGACCTCCTGGGAAGTCTTCGTGTTGCACCCCTCCTTCTGCCTTTTTGAATCGTGAATTGCATCAGCAATTCTGCTCGACGGCTGCGGAGCGAGCGATCCCTGCGCTACGGGCTACTTTTCGGTGTTCATCGGTGCGCGCGATGAGAAAAAGTGCTCTGTATTTTAGAACCGTCTTCGTCTCGCCTTCGTAACGGCGCCCCGATCGGTGTAATCCGACCACCGGGCGTAAAGTTATGCATCCTGCGGCGAACGACTGCGCTCCTCCGACGTCGGGCGCGTTCCCTCCGAACATCTGCCTCGGAGTTCGTGACGTGCATAGGAACGGCACGTGAGGGTCCTGAAGGCACGTCGGACGATACAGAATTGGACGAGAGGGGACGGAAAGCACGCGGCATGAACAGATCTCCGTCGACGTCCCATATGAGTAGGAAACCGCGGTTTTGTCATACGGGTGCGATCATACCAGCACAAATGCACCGGATCCCATCAGAACTCCGAAGTTAAGCCTGCTTGGGCGAGAGTAGTACTAGGATGGGTGACCTCCTGGGAAGTCTTCGTGTTGCACCCCTCCTTTTGCCTTTTTGAATCGTGAATTGCATCAGCAATTCTGCTCGACGGCTGCGGAGCGAGCGATCCCTGCGCTACGGGCTACTTTTCGGTGTTCATCGGTGCGCGCGATGAGAAAAAGTGCTTCGTATTTTAGAACCGTCTTCGTCTCGCCTTCGTAACGGCACCCCGATCGGTGTAATCCGACCACCGGGCGTAAAGTTATGCCTCCTGCGTCGAACGACTGCGCTCCTCCGACGTCGGGCGCGTTCCCTCCGAACATCTGCCTCGGAGTTCGTGACGTGCATAGGAACGGCACGTGAGGGTCCTGAAGGCACGTCGGACGATACAGAATTGGACGAGAGGGGACGAAAGCACGCGGCATGAACAGATCTCCATCGAAGTCCCATATGAGTAGGATACCGCGGTTTTGTCATACGGGTGCGATCATACCAGCACAAATGCACCGGATCCCATCAGAACTCCAAAGTTAAGCCTGCTTGGGCGAGAGTAGTACTAGGATGGGTGACCTCCTGGGAAGTCTTCGTGTTGCACCCCTCCTTTTGCCTTTTTGAATCGTGAATTGCATCAGCAATTCTGCTCGACGGCTGCGGAGCGAGCGATCCCTGCGCTACGGGCTACTTTTCGGTGTTCATCGGTGCTCGCGATGAGAAAAAGTGCTCTGTATTTTAGAACCGTCTTCGTCTCGCCTTCGTAACGGCGCCCTGATCGGTGTAATCCGACCACCGGGCGTAAAGTTATGCCTCCTGCGGCGAACGACTGCGCTCCTCCGACGTCGGGCGCGTTCCCTCCGAACATCTGCCTCGGAGTTCGTGACGTGCATAGGAACGGCACGTGAGGGTCCTGAAGGCACGTCGGACGATACAGATTTGGACGAGAGGGGACGGAAAGCACGCGGCATGAATAGATCTCCGTCGACGTCCCATATGAGTAGGATACCGCGGTTTTGTCATACGGGTGCGATCATACCAGCACAAATGCAACGGATCCCATCAGAACTCCGAAGATAAGCCTGCTTGGGCGAGAGTAGTACTAGGATGGGTGACCTCCTGGGAAGTCTTCGTGTTGCACCCCTCCTTTTGCCTTTTTGAATCGTGAATTGCATCAGCAATTCTGCTCGACCGCTGCGGAGCGAGCGATCCCTGCGCTTCGGGCTACTTTTCGGGATTCATCGGTGCGCGCGATGAGAAAAAGTGCTTCGTATTTTAGAACCGTCTTCGTCTCGCCTTCGTAACGGCGCCCCGATCGATGTAATCCGACCACCGGGCGTAAAGTTATGCCTCCTGCGGCGAACGGCTGCGCTCCTCCGACGTCGGGCGCGTTCCCTCCGAACATCTGCCTCGGAGTTCGTGCCGTGCATAGGAACGGCACGTGAGGGTCCTGAAGGCACGTCGGACGATACAGAAGTGGACGAGAGGGGACGGAAAGCACGCGGCATGAACAGATCACCGTCGACGTCCCATATGACTAGGATACCGCGGTTTTGTCATACGGGTGCGATCATACCAGCACAAATGCACCGGATCCCATCAGAACTCCGAAGTTAAGCCTGCTTGGGCGAGAGTAGTACTAGGATGGGTGACCTCCTGGGAAGTCTTCGTGTTGCACCCCTCCTTTTTCCTTTTTGAATCGTGAATTGCATCAGCAATTCTGCTCGACGGCTGGGGAGCTAGCGATCCCTGCGCTACGGGCTACTTTTCGGTGTTCATCGGGGCGCGCGATGAGAAAAAGTGCTCTGTATTTTAGAACCGTCTTCGTCTCGCCTTCGTAACGGCGCCCCGATCGGTGTAATCCGACCACCGGGCGTAAAGTTATGCCTCCTGCGGCGAACGGCTGCGCTCCTTCGACGTCGGGCGCGTTCCCTCCGAACATCTGCCTCGGAGTTCGTGCCGTGCATAGGAACGGCACGTGAGGGTCCTGAAGGCACGTCGGACGATACAGAAGTGGACGAGAGGGGACGGAAAGCACGCGGCATGAACAGATCACCGTCGACGTCCCATATGACTAGGATACCGCGGTTTTGTCATACGGGTGCGATAATACCAGCACAAATGCATCGGATTCCATCAGAACTCCGAAGTTAAGCTTGCTTGGGCGAGAGTAGTACTAGGATGGTTGACCTCCTGGGAAGTCTTCGTGTTGCACCCCTCCTTTTGCCTTTTTGAATCGTGAATTGCATCAGCAATTCTGCTCGACGGCTGGGGAGCGAGCGATCCCTGCGCTTCGGGCTACTTTTCGGGATTCATCGGTGCGCGCGATGAGAAAAAGTGCTCCGTATTTTAGAACCGTCTTCGTCTCGCCTTCGTAACGGCGCCCCGATCGGTGTAATCCGACCACCGGGCGTAAAGTTATGCCTCCTGCGGCGAACGGCTGCGCTCCTCCGACGTCGGGCGCGTTCCCTCCGAACATCTGCCTCGGAGTTCGTGCCGTGCATAGGAACGGCACGTGAGGGTCCTGAAGGCACGTCGGACGATACAGAAGTGGACGAGAGGGGACGGAAAGCACGCGGCATGAACAGATCACCGTCGACGTCCCATATGACTAGGATACCGCGGTTTTTTCATACGGGTGCGATCATACCAGCACAAATGCATCGGATTCCATCAGAACTCCGAAGTTAAGCTTGCTTGGGCGAGAGTAGTACTAGGATGGTTGACCTCCTGGGAAGTCTTCGTGTTGCACCCCTCCTTTTTCCCTTTTGAATCGTGAATTGCATCAGCAATTCTGCTCGACGGCTGGGGAGCGAGCGATCCCTGCGCTACGGGCTACTTTTCGGTGTTCATCGGGGCGCGCGATGAGAAAAAGTGCTCTGTATTTTAGAACCTTCTTCGTCTCGCCTTCGTAACGGCGCCCCGATCGGTGTAATCCGACCACTGGGCGTAAAGTTATGCCTCCTGCGGCGAACGACTGCGCTCCTCCGACGTCGGGCGCGTTCCCTCCGAACATCTGCCTCGGAGTTCGTGACGTGCATAGGAACGGCACGTGAGGGTCCTGAAGGCACGTCGCACGATACAGAATTGGACGACAGGGGACGGAAAGCACGCGGCATGAACAGATCTCCGTCGACGTCCCATATGAGTAGGATACCGCGGTTTTGTCATACGGGTGCGATCATACCAGCACAAATGCACCGGATCCCATCAGAACTCCGAAGTTAAGCCTGCTTGGGCGAGAGTAGTACTAGGATGGGTGACCTCCTGGGAAGTCTTCGTGTTGCACACCTCCTTTTGCCTTTTTGAATCGTGAATTGCATCAGTAATTCTGCTCGACGGCTGCGGAGCGAGCGATCCCTACGCTTCGGGCTACTTTTCGGGATTCATCGGTGCGCGCGATGAGAAAAAGTGCTCCGTATTTTAGAACCGTCTTCGTCTCGCCTTCGTAACGGCGCCCCGATCGGTGTAATCCGACCACCGGGCGTAAAGTTATGCCTCCTGCGGCGAACGACTGCGCTCCTCCGACGTCGGGCGCGTTCCCTCCGAACATCTGCCTCGGAGTTCGTGACGTGCATAGGAACGGCACGTGAGGGTCCTGAAGGCACGTCGGACGATACAGAATTGGACGAGAGGGGACGAAAGCACGCGGCATGAACAGATCTCCGTCGACGTCCCATATGAGTAGGATACCGCGGTTTTGTCATACGGGTGCGATCATACCAGCACAAATGCACCGGATCCCATCAGAACTCCGAAGTTAAGCCTGCTTGGGCGAGATTAGTACTAGGATGGGTGACCTCCTGGGAAGTCTTCGTGTTGCACCCCTCCTTTAGCCTTTTTGAATCGTGAATTGCATCAGTAATTCTGCTCGACGGCTGCGGAGCGAGCGATCCCTACGCTTCGGGCTACTTTTCGGGATTCATCGGTGCGCGCGATGAGAAAAAGTGCTCCGTATTTTAGAACCGTCTTCGTCTCGCCTTCGTAACGGCGCCCCGATCGGTGTAATCCGACCACCGGGCGTAAAGTTATGCCTCCTGCGGCGAACGGCTGCGCTCCTCCGACGTCGGGCGCGTTCCCTCCGAACATCTGCCTCGGAGTTCGTGCCGTGCATAGGAACGGCACGTGAGGGTCCTGAAGGCACGTCGGACGATACAGAAGTGGACGAGAGGGGACGGAAAGCACGCGGCATGAACAGATCACCGTCGACGTCCTATATGACTAGGATACCGCGGTTTTTTCATACGGGTGCGATCATACCAGCACAAATGCATCGGATTCCATCAGAACTCCGAAGTTAAGCCTTCTTGGGCGAGAGTAGTACTAGGATGGTTGACCTCCTGGGAAGTCTTCGTGTTGCACCCCTCCTTTTGCCTTTTTGAATCGTGAATTGCATCAGCAATTCTGCTCGACGGCTGGGGAGCGAGCGATCCCTGCGCTTCGGGCTACTTTTCGGGATTCATCGGTGCGCGCGATGAGAAAAAGTGCTCCGTATTTTAGAACCGTCTTCGTCTCGCCTTCGTAACGGCGCCCCGATCGGTGTAATCCGACCACCGGGCGTAAAGTTATGCCTCCTGCGGCGAACGACTGCGCTCCTCCGACGTCGGGCGCGTTCCCTCCGAACATCTGCCTCGGAGTTCGTGACGTGCATAGGAACGGCACGTGAGGGTCCTGAAGGCACGTCGGACGATACAGAATTGGACGAGAGGGGACGGAAAGCACGCGGCATGAACAGATCTCCGTCGACGTCCCATATGAGTAGGATACCGCGGTTTTGTCATACGAGTGCGATCATACCAGCACAAATGCACCGGATCCCATCAGAACTCCGAAGTTAAGCCTGCTTGGGCGAGAGTAGTACTAGGATGGGTGACCTCCTGGGAAGTCTTCGTGTTGCACCCCTCCTTTTGCCTTTTTGAATCGTGAATTGCATCAGCAATTCTGCTCGACGGCTGCGGAGCGAGCGATCCCTGCGCTTCGGGCTAATTTTCGGGATTCATCGGTGCGCGCGATGAGAAAAAGTGCTTCGTATTTTAGAACCGTCTTCGTCTCGCCTTCGTAACGGCGCCCCGATCGGTGTAATCCGACCACCGGGCGTAAAGTTATGCCTCCTGCGGCGAACGGCTGCGCTCCTCCGACGTCGGGCGCGTTCCCTCCGAACATCTGCCTCGGAGTTCGTACCGTGCATAGGAACGGCACGTGAGGGTCCTGAAGGCACGTCGGACGATACAGAAGTGGACGAGAGGGGACGGAAAGCACGCGGCATGAACAGATCACCGTCGACGTCCCATATGACTAGGATACCGCGGTTTTTTCATACGGGTGCGATCATACCAGCACAAATGCATCGGATTCCATCAGAACTCCGAAGTTAAGCTTGCTTGGGCGAGAGTAGTACTAGGATGGTTGACCTCCTGGGAAGTCTTCGTGTTGCACCCCTCCTTTTTCCCTTTTGAATCGTGAATTGCATCAGCAATTCTGCTCGACGGCTGGGGAGCGAGCGATCCCTGCGCTACGGGCTACTTTTCGGTGTTCATCGGGGCGCGCGATGAGAAAAAGTGCTCTGTATTTTAGAACCTTCTTCGTCTCGCCTTCGTAACGGCGCCCCGATCGGTGTAATCCGACCACTGGGCGTAAAGTTATGCCTCCTGCGGCGAACGACTACGCTCCTCCGACGTCGGGCGCGTTCCCTCCGAACATCTGCCTCGGAGTTCGTGACGTGCATAGGAACGGCACGTGAGGGTCCTGAAGGCACGTCGCACGATACAGAATTGGACGACAGGGGACGGAAAGCACGCGGCATGAACAGATCTCCGTCGACGTCCCATATGAGTAGGATACCGCGGTTTTGTCATACGGGTGCGATCATACCAGCACAAATGCACCGGATCCCATCAGAACTCCGAAGTTAAGCCTGCTTGGGCGAGAGTAGTACTAGGATGGGTGACCTCCTGGGAAGTCTTCGTGTTGCACCCCTCCTTTTGCCTTTTTGAATCGTGAATTGCATCAGTAATTCTGCTCGACGGCTGCGGAGCGAGCGATCCCTACGCTTCGGGCTACTTTTCGGGATTCATCGGTGCGCGCGATGAGAAAAAGTGCTCCGTATTTTAGAACCGTCTTCGTCTCGCCTTCGTAACGGCGCCCCGATCGGTGTAATCCGACCACCGGGCGTAAAGTTATGCCTCCTGCGGCGAACGGCTGCGCTCCTCCGACGTCGGGCGCGTTCCCTCCGAACATCTGCCTCGGAGTTCGTGCCGTGCATAGGAACGGCACGTGAGGGTCCTGAAGGCACGTCGGACGATACAGAAGTGGACGAGAGGGGACGGAAAGCACGCGGCATGAACAGATCACCGTCGACGTCCCATATGACTAGGATACCGCGGTTTTTTCATACGGGTGCGATCATACCAGCACAAATGCATCGGATTCCATCAGAACTCCGAAGTTAAGCCTTCTTGGGCGAGAGTAGTACTAGGATGGTTGACCTCCTGGGAAGTCTTCGTGTTGCACCCCTCCTTTTGCCTTTTTGAATCGTGAATTGCATCAGCAATTCTGCTCGACGGCTGGGGAGCGAGCGATCCCTGCGCTTCGGGCTACTTTTCGGGATTCATCGGTGCGCGCGATGAGAAAAAGTGCTTCGTATTTTAGAACCGTCTTCGTCTCGCCTTCGTAACGGCGCCCCGATCGGTGTAATCCGACCACCGGGCGTAAAGTTATGCCTCCTGCGGCGAACGACTGCGCTCCTCCGACGTCGGGCGCGTTCCCTCCGAACATCTGCCTCGGAGTTCGTGACGTGCATAGAAACGGCACGTGAGGGTCCTGAAGGCACGTCGGACGATACAGAATTGGACGAGAGGGGACGGAAAGCACGCGGCATGAACAGATCTCCGTCGACGTCCCATATGAGTAGGATACCGCGGTTTTGTCATACGAGTGCGATCATACCAGCACAAATGCACCGGATCCCATCAGAACTCCGAAGTTAAGCCTGCTTGGGCGAGAGTAGTACTAGGATGGGTGACCTCCTGGGAAGTCTTCGTGTTGCACCCCTCCTTTAGCCTTTTTGAATCGTGAATTGCATCAGTAATTCTGCTCGACGGCTGCGGAGCGAGCGATCCCTACGCTTCGGACTACTTTTCGGGATTCATCGGTGCGCGCGATGAGAAAAAGTGCTCCGTATTTTAGAACCGTCTTCGTCTCGCCTTCGTAACGGCGCCCCGATCGGTGTAATCCGACCACCGGGCGTAAAGTTATGCCCCCTGCGGCGAACGGCTGCGCTCCTCCGACGTCGGGCGCGTTCCCTCCGAACATCTGCCTCGGAGTTCGTGCCGTGCATAGGAACGGCACGTGAGGGTCCTGAAGGCACGTCGGACGATACAGAAGTGGACGAGAGGGGACGGAAAGCACGCGGCATGAACAGATCACCGTCGACGTCCCATATGACTAGGATACCGCGGTTTTTTCATACGGGTGCGATCATACCAGCACAAATGCATCGGATTCCATCAGAACTCCGAAGTTAAGCCTTCTTGGGCGAGAGTAGTACTAGGATGGTTGACCTCCTGGGAAGTCTTCGTGTTGCACCCCTCCTTTTGCCTTTTTGAATCGTGAATTGCATCAGCAATTCTGCTCGACGGCTGGGGAGCGAGCGATCCCTGCGCTTCGGGCTACTTTTCGGGATTCATCGGTGCGCGCGATGAGAAAAAGTGCTTCGTATTTTAGAACCGTCTTCGTCTCGCCTTCGTAACGGCGCCCCGATCGGTGTAATCCGACCACCGGGCGTAAAGTTATGCCTCCTGCGGCGAACGACTGCGCTCCTCCGACGTCGGGCGCGTTCCCTCCGAACATCTGCCTCGGAGTTCGTGACGTGCATAGGAACGGCACGTGAGGGTCCTGAAGGCACGTCGGACGATACAGAATTGGACGAGAGGGGACGGAAAGCACGCGGCATGAACAGATCTCCGTCGACGTCCCATATGAGTAGGATACCGCGGTTTTGTCATACGAGTGCGATCATACCAGCACAAATGCACCGGATCCCATCAGAACTCCGAAGTTAAGCCTGCTTGGGCGAGAGTAGTACTAGGATGGGTGACCTCCTGGGAAGTCTTCGTGTTGCACCCCTCCTTTTGCCTTTTTGAATCGTGAATTGCATCAGCAATTCTGCTCGACGGCTGCGGAGCGAGCGATCCCTGCGCTTCGGGCTAATTTTCAGGATTCATCGGTGCGCGCGATGAGAAAAAGTGCTTCGTATTTTAGAACCGTCTTCGTCTCGCCTTCGTAACGGCGCCCCGATCGGTGTAATCCGACCACCGGGCGTAAAGTTATGCCTCCTGCGGCGAACGGCTGCGCTCCTCCGACGTCGGGCGCGTTCCCTCCGAACATCTGCCTCGGAGTTCGTACCGTGCATAGGAACGGCACGTGAGGGTCCTGAAGGCACGTCGGACGATACAGAAGTGGACGAGAGGGGACGGAAAGCACGCGGCATGAACAGATCACCGTCGACGTCCCATATGACTAGGATACCGCGGTTTTTTCATACGGGTGCGATCATACCAGCACAAATGCATCGGATTCCATCAGAACTCCGAAGTTAAGCTTGCTTGGGCGAGAGTAGTACTAGGATGGTTGACCTCCTGGGAAGTCTTCGTGTTGCACCCCTCCTTTTTCCCTTTTGAATCGTGAATTGCATCAGCAATTCTGCTCGACGGCTGGGGAGCGAGCGATCCCTGCGCTACGGGCTACTTTTCGGTGTTCATCGGGGCGCGCGATGAGAAAAAGTGCTGTGTATTTTAGAACCGTCTTCGTCTCGCCTTCGTAACGGCGCCCCGATCGGTGTAATCCGACCATCGGGCGTAAAGTTATGCCTCCTGCGGCGAACGACTGCGCTCCTCCGACGTCGGGCGCGTTCCCTCCGAACATCTGCCTCGGAGTTCGTGACGTGCATAGGAACGGCACGCGAGGGTCCTGAAGGCACGTCGGACGATACAGAATTGGACGAGAGGGGACGGAAAGCACGCGGCATGAACAGATCTCCGTCGACGTCCCATATGAGTAGGATACCGCGGTTTTGTCATACGGGTGCGATCATACCAGCACAAATGCACCGGATCCCATCAGAACTCCGAAGTTAAGCCTGCTTGGGCGAGAGTAGTACTAGGATGGGTGACCTCCTGGGAAGTCTTCGTGTTGCACCCCTCCTTTTGCCTTTTTGAATCGTGAATTGCATCAGCAATTCTGCTCGACGGCTGCGGAGCGAGCGATCCCTGCGCTACGGGCTACTTTTCGGGGTTCATCGGTGCGCGCGATGAGAAAAAGTGCTCCGTATTTTAGAACCGTCTTCGTCTCGCCTTCGTAACGGCGCCCCGATCGGTGTAATCCGACCACCGGGCGTAAAGTTATGCCTCCTGCGGCGAACTGCTGCGCTCCTCCGACGTCGGGCACGTTCCCTCCGAACATCTGCCTCGGAGTTCGTGTCGTGCATTGGAACGGCACGTGAGGGTCCTGAAGGCACGTCGGACGATACAGAAGTGGACGAGAGGGGACGGAAAGCACGCGGCATGAATAGATCACCGTCGACGTCCCCTATGACTAGGATACCGCGGTTTTGTCATACGGGTGCGATCATACCAGTACAAATGCACCGGATCCCATCAGAACTCCGAAGTTAAGCTTGCTTGGGCGAGAGTAGTACTAGGATGGTTGACCTCCTGGGAAGTCTTCGTGTTGCACCCCTCCTTTTTCCCTTTTGAATCGTGAATTGCATCAGCAATTCTGCTCGACGGCTGCGGAGCGAGCGATCCCTGCGCTTCGGGCTACTTTTCGGGGTTCATCGGTGCGCGCGATGAGAAAAAGTGCTTCGTATTTTAGAACCGTCTTCGTCTCGCCTTCGTAACGGCGCCCCGATCGGTGTAATCCGACCACCGGGCGTAAAGTTATGCCTCCTGCGGCGAACGACTGCGCTCCTCCGACGTCGGGCGCGTTCCCTCCGAACATCTGCCTCGGAGTTCGTGACGTGCATTGGAACGGCACGTGAGGGTCCTGAATGCACGTCGGACGATACAGAAGTGGACGAGAGGGGACGGAAAGCACGCGGCATGAACAGATCTCCGTCGACGTCCCCTATGACTAGGATACCGCGGTTTTGTCATACGGGTGCGATCATACCAGCACAAATGCACCGGATCCCATCAGAACTCCGAAGTTAAGCCTGCTTGGGCGAGAGTAGTACTAGGATGGGTGACCTCCTGGGAAGTCTTCGTGTTGTACCCCTCCTTTTTCCTTTTTGAATCGTGAATTGCATCAGCAATTCTGCTCGACGGTTGGGGAGCGAGCGATCCCTGCGCTTCGGGCTACTTTTCGGGGTTCATCGGTGCGCGCGTTGAGAAAAAGTGCTCCGTATTTTAGAACTGTCTTCGTCTCGCCTTCGTAACGGCGCCCCGATCGGTGTAATCCGACCACCGGGCGTAAAGTTATGCCTCCTGCGGCGAACGGCTGCGCTCCTCCGACGTCGGGCGCGTTCCCTCCGAACATCTGCCTCGGAGTTCGTGTCGTGCATTGGAACGGCACGTGAGGGTCCTGAAGGCACGTCGGACGATACAGAAGTGGACGAGAGGGGACGGAAAGCACGCGGCATGAACAGATCACCGTCGACGTCCCCTATGACTAGGATACCGCGGTTTTGTCATACGGGTGCGATCATATCAGTACAAATGCACCGGATCCCATCAGAACTCCGAAGTTAAGCTTGCTTGGGCGAGAGTAGTACTAGGATGGGTGACCTCCTGGGAAGTCTTCGTGTTGCACCCCTCCTTTTTCCCTTTTGAATCGTGAATTGCATCAGCAATTCTGCTCGACGGCTGGGGAGCAAGCGATCCCTGCGCTACGGGCTACTTTTCGGTGTTCATCGGTGCGCGCGATGAGAAAAAGTGCTCTGTATTTTAAAACCGTCTTCGTCTCGCCTTCGTAACGGCGCCCCGATCGGTGTAATCCGACCACCGGGCGTAAAGTTATGCCTCCTGCGGCGAACGACTGCGCTCCTCCGACGTCGGGCGCGTTCCCTCCGAACATCTGCCTCGGAGTTTGTGACGTGCATAGGAACGGCACGTGAGGGTCCTGAAGGCACGTCGGACGATACAGAATTGGACGAGAGGGGACGGAAAGCACGCGGCATGAACAGATCTCCGTCGACGTCCCATATGAGTAGGATACCGCGGTTTTGTCATACGGGTGCGATCATACCGGTACAAATGCACCGGATCCCATCAGAACTCCGAAGATAAGCTTGCTTGGGCGAGAGTAGTACTAGGATGGGTGACCTCCTGGGAAGTCTTCGTGTTGCACCCCTCCTTTTTCCTTTATGAATCGTGAATTGCATCAGCAATTCTACTCGACGGCTGGGGAACGAGCGATCCCTGCGCTTCGGGCTACTTTTCGGGGTTCATCGGTGCGCGCGATGAGAAAATGTGCTCTGTATTTTAGAACCGTCTTCGTCTCGCCTTCGTAACGGCGCCCCGATCGGTGTAATCCGACCACCGGGCGTAAAGTTATGCCTCCTGCGGCGAACGGCTGCGCTCCTCCGACGTCGGGCGCGTTCCCTCCGAACATCTGCCTCGGAGTTCGTGTCGTGCATTGGAACGGCACGTGAGGGTCCTGAAGGCACGTCGGACGATACAGAAG
Source organism: Thalia dealbata (assembly GCA_030544415.1). Taxonomy (NCBI): domain Eukaryota; kingdom Viridiplantae; phylum Streptophyta; class Magnoliopsida; order Zingiberales; family Marantaceae; genus Thalia; species Thalia dealbata. The sequence goes on from CM060455.1 coordinate 20,751,855, forward strand.
TGGACGAGAGGGGACGGAAAGCACGCGGCATGAACAGATCACCGTCGACGTCCCCTATGACTAGGATACCGCGGTTTTGTCATACGGGTGCGATCATATCAGTACAAATGCACCGGATCCCATCAGAACTCCAAAGTTAAGCTTGCTTGGGCGAGAGTAGTACTAGGATGGGTGACCTCCTGGGAAGTCTTCGTGTTGCACCCCTCCTTTTTCCCTTTTGAATCGTGAATTGCATCAGCAATTCTGCTCGACGGCTGGGGAGCAAGCGATCCCTGCGCTACGGGCTACTTTTCGGTGTTCATCGGTGCGCGCGATGAGAAAAAGTGCTCTGTATTTTAGAACCGTCTTCGTCTCGCCTTCGTAACGGCGTCCCGATCGGTGTAATCCGACCACCGGGCGTAAAGTTATGCCTCCTGCGGCGAACGACTGCGCTCCTCCGACGTCGGGCGCGTTCCCTCCGAACATCTGCCTCGGAGTTTGTGACGTGCATAGGAACGGCACGTGAGGGTCCTGAAGGCACGTCGGACGATACAGAATTGGACGAGAGGGGACGGAAAGCACGCGGCATGAACAGATCTCCGTCGACGTCCCATATGAGTAGGATACCGCAGTTTTGTCATACGGGTGCGATCATACCAGCACAAATACACCGGATCCCATCAGAACTCCGAAGATAAGCCTGCTTGTGCGAGAGTAGTACTAGGATGGGTGACCTCCTGGGAAGTCTTCGTGTTGCACCCCTCCTTTTGCCTTTTTGAATCGTGAATTGCATCAGCAATTCTGCTCGACGGCTGCGGAGCGAGCGATCCCTGCGCTTCGGGCTACTTTTCGGTGTTCATCGGTGCGCGCGATGAGAAAAAGTGCTCTGTATTTTAGAACCGTCTTCGTCTCGCCTTCGTAACGGCGCCCCGATCGGTGTAATCCGACCACCGGGCGTAAAGTTATGCCTCCTGCGGCGAACGACTGCGCTCCTCCGACGTCGGGCGCGTTCCCTCCGAACATCTGCCTCGGAGTTCGTGACGTGCATAGGAACGGCACGTGAGGGTCCTGAAGGCACGTCGGACGATACAGAAGTGGACGAGAGGGGACGGAAAGCACGCGGCATGAACAGATCACCGTCGACGTCCCATATGACTAGGATACCGCGGTTTTTTCATACGGGTGCGATCATACCAGCACAAATGCATCGGATTCCATCAGAACTCCGAAGTTAAGCCTTCTTGGGCGAGAGTAGTACTAGGATGGTTGACCTCCTGGGAAGTCTTCGTGTTGCACCCCTCCTTTTGCCTTTTTGAATCGTGAATTGCATCAGCAATTCTGCTCGACGGCTGGGGAGCGAGCGATCCCTGCGCTTCGGGCTACTTTTCGGGGTTCATCGGTGCGCGCGTTGAGAAAAAGTGCTCCGTATTTTAGAACCGTGTTCGTCTCGCCTTCGTAACGGCGCCCCGATCGGTGTAATCCGACCACCGGGCGTAAAGTTATGCCTCCTGCGGCGAACGGCTGCGCTCCTCCGACGTCGGGCGCGTTCCCTCCGAACATCTGCCTCGGAGTTCGTGCCGTGCATTGGAACGGCACGTGAGGGTCCTGAAGGCACGTCGGACGATACAGAAGTGGACGAGAGGGGACGGAAAGCACGCGGCATGAACAGATCACCGTCGACGTCCCATATGACTAGGATACCGCGGTTTTGTCATACGGGTGCGATCATACCAGCACAAATGCACCGGATCCCATCAGAACTCCGAAGATAAGCCTGCTTGGGCGAGAGTAGTACTAGGATGGGTGACCTCCTGGGAAGTCTTCGTGTTGCACCCCTCCTTTTGTCTTTTTCAATCGTGAATTGCATCAGCAATTCTGCTCGACGGCTGGGGAGCGAACGATCCCTGCGCTTCGGGCTACTTTTCGGGGTTCATCGGTGCGCGCGTTGAGAAAAAGTGCTCCGTATTTTAGAACCGTCTTCGTCTCGCCTTAGTAACGGCGCCCCGATCGGTGTAATCCGACCACCGGGCGTAAAGTTATGCCTCCTGCGGCGAACGACTGCGCTCCTCCGACGTCGGGCGCGTTCCCTCCGAACATCTGCCTCGGAGTTCGTGACGTGCATTGGAACGGCACGTGAGGGTCCTGAATGCACGTCGGACGATACAGAAGTGGACGAGAGGGGACGGAAAGCACGCGGCATGAACAGATCTCCGTCGACGTCCCCTATGACTAGGATACCGCGGTTTTGTCATACGGGTGCGATTATACCAGCACAAATGCACCGGATCCCATCAGAACTCCGAAGTTAAGCCTGCTTGGGCGAGAGTAGTACTAGGATGGGTGACCTCCTGGGAAGTCTTCGTGTTGTACCCCTCCTTTTTCCTTTTTGAATCGTGAATTGCATCAGCAATTCTGCTCGACGGTTGGGGAGCGAGCGATCCCTGCGCTTCGGGCTACTTTTCGGGGTTCATCGGTGCGCGCGTTGAGAAAAAGTGCTCCGTATTTTAGAACCGTCTTCGTCTCGCCTTCGTAACGGCGCCCCGATCGGTGTAATCCGACCACCGGGCGTAAAGTTATGCCTCCTGCGGCGAACGGCTGCGCTCCTCCGACGTCGGGCGCGTTCCCTCCGAACATCTACTTCGGAGTTCGTGCCGTGCATAGGAACTGCACGTGAGGGTCCTGAAGGCACGTCGGATGATACAGAAGTGGACGAGAGGGGACGGAAAGCACGCGGCATGAATAGATCACCGTCGACGTCCCCTATGACTAGGATACCGCGGTTTTGTCATACGGGTGCGATCATATCAGTACAAATGCACCGGATCCCATCAGAACTCCGAAGTTAAGCTTGCTTGGGCGAGAGTAGTACTAGGATGGGTGACCTCCTGGGAAGTCTTCGTGTTGCACCCCTCCTTTTTCCCTTTTGAATCGTGAATTGCATCAGCAATTCTGCTCGACGGCTGGGGAGCAAGCGATCCCTGCGCTACGGGCTACTTTTCGGTGTTCATCGGTGCGCGCGATGAGAAAAAGTGCTCTGTATTTTAGAACCGTCTTCGTCTCGCCTTCGTAACGGCGTCCCGATCGGTGTAATCCGACCACCGGGCGTAAAGTTATGCCTCCTGCGGCGAACGACTGCGCTCCTCCGACGTCGGGCGCGTTCCCTCCGAACATCTGCCTCGGAGTTCGTGACGTGCATAGGAACGGCACGTGAGGGTCCTGAAGGCACGTCGGACGATACAGAATTGGACGAGAGGGGACGAAAGCACGCGGCATGAACAGATCTCCGTCGACGTCCCATATGAGTAGGATACCGCGGTTTTGTCATACGGGTGCGATCATACCAGCACAAATGCACCGGATCCCATCAGAACTCCGAAGTTAAGCCTGCTTGGGCGAGAGTAGTACTAGGATGGGTGACCTCCTGGGAAGTCTTCGTGTTGCACCCCTCCTTTTGCCTTTTTGAATCGTGAATTGCATCAGCAATTCTGCTCGACGGCTGCGGAGCGAGCGATCCCTGCGCTACGGGCTACTTTTCGGTGTTCATCGGTGCGCGCGATGAGAAAAAGTGCTTCGTATTTTAGAACCGTCTTCGTCTCGCCTTCGTAACGGCACCCCGATCGGTGTAATCCGACCACCGAGCGTAAAGTTATGCCTCCTGCGGCGAACGGCTGCGCTCCTCCGACGTCGGGCGCGTTCCCTCCGAACATCTGCCTCGGAGTTCGTGACGTGCATAGGAACGACACGTGAGGGTCCTGAAGGCACGTCGGACGATACAGAAGTGGACGAGAGGGGACGGAAAGCACGCGGCATGAACAGATCACCGTCGACGTCCCATATGACTAGGATACCGCGGTTTTGTCATACGGGTGCGATCATACCAGCACAAATGCACCGGATCCCATCAGAACTCCGAAGATAAGCCTGCTTGGGCGAGAGTAGTACTAGGATGGGTGACCTCCTGGGAAGTCTTCGTGTTGCACCCCTCCTTTTGTCTTTTTGAATCGTGAATTGCATCAGCAATTCTGCTCGACGGCTGCGGAGCGAGCGATCCCTGCGCTACGGGCTACTTTTCGGTGTTCATCGGTGCGCGCGATGAGAAAAAGTGCTTCGTATTTTAGAACCGTCTTCGTCTCGCCTTCGTAACGGCGCCCCGATCGGTGTAATCCGACCACCGAGCGTAAAGTTATGCCTCCTGCGGCGAACGGCTGCGCTCCTCCGACGTCGGGCGCGTTCCCTCCGAACATCTGCCTCGGAGTTCGTGACGTGCATAGGAACGACACGTGAGGGTCCTGAAGGCACGTCGGACGATACAGAAGTGGACGAGAGGGGACGGAAAGCACGCGGCATGAACAGATCACCGTCGACGTCCCATATGACTAGGATACCGCGGTTTTGTCATACGGGTGCGATCATACCAGCACAAATGCACCGGATCCCATCAGAACTCCGAAGATAAGCCTGCTTGGGCGAGAGTAGTACTAGGATGGGTGACCTCCTGGGAAGTCTTCGTGTTGCACCCCTCCTTTTGTCTTTTTGAATCGTGAATTGCATCAGCAATTCTGCTCGACGGCTGGGGAGCGAGCGATCCCTGCGCTTCGGGCTACTTTTCGGGGTTCATCGGTGCGCGCGGTGAGAAAAAGTGCTTCGTATTTTAGAACCGTCTTCGTCTCGCCTTCGTAACGGCGCCCCGATCGGTGTAATCCGACAACCGGGCGTAAAGTTATGCCTCCTGCGGCGAACGGCTGCGCTCCTCCGACGTCGGGCGCGTTCCCTCCGAACATCTGCCTCGGAGTTCGTGACGTGCATAGGAACGACACGTGAGGGTCCTGAAGGCACGTCGGACGATACAGAAGTGGACGAGAGGGGACGGAAAGCACGCGGCATGAACAGATCACCGTCGACGTCCCATATGACTAGGATACCGCGGTTTTGTCATACGGGTGCGATCATACCAGCACAAATGCACCGGATCCCATCAGAACTCCGAAGATAAGCCTGCTTGGGCGAGAGTAGTACTAGGATGGGTGACCTCCTGGGAAGTCTTCGTGTTGCACCCCTCCTTTTGTCTTTTTGAATCGTGAATTGCATCAGCAATTCTGCTCGACGGCTGGGGAGCGAGCGATCCCTGCGCTTCGGGCTACTTTTCGGGGTTCATCGGTGCGCGCGGTGAGAAAAAGTGCTTCGTATTTTAGAACCGTCTTCGTCTCGCCTTCGTAACGGCGCCCCGATCGGTGTAATCCGACAACCGGGCGTAAAGTTATGCCTCCTGCGGCGAACGGCTGCGCTCCTCCGACGTCGGGCGCGTTCCCTCCGAACATCTGCCTCGGAGTTCGTGACGTGCATAGGAACGACACGTGAGGGTCCTGAAGGCACGTCGGACGATACAGAAGTGGACGAGAGGGGACGGAAAGCACGCGGCATGAACAGATCACCGTCGACGTCCCATATGACTAGGATACCGCGGTTTTGTCATACGGGTGCGATCATACCAGCACAAATGCACCGGATCCCATCAGAACTCCGAAGATAAGCCTGCTTGGGCGAGAGTAGTACTAGGATGGGTGACCTCCTGGGAAGTCTTCGTGTTGCACCCCTCCTTTTGTCTTTTTGAATCGTGAATTGCATCAGCAATTCTGCTCGACGGCTGGGGAGCGAGCGATCCCTGCGCTTCGGGCTACTTTTCGGGGTTCATCGGTGCGCGCGGTGAGAAAAAGTGCTTCGTATTTTAGAACCGTCTTCGTCTCGCCTTCGTAACGGCGCCCCGATCGGTGTAATCCGACAACCGGGCGTAAAGTTATGCCTCCTGCGGCGAACGGCTGCGCTCCTCCGACGTCGGGCGCGTTCCCTCCGAACATCTGCCTCGGAGTTCGTGTCGTGCATTGGAACGGCACGTGAGGGTCCTGAAGGCACGTCGGACGATACAGAAGTGGACGAGAGGGGACGGAAAGCACGCGGCATGAACAGATCACCGTCGACGTCCCCTATGACTAGGATACCGCGGTTTTGTCATACGGGTGCGATCATACCAGTACAAATGCACCGGATCCCATCAGAACTCCAAAGTTAAGCTTGCTTGGGCGAGAGTAGTACTAGGATGGGTGACCTCCTGGGAAGTCTTCGTGTTGCACCCCTCCTTTTGCCTTTTTGAATCGTGAATTGCATCAGCAATTCTGCTCGACGGCTGGGGAGCGAGCGATCCCTGCGCTTCGGGCTACTTTTCGGGGTTCATCGGTGCGCGCGGTGAGAAAAAGTGCTTCGTATTTTAGAACCGACTTCGTCTCGCCTTCGTAACGGCGCCCAGATCGGTGTAATCCGACCACCGAGCGTAAAGTTATGCCTCCTGCGGCGAACGGCTGCGCTCCTCCGACGTCGGGCGCGTTCCCTCCGAACATCTGCCTCGGAGTTCGTGACGTGCATAGGAACGACACGTGAGGGTCCTGAAGGCACGTCGGACGATACAGAAGTGGACGAGAGGGGACGGAAAGCACGCGACATGAACAGATCACCGTCGACGTCCCCTATGACTAGGATACCGCGGTTTTGTCATACGGGTGCGATCATACCAGTACAAATGCACCGGATTCCATCAGAACTCCGAAGTTAAGCTTGCTTGGGCGAGAGTAGTACTAGGATGGGTGACCTCCTGGGAAGTCTTCGTGTTGCACCCCTCCTTTTTCCCTTTTGAATCGTGAATTGCATCAGCAATTCTGCTCGACGGCTGGGGAGCGAGCGATCCCTGCGCTACGGGCTACTTTTCGGTGTTCATCGGTGCGCGCGATGAGAAAAAGTGCTCTGTATTTTAGAACCGTCTTCGTCTCGCCTTCGTAACGGCGCCCCGATCGGTGTAATCCGACCACCGGGCGTAAAGTTATGCCTCCTGCGGCGAACGACTGCGCTCCTCCGACGTCGGGCGCGTTCCCTCCGAACATCTGCCTCGGAGTTCGTGACGTGCATAGGAACAGCACGTGAGGGTCCTGAAGGCACGTCGGACGATACAGAATTGGACGAGAGGGGACGAAAGCACGCGGCATGAACAGATCTCCGTCGACGTCCCATATGAGTAGGATACCGCGGTTTTGTCATACGGGTGCGATCATACCAGCACAAATGCACCGGATCCCATCAGAACTCCGAAGTTAAGCCTGCTTGGGCGAGATTAGTACTAGGATGGGTGACCTCCTCGGAAGTCTTCGTGTTGCACCCCTCCTTTTGCCTTTTTGAATCGTGAATTGCATCAGCAATTCTGCTCGACGGCTGCGGAGCGAGCGATCCCTGCGCTACGGGCTACTTTTCGGTGTTCATCGGTGCGCGCGATGAGAAAAAGTGCTCTGTATTTTAGAACCGTCTTCGTCTCGCCTTCGTAACGGCGCCCCGATCGGTGTAATCCGACCACCGGGCGTAAAGTTATGCATCCTGCGGCGAACGACTGCGCTCCTCCGACGTCGGGCGCGTTCCCTCCGAACATCTGCCTCGGAGTTCGTGACGTGCATAGGAACGGCACGTGAGGGTCCTGAAGGCACGTCGGACGATACAGAATTGGACGAGAGGGGACGGAAAGCACGCGGCATGAACAGATCTCCGTCGACGTCCCATATGAGTAGGAAACCACGGTTTTGTCATACGGGTGCGATCATACCAGCACAAATGCACCGGATCCCATCAGAACTCCGAAGTTAAGCCTGCTTGGGCGAGAGTAGTACTAGGATGGGTGACCTCCTGGGAAGTCTTCGTGTTGCACCCCTCCTTTTTCCCTTTTGAATCGTGAATTGCATCAGCAATTCTGCTCGACGGCTGGGGAGCGAGCGATCCCTGCGCTACGGGCTACTTTTCGGTGTTCATCGGTGCGCGCGATGAGAAAAAGTGCTCTGTATTTTAGAACCGTCTTCGTCTCGCCTTCGTAACGGCGTCCCGATCGGTGTAATCCGACCACCGGGCGTAAAGTTATGCCTCCTGCGGCGAACGACTGCGCTCCTCCGACGTCGGGCGCGTTCCCTCCGAACATCTGCCTCGGAGTTCGTGACGTGCATAGGAACGGCACGTGAGGGTCCTGAAAGCACGTCGGACGATACAGAATTGGACGAGAGGGGACGGAAAGCACGCGGCATGAACAGATCTCCGTCGACGTCCCATATGAGTAGGATACCGCGGTTTTGTCATACGGGTGCGATCATACCAGCACAAATGCACCGGATCCCATCAGAACTACGAAGTTAAGCCTGCTTGGGCGAGAGTAGTACTAGGATGGGTGACCTCCTGGGAAGTCTTCGTGTTGCATCCCTCCTTTTGCCTTTTTGAATCGTGAATTGCATCAGCAATTCTGCTCGACGGCTGCGGAGCGAGCGATCCCTGCGCTACGGGCTACTTTTCGGTGTTCATCGGTGCGCGCGATGAGAAAAAGTGCTTGTATTTTAGAACCGTCTTCGTCTCGCCTTCGTAACGGCACCCCGATCGGTGTAATCCGACCACCGAGCGTAAAGTTATGCCTCCTGCGGCGAACGGCTGCGCTCCTCCGACGTCGGGCGCGTTCCCTCCGAACATCTGCCTCGGAGTTCGTGACGTGCATAGGAACGGCACGTGAGGGTCCTGAAGGCACGTCGGACGATACAGAAGTGGACGAGAGGGGACGGAAAGCACGCGGCATGAACAGATCACCGTCGACGTCCCATATGACTAGGATACCGCGGTTTTGTCATACGGGTGCGATCATACCAGCACAAATGCACCGGATCCCATCAGAACACCGAAGATAAGCCTGCTTGGGCGAGAGTAGTACTAGGATGGGTGACCTCCTGGGAAGTCTTCGTGTTGCACCCCTCCTTTTGTCTTTTTGAATCGTGAATTGCATCAGCAATTCTGCTCGACGGCTGGGGAGCGAGCGATCCCTGCGCTTCGGGCTACTTTTCGGGGTTCATCGGTGCGCGCGGTGAGAAAAAGTGCTTCGTATTTTAGAACCGTCTTCGTCTCGCCTTCGTAACGGCGCCCAGATCGGTGTAATCCGACCACCGAGCGTAAAGTTATGCCTCCTGCGGCGAACGGCTGCGCTCCTCCGACGTCGGGCGCGTTCCCTCCGAACATCTGCCTCGGAGTTCGTGACGTGCATAGGAACGACACGTGAGGGTCCTGAAGGCACGTCGGACGATACAGAAGTGGACGAGAGGGGACGGAAAGCACGCGACATGAACAGATCACCGTCGACGTCCCCTATGACTAGGATACCGCGGTTTTGTCATACGGGTGCGATCATACCAGTACAAATGCACCGGATCCCATCAGAACTCCGAAGTTAAGCTTGCTTGGGCGAGAGTAGTACTAGGATGGGTGACCTCCTGGGAAGTCTTCGTGTTGCACCCCTCCTTTTTCCCTTTTGAATCGTGAATTGCATCAGCAATTCTGCTCGACGGCTGGGGAGCGAGCGATCCCTGCGCTACGGGCTACTTTTCGGTGTTCATCGGTGCGCGCGATGAGAAAAAGTGCTCTGTATTTTAGAACCGTCTTCGTCTCGCCTTCGTAACGGCGCCCCGATCGGTGTAATCCGACCACCGGGCGTAAAGTTATGCCTCCTGCGGCGAACGACTGCGCTCCTCCGACGTCGGGCGCGTTCCCTCCGAACATCTGCCTCGGAGTTCGTGACGTGCATAGGAACAACACGTGAGGGTCCTGAAGGCACGTCGGACGATACAGAATTGGACGAGAGGGGACGAAAGCACGCGGCATGAACAGATCTCCGTCGACGTCCCATATGAGTAGGATACCGCGGTTTTGTCATACGGGTGCGATCATACCAGCACAAATGCACCGGATCCCATCAGAACTCCGAAGTTAAGCCTGCTTGGGCGAGATTAGTACTAGGATGGGTGACCTCCTCGGAAGTCTTCGTGTTGCACCCCTCCTTTTGCCTTTTTGAATCGTGAATTGCATCAGCAATTCTGCTCGACGGCTGCGGAGCGAGCGATCCCTGCGCTACGGGCTACTTTTCGGTGTTCATCGGTGCGCGCGATGAGAAAAAGTGCTCTGTATTTTAGAACCGTCTTCGTCTCGCCTTCGTAACGGCGCCCCGATCGGTGTAATCCGACCACCGGGCGTAAAGTTATGCATCCTGCGGCGAACGACTGCGCTCCTCCGACGTCGGGCGCGTTCCCTCCGAACATCTGCCTCGGAGTTCGTGACGTGCATAGGAACGGCACGTGAGGGTCCTGAAGGCACGTCGGACGATACAGAATTGGACGAGAGGGGACGGAAAGCACGCGGCATGAACAGATCTCCGTCGACGTCCCATATGAGTAGGAAACCACGGTTTTGTCATACGGGTGCGATCATACCAGCACAAATGCACCGGATCCCATCAGAACTCCGAAGTTAAGCCTGCTTGGGCGAGAGTAGTACTAGGATGGGTGACCTCCTGGGAAGTCTTCGTGTTGCACCCCTCCTTTTGCCTTTTTGAATCGTGAATTGCATCAGCAATTCTGCTCGACGGCTGCGGAGCGAGCGATCCCTGCGCTACGGGCTACTTTTCGGTGTTCATCGGTGCGCGCGATGAGAAAAAGTGCTTCGTATTTTAGAACCGTCTTCGTCTCGCCTTCGTAACGGCACCCCGATCGGTGTAATCCGACCACCGAGCGTAAAGTTATGCCTCCTGCGGCGAACGGCTGCGCACCTCCGACGTCGGGCGCGTTCCCTCCGAACATCTGCCTCGGAGTTCGTGACGTGCATAGGAACGGCACGTGAGGGTCCTGAAGGCACGTCGGACGATACAGAAGTGGACGAGAGGGGACGGAAAGCACGAGGCATGAACAGATCACCGTCGACGTCCCATATGACTAGGATACCGCAGTTTTGTCATACGGGTGCGATCATACCAGCACAAATGTACCGGATCCCATCAGAACTCCGAAGATAAGCCTGCATGGGCGAGAGTAGTACAAGGATGGGTGACCTCCTGGGAAGTCTTCGTGTTGCACCCCTCTTTTTGTCTTTTTGAATCGTGAATTGCATCAGCAATTCTGCTCGACGGTTGGGGAGCGAGCGATCCCTGCGCTTCGGGCTACTTTTCGGGGTTCATCGGTGCGCGCGGTGAGAAAAAGTGCTTCGTATTTTAGAACCGTCTTCGTCTCGCCTTCGTAACGGCGCCCAGATCGGTGTAATCCGACCACCGAGCGTAAAGTTATGCCTCCTGCGGCGAACGGCTGCGCTCCTCCGACGTCGGGCGCGTTCCCTCCGAACATCTGCCTCGGAGTTCGTGACGTGCATAGGAACGGCACGTGAGGGTCCTGAAGGCACGTCGGACGATACAGAAGTTGACGATAGGGGACGGAAAGCACGCGGCATGAACAGATCACCGTCGACGTCCCCTATGACTAGGATACCGCGGTTTTGTCATACGGGTGCGATCATACCAGTACAAATGCACCGGATCCCATCAGAACTCCGAAGTTAAGCTTGCTTGGGCGAGAGTAGTACTAGGATGGGTGACCTCCTGGGAAGTCTTCGTGTTGCACCCCTCCTTTTTCCCTTTTGAATCGTGAATTGCATCAGCAATTCTGCTCGACGGCTGGGGAGCGAGCGATCCCTGCGCTACGGGCTACTTTTCGGTGTTCATCGGTGCGCGCGATGAGAAAAAGTGCTCTGTATTTTAGAACCATCTTCGTCTCGCCTTCGTAACGGCGCCCCGATCGGTGTAATCCGACCACCGGGCGTAAAGTTATGCCTCCTGCGGCGAACGACTGCGCTCCTCCGACGTCGGGCGCGTTCCCTCCGAACATCTGCCTCGGAGTTCGTGACGTGCATAGGAACGGCACGTGAGGGTCCTGAAGGCACGTCGGACGATACAGAATTGGACGAGAGGGGACGAAAGCACGCGGCATGAACAGATCTCCGTCGACGTCCCATATGAGTAGGATACCGCGGTTTTGTCATACGGGTGCGATCATACCAGCACAAATGCACCGGATCCCATCAGAACTCCGAAGTTAAGCCTGCTTGGGCGAGATTAGTACTAGGATGGGTGACCTCCTGGGAAGTCTTCGTGTTGCACCCCTCCTTCTGCCTTTTTGAATCGTGAATTGCATCAGCAATTCTGCTCGACGGCTGCGGAGCGAGCGATCCCTGCGCTACGGGCTACTTTTCGGTGTTCATCGGTGCGCGCGATGAGAAAAAGTGCTCTGTATTTTAGAACCGTCTTCGTCTCGCCTTCGTAACGGCGCCCCGATCGGTGTAATCCGACCACCCGGGCGTAAAGTTATGCATCCTGCGGCGAACGACTGCGCTCCTCCGACGTCGGGCGCGTTCCCTCCGAACATCTGCCTCAGAGTTCGTGACGTGCATAGGAACGGCACGTGAGGGTCCTGAAGGCACGTCGGACGATACAGAATTGGACGAGAGGGGACGGAAAGCACGCGGCATGAACAGATCTCCGTCGACGTCCCATATGAGTAGTAAACCGCGATTTTGTCATACGGGTGCGATCATACCAGCACAAATGCACCGGATCCAATCAAAACTCCGAAGTTAAGCCTGCTTGGGCGAGAGTAGTACTAGGATGGGTGACCTCCTGGGAAGTCTTCGTGTTGCACCCCTCCTTTTGCCTTTTTGAATCGTGAATTGCATCAGCAATTCTGCTCGACGGCTGCGGAGCGAGCGATCCCTGCGCTACGGGCTACTTTTCGGTGTTCATCGGTGCGCGCGATGAGAAAAAGTGCTTCGTATTTTAGAACCGTCTTCGTCTCGCCTTCGTAACGGCACCCCGATCGGTGTAATCCGACCACCGAGCGTAAAGTTATGCCTCCTGCGGCGAACGGCTGCGCACCTCCGACGTCGGGCGCGTTCCCTCCGAACATCTGCCTCGGAGTTCGTGACGTGCATAGGAACGGCACGTGAGGGTCCTGAAGGCACGTCGGATGATACAGAAGTGGACGAGAAGGGACGGAAAGCACGCGGCATGAACAGATCACCGTCGACGTCCCATATGACTAGGATACCGCGGTTTTGTCATACGGGTGCGATCATACCAGCACAAATGCACCGGATCCCATCAGAACTCCGAAGATAAGCCTGCATGGGCGAGAGTAGTACTAGGATGGGTGACCTCCTGGGAAGTCTTCGTGTTGCACCCCTCCTTTTGTCTTTTTGAATCGTGAATTGCATCAGCAATTCTGCTCGACGGTTGGGGAGCGAGCGATCCCTGCGCTTCGGGCTACTTTTCGAGGTTCATCGGTGCGCGCGGTGAGAAAAAGTGCTTCGTATTTTAGAACCGTCTTCGTCTCGCCTTCGTAACGGCGCCCAGATCGGTGTAATCCAACCACCGAGCGTAAAGTTATGCCTCCTGCGGCGAACGGCTGCGCTCCTCCGACGTCGGGCGCGTTCCCTCCGAACATCTGCCTCGGAGTTCGTGACGTGCATAGGAACGGCACGTGAGGGTCCTGAAGGCACATCGGACGATACAGAAGTTGACGATAGGGGACGGAAAGCACGCGGCATGAACAGATCACCGTCGACGTCCCCTATGACTAGGATACCGCGGTTTTGTCATACGGGTGCGATCATACCAGTACAAATGCACCGGATCCCATCAGAACTCCGAAGTTAAGCTTGCTTGGGCGAGAGTAGTACTAGGATGGGTGACCTCCTCGGAAGTCTTCGTGTTGCACCCCTCCTTTTTCCCTTTTGAATCGTGAATTGCATCAGTAATTCTGCTCGACGGCTGGGGAGCGAGCGATCCCTGCGCTACGGGCTACTTTTCGGTGTTCATCGGTGCGCATGATGAGAAAAAGTGCTCTGTATTTTAGAACCGTCTTCGTCTCGCCTTCGTAACGGCGCCCCGATCGGTTTAATCCGACCACCGGGCGTAAAGTTATGCCTCCTGCGGCGAACGACTGCGCTCCTCCGACGTCGGGCGCGTTCCCTCCGAACATCTGCCTCGGAGTTCGTGACGTGCATAGGAACGGCACGTGAGGGTCCTGAAGGCACGTCGGACGATACAGAATTGGACGAGAGGGGACGAAAGCACGCGGCATGAACAGATCTCCGTCGACGTCCCATATGAGTAGGATACCGCGGTTTTGTCATACGGGTGCGATCATACCATCACAAATGCACCGGATCCCATCAGAACTCCGAAGTTAAGCCTGCTTGGGCGAGAGTAGTACTAGGATCGGTGACCTCCTGGGAAGTCTTCGTGTTGCACCCCTCCTTTTGCCTTTTTGAATCGTGAATTGCATCAGCAATTCTGCTCGACGGCTGCGGAGCGAGCGATCCCTGCGCTACGGGCTACTTTTCGGTGTTCATCGGTGCGCGCGATGAGAAAAAGTGCTCTGTATTTTAGAACCGTCTTCGTCTCGCCTTCGTAACGGCGCCCCGATCGGTGTAATCCGACCACCGGGCGTAAAGTTATGCCTCCTGCGGCGAACGACTGCGCTCCTCCGACGTCGGGCGCGTTCCCTCCGAACATCTGCCTCGGAGTTCGTGACGTGCATAGGAACGGCACGTGAGGGTCCTGAAGGCACGTCGGACGATACAGAATTGGACGAGAGGGGACGAAAGCACGCGGCATGAACAGATCTCCATCGAAGTCCCATATGAGTAGGATACCGCGGTTTTGTCATACGGGTGCGATCATACCAGCACAAATGCACCGGATCCCATCAGAACTCCAAAGTTAAGCCTGCTTGGGCGAGAGTAGTACTAGGATGGGTGACCTCCTGGGAAGTCTTCGTGTTGCACCCCTACTTTTGCCTTTTTGAATCGTGAATTACATCAGCAATTCTGCTCGACGGTTGCGGAGCGAGCGATCCCTGCGCTACGGGCTACTTTTCGGTGTTCATCGGTGCTCGCGATGAGAAAAAGTGCTCTGTATTTTAGAACCGTCTTCGTCTCGCCTTCGTAACGGCGCCCCGATCGGTGTAATCCGACCACCGGGCGTAAAGTTATGCCTCCTGCGGCGAACGACTGCGCTCCTCCGACGTCGGGCGCGTTCCCTCCGAACATCTGCCTCAGAGTTCGTGACGTGCATAGGAACGGAACGTGAGGGTCCTGAAGGCACGTCGGACGATACAGATTTGGACGAGAGGGGACGGAAAGCACGCGGCATGAATAGATCTCCGTCGACGTCCCATATGAGTAGGATACCGCGGTTTTGTCATACGGGTGCGATCATACCAGCACAAATGCACCGGATCCCATCAGAACTCCGAAGATAAGCCTGCTTGGGCGAGAGTAGTACTAGGATGGGTGACCTCCTGGGAAGTCTTCGTGTTGCACCCCTCCTTTTGCCTTTTTGAATCGTGAATTGCATCAGCAATTCTGCTCGACGGCTGCGGAGCGAGCGATCCCTGCGCTTCGGGCTACTTTTCGGGATTCATCGGTGCGCGCGATGAGAAAAAGTGCTCCGTATTTTAGAACCGTCTTCGTCTCGCCTTCGTAACGGCGCCCCGATCGATGTAATCCGACCACCGGGCGTAAAGTTATGCCTCCTGCGGCGAACGGTTGCGCTCCTCCGACGTCGGGCGCGTTCCCTCCGAACATCTGCCTCGGAGTTCGTGCCGTGCATAGGAACGGCACGTGAGGGTCCTGAAGGCACGTCGGACGATACAGAATTGGACGAGAGGGGACGAAAGCACGCGGCATGAACAGATCTCCGTCGACGTCCCATATGAGTAGGATACCGCGGTTTTGTCATACGGGTGCGATCATACCAGCACAAATGCACCGGATCCCATCAGAACTCCGAAGTTAAGCCTGCTTGGGCGAGAGTAGTACTAGGATCGGTGACCTCCTGGGAAGTCTTCGTGTTGCACCCCTCCTTTTGCCTTTTTGAATCGTGAATTGCATCAGCAATTCTGCTCGACGGCTGCGGAGCGAGCGATCCCTGCGCTACGGGCTACTTTTCGGTGTTCATCGGTGCGCGCGATGAGAAAAAGTGCTCTGTATTTTAGAACCGTCTTCGTCTCGCCTTCGTAACGGCGCCCCGATCGGTTTAATCCGACCACCGGGCGTAAAGTTATGCCTCCTGCGGCGAACGACTGCGCTCCTCCGACGTCGGGCGCGTTCCCTCCGAACATCTGCCTCGGAGTTCGTGACGTGCATAGGAACGGCACGTGAGGGTCCTGAAGGCACGTCGGACGATACAGAATTGGACGAGAGGGGACGAAAGCACGCGGCATGAACAGATCTCCGTCGACGTCCCATATGAGTAGGATACCGCGGTTTTGTCATACGGGTGCGATCATACCAGCACAAATGCACCGGATCCCATCAGAACTCCGAAGTTAAGCCTGCTTGGGCGAGAGTAGTACTAGGATCGGTGACCTCCTGGGAAGTCTTCGTGTTGCACCCCTCCTTTTGCCTTTTTGAATCGTGAATTGCATCAGCAATTCTGCTCGACGGCTGCGGAGCGAGCGATCCCTGCGCTACGGGCTACTTTTCGGTGTTCATCGGTGCGCGCGATGAGAAAAAGTGCTCTGTATTTTAGAACCGTCTTCGTCTCGCCTTCGTAACGGCGCCCCGATCGGTGTAATCCGACCACCGGGCGTAAAGTTATGCCTCCTGCGGCGAACGACTGCGCTCCTCTGACGTCGGGCGCGTTCCCTCCGAACATCTGCCTCGGAGTTCGTGACGTGCATAGGAACGGCACGTGAGGGTCCTGAAGGCACGTCGGACGATACAGAATTGGACGAGAGGGGACGAAAGCACGCGGCATGAACAGATCTCCATCGAAGTCCCATATGAGTAGGATACCGCGGTTTTGTCATACGGGTGCGATCATACCAGCACAAATGCACCGGATCCCATCAGAACTCCAAAGTTAAGCCTGCTTGGGCGAGAGTAGTACTAGGATGGGTGACCTCCTGGGAAGTCTTCGTGTTGCACCCCTACTTTTGCCTTTTTGAATCGTGAATTACATCAGCAATTCTGCTCGACGGCTGCGGAGCGAGCGATCCCTGCGCTACGGGCTACTTTTCGGTGTTCATCGGTGCTCGCGATGAGAAAAAGTGCTCTGTATTTTAGAACCGTCTTCGTCTCGCCTTCGTAACGGCGCCCCGATCGGTGTAATCCGACCACCGGGCGTAAAGTTATGCCTCCTGCGGCGAACGACTGCGCTCCTCCGACGTCGGGCGCGTTCCCTCCGAACATCTGCCTCAGAGTTCGTGACGTGCATAGGAACGGCACGTGAGGGTCCTGAAGGCACGTCGGACGATATAGATTTGGACGAGAGGGGACGGAAAGCACGCGGCATGAATAGATCTCCGTCGACGTCCCATATGAGTAGGATACCGCGGTTTTGTCATACGGGTGCGATCATACCAGCACAAATGCACCGGATCCCATCAGAACTCCGAAGATAAGCCTGCTTGGGCGAGAGTAGTACTAGGATGGGTGACCTCCTGGGAAGTCTTCGTGTTGCACCCCTCCTTTTGCCTTTTTGAATCGTGAATTGCATCAGCAATTCTGCTCGACCGCTGCGGAGCGAGCGATCCCTGCGCTTCGGGCTACTTTTCGGGATTCATCGGTGCGCGCGATGAGAAAAAGTGCTCCGTATTTTAGAACCGTCTTCGTCTCGCCTTCGTAACGGCGCCCCGATCGATGTAATCCGACCACCGGGCGTAAAGTTATGCTTCCTGCGGCGAACGGTTGCGCTCCTCCGACGTCGGGCGCGTTCCCTCCGAACATCTGCCTCGGAGTTCGTGTCGTGCATAGGAACGGCACGTGAGGGTCCTGAAGGCACGTCGGACGATACAGAAGTGGACGAGAGGGGACGGAAAGCACGCGGCATGAACAGATCACCGTCGACGTCCCATATGACTAGGATACCGCGGTTTTGTCATACGGGTGCGATCATACTAGCACAAATGCACCGGATCCCATCAGAACTCCGAAGATAAGCCTGCATGGGCGAGAGTAGTACTAGGATGGGTGACCTCCTGGGAAGTCTTCGTGTTGCACCCCTCCTTTTGCCTTTTTGAATCGTGAATTGCATCAGCAATTCTGCTCGACGGCTGGGGAGCGAGCGATCCCTGCGCTTCGGGCTACTTTTCGGGATTCATCGGTGCGCGCGATGAGAAAAAGTGCTCTGTATTTTAGAACCGTCTTCGTCTCGCCTTCGTAACGGCGCCCCGATCGGTGTAATCCGACCACCGGGCGTAAAGTTATGCCTCCTGCGGCGAACGGCTGCGCTCCTCCGACGTCGGGCGCGTTCCCTCCGAACATCTGCCTCGGAGTTCGTGCCGTGCATAGGAACGGCACGTGAGGGTCCTGAAGGCACGTCGGACGATACAGAAGTGGACGAGAGGGGACGGAAAGCACGCGGCATGAACAGATCACCGTCGACGTCCCATATGACTAGGATACCGCGGTTTTTTCATACGGGTGCGATCATACCAGCACAAATGCATCGGATTCCATCAGAACTCCGAAGTTAAGCCTTCTTGGGCGAGAGTAGTACTAGGATGGTTGACCTCCTGGGAAGTCTTCGTGTTGCACCCCTCCTTTTGCCTTTTTGAATCGTGAATTGCATCAGCAATTCTGCTCGACGGCTGGGGAGCGAGCGATCCCTGCGCTTCGGGCTACTTTTCGGGATTCATCGGTGCGCGCGATGAGAAAAAGTGCTCCGTATTTTAGAACCGTCTTCGTCTCGCCTTCGTAACGGCGCCCCGATCGGTGTAATCCGACCACCGGGCTTAAAGTTATGCCTCCTGCGGCGAACGGCTGCGCTCCTCCGACGTCGGGCGCGTTCCCTCCGAACATCTGCCACGGAGTTCGTGCCGTGCATAGGAACGGCACGTGAGGGTCCTGAAGGCACGTCGGACGATACAGAAGTGGACGAGAGGGGACGGAAAGCACGCGGCATGAACAGATCACCGTCGACGTCCCATATGACTAGGATACCGCGGTTTTTTCATACGGGTGCGATCATACCAGCACAAATGCATCGGATTCCATCAGAACTCCGAAGTTAAGCTTGCTTGGGCGAGAGTAGTACTAGGATGGTTGACCTCCTGGGAAGTCTTCGTGTTGCACCCCTCCTTTTTCCCTTTTGAATCGTGAATTGCATCAGCAATTCTGCTCGACGGCTGGGGAGCGAGCGATCCCTGCGCTACGGGCTACTTTTCGGTGTTCATCGGGGCGCGCGATGAGAAAAAGTGCTCTGTATTTTAGAACCGTCTTCGTCTCGCCTTCGTAACGGCGCCCCGATCGGTGTAATCCGACCACCGGGCGTAAAGTTATGCCTCCTGCGGCGAACGACTGCGCTCCTCCGACGTCGGGCGCGTTCCCTCCGAACATCTGCCTCGGAGTTCGTGACGTGCATAGGAACGGCACGTGAGGGTCCTGAAGGCACGTCGGACGATACAGAATTGGACGACAGGGGACGGAAAGCACGCGGCATGAACAGATCTCCGTCGACGTCCCATATGAGTAGGATACCGCGGTTTTGTCATACGGGTGCGATCATACCAGCACAAATGCATCGGATCCCATCAGAACTCCGAAGTTAAGCCTGCTTGGGCGAGAGTAGTACTAGGATGGGTGACCTCCTGGGAAGTCTTCGTGTTGCACCCCTCCTTTTGCCTTTTTGAATCGTGAATTGCATCAGTAATTCTGCTCGACGGCTGCGGAGCGAGCGATCCCTACGCTTCGGGCTACTTTTCGGGATTCATCGGTGCGCGCGATGAGAAAAAGTGCTCCGTATTTTAGAACCGTCTTCGTCTCGCCTTCGTAACGGCGCCCCGATCGGTGTAATCCGACCACCGGGCGTAAAGTTATGCCTCCTGCGGCGAACGGCTGCGCTCCTCCGACGTCGGGCGCGTTCCCTCCGAACATCTGCCTCGGAGTTCGTGCCGTGCATAGGAACGGCACGTGAGGGTCCTGAAGGCACGTCGGACGATACAGAAGTGGACGAGAGGGGACGGAAAGCACGCGGCATGAACAGATCACCGTCGACGTCTCATATGACTAGGATACCGCGGTTTTTTCATACGGGTGCGATCATACCAGCACAAATGCATCGGATTCCATCAGAACTCCGAAGTTAAGCCTTCTTGGGCGAGAGTAGTACTAGGATGGTTGACCTCCTGGGAAGTCTTCGTGTTGCACCCCTCCTTTTGCCTTTTTGAATCGTGAATTGCATCAGCAATTCTGCTCGACGGCTGGGGAGCGAGCGATCCCTGCGCTTCGGGCTACTTTTCGGGATTCATCGGTGCGCGCGATGAGAAAAAGTGTCCGTATTTTAGAACCGTCTTCGTCTGGCCTTCGTAACGGCGCCCCGATCGGTGTAATCCGACCACCGGGCGTAAAGTTATGCCTCCTGCGGCGAACGGCTGCGCTCCTCCGACGTCGGGCGCGTTCCCTCCGAACATCTGCCTCGGAGTTCGTGCCGTGCATAGGAACGGCACGTGAGGGTCCTGAAGGCACGTCGGACGATACAGAAGTGGACGAGAGGGGACGGAAAGCACGCGGCATGAACAGATCACCGTCGACGTCCCATATGACTAGGATACCGCGGTTTTTTCATACGGGTGCGATCATACCAGCACAAATGCATCGGATTCCATCAGAACTCCGAAGTTAAGCTTGCTTGGGCGAGAGTAGTACTAGGATGGTTGACCTCCTGGGAAGTCTTCGTGTTGCACCCCTCCTTTTTCCCTTTTGAATCGTGAATTGCATCAGCAATTCTGCTCGACGGCTGGGGAGCGAGCGATCCCTACGCTACGGGCTACTTTTCGGTGTTCATCGGGGCGCGCGATGAGAAAAAGTGCTCTGTATTTTAGAACCGTCTTCGTCTCGCCTTCGTAACGGCGCCCCGATCGGTGTAATCCGACCACCGGGCGTAAAGTTATGCCTCCTGCGGCGAACGACTGCGCTCCTCCGACGTCGGGCGCGTTCCCTCCGAACATCTGCCTCGGAGTTCGTGACGTGCATAGGAACGGCACGTGAGGGTCCTGAAGGCACGTCGGACGATACAGAATTGGACGACAGGGGACGGAAAGCACGCGGCATGAACAGATCTCCGTCGACGTCCCATATGAGTAGGATACCGCGGTTTTGTCATACGGGTGCGATCATACCAGCACAAAAGCACCGGATCCCATCAGAACTCCGAAGTTAAGCCTGCTTGGGTGAGAGTAGTACTAGGATGGGTGACCTCCTGGGAAGTCTTCGTGTTGCACCCCTCCTTTTGCCTTTTTGAATCGTGAATTGCATCAGCAATTCTGCTCGACGGCTGCGGAGCGAGCGATCCCTGCGCTACGGGCTACTTTTCGGTGTTCATTGGTGCGCGCGATGAGAAAAAGTGCTCTGTATTTTAGAACCGTCTTCGTCTCGCCTTCGTAACGGCGCCCCGATCGGTGTAATCCGACCACCGGGCGTAAAGTTATGCCTCCTGCGGCGAACGACTGCGCTCCTCCGACGTCGGGCGCGTTCCCTCCGAACATCTGCCTCGGAGTTCGTGACGTGCATAGGAACGGCACGTGAGGGTCCTGAAGGCACGTCGGACGATACAGAATTGGACGAGAGGGGACGGAAAGCACGCGGTATGAACAGATCTCCGTCGACGTCCCATATGAGTAGGATACCGCGGTTTTGTCATACGGGTGCGATCATACCAGCACAAATGCACCGGATCCCATCAGAACTCCGAAGTTAAGCCTGCTTGGGCGAGAGTAGTACTAGGATGGGTGACCTCCTGGGAAGTCTTCGTGTTGCACCCCTCCTTTTGCCTTTTTGAATCGTGAATTGCATCAGCAATTCTGCTCGACGGCTGCGGAGCGAGCGATCCCTGCGCTTCGGGCTAATTTTCGGGATTCATCGGTGCGCGCGATGAGTAAAAGTGCTCCGTATTTTAGAACCTTCTTCGTCTCGCCTTCGTAACGGCGCCCCGATCGGTGTAATCCGACCACCGGGCGTAAAGTTATGCCTCCTGCGGCGAACGACTGCGCTCCTCCGACGTCGGGCGCGTTCCCTCCGAACATCTGCCTCGGAGTTCGTGACGTGCATAGGAACGGCACGTGAGGGTCCTGAAGGCACGTCGGACGATACAGAATTGGACGACAGGGGACGGAAAGCACGCGGCATGAACAGATCTCCGTCGACGTCCCATATGAGTAGGATACCGCGGTTTTGTCATACGGGTGCGATCATACCAGCACAAATGCACCGGATCCCATCAGAACTCCGAAGTTAAGCCTGCTTGGGCGAGAGTAGTACTAGGATGGGTGACCTCCTGGGAAGTCTTCGTGTTGCACCCCTCCTTTTGCCTTTTTGAATCGTGAATTGCATCAGTAATTCTGCTCGACGGCTGCGGAGCGAGCGATCCCTACGCTTCGGGCTACTTTTCGGGATTCATCGGTGCGCGCGATGAGAAAAAGTGCTCCGTATTTTAGAACCGTCTTCGTCTCGCCTTCGTAACGGCGCCCCGATCGGTGTAATCCGACCACCGGGCGTAAAGTTATGCCTCCTGCGGCGAACGGCTGCGCTCCTCCGACGTCGGGCGCGTTCCCTCCGAACAACTGCCTCGGAGTTCGTGCCGTGCATAGGAACGGCACGTGAGGGTCCTGAAGGCACGTCGGACGATACAGAAGTGGACGAGAGGGGACGGAAAGCACGCGGCATGAACAGATCACCGTCGACGTCCCATATGACTAGGATACCGCGGTTTTTTCATACGGGTGCGATCATACCAGCACAAATGCACCGGATCCCATCAGAACTCCGAAGATAAGCCTGCATGGGCGAGAGTAGTACTAGGATGGGTGACCTCCTGGGAAGTCTTCGTGTTGCACCCCTCCTTTTGCCTTTTTGAATCGTGAATTGCATCAGCAATTCTGCTCGACGGCTGGGGAGCGAGCGATCCCTGCGCTTCGGGCTACTTTTCGGGATTCATCGGTGCGCGCGATGAGAAAAAGTGCTCCGTATTTTAGAACCGTCTTCGTCTCGCCTTCGTAACGGCGCCCCGATCGGTGTAATCCGACCACCGGGCTTAAAGTTATGCCTCCTGCGGCGAACGGCTGCGCTCCTCCGACGTCGGGCGCGTTCCCTCCGAACATCTGCCTCGGAGTTCGTGCCGTGCATAGGAACGGCACGTGAGGGTCCTGAAGGCACGTCGGACGATACAGAAGTGGACGAGAGGGGACGGAAAGCACGCGGCATGAACAGATCACCGTCGACGTCCCATATGACTAGGATACCGCGGTTTTTTCATACGGGTGCGATCATACCAGCACAAATGCATCGGATTCCATCAGAACTCCGAAGTTAAGCTTGCTTGGGCGAGAGTAGTACTAGGATGGTTGACCTCCTGGGAAGTCTTCGTGTTGCACCCCTCCTTTTGCCTTTTTGAATCGTGAATTGCATCAGTAATTCTGCTCGACGGCTGCGGAGCGAGCGATCCCTACGCTTCGGGCTACTTTTCGGGATTCATCGGTGCGCGCGATGAGAAAAAGTGCTCCGTATTTTAGAACCGTCTTCATCTCGCCTTCGTAACGGCGCCCCGATCGGTGTAATCCGACCACCGGGCGTAAAGTTATGCCTCCGGCGGCGAACGGCTGCGCTCCTCCGACGTCGGGCGCGTTCCCTCCGAACAACTGCCTCGGAGTTCTTGCCGTGCATAGGAACGGCACGTGAGGGTCCTGAAGGCACGTCGGACGATACAGAAGTGGACGAGAGGGGACGGAAAGCACGCGGCATGAACAGATCACCGTCGACGTCCCATATGACTAGGATACCGCGGTTTTTTCATACGGGTGCGATCATACCAGCACAAATGCACCGGATCCCATCAGAACTCCGAAGATAAGCCTGCATGGGCGAGAGTAGTACTAGGATGGGTTTCCTCCTGGGAAGTCTTCGTGTTGCACCCCTCCTTTTGCCTTTTTGAATCGTGAATTGCATCAGCAATTCTGCTCGACGGCTGGGGAGCGAGCGATCCCTGCGCTTCGGGCTACTTTTCGGGATTCATCGGTGCGCGCGATGAGAAAAAGTGCTCCGTATTTTAGAACCGTCTTCGTCTCGCCTTCGTAACGGCGCCCCGATCGGTGTAATCCGACCACCGGGCTTAAAGTTATGCCTCCTGCGGCGAACGGCTGCGCTCCTCCGACGTCGGGCGCGTTCCCTCCGAACATCTGCCACGGAGTTCGTGCCGTGCATAGGAACGGCACGTGAGGGTCCTGAAGGCACGTCGGACGATACAGAAGTGGACGAGAGGGGACGGAAAGCACGCGGCATGAACAGATCACCGTCGACGTCCCATATGACTAGGATACCGCGGTTTTTTCATACGGGTGCGATCATACCAGCACAAATGCATCGGATTCTATCAGAACTCCGAAGTTAAGCTTGCTTGGGCGAGAGTAGTACTAGGATGGTTGACCTCCTGGGAAGTCTTCGTGTTGCACCCCTCCTTTTTCCCTTTTGAATCGTGAATTGCATCAGCAATTCTGCTCGACGGCTGGGGAGCGAGCGATCCCTGCGCTACGGGCTACTTTTCGGTGTTCATCGGGGCGCGCGATGAGAAAAAGTGCTCTGTATTTTAGAACCGTCTTCGTCTCGCCTTCGTAACGGCGCCCCGATCGGTGTAATCCGACCACCGGGCGTAAAGTTATGCCTCCTGCGGCGAACGACTGCGCTCCTCCGACGTCGGGCGCGTTCCCTCCGAACATCTGCCTCGGAGTTCGTGACGTGCATAGGAACGGCACGTGAGGGTCCTGAAGGCACGTCGGACGATACAGAATTGGACGACAGGGGACGGAAAGCACGCGGCATGAACAGATCTCCGTCGACGTCCCATATGAGTAGGATACCGCGGTTTTGTCATACGGGTGCGATCATACCAGCACAAATGCACCGGATCCCATCAGAACTCCGAAGTTAAGCCTGCTTGGGCGAGAGTAGTACTAGGATGGGTGACCTCCTGGGAAGTCTTCGTGTTGCACCCCTCCTTTTGCCTTTTTGAATCGTGAATTGCATCAGTAATTCTGCTCGACGGCTGCGGAGCGAGCGATCCCTACGCTTCGGGCTACTTTTCGGGATTCATCGGTGCGCGCGATGAGAAAAAGTGCTCCGTATTTTAGAACCGTCTTCGTCTCGCCTTCGTAACGGCGCCCCGATCGGTGTAATCCGACCACCGGGCGTAAAGTTATGCCTCCTGCGGCGAACGGCTGCGCTCCTCCGACGTCGGGCGCGTTCCCTCCGAACAACTGCCTCGGAGTTCGTGCCGTGCATAGGAACGGCACGTGAGGGTCCTGAAGGCACGTCGGACGATACAGAAGTGGACGAGAGGGGACGGAAAGCACGCGGCATGAACAGATCACCGTCGACGTCCCATATGACTAGGATACCGCGGTTTTTTCATACGGGTGCGATCATACCAGCACAAATGCACCGGATCCCATCAGAACTCCGAAGATAAGCCTGCATGGGCGAGAGTAGTACTAGGATGGGTGACCTCCTGGAAGTCTTCGTGTTGCACCCCTCCTTTTGCCTTTTTGAATCGTGAATTGCATCAGCAATTCTGCTCGACGGCTGGGGAGCGAGCGATCCCTGCGCTTCGGGCTACTTTTCGGGATTCATCGGTGCGCGCGATGAGAAAAAGTGCTCCGTATTTTAGAACCGTCTTCGTCTCGCCTTCGTAACGGCGCCCCGATCGGTGTAATCCGACCACCGGGCTTAAAGTTATGCCTCCTGCGGCGAACGGCTGCGCTCCTCCGACGTCGGGCGCGTTCCCTCCGAACATCTGCCTCGGAGTTCGTGCCGTGCATAGGAACGGCACGTGAGGGTCCTGAAGGCACGTCGGACGATACAGAAGTGGACGAGAGGGGACGGAAAGCACGCGGCATGAACAGATCACCGTCGACGTCCCATATGACTAGGATACCGCGATTTTTTCATACGGGTGCGATCATACCAGCACAAATGCATCGGATTCCATCAGAACTCCGAAGTTAAGCTTGCTTGGGCGAGAGTAGTACTAGGATGGTTGACCTCCTGGGAAGTCTTCGTGTTGCACCCCTCCTTTTGCCTTTTTGAATCGTGAATTGCATCAGTAATTCTGCTCGACGGCTGCGGAGCGAGCGATCCCTACGCTTCGGGCTACTTTTCGGGATTCATCGGTGCGCGCGATGAGAAAAAGTGCTCCGTATTTTAGAACCGTCTTCGTCTCGCCTTCGTAACGGCGCCCCGATCGGTGTAATCCGACCACCGGGCGTAAAGTTATGCCTCCTGCGGCGAACGGCTGCGCTCCTCCGACGTCGGGCGCGTTCCCTCCGAACAACTGCCTCGGAGTTCTTGCCGTGCATAGGAACGGCACGTGAGGGTCCTGAAGGCACGTCGGACGATACAGAAGTGGACGAGAGGGGACGGAAAGCACGCGGCATGAACAGATCACCGTCGACGTCCCATATGACTAGGATACCGCGGTTTTTTCATACGGGTGCGATCATACCAGCACAAATGCACCGGATCCCATCAGAACTCCGAAGATAAGCCTGCATGGGCGAGAGTAGTACTAGGATGGGTTTCCTCCTGGGAAGTCTTCGTGTTGCACCCCTCCTTTTGCCTTTTTGAATCGTGAATTGCATCAGCAATTCTGCTCGACGGCTGGGGAGCGAGCGATCCCTGCGCTTCGGGCTACTTTTCGGGATTCATCGGTGCGCGCGATGAGAAAAAGTGCTCCGTATTTTAGAACCGTCTTCGTCTCGCCTTCGTAACGGCGCCCCGATCGGTGTAATCCGACCACCGGGCTTAAAGTTATGCCTCCTGCGGCGAACGGCTGCGCTCCTCCGACGTCGGGCGCGTTCCCTCCGAACATCTGCCACGGAGTTCGTGCCGTGCATAGGAACGGCACGTGAGGGTCCTGAAGGCACGTCGGACGATACAGAAGTGGACGAGAGGGGACGGAAAGCACGCGGCATGAACAGATCACCGTCGACGTCCCATATGACTAGGATACCGCGGTTTTTTCATACGGGTGCGATCATACCAGCACAAATGCATCGGATTCCATCAGAACTCCGAAGTTAAGCTTGCTTGGGCGAGAGTAGTACTAGGATGGTTGACCTCCTGGGAAGTCTTCGTGTTGCACCCCTCCTTTTTCCCTTTTGAATCGTGAATTGCATCAGCAATTCTGCTCGACGGCTGGGGAGCGAGCGATCCCTGCGCTACGGGCTACTTTTCGGTGTTCATCGGGGCGCGCGATGAGAAAAAGTGCTCTGTATTTTAGAACCGTCTTCGTCTCGCCTTCGTAACGGCGCCCCGATCGGTGTAATCCGACCACCGGGCGTAAAGTTATGCCTCCTGCGGCGAACGACTGCGCTCCTCCGACGTCGGGCGCGTTCCCTCCGAACATCTGCCTCGGAGTTCGTGACGTGCATAGGAACGGCACGTGAGGGTCCTGAAGGCACGTCGGACGATACAGAATTGGACGACAGGGGACGGAAAGCACGCGGCATGAACAGATCTCCGTCGACGTCCCATATGAGTAGGATACCGCGGTTTTGTCATACGGGTGCGATCATACCAGCACAAATGCACCGGATCCCATCAGAACTCCGAAGTTAAGCCTGCTTGGGCGAGAGTAGTACTAGGATGGGTGACCTCCTGGGAAGTCTTCGTGTTGCACCCCTCCTTTTGCCTTTTTGAATCGTGAATTGCATCAGTAATTCTGCTTGACGGCTGCGGAGCGAGCGATCCCTACGCTTCGGGCTACTTTTCGGGATTCATCGGTGCGCGCGATGAGAAAAAGTGCTCCGTATTTTAGAACCGTCTTCGTCTCGCCTTCGTAACGGCGCCCCGATCGGTGTAATCCGACCACCGGGCGTAAAGTTATGCCTCCTGCGGCGAACGGCTGCGCTCCTCCGACGTCGGGCGCGTTCCCTCCGAACATCTGCCTCGGAGTTCATGCCGTGCATAGGAACGGCACGTGAGGGTACTGAAGGCACGTCGGACGATACAGAAGTGGACGAGAGGGGACGGAAAGCACGCGGCATGAACAGATCATCGTCGACGTCCCATATGACTAGGATACCGCGGTTTTTTCATACGGGTGCGATCATACCAGCACAAATGCATCGGATTCCATCAGAACTCCGAAGTTAAGCCTTCTTGGGCGAGAGTAGTACTAGGATGGTTGACCTCCTGGGAAGTCTTCGTGTTGCACCCCTCCTTTTGCCTTTTTGAATCGTGAATTGCATCAGCAATTCTGCTCGACGGCTGGGGAGCGAGCGATCCCTGCGCTACGGGCTACTTTTCGGTGTTCATCGGGGCGCGCGATGAGAAAAAGTGCTCTGTATTTTAGAACCGTCTTCGTCTCGCCTTCGTAACGGCGCCCCGATCGGTGTAATCCGACCACCGGGCGTAAAGTTATGCCTCCTGCGGCGAACGACTGCGCTCCTCCGACGTCGGGCGCGTTCCCTCCGAACATCTGCCTCGGAGTTCGTGACGTGCATAGGAACGGCACGTGAGGGTCCTGAAGGCACGTCGGACGATACAGAATTGGACGACAGGGGACGGAAAGCACGCGGCATGAACAGATCTCCGTCGACGTCCCATATGAGTAGGATACCGCGGTTTTGTCATACGGGTGCGATCATACCAGCACAAATGCACCGGATCCCATCAGAACTCCGAAGTTAAGCCTGCTTGGGCGAGAGTAGTACTAGGATGGGTGACCTCCTGGGAAGTCTTCGTGTTGCACCCCTCCTTTTGCCTTTTTGAATCGTGAATTGCATCAGTAATTCTGCTCGACGGCTGGGGAGCGAGCGATCCCTGCGCTTCGGGCTACTTTTCGGGATTCATCGGTGCGCGCGATGAGAAAAAGTGCTCCGTATTTTAGAACCATCTTCGTCTCGCCTTCGTAACGGCGCCCCGATCGGTGTAATCCGACCACCGGGCGTAAAGTTATGCCTCATGCGGCGAACGGCTGCGCTCCTCCGACGTCGGGCGCGTTCCCTCCGAACATCTGCCTCGGAGTTCGTGCCGTGCATAGGAACGGCACGTGAGGGTCCTGAAGGCACGTCGGACGATACAGAAGTGGACGAGAGGGGACGGAAAGCACGCGGCATGAACAGATCACCGTCGACGTCCCATATGACTAGGATACCGCGGTTTTTTCATACGGGTGCGATCATACCAGCACAAATGCATCGGATTCCATCAGAACTCCGAAGTTAAGCTTGCTTGGGCGAGAGTAGTACTAGGATGGTTGACCTCCTGGGAAGACTTCGTGTTGCACCCCTCCTTTTTCCCTTTTGAATCGTGAATTGCATCAGCAATTCTGCTCGACGGCTGGGGAGCGAGCGATCCCTGCGCTACGGGCTACTTTTCGGTGTTCATCGGGGCGCGCGATGAGAAAAAGTGCTCTGTATTTTAGAACCGTCTTCGTCTCGCCTTCGTAACGGCGCCCCGATCGGTGTAATCCGACCACCGGGCGTAAAGTTATGCCTCCTGCGGCGAACGGCTGCGCTCCTCCGACGTCGGGCGCGTTCCCTCCGAACATCTGCCTCGGAGTTCGTGCCGTGCATAGGAACGGCACGTGAGGGTCCTGAAGGCACGTCGGACGATACAGAAGTGGACGAGAGGGGACGGAAAGCACGCGGCATGAACAGATCACCGTCGACGTCCCATATGACTAGGATACCGCGGTTTTTTCATACGGGTGCGATCATACCAGCACAAATGCATCGGATTCCATCAGAACTCCGAAGTTAAGCCTTCTTGGGCGAGAGTAGTACTAGGATGGTTGACCTCCTGGGAAGTCTTCGTGTTGCACCCCTCCTTTTGCCTTTTTGAATCGTGAATTGCATCAGCAATTCTGCTCGACGGCTGGGGAGCGAGCGATCCCTGCGCTTCGGGCTACTTTTCGGGATTCATCGGTGCGCGCGATGAGAAAAAGTGCTCCGTATTTTAGAACCGTCTTCGTCTCGCCTTCGTAACGGCGCCCCGATCGGTGTAATCCGACCACCGGGCGTAAAGTTATGCCTCCTGCGGCGAACGGCTGCGCTCCTCCGACGTCGGGCGCGTTCCCTCCGAACATCTGCCTCGGAGTTCGTGCCGTGCATAGGAACGGCACGTGAGGGTCCTGAAGGCACGTCGGACGATACAGAAGTGGACGAGAGGGGACGGAAAGCACGCGGCATGAACAGATCACCGTCGACGTCCCATATGACTAGGATACCGCGGTTTTTTCATACGGGTGCGATCATACCAGCACAAATGCATCGGATTCCATCAGAACTCCGAAGTTAAGCTTGCTTGGGCGAGAGTAGTACTAGGATGGTTGACCTCCTGGGAAGTCTTCGTGTTGCACCCCTCCTTTTTCCCTTTTGAATCGTGAATTGCATCAGCAATTCTGCTCGACGGCTGGGGAGCGAGCGATCCCTGCGCTACGGGCTACTTTTCGGTGTTCATCGGGGCGCGCGATGAGAAAAAGTGCTCTGTATTTTAGAACCGTCTTCGTCTCGCCTTCGTAACGGCGCCCCGATCGGTGTAATCCGACCACCGGGCGTAAAGTTATGCCTCCTGCGGCGAACGACTGCGCTCCTCCGACGTCGGGCGCGTTCCCTCCGAACATCTGCCTCGGAGTTCGTGACGTGCATAGGAACGGCACGTGAGGGTCCTGAAGGCACGTCGGACGATACAGAATTGGACGACAGGGGACGGAAAGCACGCGGCATGAACAGATCTCCGTCGACGTCCCATATGAGTAGGATACCGCGGTTTTGTCATACGGGTGCGATCATACCAGCACAAATGCACCGGATCCCATCAGAACTCCGAAGTTAAGCCTGCTTGGGCGAGAGTAGTACTAGGATGGGTGACCTCCTGGGAAGTCTTCGTGTTGCACCCCTCCTTTTGCCTTTTTGAATCGTGAATTGCATCAGTAATTCTGCTCGACGGCTGGGGAGCGAGCGATCCCTGCGCTTCGGGCTACTTTTCGGGATTCATCGGTGCGCGCGATGAGAAAAAGTGCTCCGTATTTTAGAACCATCTTCGTCTCGCCTTCGTAACGGCGCCCCGATCGGTGTAATCCGACCACCGGGCGTAAAGTTATGCCTCATGCGGCGAACGGCTGCGCTCCTCCGACGTCGGGCGCGTTCCCTCCGAACATCTGCCTCGGAGTTCGTGCCGTGCATAGGAACGGCACGTGAGGGTCCTGAAGGCACGTCGGACGATACAGAAGTGGACGAGAGGGGACGGAAAGCACGCGGCATGAACAGATCACCGTCGACGTCCCATATGACTAGGATACCGCGGTTTTTTCATACGGGTGCGATCATACCAGCACAAATGCATCGGATTCCATCAGAACTCCGAAGTTAAGCTTGCTTGGGCGAGAGTAGTACTAGGATGGTTGACCTCCTGGGAAG
Organism: Thalia dealbata; assembly: GCA_030544415.1. Lineage (NCBI taxonomy): Eukaryota > Viridiplantae > Streptophyta > Magnoliopsida > Zingiberales > Marantaceae > Thalia > Thalia dealbata. The sequence goes on from CM060455.1 coordinate 20,783,177, forward strand.
ACTTCGTGTTGCACCCCTCCTTTTTCCCTTTTGAATCGTGAATTGCATCAGCAATTCTGCTCGACGGCTGGGGAGCGAGCGATCCCTGCGCTACGGGCTACTTTTCGGTGTTCATCGGGGCGCGCGATGAGAAAAAGTGCTCTGTATTTTAGAACCGTCTTCGTCTCGCCTTCGTAACGGCGCCCCGATCGGTGTAATCCGACCACCGGGCGTAAAGTTATGCCTCCTGCGGCGAACGGCTGCGCTCCTCCGACGTCGGGCGCGTTCCCTCCGAACATCTGCCTCGGAGTTCGTGCCGTGCATAGGAACGGCACGTGAGGGTCCTGAAGGCACGTCGGACGATACAGAAGTGGACGAGAGGGGACGGAAAGCACGCGGCATGAACAGATCACCGTCGACGTCCCATATGACTAGGATACCGCGGTTTTTTCATACGGGTGCGATCATACCAGCACAAATGCATCGGATTCCATCAGAACTCCGAAGTTAAGCCTTCTTGGGCGAGAGTAGTACTAGGATGGTTGACCTCCTGGGAAGTCTTCGTGTTGCACCCCTCCTTTTGCCTTTTTGAATCGTGAATTGCATCAGCAATTCTGCTCGACGGCTGGGGAGCGAGCGATCCCTGCGCTTCGGGCTACTTTTCGGGATTCATCGGTGCGCGCGATGAGAAAAAGTGCTCCGTATTTTAGAACCGTCTTCGTCTCGCCTTCGTAACGGCGCCCCGATCGGTGTAATCCGACCACCGGGCGTAAAGTTATGCCTCCTGCGGCGAACGGCTGCGCTCCTCCGACGTCGGGCGCGTTCCCTCCGAACATCTGCCTCGGAGTTCGTGCCGTGCATAGGAACGGCACGTGAGGGTCCTGAAGGCACGTCGGACGATACAGAAGTGGACGAGAGGGGACGGAAAGCACGCGGCATGAACAGATCACCGTCGACGTCCCATATGACTAGGATACCGCGGTTTTTTCATACGGGTGCGATCATACCAGCACAAATGCATCGGATTCCATCAGAACTCCGAAGTTAAGCTTGCTTGGGCGAGAGTAGTACTAGGATGGTTGACCTCCTGGGAAGTCTTCGTGTTGCACCCCTCCTTTTTCCCTTTTGAATCGTGAATTGCATCAGCAATTCTGCTCGACGGCTGGGGAGCGAGCGATCCCTGCGCTACGGGCTACTTTTCGGTGTTCATCGGGGCGCGCGATGAGAAAAAGTGCTCTGTATTTTAGAACCGTCTTCGTCTCGCCTTCGTAACGGCGCCCCGATCGGTGTAATCCGACCACCGGGCGTAAAGTTATGCCTCCTGCGGCGAACGACTGCGCTCCTCCGACGTCGGGCGCGTTCCCTCCGAACATCTGCCTCGGAGTTCGTGACGTGCATAGGAACGGCACGTGAGGGTCCTGAAGGCACGTCGGACGATACAGAATTGGACGACAGGGGACGGAAAGCACGCGGCATGAACAGATCTCCGTCGACGTCCCATATGAGTAGGATACCGCGGTTTTGTCATACGGGTGCGATCATACCAGCACAAATGCACCGGATCCCATCAGAACTCCGAAGTTAAGCCTGCTTGGGCGAGAGTAGTACTAGGATGGGTGACCTCCTGGGAAGTCTTCGTGTTGCACCCCTCCTTTTGCCTTTTTGAATCGTGAATTGCATCAGTAATTCTGCTCGACGGCTGCGGAGCGAGCGATCCCTACGCTTCGGGCTACTTTTCGGTGTTCATCGGTGCGCGCGATGAGAAAAAGTGCTCCGTATTTTAGAACCGTCTTCGTCTCGCCTTCGTAACGGCGCCCCGATCGGTGTAATCCGACCACCGGGCGTAAAGTTATGCCTCCTGCGGCGAACGACTGCGCTCCTCCGACGTCGGGCGCGTTCCCTCCGAACATCTGCCTCGGAGTTCGTGCCGTGCATAGGAACGGCACGTGAGGGTCCTGAAGGCACGTCGGACGATACAGAAGTGGACGAGAGGGGACGGAAAGCACGCGGCATGAACAGATCACCGTCGACGTCCCATATGACTAGGATACCGCGGTTTTTTCATACGGGTGCGATCATACCAGCACAAATGCATCGGATCCCATCAGAACTCCGAAGTTAAGCCTGCTTGGGCGAGAGTAGTACTAGGATGGTTGACCTCCTGGGAAGTCTTCGTGTTGCACCCCTCCTTTTGCCTTTTTGAATCGTGAATTGCATCAGCAGTTCTGCTCGACGGCTGGGGAGCGAGCGATCCCTGCGCTTCGGGCTACTTTTCGGGATTCATCGCTGCGCGCGATGAGAAAAAGTGCTCCGTATTTTAGAACCGTCTTCGTCTCGCCTTCGTAACGGCGCCCCGATCGGTGAAATCCGACCACCGGGCGTAAAGTTATGCCTCCTGCGGCGAACGGCTGCGCTCCTCCGACGTCGGGCGCGTTCCCTCCGAACATCTGCCTCGGAGTTCGTGCCGTGCATAGGAACGGCACGTGAGGGTCCTGAAGGCACGTCGGACGATACAGAAGTGGACGAGAGGGGACGGAAAGCACGCGGCATGAACAGATCACCGTCGACGTCCCATATGACTAGGATACCGCGGTTTTTTCATACGGGTGCGATCATACCAGCACAAATGCATCGGATTCCATCAGAACTCCGAAGTTAAGCTTGCTTGGGCGAGAGTAGTACTAGGATGGTTGACCTCCTGGGAAGTCTTCGTGTTGCACCCCTCCTTTTTCCCTTTTGAATCGTGAATTGCATCAGCAATTCTGCTCGACGGCTGGGGAGCGAGCGATCCCTGCGCTACGGGCTACTTTTCGGTGTTCATCGGGGCGCGCGATGAGAAAAAGTGCTCTGTATTTTAGAACCGTCTTCGTCTCGCCTTCGTAACGGCGCCCCGATCGGTGTAATCCGACCACCGGGCGTAAAGTTATGCCTCCTGCGGCGAACGACTGCGCTCCTCCGACGTCGGGCGCGTTCCCTCCGAACATCTGCCTCGGAGTTCGTGACGTGCATAGGAACGGCACGTGAGGGTCCTGAAGGCACGTCGGACGATACAGAATTGGACGACAGGGGACGGAAAGCACGCGGCATGAACAGATCTCCGTCGACGTCCCATATGAGTAGGATACCGCGGTTTTATCATACGGGTGCGATCATACCAGCACAAATGCACCGGATCCCATCAGAACTCCGAAGTTAAGCCTGCTTGGGCGAGAGTAGTACTAGGATGGGTGACCTCCTGGGAAGTCTTCGTGTTGCACCCCTCCTTTTGCCTTTTTGAATCGTGAATTGCATCAGTAATTCTGCTCGACGGCTGCGGAGCGAGCGATCCCTACGCTTCGGGCTACTTTTCGGTGTTCATCGGTGCGCGCGATGAGAAAAAGTGCTCCGTATTTTAGAACCGTCTTCGTCTCGCCTTCGTAACGGCGCCCCGATCGGTGTAATCCGACCACCGGGCGTAAAGTTATGCCTCCTGCGGCGAACGACTGCGCTCCTCCGACGTCGGGCGCGTTCCCTCCGAACATCTGCCTCGGAGTTCGTGCCGTGCATAGGAACGGCACGTGAGGGTCCTGAAGGCACGTCGGACGATACAGAAGTGGACGAGAGGGGACGGAAAGCACGCGACATGAACAGATCACCGTCGACGTCCCATATGACTAGGATACCGCGGTTTTTTCATACGGGTGCGATCATACCAGCACAAATGCATCGGATCCCATCAGAACTCCGAAGTTAAGCCTGCTTGGGCGAGAGTAGTACTAGGATGGTTGACCTCCTGGGAAGTCTTCGTGTTGCACCCCTCCTTTTGCCTTTTTGAATCGTGAATTGCATCAGCAATTCTGCTCGACGGCTGGGGAGCGAGCGATCCCTGCGCTTCGGGCTACTTTTCGGGATTCATCGCTGCGCGCGATGAGAAAAAGTGCTTCGTATTTTAGAACCGTCTTCGTCTCGCCTTCGTAACGGCGCCCCGATCGGTGAAATCCGACCACCGGGCGTAAAGTTATGCCTCCTGCGGCGAACGGCTGCGCTCCTCCGACGTCGGGCGCGTTCCCTCCGAACATCTGCCTCGGAGTTCGTGCCGTGCATAGGAACGGCACGTGAGGGTCCTGAAGGCACGTCGGACGATACAGAAGTGGACGAGAGGGGACGGAAAGCACGCGGCATGAACAGATCACCGTCGACGTCCCATATGACTAGGATACCGCGGTTTTTTCATACGGGTGCGATCATACCAGCACAAATGCATCGGATTCCATCAGAACTCCGAAGTTAAGCTTGCTTGGGCGAGAGTAGTACTAGGATGGTTGACCTCCTGGGAAGTCTTCGTGTTGCACCCCTCCTTTTTCCCTTTTGAATCGTGAATTGCATCAGCAATTCTGCTCGACGGCTGGGGAGCGAGCGATCCCTGCGCTACGGGCTACTTTTCGGTGTTCATCGGGGCGCGCGATGAGAAAAAGTGCTCTGTATTTTAGAACCGTCTTCGTCTCGCCTTCGTAACGGCGCCCCGATCGGTGTAATCCGACCACCGGGCGTAAAGTTATGCCTCCTGCGGCGAACGACTGTGCTCCTCCGACGTCGGGCGCGTTCCCTCCGAACATCTGCCTCGGAGTTCGTGACGTGCATAGGAACGGCACGTGAGGGTCCTGAAGGCACGTCGGACGATACAGAATTGGACGACAGGGGACGGAAAGCACGCGGCATGAACAGATCTCCGTCGACGTCCCATATGAGTAGGATACCGCGGTTTTGTCATACGGGTGCGATCATACCAGCACAAATGCACCGGATCCCATCCGAACTCCGAAGTTAAGCCTGCTTGGGCGAGAGTAGTACTAGGATGGGTGACCTCCTGGGAAGTCTTCGTGTTGCACCCCTCCTTTTGCCTTTTTGAATCGTGAATTGCATCAGTAATTCTGCTCGACGGCTGCGGAGCGAGCGATCCCTACGCTTCGGGCTACTTTTCGGGATTCATCGGTGCGCGCGATGAGAAAAAGTGCTCCGTATTTTAGAACCGTCTTCGTCTCGCCTTCGTAACGGCGCCCCGATCGGTGTAATCCGACCACCGGGCGTAAAGTTATGCCTCCTGCGGCGAACGGCTGCGCTCCTCCGACGTCGGGCGCGTTCCCTCCGAACATCTGCCTCGGAGTTCGTGCCGTGCATAGGAACGGCACGTGAGGGTCCTGAAGGCACGTCGGACGATACAGAAGTGGACGAGAGGGGACGGAAAGCACGCGGCATGAACAGATCACCGTCGACGTCCCATATGACTAGGATACCGCGGTTTTTTCATACGGGTGCGATCATACCAGCACAAATGCATCGGATTCCATCAGAACTCCGAAGTTAAGCTTGCTTGGGCGAGAGTAGTACTAGGATGGTTGACCTCCTGGGAAGACTTCGTGTTGCACCCCTCCTTTTTCCCTTTTGAATCGTGAATTGCATCAGCAATTCTGCTCGACGGCTGGGGAGCGAGCGATCCCTGCGCTACGGGCTACTTTTCGGTGTTCATCGGGGCGCGCGATGAGAAAAAGTGCTCTGTATTTTAGAACCGTCTTCGTCTCGCCTTCGTAACGGCGCCCCGATCGGTGTAATCCGACCACCGGGCGTAAAGTTATGCCTCCTGCGGCGAACGGCTGCGCTCCTCCGACGTCGGGCGCGTTCCCTCCGAACATCTGCCTCGGAGTTCGTGCCGTGCATAGGAACGGCACGTGAGGGTCCTGAAGGCACGTCGGACGATACAGAAGTGGACGAGAGGGGACGGAAAGCACGCGGCATGAACAGATCACCGTCGACGTCCCATATGACTAGGATACCGCGGTTTTTTCATACGGGTGCGATCATACCAGCACAAATGCATCGGATTCCATCAGAACTCCGAAGTTAAGCCTTCTTGGGCGAGAGTAGTACTAGGATGGTTGACCTCCTGGGAAGTCTTCGTGTTGCACCCCTCCTTTTGCCTTTTTGAATCGTGAATTGCATCAGCAATTCTGCTCGACGGTTGGGGAGCGAGCGATCCCTGCGCTTCGGGCTACTTTTCGGGATTCATCGGTGCGCGCGATGAGAAAAAGTGCTCCGTATTTTAGAACCGTCTTCGTCTCGCCTTCGTAACGTCGCCCCGATCGGTGTAATCCGACCACCGGGCGTAAAGTTATGCCTCCTGCGGCGAACGGCTGCGCTCCTCCGACGTCGGGCGCGTTCCCTCCGAACATCTGCCTCGGAGTTCGTGCCGTGCATAGGAACGGCACGTGAGGGTCCTGAAGGCACGTCGGACGATACAGAAGTGGACGAGAGGGGACGGAAAGCACGCGGCATGAACAGATCACCGTCGACGTCCCATATGACTAGGATACCGCGGTTTTTTCATACGGGTGCGATCATACCAGCACAAATGCATCGGATTCCATCAGAACTCCGAAGTTAAGCCTTCTTGGGCGAGAGTAGTACTAGGATGGTTGACCTCCTGGGAAGTCTTCGTGTTGCACCCCTCCTTTTGCCTTTTTGAATCGTGAATTGCATCAGCAATTCTGCTCGACGGCTGGGGAGCGAGCGATCCCTGCGCTTCGGGCTACTTTTCGGGATTCATCGGTGCGCGCGATGAGAAAAAGTGCTCCGTATTTTAGAACCGTCTTCGTCTCGCCTTCGTAACGGCGCCCCGATCGGTGTAATCCGACCACCGGGCGTAAAGTTATGCCTCCTGCGGCGAACGGCTGCGCTCCTCCGACGTCGGGCGCGTTCCCTCCGAACATCTGCCTCGGAGTTCGTGCCGTGCATAGGAACGGCACGTGAGGGTCCTGAAGGCACGTCGGACGATACAGAAGTGGACGAGAGGGGACGGAAAGCACGCGGCATGAACAGATCACCGTCGACGTCCCATATGACTAGGATACCGCGGTTTTTTCATACGGGTGCGATCATACCAGCACAAATGCATCGGATTCCATCAGAACTCCGAAGTTAAGCCTGCTTGGGCGAGAGTAGTACTAGGATGGGTGACCTCCTGGGAAGTCTTCGTGTTGCACCCCTCCTTTTGCCTTTTTGAATCGTGAATTGCATCAGTTCTGCTCGACGGCTGGGGAGCGAGCGATCCCTGCGCTACGGGCTACTTTTCGGGATTCATCGGTGCGCGCGATGAGAAAAAGTGCTCCGTATTTTAGAACCGTCTTCGTCTCGCCTTCGTAACGGCGCCCCGATCGGTGAAATCCGACCACCGGGCGTAAAGTTATGCCTCCTGCGGCGAACGGCTGCGCTCCTCCGACGTCGGGCGCGTTCCCTCCGAACATCTGCCTCGGAGTTCGTGCCGTGCATAGGAACGGCACGTGAGGGTCCTGAAGGCACGTCGGACGATACAGAAGTGGACGAGAGGGGACGGAAAGCACGCGGCATGAACAGATCACCGTCGACGTCCCATATGACTAGGATACCGCGGTTTTTTCATACGGGTGCGATCATACCAGCACAAATGCATCGGATTCCATCAGAACTCCGAAGTTAAGCCTTCTTGGGCGAGAGTAGTACTAGGATGGGTGACCTCCTGGGAAGTCTTCGTGTTGCACCCCTCCTTTTGCCTTTTTGAATCGTGAATTGCATCAGCAATTCTGCTCGACGGTTGGGGAGCGAGCGATCCCTGCGCTTCGGGCTACTTTTCGGGATTCATCGGTGCGCGCGATGAGAAAAAGTGCTTCGTATTTTAGAACCGTCTTCGTCTCGCCTTCGTAACGGCGCCCCGATCGGTGTAATCCGACCACCGGGCGTAAAGTTATGCCTCCTGCGGCGAACGGCTGCGCTCCTCCGACGTCGGGCGCGTTCCCTCCGAACATCTGCCTCGGAGTTCGTGCCGTGCATAGGAACGGCACGTGAGGGTCCTGAAGGCACGTCGGACGATACAGAAGTGGACGAGAGGGGACGGAAAGCACGCGGCATGAACAGATCACCGTCGACGTCCCATATGACTAGGATACCGCGGTTTTTTCATACGGGTGCGATCATACCAGCACAAATGCATCGGATTCCATCAGAACTCCGAAGTTAAGCTTGCTTGGGCGAGAGTAGTACTAGGATGGTTGACCTCCTGGGAAGTCTTCGTGTTGCACCCCTCCTTTTTCCCTTTTGAATCGTGAATTGCATCAGCAATTCTGCTCGACGGCTGGGGAGCGAGCGATCCCTGCGCTACGGGCTACTTTTCGGTGTTCATCGGGGCGCGCGATGAGAAAAAGTGCTCTGTATTTTAGAACCGTCTTCGTCTCGCCTTCGTAACGGCGCCCCGATCGGTGTAATCCGACCACCGGGCGTAAAGTTATGCCTCCTGCGGCGAACGACTGCGCTCCTCCGACGTCGGGCGCGTTCCCTCCGAACATCTGCCTCGGAGTTCGTGACGTGCATAGGAACGGCACGTGAGGGTCCTGAAGGCACGTCGGACGATACAGAATTGGACGACAGGGGACGGAAAGCACGCGGCATGAACAGATCTCCGTCGACGTCCCATATGAGTAGGATACCGCGGTTTTATCTTACGGGTGCGATCATACCAGCACAAATGCACCGGATCCCATCAGAACTCCGAAGTTAAGCCTGCTTGGGCGAGAGTAGTACTAGGATGGGTGACCTCCTGGGAAGTCTTCGTGTTGCACCCCTCCTTTTGCCTTTTTGAATCGTGAATTGCATCAGTAATTCTGCTCGACGGCTGCGGAGCGAGCGATCCCTACGCTTCGGGCTACTTTTCGGTGTTCATCGGTGCGCGCGATGAGAAAAAGTGCTCCGTATTTTAGAACCGTCTTCGTCTCGCCTTCGTAACGGCGCCCCGATCGGTGTAATCCGACCACCGGGCGTAAAGTTATGCCTCCTGCGGCGAACGACTGCGCTCCTCCGACGTCGGGCGCGTTCCCTCCGAACATCTGCCTCGGAGTTCGTGCCGTGCATAGGAACGGCACGTGAGGGTCCTGAAGGCACGTCGGACGATACAGAAGTGGACGAGAGGGGACGGAAAGCACGCGGCATGAACAGATCACCGTCGACGTCCCATATGACTAGGATACCGCGGTTTTTTCATACGGGTGCGATCATACCAGCACAAATGCATCGGATCCCATCAGAACTCCGAAGTTAAGCCTGCTTGGGCGAGAGTAGTACTAGGATGGTTGACCTCCTGGGAAGTCTTCGTGTTGCACCCCTCCTTTTGCCTTTTTGAATCGTGAATTGCATCAGCAATTCTGCTCGACGGCTGGGGAGCGAGCGATCCCTGCGCTTCGGGCTACTTTTCGGGATTCATCACTGCGCGCGATGAGAAAAAGTGCTCCGTATTTTAGAACCGTCTTCGTCTCGCCTTCGTAACGGCGCCCCGATCGGTGAAATCCGACCACCGGGCGTAAAGTTATGCCTCCTGCGGCGAACGGCTGCGCTCCTCCGACGTCGGGCGCGTTCCCTCCGAACATCTGCCTCGGAGTTCGTGCCGTGCATAGGAACGGCACGTGAGGGTCCTGAAGGCACGTCGGACGATACAGAAGTGGACGAGAGGGGACGGAAAGCACGCGGCATGAACAGATCACCGTCGACGTCCCATATGACTAGGATACCGCGGTTTTTTCATACGGGTGCGATCATACCAGCACAAATGCATCGGATTCCATCAGAACTCCGAAGTTAAGCTTGCTTGGGCGAGAGTAGTACTAGGATGGTTGACCTCCTGGGAAGTCTTCGTGTTGCACCCCTCCTTTTTCCCTTTTGAATCGTGAATTGCATCAGCAATTCTGCTCGACGGCTGGGGAGCGAGCGATCCCTGCGCTACGGGCTACTTTTCGGTGTTCATCGGGGCGCGCGATGAGAAAAAGTGCTCTGTATTTTAGAACCGTCTTCGTCTCGCCTTCGTAACGGCGCCCCGATCGGTGTAATCCGACCACCGGGCGTAAAGTTATGCCTCCTGCGGCGAACGACTGCGCTCCTCCGACGTCGGGCGCGTTCCCTCCGAACATCTGCCTCGGAGTTCGTGACGTGCATAGGAACGGCACGTGAGGGTCCTGAAGGCACGTCGGACGATACAGAATTGGACGACAGGGGACGGAAAGCACGCGGCATGAACAGATCTCCGTCGACGTCCCATATGAGTAGGATACCGCGGTTTTGTCATACGGGTGCGATCATACCAGCACAAATGCACCGGATCCCATCAGAACTCCGAAGTTAAGCCTGCTTGGGCGAGAGTAGTACTAGGATGGGTGACCTCCTGGGAAGTCTTCGTGTTGCACCCCTCCTTTTGCCTTTTTGAATCGTGAATTGCATCAGTAATTCTGCTCGACGGCTGCGGAGCGAGCGATCCCTACGCTTCGGGCTACTTTTCGGGATTCATCGGTGCGCGCGATGAGAAAAAGTGCTCCGTATTTTAGAACCGTCTTCGTCTCGCCTTCGTAACGGCGCCCCGATCGGTGTAATCCGACCACCGGGCGTAAAGTTATGCCTCCTGCGGCGAACGGCTGCGCTCCTCCGACGTCGGGCGCGTTCCCTCCGAACATCTGCCTCGGAGTTCGTGCCGTGCATAGGAACGGCACGTGAGGGTCCTGAAGGCACGTCGGACGATACAGAAGTGGACGAGAGGGGACGGAAAGCACGCGGCATGAATAGATCACCGTCGACGTCCCATATGACTAGGATACCGCGGTTTTTTCATACGGGTGCGATCATACCAGCACAAATGCATCGGATCCCATCAGAACTCCGAAGTTAAGCCTGCTTGGGCGAGAGTAGTACTAGGATGGTTGACCTCCTGGGAAGTCTTCGTGTTGCACCCCTCCTTTTGCCTTTTTGAATCGTGAATTGCATCAGCAATTCTGCTCGACGGCTGGGGAGCGAGCGATCCCTGCGCTTCGGGCTACTTTTCGGGATTCATCACTGCGCGCGATGAGAAAAAGTGCTCCGTATTTTAGAACCGTCTTCGTCTCGCCTTCGTAACGGCGCCCCGATCGGTGAAATCCGACCACCGGGCGTAAAGTTATGCCTCCTGCGGCGAACGGCTGCGCTCCTCCGACGTCGGGCGCGTTCCCTCCGAACATCTGCCTCGGAGTTCGTGCCGTGCATAGGAACGGCACGTGAGGGTCCTGAAGGCACGTCGGACGATACAGAAGTGGACGAGAGGGGACGGAAAGCACGCGGCATGAACAGATCACCGTCGACGTCCCATATGACTAGGATACCGCGGTTTTTTCATACGGGTGCGATCATACCAGCACAAATGCATCGGATTCCATCAGAACTCCGAAGTTAAGCTTGCTTGGGCGAGAGTAGTACTAGGATGGTTGACCTCCTGGGAAGTCTTCGTGTTGCACCCCTCCTTTTTCCCTTTTGAATCGTGAATTGCATCAGCAATTCTGCTCGACGGCTGGGGAGCGAGCGATCCCTGCGCTACGGGCTACTTTTCGGTGTTCATCGGGGCGCGCGATGAGAAAAAGTGCTCTGTATTTTAGAACCATCTTCGTCTCGCCTTCGTAACGGCGCCCCGATCGGTGTAATCCGACCACCGGGCGTAAAGTTATGCCTCCTGCGGCGAACGACTGCGCTCCTCCGACGTCGGGCGCGTTCCCTCCGAACATCTGCCTCGGAGTTCGTGACGTGCATAGGAACGGCACGTGAGGGTCCTGAAGGCACGTCGGACGATACAGAATTGGACGACAGGGGACGGAAAGCACGCGGCATGAACAGATCTCCGTCGACGTCCCATATGAGTAGGATACCGCGGTTTTGTCATACGGGTGCGATCATACCAGCACAAATGCACCGGATCCCATCAGAACTCCGAAGTTAAGCCTGCTTGGGCGAGAGTAGTACTAGGATGGGTGACCTCCTGGGAAGTCTTCGTGTTGCACCCCTCCTTTTGCCTTTTTGAATCGTGAATTGCATCAGTAATTCTGCTCGACGGCTGCGGAGCGAGCGATCCCTACGCTTCGGGCTACTTTTCGGGATTCATCGGTGCGCGCGATGAGAAAAAGTGCTCCGTATTTTAGAACCGTCTTCGTCTCGCCTTCGTAACGGCGCCCCGATCGGTGTAATCCGACCACCGGGCGTAAAGTTATGCCTCCTGCGGCGAACGGCTGCGCTCCTCCGACGTCGGGCGCGTTCCCTCCGAACATCTGCCTCGGAGTTCGTGCCGTGCATAGGAACGGCACGTGAGGGTCCTGAAGGCACGTCGGACGATACAGAAGTGGACGAGAGGGGACGGAAAGCACGCGGCATGAACAGATCACCGTCGACGTCCCATATGACTAGGATACCGCGGTTTTTTCATACGGGTGCGATCATACCAGCACAAATGCATCGGATTCCATCAGAACTCCGAAGTTAAGCTTGCTTGGGCGAGAGTAGTACTAGGATGGTTGACCTCCTGGGAAGACTTCGTGTTGCACCCCTCCTTTTTCCCTTTTGAATCGTGAATTGCATCAGCAATTCTGCTCGACGGCTGGGGAGCGAGCGATCCCTGCGCTACGGGCTACTTTTCGGTGTTCATCGGGGCGCGCGATGAGAAAAAGTGCTCCGTATTTTAGAACCGTCTTCGTCTCGCCTTCGTAACGGCGCCCCGATCGGTGTAATCCGACCACCGGGCGTAAAGTTATGCCTCCTGCGGCGAACGGCTGCGCTCCTCCGACGTCGGGCGCGTTCCCTCCGAACATCTGCCTCGGAGTTCGTGCCGTGCATAGGAACGGCACGTGAGGGTCCTGAAGGCACGTCGGACGATACAGAAGTGGACGAGAGGGGACGGAAAGCACGCGGCATGAACAGATCACCGTCGACGTCCCATATGACTAGGATACCGCGGTTTTTTCATACGGGTGCGATCATACCAGCACAAATGCATCGGATCCCATCAGAACTCCGAAGTTAAGCTTGCTTGGGCGAGAGTAGTACTAGGATGGTTGACCTCCTGGGAAGACTTCGTGTTGCACCCCTCCTTTTTCCCTTTTGAATCGTGAATTGCATCAGCAATTCTGCTCGACGGCTGGGGAGCGAGCGATCCCTGCGCTACGGGCTACTTTTCGGTGTTCATCGGGGCGCGCGATGAGAAAAAGTGCACTGTATTTTAGAACCGTCTTCGTCTCGCCTTCGTAACGGCGCCCCGATCGGTGTAATCCGACCACCGGGCGTAAAGTTATGCCTCCTGCGGCGAACGACTGCGCTCCTCCGACGTCGGGCGCGTTCCCTCCGAACATCTGCCTCGGAGTTCGTGACGTGCATAGGAACGGCACGTGAGGGTCCTGAAGGCACGTCGGACGATACAGAATTGGACGACAGGGGACGGAAAGCACGCGGCATGAACAGATCTCCGTCGACGTCACATATGAGTAGGATACCGCGGTTTTGTCATACGGGTGCGATCATACCAGCACAAATGCACCGGATCCCATCAGAACTCCGAAGTTAAGCCTGCTTGGGCGAGAGTAGTACTAGGATGGGTGACCTCCTGGGAAGTCTTCGTGTTGCACCCCTCCTTTTGCCTTTTTGAATCGTGAATTGCATCAGCAATTCTGCTCGACGGCTGGGGAGCGAGCGATCCCTGCGCTTCGGGCTACTTTTCGGGATTCATCGGTGCGCGCGATGAGAAAAAGTGCTCCGTATTTTAGAACCGTCTTCGTCTCGCCTTCGTAACGGCGCCCCGATCGGTGTAATCCGACCACCGGGCGTAAAGTTATTCCTCCTGCGGCGAACGGCTGCGCTCCTCCGACGTCGGGCGCGTTCCCTTCGAACATCTGCCTCGGAGTTCGTGCCGTGCATAGGAACGGCACGTGAGGGTCCTGAAGGCACGTCGGACGATACAGAAGTGGACGAGAGGGGACGGAAAGCACGCGGCATGAACAGATCACCGTCGACGTCCCATATGACTAGGATACCGCGGTTTTTTCATACGGGTGCGATCATACCAGCACAAATGCATCGGATTCCATCAGAACTCTGAAGTTAAGCTTGCTTGGGCGAGAGTAGTACTAGGATGGTTGACCTCCTGGGAAGTCTTCGTGTTGCACCCCTCCTTTTTCCCTTTTGAATCGTGAATTGCATCAGCAATTCTGCTCGACGGCTGGGGAGCGAGCGATCCCTGCGCTACGGGCTACTTTTCGGTGTTCATCGGGGCGCGCGATGAGAAAAAGTGCTCTGTATTTTAGAACCGTCTTCGTCTCGCCTTCGTAACGGCGCCCCGATCGGTGTAATCCGACCACCGGGCGTAAAGTTATGCCTCCTGCGGCGAACGACTGCGCTCCTCCGACGTCGGGCGCGTTCCCTCCGAACATCTGCCTCGGAGTTCGTGACGTGCATAGGAACGGCACGTGAGGGTCCTGAAGGCACGTCGGACGATACAGAATTGGACGACAGGGGACGGAAAGCACGCGGCATGAACAGATCTCCGTCGACGTCCCATATGAGTAGGATACCGCGGTTTTGTCATACGGGTGCGATCATACCAGCACAAATGCACCGGATCCCATCAGAACTCCGAAGTTAAGCCTGCTTGGGCGAGAGTAGTACTAGGATGGGTGACCTCCTGGGAAGTCTTCGTGTTGCACCCCTCCTTTTGCCTTTTTGAATCGTGAATTGCATCAGTAATTCTGCTCGACGGCTGCGGAGCGAGCGATCCCTACGCTTCGGGCTACTTTTCGGGATTCATCGGTGCGCGCGATGAGAAAAAGTGCTCCGTATTTTAGAACCGTCTTCGTCTCGCCTTCGTAACGGCGCCCCGATCGGTGTGATCCGACCACCGGGCGTAAAGTTATGCCTCCTGCGGCGAACGGCTGCGCTCCTCCGACGTCGGGCGCGTTCCCTCCGAACATCTGCCTCGGAGTTCGTGCCGTGCATAGGAACGGCACGTGAGGGTCCTGAAGGCACGTCGGACGATACAGAAGTGGACGAGAGGGGACGGAAAGCACGCGGCATGAACAGATCACCGTCGACGTCCCATATGACTAGGATACCGCGGTTTTTTCATACGGGTGCGATCATACCAGCACAAATGCATCGGATTCCATCAGAACTCCGAAGTTAAGCCTTCTTGGGCGAGAGTAGTACTAGGATGGTTGACCTCCTGGGAAGTCTTCGTGTTGCACCCCTCCTTTTGCCTTTTTGAATCGTGAATTGCATCAGCAATTCTGCTCGACGGCTGGGGAGCGAGCGATCCCTGCGCTTCGGGCTACTTTTCGGGATTCATCGGTGCGCGCGATGAGAAAAAGTGCTCCGTATTTTAGAACCGTCTTCGTCTCGCCTTCGTAACGGCGCCCCGATCGGTGTAATCCGACCACCGGGCGTAAAGTTATGCCTCCTGCGGCGAACGGCTGCGCTCCTCCGACGTCGGGCGCGTTCCCTCCGAACATCTGCCTCGGAGTTCGTGCCGTGCATAGGAACGGCACGTGAGGGTCCTGAAGGCACGTCGGACGATACAGAAGTGGACGAGAGGGGACGGAAAGCACGCGGCATGAACAGATCACCGTCGACGTCCCATATGACTAGGATACCGCGGTTTTTTCATACGGGTGCGATCATACCAGCACAAATGCATCGGATTCCATCAGAACTCCGAAGTTAAGCTTGCTTGGGCGAGAGTAGTACTAGGATGGTTGACCTCCTGGGAAGACTTCGTGTTGCACCCCTCCTTTTTCCCTTTTGAATCGTGAATTGCATCAGCAATTCTGCTCGACGGCTGGGGAGCGAGCGATCCCTGCGCTACGGGCTACTTTTCGGTGTTCATCGGGGCGCGCGATGAGAAAAAGTGCACTGTATTTTAGAACCGTCTTCGTCTCGCCTTCGTAACGGCGCCCCGATCGGTGTAATCCGACCACCGGGCGTAAAGTTATGCCTCCTGCGGCGAACGACTGCGCTCCTCCGACGTCGGGCGCGTTCCCTCCGAACATCTGCCTCGGAGTTCGTGACGTGCATAGGAACGGCACGTGAGGGTCCTGAAGGCACGTCGGACGATACAGAATTGGACGACAGGGGACGGAAAGCACGCGGCATGAACAGATCTCCGTCGACGTCCCATATGAGTAGGATACCGCGGTTTTGTCATACGGGTGCGATCATACCAGCACAAATGCACCGGATCCCATCAGAACTCCGAAGTTAAGCCTGCTTGGGCGAGAGTAGTACTAGGATGGGTGACCTCCTGGGAAGTCTTCGTGTTGCACCCCTCCTTTTGCCTTTTTGAATCGTGAATTGCATCAGCAATTCTGCTCGACGGCTGGGGAGCGAGCGATCCCTGCGCTTCGGGCTACTTTTCGGGATTCATCGGTGCGCGCGATGAGAAAAAGTGCTCCGTATTTTAGAACCGTCTTCGTCTCGCCTTCGTAACGGCGCCCCGATCGGTGTAATCCGACCACCGGGCGTAAAGTTATGCCTCCTGCGGCGAACGGCTGCGCTCCTCCGACGTCGGGCGCGTTCCCTTCGAACATCTGCCTCGGAGTTCGTGCCGTGCATAGGAACGGCACGTGAGGGTCCTGAAGGCACGTCGGACGATACAGAAGTGGACGAGAGGGGACGGAAAGCACGCGGCATGAACAGATCACCGTCGACGTCCCATATGACTAGGATACCGCGGTTTTTTCATACGGGTGCGATCATACCAGCACAAATGCATCGGATTCCATCAGAACTCTGAAGTTAAGCTTGCTTGGGCGAGAGTAGTACTAGGATGGTTGACCTCCTGGGAAGTCTTCGTGTTGCACCCCTCCTTTTTCCCTTTTGAATCGTGAATTGCATCAGCAATTCTGCTCGACGGCTGGGGAGCGAGCGATCCCTGCGCTACGGGCTACTTTTCGGTGTTCATCGGGGCGCGCGATGAGAAAAAGTGCTATGTATTTTAGAACCGTCTTCGTCTCGCCTTCGTAACGGCGCCCCGATCGGTGTAATCCGACCACCGGGCGTAAAGTTATGCCTCCTGCGGCGAACGACTGCGCTCCTCCGACGTCGGGCGCGTTCCCTCCGAACATCTGCCTCGGAGTTCGTGACGTGCATAGGAACGGCACGTGAGGGTCCTGAAGGCACGTCGGACGATACAGAATTGGACGACAGGGGACGGAAAGCACGCGGCATGAACAAATCTCCGTCGACGTCCCATATGAGTAGGATACCGCGGTTTTGTCATACGGGTGCGATCATACCAGCACAAATGCACCGGATCCCATCAGAACTCCGAAGTTAAGCCTGCTTGGGCGAGAGTAGTACTAGGATGGGTGACCTCCTGGGAAGTCTTCGTGTTGCACCCCTCCTTTTGCCTTTTTGAATCGTGAATTGCATCAGTAATTCTGCTCGACGGCTGCGGAGCGAGCGATCCCTACGCTTCGGGCTACTTTTCGGGATTCATCGGTGCGCGCGATGAGAAAAAGTGCTCCGTATTTTAGAACCGTCTTCGTCTCGCCTTCGTAACGGCGCCCCGATCGGTGTAATCCGACCACCGGGCGTAAAGTTATGCCTCCTGCGGCGAACGGCTGCGCTCCTCCGACGTCGGGCGCGTTCCCTCCGAACATCTGCCTCGGAGTTCGTGCCGTGCATAGGAACGGCACGTGAGGGTCCTGAAGGCACGTCGGACGATACAGAAGTGGACGAGAGGGGACGGAAAGCACGCGGCATGAACAGATCACCGTCGACGTCCCATATGACTAGGATACCGCGGTTTTTTCATACGGGTGCGATCATACCAGCACAAATGCATCGGATTCCATCAGAACTCCGAAGTTAAGCCTTCTTGGGCGAGAGTAGTACTAGGATGGTTGACCTCCTGGGAAGTCTTCGTGTTGCACCCCTCCTTTTGCCTTTTTGAATCGTGAATTGCATCAGCAATTCTGCTCGACGGCTGGGGAGCGAGCGATCCCTGCGCTTCGGGCTACTTTTCGGGATTCATCGGTGCGCGCGATGAGAAAAAGTGCTCCGTATTTTAGAACCGTCTTCGTCTCGCCTTCGTAACGGCGCCCCGATCGGTGTAATCCGACCACCGGGCGTAAAGTTATGCCTCCTGCGGCGAACGGCTGCGCTCCTCCGACGTCGGGCGCGTTCCCTCCGAACATCTGCCTCGGAGTTCGTGCCGTGCATAGGAACGGCACGTGAGGGTCCTGAAGGCACGTCGGACGATACAGAAGTGGACGAGAGGGGACGGAAAGCACGCGGCATGAACAGATCACCGTCGACGTCCCATATGACTAGGATACCGCGGTTTTTTCATACGGGTGCGATCATACCAGCACAAATGCATCGGATTCCATCAGAACTCCGAAGTTAAGCTTGCTTGGGCGAGAGTAGTACTAGGATGGTTGACCTCCTGGGAAGACTTCGTGTTGCACCCCTCCTTTTTCCCTTTTGAATCGTGAATTGCATCAGCAATTCTGCTCGACGGCTGGGGAGCGAGCGATCCCTGCGCTACGGGCTACTTTTCGGTGTTCATC
Organism: Thalia dealbata; assembly: GCA_030544415.1. Classification (NCBI taxonomy): domain Eukaryota; kingdom Viridiplantae; phylum Streptophyta; class Magnoliopsida; order Zingiberales; family Marantaceae; genus Thalia; species Thalia dealbata. Next base: position 20,801,548 of record CM060455.1, read on the forward strand.
GGGGCGCGCGATGAGAAAAAGTGCACTGTATTTTAGAACCGTCTTCGTCTCGCCTTCGTAACGGCGCCCCGATCGGTGTAATCCGACCACCGGGCGTAAAGTTATGCCTCCTGCGGCGAACGACTGCGCTCCTCCGACGTCGGGCGCGTTCCCTCCGAACATCTGCCTCGGAGTTCGTGACGTGCATAGGAACGGCACGTGAGGGTCCTGAAGGCACGTCGGACGATACAGAATTGGACGACAGGGGACGGAAAGCACGCGGCATGAACAGATCTCCGTCGACGTCCCATATGAGTAGGATACCGCGGTTTTGTCATACGGGTGCGATCATACCAGCACAAATGCACCGGATCCCATCAGAACTCCGAAGTTAAGCCTGCTTGGGCGAGAGTAGTACTAGGATGGGTGACCTCCTGGGAAGTCTTCGTGTTGCACCCCTCCTTTTGCCTTTTTGAATCGTGAATTGCATCAGCAATTCTGCTCGACGGCTGGGGAGCGAGCGATCCCTGCGCTTCGGGCTACTTTTCGGGATTCATCGGTGCGCGCGATGAGAAAAAGTGCTCCGTATTTTAGAACCGTCTTCGTCTCGCCTTCGTAACGGCGCCCCGATCGGTGTAATCCGACCACCGGGCGTAAAGTTATGCCTCCTGCGGCGAACGGCTGCGCTCCTCCGACGTCGGGCGCGTTCCCTCCGAACATCTGCCTCGGAGTTCGTGCCGTGCATAGGAACGGCACGTGAGGGTCCTGAAGGCACGTCGGACGATACAGAAGTGGACGAGAGGGGACGGAAAGCACGCGGCATGAACAGATCACCGTCGACGTCCCATATGACTAGGATACCGCGGTTTTTTCATACGGGTGCGATCATACCAGCACAAATGCATCGGATTCCATCAGAACTCTGAAGTTAAGCTTGCTTGGGCGAGAGTAGTACTAGGATGGTTGACCTCCTGGGAAGTCTTCGTGTTGCACCCCTCCTTTTTCCCTTTTGAATCGTGAATTGCATCAGCAATTCTGCTCGACGGCTGGGGAGCGAGCGATCCCTGCGCTACGGGCTACTTTTCGGTGTTCATCGGGGCGCGCGATGAGAAAAAGTGCTCTGTATTTTAGAACCGTCTTCGTCTCGCCTTCGTAACGGCGCCCCGATCGGTGTAATCCGACCACCGGGCGTAAAGTTATGCCTCCTGCGGCGAACGACTGCGCTCCTCCGACGTCGGGCGCGTTCCCTCCGAACATCTGCCTCGGAGTTCGTGACGTGCATAGGAACGGCATGTGAGGGTCCTGAAGGCACGTCGGACGATACAGAATTGGACGACAGGGGACGGAAAGCACGCGGCATGAACAGATCTCCGTCGACGTCCCATATGAGTAGGATACCGCGGTTTTGTCATACGGGTGCGATCATACCAGCACAAATGCACCGGATCCCATCAGAACTCCGAAGTTAAGCCTGCTTGGGCGAGAGTAGTACTAGGATGGGTGACCTCCTGGGAAGTCTTCGTGTTGCACCCCTCCTTTTGCCTTTTTGAATCGTGAATTGCATCAGTAATTCTGCTCGACGGCTGCGGAGCGAGCGATCCCTACGCTTCGGGCTACTTTTCGGGATTCATCGGTGCGCGCGATGAGAAAAAGTGCTCCGTATTTTAGAACCGTCTTCGTCTCGCCTTCGTAACGGCGCCCCGATCGGTGTAATCCGACCACCGGGCGTAAAGTTATGCCTCCTGCGGCGAACGGCTGCGCTCCTCCGACGTCGGGCGCGTTCCCTCCGAACATCTGCCTCGGAGTTCGTGCCGTGCATAGGAACGGCACGTGAGGGTCCTGAAGGCACGTCGGACGATACAGAAGTGGACGAGAGGGGACGGAAAGCACGCGGCATGAACAGATCACCGTCGACGTCCCATATGACTAGGATACCGCGGTTTTTTCATACGGGTGCGATCATACCAGCACAAATGCATCGGATTCCATCAGAACTCCGAAGTTAAGCCTTCTTGGGCGAGAGTAGTACTAGGATGGTTGACCTCCTGGGAAGTCTTCGTGTTGCACCCCTCCTTTTGCCTTTTTGAATCGTGAATTGCATCAGCAATTCTGCTCGACGGCTGGGGAGCGAGCGATCCCTGCGCTTCGGGCTACTTTTCGGGATTCATCGGTGCGCGCGATGAGAAAAAGTGCTCCGTATTTTAGAACCGTCTTCGTCTCGCCTTCGTAACGGCGCCCCGATCGGTGTAATCCGACCACCGGGCGTAAAGTTATGCCTCCTGCGGCGAACGGCTGCGCTCCTCCGACGTCGGGCGCGTTCCCTCCGAACATCTGCCTCGGAGTTCGTGCCGTGCATAGGAACGGCACGTCAGGGTCCTGAAGGCACGTCGGACGATACAGAAGTGGACGAGAGGGGACGGAAAGCACGCGGCATGAACAGATCACCGTCGACGTCCCATATGACTAGGATACCGCGGTTTTTTCATACGGGTGCGATCATACCAGCACAAATGCATCGGATTCCATCAGAACTCCGAAGTTAAGCTTGCTTGGGCGAGAGTAGTACTAGGATGGTTGACCTCCTGGGAAGACTTCGTGTTGCACCCCTCCTTTTTCCCTTTTGAATCGTGAATTGCATCAGCAATTCTGCTCGACGGCTGGGGAGCGAGCGATCCCTGCGCTACGGGCTACTTTTCGGTGTTCATCGGGGCGCGCGATGAGAAAAAGTGCACTGTATTTTAGAACCGTCTTCGTCTCGCCTTCGTAACGGCGCCCCGATCGGTGTAATCCGACCACCGGGCGTAAAGTTATGCCTCCTGCGGCGAACGACTGCGCTCCTCCGACGTCGGGCGCGTTCCCTCCGAACATCTGCCTCGGAGTTCGTGACGTGCATAGGAACGGCACGTGAGGGTCCTGAAGGCACGTCGGACGATACAGAATTGGACGACAGGGGACGGAAAGCACGCGGCATGAACAGATCTCCGTCGACGTCCCATATGAGTAGGATACCGCGGTTTTGTCATACGGGTGCGATCATACCAGCACAAATGCACCGGATCCCATCAGAACTCCGAAGTTAAGCCTGCTTGGGCGAGAGTAGTACTAGGATGGGTGACCTCCTGGGAAGTCTTCGTGTTGCACCCCTCCTTTTGCCTTTTTGAATCGTGAATTGCATCAGCAATTCTGCTCGACGGCTGCGGAGCGAGCGTTCCCTGCGCTTCGGGCTAATTTTCGGGATTCATCGGTGCGCGCGATGAGTAAAAGTGCTCCGTATTTTAGAACCGTCTTCGTCTCGCCTTCGTAACGGCGCCCCGATCGGTGTAATCCGACCACCGGGCGTAAAGTTATGCCTCCTGCGGCGAACGGCTGCGCTCCTCCGACGTCGGGCGCGTTCCCTCCGAACATCTGCCTCGGAGTTCGTGTCGTGCATTGGAACGGCACGTGAGGGTCCTGAAGGCACGTCGGACGATACAGAAGTGGACGAGAGGGGACGGAAAGCACGCGGCATGAATAGATCACCGTCGACGTCCCCTATGACTAGGATACCGCGGTTTTTTCATACGGGTGCGATCATACCAGCACAAATGCACCGGATTCCATCAGAACTCCGAAGTTAAGCCTGCTTGGGCGAGAGTAGTACTAGGATGGTTGACCTCCTGGGAAGTCTTCGTGTTGCACCCCTCCTTTTGTCCTTTTGAATCGTGAATTGCATCAGCAATTCTGCTCGACGGCTGGGGAGCGAGCGATCCCTGCGCTACGGGCTACTTTTCGGTGTTCATCGGGGCGCGCGATGAGAAAAACTGCTTTGTATTTTAGAACCGTCTTCGTCTCGCCTTCGTAACGGCGCCCCGATCGGTGTAATCCGACCACCGGGCGTAAAGTTATGCCTCCTGCGGCGAACGACTGCGCTCCTCCGACGTCGGGCGCGTTCCCTCCGAACATCTGCCTCGGAGTTCGTGACGTGCATAGGAACGGCACGTGAGGGTCCTGAAGGCACGTCGGACGATACAGAATTGGACGAGAGGGGACGGAAAGCACGCGGTATGAACAGATCTCCGTCGACGTCCCATATGAGTAGGATACCGCGGTTTTGTCATACGGGTGCGATCATACCAGCACAAATGCACCGGATCCCATCAGAACTCCGAAGTTAAGCCTGCTTGGGCGAGAGTAGTACTAGGATGGGTGACCTCCTGGGAAGTCTTCGTGTTGCACCCCTCCTTTTGCCTTTTTGAATCGTGAATTGCATCAGCAATTCTGCTCGACGGCTGCGGAGCGAGCGATCCCTGCGCTTCGGGCTAATTTTCAGGATTCATCGGTGCGCGCGATGAGTAAAAGTGCTCCGTATTTTAGAACCGTCTTCGTCTCGCCTTCGTAACGGCGCCCCGATCGGTGTAATCCGACCACCGGGCGTAAAGTTATGCCTCCTGCGGCGAACGGCTGCGCTCCTCCGACGTCGGGCGCGTTCCCTCCGAACATCTGCCTCGGAGTTCGTGTCGTGCATTGGAACGGCACGTGAGGGTCCTGAAGGCACGTCGGACGATACAGAAGTGGACGAGAGGGGACGGAAAGCACGCGGCATGAATAGATCACCGTCGACGTCCCCTATGACTAGGATACCGCGGTTTTGTCATACGGGTGCGATCATACCAGCACAAATGCATCGGATTCCATCAGAACTCCGAAGTTAAGCCTTCTTGGGCGAGAGTAGTACTAGGATGGTTGACCTCCTGGGAAGTCTTCGTGTTGCACCCCTCCTTTTGCCTTTTTGAATCGTGAATTGCATCAGCAATTCTGCTCGACGGCTGGGGAGCGAGCGATCCCTGCGCTTCGGGCTACTTTTCGGGATTCATCGGTGCGCGCGATGAGAAAAAGTGCTCCGTATTTTAGAACCATCTTCGTCTCGCCTTCGTAACGGCGCCCCGATCGGTGTAATCCGACCACCGGGCGTAAAGTTATGCCTCCTGCGGCGAACGGCTGCGCTCCTCCGACGTCGGGCGCGTTCCCTCCGAACATCTGCCTCGGAGTTCGTGCCGTGCATAGGAACGGCACGTGAGGGTCCTGAAGGCACGTCGGACGATACAGAAGTGGACGAGAGGGGACGGAAAGCACGCGGCATGAACAGATCACCGTCGACGTCCCATATGACTAGGATACCGCGGTTTTTTCATACGGGTGCGATCATACCAGCACAAATGCATCGGATTCCATCAGAACTCCGAAGTTAAGCTTGCTTGGGCGAGAGTAGTACTAGGATGGTTGACCTCCTGGGAAGTCTTCGTGTTGCACCCCTCCTTTTTCCCTTTTGAATCGTGAATTGCATCAGCAATTCTGCTCGACGGCTGGGGAGCGAGCGATCCCTGCGCTACGGGCTACTTTTCGGTGTTCATCGGGGCGCGCGATGAGAAAAAGTGCTCTGTATTTTAGAACCGTCTTCGTCTCGCCTTCGTAACGGCGCCCCGATCGGTGTAATCCGACCACCGGGCGTAAAGTTATGCCTCCTGCGGCGAACGACTGCGCTCCTCCGACGTCGGGCGCGTTCCCTCCGAACATCTGCCTCGGAGTTCGTGACGTGCATAGGAACGGCACGTGAGGGTCCTGAAGGCACGTCGGACGATACAGAATTGGACGACAGGGGACGGAAAGCACGCGGCATGAACAGATCTCCGTCGACGTCCCATATGAGTAGGATACCGCGGTTTTGTCATACGGGTGCGATCATACCAGCACAAATGCACCGGATCCCATCAGAACTCCGAAGTTAAGCCTGCTTGGGTGAGAGTAGTACTAGGATGGGTGACCTCCTGGGAAGTCTTCGTGTTGCACCCCTCCTTTTGCCTTTTTGAATCGTGAATTGCATCAGCAATTCTGCTCGACGGCTGCGGAGCGAGCGATCCCTGCGCTTCGGGCTAATTTTCAGGATTCATCGGTGCGCGCGATGAGTAAAAGTGCTCCGTATTTTAGAACCGTCTTCGTCTCGCCTTCGTAACGGCGCCCCGATCGGTGTAATCCGACCACCGGGCGTAAAGTTATGCCTCCTGCGGCGAACGGCTGCGCTCCTCCGACGTCGGGCGCGTTCCCTCCGAACATCTGCCTCGGAGTTCGTGTCGTGCATTGGAACGGCACGTGAGGGTCCTGAAGGCACGTCGGACGATACAGAAGTGGACGAGAGGGGACGGAAAGCACGCGGCATGAATAGATCACCGTCGACGTCCCCTATGACTAGGATACCGCGGTTTTGTCATACGGGTGCGATCATACCAGCACAAATGCATCGGATTCCATCAGAACTCCGAAGTTAAGCCTTCTTGGGCGAGAGTAGTACTAGGATGGTTGACCTCCTGGGAAGTCTTCGTGTTGCACCCCTCCTTTTGCCTTTTTGAATCGTGAATTGCATCAGCAATTCTGCTCGACGGCTGGGGAGCGAGCGATCCCTGCGCTTCGGGCTACTTTTCGGGATTCATCGGTGCGCGCGATGAGAAAAAGTGCTCCGTATTTTAGAACCATCTTCGTCTCGCCTTCGTAACGGCGCCCCGATCGGTGTAATCCGACCACCGGGCGTAAAGTTATGCCTCCTGCGGCGAACGGCTGCGCTCCTCCGACGTCGGGCGCGTTCCCTCCGAACATCTGCCTCGGAGTTCGTGCCGTGCATAGGAACGGCACGTGAGGGTCCTGAAGGCACGTCGGACGATACAGAAGTGGACGAGAGGGGACGGAAAGCACGCGGCATGAACAGATCACCGTCGACGTCCCATATGACTAGGATACCGCGGTTTTTTCATACGGGTGCGATCATACCAGCACAAATGCATCGGATTCCATCAGAACTCCGAAGTTAAGCTTGCTTGGGCGAGAGTAGTACTAGGATGGTTGACCTCCTGGGAAGTCTTCGTGTTGCACCCCTCCTTTTTCCCTTTTGAATCGTGAATTGCATCAGCAATTCTGCTCGACGGCTGGGGAGCGAGCGATCCCTGCGCTACGGGCTACTTTTCGGTGTTCATCGGGGCGCGCGATGAGAAAAAGTGCTCTGTATTTTAGAACCGTCTTCGTCTCGCCTTCGTAACGGCGCCCCGATCGGTGTAATCCGACCACCGGGCGTAAAGTTATGCCTCCTGCGGCGAACGACTGCGCTCCTCCGACGTCGGGCGCGTTCCCTCCGAACATCTGCCTCGGAGTTCGTGACGTGCATAGGAACGGCACGTGAGGGTCCTGAAGGCACGTCGGACGATACAGAATTGGACGACAGGGGACGGAAAGCACGCGGCATGAACAGATCTCCGTCGACGTCCCATATGAGTAGGATACCGCGGTTTTGTCATACGGGTGCGATCATACCAGCACAAATGCACCGGATCCCATCAGAACTCCGAAGTTAAGCCTGCTTGGGCGAGAGTAGTACTAGGATGGGTGACCTCCTGGGAAGTCTTCGTGTTGCACCCCTCCTTTTGCCTTTTTGAATCGTGAATTACATCAGTAATTCTGCTCGACGGCTGCGGAGCGAGCGATCCCTACGCTTCGGGCTACTTTTCGGGATTCATCGGTGCGCGCGATGAGAAAAAGTGCTCCGTATTTTAGAACCGTCTTCGTCTCGCCTTCGTAACGGCACCCCGATCGGTGTAATCCGACCACCGGGCGTAAAGTTATGCCTCCTGCGGCGAACGGCTGCGCTCCTCCGACGTCGGGCGCGTTCCCTCCGAACATCTGGCTCGGAGTTCGTGCCGTGCATAGGAACGGCTCGTGAGGGTCCTGAAGGCACGTCGGACGATACAGAAGTGGACGAGAGGGGACGGAAAGCACGCGGCATGAACAGATCACCGTCGACGTCCCATATGACTAGGATACCGCGGTTTTTTCATACGGGTGCGATCATACCAGCACAAATGCATCGGATTCCATCAGAACTCCGAAGTTAAGCCTTCTTGGGCGAGAGTAGTACTAGGATGGTTGACCTCCTGGGAAGTCTTCGTGTTGCACCCCTCCTTTTGCCTTTTTGAATCGTGAATTGCATCAGCAATTCTGCTCGACGGCTGGGGAGCGAGCGATCCCTGCGCTTCGGGCTACTTTTCGGTGTTCATCGGGGCGCGCGATGAGAAAAAGTGCTCTGTATTTTAGAACCGTCTTCGTCTCGCCTTCGTAACGGCGCCCCGATCGGTGTAATCCGACCACCGGGCGTAAAGTTATGCCTCCTGCGGCGAACGACTGCGCTCCTCCGACGTCGGGCGCGTTCCCTCCGAACATCTGCCTCGGAGTTCGTGACGTGCATCGGAACGGCACGTGAGGGTCCTGAAGGCACGTCGGACGATACAGAAGTGGACGAGAGGGGACGGAAAGCACGCGGCATGAACAGATCACCGTCGACGTCCCATATGACTAGGATACCGCGGTTTTTTCATACGGGTGCGATCATACCAGCACAAATGCATCGGATCCCATCAGAACTCCGAAGTTAAGCCTGCTTGGGCGAGAGTAGTACTAGGATGGTTGACCTCCTGGGAAGTCTTCGTGTTGCACCCCTCCTTTTGCCTTTTTGAATCGTGAATTGCATCAGCAATTCTGCTCGACGGCTGGGGAGCGAGCGATCCCTGCGCTTCGGGCTACTTTTCGGGATTCATCGGTGCGCGCGATGAGAAAAAGTGCTCCGTATTTTAGAACCGTCTTCGTCTCGCCTTCGTAACGGCGCCCCGATCGGTGTAATCCGACCACCGGGCGTAAAGTTATGCCTCCTGCGGCGAACGGCTGCGCTCCTCCGACGTCGGGCGCGTTCCCTCCGAACATCTGCCTCGGAGTTCGTGCCGTGCATAGGAACGGCACGTGAGGGTCCTGAAGGCACGTCGGACGATACAGAAGTGGACGAGAGGGGACGGAAAGCACGCGGCATGAACAGATCACCGTCGACGTCCCATATGACTAGGATACCGCGGTTTTTTCATACGGGTGCGATCATACCAGCACAAATGCATCGGATTCCATCAGAACTCCGAAGTTAAGCTTGCTTGGGCGAGAGTAGTACTAGGATGGTTGACCTCCTGAGAAGTCTTCGTGTTGCACCCCTCCTTTTTCCCTTTTGAATCGTGAATTGCATCAGCAATTCTGCTCGACGGCTGGGGAGCGAGCGATCCCTGCGCTACGGGCTACTTTTCGGTGTTCATCGGGGCGCGCGATGAGAAAAAGTGCTCTGTATTTTAGAACCGTCTTCGTCTCGCCTTCGTAACGGCGCCCCGATCGGTGTAATCCGACCACCGGGCGTAAAGTTATGCCTCCTGCGGCGAACGACTGCGCTCCTCCGACGTCGGGCGCGTTCCCTCCGAACATCTGCCTCGGAGTTCGTGACGTGCATAGGAACGGCACGTGAGGGTCCTGAAGGCACGTCGGACGATACAGAATTGGACGACAGGGGACGGAAAGCACGCGGCATGAACAGATCTCCGTCGACGTCCCATATGAGTAGGATACCGCGGTTTTGTCATACGGGTGCGATCATACCAGCACAAATGCACCGGATCCCATCAGAACTCCGAAGTTAAGCCTGCTTGGGCGAGAGTAGTACTAGGATGGGTGACCTCCTGGGAAGTCTTCGTGTTGCACCCCTCCTTTTGCCTTTTTGAATCGTGAATTGCATCAGTAATTCTGCTCGACGGCTGCGGAGCGAGCGATCCCTGCGCTACGGGCTACTTTTCGGTGTTCATCGGTGCGCGCGATGAGAAAAAGTGCTCCGTATTTTAGAACCGTCTTCGTCTCGCCTTCGTAACGGCGCCCCGATCGGTGTAATCCGACCACCGGGCGTAAAGTTATGCCTCCTGCGGCGAACGACTGCGCTCCTCCGACGTCGGGCGCGTTCCCTCCGAACATCTGCCTCGGAGTTCGTGCCGTGCATAGGAACGGCACGTGAGGGTCCTGAAGGCACGTCGGACGATACAGAAGTGGACGAGAGGGGACGGAAAGCACGCGGCATGAACAGATCACCGTCGACGTCCCATATGACTAGGATACCGCGGTTTTTTCATACGGGTGCGATCATACCAGCACAAATGCATCGGATCCCATCAGAACTCCGAAGTTAAGCCTGCTTGGGCGAGAGTAGTACTAGGATGGTTGACCTCCTGGGAAGTCTTCGTGTTGCACCCCTCCTTTTGCCTTTTTGAATCGTGAATTGCATCAGCAATTCTGCTCGACGGCTGGGGAGCGAGCGATCCCTGCGCTTCGGGCTACTTTTTGGGATTCATCGGTGCGCGCGATGAGAAAAAGTGCTCCGTATTTTAGAACCGACTTCGTCTCGCCTTCGTAACGGCGCCCCGATCGGTGTAATCCGACCACCGGGCGTAAAGTTATGCCTCCTGCGGCGAACGGCTGCGCTCCTCCGACGTCGGGCGCGTTCCCTCCGAACATCTGCCTCGGAGTTCGTGCCGTGCATAGGAACGGCACGTGAGGGTCCTGAAGGCACGTCGGACGATACAGAAGTGGACGAGAGGGGACGGAAAGCACGCGGCATGAACAGATCACCGTCGACGTCCCATATGACTAGGATACCGCGGTTTTTTCATACGGGTGCGATCATACCAGCACAAATGCATCGGATTCCATCAGAACTCCGAAGTTAAGCTTGCTTGGGCGAGAGTAGTACTAGGATGGTTGACCTCCTGGGAAGTCTTCGTGTTGCACCCCTCCTTTTTCCCTTTTGAATCGTGAATTGCATCAGCGATTCTGCTCGACGGCTGGGGAGCGAGCGATTCCTGCGCTACGGGCTACTTTTCGGTGTTCATCGGGGCGCGCGATGAGAAAAAGTGCTCTGTATTTTAGAACCGTCTTCGTCTCGCCTTCGTAACGGCGCCCCGATCGGTGTAATCCGACCACCGGGCGTAAAGTTATGCCTCCTGCGGCGAACGACTGCGCTCCTCCGACGTCGGGCGCGTTCCCTCCGAACATCTGCCTCGGAGTTCGTGACGTGCATAGGAACGGCACGTGAGGGTCCTGAAGGCACGTCGGACGATACAGAATTGGACGACAGGGGACAGAAAGCACGCGGCATGAACAGATCTCCGTCGACGTCCCATATGAGTAGGATACCGCGGTTTTGTCATACGGGTGCGATCATACCAGCACAAATGCACCGGATCCCATCAGAACTCCGAAGTTAAGCCTGCTTGGGTGAGAGTAGTACTAGGATGGGTGACCTCCTGGGAAGTCTTCGTGTTGCACCCCTCCTTTTGCCTTTTTGAATCGTGAATTGCATCAGCAATTCTGCTCGACGGCTGCGGAGCGAGCGATCCCTGCGCTACGGGCTACACTTCGGTGTTCATTGGTGCGCGCGATGAGAAAAAGTGCTCTGTATTTTAGAACCATCTTCGTCTCGCCTTCGTAACGGCGCCCCGATCGGTGTAATCTGACCACCGGGCGTAAAGTTATGCCTCCTGCGGCGAACGACTGCGCTCCTCCGACGTCGGGCGCGTTCCCTCCGAACATCTGCCTCGGAGTTCGTCACGTGCATAGGAACGGCACGTGAGGGTCCTGAAGGCACGTCGGACGATACAGAATTGGACGAGAGGGGACGGAAAGCACGCGGTATGAACAGATCTCCGTCGACGTCCCATATGAGTAGGATACCGCGGTTTTGTCATACGGGTGCGATCATACCAGCACAAATGCACCGGATCCCATCAGAACTCCGAAGTTAAGCCTGCTTAGGCGAGAGTAGTACTAGGATGGGTGACCTCCTGGGAAGTCTTCGTGTTGCACCCCTCCTTTTGCCTTTTTGAATCGTGAATTGCATCAGTAATTCTGCTCGACGGCTGCGGAGCGAGCGATCCCTACGCTTCGGGCTACTTTTCGGGATTCATCGGTGCGCGCGATGAGAAAAAGTGCTCCGTATTTTAGAACCGACTTCGTCTCGCCTTCGTAACGGCGCCCCGATCGGTGTAATCCGACCACCGGGCGTAAAGTTATGCCTCCTGCGGCGAACGGCTGCGCTCCTCCGACGTCGGGCGCGTTCCCTCCGAACATCTGCCTCGGAGTTCGTGCCGTGCATAGGAACGGCACGTGAGGGTCCTGAAGGCACGTCGGACGATACAGAAGTGGACGAGAGGGGACGGAAAGCACGCGGCATGAACAGATCACCGTCGACGTCCCATATGACTAGGATACCGCGGTTTTTTCATACGGGTGCGATCATACCAGCACAAATGCATCGGATTCCATCAGAACTCCGAAGTTAAGCTTGCTTGGGCGAGAGTAGTACTAGGATGGTTGACCTCCTGGGAAGTCTTCGTGTTGCACCCCTCCTTTTTCCCTTTTGAATCGTGAATTGCATCAGCGATTCTGCTCGACGGCTGGGGAGCGAGCGATTCCTGCGCTACGGGCTACTTTTCGGTGTTCATCGGGGCGCGCGATGAGAAAAAGTGCTCTGTATTTTAGAACCGTCTTCGTCTCGCCTTCGTAACGGCGCCCCGATCGGTGTAATCCGACCACCGGGCGTAAAGTTATGCCTCCTGCGGCGAACGACTGCGCTCCTCCGACGTCGGGCGCGTTCCCTCCGAACATCTGCCTCGGAGTTCGTGACGTGCATAGGAACGGCACGTGAGGGTCCTGAAGGCACGTCGGACGATACAGAATTGGACGACAGGGGACAGAAAGCACGCGGCATGAACAGATCTCCGTCGACGTCCCATATGAGTAGGATACCGCGGTTTTGTCATACGGGTGCGATCATACCAGCACAAATGCACCGGATCCCATCAGAACTCCGAAGTTAAGCCTGCTTGGGTGAGAGTAGTACTAGGATGGGTGACCTCCTGGGAAGTCTTCGTGTTGCACCCCTCCTTTTGCCTTTTTGAATCGTGAATTGCATCAGCAATTCTGCTCGACGGCTGCGGAGCGAGCGATCCCTGCGCTACGGGCTACACTTCGGTGTTCATTGGTGCGCGCGATGAGAAAAAGTGCTCTGTATTTTAGAACCATCTTCGTCTCGCCTTCGTAACGGCGCCCCGATCGGTGTAATCTGACCACCGGGCGTAAAGTTATGCCTCCTGCGGCGAACGACTGCGCTCCTCCGACGTCGGGCGCGTTCCCTCCGAACATCTGCCTCGGAGTTCGTCACGTGCATAGGAACGGCACGTGAGGGTCCTGAAGGCACGTCGGACGATACAGAATTGGACGAGAGGGGACGGAAAGCACGCGGTATGAACAGATCTCCGTCGACGTCCCATATGAGTAGGATACCGCGGTTTTGTCATACGGGTGCGATCATACCAGCACAAATGCACCGGATCCCATCAGAACTCCGAAGTTAAGCCTGCTTAGGCGAGAGTAGTACTAGGATGGGTGACCTCCTGGGAAGTCTTCGTGTTGCACCCCTCCTTTTGCCTTTTTGAATCGTGAATTGCATCAGTAATTCTGCTCGACGGCTGCGGAGCGAGCGATCCCTACGCTTCGGGCTACTTTTCGGGATTCATCGGTGCGCGCGATGAGAAAAAGTGCTCCGTATTTTAGAACCGTCTTCGTCTCGCCTTCGTAACGGCGCCCCGATCGGTGTAATCCGACCACCGGGCGTAAAGTTATGCCTCCTGCGGCGAACGGCTGCGCTCCTCCGACGTCGGGCGCGTTCCCTCCGAACATCTGCCTCGGAGTTCGTGCCGTGCATAGGAACGGCACGTGAGGGTCCTGAAGGCACGTCGGACGTTACAGAAGTGGACGAGAGGGGACGGAAAGCACGCGGCATGAACAGATCACCGTCGACGTCCCATATGACTAGGATACCGCGGTTTTTTCATACGGGTGCGATCATACCAGCACAAATGCATCGGATTCCATCAGAACTCCGAAGTTAAGCCTTCTTGGGCGAGAGTAGTACTAGGATGGTTGACCTCCTGGGAAGTCTTCGTGTTGCACCCCTCCTTTTGCCTTTTTGAATCGTGAATTGCATCAGCAATTCTGCTCGACGGCTGGGGAGCGAGCGATCCCTGCGCTTCGGGCTACTTTTCGGGATTCATCGGTGCGCGCGATGAGAAAAAGTGCTCCGTATTTTAGAACCGTCTTCGTCTCGCCTTCGTAACGGCGCCCCGATCGGTGTAATCCGACCACCGGGCGTAAAGTTATGCCTCCTGCGGCGAACGGCTGCGCTCCTCCGACGTCGGGCGCGTTCCCTCCGAACATCTGCCTCGGAGTTCGTGCCGTGCATAGGAACGGCACGTGAGGGTCCTGAAGGCACGTCGGACGACACTGAAGTGGACGAGAGGGGACGGAAAGCACGCGGCATGAACAGATCACCGTCGACGTCCCATATGACTAGGATACCGCGGTTTTTTCATACGGGTGCGATCATACCAGCACAAATGCACCGGATCCCATCAGAACTCCGAAGTTAAGCCTGCTTGGGTGAGAGTAGTACTAGGATGGGTGACCTCCTGGGAAGTCTTCGTGTTGCACCCCTCCTTTTGCCTTTTTGAATCGTGAATTTCATCAGCAATTCTGCTCGACGGCTGCGGAGCGAGCGATCCCTGCGCTACGGGCTACTTTTCGGTGTTCATTGGTGCGCGCGATGAGAAAAAGTGCTCTGTATTTTAGAACCGTCTTCGTCTCGCCTTCGTAACGGCGCCCCGATCGGTGTAATCCGACCACCGGGCGTAAAGTTATGCCTCCTGCGGCGAACGACTGCGCTCCTCCGACGTCGGGCGCGTTCCCTCCGAACATCTGCCTCGGAGTTCGTGACGTGCATAGGAACGGCACGTGAGGGTCCTGAAGGCACGTCGGACGATACAGAATTGGACGACAGGGGACGGAAAGCACGCGGCATGAACAGATCTCCGTCGACGTCCCATATGAGTAGGATACCGCGGTTTTGTCATACGGGTGCGATCATACCAGCACAAATGCACCGGATCCCATCAGAACTCCGAAGTTAAGCCTGCTTGGGTGAGAGTAGTACTAGGATGGGTGACCTCCTGGGAAGTCTTCGTGTTGCACCCCTCCTTTTGCCTTTTTGAATCGTGAATTGCATCAGCAATTCTGCTCGACGGCTGCGGAGCGAGCGATCCCTGCGCTACGGGCTACTTTTCGGTGTTCATTGGTGCGCGCGATGAGAAAAAGTGCTCTGTATTTTAGAACCGTCTTCGTCTCGCCTTCGTAACGGCGCCCCGATCGGTGTAATCCGACCACCGGGCGTAAAGTTATGCCTCCTGCGGCGAACGACTGCGCTCCTCCGACGTCGGGCGCGTTCCCTCCGAACATCTGCCTCGGAGTTCGTGACGTGCATAGGAACGGCACGTGAGGGTCCTGAAGGCACGTCGGACGATACAGAATTGGACGAGAGGGGACGGAAAGCACGCGGCATGAATAGATCACCGTCGACGTCCCCTATGACTAGGATACCGCGGTTTTGTCATACGGGTGCGATCATACCAGCACAAATGCATCGGATTCCATCAGAACTCCGAAGTTAAGCCTTCTTGGGCGAGAGTAGTACTAGGATGGTTGACCTCCTGGGAAGTCTTCGTGTTGCACCCCTCCTTTTTCTTTTTTGAATCGTGAATTGCATCAGCAATTCTGCTCGACGGCTGGGGAGCGAGCGATCCCTGCGCTTCGGGCTACTTTTCGGGGTTCATCGGTGCGCGCGATGAGAAAAAGTGCTCCGTATTTTAGAACCGTCTTCGTCTCGCCTTCGTAACGGCGCCCCGATCGGTGTAATCCGACCACCGAGCGTAAAGTTATGCCTCCTGCGGCGAACGGCTGCGCACCTCCGACGTCGGGCGCGTTCCCTCCGAACATCTGCCTCGGAGTTCGTGTCGTGCATTGGAACGGCACGTGAGGGTCCTGAAGGCACGTCGGACGATACAGAAGTGGACGAGAGGGGACGGAAAGCACGCGGCATGAATAGATCACCGTCGACGTCCCCTATGACTAGGATACCGCGGTTTTGTCATACGGGTGCGATCATACCAGCACAAATGCATCGGATTCCATCAGAACTCCGAAGTTAAGCCTTCTTGGGCGAGAGTAGTACTAGGATGGTTGACCTCCTGGGAAGTCTTCGTGTTGCACCCCTCCTTTTTCTTTTTTGAATCGTGAATTGCATCAGCAATTCTGCTCGACGGCTGGGGAGCGAGCGATCCCTGCGCTTCGGGCTACTTTTCGGGGTTCATCGGTGCGCGCGATGAGAAAAAGTGCTCCGTATTTTAGAACCGTCTTCGTCTCGCCTTCGTAACGGCGCCCCGATCGGTGTAATCCGACCACCGAGCGTAAAGTTATGCCTCCTGCGGCGAACGGCTGCGCACCTCCGACGTCGGGCGCGTTCCCTCCGAACATCTGCCTCGGAGTTCGTGTCGTGCATTGGAACGGCACGTGAGGGTCCTGAAGGCACGTCGGACGATACAGAAGTGGACGAGAGGGGACGGAAAGCATGCGGCATGAATAGATCACCGTCGACGTCCTCTATGACTAGGATACCGCGGTTTTGTCATACGGGTGCGATCATACCAGCACAAATGCACCGGATCCCATCAGAACTCCGAAGTTAAGCCTTCTTGGGCGAGAGTAGTACTAGGATGGTTGACCTCCTGGGAAGTCTTCGTGTTGCACCCCTCCTTTTTCCTTTTTGAATCGTGAATTGCATCAGCAATTCTGCTCGACGGCTGGGGAGCGAGCGATCCCTGCGCTTCGGGCTACTTTTCGGGGTTCATCGGTGCGCGCGATGAGAAAAAGTGCTCCGTATTTTAGAACCGTCTTCGTCTCGCCTTCGTAACGGCGCCCCGATCGGTGTAATCCGACCTCCGAGCGTAAAGTTATGCCTCCTGCGGCGAACGGCTGCGCACCTCCGACGTCGGGCGCGTTCCCTCCGAACATCTGCCTCGGAGTTCGTGTCGTGCATTGGAACGGCACGTGAGGGTCCTGAAGGCACGTCGGACGATACAGAAGTGGACGAGAGGGGACGGAAAGCATGCGGCATGAATAGATCACCGTCGACGTCCCCTATGACTAGGATACCGCGGTTTTGTCATACGGGTGCGATCATACCAGCACAAATGCACCGGATCCCATCAGAACTCCGAAGTTAAGCCTGCTTGGGCGAGAGTAGTACTAGGATGGGTGACCTCCTGGGAAGTCTTCGTGTTGCACCCCTCCTTTTGCCTTTTTGAATCGTGAATTGCATCAGTAATTCTGCTCGACGGCTGCGGAGCGAGCGATCCCTACGCTTCGGGCTACTTTTCGGGATTCATCGGTGCGCGCGATGAGAAAAAGTGCTCCGTATTTTAGAACCGTCTTCGTCTCGCCTTCGTAACGGCGCCCCGATCGGTGTAATCCGACCACCGGGCGTAAAGTTATGCCTCCTGCGGCGAACGGCTGCGCTCCTCCGACGTCGGGCGCGTTCCCTCCGAACATCTGCCTCGGAGTTCGTGCCGTGCATAGGAACGGCACGTGAGGGTCCTGAAGGCACGTCGGACGATACAGAAGTGGACGAGAGGGGACGGAAAGCACGCGGCATGAACAGATCACCGTCGACGTCCCATATGACTAGGATACCGCGGTTTTTTCATACGGGTGCGATCATACCAGCACAAATGCATCGGATTCCATCAGAACTCCGAAGTTAAGCCTTCTTGGGCGAGAGTAGTACTAGGATGGTTGACCTCCTGGGAAGTCTTCGTGTTGCACCCCTCCTTTTGCCTTTTTGAATCGTGAATTGCATCAGCAATTCTGCTCGACGGCTGGGGAGCGAGCGATCCCTGCGCTTCGGGCTACTTTTCGGGATTCATCGGTGCGCGCGATGAGAAAAAGTGCTCCGTATTTTAGAACCGTCTTCGTCTCGCCTTCGTAACGGCGCCCCGATCGGTGTAATCCGACCACCGGGCGTAAAGTTATGCCTCCTGCGGCGAACGGCTGCGCTCCTCCGACGTCGGGCGCGTTCCCTCCGAACATCTGCCTCGAAGTTCGTGCCGTGCATAGGAACGGCACGTGAGGGTCCTGAAGGCACGTCGGACGACACAGAAGTGGACGAGAGGGGACGGAAAGCACGCGGCATGAACAGATCACCGTCGACGTCCCATATGACTAGGATACCGCGGTTTTTTCATACGGGTGCGATCATACCAGCACAAATGCATCGGATTCCATCAGAACTCCGAAGTTAAGCTTGCTTGGGCGAGAGTAGTACTAGGATGGTTGACCTCCTGGGAAGTCTTCATGTTGCACCCCTCCTTTTTCCCTTTTGAATCGTGAATTGCATCAGCAATTCTGCTCGACGGCTGGGGAGCGAGCGATCCCTGCGCTTCGGGCTACTTTTCGGTGTTCATCGGGGCGCGCGATGAGAAAAAGTGCTCTGTATTTTAGAACCGTCTTCGTCTCGCCTTCGTAACGGCGCCCCGATCGGTGTAATCCGACCACCGGGCGTAAAGTTATGCCTCCTGCGGCGAACGACTGCGCTCCTCCGACGTCGGGCGCGTTCCCTCCGAACATCTGCCTCGGAGTTCGTGACGTGCATAGGAACGGCACGTGAGGGTCCTGAAGGCACGTCGGACGATACAGAATTGGACGACAGGGGACGGAAAGCACGCGGCATGAACAGATCTCCGTCGACGTCCCATATGAGTAGGATACCGCGGTTTTGTCATACGGGTGCGATCATACCAGCACAAATGCACCGGATCCCATCAGAACTCCGAAGTTAAGCCTGCTTGGGTGAGAGTAGTACTAGGATGGGTGACCTCCTGGGAAGTCTTCGTGTTGCACCCCTCCTTTTGCCTTTTTGAATCGTGAATTACATCAGCAATTCTGCTCGACGGCTGCGGAGCGAGCGATCCCTGCGCTACGGGCTACTTTTCGGTGTTCATTGGTGCGCGCGATGAGAAAAAGTGCTCTGTATTTTAGAACCGTCTTCGTCTCGCCTTCGTAACGGCGCCCCGATCGGTGTAATCCGACCACCGGGCGTAAAGTTATGCCTCCTGCGGCGAACGACTGCGCTCCTCCGACGTCGGGCGCGTTCCCTCCGAACATCTGCCTCGGAGTTCGTGACGTGCATAGGAACGGCACGTGAGGGTCCTGAAGGCACGTCGGACGATACAGAATTGGACGAGAGGGGACGGAAAGCACGCAGCATGAATAGATCACCGTCGACGTCCCCTATGACTAGGATACCGCGGTTTTGTCATACGGGTGCGATCATACCAGCACAAATGCATCGGATTCCATCAGAACTCCGAAGTTAAGCCTTCTTGGGCGAGAGTAGTACTAGGATGGTTGACCTCCTGGGAAGTCTTCGTGTTGCACCCCTCCTTTTTCTTTTTTGAATCGTGAATTGCATCAGCAATTCTGCTCGACGGCTGGGGAGCGAGCGATCCCTGCGCTTCGGGCTACTTTTCGGGGTTCATCGGTGCGCGCGATGAGAAAAAGTGCTCCGTATTTTAGAACCGTCTTCGTCTCGCCTTCGTAACGGCGCCCCGATCGGTGTAATCCGACCACCGAGCGTAAAGTTATGCCTCCTGCGGCGAACGGCTGCGCACCTCCGACGTCGGGTGCGTTCCCTCCGAACATCTGCCTCGGAGTTCGTGTCGTGCATTGGAACGGCACGTGAGGGTCCTGAAGGCACGTCGGACGATACAGAAGTGGACGAGAGGGGACGGAAAGCACGCGGCATGAATAGATCACCGTCGACGTCCCCTATGACTAGGATACCGCGGTTTTGTCATACGGGTGCGATCATACCAGCACAAATGCATCGGATTCCATCAGAACTCCGAAGTTAAGCCTTCTTGGGCGAGAGTAGTACTAGGATGGTTGACCTCCTGGGAAGTCTTCGTGTTGCACCCCTCCTTTTTCTTTTTTGAATCGTGAATTGCATCAGCAATTCTGCTCGACGGCTGGGGAGCGAGCGATCCCTGCGCTTCGGGCTACTTTTCGGGGTTCATCGGTGCGCGCGATGAGAAAAAGTGCTCCGTATTTTAGAACCGTCTTCGTCTCGCCTTCGTAACGGCGCCCCGATCGGTGTAATCCGACCACCGAGCGTAAAGTTATGCCTCCTGCGGCGAACGGCTGCGCACCTCCGACGTCGGGCGCGTTCCCTCCGAACATCTGCCTCGGAGTTCGTGTCGTGCATTGGAACGGCACGTGAGGGTCCTGAAGGCACGTCGGACGATACAGAAGTGGACGAGAGGGGACGGAAAGCACGCGGCATGAATAGATCACCGTCGACGTCCCCTATGACTAGGATACCGCGGTTTTGTCATACGGGTGCGATCATACCAGCACAAATGCATCGGATTCCATCAGAACTCCGAAGTTAAGCCTTCTTGGGCGAGAGTAGTACTAGGATGGTTGACCTCCTGGGAAGTCTTCGTGTTGCACCCCTCCTTTTTCCTTTTTGAATCGTGAATTGCATCAGCAATTCTGCTCGACGGCTGGGGAGCGAGCGATCCCTGCGCTTCGGGCTACTTTTCGGGGTTCATCGGTGCGCGCGATGAGAAAAAGTGCTCCGTATTTTAGAACCGTCTTCGTCTCGCCTTCGTAACGGCGCCCCGATCGGTGTAATCCGACCTCCGAGCGTAAAGTTATGCCTCCTGCGGCGAACGGCTGCGCACCTCCGACGTCGGGCGCGTTCCCTCCGAACATCTGCCTCGGAGTTCGTGTCGTGCATTGGAACGGCACGTGAGGGTCCTGAAGGCACGTCGGACGATACAGAAGTGGACGAGAGGGGACGGAAAGCATGCGGCATGAATAGATCACCGTCGACGTCCCCTATGACTAGGATACCGCGGTTTTGTCATACGGGTGCGATCATACCGGCACAAATGCATCGGATTCCATCAGAACTCCGAAGTTAAGCCTTCTTGGGCGAGAGTAGTACTAGGATGGTTGACCTCCTGGGAAGTCTTCGTGTTGCACCCCTCCTTTTTCTTTTTTGAATCGTGAATTGCATCAGCAATTCTGCTCGACGGCTGGGGAGCGAGCGATCCCTGCGCTTCGGGCTACTATTCGGGGTTCATCGGTGCGCGCGATGAGAAAAAGTGCTCCGTATTTTAGAACCGTCTTCGTCTCGCCTTCGTAACGGCGCCCCGATCGGTGTAATCCGACCACCGAGCGTAAAGTTATGCCTCCTGCGGCGAACGGCTGCGCACCTCCGACGTCGGGCGCGTTCCCTCCGAACATCTGCCTCGGAGTTCGTGTCGTGCATTGGAACGGCACGTGAGGGTCCTGAAGGCACGTCGGACGATACAGAAGTGGACGAGAGGGGACGGAAAGCACGCGGCATGAATAGATCACCGTCGACGTCCCCTATGACTAGGATACCGCGGTTTTGTCATACGGGTGCGATCATACCAGCACAAATGCATCGGATTCCATCAGAACTCCGAAGTTAAGCCTTCTTGGGCGAGAGTAGTACTAGGATGGTTGACCTCCTGGGAAGTCTTCGTGTTGCACCCCTCCTTTTTCCTTTTTGAATCGTGAATTGCATCAGCAATTCTGCTCGACGGCTGGGGAGCGAGCGATCCCTGCGATTCGGGCTACTTTTCGGGGTTCATCGGTGCGCGCGATGAGAAAAAGTGCTCCGTATTTTAGAACCGTCTTCGTCTCGCCTTCGTAACGGCGCCCCGATCGGTGTAATCCGACCTCCGAGCGTAAAGTTATGCCTCCTGCGGCGAACGGCTGCGCACCTCCGACGTCGGGCGCGTTCCCTCCGAACATCTGCCTCGGAGTTCGTGTCGTGCATTGGAACGGCACGTGAGGGTCCTGAAGGCACGTCGGACGATACAGAAGTGGACGAGAGGGGACGGAAAGCACGCGGCATGAATAGATCACCGTCGACGTCCCCTATGACTAGGATACCGCGGTTTTGTCATACGGGTGCGATCATACCAGCACAAATGCATCGGATTCCATCAGAACTCCGAAGTTAAGCCTTCTTGGGCGAGAGTAGTACTAGGATGGTTGACCTCCTGGGAAGTCTTCGTGTTGCACCCCTCCTTTTTCCTTTTTGAATCGTGAATTGCATCAGCAATTCGGCTCGACGGCTGGGGAGCGAGCGATCCCTGCGCTTCGGGCTACTTTTCGGGGTTCATCGGTGCGCGCGATGAGAAAAAGTGCTCCGTATTTTAGAACCGTCTTCGTCTCGCCTTCGTAACGGCGCCCCGATCGGTGTAATCCGACCACCGGGCGTAAAGTTATGCCTCCTGCGGCGAACGACTGCGCTCCTCCGACGTCGGGCGCGTTCCCTCCGAACATCTGCCTCGGAGTTCGTGCCGTGCATAGGAACGGCACGTGAGGGTCCTGAAGGCACGTCGGACGATACAGAAGTGGACGAGAGGGGACGGAAAGCACGCGGCATGAACAGATCACCGTCGACGTCCCATATGACTAGGATACCGCGGTTTTTTCATACGGGTGCGATCATACCAGCACAAATGCAACGGATTCCATCAGAACTCCGAAGTTAAGCCAAGCAGGCTTATCTGCCTCCGAACATCTGCCTCGGAGTTCGTGACGTGCATAGGAACGGTACGTGAGGGTCCTGAAGGCACGTCGGACGATACAGAAGTGGACGAGAGGGGACGGAAAGCACGCGGCATGAACAGATCACCGTCGACGTCCCATATGACTAGGATACCGCGGTTTTGTAATACGGGTGCGATCATACCAGCACAAATGCACCGGATCCCATCAGAACTCCGAAGATAAGCCTGCTTGGGCGAGAGTAGTACTAGGATGGGTGACCTCCTGGGAAGTCTTCGTGTTGCACCCCTCCTTTTGTCTTTTTGAATCGTGAATTGCATCAGCAATTCTGCTCGACGGCTGGGGAGCGAGCGATCCCTGCGCTTCGGGCTACTTTTCGGGGTTCATCAGTGCGCGCGGTGAGAAAAAGTGCTTTGTATTTTAGAATCGTCTTCGTCTCGCCTTCGTAACGGCGCCCCGATCGGTGTAATCCAACCACCGGGCATAAAGTTATGCCTCCTGCGGCGAACGGCTGCGCTCCTCCGACGTCGGGCGCGTTCCCTCCGAACATCTGCCTCGGAGTTCGTGACGTGCATAGGAACGGCACGTCGGGGTCCTGAAGGCACGTCGGACGATACAGAAGTGGACGAGAGGGGACGGAAAGCACGCGGCATGAACAGATCACCGTCGACGTCCCATATGACTAGGATACCGCGGTTTTGTCATACGGGTGCGATCATACCAGCACAAATGCATCGGATTCCATCAGAACTCCGAAGTTAAGCCTTCTTGGGCGAGAGTAGTACTAGGATGGTTGACCTCCTGGGAAGTCTTCGTGTTGCACCCCTCCTTTTGCCTTTTTGAATCGTGAATTGCATCAGCAATTCTGCTCGGCGGCTACGGAGCGAGCGATCCCTGCGCTTCGGGCTACTTTTCGGGGTTCATCGGTGCGCGCGATGAGAAAAAGTGCTCCGTATTTTAGAACCGTCTTTGTCTCGCCTTCGTAACGGCGCCCCGATCGGTGTAATCCGACCACCGGGCGTAAAGTTATGCCTCCTGCGACGAACGGCTACGCTCCTCCGACGTCGGGCGCGTTCCCTCCGAACATCTGCCTCGGAGTTCGTGTCGTGCATTGGAACGGCACGTGAGGGTCCTGAAGGCACGTCGGACGATACAGAAGTGGACGAGAGGGGACGGAAAGCACGCGGCATGAATAGATCACCGTCGACGTCCCCTATGACTAGGATACCGCGGTTTTGTCATACGGGTGCGATCATACCAGTACAAATGCACCGGATCCCATCAGAACTCCGAAGTTAAGCTTGCTTGGGCGAGAGTAGTACTAGGATGGGTGACCTCCTGGGAAGTCTTCGTGTTGCATCCCTCCTTTTTCCCTTTTGAATCGTGAATTGCATCAGCAATTCTGCTCGACGGCTGGGGAGCGAGCGATCCCTGCGCTACGGGCTACTTTTCGGTGTTCATCGGGGCGCGCGATGAGAAAAAGTGCTCTGTATTTTAGAACCGTCTTCGTCTCGCCTTCGTAACGGCGCCCCGATCGGTGTAATCCGACCACCGGGCGTAAAGTTATGCCTCCTGCGGCGAACGACTGCGCTCCTCCGACGTCGGGCGCGTTCCCTCCGAACATCTGCCTCGGAGTTCGTGACGTGCATAGGAACGGCACGTGAGGGTCCTGAAGGCACGTCGGACGATATAGAATTGGACGAGAGGGGACGGAAAGCACGCGGCATGAACAGATCTCCGTCGACGTCCCATATGACTAGGATACCGCGGTTTTGTCATACGGGTGCGATCATACCAGCACAAATGCACCGGATCCCATTAGAACTCCGAAGTTAAGCCTGCTTGGGCGAGAGTAGTACTAGGATGGGTGACCTCCTGGGAAGTCTTCGTGTTGCACCCCTCCTTTTGCCTTTTTGAATCGTGAATTGCATCAGCAATTCTGCTCGGCGGCTGCGGAGCGAGCGATCCCTGCGCTTCGGGCTACTTTTCGGGGTTTATCGGTGCGCGCGATGAGAAAAAGTGCTCCGTATTTTAGAACCGTCTTCGTCTCGCCTTCGTAAAGGCGCCCCGATCGGTGTAATCCGACCACCGGGCGTAAAGTTATGCCTCCTGCGGCGAACGGCTGCGCTCCTCCGACGTCGGGCGCGTTCCCTCCGAACATCAGCCTCGGAGTTCGTGCCGTGCATTGGAACGGCACGTGAGGGTCCTGAAGGCACGTCGGACGATACAGAAGTGGACGAGAGGGGACGGAAAGCACGCGGCATGAACAGATCTCCGTCGACGTCCCCTATGACTAGGATACCGCGGTTGTGTCATACGGGTGCGATCATACCAGCACAAATGCACCGGATCCCATCAGAACTCCGAAGTTAAGCTTGCTTGGGCGAGAGTAGTACTAGGATGGGTGACCTCCTGGGAAGTCTTCGTGTTGCACCCCTCCTTTTTCCTTTTTGAATCGTGAATTGCATCAGCAATTCTGCTCGACGGTTGGGGAGCGAGCGATCCCTGCGCTTCGGGCTACTTTTCGGGGTTCATCGGTGCGCGCGATGAGAAAAAGTGCTCCGTATTTTAGAACCGTCTTCGTCTCGCCTTCGTAACGGCGCCCCGATCGGTGTAATCCGACCACCGGGCGTAAAGTTATGCCTCCTGCGGCGAACGGCTGCGCTCCTCCGACGTCGGGCGCGTTCCCTCCGAACATCTGCCTCGGAGTTCGTGCCGTGCATAGGAACTGCACGTGAGGGTCCTGAAGGCACGTCGGACGATACAGAAGTGGACGAGAGGGGACGGAAAGCACGCGGCATGAATAGATCACCGTCGACGTCCCCTATGACTAGGATACCGCGGTTTTGTCATACGGGTGCGATCATACCAGTACAAATGCACCGGATCCCATCAGAACTCCGAAGTTAAGCTTGCTTGGGCGAGAGTAGTACTAGGATAGGTGACCTCCTGGGAAGTCTTCGTGTTGCACCCCTCCTTTTGCCTTTTTGAATCGTGAATTGCATCAGCAATTCTGCTCGACGGCTGCGGAGCGAGCGATCCCTGCGCTTCGGGCTAATTTTCGAGATTCATCGGTGCGCGCGATGAGTAAAAGTGCTCCGTATTTTAGAACCGTCTTCGTCTCGCCTTCGTAACGGCGCCCCGATCGGTGTAATCCGACCACCGGGCGTAAAGTTATGCCTCCTGCGGCGAACGGCTGCGCTCCTCCGACGTCGGGCGCGTTCCCTCCGAACATCTGCCTCGGAGTTCGTGCCGTGCATAGGAACGGCACGTGAGGGTCCTGAAGGCACGTCGGACGATACAGAAGTGGACGAGAGGGGACGGAAAGCACGCGGCATGAATAGATCACCGTCGACGTCCCCTATGACTAGGATACCGCGGTTTTGTCATACGGGTGCGATCATACCAGTACAAATGCACCGGATCCCATCAGAACTCCGAAGTTAAGCTTGCTTGGGCGAGAGTAGTACTAGGATGGGTGACCTCCTGGGAAGTCTTCGTGTTGCATCCCTCCTTTTTCCCTTTTGAATCGTGAATTGCATCAGCAATTCTGCTCGACGGCTGGGGAGCGAGCGATCCCTGCGCTACGGGCTACTTTTCGGTGTTC
Source organism: Thalia dealbata (assembly GCA_030544415.1). NCBI lineage: Eukaryota > Viridiplantae > Streptophyta > Magnoliopsida > Zingiberales > Marantaceae > Thalia > Thalia dealbata. Next base: position 20,827,562 of record CM060455.1, read on the forward strand.
ATCGGGGCGCGCGATGAGAAAAAGTGCTCTGTATTTTAGAACCGTCTTCGTCTCGCCTTCGTAACGGCGCCCCGATCGGTGTAATCCGACCACCGGGCGTAAAGTTATGCCTCCTGCGGCGAACGACTGCGCTCCTCCGACGTCGGGCGCGTTCCCTCCGAACATCTGCCTCGGAGTTCGTGACGTGCATAGGAACGGCACGTGAGGGTCCTGAAGGCACGTCGGACGATATAGAATTGGACGAGAGGGGACGGAAAGCACGCGGCATGAACAGATCTCCGTCGACGTCCCATATGACTAGGATACCGCGGTTTTGTCATACGGGTGCGATCATACCAGCACAAATGCACCGGATCCCATTAGAACTCCGAAGTTAAGCCTGCTTGGGCGAGAGTAGTACTAGGATGGGTGACCTCCTGGGAAGTCTTCGTGTTGCACCCCTCCTTTTGCCTTTTTGAATCGTGAATTGCATCAGCAATTCTGCTCGGCGGCTGCGGAGCGAGCGATCCCTGCGCTTCGGGCTACTTTTCGGGGTTTATCGGTGCGCGCGATGAGAAAAAGTGCTCCGTATTTTAGAACCGTCTTCGTCTCGCCTTCGTAAAGGCGCCCCGATCGGTGTAATCCGACCACCGGGCGTAAAGTTATGCCTCCTGCGGCGAACGGCTGCGCTCCTCCGACGTCGGGCGCGTTCCCTCCGAACATCAGCCTCGGAGTTCGTGCCGTGCATTGGAACGGCACGTGAGGGTCCTGAAGGCACGTCGGACGATACAGAAGTGGACGAGAGGGGACGGAAAGCACGCGGCATGAACAGATCTCCGTCGACGTCCCCTATGACTAGGATACCGCGGTTGTGTCATACGGGTGCGATCATACCAGCACAAATGCACCGGATCCCATCAGAACTCCGAAGTTAAGCTTGCTTGGGCGAGAGTAGTACTAGGATGGGTGACCTCCTGGGAAGTCTTCGTGTTGCACCCCTCCTTTTTCCTTTTTGAATCGTGAATTGCATCAGCAATTCTGCTCGACGGTTGGGGAGCGAGCGATCCCTGCGCTTCGGGCTACTTTTCGGGGTTCATCGGTGCGCGCGATGAGAAAAAGTGCTCCGTATTTTAGAACCGTCTTCGTCTCGCCTTCGTAACGGCGCCCCGATCGGTGTAATCCGACCACCGGGCGTAAAGTTATGCCTCCTGCGGCGAACGGCTGCGCTCCTCCGACGTCGGGCGCGTTCCCTCCGAACATCTGCCTCGGAGTTCGTGCCGTGCATAGGAACTGCACGTGAGGGTCCTGAAGGCACGTCGGACGATACAGAAGTGGACGAGAGGGGACGGAAAGCACGCGGCATGAATAGATCACCGTCGACGTCCCCTATGACTAGGATACCGCGGTTTTGTCATACGGGTGCGATCATACCAGTACAAATGCACCGGATCCCATCAGAACTCCGAAGTTAAGCTTGCTTGGGCGAGAGTAGTACTAGGATAGGTGACCTCCTGGGAAGTCTTCGTGTTGCACCCCTCCTTTTGCCTTTTTGAATCGTGAATTGCATCAGCAATTCTGCTCGACGGCTGCGGAGCGAGCGATCCCTGCGCTTCGGGCTAATTTTCGAGATTCATCGGTGCGCGCGATGAGTAAAAGTGCTCCGTATTTTAGAACCGTCTTCGTCTCGCCTTCGTAACGGCGCCCCGATCGGTGTAATCCGACCACCGGGCGTAAAGTTATGCCTCCTGCGGCGAACGGCTGCGCTCCTCCGACGTCGGGCGCGTTCCCTCCGAACATCTGCCTCGGAGTTCGTGCCGTGCATAGGAACGGCACGTGAGGGTCCTGAAGGCACGTCGGACGATACAGAAGTGGACGAGAGGGGACGGAAAGCACGCGGCATGAATAGATCACCGTCGACGTCCCCTATGACTAGGATACCGCGGTTTTGTCATACGGGTGCGATCATACCAGTACAAATGCACCGGATCCCATCAGAACTCCGAAGTTAAGCCTGCTTGGGCGAGAGTAGTACTAGGATGGGTGACCTCCTGGGAAGTCTTCGTGTTGCACCCCTCCTTTTGCCTTTTTGAATCGTGAATTGCATCAGCAATTCTGCTCGACGGCTGCGGAGCGAGCGATCCCTGCGCTACGGGCTACTTTTCGGTGTTCATCGGTGCGCGCGATGAGAAAAAGTGCTTCGTATTTTAGAACCGTCTTCGTCTCGCCTTCGTAACGGCACCCCGATCGGTGTAATCCGACCACCGAGCGTAAAGTTATGCCTCCTACGGCGAACGGCTGCGCTCCTCCGACGTCGGGCGCGTTCCCTCCGAACATCTGCCTCGGAGTTCGTGACGTGCATAGGAACGGCACGTGAGGGTCCTGAAGGCACGTCGGACGATACAGAAGTGGACGAGAGGGGACGGAAAGCACGCGGCATGAATAGATCACCGTCGACGTCCCCTATGACTAGGATACCGCGGTTTTGTCATACGGGTGCGATCATACCAGTACAAATGCACCGGATCCCATCAGAACTCCGAAGTTAAGCCTGCTTGGGCGAGAGTAGTACTAGGATGGGTGACCTCCTGGGAAGTCTTCGTGTTGCACCCCTCCTTTTGCCTTTTTGAATCGTGAATTGCATCAGCAATTCTGCTCGGCGGCTGCGGAGCGAGCGATCCCTGCGCTTCGGGCTACTTTTCGGGGTTTATCGGTGCGCGCGATGAGAAAAAGTGCTCCGTATTTTAGAACCGTCTTCGTCTCGCCTTCGTAAAGGCGCCCCGATCGGTGTAATCCGACCACCGGGCGTAAAGTTATGCCTCCTGCGGCGAACGGCTGCGCTCCTCCGACGTCGGGCGCGTTCCCTCCGAACATCAGCCTCGGAGTTCGTGCCGTGCATTGGAACGGCACGTGAGGGTCCTGAAGGCACGTCGGACGATACAGAAGTGGACGAGAGGGGACGGAAAGCACGCGGCATGAACAGATCTCCGTCGACGTCCCCTATGACTAGGATACCGCGGTTGTGTCATACGGGTGCGATCATACCAGCACAAATGCACCGGATCCCATCAGAACTCCGAAGTTAAGCTTGCTTGGGCGAGAGTAGTACTAGGATGGGTGACCTCCTGGGAAGTCTTCGTGTTGCACCCCTCCTTTTTCCTTTTTGAATCGTGAATTGCATCAGCAATTCTGCTCGACGGTTGGGGAGCGAGCGATCCCTGCGCTTCGGGCTACTTTTCGGGGTTCATCGGTGCGCACGATGAGAAAAAGTGCTCCGTATTTTAGAACCGTCTTCGTCTCGCCTTCGTAACGGCGCCCCGATCGGTGTAATCCGACCACCGGGCGTAAAGTTATGCCTCCTGCGGCGAACGGCTGCGCTCCTCCGACGTCGGGCGCGTTCCCTCCGAACATCTGCCTCGGAGTTCGTGCCGTGCATAGGAACTGCACGTGAGGGTCCTGAAGGCACGTCGGACGATACAGAAGTGGACGAGAGGGGACGGAAAGCACGCGGCATGAATAGATCACCGTCGACGTCCCCTATGACTAGGATACCGCGGTTTTGTCATACGGGTGCGATCATACCAGTACAAATGCACCGGATCCCATCAGAACTCCGAAGTTAAGCTTGCTTGGGCGAGAGTAGTACTAGGATAGGTGACCTCCTGGGAAGTCTTCGTGTTGCACCCCTCCTTTTGCCTTTTTGAATCGTGAATTGCATCAGCAATTCTGCTCGACGGCTGCGGAGCGAGCGATCCCTGCGCTTCGGGCTAATTTTCGGGATTCATCGGTGCGCGCGATGAGTAAAAGTGCTCCGTATTTTAGAACCGTCTTCGTCTCGCCTTCGTAACGGCGCCCCGATCGGTGTAATCCGACCACCGGGCGTAAAGTTATGCCTCCTGCGGCGAACGGCTGCGCTCCTCCGACGTCGGGCGCGTTCCCTCCGAACATCTGCCTCGGAGTTCGTGCCGTGCATAGGAACGGCACGAGAGGGTCCTGAAGGCACGTCGGACGACACAGAAGTGGACGAGAGGGGACGGAAAGCACGCGGCATGAACAGATCACCGTCGACGTCCCATATGAGTAGGATACCGCGGTTTTGTCATACGGGTGCGATCATACCAGCACAAATGCACCGGATCCCAACAGAACTCCGAAGTTAAGCCTGCTTCGGCGAGAGTAGTACTAGGATGGGTGACCTCCTGGGAAGTCTTCGTGTTGCACCCCTCCTTTTGCCTTTTTGAATCGTGAATTGCATCAGCAATTCTGCTCGACGGCTGCGGAGCGAGCGATCCCTGCGCTTCGGGCTACTTTTCGGGGTTCATCGGTGCGCGCGATGAGAAAAAGTGCTCCGTATTTTAGAACCGTCTTCGTATCGCCTTCGTAACGGCGCCCCGATCGGTGTAATCCGACCACCGAGCGTAAAGTTATACCTCCTGCGGCGAACGGCTGCGCACCTCCGACGTCGGGCGCGTTCCCTCCGAACATCTGCCTCGGAGTTCGTGACGTGCATAGGAACGACACGTGAGGGTCCTGAAGGCACGTCAGACGATACAGAAGTGGACGAGAGGGGACGGAAAGCACGCGGCATGAACAGATCACCGTCGACGTCCCATATGACTAGGATACCGCGGTTTTGTAATACGGGTGCGATCATACCAGCACAAATGCACCGGATCCCATCAGAACTCCGAAGATAAGCCTGCTTGGGCGAGAGTAGTACTAGGATGGGTGACCTCCTGGGAAGTCTTCGTGTTGCACCCCTCCTTTTGTCTTTTTGAATCGTGAATTGCATCAGCAATTCTGCTCGACGGCTGGGGAGCGAGCGATCCCTGCGCTTCGGGCTACTTTTCGGTGTTCATCGGTGCGCGCGATGAGAAAAAGTGCTCCGTATTTTAGAACCGTCTTCGTCTCGCCTTCGTAACGGCGCCCCGATCGGTGTAATCCGACCACCGAGCGTAAAGTTATGCCTCCTGCGGCGAACGGCTGCGCACCTCCGACGTCGGGCGCGTTCCCTCCGAACATCTGCCTCGGAGTTCGTGACGTGCATAGGAACGACACGTGAGGGTCCTGAAGGCACGTCAGACGATACAGAAGTGGACGAGAGGGGACGGAAAGCACGCGGCATGAACAGATCACCGTCGACGTCCCATATGACTAGGATACCGCGGTTTTGTAATACGGGTGCGATCATACCAGCACAAATGCACCGGATCCCATCAGAACTCCGAAGATAAGCCTGCTTGGGCGAGAGTAGTACTAGGATGGGTGACCTCCTGGGAAGTCTTCGTGTTGCACCCCTCCTTTTGTCTTTTTGAATCGTGAATTGCATCAGCAATTCTGCTCGACGGCTGGGGAGCGAGCGATCCCTGCGCTTCGGGCTACTTTTCGGGGTTCATCGGTGCGCGCGGTGAGAAAAAGTGCTTTGTATTTTAGAATCGTCTTCGTCTCGCCTTCGTAACGGCGCCCCGATCGGTGTAATCCAACCACCGGGCATAAAGTTATGCCTCCTGCGGCGAACGGCTGCGCTCCTCCGACGTCGGGCGCGTTCCCTCCGAACATCTGCCTCGGAGTTCGTGACGTGCATAGGAACGGCACGTCGGGGTCCTGATGGCACGTCGGACGATACAGAAGTGGACGAGAGGGGACGGAAAGCACGCGGCATGAACAGATCACCGTCGACGTCCCATATGACTAGGATACCGCGGTTTTGTCATACGGGTGCGATCATACCAGCACAAATGCATCGGATTCCATCAGAACTCCGAAGTTAAGCCTTCTTGGGCGAGAGTAGTACTAGGATGGTTGACCTCCTGGGAAGTCTTCGTGTTGCACCCCTCCTTTTGCCTTTTTGAATCGTGAATTGCATCAGCAATTCTGCTCGGCGGCTACGGAGCGAGCGATCCCTGCGCTTCGGGCTACTTTTCGGGGTTCATCGGTGCGCGCGATGAGAAAAAGTGCTCCGTATTTTAGAACCGTCTTCGTCTCGCCTTCGTAAAGGCGCCCCGATCGGTGTAATCCGACCACCGGGCGTAAAGTTATGCCTCCTGCGGCGAACGGCTGCGCTCCTCCGACGTCGGGCGCGTTCCCTCCGAACATCAGCCTCGGAGTTCGTGCCGTGCATTGGAACGGCACGTGAGGGTCCTGAAGGCACGTCGGACGATACAGAAGTGGACGAGAGGGGACGGAAAGCACGCGGCATGAACAGATCTCCGTCGACGTCCCCTATGACTAGGATACCGCGGTTGTGTCATACGGGTGCGATCATACCAGCACAAATGCACCGGATCCCATCAGAACTCCGAAGTTAAGCTTGCTTGGGCGAGAGTAGTACTAGGATGGGTGACCTCCTGGGAAGTCTTCGTGTTGCACCCCTCCTTTTTCCTTTTTGAATCGTGAATTGCATCAGCAATTCTGCTCGACGGTTGGGGAGCGAGCGATCCCTGCGCTTCGGGCTACTTTTCGGGGTTCATCGGTGCGCGCGATGAGAAAAAGTGCTCCGTATTTTAGAACCGTCTTCGTCTCGCCTTCGTAACGGCGCCCCGATCGGTGTAATCCGACCACCGAGCGTAAAGTTATGCCTCCTGCGGCGAACGGCTGCGCACCTCCGACGTCGGGCGCGTTCCCTCCGAACATCTGCCTCGGAGTTCGTGTCGTGCATTGGAACGGCACGTGAGGGTCCTGAAGGCACGTCGGACGATACAGAAGTGGACGAGAGGGGACGGAAAGCACGCGGCATGAATAGATCACCGTCGACGTCCCCTATGACTAGGATACCGCGGTTTTGTCATACGGGTGCGATCATACCAGCACAAATGCATCGGATTCCATCAGAACTCCGAAGTTAAGCCTTCTTGGGCGAGAGTAGTACTAGGATGGTTGACCTCCTGGGAAGTCTTCGTGTTGCACCCCTCCTTTTTCCTTTTTGAATCGTGAATTGCATCAGCAATTCTGCTCGACGGCTGGGGAGCGAGCGATCCCTGCGCTTCGGGCTACTTTTCGGGGTTCATCGGTGCGCGCGATGAGAAAAAGTGCTCAGTATTTTAGAACCGTCTTCGTCTCGCCTTCGTAACGGCGCCCCGATCGGTGTAATCCGACCACCGGGCGTAAAGTTATGCCTCCTGCGGCGAACGGCTGCGCTCCTCCGACGTCGGGCGCGTTCCCTCCGAACATCTGCCTCGGAGTTCGTGCCGTGCATAGGAACGGCACGTGAGGGTCCTGAAGGCACGTCGGACGATACAGAAGTGGACGAGAGGGGACGGAAAGCACGCGGCATGAACAGATCACCGTCGACGTCCCATATGACTAGGATACCGCGGTTTTTTCATACGGGTGCGATCATACCAGCACAAATGCATCGGATTCCATCAGAACTCCGAAGTTAAGCTTGCTTGGGCGAGAGTAGTACTAGGATGGTTGACCTCCTGGGAAGTCTTCGTGTTGCACCCCTCCTTTTTCCCTTTTGAATCGTGAATTGCATCAGCAATTCTGCTCGACGGCTGGGGAGCGAGCGATCCCTGCGCTACGGGCTACTTTTCGGTGTTCATCGGGGCGCGCGATGAGAAAAAGTGCTCTGTATTTTAGAACCGTCTTCGTCTCGCCTTCGTAACGGCGCCCCGATCGGTGTAATCCGACCACCGGGCGTAAAGTTATGCCTCCTGCGGCGAACGACTGCGCTCCTCTGACGTCGGGCGCGTTCCCTCCGAACATCTGCCTCGGAGTTCGTGACGTGCATAGGAACGGCACGTGAGGGTCCTGAAGGCACGTCGGACGATACAGAATTGGACGACAGGGGACGGAAAGCACGCGGCATGAACAGATCTCCGTTGACGTCCCATATGAGTAGGATACCGCGGTTTTGTCATACGGGTGCGATCATACCAGCACAAATGCACCGGATCCCATCAGAACTCCGAAGTTAAGCCTGCTTGGGTGAGAGTAGTACTAGGATGGGTGACCTCCTGGGAAGTCTTCGTGTTGCACCCCTCCTTTTGCCTTTTTGAATCGTGAATTGCATCAGCAATTCTGCTCGACGGCTGCGGAGCGAGCGATCCCTGCGCTTCGGGCTACTTTTCGGGGTTCATCGGTGCGCGCGATGAGAAAAAGTGCTTCGTATTTTAGAACCGTCTTCGTCTCGCCTTCGTAACGGCGCCCCGATCGGTGTAATCCGACCACCGAGCGTAAAGTTATGCCTCCTGCGGCGAACGGCTGCGCACCTCCGACGTCGGGCGCGTTCCCTCCGAACATCTGCCTCGGAGTTCGTGACGTGCATAGGAACGACACGTGAGGGTCCTGAAGGCACGTCAGACGATACAGAAGTGGACGAGAGGGGACGGAAAGCACGCGGCATGAACAGATCACCGTCGACGTCCCATATGACTAGAATACCGCGGTTTTGTCATACGGGTGCGATCATACCAGCACAAATGCACCGGATCCCATCAGAACGCCGAAGATAAGCCTGCTTGGGCGAGAGTAGTACTAGGATGGGTGACCTCCTGGGAAGTCTTCGTGTTGCACCCCTCCTTTTGCCTTTTTGAATCGTGAATTGCATCAGCAATTCTACTCGACGGCTGCGGAGCGAGCGATCCCTGCGCTACGGGCTACTTTTCGGTGTTCATCGGTGCGCGCGATGAGAAAAAGTACTTCGTATTTTAGAACCGTCTTCGTCTCGCCTTCGTAACGGCGCCCCGATCGGTGTAATCCGACCACCGGGCGTAAAGTTATGCCTCCTGCGGCGAACGGCTGCGCTCCTCCGACGTCGGGCGCGTTCCCTCCGAACATCTGCCTCGGAGTTCGTGCCGTGCATAGGAACGGCACGTGAGGGTCCTGAAGGCACATAGGACGATACAGAAGTGGACGAGAGGGGACGGAAAGCACGCGGCATGAACAGATCTCCGTCGACGTCCCATATGACTAGGATACCGCGGTTTTTTCATACGGGTGCGATCATACCAGCACAAATGCATCGGATTCCATCAGAACTCCGAAGTTAAGCCTTCTTGGGCGAGAGTAGTACTAGGATGGTTGACCTCCTGGGAAGCCTTCGTGTTGCACCCCTCCTTTTGCCTTTTTGAATCGTGAATTGCATCAGCAATTCTGCTCGACGGCTGGGGAGCGAGCGATCCCTGCGCTTCGGGCTACTTTTCGGGATTCATCGGTGCGCGCGATGAGAAAAAGTGCTACGTATTTTAGAACCGTCTTCGTCTCGCCTTCGTAACGGCGCCCCGATCGGTGTAATCCGACCACCGGGCGTAAAGTTATGCCTCCTGCGGCGAACGGCTGCGCTCCTCCGACGTCGGGCGCGTTCCCTCCGAACATCTGCCTCGGAGTTCGTACCGTGCATAGGAACGGCACGTGAGGGTCCTGAAGGCACGTCGGACGACACAGAAGTGGACGAGAGGGGACGGAAAGCACGCGGCATGAACAGATCACCGTCGACGTCCCATATGACTAGGATACCGCGGTTTTTTCATACGGGTGCGATCATACCAGCACAAATGCATCGGATTCCATCAGAACTCCGAAGTTAAGCTTGCTTGGGCGAGAGTAGTACTAGGATGGTTGACCTCCTGGGAAGTCTTCGTGTTGCACCCCTCCTTTTTCCCTTTTGAATCGTGAATTGCATCAGCAATTCTGCTCGACGGCTGGGGAGCGAGCGATCCCTGCGCTACGGGCTACTTTTCGGTGTTCATCGGGCCGCGCGATGAGAAAAAGTGCTCTGTATTTTAGAACCGTCTTCGTCTCGCCTTCGTAACGGCGCCCCGATCGGTGTAATCCGACCACCGGGCGTAAAGTTATGCCTCCTGCGGCGAACGACTGCGCTCCTCCGACGTCGGGCACGTTCCCTCCGAACATCTGCCTCGGAGTTCGTGACGTGCATAGGAACGACACGTGAGGGTCCTGAAGGCACGTCGAACGATATAGAATTGGACGAGAGGGGACGGAAAGCACGCGGCATGAACAGATCTCCGTCGACGTCCCATATGAGTAGGATACCGCGGTTTTGTCATACGGGTGCGATCATACCAGCACAAATGCACCGGATCCCATCAGAACTCCGAAGTTAAGCCTGCTTCGGCGAGAGTAGTACTAGGATGGGTGACCTCCTGGGAAGTCTTCGTGTTGCACCCCTCCTTTTGCCTTTTTGAATCGTGAATTGCATCAGCAATTCTGCTCGACGGCTGCGGAGCGAGCGATCCCTGCGCTACGGGCTACTTTTCGGTGTTCATCGGTGCGCGCGATGAGAAAAAGTGCTTCGTATTTTAGAACCGTCTTCGTCTCGCCTTCGTAACGGCACCCCGATCGGTGTAATCCGACCACCGAGCGTAAAGTTATGCCTCCTACGGCGAACGGCTGCGCTCCTCCGACGTCGGGCGCGTTCCCTCCGAACATCTGCCTCGGAGTTCGTGACGTGCATAGGAACGGCACGTGAGGGTCCTGAAGGCACGTCGGACGATACAGAAGTGGACGAGAGGGGACGGAAAGCACGCGGCATGAACAGATCACCGTCGACGTCCCATATGACTAGGATACCGCGGTTTTGTCATACGGGTGCGATCATACCAGCACAAATGCACCGGATCCCATCAGAACTCCGAAGATAAGCCTGCTTGGGCGAGAGTAGTACTAGGATGGGTGACCTCCTGGGAAGTCTTCGTGTTGCACCCCTCCTTTTGCCTTTTTGAATCGTGAATTGCATCAGCAATTCTGCTCGACGGCTGCGGAGCGAGCGATCCCTGCGCTACGGGCTACTTTTCGGTGTTCATCGGTGCGCGCGATGAGAAAAAGTGCTTCGTATTTTAGAACCGTCTTCGTCTCGCCTTCGTAACGGCACCCCGATCGGTGTAATCCGACCACCGAGCGTAAAGTTATGCCTCCTGCGGCGAACGGCTGCGCTCCTCCGACGTCGGGCGCGTTCCCTCCGAATATCTGCCTCGGAGTTCGTGACGTGCATAGGAACGGCACGTGAGGGTCCTGAAGGCACGTCGGACGATACAGAAGTGGACGAGAGGGGACGGAAAGCACGCGGCATGAACAGATCACCGTCGACGTCCCATATGACTAGGATACCGCGGTTTTGTCATACGGGTGCGATCATACCAGCACAAATGCACCGGATCCCATCAGAACTCCGAAGATAAGCCTGCTTGGGCGAGAGTAGTACTAGGATGGGTGACCTCCTGGGAAGTCTTCGTGTTGCACCCCTCCTTTTGTCTTTTTGAATCGTGAATTGCATCAGCAATTCTGCTCGGCGGCTACGGAGCGAGCGATCCCTGCGCTTCGGGCTACTTTTCGGGGTTCATCGGTGCGCGCGATGAGAAAAAGTGCTTCGTATTTTAGAACCGTCTTCGTCTCGCCTTCATAACGGCGCCCAGATCGGTGTAATCCGACCACCGAGCGTAAAGTTATGCCTCCTGCGGCGAACGGCTGCGCTCCTCCGACGTCGGGCGCGTTCCCTCCGAACATCTGCCTCGGAGTTCGTGACGTGCATAGGAACGGCACGTGAGGGTCCTGAAGGCACGTCGGACGACACAGAAGTGGACGAGAGGGGACGGAAAGCACGCGGCATGAACAGATCACCGTCGACGTCCCATATGACTAGGATACCGCGGTTTTTTCATACGGGTGCGATCATACCAGCACAAATGCATCGGATTCCATCAGAACTCCGAAGTTAAGCTTGCTTGGGCGAGAGTAGTACTAGGATGGTTGACCTCCTGGGAAGTCTTCGTGTTGCACCCCTCCTTTTTCCCTTTTGAATCGTGAATTGCATCAGCAATTCTGCTCGACGGCTGGGGAGCGAGCGATCCCTGCGCTACGGGCTACTTTTCGGTGTTCATCGGGCCGCGCGATGAGAAAAAGTGCTCTGTATTTTAGAACCGTCTTCGTCTCGCCTTCGTAACGGCGCCCCGATCGGTGTAATCCGACCACCGGGCGTAAAGTTATGCCTCCTGCGGCGAACGGCTGCGCTCCTCCGACGTCGGGCGCATTCCCTCCGAACATCTGCCTCGGAGTTCGTGCCGTGCATTGGAACGGCACGTGAGGGTCCTGAAGGCACGTCGGACGATACAGAAGTGGACGAGAGGGGACGGAAAGCACGCGGCATGAACAGATCACCGTCGACGTCCCCTATGACTAGGATACCGCGGTTTTGTCATACGGGTGCGATCATACCAGTACAAATGCACCGGATCCCATCAGAACTCCGAAGTTAAGCTTGCTTGGGCGAGAGTAGTACTAGGATGGGTGACCTCCTGGGAAGTCTTCGTGTTGCACCCCTCCTTTTTCCCTTTTGAATCGTGAATTGCATCAGCAATTCTGCTCGACGGCTGGGGAGCAAGCGATCCCTGCGCTACGGGCTACTTTTCGGTGTTCATTGGTGCGCGCGATGAGAAAAAGTGCTCTGTATTTTAGAACCGTCTTCGTCTCGCCTTCGTAACGGCGCCCCGATCGGTGTAATCCGACCCCCGGGCGTAAAGTTATGCCTCCTGCGGCGAACGACTGCGCTCCTCCGACGTCGGGCGCGTTCCCTCCGAACATCTGCCTTGGAGTTTGTGACGTGCATAGGAACGGCACGTGAGGGTCCTGAAGGCACGTCGGACGATACAGAATTGGACGAGAGGGGACGGAAAGCACGCGGCATGAACAGATCTCCGTCGACGTCCCATATGAGTAGGATACCGCGGTTTTGTCATACGGGTGCGATCATACCAGCACAAATGCACCGGATCCCATCAGAACTCCGAAGTTAAGCCTGCTTGGGCGAGAGTAGTACTAGGATGGTTGACCTCCTGGGAAGTCTTCGTGTTGCACCCCTCCTTTTTCCCTTTTGAATCGTGAATTGCATCAGCAATTCTGCTCGACGGCTGGGGAGCGAGCGATCCCTGCGCTACGGGCTACTTTTCGGTGTTCATCGGTGCGCGCGATGAGAAAAAGTGCTCTGTATTTTAGAACCGTCTTCGTCTCGCCTTCGTAACGGCGCCCCGATCGGTGTAATCCGACCACCGGGCGTAAAGTTATGCCTCCTGCGGCGAACGACTGCGCTCCTCCGACGTCGGGCGCGTTCCCTCCGAACATCTGCCTCGGAGTTCGTGACGTGCATAGGAACGGCACGTGAGGGTCCTGAAGGCAAGTCGGACGATACAGAATTGGACGAGAGGGGACGAAAGCACGCGGCATGAACAAATCTCCGTTGACGTCCCATATGAGTAGGATACCGCGGTTTTGTCATACGGGTGCGATCATACCAGCACAAATGCACCGGATCCCATCAGAACTCCGAAGTTAAGCCTGCTTGGGCGAGAGTAGTACTAGGATCGGTGACCTCCTGGGAAGTCTTCGTGTTGCACCCCTCCTTTTGCCTTTTTGAATCGTGAATTGCATCAGCAATTCTGCTCGACGGCTGCGGAGCGAGCGATCCCTGCGCTACGGGCTACTTTTCGGTGTTCATCGGTGCGCGCGATGAGAAAAAGTGCTCTGTATTTTAGAACCGTCTTCGTCTCGCCTTCGTAACGGCGCCCCGATCGGTGTAATCCGACCACCGGGCGTAAAGTTATGCCTCCTGCAGCGAACGACTGCGCTCCTCCGACGTCGGGCGCGTTCCCTCCGAACATCTGCCTCGGAGTTCGTGACGTGCATAGGAACGGCACGTGAGGGTCCTGAAGGCACGTCGGACGATACAGAATTGGACGAGAGGGGACGAAAGCACGCGGCATGAACAGATCTCCGTCGACGTCCCATATGAGTAGGATACCGCGGTTTTGTCATACGGGTGCGATCATACCAGCACAAATGCACCGGATCCCATCAGAACTCCGAAGTTAAGCCTGCTTGGGCGAGAGTAGTACTAGGATGAGTGACCTCCTGGGAAGTCTTCGTGTTGCACCCCTCCTTTTGCCTTTTTGAATCATGAATTGCATCAGCAATTCTGCTGGACGGCTGCGGAGCGAGCGATCCCTGCGCTACGGGCTACTTTTCGGTGTTCATCGGTGCGCGCGATGAGAAAAAGTGCTCTGTATTTTAGAACCGTCTTCGTCTCGCCTTCGTAACGGCGCCCCGATCGGTGTAATCCGACCACCGGGCGTAAAGTTATGCCTCCTGCGGCGAACGACTGCGCTCCTCCGACGTCGGGCGCGTTCCCTCCGAACATCTGCCTCGGAGTTTGTGACGTGCATAGGAACGGCACGTGAGGGTCCTGAAGGCACGTCGGACGATACAGAATTGGACGAGAGGGGACGGAAAGCACGCGGCATGAACAGATCTCCGTCGACGTCCCATATGAGTAGGATACCGCGGTTTTGTCATACGGGTGCGATCATACCAGCACAAATGCACCGGATCCCATCAGAACTCCGAAGTTAAGCCTGCTTGGGCGAGAGTAGTACTAGGATGGGTGACCTCCTGGGAAGTCTTCGTGTTGCACCCCTCCTTTTGCCTTTTTGAATCGTGAATTGCATCAGCAATTCTGCTCGACGGCTGCGGAGCGAGCGATCCCTGCGCTTCGGGCTACTTTTCGGGATTCATCGGTGCGCGCGATGAGAAAAAGTGCTCCGTATTTTAGAACCGTCTTCGTCTCGCCTTCGTAACGGCGCCCCGATCGGTGTAATCCGACCACCGGGCGTAAAGTTATGCTTCCTGCGGCGAACGGCTGCGCTCCTCCGACGTCGGGCGCGTTCCCTCCGAACATCTGCCTCGGAGTTCGTGCCGTGCATAGGAACGGCACGTGAGGGTCCTGAAGGCACGTCAGACGATACAGAAGTGGACGAGAGGGGACGGAAAGCACGCGGCATGAACAGATCACCGTCGACGTCCCATATGACTAGGATACCGCGGTTTTGTCATACGGGTGCGATCATACCAGCACAAATGCATCGGATTCCATCAGAACTCCGAAGTTAAGCCTGCTTGGGCGAGAGTAGTACTAGGATCGGTGACCTCCTGGGAAGTCTTCGTGTTGCACCCCTCCTTTTGCCTTTTTGAATCGTGAATTGCATCAGCAATTCTGCTCGACGGCTGCGGAGCGAGCGATCCCTGCGCTACGGGCTACTTTTCGGTGTTCATCGGTGCGCGCGATGAGAAAAAGTGCTCTGTATTTTAGAACCGTCTTCGTCTCGCCTTCGTAACGGCGCCCCGATCGGTGTAATCCGACCACCGGGCGTAAAGTTATGCCTCCTGCAGCGAACGACTGCGCTCCTCCGACGTCGGGCGCGTTCCCTCCGAACATCTGCCTCGGAGTTCGTGACGTGCATAGGAACGGCACGTGAGGGTCCTGAAGGCACGTCGGACGATACAGAATTGGACGAGAGGGGACGAAAGCACGCGGCATGAACAGATCTCCGTCGACGTCCCATATGAGTAGGATACCGCGGTTTTGTCATACGGGTGCGATCATACCAGCACAAATGCACCGGATCCCATCAGAACTCCGAAGTTAAGCCTGCTTGGGCGAGAGTAGTACTAGGATGAGTGACCTCCTGGGAAGTCTTCGTGTTGCACCCCTCCTTTTGCCTTTTTGAATCATGAATTGCATCAGCAATTCTGCTTGACGGCTGCGGAGCGAGCGATCCCTGCGCTACGGGCTACTTTTCGGTGTTCATCGGTGCGCGCGATGAGAAAAAGTGCTCTGTATTTTAGAACCGTCTTCGTCTCGCCTTCGTAACGGCGCCCCGATCGGTGTAATCCGACCACCGGGCGTAAAGTTATGCCTCCTGCGGCGAACGACTGCGCTCCTCCGACGTCGGGCGCGTTCCCTCCGAACATCTGCCTCGGAGTTCGTGACGTGCATAGGAACGGCACGTGAGGGTCCTGAAGGCACGTCGGACGATACAGAATTGGACGAGAGGGGACGGAAAGCACGCGGCATGAACAGATCTCCGTCGACGTCCCATATGAGTAGGATACCGCGGTTTTGTCATACGGGTGCGATCATACCAGCACAAATGCACCGGATCCCATCAGAACTCCGAAGTTAAGCCTGCTTGGGCGAGAGTAGTACTAGGATGGGTGACCTCCTGGGAAGTCTTCGTGTTGCACCCCTCCTTTTGCCTTTTTGAATCGTGAATTGCATCAGCAATTCTGCTCGACGGCTGCGGAGCGAGCGATCCCTGCGCTTCGGGCTACTTTTCGGGATTCATCGGTGCGCGCGATGAGAAAAAGTGCTCCGTATTTTAGAACCGTCTTCGTCTCGCCTTCGTAACGGCGCCCCGATCGGTGTAATCCGACCACCGGGCGTAAAGTTATGCTTCCTGCGGCGAACGGCTGCGCTCCTCCGACGTCGGGCGCGTTCCCTCCGAACATCTGCCTCGGAGTTCGTGCCGTGCATAGGAACGGCACGTGAGGGTCCTGAAGGCACGTCAGACGATACAGAAGTGGACGAGAGGGGACGGAAAGCACGCGGCATGAACAGATCACCGTCGACGTCCCATATGACTAGGATACCGCGGTTTTGTCATACGGGTGCGATCATACCAGCACAAA
Source organism: Thalia dealbata (assembly GCA_030544415.1). Taxonomy (NCBI): domain Eukaryota; kingdom Viridiplantae; phylum Streptophyta; class Magnoliopsida; order Zingiberales; family Marantaceae; genus Thalia; species Thalia dealbata. The sequence continues at coordinate 20,844,014 of CM060455.1, forward strand.
TGCATCGGATTCCATCAGAACTCCGAAGTTAAGCCTTCTTGGGCGAGAGTAGTACTAGGATGGTTGACCTCCTGGGAAGTCTTCGTGTTGCACCCCTCCTTTTCCCTTTTTGAATCGTGAATTGCATCAGCAATTCTGCTCGACGGCTGGGGAGCGAGCGATCCCTGCGCTTCGGGCTACTTTTCGGGGTTCATCGGTGCGCGCGATGAGAAAAAGTGCTCTGTATTTTAGAACCGTCTTCGTCTCGCCTTCGTAACGGCGCCCCGATCGGTGTAATCCGACCACCGGGCATAAAGTTATGCCTGCTGCGGCGAACGGCTGCGCTCCTCCGACGTCGGGCGCGTTCCCTCCGAACATCTACCTCGGAGTTCGTGCCGTGCATAGGAACGGCACGTGAGGGTCCTGAAGGCACGTCGGACGATACAGAATTGGACGAGAGGGGACGGAAAGCACGCGGCATGAACAGATCTCCGTCGACGTCCCATATGAGTAGGATACCGCAGTTTTGTCATACGGGTGCGATGATACCAGCACAAATGCACCGGATCCCATCAGAACTCCGAAGTTAAGCCTGCTTGGGCGAGAGTAGTACTAGGATGGGTGACCTCCTGGGAAGTCTTCGTGTTGCACCCCTCCTTTTGTCTTTTTGAATCGTGAATTGCATCAGCAATTCTGCACGACGGCTGGGGAGCGAGCGATCCCTGCGCTTCGGGCTACTTTTCGGGGTTCATCGGTGCGCGCGGTGAGAAAAAGTGCTTTGTATTTTAGAATCGTCTTCGTCTCGCCTTCGTAACGGCGCCCCGATCGGTGTAATCCGACCACCGGGCATAAAGTTATGCCTCCTGCGGCGAACGGCTGCGCTCCTCCGACGTCGGGCGCGTTCACTCCGAACATCTGCCTCGGAGTTCGTGACGTGCATAGGAACGGCACGTGAGGGTCCTGAAGGCACGTCGGACGATACAGAAGTGGACGACAGGGGACGGAAAGCACGCGGCATGAACAGATCACCGTCGACGTCCCATATGACTAGGATACCGCGGTTTTTTCATACGGGTGCGATCATACCAGCACAAATGTATCGGATTCCATCAGAACTCCGAAGTTAAGCCTTCTTGGGCGAGAGTAGTACTAGGATGGTTGACCTCCTGGGAAGTCTTCGTGTTGCACCCCTCCTTTTGCCTTTTTGAATCGTGAATTGCATCAGCAATTCTGCTCGACGGCTGGGGAGCGAGCGATCCCTGCGCTTCGGGCTACTTTTCGGGATTCATCGGTGCGCGCGATGGGAAAAAGTGCTTCATATTTTAAAACCGTCTTCGTCTCGCCTTCGTAACGGCGCCCCGATCGGTGTAATCCGACCACCGAGCGTAAAGTTATGCCTCCTGCGGCGAACGGCTGCGCTCCTCCGACGTCGGGCGCGTTCCCTCCGAACATCTGCCTCGGAGTTCGTGACGTGCATAGGAACGGCACGTGAGGGTCCTGAAGGCACGTCGGACGATACAGAATTGGACGAGAGGGGACGGAAAGAACGCGGCATGAACAGATCTCCGTCGACGTCCCATATGAGTAGGATACCGCGGTTTTGTCATACGGGTGCGATCATACCAGCACAAATGCACCGGATCCCATCAGAACTCCGAAGATAAGCCTGCTTGGGCGAGAGTAGTACTAGGATGGGTGACCTCCTGGGTAGTCTTCGTGTTGCACCCCTCCTTTTGTCTTTTTGAATCGTGAATTGCATCAGCAATTCTGCTCGACGGCTGGGGAGCGAGCGATCCCTGCGCTTCGGGCTACTTTTCGGGGTTCATCGGTGCGCGCGGTGAGAAAAAGTGCTTTGTATTTTAGAATCGTCTTCGTCTCGCCTTCGTAACGGCGCCCCGATTGGTGTAATCCGACCACCGGGCATAAAGTTATGCCTCCTGCGGCGAACGGCTGCGCTCCTCCGACGTCGGGCGCGTTCACTCCGAACATCTGCCTCGGAGTTCGTGACGTGCATAGGAACGGCACGTGAGGGTCCTGAAGGCACGTCGGACGATACAGAAGTGGACGAGAGGGGACGGAAAGCACGCGGCATGAACAGATCACCGTCGACGTCCCATATGACTAGGATACCGCGGTTTTTTCATACGGGTGCGATCATACCAGCACAAATGTATCGGATTCCATCAGAACTCCGAAGTTAAGCCTTCTTGGGCGAGAGTAGTACTAGGATGGTTGACCTCCTGGGAAGTCTTCGTGTTGCACCCCTCCTTTTGCCTTTTTGAATCGTGAATTGCATCAGCAATTCTGCTCGACGGCTGGGGAGCGAGCGATCCCTGCGCTTCGGGCTACTTTTCGGGATTCATCGGTGCGCGCGATGGGAAAAAGTGCTTCATATTTTAAAACCGTCTTCGTCTCGCCTTCGTAACGGCGCCCCGATCGGTGTAATCCGACCACCGAGCGTAAAGTTATGCCTCCTGCGGCGAACGGCTGCGCTCCTCCGACGTCGGGCGCGTTCCCTCCGAACATCTGCCTCGGAGTTCGTGACGTGCATAGGAACGGCACGTGAGGGTCCTGAAGGCACGTCAGACGATACAGAAGTGGACAAGAGGGGACGGAAAGCACGCGGCATGAACAGATCACCGTCGACGTCCCATATGACTAGGATACCGCGGTTTTGTCATACGGGTGCGATCATACCAGCACAAATGCACCGGATCCCATCAGAACTCCGAAGATAAGCCTGCTTGGGCGAGAGTAGTACTAGGATGGGTGACCTCCTGGGTAGTCTTCGTGTTGCACCCCTCCTTTTGTCTTTTTGAATCGTGAATTGCATCAGCAATTCTGCTCGACGGCTGGGGAGCGAGCGATCCCTGCGCTTCGGGCTACTTTTCGGGGTTCATCGGTTCGCGCGGTGAGAAAAAGTGCTTCGTATTTTAGAACCGTCTTCGTCTCGCCTTCGTATCGGCGCTCCGATCGGTGTAATCCGACCACCGAGCGTAAAGTTATGCCTCCTGCGGCGAACGGCTGCGCTCCTCCGACGTCGGGCGCGTTCCCTCCGAACATCTGCCTCGGAGTTCGTGACGTGCATAGGAACGGCACGTGAGGGTCCTGAAGGCACGTCGGACGATACAGAAGTGGACGAGAGGGGATGGAAAGCACGCGGCATGAACAGATCACCGTCGACGTCCCATATGACTAGGATACCGCGGTTTTGTCATACGGGTGCGATCATACCAGCACAAATGCACCGGATCCCAACAGAACTCCGAAGATAAGCCTGCTTGGGCGAGAGTAGTACTAGGATGGGTGACCTCCTGGGAAGTCTTCGTGTTGCACCCCTCCTTTTGTCTTTTTGAATCGTGAATTGCATCAGCAATTCTGCTCGACGGCTGGGGAGCGAGCGATCCCTGCGCTTCGGGCTACTTTTCGGGGTTCATCGGTGCGCGCGGTGAGAAAAAGTGCTTTGTATTTTAGAATCGTCTTCGTCTCGCCTTCGTAACGGCGCCCCGATCGGTGTAATCCGACCACCGGGCATAAAGTTATGCCTCCTGCGGCGAACGGCTGCGCTCCTCCGACGTCGGGCGCGTTCCCTCCGAACATCTGCCTCGGAGTTCGTGACGTGCATAGGAACGGCACGTGAGGGTCCTGAAGGCACGTCGGACGATACAGAAGTGGACGAGAGGGGACGGAAAGCACGCGGCATGAACAGATCACCGTCGACGTCCCATATGACTAGGATACCGCGGTTTTGTCATACGGGTGCGATCATACCAGCACAAATGCATCGGATTCCATCAGAACTCCGAAGTTAAGCCTTCTTGGGCGAGAGTAGTACTAGGATGGTTGACCTCCTGGGAAGTCTTCGTGTTGCACCCCTCCTTTTGCCTTTTTGAATCGTGAATTGCATCAGCAATTCTGCTCGACGGCTGGGGAGCGAGCGATCCCTGCGCTTCGGGCTACTTTTCGGGGTTCATCGGTGCACGCGATGAGAAAAAGTACTTCGTATTTTAGAACCGTCTTCGTCTCGCCTTCATAACGGCGCCCCGATCGGTGTAATCCGACCACAGAGCGTAAAGTTATGCCTCCTGCGGCGAACGGCTGCGCTCCTCCGACGTCGGGCGCGTTCCCTCCGAACATCTGCCTCGGAGTTCGTGACGTGCATAGGAACGACACGTGAGGGTCCTGAAGGCACGTCGGACGATACAGAAGTGGACGAGAGGGGACGGAAAGCACGCGGCATGAACAGATCACCGTCGACGTCACATATGACTAGGATACCGCAGTTTTGTCATACGGGTGCGATCATACCAGCACAAATGCACCGGATCCCATCAGAACTCCGAAGTTAAGCCTGCTTGGGCGAGAGTAGTACTAGGATGGGTGACCTCCTGGGAAGTCTTCGTGTTGCACCCCTCCTTTTGTCTTTTTGAATCGTGAATTGCATCAGCAATTCTGCTCGACGGCTGGGGAGCGAGCGATCCCTGCGCTTCGGGCTACTTTTCGAGGTTCATCGGTGCGCGCGGTGAGAAAAAGTGCTTTGTATTTTAGAATCGTCTTCGTCTCGCCTTCGTAACGGCGCCCCGATCGGTGTAATCCGACCACCGGACATAATGTTATGCCTCCTGCGGCGAACGGCTGCGCTCCTCCGACGTCGGGCGCGTTCCCTCCGAACATCTGCCTCGGAGTTCGTGACGTGCATAGGAACGGCACGTGAGGGTCCTGAAGGCACGTCGGACGATACAGAAGTGGACGAGAGGGGACGGAAAGCACGCGGCATGAACAGATCACCGTCGACGTCCCATATGACTAGGATACCGCGGTTTTGTCATACGGGTGCGATCATACCAGCACAAATGCATCGGATTCCATCAGAACTCCGAAGTTAAGCCTTCTTGGGCGAGAGTAGTACTAGGATGGTTGACCTCCTGGGAAGTCTTCGTGTTGCACCCCTCCTTTTCCCTTTTTGAATCGTGAATTGCATCAGCAATTCTGCTCGACGGCTGGGGAGCGAGCGATCCCTGCGCTTCGGGCTACTTTTCGGGGTTCATCGGTGCGCGCGATGAGAAAAAGTGCTCTGTATTTTAGAACCGTCTTCGTCTCGACTTCGTAACGGCGCCCCGATCGGTGTAATCCGACCACCGGGCATAAAGTTATGCCTGCTGCGGCGAACGGCTGCGCTCCTCCGACGTCGGGCGCGTTCCCTCCGAACATCTACCTCGGAGTTCGTGCCGTGCATTGGAACGGCACGTGAGGGTCCTGAAGGCACGTCGGACGATACAGAAGTGGACGAGAGGGGACGGAAAGCACGCGGCATGAACAGATCTCCGTCGACGTCCCCTATGACTAGGATACCGCGGTTTTGTCATACGGGTGCGATCATACTAGTACAAATGCACCGGATCCCATCAGAACTCCGAAGTTAAGCTTGCTTGGGCGAGAGTAGTACTAGGATGGGTGACCTCTTGTGAAGTCTTCGTGTTGCACCCCTCCTTTTTCCTTTTTGAATCGTGAATTGCATCAGCAATTCTGCTCGACGGCTGGGGAGCGAGCGATCCCTGCGCTTCGGGCTACTTTTCGGGGTTCATCGGTGCGCGCGGTGAGAAAAAGTGCTTTGTATTTTAGAATCGTCTTCGTCTCGCCTTCGTAACGGCGCCCCGATCGGTGTAATCCGACCACCGGGCGTAATGTTATGCCTCCTGCGGCGAACGGCTGCGCTCCTCCAACGTCGGGCGCGTTCCCTCCGAACATCTGCCTCGGAGTTCGTGACGTGCATAGGAACGGCACGTGAGGGTCCTGAAGGCACGTCGGACGATACAGAAGTGCACGAGAGGGGACGGAAAGCATGCGGCATGAACAGATCACCGTCGACGTCCCATATGACTAGGATACCGCGGTTTTGTCATACGGGTGCGATCATACCAGCACAAATGCATCGGATTCCATCAGAACTCCGAAGTTAAGCCTTCTTGGGCGAGAGTAGTACTAGGATGGTTGACCTCCTGGGAAGTCTTCGTGTTGCACCCCTCCTTTTCCCTTTTTGAATCGTGAATTGCATCAGCAATTCTGCACGACGGCTGGGGAGCGAGCGATCCCTGCGCTTCGGGCTACTTTTCGGGGTTCATCGGTGCGCGCGGTGAGAAAAAGTGCTTTGTATTTTAGAATCGTCTTCGTCTCGCCTTCGTAACGGCGCCCCGATCGGTGTAATTCGACCACCGGGCATAAAGTTATGCCTCCTGCGGCGAACGGCTGCGCTCCTCCGACGTCGGGCGCGTTCCCTCCGAACATCTGCCTCGGAGTTCGTGCCGTGCATTGGAACGGCACGTGAGGGTCCTGAAGGCACGTCGGACGATACAGAAGTGGACGAGAGGGGACGGAAAGCACGCGGCATGAACAGATCACCGTCGACGTCCCATATGACTAGGATACCGCGGTTTTGTCATACGGGTGCGATCATACCAGCACAAATGCATCGGATTCCATCAGAACTCCGAAGTTAAGCCTTCTTGGGCGAGAGTAGTACTAGGATGGTTGACCTCCTGGGAAGTCTTCGTGTTGCACCCCTCCTTTTCCCTTTTTGAATCGTGAATTGCATCAGCAATTCTGCTCGACGGCTGGGGAGCGAGCGATCCCTGCGCTTCGGGCTACTTTTCGGTGTTCATCGGTGCGCGCGATGAGAAAAAGTGCTCTGTATTTTAGAACCGTCTTCGTCTCGCCTTCGTAACGGCGCCCCGATCGGTGTAATCCGACCACCGGGCATAAAGTTATGCCTCCTGCGGCGAACGGCTGCGCTCCTCCGACGTCGGGCGCGTTCCCTCCGAACATCTACCTCGGAGTTCGTGCCGTGCATTGGAACGGCACGTGAGGGTCCTGAAGGCACGTCGGACGATACAGAAGTGGACGAGAGGGGACGGAAAGCACGCGGCATGAACAGATCTCCGTCGACGTCCCCTATGACTAGGATACCGCGGTTTTGTCATACGGGTGCGATCATACTAGTACAAATGCACCGGATCCCATCAGAACTCCGAAGTTAAGCTTGCTTGGGCGAGAGTAGTACTAGGATGGGTGACCTCTTGGGAAGTCTTCGTGTTGCACCCCTCCTTTTTCCTTTTTGAATCGTGAATTGCATCAGCAATTCTGCTCGACGGCTGGGGAGCGAGCGATCCCTGCGCTTCGGGCTACTTTTCGGGGTTCATCGGTGCGCGCGGTGAGAAAAAGTGCTTTGTATTTTAGAATCGTCTTCGTCTCGCCTTCGTAACAGCGCCCCGATCGGTGTAATCCGACCACCGGGCGTAATGTTATGCCTCCTGCGGCGAACGGCTGCGCTCCTCCAACGTCGGGCGCGTTCCCTCCGAACATCTGCCTCGGAGTTCGTGACGTGCATAGGAACGGCACGTGAGGGTCCTGAAGGCACGTCGGACGATACAGAAGTGCACGAGAGGGGACGGAAAGCATGCGGCATGAACAGATCACCGTCGACGTCCCATATGACTAGGATACCGCGGTTTTGTCATACGGGTGCGATCATACCAGCACAAATGCATCGGATTCCATCAGAACTCCGAAGTTAAGCCTTCTTGGGCGAGAGTAGTACTAGGATGGTTGACCTCCTGGGAAGTCTTCGTGTTGCACCCCTCCTTTTCCCTTTTTGAATCGTGAATTGCATCAGCAATTCTGCTCGACGGCTGGGGAGCGAGCGATCCCTGCGCTTCGGGCTACTTTTCGGGGTTCATCGGTGCGCGCGGTGAGAAAAAGTGCTTTGTATTTTAGAATCGTCTTCGTCTCGCCTTCGTAACGGCGCCCCGATCGGTGTAATTCGACCACCGGGCATAAAGTTATGCCTCCTGCGGCGAACGGCTGCGCTCCTCCGACGTCGGGCGCGTTCCCTCCGAACATCTGCCTCGGAGTTCGTGCCGTGCATTGGAACGGCACGTGAGGGTCCTGAAGGCACGTCGGACGATACAGAAGTGGACGAGAGGGGACGGAAAGCACGCGGCATGAACAGATCACCGTCGACGTCCCATATGACTAGGATACCGCGGTTTTGTCATACGGGTGCGATCATACCAGCACAAATGCATTGGATTCCATCAGAACTCCGAAGTTAAGCCTTCTTGGGCGAGAGTAGTACTAGGATGGTTGACCTCCTGGGGAAGTCTTCGTGTTGCACCCCTCCTTTTGCCTTTTTGAATCGTGAATTGCATCAGCAATTCTGCTCGACGGCTGGGGAGCGAGCGATCCCTGCGCTTCGGGCTACTTTTCGGGGTTCATCGGTGCACGCGATGAGAAAAAGTGCTTCGTATTTTAGAACCGTCTTCGTCTCGCCTTCGTAACGGCGCCCCGATCGGTGTAATCCGACCACCGGGCGTAAAGTTATGCCTCCTGCGGCGAACGGGTGCGCTCCTCCGACGTCGGGCGCGTTCCCTCCGAACATCTGCCTCGGAGTTCGTGCCGTGCATAGGAACGGCACGTGAGGGTCCTGAAGGCACGTCGGACGATACAGAAGTGGACGAGAGGGGACGGAAAGCACGCGGCATGAACAGATCACCGTCGACATCCCAAATGACTAGGATACCGCGGTTTTTTCATACGGGTGCGATCATACCAGCACAAATGCATCGGATTCCATCAGAACTCCGAAGTTAAGCCTTCTTGGGCGAGAGTAGTACTAGGATGGTTGACCTCCTGGGAAGTCTTCGTGTTGCACCCCTCCTTTTGCCTTTTTGAATCGTGAATTGCATCAGCAATTCTGCTCGACGGCTGGGGAGCGAGCGATCCCTGCGCTTCGGGCTACTTTTCGGGGTTCATCGGTGCACGCGATGAGAAAAAGTACTTCGTATTTTAGAACCGTCTTCGTCTCGCCTTCATAACGGCGCCCCGATCGGTGTAATCCGACCACAGAGCGTAAAGTTATGCCTCCTGCGGCGAACGGCTGCGCTCCTCCGACGTCGGGCGCGTTCCCTCCGAACATCTGCCTCGGAGTTCGTGACGTGCATAGGAACGGCACGTGAGGGTCCTGAAGGCACGTCGGACGATACAGAAGTGGACGAGAGGGGACGGAAAGCACGCGGCATGAACAGATCACCGTCGACGTCACATATGACTAGGATACCGCAGTTTTGTCATACGGGTGCGATCATACCAGCACAAATGCACCGGATCCCATCAGAACTCCGAAGTTAAGCCTGCTTGGGCGAGAGTAGTACTAGGATGGGTGACCTCCTGGGAAGTCTTCGTGTTGCACCCCTCCTTTTGTCTTTTTGAATCGTGAATTGCATCAGCAATTCTGCTCGACGGCTGGGGAGCGAGCGATCCCTGCGCTTCGGGCTACTTTTCGAGGTTCATCGGTGCGCGCGGTGAGAAAAAGTGCTTTGTATTTTAGAATCGTCTTCGTCTCGCCTTCGTAACGGCGCCCCGATCGGTGTAATCCGACCACCGGACATAATGTTATGCCTCCTGCGGCGAACGGCTGCGCTCCTCCGACGTCGGGCGCGTTCCCTCCGAACATCTGCCTCGGAGTTCGTGACGTGCATAGGAACGGCACGTGAGGGTCCTGAAGGCACGTCGGACGATACAGAAGTGGACGAGAGGGGACGGAAAGCACGCGGCATGAACAGATCACCGTCGACGTCCCATATGACTAGGATACCGCGGTTTTGTCATACGGGTGCGATCATACCAGCACAAATGCATCGGATTCCATCAGAACTCCGAAGTTAAGCCTTCTTGGGCGAGAGTAGTACTAGGATGGTTGACCTCCTGGGAAGTCTTCGTGTTGCACCCCTCCTTTTCCCTTTTTGAATCGTGAATTGCATCAGCAATTCTGCTCGACGGCTGGGGAGCGAGCGATCCCTGCGCTTCGGGCTACTTTTCGGGGTTCATCGGTGCGCGCGATGAGAAAAAGTGCTCTGTATTTTAGAACTGTCTTCGTCTCGACTTCGTAACGGCGCCCCGATCGGTGTAATCCGACCACCGGGCATAAAGTTATGCCTGCTGCGGCGAACGGCTGCGCTCCTCCGACGTCGGGCGCGTTCCCTCCGAACATCTACCTCGGAGTTCGTGCCGTGCATTGGAACGGCACGTGAGGGTCCTGAAGGCACGTCGGACGATACAGAAGTGGACGAGAGGGGACGGAAAGCACGCGGCATGAACAGATCTCCGTCGACGTCCCCTATGACTAGGATACCGCGGTTTTGTCATACGGGTGCGATCATACTAGTATAAATGCACCGGATCCCATCAGAACTCCGAAGTTAAGCTTGCTTGGGCGAGAGTAGTACTAGGATGGGTGACCTCTTGGGAAGTCTTCGTGTTGCACCCCTCCTTTTTCCTTTTTGAATCGTGAATTGCATCAGCAATTCTGCTCGACGGCTGGGGAGCGAGCGATCCCTGCGCTTCGGGCTACTTTTCGGGGTTCATCGGTGCGCGCGGTGAGAAAAAGTGCTTTGTATTTTAGAATCGTCTTCGTCTCGCCTTCGTAACGGCGCCCCGATCGGTGTAATCCGACCACCGGGCGTAATGTTATGCCTCCTGCGGCGAACGGCTGCGCTCCTCCAACGTCGGGCGCGTTCCCTCCGAACATCTGCCTCGGAGTTCGTGACGTGCATAGGAACGGCACGTGAGGGTCCTGAAGGCACGTCGGACGATACAGAAGTGCACGAGAGGGGACGGAAAGCATGCGGCATGAACAGATCACCGTCGACGTCCCATATGACTAGGATACCGCGGTTTTGTCATACGGGTGCGATCATACCAGCACAAATGCATCGGATTCCATCAGAACTCCGAAGTTAAGCCTTCTTGGGCGAGAGTAGTACTAGGATGGTTGACCTCCTGGGAAGTCTTCGTGTTGCACCCCTCCTTTTCCCTTTTTGAATCGTGAATTGCATCAGCAATTCTGCTCGACGGCTGGGGAGCGAGCGATCCCTGCGCTTCGGGCTACTTTTCGGGGTTCATCGGTGCGCGCGGTGAGAAAAAGTGCTTTGTATTTTAGAATCGTCTTCGTCTCGCCTTCGTAACGGCGCCCCGATCGATGTAATTCGACCACCGGGCATAAAGTTATGCCTCCTGCGGCGAACGGCTGCGCTCCTCCGACGTCGGGCGCGTTCCCTCCGAACATCTGCCTCGGAGTTCGTGCCGTGCATTGGAACGGCACGTGAGGGTCCTGAAGGCACGTCGGACGATACAGAAGTGGACGAGAGGGGACGGAAAGCACGCGGCATGAACAGATCACCGTCGACGTCCCATATGACTAGGATACCGCGGTTTTGTCATACGGGTGCGATCATACCAGCACAAATGCATCGGATTCCATCAGAACTCCGAAGTTAAGCCTTCTTGGGCGAGAGTAGTACTAGGATGGTTGACCTCCTGGGAAGTCTTCGTGTTGCACCCCTCCTTTTCCCTTTTTGAATCGTGAATTGCATCAGCAATTCTGCTCGACGGCTGGGGAGCGAGCGATCCCTGCGCTTCGGGCTACTTTTCGGTGTTCATCGGTGCGCGCGATGAGAAAAAGTGCTCTGTATTTTAGAACCGTCTTCGTCTCGCCTTCGTAACGGCGCCCCGATCGGTGTAATCCGACCACCGGGCATAAAGTTATGCCTCCTGCGGCGAACGGCTGCGCTCCTCCGACGTCGGGCGCGTTCCCTCCGAACATCTACCTCGGAGTTCGTGCCGTGCATTGGAACGGCACGTGAGGGTCCTGAAGGCACGTCGGACGATACAGAAGTGGACGAGAGGGGACGGAAAGCACGCGGCATGAACAGATCTCCGTCGACGTCCCCTATGACTAGGATACCGCGGTTTTGTCATACGGGTGCGATCATACTAGTACAAATGCACCGGATCCCATCAGAACTCCGAAGTTAAGCTTGCTTGGGCGAGAGTAGTACTAGGATGGGTGACCTCCTGGGAAGTCTTCGTGTTGCACCCCTCCTTTTTCCTTTTTGAATCGTGAATTGCATCAGCAATTCTGCTCGACGGCTGGGGAGCGAGCGATCCCTGCGCTTCGGGCTACTTTTCGGGGTTCATCGGTGCGCGCGGTGTGAAAAAGTGCTTTGTATTTTAGAATCGTCTTCGTCTCGCCTTCGTAACGGCGCCCCGATCGGTGTAATCCGACCACCGGGCGTAAAGTTATGCCTCCTGCGGCGAACGGCTGCGCTCCTCCGACGTCGGGCGCGTTCCCTCCGAACATCTGCCTCGGAGTTCGTAACGTGCATAGGAACGGCACGTGAGGGTCCTGAAGGCACGTCGGACGATACAGAATTGGACGAGAGTGGACGGAAAGCACGCGGCATGAATAGATCCCCGTCGACGTCCCATATGAGTAGGATACCGCGGTTTTGTCATACGGGTGCGATCATACCAGCACAAATGCATTGGATTCCATCAGAACTCAGAAGTTAAGCCTTCTTGGGCGAGAGTAGTACTAGGATGGTTGACCTCCTGGGAAGTCTTCGTGTTGCACCCCTCCTTTTGCCTTTTTGAATCGTGAATTGCATCAGCAATTCTGCTCGACGGCTGGGGAGCGAGCGATCCCTGCGCTTCGGGCTACTTTTCGGGATTCATCGGTGCGCGCGATGAGAAAAAGTGCTTCGTATTTTAGAACCGTCTTCGTCTCGCCTTCGTAACGGCGCCCCGATCGGTGTAATTCGACCACCGGGCGTAAAGTTATGCCTCCTGCGGCGAACGGCTGCGCTCCTCCGACGTCGGGCGCGTTCCCTCCGAACATCTGCCTCGGAGTTCGTGCCGTGCATAGGAACGGCACGTGAGGGTCCTGAAGGCACGTCGGACGATACAGAAGTGGACGAGAGGGGACGGAAAGCACGCGGCATGAACAGATCTCCGTCGACGTCCCATATGACTAGGATACCGCGGTTTTGTCATACGGGTGCGATCATACCAGCACAAATGCATTGGATTCCATCAGAACTCCGAAGTTAAGCCTTCTTGGGCGAGAGTAGTACTAGGATGGTTGACCTCCTGGGAAGTCTTCGTGTTGCACCCCTCCTTTTGCCTTTTTGAATCGTGAATTGCATCAGCAATTCTGCTCGACGGCTGGGGAGCGAGCGATCCCTGCGCTTCGGGCTACTTTTCGGGGTTCATCGGTGCGCGCGATGAGAAAAAGTGCTCTGTATTTTAGAACCGTCTTCGTCTCGCCTTCGTAACGGCACCCCGATCGGTGTAATCCGACCACCGGGCGTAAAGTTATGCCACCTGCGGCGAACGGCTGCGCTCCTCCGACGTCGGGCGCGTTCCCTCCGAACATCTGCCTCGGAGTTCGTGCCGTGCATAGGAACGGCACGTGAGGGTCCTGAAGGCACGTCGGACGATACAGAAGTGGACGAGAGGGGACGGAAAGCACGCGGCATGAACAGATCACCGTCGACGTCCCATATGACTAGGATACCTCGGTTTTTTCATACGGGTGCGATCATACCAGCACAAATGCATCGGATTCCATCAGAACTCCGAAGTTAAGCCTTCTTGGGCGAAAGTAGTACTAGGATGGTTGACCTCCTGGGAAGTCTTCGTGTTGCACCCCTCCTTTTGCCTTTTTGAATCGTGAATTGCATCAGCAATTCTGCTCGACGGCTGGGCAGCGAGCGATCCCTGCGCTTCGGGCTACTTTTCGGGGTTCATCGGCGCGCGCTATGAGAAAAAGTGCTTCGTATTTTAGAACCGTCTTCGTCTCGCCTTCGTAACGGCGCCCCGATCGGTGTAATCCGACCACCGAGCGTAAAGTTATGCCTCCTGCGGCGAACGGCTGCGCTCCTCCGACGTCGGGCACGTTCCCTCCGAACATCTGCCTCGGAGTTCGTGACGTGCATAGGAACGGCACGTGAGGGTCCTGAAGGCACGTCGGACGATACACAAGTGGACGAGAGGGGATGGGAAGCACGCGGCATGAACAGATCACCGTCGACGTCCCATATGACTAGGATACCGCGGTTTTGTCATACGGGTGCGATAAGACCAGCACAAATGCACCGGATACCATCAGAACTCCGAAGATAAGCCTGCTTGGGCGAGAGTAGTACTAGGATGGGTGACCTCCTGGGAAGTCTTCGTGTTGCACCCCTCCTTTTGTCTTTTTGAATCGTGAATTGCATCAGCAATTCTGCTCGACGGCTGGGGAGCGAGCGATCCCTGCGCTTCGGGCTACTTTTCGGGGTTCATCGATGCGCGCGGTGAGAAAAAGTGCTTTGTATTTTAGAATCGTCTTCGTCTCGCCTTCGTAACGGCGCCCCGATCGGTGTAATCCGACCACCGAGCGTAAAGTTATGCCTCCTGCGGCGAACGGCTGCGCTCCTCCGACGTCGGGCACGTTCCCTCCGAACATCTGCCTCGGAGTTCGTGACGTGCATAGGAACGGCACGTGAGGGTCCTGAAGGCACGTCGGACGATACACAAGTGGACGAGAGGGGATGGGAAGCACGCGGCATGAACAGATCACCGTCGACGTCCCATATGACTAGGATACCGCGGTTTTGTCATACGGGTGCGATAAGACCAGCACAAATGCACCGGATACCATCAGAACTCCGAAGATAAGCCTGCTTGGGCGAGAGTAGTACTAGGATGGGTGACCTCCTGGGAAGTCTTCGTGTTGCACCCCTCCTTTTGTCTTTTTGAATCGTGAATTGCATCAGCAATTCTGCTCGACGGCTGGGGAGCGAGCGATCCCTGCGCTTCGGGCTACTTTTCGGGGTTCATCGATGCGCGCGGTGAGAAAAAGTGCTTTGTATTTTAGAATCGTCTTCGTCTCGCCTTCGTAACGGCGCCCCGATCGGTGTAATCCAACCACCGGGCATAAAGTTATGCCTCCTGCGGCGAACGGCTGCGCTCCTCCGACGTCGGGCGCGTTCCCTCCGAACATCTGCCTCGGAGTTCGTGACGTGCATAGGAACGGCACGTGAGGGTCCTGAAGGCACGTCGGACGATACAGAAGTGGACGAGAGGGGACGGAAAGCACGCGGCATGAACAGATCACCGTCGACGTCCCATATGACTAGGATACCGCGGTTTTGTCATACGGGTGCGATCATACCAGCACAAATGCATCGGATTCCATCAGAACTCCGAAGTTAAGCCTTCTTGGGCGAGAGTAGTACTAGGATGGTTGACCTCCTGGGAAGTCTTCGTGTTGCACCCCTCCTTTTGCCTTTTTGAATCGTGAATTGCATCAGCAATTCTGCTCGACGGCTGGGGAGCGAGCGATCCCTGCGCTTCGGGCTACTTTTCGGGGTTCATCGGTGCGCGCGATGAGAAAAAGTGCTCTGTATTTTAGAACCGTCTTCGTCTCGCCTTCGTAACGGCGCCCCGATCGGTGTAATCCGACCACCGGGCATAAAGTTATGCCTCCTGCGGCGAACGGCTGCGCTACTCCGACGTCGGGCGCGTTCCCTCCGAACATCTGCCTCGGAGTTCGTGCCGTGCATAGGAACGGCACGTGAGGGTCCTGAAGGCACGTCGGACGATACAGAAGTGGACGAGAGGGGACGGAAAGCACGCGGCATGAACAGATCACCGTCGACGTCCCATATGACTAGGATACCGCGGTTTTGTCATACGGGTGCGATCATACCAGCACAAATGCATAGGATTCCATCAGAACTCCGAAGTTAAGCCTTCTTGGGCGAGAGTAGTACTAGGATGGTTGACCTCCTGGGAAGTCTTCGTGTTGCACCCCTCCTTTTGCCTTTTTGAATCGTGAATTGCATCAGCAATTCTGCTCGACGGCTGGGGAGCGAGCGATCCCTGCGCTTCGGGCTACTTTTCGGGGTTCATCGGTGCGCGCGATGAGAAAAAGTGCTCCGTATTTTAGAACCGTCTTCGTCTCGCCTACGTAACGGCGCCCCGATCGGTGTAATCCGACCACCGGGCGTAAAGTTATGCCTCCTGCGGCGAACGGCTGCGCTCCACCGACGTCGGGCGCGTTCCCTCCGAACATCTGCCTCGGAGTTCGTGCCGTGCATAGGAACGGCACGTGAGGGTCCTGAAGGCACGTCGGACGATACAGAAGTGGACGAGAGGGGACGGAAAGCACGCGGCATGAACAGATCTCCGTCGACGTCCCATATGAGTAGGATACCGCGGTTTTGTCATACGGGTGCGATCATACCAGCACAAATGCACCGGATCCCATCAGAACTTCGAAGTTAAGCCTGCTTGGGCGAGAGTAGTACTAGGATGGGTGACCTCTTGGGAAGTCTTCGTGTTGCACCCCTCCTTTTGCCTTTTTGAATCGTGAATTGCATCAGCAATTCTGCTCGACGGCTGCGGAGCGAGCGATCCCTGCGCTTCGGGCTACTTTTCGGGATTCATCGGTGCGCGCGATGAGAAAAAGTGCTCCGTATTTTAGAACCGTCTTCGTCTCGCCTACGTAACGGCGCCCCGATCGGTGTAATCCGACCACCGGGCGTAAAGTTATGCCTCCTGCGGCGAACGGCTGCGCTCCTCCGACGTCGGGCGCGTTCCCTCCGAACATCTGCCTCGGAGTTCGTGCCGTGCATAGGAACGGCACGTGAGGGTCCTGAAGGCACGTCGGACGATACAGAAGTGGACGAGAGGGGACGGAAAGCACGCGGCATGAACAGATCACCGTCGACGTCCCATATGACTAGGATACCGCGGTTTTGTCATACGGGTGCGATCATACCAGCACAAATGCATCGGATTCCATCAGAACTCCGAAGTTAAGCCTTCTTGGGCGATAGTAGTACTAGGATGGGTGACCTCCTGGGAAGTCTTCGTGTTGCACCCCTCCTTTTGCCTTTTTGAATCGTGAATTGCATCAGCAATTCTGCTCGGCGGCTGCGGAGCGAGCGATCCCTGCGCTTCGGGCTACTTTTCGGGATTCATCGGTGCACGCGATGAGAAAAAGTGCTTCGTATTTTAGAACCGTCTTCGTCTCGCCTACGTAACGGCGCCCCGATCGGTGTAATCCGACCACCGGGCGTAAAGTTATGCCTCCTGCGGCGAACGGCTGCGCTCCTCCGACGTCGGGCGCGTTCCCTCCGAACATCTGCCTCGGAGTTCGTGCCGTGCATAGGAACGGCACGTGAGGGTCCTGAAGGCACGTCGGACGATACAGAAGTGGACGAGAGGGGACGGAAAGCACGCGGCATGAACAGATCACCGTCGACGTCCCATATGACTAGGATACCGCGGTTTTGTCATACGGGTGCGATCATACCAGCACAAATGCATCGGATTCCATCAGAACTCCGAAGTTAAGCCTTCTTGGGCGATAGTAGTACTAGGATGGGTGACCTCCTGGGAAGTCTTCGTGTTGCACCCCTCCTTTTGCCTTTTTGAATCGTGAATTGCATCAGCAATTCTGCTCGGCGGCTGCGGAGCGAGCGATCCCTGCACTTCGGGCTACTTTTCGGGGTTCATCGGTGCGCGCGATGAGAAAAAGTGCTCCGTATTTTAGAACCGTCTTCGTCTCGCCTACGTAACGGCGCCCCGATCGGTGTAATCCGACCACCGGGCGTAAAGTTATGCCTCCTGCGGCGAACGGCTGCGCTCATCCGACGTCGGGCGCGTTCCCTCCGAACATCTGCCTCGGAGTTCGTGACGTGCATAGGAACGGCACGTGAGGGACCTGAAGGCACGTCGGACGATACAGAATTGGACGAGAGGGGACGGAAAGCACGCGGCATGAACAGATCTCCGTCGACGTCCCATATGAGTAGGATACCGCGGTTTTGTCATACGGGTGCGATCATACCAGCACAAATGCACCGGATCCCATCAGAACTTCGAACTTAAGCCTGCTTGGGCGAGAGTAGTACTAGGATGGGTGACCTCCTGGGAAGTCTTCGTGTTGCACCCCTCCTTTTGTCTTTTTGAATCGTGAATTGCATCAGCAATTCTGCTCGACGGCTGCGGAGCGAGCGATCCCTGCGCTTCGGGCTACTTTTCGGTCTTCATCGGTGCGCGCGATGAGAAAAAGTGCTCCGTATTTTAGAACCGTCTTCGTCTCGCCTACGTAACGGCGCCCCGATCGGTGTAATCCGACCACCGGGCGTAAAGTTATGCCTCCTGCGGCGAACGGCTGCGCTCCTCCGACGTCGGGCGCGTTCCTTCCGAATATCTGCCTCGGAGTTCGCGCCGTGCATTGGAACGGCACGTGAGGGTCCTGAAGGCACGTCGGACGATACAGAAGTGGACGAGAGGGGACGGAAAGCACGCGGCATGAACAGATCACCGTCGACGTCCCCTATGACTAGGATACCGCGGTTTTGTCATACGGGTGCGATCATACCAGCACAAATGCATCGGATTCCATCAGAACTCCGAAGTTAAGCCTTCTTGGGCGAGAGTAGTACTAGGATGGTTGACCTCCCGGGAAGTCTTCGTGTTGCACCCCTCTTTTTTTCTTTTTGAATCGTGAATTAAATCAGCAATTCTGCTCGACGGCTGGGGAGCGAGCGATCCCTGCGCTTCGGGCTACTTTTCGGGGTTCATCGGTGCGCGCGATGAGAAAAAGTGCTCCGTATTTTAGAACCGTCTTCGTCTCGCCTTCGTAACGGCGCCCCGATCGGTGTAATCCGACCACCGGGCGTAAAGTTATGCCTCCTGCGGCGAACGGCTGCGCTCCTCCGACGTCGGGCGCGTTCCCTCCGAACATCTGCCTCGGAGTTCGTGACGTGCATAGGAACGGCACGTGAGGGACCTGAAGGCACGTCGGACGATACAGAATTGGACGAGAGGGGACGGAAAGCACGCGGCATGAACAGATCTCCGTCGACGTCCCATATGAGTAGGATACCGCGGTTTTGTCATACGGGTGCGATCATACCAGTACAAATGCACCGGATCCCATCAGAACTCCGAAGTTAAGCTTGCTTGGGCGAGAGTAGTACTAGGATGGGTGACCTCCCGGGAAGTCTTCGTGTTGCACCCCTCTTTTTTTCTTTTTGAATCGTGAATTGCATCAGCAATTCTGCTCGACGGCTGGGGAGCGAGCGATCCCTGCGCTTCGGGCTACTTTTCGGGGTTCATCGGTGCGCGCGATGAGAAAAAGTGCTCCGTATTTTAGAACCGTCTTCGTCTCGCCTTCGTAACGGCGCCCCGATCGGTGTAATCCGACCACCGGGCGTAAAGTTATGCCTCCTGCGGCGAACGGCTGTGCTCCTCCGACGTCGGGCGCGTTCCCTCCGAACATCTGCCTCGGAGTTCGTGACGTGTATAGGAACGGCACGTGAGGGACCTGAAGGCACGTCGGACGATACAGAATTGGACGAGAGGGGACGGAAAGCACGCGGCATGAACAGATCTCCGTCGACGTCCGATATGAGTAGGATACCGCGGTTTTGTTATACGGGTGCGATCATACCAGCACAAATGCACCGGATCCCATCAGAACTTCGAAGTTAAGCCTGCTTGGGCGAGAGTAGTACTAGGATGGGTGACCTCCTGGGAAGTCTTCGTGTTGCACCCCTCCTTTTGCCTTTTTGAATCGTGAATTGCATCAGCAATTCTGCTCGACGGCTGCGGAGCGAGCGATCCCTGCGCTTCGGGCTACTTTTCGGGATTCATCGGTGCGCGCGATGAGAAAAAGTGCTCCGTATTTTAGAACCGTCTTCGTCTCGCCTACGTAACGGCGCCCCGATCGGTGTAATCCGACCACCGGGCGTAAAGTTATGCCTCCTGCGGCGAACGGCTGCGCTCCTCCGACGTCGGGCGCGTTCCCTCCGAACATCTGCCTCTGAGTTCGTGACGTGCATAGGAACGGCACGTGAGGGACCTGAAGGCACGTCGGACGATACAGAATTGGACGAGAGGGGACGGAAAGCACGCGGCATGAACAGATCTCCGTCGACGTCCCATATGAGTAGGATACCGCGGTTTTGTCATACGGGTGCGATCATACCAGCACAAATGCACCGGATCCCATCAGAACTTTGAAGTTAAGCCTGCTTGGGCGAGAGTAGTACTAGGATGGGTGACCTCCTGGGAAGTCTTCGTGTTGCACCCCTCCTTTTGCCTTTTTGAATCGTGAATTGCATCAGCAATTCTGCTCGACGGCTGCGGAGCGAGCGATCCCTGCGCTTCGGGCTACTTTTCGGGATTCATCGGTGCGCGCGATGAGAAAAAGTGCTTTGTATTTTAGAACCGTCTTCGTCTCGCCTACGTAACGGCGCCCCGATCGGTGTAATCCGACCACCGGGCGTAAAGTTATGCCTCCTGCGGCGAACGGCTGCGCTCCTCCGACGTCGGGCGCGTTCCCTCCGAACATCTGCCTCGGAGTTCGTGTCGTGCATAGGAACGGCACGTGAGGGTCCTGAAGGCACGTCGGACGATACAGAAGTGGACGAGAGGGGACGGAAAGCACGCGGCATGAACAGATCACCGTCGACGTCCCATATGACTAGGATACCGCGGTTTTGTCATACGGGTGCGATCATACCAGCACAAATGCATCGGATTCCATCAGAACTCCGAAGTTAAGCCTTCTTGGGCGAGAGTAGTACTAGGATGGGTGACCTCCTGGGAAGTCTTCGTGTTGCACCCCTCCTTTTGCCTTTTTGAATCGTGAATTGCATCAGCAATTCTGCTCGGCGGCTGCGGAGCGAGCGATCCCTGCGCTTCGGGCTACTTTTCGGGGTTCATCGGTGCGCGCGATGAGAAAAAGTGCTCTGTATTTTAGAACCGTCTTCGTCTCGCCTTCGTAACGGTGCCCCGATCGGTGTAATCCGACCACCGGGCGTAAAGTTATGCCTCCTGCGGCGAACGGCTGCGCTCCTCCGACGTCGGGCGCGTTCCCTCCGAACATCTGCCTCGGAGTTCGTGACGTGCATAGGAACGGCACGTGAGGGACCTGAAGGCACGTCGGACGATACAGAATTGGACGAGAGGGGACGGAAAGCACGCGGCATGAACAGATCTCCGTCGACGTCCCATATGAGTAGGATACCGCGGTTTTGTCATACGGGTGCGATCATACCAGCACAAATGCACCGGATCCCATCAGAACTTTGAAGTTAAGCCAGCTTGGGCGAGAGTAGTACTAGGATGGGTGACCTCCTGGGAAGTCTTCGTGTTGCACCCCTCCTTTTGCCTTTTTGAATCGTGAATTGCATCAGCAATTCTGCTCGACGGCTGCGGAGCGAGCGATCCCTGCGCTTCGGGCTACTTTTCGGGATTCATCGGTGCGCGCGATGAGAAAAAGTGCTCTGTATTTTAGAACCGTCTTCGTCTCGACTACGTAACGGCGCCCCGATCGGTGTAATCCGACCACCGGGCGTAAAGTTATGCCTCCTGCGGCGAACGGCTGCGCTCCTCCGACGTCGGGCGCGTTCCCTCGAACATCTGCCTCGGAGTTCGTGCCGTGCATAGGAACGGCACGTGAGGGTCCTGAAGGCACGTCGGACGATACAGAAGTGGACGAGAGGGGACGGAAAGCACGCGGCATGAACAGATCACCGTCGACGTCCCATATGACTAGGATACCGCGGTTTTGTCATACGGGTGCGATCATACCAGCACAAATGCATCGCATTCCATCAGAACTCCGAAGTTAAGCCTTCTTGGGCGAGAGTAGTACTAGGATGGGTGACCTCCTGGGAAGTCTTCGTGTTGCACCCCTCCTTTTGCCTTTTTGAATCGTGAATTGCATCAGCAATTCTGCTCGACGGCTGCGGAGCGAGCGATCCCTGCGCTTCGGGCTACTTTTCGGGATTCATCGGTGCGCGCGATGAGAAAAAGTGCTCTGTATTTTAGAACCGTCTTCGTCTCGCCTACGTAACGGCGCCCCGATCGGTGTAATCCGACCACCGGGCGTAAAGTTATGCCTCCTGCGGCGAACGGCTGCGCTCCTCCGACGTCGGGCGCGTTCCCTCGAACATCTGCCTCGGAGTTCGTGCCGTGCATAGGAACGGCACGTGAGGGTCCTGAAAGCACGTCGGACGATACAGAAGTGGACGAGAGGGGACGGAAAGCACGCGGCATGAACAGATCACCGTCGACGTCCCATATGACTAGGATACCGCGGTTTTGTCATACGGGTGCGATCATACCAGCACAAATGCATCGCATTCCATCAGAACTCCGAAGTTAAGCCTTCTTGGGCGAGAGTAGTACTAGGATGGGTGACCTCCTGGGAAGTCTTCGTGTTGCACCCCTCCTTTTGCCTTTTTGAATCGTGAATTGCATCAGCAATTCTGCTCGGCGGCTGCGGAGCGAGCGATCCCTGCGCTTCGGGCTACTTTTCGGGGTTCATCGGTGCGCGCGATGAGAAAAAGTGCTCCGTATTTTAGAACCGTCTTCGTCTCGCCTACGTAACGGCGCCCCGATCGGTGTAATCCGACCACCGGGCGTAAAGTTATGCCTCCTGCGGCGAACGGCTGCGCTCCTCCGACGTCGGGCGCGTTCCCTCCGAACATCTGCCTCGGAGTTCGTGCCGTGCATAGGAACGGCACGTGAGGGTCCTGAAGGCACGTCGGACGATACAGAAGTGGACGAGAGGGGACGGAAAGCACGCGGCATGAACAGATCACCGTCGACGTCCCATATGACTAGGATACCGCGGTTTTGTCATATGGGTGCGATCATACCAGCACAAATGCATCGGATTCCATCAGAACTCCGAAGTTAAGCCTTCTTGGGCGATAGTAGTACTAGGATGGGTGACCTCCTGGGAAGTCTTCGTGTTGCACCCCTCCTTTTGCCTTTTTGAATCGTGAATTGCATCAGCAATTCTGCTCGGCGGCTGCGGAGCGAGCGATCCCTGCGCTTCGGGCTACTTTTCGGGATTCATCGGTGCACGCGATGAGAAAAAGTGCTTCGTATTTTAGAACCGTCTTCGTCTCGCCTACGTAACGGCGCCCCGATCGGTGTAATCCGACCACCGGGCTTAAAGTTATGCCTCCTGCGGCGAACGGCTGCGCTCCTCCGACGTCGGGCGCGTTCCCTCCGAACATCTGCCTCGGAGTTCGTGCCGTGCATAGGAACGGCACGTGAGGGTCCTGAAGGCACGTCGGACGATACAGAAGTGGACGAGAGGGGACGGAAAGCACGCGGCATGAACAGATCACCGTCGACGTCCCATATGACTAGGATACCGCGGTTTTGTCATACGGGTGCGATCATACCAGCACAAATGCATCGGATTCCATCAGAACTCCGAAATTAAGCCTTCTTGGGCGATAGTAGTACTAGGATGGGTGACCTCCTGGGAAGTCTTCGTGTTGCACCCCTCCTTTTGCCTTTTTGAATCGTGAATTGCATCAGCAATTCTGCTCGGCGGCTGCGGAGCGAGCGATCCCTGCGCTTCGGGCTACTTTTCGGGATTCATCGGTGCACGCGATGAGAAAAAGTGCTTCGTATTTTAGAACCGTCTTCGTCTCGCCTACGTAACGGCGCCCCGATCGGTGTAATCCGACCACCGGGCTTAAAGTTATGCCTCCTGCGGCGAACGGCTGCGCTCCTCCGACGTCGGGCGCGTTCCCTCCGAACATCTGCCTCGGAGTTCGTGCCGTGCATAGGAACGGCACGTGAGGGACCTGAAGGCACGTCGGACGATACAGAATTGGACGAGAGGGGACGGAAAGCACGCGGCATGAACAGATCTCCGTCGACGTCCCATATGAGTAGGATACCGCGGTTTTGTTATACGGGTGCGATCATACCAGCACAAATGCACCGGATCCCATCAGAACTTCGAAGTTAAGCCTGCTTGGGCGAGAGTAGTACTAGGATGGGTGACCTCCTGGGAAGTCTTCGTGTTGCACCCCTCCTTTTGCCTTTTTGAATCGTGAATTGCATCAGCAATTCTGCTCGACGGCTGGGGAGCGAGCGATCCCTGCGCTTCGGGCTACTTTTCGGGGTTCATCGGTGCGCGCGATGAGAAAAAGTGCTCCGTATTTTAGAACCGTCTTCGTCTCGCCTTCGTAACGGCGCCCCGATCGGTGTAATCCGACCACCGGGCGTAATGTTATGCCTCCTGCGGCGAACGGCTGTGCTCCTCCGACGTCGGGCGCGTTCCCTCCGAACATCTGCGTCGGAGTTCGTGACGTGCATAGGAACGGCACGTGAGGGACCTGAAGGCACGTCGGACGATACAGAATTGGACGAGAGGGGACGGAAAGCACTCGGCATGAACAGATCTCCGTCGACGTCCCATATGAGTAGGATACCGCGGTTTTGTCATACGGGTGCGATCATACCAGCACAAATGCATCGGATTCCATCAGAACTCCGAAGTTAAGCCTTCTTGGGCGAGAGTAGTACTAGGATGGGTGACCTCCTGGGAAGTCTTCGTGTTGCACCCCTCCTTTTGCCTTTTTGAATCGTGAATTGCATCAGCAATTCTGCTCGGCGGCTGCGGAGCGAGCGATCCCTGCACTTCGGGCTACTTTTCGGGGTTCATCGGTGCGCGCGATGAGAAAAAGTGCTCCGTATTTTAGAACCGTCTTCGTCTCGCCTACGTAACGGCGCCCCGATCGGTGTAATCCGACCACCGGGCGTAAAGTTATGCCTCCTGCGGCGAACGGCTGCGCTCCTCCGACGTCGGGCGCGTTCCCTCCGAACATCTGCCTCGGAGTTCGTGCCGTGCATAGGAACGGCACGTGAGGGTCCTGAAGGCACGTCGGACGATACAGAAGTGGACGAGAGGGGACGGAAAGCACGCGGCATGAACAGATCACCGTCGACGTCCCATATGACTAGGATACCGCGGTTTTGTCATACGGGTGCGATCATACCAGTACAAATGCACCGGAACCCATCAGAACTCCGAAGTTAAGCTTGCTTGGGCGAGAGTAGTACTAGGAA
This sequence comes from Thalia dealbata, assembly GCA_030544415.1. Taxonomy (NCBI): domain Eukaryota; kingdom Viridiplantae; phylum Streptophyta; class Magnoliopsida; order Zingiberales; family Marantaceae; genus Thalia; species Thalia dealbata. Next base: position 20,868,776 of record CM060455.1, read on the forward strand.
GGGTGACCTCCCGGGAAGTCTTCGTGTTGCACCCCACTTTTTTTCTTTTTCAATCGTGAATTGCATCAGCAATTCTGCTCGACGGCTGGGGAGCGAGCGATCCCTGCGCTTCGGGCTTCTTTTCGGGGTTCATCGGTGCGCGCGATGAGAAAAAGTGCTCCGTATTTTAGAACCGTCTTCGTCTCGCCTACGTAACGGCGCCCCGATCGGTGTAATCCGACCACCGGGAGTAAAGTTATGCCTCTTGCGGCGAACGGCTGCGCTCCTCCGACGTCGGGCGCGTTCCCTCCGAACATCTGCCTCGGAGTTCGTGCCGTGCATAGGAACGGCACGTGAGGGTCCTGAAGGCACGTCGGACGATACAGAAGTGGACGAGAGGGGACGGAAAGCACGCGGCATGAACAGATCACCGTCGACGTCCCATATGACTAGGATACCGCGGTTTTGTCATATGGGTGCGATCATACCAGCACAAATGCATCGGATTCCATCAGAACTCCGAAGTTAAGCCTTCTTGGGCGATAGTAGTACTAGGATGGGTGACCTCCTGGGAAGTCTTCGTGTTGCACCCCTCCTTTTGCCTTTTTGAATCGTGAATTGCATCAGCAATTCTGCTCGGCGGCTGCGGAGCGAGCGATCCCTGCGCTTCGGGCTACTTTTCGGGATTCATCGGTGCACGCGATGAGAAAAAGTGCTTCGTATTTTAGAACCGTCTTCGTCTCGCCTACGTAACGGCGCCCCGATCGGTGTAATCCGACCACCGGGCTTAAAGTTATGCCTCCTGCGGCGAACGGCTGCGCTCCTCCGACGTCGGGCGCGTTCCCTCCGAACATCTGCCTCGGAGTTCGTGCCGTGCATAGGAACGGCACGTGAGGGTCCTGAAGGCACGTCGGACGATACAGAAGTGGACGAGAGGGGACGGAAAGCACGCGGCATGAACAGATCACCGTCGACGTCCCATATGACTAGGATACCGCGGTTTTGTCATATGGGTGCGATCATACCAGCACAAATGCATCGGATTCCATCAGAACTCCGAAGTTAAGCCTTCTTGGGCGATAGTAGTACTAGGATGGGTGACCTCCTGGGAAGTCTTCGTGTTGCACCCCTCCTTTTGCCTTTTTGAATCGTGAATTGCATCAGCAATTCTGCTCGGCGGCTGCGGAGCGAGCGATCCCTGCGCTTCGGGCTACTTTTCGGGATTCATCGGTGCACGCGATGAGAAAAAGTGCTTCGTATTTTAGAACCGTCTTCGTCTCGCCTACGTAACGGCGCCCCGATCGGTGTAATCCGACCACCGGGCTTAAAGTTATGCCTCCTGCGGCGAACGGCTGCGCTCCTCCGACGTCGGGCGCGTTCCCTCCGAACATCTGCCTCGGAGTTCGTGCCGTGCATAGGAACGGCACGTGAGGGTCCTGAAGGCACGTCGGACGATACAGAAGTGGACGAGAGGGGACGGAAAGCACGCGGCATGAACAGATCACCGTCGACGTCCCATATGACTAGGATACCGCGGTTTTGTCATACGGGTGCGATCATACCAGCACAAATGCATCGGATTCCATCAGAACTCCGAAGTTAAGCCTTCTTGGGCGAGAGTAGTACTAGGATGGGTGACCTCCTGGGAAGTCTTCGTGTTGCACCCCTCCTTTTGCCTTTTTGAATCGTGAATTGCATCAGCAATTCTGCTCGGCGGCTGCGGAGCGAGCGATCCCTGCACTTCGGGCTACTTTTCGGGGTTCATCGGTGCGCGCGATGAGAAAAAGTGCTTCGTATTTTAGAACCGTCTTCGTCTCGCCTTCGTAACGGCGCCCCGATCGGTGTAATCCGACCACCGGGCGTAAAGTTATGCCTCCTGTGGCGAACGGCTGCGCTCCTCCGACGTCGGGCGCGTTCCCTCCGAATATCTGCCTCGGAGTTCGCGCCGTGCATTGGAACGGCACGTGAGGGTCCTGAAGGCACGTCGGACGATACAGAAGTGGACGAGAGGGGACGGAAAGCACGCGGCATGAACAGATCACCGTCGACGTCCCATATGACTAGGATACCGCGGTTTTGTCATATGGGTGCGATCATACCAGCACAAATGCATCGGATTCCATCAGAACTCCGAAGTTAAGCCTTCTTGGGCGATAGTAGTACTAGGATGGGTGACCTCCTGGGAAGTCTTCGTGTTGCACCCCTCCTTTTGCCTTTTTGAATCGTGAATTGCATCAGCAATTCTGCTCGGCGGCTGCGGAGCGAGCGATCCCTGCGCTTCGGGCTACTTTTCGGGATTCATCGGTGCACGCGATGAGAAAAAGTGCTTCGTATTTTAGAACCGTCTTCGTCTCGCCTACGTAACGGCGCCCCGATCGGTGTAATCCGACCACCGGGCTTAAAGTTATGCCTCCTGCGGCGAACGGCTGCGCTCCTCCGACGTCGGGCGCGTTCCCTCCGAACATCTGCCTCGGAGTTCGTGCCGTGCATAGGAACGGCACGTGAGGGTCCTGAAGGCACGTCGGACGATACAGAAGTGGACGAGAGGGGACGGAAAGCACGCGGCATGAACAGATCACCGTCGACGTCCCATATGACTAGGATACCGCGGTTTTGTCATATGGGTGCGATCATACCAGCACAAATGCATCGGATTCCATCAGAACTCCGAAGTTAAGCCTTCTTGGGCGATAGTAGTACTAGGATGGGTGACCTCCTGGGAAGTCTTCGTGTTGTACCCCTCCTTTTGCCTTTTTGAATCGTGAATTGCATCAGCAATTCTGCTCGGCCGCTGCGGAGCGAGCGATCCCTGCGCTTCGGGCTACTTTTCGGGATTCATCGGTGCACGCGATGAGAAAAAGTGCTTCGTATTTTAGAACCGTCTTCGTCTCGCCTACGTAACGGCGCCCCGATCGGTGTAATCCGACCACCGGGCTTAAAGTTATGCCTCCTGCGGCGAACGGCTGCGCTCCTCCGACGTCGGGCGCGTTCCCTCCGAACATCTGCCTCGGAGTTCGTGCCGTGCATAGGAACGGCACGTGAGGGACCTGAAGGCACGTCGGACGATACAGAATTGGACGAGAGGGGACGGAAAGCACGCGGCATGAACAGATCTCCGTCGACGTCCCATATGAGTAGGATACCGCGGTTTTGTTATACGGGTGCGATCATACCAGCACAAATGCACCGGATCCCATCAGAACTTCGAAGTTAAGCCTGCTTGGGCGAGAGTAGTACTAGGATGGGTGACCTCCTGGGAAGTCTTCGTGTTGCACCCCTCCTTTTGCCTTTTTGAATCGTGAATTGCATCAGCAATTCTGCTCGACGGCTGGGGAGCGAGCGATCCCTGCGCTTCGGGCTACTTTTCGGGGTTCATCGGTGCGCGCGATGAGAAAAAGTGCTGCGTATTTTAGAACCGTCTTCGTCTCGCCTTCGTAACGGCGCCCCGATCGGTGTAATCCGACCACCGGGCGTAATGTTATGCCTCCTGCGGCGAACGGCTGTGCTCCTCCGACGTCGGGCGCGTTCCCTCCGAACATCTGCCTCGGAGTTCGTGACGTGCATAGGAACGGCACGTGAGGGACCTGAAGGCACGTCGGACGATACAGAATTGGACGAGAGGGGACGGAAAGCACGCGGCATGAACAGATCTCCGTCGACGTCCCATATGAGTAGGATACCGCGGTTTTGTCATACGGGTGCGATCATACCAGCACAAATGCATCGGATTCCATCAGAACTCCGAAGTTAAGCCTTCTTGGGCGAGAGTAGTACTAGGATGGGTGACCTCCTGGGAAGTCTTCGTGTTGCACCCCTCCTTTTGCCTTTTTGAATCGTGAATTGCATCAGCAATTCTGCTCGGCGGCTGCGGAGCGAGCGATCCCTGCACTTCGGGCTACTTTTCGGGGTTCATCGGTGCGCGCGATGAGAAAAAGTGCTCCGTATTTTAGAACCGTCTTCGTCTCGCCTACGTAACGGCGCCCCGATCGGTGTAATCCGACCACCGGGCGTAAAGTTATGCCTCCTGCGGCGAACGGCTGCGCTCCTCCGACGTCGGGCGCGTTCCCTCCGAACATCTGCCTCGGAGTTCGTGCCGTGCATAGGAACGGCACGTGAGGGTCCTGAAGGCACGTCGGACGATACAGAAGTGGACGAGAGGGGACGGAAAGCACGCGGCATGAACAGATCACCGTCGACGTCCCATATGACTAGGATACCGCGGTTTTGTCATACGGGTGCGATCATACCAGTACAAATGCACCGGAACCCATCAGAACTCCGAAGTTAAGCTTGCTTGGGCGAGAGTAGTACTAGGAAGGGTGACCTCCCGGGAAGTCTTCGTGTTGCACCCCTCTTTTTTTCTTTTTGAATCGTGAATTGCATCAGCAATTCTGCTCGACGGCTGGGGAGCGAGCGATCCCTGCGCTTCGGGCTTCTTTTCGGGGTTCATCGGTGCGCGCGATGAGAAAAAGTGCTCCGTATTTTAGAACCGTCTTCGTCTCGCCTACGTAACGGCGCCCCGATCGGTGTAATCCGACCACCGGGCGTAAAGTTATGCCTCCTGCGGCGAACGGCTGCGCTCCTCCGACGTCGGGCGCGTTCCCTCCGAACATCTGCCTCGGAGTTCGTGTCGTGCATAGGAACGGCACGTGAGGGTCCTGAAGGCACGTCGGACGATACAGAAGTGGACGAGAGGGGACGGAAAGCACGCGGCATGAACAGATCACCGTCGACGTCCCATATGACTAGGATACCGCGGTTTTGTCATATGGGTGCGATCATACCAGCACAAATGCATCGGATTCCATCAGAACTCCGAAGTTAAGCCTTTTTGGGCGATAGTAGTACTAGGATGGGTGACCTCCTGGGAAGTCTTCGTGTTGCACCCCTCCTTTTGCCTTTTTGAATCGTGAATTGCATCAGCAATTCTGCTCGGCGGCTGCGGAGCGAGCGATCCCTGCGCTTCGGGCTACTTTTCGGGATTCATCGGTGCACGCGATGAGAAAAAGTGCTTCGTATTTTAGAACCGTCTTCGTCTCGCCTACGTAACGGCGCCCCGATCGGTGTAATCCGACCACCGGGCTTAAAGTTATGCCTCCTGCGGCGAACGGCTGCGCTCCTCCGACGTCGGGCGCGTTCCCTCCGAACATCTGCCTCGGAGTTCGTGCCGTGCATAGGAACGGCACGTGAGGGTCCTGAAGGCACGTCGGACGATACAGAAGTGGACGAGAGGGGACGGAAAGCACGCGGCATGAACAGATCACCGTCGACGTCCCATATGACTAGGATACCGCGGTTTTGTCATATGGGTGCGATCATACCAGCACAAATGCATCGGATTCCATCAGAACTCCGAAGTTAAGCCTTCTTGGGCGATAGTAGTACTAGGATGGGTGACCTCCTGGGAAGTCTTCGTGTTGCACCCCTCCTTTTGCCTTTTTGAATCGTGAATTGCATCAGCAATTCTGCTCGGCGGCTGCGGAGCGAGCGATCCCTGCGCTTCGGGCTACTTTTCGGGATTCATCGGTGCACGCGATGAGAAAAAGTGCTTCGTATTTTAGAACCGTCTTCGTCTCGCCTACGTAACGGCGCCCCAATCGGTGTAATCCGACCACCGGGCTTAAAGTTATGCCTCCTGCGGCGAACGGCTGCGCTCCTCCGACGTCGGGCGCGTTCCCTCCGAACATCTACCTCGGAGTTCGTGCCGTGCATTGGAACGGCACGTGAGGGTCCTGAAGGCACGTCGGACGATACAGAAGTGGACGAGAGGGGACGGAAAGCACGCGGCATGAACAGATCACCGTCGACGTCCCATATGACTAGGATAACGCGGTTTTGTCATACGGGTGCGATCATACCAGCACAAATGCATCGGATTCCATCAGAACTCCGAAGTTAAGCCTTCTTGGGCGAGAGTAGTACTAGGATGGGTGACCTCCTGGGAAGTCTTCGTGTTGCACCCCTCCTTTTGCCTTTTTGAATCGTGAATTGCATCAGCAATTCTGCTCGGCGGCTGCGGAGCGAGCGATCCCTGCACTTCGGGCTACTTTTCGGGGTTCATCGGTGCGCGCGATGAGAAAAAGTGCTTCGTATTTTAGAACCGTCTTCGTCTCGCCTTCGTAACGGCGCCCCGATCGGTTTAATCCGACCACCGGGCGTAAAGTTATGCCTCCTGTGGCGAACGGCTGCGCTCCTCCGACGTCGGGCGCGTTCCCTCCGAATATCTGCCTCGGAGTTCGCGCCGTGCATTGGAACGGCACGTGAGGGTCCTGAAGGCACGTCGGACGATACAGAAGTGGACGAGAGGGGACGGAAAGCACGCGGCATGAACAGATCACCGTCGACGTCCCATATGAGTAGGATACCGCGGTTTTGTCATACGGGTGCGATCATACCAGCACAAATGCACCGGATCCCATCAGAACTTCGAAGTTAAGCCTGCTTGGGCGAGAGTAGTACTAGGATGGGTGACCTCCCGGGAAGTCTTCGTGTTGCACCCCTCTTTTTTTCTTTTTGAATCGTGAATTGCATCAGCAATTCTGCTCGACGGCTGGGGAGCGAGCGATCCCTGCGCTTCGGGCTACTTTTCGGGGTTCATCGGTGCGCGCGATGAGAAAAAGTGCTCCGTATTTTAGAACCGTCTTCGTCTCACCTTCGTAACGGCGCCCCGATCGGTGTAATCCGACCACCGGGCGTAAAGTTATGCCTCCTGCGGCGAACGGCTGTGCTCCTCCGACGTCGGGCGCGTTCCCTCCGAACATCTGCCTCGGAGTTCGTGACGTGCATAGGAACGGCACGTGAGGGACCTGAAGGCACGTCGGACGATACAGAATTGGACGAGAGGGGACGGAAAGCACGCGGCATGAACAGATCTCCGTCGACGTCCCATATGAGTAGGATACCGCGGTTTTGTCATACGGGTGCGATCATACCAGCACAAATGCACCGGATCCCATCAGAACTTTGAAGTTAAGCCTGCTTGGGCGAGAGTAGTACTAGGATGGGTGACCTCCTGGGAAGTCTTCGTGTTGCACCCCTCCTTTTGCCTTTTTGAATCGTGAATTGCATCAGCAATTCTGCTCGACGGCTGCGGAGCGAGCGATCCCTGCGCTTCGGGCTACTTTTCGGGATTCATCGGTGCGCGCGATGAGAAAAAGTGCTCCGTATTTTAGAACCGTCTTCGTCTCGCCTACGTAACGGCGCCCCGATCGGTGTAATCCGACCACCGGGCGTAAAGTTATGCCTCCTGCGGCGAACGGCTGCGCTCCTCCGACGTCGGGCGCGTTCCCTCCGAACATCTGCCTCGGAGTTCGTGCCGTGCATAGGAACGGCACGTGAGGGTCCTGAAGGCACGTCGGACGATACAGAAGTGGACGAGAGGGGACGGAAAGCACGCGGCATGAACAGATCACCGTCGACGTCCCATATGACTAGGATACCGCGGTTTTGTCATACGGGTGCGATCATACCAGCACAAATGCATCGGATTCCATTAGAACTCCGAAGTTAAGCCTTCTTGGGCGAGAGTAGTACTAGGATGGGTGACCTCCGGGAAGTCTTCGTGTTGCACCCCTCCTTTTGCCTTTTTGAATCGTGAATTGCATCAGCAATTCTGCTCGGCGGCTGCGGAGCGAGCGATCCCTGCACTTCGGGCTACTTTTCGGGGTTCATCGGTGCGCGCGATGAGAAAAAGTGCTTCGTATTTTAGAACCGTCTTCGTCTCGCCTACGTAACGGCGCCCCGATCGGTGTAATCCGACCACGGGGCGTAAAGTTATGCCTCCTGCGGCGAACGGCTGCGCTCCTCCGACGTCGGGCGCGTTCCCTCCGAACATCTGCCTCGGAGTTCGTGACGTGCATAGGAACGGCACGTGAGGGACCTGAAGGCACGTTGGACGATACAGAATTGGACGAGAGGGGACGGAAAGCACGCGGCATGAACAGATCTCCGTCGACGTCCCATATGAGTAGGATACCGCGGTTTTGTCATACGGGTACGATCATACCAGCACAAATGCACCGGATCCCATCAGAACTTTGAAGTTAAGCCTGCTTGGGCGAGAGTAGTACTAGGATGGGTGACCTCCTGGGAAGTCTTCGTGTTGCACCCCTCCTTTTGCCTTTTTGAATCGTGAATTGCATCAGCAATTCTGCTCGACGGCTGCGGAGCGAGCGCAGGGAACCGTCTTCGTCTCGCCTACGTAACGGCGCCCCGATCGGTGTAATCCGACCACCGGGCGTAAAGTTATGCCTCCTGCGGCGAACGGCTGCGCTCCTCCGACGTCGGGCGCGTTCCCTCCGAACATCTGCCTCGGACTTCGTGCCGTGCATAGGAACGGCACGTGAGGGTCCTGAAGGCACGTCGGACGATACAGAAGTGGACGAGAGGGGACGGAAAGCACGCGGCATGAACAGATCACCGTCGACGTCCCATATGACTAGGATACCGCGGTTTTGTCATACGGGTGCGATCATACCAGCACAAATGCATCGGATTCCATCAGAACTCCGAAGTTAAGCCTTCTTGGGCGAGAGTAGTACTAGGATGGGTGACCTCCGGGAAGTCTTCGTGTTGCACCCCTCCTTTTGCCTTTTTGAATCGTGAATTGCATCAGCAATTCTGCTCGGCGGCTGCGGAGCGAGCGATCCCTGCACTTCGGGCTACTTTTCGGGGTTCATCGGTGCGCGCGATGAGAAAAAGTGCTTCGTATTTTAGAACCGTCTTCGTCTCGCCTACGTAACGGCGCCCCGATCGGTGTAATCCGACCACCGGGCGTAAAGTTATGCCTCCTGCGGCGAACGGCTGCGCTCCTCCGACGTCGGGCGCGTTCCCTCCGAACATCTGCCTCGGAGTTCGTGACGTGCATAGGAACGGCACGTGAGGGACCTGAAGGCACGTTGGACGATACAGAATTGGACGAGAGGGGACGGAAAGCACGCGGCATGAACAGATCTCCGTCGACGTCCCATATGAGTAGGATACCGCGGTTTTGTCATACGGGTACGATCATACCAGCACAAATGCACCGGATCCCATCAGAACTTTGAAGTTAAGCCTGCTTGGGCGAGAGTAGTACTAGGATGGGTGACCTCCTGGGAAGTCTTCGTGTTGCACCCCTCCTTTTGCCTTTTTGAATCGTGAATTGCATCAGCAATTCTGCTCGACGGCTGCGGAGCGAGCGCAGGGAACCGTCTTCGTCTCGCCTACGTAACGGCGCCCCGATCGGTGTAATCCGACCACCGGGCGTAAAGTTATGCCTCCTGCGGCGAACGGCTGCGCTCCTCCGACGTCGGGCGCGTTCCCTCCGAACATCTGCCTCGGACTTCGTGCCGTGCATAGGAACGGCACGTGAGGGTCCTGAAGGCACGTCGGACGATACAGAAGTGGACGAGAGGGGACGGAAAGCACGCGGCATGAACAGATCACCGTCGACGTCCCATATGACTAGGATACCGCGGTTTTGTCATATGGGTGCGATCATACCAGCACAAATGCATCGGATTCCATCAGAACTCCGAAGTTAAGCCTTCTTGGGCGAGAGTAGTACTAGGATGGGTGACCTCCTGGGAAGTCTTCGTGTTGCACCCCTCCTTTTGCCTTTTTGAATCGTGAATTGCATCAGCAATTCTGCTCGGCGGCTGCGGAGCGAGCGATCCCTGCACTTCGGGCTACTTTTCGGGGTTCATCGGTGCGCGCGATGAGAAAAAGTGCTTTGTATTTTAGAACCGTCTTCGTCTCGCCTTCGTAACGGCGCCCCGATCGGTGTAATCCGACCACCGGGCGTAAAGTTATGCCTCCTGTGGCGAACGGCTGCGCTCCTCCGACGTCGGGCGCGTTCCCTCCGAATATCTGCCTCGGAGTTCGCGCCGTGCATTGGAACGGCACGTGAGGGTCCTGAAGGCACGTCGGACGATACAGAAGTGGACGAGAGGGGACGGAAAGCACGCGGCATGAACAGATCACCGTCGACGTCCCATATGAGTAGGATACCGCGGTTTTGTCATACGGGTGCGATCATACCAGCACAAATGCACCGGATCCCATCAGAACTTCGAAGTTAAGCCTGCTTGGGCGAGAGTAGTACTAGGATGGGTGACCTCCCGGGAAGTCTTCGTGTTGCACCCCTCTTTTTTTCTTTTTGAATCGTGAATTGCATCAGCAATTCTGCTCGACGGCTGGGGAGCGAGCGATCCCTGCGCTTCGGGCTACTTTTCGGGGTTCATCGGTGCGCGCGATGAGAAAAAGTGCTCCGTATTTTAGAACCGTCTTCGTCTCGCCTTCGTAACGGCGCCCCGATCGGTGTAATCCGACCACCGGGCGTAAAGTTATGCCTCCTGCGGCGAACGGCTGCGCTCCTCCGACGTCGGGCGCGTTCCCTCCGAACATCTGCCTCGGAGTTCGTGCCGTGCATAGGAACGGCACGTGAGGGTCCTGAAGGCACGTCGGACGATACAGAAGTGGACGAGAGGGGACGGAAAGCACGCGGCATGAACAGATCACCGTCGACGTCCCGTATGACTAGGATACCGCGGTTTTGTCATACGGGTGCGATCATACCAGCACAAATGCATCGGATTCCATCAGAACTCCGAAGTTAAGCCTTCTTGGGCGAGAGTAGTTCTAGGATGGGTGACCTCCTGGGAAGTCTTCGTGTTGCACCCCTCCTTTTGCCTTTTTGAATCGTGAATTGCATCAGCAAATCTGCTCGGCGGCTGCGGAGCGAGCGATCCCTGCACTTCGGGCTACTTTTCGGGGTTCATCGGTGCGCGCGATGAGAAAAAGTGTTTGGTATTTTAGAACCGTCTTCGTCTCGCCTTCGTAACGGCGCCCCGATCGGTGTAATCCGACCACCGGGCGTAAAGTTATGCCTCCTGCGGCGAACGGCTGCGCTCCTCCGACGTCGGGCGCGTTCCCTCCAAATATCTGCCTCGGAGTTCGCGCCGTGCATTGGAACGGCACGTGATGGTCCTGAAGGCACGTCGGACGATACAGAAGTGGACGAGAGGGGACGGAAAGCACGCGGCATGAACAGATCACCGTCGACGTCCCCTATGACTAGGATACCGCGGTTTTGTCATACGGGTACGATCATACCAGTACAAATGCACCGGATCCCATCAGAACTTCGAAGTTAAGCTTGCTTGGGCGAGAGTAGTACTAGGATGGGTGACCTCCTGGGAAGTCTTCGTGTTGCACCCCTCCTTTTGCCTTTTTGAATCGTGAATTGCATCAGCAATTCTGCTCGACGGCTGCGGAGCGAGCGATCCCTGCGCTTCGGGCTACTTTTCGGGATTCATCGGTGCGCGCGATGAGAAATAGTGCTCCGTATTTTAGAACCGTCTTCGTCTCGCCTACGTAACGACGCCCCGATCGGTGTAATCCGACCACCGGGCGTAAAGTTATGCCTCCTGCGGCGAACGGCTGCGCTCCTCCGACGTCGGGCGCGTTCCCTCCGAACATCTGCCTCGGAGTTCGTGCCGTGCATAGGAACGGCACGTGAGGGTCCTGAAGGCACGTCGGACGATACAGAAGTGGACGAGAGGGGACGGAAAGCACGCGGCATGAACAGATCACCGTCGACGTCCCGTATGACTAGGATACCGCAGTTTTGTCATACGGGTGCGATCATACCAGCACAAATGCATCGGATTCCATCAGAACTCCGAAGTTAAGCCTTCTTGGGCGAGAGTAGTACTAGGATGGGTGACCTCCTGGGAAGTCTTCGTGTTGCACCCCTCCTTTTGCCTTTTTGAATCGTGAATTGCATCAGCAAATCTGCTCGGCGGCTGCGGAGCGAGCGATCCCTGCACTTCGGGCTACTTTTCGGGGTTCATCGGTGCGCGCGATGAGAAAAAGTGTTTGGTATTTTAGAACCGTCTTCGTCTCGCCTTCGTAACGGCGCCCCGATCGGTGTAATCCGACCACCGGGCGTAAAGTTATGCCTCCTGCGGCGAACGGCTGCGCTCCTCCGACGTCGGGCGCGTTCCCTCCGAATATCTGCCTCGGAGTTCGCGCCGTGCATTGGAACGGCACGTGATGGTCCTGAAGGCACGTCGGACGATACAGAAGTGGACGAGAGGGGACGGAAAGCACGCGGCATGAACAGATCACCGTCGACGTCCCCTATGACTAGGATACCGCGGTTTTGTCATACGGGTGCGATCATACCAGTACAAATGCACCGGATCCCATCAGAACTTCGAAGTTAAGCTTGCTTGGGCGAGAGTAGTACTAGGATGGGTGACCTCCTGGGAAGTCTTCGTGTTGCACCCCTCCTTTTGCCTTTTTGAATCGTGAATTGCATCAGCAATTCTGCTCGACGGCTGCGGAGCGAGCGATCCCTGCGCTTCGGGCTACTTTTCGGGATTCATCGGTGCGCGCGATGAGAAATAGTGCTCCGTATTTTAGAACCGTCTTCGTCTCGCCTACGTAACGACGCCCCGATCGGTGTAATCCGACCACCGGGCGTAAAGTTATGCCTCCTGCGGCGAACGGCTGCGCTCCTCCGACGTCGGGCGCGTTCCCTCCGAACATCTGCCTCGGACTTCGTGCCGTGCATAGGAACGGCACGTGAGGGTCCTGAAGGCACGTCGGACGATACAGAAGTGGACGAGAGGGGACAAAAAGCACGCGGCATGAACAGATCACCGTCGACGTCCCCTATGACTAGGATACCGCGGTTTTATCATACGGGTGCCATCATACCAGTACAAATGCACCGGATCCCATCAGAACTTCGAAGTTAAGCTTGCTTGGGCGAGAGTAGTACTAGGATGGGTGACCTCTTGGGAAGTCTTCGTGTTGCACCCCTCCTTTTGCCTTTTTGAATCGTGAATTGCATCAGCAATTCTGCTCGACGGCTGCGGAGCGAGCGATCCCTGCGCTTCGGGCTACTTTTCGGGATTCATCGGTGCGCGCGATGAGAAAAAGTGCTCCGTATTTTAGAACCGTCTTCGTCTCGCCTACGTAACGGCGCCCCGATCGGTGTAATCCGACCACCGGGCGTAAAGTTATGCCTCCTGCGGCGAACGGCTGCGCTCCTCCGACGTCGGGCGCGTTCCCTCCGAACATCTGCCTCGGAGTTCGTGCCGTGCATAGGAACGGCACGTGAGGGTCCTGAAGGCACGTCGGACGATACAGAAGTGGACGAGAGGGGACGGAAAGCACGCGGCATGAACAGATCACCGTCGACGTCCCGTATGACTAGGATACCGCGGTTTTGTCATACGGGTGCGATCATACCAGCACAAATGCATCGGATTCCATCAGAACTCCGAAGTTAAGCCTTCTTGGGCGAGAGTAGTACTAGGATGGGTGACCTCTTGGGAAGTCTTCGTGTTGCACCCCTCCTTTTGCCTTTTTGAATCGTGAATTGCATCAGCAATTCTGCTCGGCGGCTGCGGAGCGAGCGATCCCTGCACTTCGGGCTACTTTTCGGGGTTCATCGGTGCGCGCGATGAGAAAAAGTGTTTGTATTTTAGAACCGTCTTCGTCTCGCCTTCGTAACGGCGCCCCGATCGGTGTAATCCGACCACCGGGCGTAAAGTTATGCCTCCTGCGGCGAACGGCTGCGCTCCTCCGACGTCGGGCGCGTTCCCTCCGAATATCTGCCTCGGAGTTCGCGCCGTGCATTGGAACGGCACGTGAGGGTCCTGAAGGCACGTCGGACGATACAGAAGTGGACGAGAGGGGACGGAAAGCACGCGGCATGAACAGATCACCGTCGACGTCCCCTATGACTAGGATACCGCGGTTTTGTCATACGGGTGCGATCATACCAGTACAAATGCACCGGATCCCATCAGAACTCCGAAGTTAAGCTTGCTTGGGCGAGAGTAGTACTAGGATGGGTGACCTCCCGGGAAGTCTTCGTGTTGCACCCCTCTTTTTTTCTTTTTGAATCGTGAATTACATCAGCAATTCTGCTCGACGGCTGGGGAGCGAGCGATACCTGCGCTTCGGGCTACTTTTCGGGGTTCATCGGTGCGCGCGATGAGAAAAAGTGCTCTGTATTTTAGAACCGTCTTCGTCTCGCCTTCGTAACGGCGCCCCGATCGGTGTAATCCGACCACCGGGCGTAAAGTTATGCCTCCTGCGGCGAACGGCTGCGCTCCTCCGACGTCGGGCGCGTTCCCTCCGAATATCTGCCTCGGAGTTCGCGCCGTGCATTGGAACGGCACGTTAGGGTCCTGAAGGCACGTCGGACGATACAGAAGTGGACGAGAGGGGACGGAAAGCACGCGGCATGAACAGATCACCGTCGACGTCCCCTATGACTAGGATACCGCGGTTTTGTCATACGGATGCGATCATACCAGTACAAATGCACCGGATCCCATCAGAACTTCGAAGTTAAGCTTGCTTGGGCGAGAGTAGTACTAGGATGGGTGACCTCCTGGGAAGTCTTCGTGTTGCACCCCTCCTTTTGCCTTTTTGAATCGTGAATTGCATCAGCAATTCTGCTCGACGGCTGCGGAGCGAGCGATCCCTGCGCTTCGGGCTATTTTTCGGAATTCATCGGTGCGCGCGATGAGAAAAAGTGCTCCGTATTTTAGAACCGTCTTCGTCTCGCCTTCGTAACGGCGCCCCGATCGGTGTAATCCGACCACCGGGCGTAAAGTTATGCCTCCTGCGGCGAACGGCTGCGCTCCTCCGACGTCGGGCGCGTTCCCTCCGAATATCTGCCTCGGAGTTCGCGCCGTGCATTGGAACGGCACGTTAGGGTCCTGAAGGCACGTCGGACGATACAGAAGTGGACGAGAGGGGACGGAAAGCACGCGGCATGAACAGATCACCGTCGACGTCCCCTATGACTAGGATACCGCGGTTTTGTCATACGGGTGCCATCATACCAGTACAAATGCACCGGATCCCATCAGAACTTCGAAGTTAAGCTTGCTTGGGCGAGAGTAGTACTAGGATGGGTGACCTCTTGGGAAGTCTTCGTGTTGCACCCCTCCTTTTGCCTTTTTGAATCGTGAATTGCATCAGCAATTCTGCTCGACGGCTGCGGAGCGAGCGATCCCTGCGCTTCGGGCTACTTTTCGGGATTCATCGGTGCGCGCGATGAGAAAAAGTGCTCCGTATTTTAGAACCGTCTTCGTCTCGCCTACGTAACGGCGCCCCGATCGGTGTAATCCGACCACCGGGCGTAAAGTTATGCCTCCTGCGGCGAACGGCTGCGCTCCTCCGACGTCGGGCGCGTTCCCTCCGAACATCTGCCTCGGAGTTCGTGCCGTGCATAGGAACGGCACGTGAGGGTCCTGAAGGCACGTCGGACGATACAGAAGTGGACGAGAGGGGACGGAAAGCACGCGGCATGAACAGATCACCGTCGACGTCCCGTATGACTAGGATACCGCGGTTTTGTCATACGGGTGCGATCATACCAGCACAAATGCATCGGATTCCATCAGAACTCCGAAGTTAAGCCTTCTTGGGCGAGAGTAGTACTAGGATGGGTGACCTCCTGGGAAGTCTTCGTGTTGCACCCCTCCTTTTGCCTTTTTGAATCGTGAATTGCATCAGCAATTCTGCTCGGCGGCTGCGGAGCGAGCGATCCCTGCACTTCGGGCTACTTTTCGGGGTTCATCGGTGCGCGCGATGAGAAAAAGTGTTTGGTATTTTAGAACCGTCTTCGTCTCGCCTTCGTAACGGCGCCCCGATCGGTGTAATCCGACCACCGGGCGTAAAGTTATGCCTCCTGCGGCGAACGGCTGCGCTCCTCCGACGTCGGGCGCGTTCCCTCCGAATATCTGCCTCGGAGTTCGCGCCGTGCATTGGAACGGCACGTGAGGGTCCTGAAGGCACGTCGGACGATACAGAAGTGGACGAGAGGGGACGGAAAGCACGCGGCATGAACAGATCACCGTCGACGTCCCCTATGACTAGGATACCGCGGTTTTGTCATACGGGTGCGATCATACCAGTACAAATGCACCGGATCCCATCAGAACTCCGAAGTTAAGCTTGCTTGGGCGAGAGTAGTACTAGGATGGGTGACCTCCCGGGAAGTCTTCGTGTTGCACCCCTCTTTTTTTCTTTTTGAATCGTGAATTCCATCAGCAATTCTGCTCGACGGCTGGGGAGCGAGCGATACCTGCGCTTCGGGCTACTTTTCGGGGTTCATCGGTGCGCGCGATGAGAAAAAGTGCTCTGTATTTTAGAACCGTCTTCGTCTCGCCTTCGTAACGGCGCCCCGATCGGTGTAATCCGACCACCGGGCGTAAAGTTATGCCTCCTGCGGCGAACGGCTGCGCTCCTCCGACGTCGGGCGCGTTCCCTCCGAATATCTGCCTCGGAGTTCGCGCCGTGCATTGGAACGGCACGTTAGGGTCCTGAAGGCACGTCGGACGATACAGAAGTGGACGAGAGGGGACGGAAAGCACGCGGCATGAACAGATCACCGTCGACGTCCCCTATGACTAGGATACCGCGGTTTTGTCATACGGATGCGATCATACCAGTACAAATGCACCGGATCCCATCAGAACTTCGAAGTTAAGCTTGCTTGGGCGAGAGTAGTACTAGGATGGGTGACCTCCTGGGAAGTCTTCGTGTTGCACCCCTCCTTTTGCCTTTTTGAATCGTGAATTGCATCAGCAATTCTGCTCGACGGCTGCGGAGCGAGCGATCCCTGCGCTTCGGGCTACTTTTCGGAATTCATCGGTGCGCGCGATGAGAAAAAGTGCTCCGTATTTTAGAACCGTCTTCGTCTCGCCTTCGTAACGGCGCCCCGATCGGTGTAATCCGACCACCGGGCGTAAAGTTATGCCTCCTGCGGCGAACGGCTGCGCTCCTCCGACGTCGGGCGCGTTCCCTCCGAATATCTGCCTCGGAGTTCGCGCCGTGCATTGGAACGGCACGTTAGGGTCCTGAAGGCACGTCGGACGATACAGAAGTGGACGAGAGGGGACGGAAAGCACGCGGCATGAACAGATCACCGTCGACGTCCCCTATGACTAGGATACCGCGGTTTTGTCATACGGGTGCCATCATACCAGTACAAATGCACCGGATCCCATCAGAACTTCGAAGTTAAGCTTGCTTGGGCGAGAGTAGTACTAGGATGGGTGACCTCTTGGGAAGTCTTCGTGTTGCACCCCTCCTTTTGCCTTTTTGAATCGTGAATTGCATCAGCAATTCTGCTCGACGGCTGCGGAGCGAGCGATCCCTGCGCTTCGGGCTACTTTTCGGGATTCATCGGTGCGCGCGATGAGAAAAAGTGCTCCGTATTTTAGAACCGTCTTCGTCTCGCCTACGTAACGGCGCCCCGATCGGTGTAATCCGACCACCGGGCGTAAAGTTATGCCTCCTGCGGCGAACGGCTGCGCTCCTCCGACGTCGGGCGCGTTCCCTCCGAACATCTGCCTCGGAGTTCGTGCCGTGCATAGGAACGGCACGTGAGGGTCCTGAAGGCACGTCGGACGATACAGAAGTGGACGAGAGGGGACGGAAAGCACGCGGCATGAACAGATCACCGTCGACGTCCCGTATGACTAGGATACCGCGGTTTTGTCATACGGGTGCGATCATACCAGCACAAATGCATCGGATTCCATCAGAACTCCGAAGTTAAGCCTTCTTGGGCGAGAGTAGTACTAGGATGGGTGACCTCCTGGGAAGTCTTCGTGTTGCACCCCTCCTTTTGCCTTTTTGAATCGTGAATTGCATCAGCAATTCTGCTCGGCGGCTGCGGAGCGAGCGATCCCTGCACTTCGGGCTACTTTTCGGGGTTCATCGGAGCGCGCGATGAGAAAAAGTGTTTGGTATTTTAGAACCGTCTTCGTCTCGCCTTCGTAACGGCGCCCCGATCGGTGTAATCCGACCACCGGGCGTAAAGTTATGCCTCCTGCGGCGAACGGCTGCGCTCCTCCGACGTCGGGCGCGTTCCCTCCGAATATCTGCCTCGGAGTTCGCGCCGTGCATTGGAACGGCACGTGAGGGTCCTGAAGGCACGTCGGACGATACAGAAGTGGACGAGAGGGGACGGAAAGCACGCGGCATGAACAGATCACCGTCGACGTCCCCTATGACTAGGATACCGCGGTTTTGTCATACGGGTGCGATCATACCAGTACAAATGCACCGGATCCCATCAGAACTCCGAAGTTAAGCTTGCTTGGGCGAGAGTAGTACTAGGATGGGTGACCTCCCGGGAAGTCTTCGTGTTGCACCCCTCTTTTTTTCTTTTTGAATCGTGAATTCCATCAGCAATTCTGCTCGACGGCTGGGGAGCGAGCGATACCTGCGCTTCGGGCTACTTTTCGGGGTTCATCGGTGCGCGCGATGAGAAAAAGTGCTCTGTATTTTTGAACCGTCTTCGTCTCGCCTTCGTAACGGCGCCCCGATCGGTGTAATCCGACCACCGGGCGTAAAGTTATGCCTCCTGCGGCGAACGGCTGCGCTCCTCCGACGTCGGGCGCGTTCCCTCCGAACATCTGCCTCGGAGTTCGTGCCGTGCATAGGAACGGCACGTGAGGGTCCTGAAGGCACGTCGGACGATACAGAAGTGGACGAGAGGGGACGGAAAGCACGCGGCATGAACAGATCACCGTCGACGTCCCGTATGACTAGGATACCGCGGTTTTGTCATACGGGTGCGATCATACCAGCACAAATGCATCGGATTCCATCAGAACTCCGAAGTTAAGCCTTCTTGGGCGAGAGTAGTACTAGGATGGGTGACCTCCTGGGAAGTCTTCGTGTTGCACCCCTCCTTTTGCCTTTTTGAATCGTGAATTGCATCAGCAATTCTGCTCGGCGGCTGCGGAGCGAGCGATCCCTGCACTTCGGGCTACTTTTCGGGGTTCATCGGTGCGCGCGATGAGAAAAAGTGTTTGGTATTTTAGAACCGTCTTCGTCTCGCCTTCGTAACGGCGCCCCGATCGGTGTAATCCGACCACCGGGCGTAAAGTTATGCCTCCTGCGGCGAACGGCTGCGCTCCTCCGACGTCGGGCGCGTTCCCTCCGAATATCTGCCTCGGAGTTCGCGCCGTGCATTGGAACGGCACGTGAGGGTCCTGAAGGCACGTCGGACGATACAGAAGTGGACGAGAGGGGACGGAAAGCACGCGGCATGAACAGATCACCGTCGACGTCCCCTATGACTAGGATACCGCGGTTTTGTCATACGGGTGCGATCATACCAGTACAAATGCACCGGATCCCATCAGAACTCCGAAGTTAAGCTTGCTTGGGCGAGAGTAGTACTAGGATGGGTGACCTCCCGGGAAGTCTTCGTGTTGCACCCCTCTTTTTTTCTTTTTGAATCGTGAATTCCATCAGCAATTCTGCTCGACGGCTGGGGAGCGAGCGATACCTGCGCTTCGGGCTACTTTTCGGGGTTCATCGGTGCGCGCGATGAGAAAAAGTGCTCTGTATTTTAGAACCGTCTTCGTCTCGCCTTCGTAACGGCGCCCCGATCGGTGTAATCCGACCACCGGGCGTAAAGTTATGCCTCCTGCGGCGAACGGCTGCGCTCCTCCGACGTCGGGCGCGTTCCCTCCGAATATCTGCCTCGGAGTTCGCGCCGTGCATTGGAACGGCACGTTAGGGTCCTGAAGGCACGTCGGACGATACAGAAGTGGACGAGAGGGGACGGAAAGCACGCGGCATGAACAGATCACCGTCGACGTCCCCTATGACTAGGATACCGCGGTTTTGTCATACGGATGCGATCATACCAGTACAAATGCACCGGATCCCATCAGAACTTCGAAGTTAAGCTTGCTTGGGCGAGAGTAGTACTAGGATGGGTGACCTCCTGGGAAGTCTTCGTGTTGCACCCCTCCTTTTGCCTTTTTGAATCGTGAATTGCATCAGCAATTCTGCTCGACGGCTGCGGAGCGAGCGATCCCTGCGCTTCGGGCTACTTTTCGGAATTCATCGGTGCGCGCGATGAGAAAAAGTGCTCCGTATTTTAGAACCGTCTTCGTCTCGCCTTCGTAACGGCGCCCCGATCGGTGTAATCCGACCACCGGGCGTAAAGTTATGCCTCCTGCGGCGAACGGCTGCGCTCCTCCGACGTCGGGCGCGTTCCCTCCGAATATCTGCCTCGGAGTTCGCGCCGTGCATTGGAACGGCACGTTAGGGTCCTGAAGGCACGTCGGACGATACAGAAGTGGACGAGAGGGGACGGAAAGCACGCGGCATGAACAGATCACCGTCGACGTCCCCTATGACTAGGATACCGCGGTTTTGTCATACGGGTGCCATCATACCAGTACAAATGCACCGGATCCCATCAGAACTTCGAAGTTAAGCTTGCTTGGGCGAGAGTAGTACTAGGATGGGTGACCTCTTGGGAAGTCTTCGTGTTGCACCCCTCCTTTTGCCTTTTTGAATCGTGAATTGCATCAGCAATTCTGCTCGACGGCTGCGGAGCGAGCGATCCCTGCGCTTCGGGCTACTTTTCGGGATTCATCGGTGCGCGCGATGAGAAAAAGTGCTCCGTATTTTAGAACCGTCTTCGTCTCGCCTACGTAACGGCGCCCCGATCGGTGTAATCCGACCACCGGGCGTAAAGTTATGCCTCCTGCGGCGAACGGCTGCGCTCCTCCGACGTCGGGCGCGTTCCCTCCGAACATCTGCCTCGGAGTTCGTGCCGTGCATAGGAACGGCACGTGAGGGTCCTGAAGGCACGTCGGACGATACAGAAGTGGACGAGAGGGGACGGAAAGCACGCGGCATGAACAGATCACCGTCGACGTCCCGTATGACTAGGATACCGCGGTTTTGTCATACGGGTGCGATCATACCAGCACAAATGCACCGGATTCCATCAGAACTCCGAAGTTAAGCCTTCTTGGGCGAGAGTAGTACTAGGATGGGTGACCTCCTGGGAAGTCTTCGTGTTGCACCCCTCCTTTTGCCTTTTTGAATCGTGAATTGCATCAGCAATTCTGCTCGGCGGCTGCGGAGCGAGCGATCCCTGCACTTCGGGCTACTTTTCGGGGTTCATCGGTGCGCGCGATGAGAAAAAGTGTTTGGTATTTTAGAACCGTCTTCGTCTCGCCTTCGTAACGGCGCCCCGATCGGTGTAATCCGACCACCGGGCGTAAAGTTATGCCTCCTGCGGCGAACGGCTGCGCTCCTCCGACGTCGGGCGCGTTCCCTCCGAACATCTGCCTCGGAGTTCGCGCCGTGCATTGGAACGGCACGTGAGGGTCCTGAAGGCACGTCGGACGATACAGAAGTGGACGAGAGGGGACGGAAAGCACGCGGCATGAACAGATCACCGTCGACGTCCCCTATGACTAGGATACCGCGGTTTTGTCATACGGGTGCGATCATACCAGTACAAATGCACCGGATCCCATCAGAACTCCGAAGTTAAGCTTGCTTGGGCGAGAGTAGTACTAGGATGGGTGACCTCCCGGGAAGTCTTCGTGTTGCACCCCTCTTTTTTTCTTTTTGAATCGTGAATTCCATCAGCAATTCTGCTCGACGGCTGGGGAGCGAGCGATACCTGCGCTTCGGGCTTCTTTTCGGGGTTCATCGGTGCGCGCGATGAGAAAAAGTGCTCTGTATTTTAGAACCGTCTTCGTCTCGCCTTCGTAACGGCGCCCCGATCGGTGTAATCCGACCACCGGGCGTAAAGTTATGCCTCCTGCGGCGAACGGCTGCGCTCCTCCGACGTCGGGCGCGTTCCCTCCGAATATCTGCCTCGGAGTTCGCGCCGTGCATTGGAACGGCACGTTAGGGTCCTGAAGGCACGTCGGACGATACAGAAGTGGACGAGAGGGGACGGAAAGCACGCGGCATGAACAGATCACCGTCGACGTCCCCTATGACTAGGATACCGCGGTTTTGTCATACGGATGCGATCATACCAGTACAAATGCACCGGATCCCATCAGAACTTCGAAGTTAAGCTTGCTTGGGCGAGAGTAGTACTAGGATGGGTGACCTCCTGGGAAGTCTTCGTGTTGCACCCCTCCTTTTGCCTTTTTGAATCGTGAATTGCATCAGCAATTCTGCTCGACGGCTGCGGAGCGAGCGATCCCTGCGCTTCGGGCTACTTTTCGGAATTCATCGGTGCGCGCGATGAGAAAAAGTGCTCCGTATTTTAGAACCGTCTTCGTCTCGCCTTCGTAACGGCGCCCCGATCGGTGTAATCCGACCACCGGGCGTAAAGTTATGCCTCCTGCGGCGAACGGCTGCGCTCCTCCGACGTCGGGCGCGTTCCCTCCGAATATCTGCCTCGGAGTTCGCGCCGTGCATTGGAACGGCACGTTAGGGTCCTGAAGGCACGTCGGACGATACAGAAGTGGACGAGAGGGGACGGAAAGCACGCGGCATGAACAGATCACCGTCGACGTCCCCTATGACTAGGATACCGCGGTTTTGTCACACGGGTGCGATCATACCAGTACAAATGCACCGGATCCCATCAGAACTTCGAAGTTAAACTTGCTTGGGCGAGAGTAGTACTAGGATGGGTGACCTCCTGGGAAGTCTTCGTGTTGCACCCCTCCTTTTGCCTTTTTGAATCGTGAATTGCATCAGCAATTCTGCTCGACGGCTGCGGAGCGAGCGATCCCTGCGCTTCGGGCTACTTTTCGGGATTCATCGGTGCGCACGATGAGAAATAGTGCTCCGTATTTTAGAACCGTCTTCGTCTCGCCTACGTAACGGCGCCCCGATCGGTGTAATCCGACCACCGGGCGTAAAGTTATGCCTCCTGCGGCGAACGGCTGCGCTCCTCCGACGTCGGGCGCGTTCCCTCCGAACATCTGCCTCGGACTTCGTGCCGTGCATAGGAACGGCACGTGAGGGTCCTGAAGGCACGTCGGACGATACAGAAGTGGACGAGAGGGGACGGAAAGCACGCGGCATGAACAGATCACCGTCGACGTCCCATATGACTAGGATACCGCGGTTTTGTCATACGGGTGCGATCATACCAGCACAAATGCATCGGATTCCATCAGAACTCCGAAGTTAAGCCTTCTAGGGCGAGAGTAGTACTAGGATGGGTGACCTCCTGGGAAGTCTTCGTGTGGCACCCCTCCTTTTGCCTTTTTGAATCGTGAATTGCATCAGCAATTCTGCTCGGCGGCTGCGGAGCGAGCGATCCCTGCACTTCGGGCTACTTTTCGGGGTTCATCGGTGCGCTCGATGAGAAAAAGTGCTCCGTATTTTAGAACCGTCTTCGTCTCGCCTTCGTAACGGCGCCCCGATCGGTGTAATCCGACCACCGGGCGTAAAGTTATGCCTCCTGCGGCGAACGACTGCGCTCCTCCGACGTCGGGCGCGTTCCCTCCGAATATCTGCCTCGGAGTTCGTGCCGTGCATAGGAACGGCACGTGAGGGTCCTGAAGGCACGTCGGACGATACAGAAGTGGACGAGAGGGGACGGAAAGCACGCGGCATGAACAGATCACCGTCGACGTCCCCTATGACTAGGATACCGCGGTTTTGTCATACGGGTGCGATCATACCAGTACAAATGCACCGGATCCCATCAGAACTTCGAAGTTAAACTCGCTTGGGCGAGAGTAGTACTAGGATGGGTGACCTCCTGGGAAGTCTTCGTGTTGCACCCCTCCTTTTGCCTTTTTGAATCGTGAATTGCATCAGCAATTCTGCTCGGCGGCTGCGGAGCGAGCGATCCCTGCACTTCGGGCTACTTTTCGGGGTTCATCGGTGCGCGCGATGAGAAAAAGTGCTCTGTATTTTAGAACCGTCTTCGTCTCGCCTTCGTAACGGCGCCCCGATCGGTGTAATCCGACCACCGGGCGTAAAGTTATGCCTCCTGCGGCGAACGACTGCGCTCCTCCGACGTCGGGCGCGTTCCCTCCGAACATCTGCCTCGGAGTTCGTGCCGTGCATAGGAACGGCACGTGAGGGTCCTGAAGGCACGTCGGACGATACAGAAGTGGACGAGAGGGGACGGAAAGCACGCGGCATGAACAGATCACCGTCGACGTCCCCTATGACTAGGATACCGCGGTTTTGTCATACGGGTGCGATCATACCAGTACAAATGCACCGGATCCCATCAGAACTTCGAAGTTAAACTCGCTTGGGCGAGAGTAGTACTAGGATGGGTGACCTCCTGGGAAGTCTACGTGTTGCACCCCTCCTTTTGCCTTTTTGAATCGTGAATTGCATCAGCAATTCTGCTCGACGGCTGCGGAGCGAGCGATCCCTGCGCTTCGGGCTACTTTTCGGGATTCATCGGTGCGCGCGATGAGAAATAGTGCTCCGTATTTTAGAACCGTCTTCGTCTCGCCTTCGTAACGGCGCCCCGATCGGTGTAATCCGACCACCGGGCGTAAAGTTATGCCTCCTGCGGCGAACGACTGCGCTCCTCCGACGTCGGGCGCGTTCCCTCCGAACATCTGCCTCGGAGTTCGTGCCGTGCATAGGAACGGCACGTGAGGGTCCTGAAGGCACGTCGGACGATACAGAAGTGGACGAGAGGGGACGGAAAGCACGCGGCATGAACAGATCACCGTCGACGTCCCCTATGACTAGGATACCGCGGTTTTGTCATACGGGTGCGATCATACCAGTACAAATGCACCGGATCCCATCAGAACTTCGAAGTTAAACTCGCTTGGGCGAGAGTAGTACTAGGATGGGTGACCTCCTGGGAAGTCTTCGTGTTGCACCCCTCCTTTTGCCTTTTTGAATCGTGAATTGCATCAGCAATTCTGCTCGGCGGCTGCGGAGCGAGCGATCCCTGCACTTCGGGCTACTTTTCGGGGTTCATCGGTGCGCGCGATGAGAAAAAGTGCTCTGTATTTTAGAACCGTCTTCGTCTCGCCTTCGTAACGGCGCCCCGATCGGTGTAATCCGACCACCGGGCGTAAAGTTATGCCTCCTGCGGCGAACGACTGCGCTCCTCCGACGTCGGGCGCGTTCCCTCCGAACATCTGCCTCGGAGTTCGTGCCGTGCATAGGAACGGCACGTGAGGGTCCTGAAGGCACGTCGGACGATACAGAAGTGGACGAGAGGGGACGGAAAGCACGCGGCATGAACAGATCACCGTCGACGTCCCCTATGACTAGGATACCGCGGTTTTGTCATACGGGTGCGATCATACCAGTACAAATGCACCGGATCCCATCAGAACTTCGAAGTTAAACTCGCTTGGGCGAGAGTAGTACTAGGATGGGTGACCTCCTGGGAAGTCTACGTGTTGCACCCCTCCTTTTGCCTTTTTGAATCGTGAATTGCATCAGCAATTCTGCTCGACGGCTGCGGAGCGAGCGATCCCTGCGCTTCGGGCTACTTTTCGGGATTCATCGGTGCGCGCGATGAGAAATAGTGCTCCGTATTTTAGAACCGTCTTCGTCTCGCCTTCGTAACGGCGCCCCGATCGGTGTAATCCGACCACCGGGCGTAAAGTTATGCCTCCTGCGGCGAACGACTGCGCTCCTCCGACGTCGGGCGCGTTCCCTCCGAACATCTGCCTCGGAGTTCGTGCCGTGCATAGGAACGGCACGTGAGGGTCCTGAAGGCACGTCGGACGATACAGAAGTGGACGAGAGGGGACGGAAAGCACGCGGCATGAACAGATCACCGTCGACGTCCCCTATGACTAGGATACCGCGGTTTTGTCATACGGATGCGATCATACCAGTACAAATGCACCGGATCCCATCAGAACTTCGAAGTTAAGCTTGCTTGGGCGAGAGTAGTACTAGGATGGGTGACCTCCTGGGAAGTCTTCGTGTTGCACCCCTCCTTTTGCCTTTTTTAAATCGTGAATTGCATCAGCAATTCTGCTCGACGGCTGCGGAGCGAGCGATCCCTGCGCTTCGGGCTACTTTTCGGAATTCATCGGTGCGCGCGATGAGAAAAAGTGCTCCTTATTTTAGAACCGTCTTCGTCTCGCCTTCGTAACGGCGCCCCGATCGGTGTAATCCGACCACCGGGCGTAAAGTTATGCCTCCTGCGGCGAACGGCTGCGCTCCTCCGACGTCGGGCGCGTTCCATCCGAATATCTGCCTCGGAGTTCGCGCCGTGCATTGGAACGGCACGTTAGGGTCCTGAAGGCACGTCGGACGATACAGAAGTGGACGAGAGGGGACGGAAAGCACGCGGCATGAACAGATCACCGTCGACGTCCCCTATGACTAGGATACCGCGGTTTTGTCATACGGATGCGATCATACCAGTACAAATGCACCGGATCCCATCAGAACTTCGAAGTTAAGCTTGCTTGGGCGAGAGTAGTACTAGGATGGGTGACCTCCTGGGAAGTCTTCGTGTTGCACCCCTCCTTTTGCCTTTTTGAATCGTGAATTGCATCAGCAATTCTGCTCGACGGCTGCGGAGCGAGCGATCCCTGCGCTTCGGGCTACTTTTCGGAATTCATCGGTGCGCGCGATGAGAAAAAGTGCTCCGTATTTTAGAACCGTCTTCGTCTCGCCTTCGTAACGGCGCCCCGATCGGTGTAATCCGACCACCGGGCGTAAAGTTATGCCTCCTGCGGCGAACGGCTGCGCTCCTCCGACGTCGGGCGCGTTCCCTCCGAATATCTGCCTCGGAGTTCGCGCCGTGCATTGGAACGACACGTTAGGGTCCTGAAGGCACGTCGGACGATACAGAAGTGGACGAGAGGGGACGGAAAGCACGCGGCATGAACAGATCACCGTCGACGTCCCCTATGACTAGGATACCGCGGTTTTGTCACACGGGTGCGATCATACCAGTACAAATGCACCGGATCCCATCAGAACTTCGAAGTTAAACTTGCTTGGGCGAGAGTAGTACTAGGATGGGTGACCTCCTGGGAAGTCTTCGTGTTGCACCCCTCCTTTTGCCTTTTTGAATCGTGAATTGCATCAGCAATTCTGCTCGACGGCTGCGGAGCGAGCGATCCCTGCGCTTCGGGCTACTTTTCGGGATTCATCGGTGCGCACGATGAGAAATAGTGCTCCGTATTTTAGAACCGTCTTCGTCTCGCCTACGTAACGGCGCCCCGATCGGTGTAATCCGACCACCGGGCGTAAAGTTATGCCTCCTGCGGCGAACGGCTGCGCTCCTCCGACGTCGGGCGCGTTCCCTCCGAACATCTGCCTCGGACTTCGTGCCGTGCATAGGAACGGCACGTGAGGGTCCTGAAGGCACGTCGGACGATACAGAAGTGGACGAGAGGGGACGGAAAGCACGCGGCATGAACAGATCACCGTCGACGTCCCATATGACTAGGATACCGCGGTTTTGTCATACGGGTGCGATCATACCAGCACAAATGCATCGGATTCCATCAGAACTCCGAAGTTAAGCCTTCTAGGGCGAGAGTAGTACTAGGATGGGTGACCTCCTGGGAAGTCTTCGTGTGGCACCCCTCCTTTTGCCTTTTTGAATCGTGAATTGCATCAGCAATTCTGCTCGGCGGCTGCGGAGCGAGCGATCCCTGCACTTCGGGCTACTTTTCGGGGTTCATCGGTGCGCGCGATGAGAAAAAGTGCTCCGTATTTTAGAACCGTCTTCGTCTCGCCTTCGTAACGGCGCCCCGATCGGTGTAATCCGACCACCGGGCGTAAAGTTATGCCTCCTGCGGCGAACGACTGCGCTCCTCCGACGTCGGGCGCGTTCCCTCCGAACATCTGCCTCGGAGTTCGTGCCGTGCATAGGAACGGCACGTGAGGGTCCTGAAGGCACGTCGGACGATACAGAAGTGGACGAGAGGGGACGGAAAGCACGCGGCATGAACAGATCACCGTCGACGTCCCCTATGACTAGGATACCGCGGTTTTGTCATACGGGTGCGATCATACCAGTACAAATGCACCGGATCCCATCAGAACTTCGAAGTTAAACTCGCTTGGGCGAGAGTAGTACTAGGATGGGTGACCTCCTGGGAAGTCTTCGTGTTGCACCCCTCCTTTTGCCTTTTTGAATCGTGAATTGCATCAGCAATTCTGCTCGACGGCTGCGGAGCGAGCGATCCCTGCGCTTCGGGCTACTTTTCGGGATTCATCGGTGCGCGCGATGAGAAATAGTGCTCCGTATTTTAGAACCGTCTTCGTCTCGCCTTCGTAACGGCGCCCCGATCGGTGTAATCCGACCACCGGGCGTAAAGTTATGCCTCCTGCGGCGAACGACTGCGCTCCTCCGACGTCGGGCGCGTTCCCTCCGAACATCTGCCTCGGAGTTCGTGCCGTGCATAGGAACGGCACGTGAGGGTCCTGAAGGCACGTCGGACGATACAGAAGTGGACGAGAGGGGACGGAAAGCACGCGGCATGAACAGATCACCGTCGACGTCCCCTATGACTAGGATACCGCGGTTTTGTCATACGGATGCGATCATACCAGTACAAATGCACCGGATCCCATCAGAACTTCGAAGTTAAGCTTGCTTGGGCGAGAGTAGTACTAGGATGGGTGACCTCCTGGGAAGTCTTCGTGTTGCACCCCTCCTTTTGCCTTTTTTAAATCGTGAATTGCATCAGCAATTCTGCTCGACGGCTGCGGAGCGAGCGATCCCTGCGCTTCGGGCTACTTTTCGGAATTCATCGGTGCGCGCGATGAGAAAAAGTGCTCCTTATTTTAGAACCGTCTTCGTCTCGCCTTCGTAACGGCGCCCCGATCGGTGTAATCCGACCACCGGGCGTAAAGTTATGCCTCCTGCGGCGAACGGCTGCGCTCCTCCGACGTCGGGCGCGTTCCCTCCGAATATCTGCCTCGGAGTTCGCGCCGTGCATTGGAACGGCACGTTAGGGTCCTGAAGGCACGTCGGACGATACAGAAGTGGACGAGAGGGGACGGAAAGCACGCGGCATGAACAGATCACCGTCGACGTCCCCTATGACTAGGATACCGCGGTTTTGTCATACGGATGCGATCATACCAGTACAAATGCACCGGATCCCATCAGAACTTCGAAGTTAAGCTTGCTTGGGCGAGAGTAGTACTAGGATGGGTGACCTCCTGGGAAGTCTTCGTGTTGCACCCCTCCTTTTGCCTTTTTGAATCGTGAATTGCATCAGCAATTCTGCTCGACGGCTGCGGAGCGAGCGATCCCTGCGCTTCGGGCTACTTTTCGGGATTCATCGGTGCGCGCGATGAGAAATAGTGCTCCGTATTTTAGAACCGTCTTCGTCTCGCCTACGTAACGGCGCCCCGATCGGTGTAATCCGACCACCGGGCGTAAAGTTATGCCTCCTGCGGCGAACGGCTGCGCTCCTCCGACGTCGGGCGCGTTCCCTCCGAACATCTGCCTCGGACTTCGTGCCGTGCATAGGAACGGCACGTGAGGGTCCTGAAGGCACGTCGGACGATACAGAAGTGGACGAGAGGGGACGGAAAGCACGCGGCATGAACAGATCACCGTCGACGTCTCATATGACTAGGATACCGCGGTTTTGTCATACGGGTGCGATCATACCAGCACAAATGCATCGGATTCCATCAGAACTCCGAAGTTAAGCCTTCTAGGGCGAGAGTAGTACTAGGATGGGTGACCTCCTGGGAAGTCTTCGTGTGGCACCCCTCCTTTTGCCTTTTTGAATCGTGAATTGCATCAGCAATTCTGCTCGGCGGCTGCGGAGCGAGCGATCCCTGCACTTCGGGCTACTTTTCGGGGTTCATCGGTGCGCGCGATGAGAAAAAGTGCTTCGTATTTTAGAACCGTCTTCGTCTCGCCTTCGTAACGGCGCCCCGATCGGTGTAATCCGACCACCGAGCGTAAAGTTATGCCTCCTGCGGCGAACGGCTGCGCTCCTCCGACGTCGGGCGCGTTCCCTCCGAATATCTGCCTCGGAGTTCGCGCCGTGCATTGGAACGGCACGTGAGGGTCCTGAAGGCACGTCGGACGATACAGAAGTGGACGAGAGGGGACGGAAAGCACGCGGCATGAACAGATCACCGTCGACGTCCCCTATGACTAGGATACCGCGGTTTTGTCATACGGGTGCGATCATACCAGCACAAATGCATCGGATTCCATCAGAACTCCGAAGTTAAGCCTTGTAGGGCGAGAGTAGTACTAGGATGGGTGACCTCCTGGGAAGTCTTCGTGTTGCACCCCTCCTTTTGCCTTTTTGAATCGTGAATTGCATCAGCAATTCTGCTCGGCGGCTGCGGAGCGAGCGATCCCTGCACTTCGGGCTACTTTTCGGGGTTCATCGGTGCGCGCGATGAGAAAAAGTGCTTGGTATTTTAGAACCGTCTTCGTCTCGCCTTCGTAACGGCGCCCCGATCGGTGTAATCCGACCACCGGGCGTAAAGTTATGCCTCCTGCGGCGAACGGCTGCGCTCCTCCGACGTCGGGCGCGTTCCCTCCGAATATCTGCCTCGGAGTTCGCGCCGTGCATTGGAACGGCACGTGAGGGTCCTGAAGGCACGTCGGACGATACAGAAGTGGACGAGAGGGGACGGAAAGCACGCGGCATGAACAGATCACCGTCGACGTCCCCTATGACTAGGATACCGCGGTTTTGTCATACGGGTGCGATCATACCAGTACAAATGCACCGGATCCCATCAGAACTCCGAAGTTAAGCTTGCTTGGGCGAGAGTAGTACTAGGATGGGTGACCTCCCGGGAAGTCTTCGTGTTGCACCCCTCTTTTTTTCTTTTTGAATCGTGAATTGCATCAGCAATTCTGCTCGACGGCTGGGGAGCGAGCGATCCCTGCGCTTCGGGCTACTTTTCGAGATTCATCGGTGCGCGCGATGAGAAATAGTGCTCCGTATTTTAGAACCGTCTTCGTCTCGCCTACGTAACGGCGCCCCGATCGGTGTAATCCGACCACCGGGCGTAAAGTTATGCCTCCTGCGGCGAACGGCTGCGTTCCTCCGACGTCGGGCGCGTTCCCTCCGAACATCTGCCTCGGACTTCGTGCCGTGCATAGGAACGGCACGTGAGGGTCCTGAAGGCACGTCGGACGATACAGAAGTGGACGAGAGGGGACGGAAAGCACGCGGCATGAACAGATCACCGTCGACGTCCCATATGACTAGGATACCGCGGTTTTGTCATACGGGTGCGATCATACCAGCACAAATGCATCGGATTCCATCAGAACTCCGAAGTTAAGCCTTCTAGGGCGAGAGTAGTACTAGGATGGGTGACCTCCTGGGAAGTCTTCGTGTGGCACCCCTCCTTTTGCCTTTTTGAATCGTGAATTGCATCAGCAATTCTGCTCGGCGGCTGCGGAGCGAGCGATCCCTGCACTTCGGGCTACTTTTCGGGGTTCATCGGTGCGCGCGATGAGAAAAAGTGCTCCGTATTTTAGAACCGTCTTCGTCTCGCCTTCGTAACGGCGCCCCGATCGGTGTAATCCGACCACCGAGCGTAAAGTTATGCCTCCTGCGGCGAACGGCTGCGCTCCTCCGACGTCGGGCGCGTTCCCTCCGAATATCTGCCTCGGAGTTCGCGCCGTGCATTGGAACGGCACGTGAGGGTCCTGAAGGCACGTCGGACGATACAGAAGTGGACGAGAGGGGACGGAAAGCACGCGGCATGAACAGATCACCGTCGACGACCCCTATGACTAGGATACCGCGGTTTTGTCATACGGGTGCGATCATACCAGCACAAATGCATCGGATTCCATCAGAACTCCGAAGTTAAGCCTTCTAGGGCGAGAGTAGTACTAGGATGGGTGACCTCCCGGGAAGTCTTCGTGTGGCACCCCTCCTTTTGCCTTTTTGAATCGTGAATTGCATCAGCAATTCTGCTCGGCGGCTGCGGAGCGAGCGATCCCTGCACTTCGGGCTACTTTTCGGGGTTCATCGGTGCGCGCGATGAGAAAAAGTGCTCCGTATTTTAGAACCGTCTTCGTCTCGCCTTCGTAACGGCGCCCCGATCGGTGTAATCCGACCACCGGGCGTAAAGTTATGCCTCCTGCGGCGAACGGCTGCGCTCCTCCGACGTCGGGCGCGTTCCCTCCGAATATCTGCCTCGGAGTTCGCGCCGTGCATTGGAACGGCACGTGAGGGTCCTGAAGGCACGTCGGACGATACAGAAGTGGACGAGAGGGGACGGAAAGCACGCGGCATGAACAGATCACCGTCGACGTCCCCTATGACTAGGATACCGCGGTTTTGTCATACGGGTGCGATCATACCAGTACAAATGCACCGGATCCCATCAGAACTTCGAAGTTAAACTTGCTTGGGCGAGAGTAGTACTAGGATGGGTGACCTCCTGGGAAGTCTTCGTGTTGCACCCCTCCTTTTGCCTTTTTGAATCGTGAATTGCATCAGCAATTCTGCTCGACGGCTGCGGAGCGAGCGATCCCTGCGCTTCGGGCTACTTTTCGGGGTTCATCGGTGCGCGCGATGAGAAAAAGTGCTCCGTATTTTAGAACCGTCTTCGTCTCGCCTACGTAACGGCGCCCCGATCGGTGTAATCCGACCACCGGGCGTAAAGTTATGCCTCCTGCGGCGAACGGCTGCGCTCCTCCGACGTCGGGCGCGTTCCCTCCGAATATCTGCCTCGGAGTTCGCGCCGTGCATTGGAACGGCACGTGAGGGTCCTGAAGGCACGTCGGACGATACAGAAGTGGACGAGAGGGGACGGAAAGCACGCGGCATGAACAGATCACCGTCGACGTCCCATATGACTAGGATACCGCGGTTTTGTCATACGGGTGCGATCATACCAGCACAAATGCATCGGATTCCATCAGAACTCCGAAGTTAAGCCTTCTAGGGCGAGAGTAGTACTAGGATGGGTGACCTCCTGGGAAGTCTTCGTGTGGCACCCCTCCTTTTGCCTTTTTGAATCGTGAATTGCATCAGCAATTCTGCTCGGCGGCTGCGGAGCGAGCGATCCCTGCACTTCGGGCTACTTTTCGGGGTTCATCGGTGCGCGCGATGAGAAAAAGTGCTCCGTATTTTAGAACCGTCTTCGTCTCGCCTTCGTAACGGCGCCCCGATCGGTGTAATCCGACCACCGGGCGTAAAGTTATGCCTCCTGCGGCGAACGGCTGCGCTCCTCCGACGTCGGGCGCGTTCCCTCCGAATATCTGCCTCGGAGTTCGCGCCGTGCATTGGAACGGCAC
Organism: Thalia dealbata; assembly: GCA_030544415.1. Classification (NCBI taxonomy): domain Eukaryota; kingdom Viridiplantae; phylum Streptophyta; class Magnoliopsida; order Zingiberales; family Marantaceae; genus Thalia; species Thalia dealbata. Next base: position 20,901,732 of record CM060455.1, read on the forward strand.
GTGAGGGTCCTGAAGGCACGTCGGACGATACAGAAGTGGACGAGAGGGGACGGAAAGCACGCGGCATGAACAGATCTCCGTCGACGTCCCATATGAGTAGGATACCGCGGTTTTGTCATACGGGTGCGATCATACCAGCACAAATGCACCGGATCCCATCAGAACTTCGAAGTTAAGCCTGCTTGGGCGAGAGTAGTACTAGGATGGGTGACATCCTGGGAAGTCTTCGTGTTGCACCCCTCCTTTTGCCTTTTTGAATCGTGAATTGCATCAGCAATTCTGCTCGGCGGCTGCGGAGCGAGCGATCCCTGCGCTTCGGGCTACTTTTCGGGATTCATTGGTGCGCGCGATGAGAAAAAGTGCTCCGTATTTTAGAACCGTCTTCGTCTCGCCTTCGTAACGGCGCCCCGATCGGTGTAATCCGACCACCGGGCGTAAAGTTATGCCTCCTGCGGCGAACGGCTGCGCTCCTCCGACGTCGGGCGCGTTCCCTCCGAATATCTGCCTCGGAGTTCGCGCCGTGCATTGAAACGGCACGTGAGGGTCCTGAAGGCACGTCGGACGATACAGAAGTGGACGAGAGGGGACGGAAAGCACGCGGCATGAACAGATCACCGTCGACGTCCCCTATGACTAGGATACCGCGGTTTTGTCATACGGGTGCGATCATACCAGGACAAATGCACCGGAACCCATCAGAACTCCGAAGTTAAGCTTGCTTGGGCGAGAGTAGTACTAGGATGGGTGACCTCCCGGGAAGTCTTCGTGTTGCACCCCTCTTTTTTTCTTTTTGAATCGTGAATTGCATCAGCAATTCTGCTCGACGGCTGGGGAGCGAGCGATCCCTGCGCTTCGGGCTTCTTTTCGGGGTTCATCGGTGCGCGCGATGAGAAAAAGTGCTCTGTATTTTAGAACCGTCTTCGTCTCGCCTTCGTAACGGCGCCCCGATCGGTGTAATCCGACCACCGGGCGTAAAGTTATGCCTCCTGCGGCGAACGGCTGCGCTCCTCCGACGTCGGGCGCGTTCCCTCCGAATATCTGCCTCGGAGTTCGCGCCGTGCATTGGAACGGCACGTGAGGGTCCTGAAGGCACGTCGGACGATACAGAAGTGGACGAGAGGGGACGGAAAGCACGCGGCATGAACAGATCACCGTCGACGTCCCATATGACTAGGATACCGCGGTTTTGTCATACGGGTGCGATCATACCAGCACAAATGCATCGGATTCCATCAGAACTCCGAAGTTAAGCCTTCTAGGGCGAGAGTAGTACTAGGATGGGTGACCTCCTGGGAAGTCTTCGTGTGGCACCCCTCCTTTTGCCTTTTTGAATCGTGAATTGCATCAGCAATTCTGCTCGGCGGCTGCGGAGCGAGCGATCCCTGCACTTCGGGCTACTTTTCGGGGTTCATCGGTGCGCGCGATGAGAAAAAGTGCTCCGTATTTTAGAACCGTCTTCGTCTCGCCTTCGTAACGGCGCCCCGATCGGTGTAATCCGACCACCGGGCGTAAAGTTATGCCTCCTGCGGCGAACGGCTGCGCTCCTCCGACGTCGGGCGCGTTCCCTCCGAATATCTGCCTCGGAGTTCGCGCCGTGCATTGGAACGGCACGTGAGGGTCCTGAAGGCACGTCGGACGATACAGAAGTGGACGAGAGGGGACGGAAAGCACGCGGCATGAACAGATCTCCGTCGACGTCCCATATGAGTAGGATACCGCGGTTTTGTCATACGGGTGCGATCATACCAGCACAAATGCACCGGATCCCATCAGAACTTCGAAGTTAAGCCTGCTTGGGCGAGAGTAGTACTAGGATGGGTGACATCCTGGGAAGTCTTCGTGTTGCACCCCTCCTTTTGCCTTTTTGAATCGTGAATTGCATCAGCAATTCTGCTCGGCGGCTGCGGAGCGAGCGATCCCTGCGCTTCGGGCTACTTTTCGGGATTCATTGGTGCGCGCGATGAGAAAAAGTGCTCCGTATTTTAGAACCGTCTTCGTCTCGCCTTCGTAACGGCGCCCCGATCGGTGTAATCCGACCACCGGGCGTAAAGTTATGCCTCCTGCGGCGAACGGCTGCGCTCCTCCGACGTCGGGCGCGTTCCCTCCGAATATCTGCCTCGGAGTTCGCGCCGTGCATTGAAACGGCACGTGAGGGTCCTGAAGGCACGTCGGACGATACAGAAGTGGACGAGAGGGGACGGAAAGCACGCGGCATGAACAGATCACCGTCGACGTCCCCTATGACTAGGATACCGCGGTTTTGTCATACGGGTGCGATCATACCAGGACAAATGCACCGGAACCCATCAGAACTCCGAAGTTAAGCTTGCTTGGGCGAGAGTAGTACTAGGATGGGTGACCTCCCGGGAAGTCTTCGTGTTGCACCCCTCTTTTTTTCTTTTTGAATCGTGAATTGCATCAGCAATTCTGCTCGACGGCTGGGGAGCGAGCGATCCCTGCGCTTCGGGCTTCTTTTCGGGGTTCATCGGTGCGCGCGATGAGAAAAAGTGCTCTGTATTTTAGAACCGTCTTCGTCTCGCCTTCGTAACGGCGCCCCGATCGGTGTAATCCGACCACCGGGCGTAAAGTTATGCCTCCTGCGGCGAACGGCTGCGCTCCTCCGACGTCGGGCGCGTTCCCTCCGAACATCTGCCTCGGAGTTCGTGACGTGCATAGGAACGGCACGTGAGGGACCTGAAGGCACGTCGGACGATATACAGAATTGGACGAGAGGGGACGGAAAGCACGCGGCATGAACAGATCTCCGTCGACGTCCCATATGAGTAGGATACCGCGGTTTTGTCATACGGGTGCGATCATACCAGCACAAATGCACCGGATCCCATCAGAACTTCGAAGTTAAGCCTGCTTGGGCGAGAGTAGTACTAGGATGGGTGACCTCCTGGGAAGTCTTCGTGTTGCACCCCTCCTTTTGCCTTTTTGAATCGTGAATTGCATCAGCAATTCTGCTCGACGGCTGCGGAGCGAGCGATCCCTGCGCTTCGGGCTACTTTTCGGGGTTCATCGGTGCGCGCGATGAGAAAAAGTGCTCCGTATTTTAGAACCGTCTTCGTCTCGCCTTCGTAACGGCGCCCCGATCGGTGTAATCCGACCACCGGGCGTAAAGTTATGCCTCTTGCGGCGAACGGCTGCGCTCCTCCGACGTCGGGCGCGTTCCCTCCGAATATCTGCCTCGGAGTTCGCGCCGTGCATTGGAACGGCACGTTAGGGTCCTGAAGGCACGTCGGACGATACAGAAGTGGACGAGAGGGGACGGAAAGCACGCGGCATGAACAGATCACCGTCGACGTCCCCTATGACTAGGATACCGCGGTTTTGTCATACGGGTGCGATCATACCAGTACAAATGCACCGGATCCCATCAGAACTTCGAAGTTAAGCTTGCTTGGGCGAGAGTAGTACTAGGATGGGTGACATCCTGGGAAGTCTTCGTGTTGCACCCCTCCTTTTGCCTTTTTGAATCGTGAATTGCATCAGCAATTCTGCTCGACGGCTGCGGAGCGAGCGATCCCTGCGCTTCGGGCTACTTTTCGGGATTCATCGGTGCGCGCGATGAGAAAAAGTGCTCCGTATTTTAGAACCGTCTTCGTCTCGCCTTCGTAACGGCGCCCCGATCGGTGTAATCCGACCACCGGGCGTAAAGTTATGCCTCCTGCGGCGAACGGCTGCGCTCCTCCGACGTCGGGCGCGTTCCCTCCGAATATCTGCCTCGGAGTTCCCGCCGTGCATTGGAACGGCACGTTAGGGTCCTGAAGGCACGTCGGACGATACAGAAGTGGACGAGAGGGGACGGAAAGCACGCGGCATGAACAGATCACCGTCGACGTCCCCTATGACTAGGATACCGCGGTTTTGTCATACGGGTGCGATCATACCAGTACAAATGCACCGGATCCCATCAGAACTTCGAAGTTAAGCTTGCTTGGGCGAGAGTAGTACTAGGATGGGTGACCTCCTGGGAAGTCTTCATGTTGCACCCCTCCTTTTGCCTTTTTGAATCGTGAATTGCATCAGCAATTCTGCTCGACGCCTGCGGAGCGAGCGATCCCTGCGCTTCGGGCTACTTTTCGAGATTCATCGGTGCGCGCGATGAGAAATAGTGCTCCGTATTTTAGAACCGTCTTCGTCTCGCCTACGTAACGGCGCCCCGATCGGTGTAATCCGACCACCGGGCGTAAAGTTATGCCTCCTGCGGCGAACGGCTGCGCTCCTCCGACGTCGGGCGCGTTCCCTCCGAACATCTGCCTCGGACTTCGTGCCGTGCATAGGAACGGCACGTGAGGGTCCTGAAGGCACGTCGGACGATACAGAAGTGGACGAGAGGGGACGGAAAGCACGCGGCATGAACAGATCACCGTCGACGTCCCATATGACTAGGATACCGCAGTTTTGTCATACGGGTGCGATCATACCAGCACAAATGCATCGGATTCCATCAGAACTCCGAAGTTAAGCCTTCTAGGGCGAGAGTAGTACTAGGATGGGTGACCTCCTGGGAAGTCTTCGTGTGGCACCCCTCCTTTTGCCTTTTTGAATCGTGAATTGCATCAGCAATTCTGCTCGGCGGCTGCGGAGCGAGCGATCCCTGCACTTCGGGCTACTTTTCGGGGTTCATCGGTGCGCGCGATGAGAAAAAGTGCTCTGTATTTTAGAACCGTCTTCGTCTCGCCTTCGTAACGGCGCCCCGATCGGTGTAATCCGACCACCGGGCGTAAAGTTATGCCTCCTGCGGCGAACGGCTGCGCTCCTCCGACGTCGGGCGCGTTCCCTCCGAATATCTGCCTCGGAGTTCGCGTCGTGCATTGGAACGGCACGTGAGGGTCCTGAAGGCACGTCGGACGATACAGAAGTGGACGAGAGGGGACGGAAAGCACGCGGCATGAACAGATCTCCGTCGACGTCCCATATGAGTAGGATACCGCGGTTTTGTCATACGGGTGCGATCATACCAGCACAAATGCACCGGATCCCATCAGAACTTCGAAGTTAAGCCTGCTTGGGCGAGAGTAGTACTAGGATGGGTGACATCCTGGGAAGTCTTCGTGTTGCACCCCTCCTTTTGCCTTTTTGAATCGTGAATTGCATCAGCAATTCTGCTCGGCGGCTGCGGAGCGAGCGATCCCTGCGCTTCGGGCTACTTTTCGGGATTCATCGGTGCACGCGATGAGAAAAAGTGCTCCGTATTTTAGAACCGTCTTCGTCTCGCCTTCGTAACGGCACCCCGATCGGTGTAATCCGACCACCGGGCGTAAAGTTATGCCTCCTGCGGCGAACGGCTGCGCTCCTCCGACGTCGGGCGCGTTCCCTCCGAATATCTGCCTCGGAGTTCGCGCCGTGCATTGGAACGGCACGTGAGGGTCCTGATGGCACGTCGGACGATACAGAAGTGGACGAGAGGGGACGGAAAGCACGCGGCATGAACAGATCACCGTCGACGTCCCCTATGACTAGGATACCGCGGTTTTGTCATACGGGTGCGATCATACCAGGACAAATGCACCGGAACCCATCAGAACTCCGAAGTTAAGCTTGCTTGGGCGAGAGTAGTACTAGGATGGGTGACCTCCCGGGAAGTCTTCGTGTTGCACCCCTCCTTTTGCCTTTTTGAATCGTGAATTGCATCAGCAATTCTGCTCGACGGCTGGGGAGCGAGCGATCCCTGCGCTTCGGGCTTCTTTTCGGGGTTCATCGGTGCGCGCGATGAGAAAAAGTGCTCTGTATTTTAGAACCGTCTTCGTCTCGCCTTCGTAACGGCGCCCCGATCGGTGTAATCCGACCACCGGGCGTAAAGTTATGCCTCCTGCGGCGAACGGCTGCGCTCCTCCGACGTCGGGCGCGTTCCCTCCGAATATCTGCCTCGGAGTTCGCGCCGTGCATTGGAACGGCACGTGAGGGTCCTGAAGGCACGTCGGACGATACAGAAGTGGACGAGAGGGGACGGAAAGCACGCGGCATGAACAGATCACCGTCGACGTCCCCTATGACTAGGATACCGCGGTTTTGTCATACGGGTGCGATCATACCAGTACAAATGCACCGGATCCCATCAGAACTTCGAAGTTAAACTTGCTTGGGCGAGAGTAGTACTAGGATGGGTGACCTCCTGGGAAGTCTTCGTGTTGCACCCCTCCTTTTGCCTTTTTGAATCGTGAATTGCATCAGCAATTCTGCTCGACGGCTGCGGAGCGAGCGATCCCTGCGCTTCGGGCTACTTTTCGGGGTTCATCGGTGCGCGCGATGAGAAAAAGTGCTCCGTATTTTAGAACCGTCTTCGTCTCGCCTACGTAACGGCGCCCCGATCGGTGTAATCCGACCACCGGGCGTAAAGTTATGCCTCCTGCGGCGAACGGCTGCGCTCCTCCGACGTCGGGCGCGTTCCCTCCGAATATCTGCCTCGGAGTTCGCGCCGTGCATTGGAACGGCACGTGAGGGTCCTGAAGGCACGTCGGACGATACAGAAGTGGACGAGAGGGGACGGAAAGCACGCGGCATGAACAGATCACCGTCGACGTCCCATATGACTAGGATACCGCGGTTTTGTCATACGGGTGCGATCATACCAGCACAAATGCATCGGATTCCATCAGAACTCCGAAGTTAAGCCTTCTAGGGCGAGAGTAGTACTAGGATGGGTGACCTCCTGGGAAGTCTTCGTGTGGCACCCCTCCTTTTGCCTTTTTGAATCGTGAATTGCATCAGCAATTCTGCTCGGCGGCTGCGGAGCGAGCGATCCCTGCACTTCGGGCTACTTTTCGGGGTTCATCGGTGCGCGCGATGAGAAAAAGTGCTCCGTATTTTAGAACCGTCTTCGTCTCGCCTTCGTAACGGCGCCCCGATCGGTGTAATCCGACCACCGGGCGTAAAGTTATGCCTCCTGCGGCGAACGGCTGCGCTCCTCCGACGTCGGGCGCGTTCCCTCCGAATATCTGCCTCGGAGTTCGCGCCGTGCATTGGAACGGCACGTGAGGGTCCTGAAGGCACGTCGGACGATACAGAAGTGGACGAGAGGGGACGGAAAGCACGCGGCATGAACAGATCTCCGTCGACGTCCCATATGAGTAGGATACCGCGGTTTTGTCATACGGGTGCGATCATACCAGCACAAATGCACCGGATCCCATCAGAACTTCGAAGTTAAGCCTGCTTGGGCGAGAGTAGTACTAGGATGGGTGACATCCTGGGAAGTCTTCGTGTTGCACCCCTCCTTTTGCCTTTTTGAATCGTGAATTGCATCAGCAATTCTGCTCGGCGGCTGCGGAGCGAGCGATCCCTGCGCTTCGGGCTACTTTTCGGGATTCATCGGTGCGCGCGATGAGAAAAAGTGCTCTGTATTTTAGAACCGTCTTCGTCTCGCCTTCGTAACGGCGCCCCGATCGGTGTAATCCGACCACCGGGCGTAAAGTTATGCCTCCTGCGTCGAACGGCTGCGCTCCTCCGACGTCGGGCGCGTTCCCTCCGAATATCTGCCTCGGAGTTCGCGCCGTGCATTGAAACGGCACGTGAGGGTCCTGAAGGCACGTCGGACGATACAGAAGTGGACGAGAGGGGACGGAAAGCACGCGGCATGAACAGATCACCGTCGACGTCCCCTATGACTAGGATACCGCGGTTTTGTCATACGGGTGCGATCATACCAGGACAAATGCACCGGAACCCATCAGAACTCCGAAGTTAAGCTTGCTTGGGCGAGAGTAGTACTAGGATGGGTGACCTCCCGGGAAGTCTTCGTGTTGCACCCCTCTTTTTTTCTTTTTGAATCGTGAATTGCATCAGCAATTCTGCTCGACGGCTGGGGAGCGAGCGATCCCTGCGCTTCGGGCTTCTTTTCGGGGTTCATCGGTGCGCGCGATGAGAAAAAGTGCTCTGTATTTTAGAACCGTCTTCGTCTCGCCTTCGTAACGGCGCCCCGATCGGTGTAATCCGACCACCGGGCGTAAAGTTATGCCTCCTGCGGCGAACGGCTGCGCTCCTCCGACGTCGGGCGCGTTCCCTCCGAACATCTGCCTCGGAGTTCGTGACGTGCATAGGAACGGCACGTGAGGGACCTGAAGGCACGTCGGACGATATACAGAATTGGACGAGAGGGGACGGAAAGCACGCGGCATGAACAGATCTCCGTCGACGTCCCATATGAGTAGGATACCGCGGTTTTGTCATACGGGTGCGATCATACCAGCACAAATGCACCGGATCCCATCAGAACTTCGAAGTTAAGCCTGCTTGGGCGAGAGTAGTACTAGGATGGGTGACCTCCTGGGAAGTCTTCGTGTTGCACCCCTCCTTTTGCCTTTTTGAATCGTGAATTGCATCAGCAATTCTGCTCGACGGCTGCGGAGCGAGCGATCCCTGCGCTTCGGGCTACTTTTCGGGATTCATCGGTGCGCGCGATGAGAAAAAGTGCTTCGTATTTTAGAACCGTCTTCGTCTCGCCTACGTAACGGCGCCCCGATCGGTGTAATCCGACCACCGGGCGTAAAGTTATGCCTCCTGCGGCGAACGGCTGCGCTCCTCCGACGTCGGGCGCGTTCCCTCCGAATATCTGCCTCGGAGTTCGCGCCGTGCATTGGAACGGCACGTTAGGGTCCTGAAGGCACGTCGGACGATACAGAAGTGGACGAGAGGGGACGGAAAGCACGCGGCATGAACAGATCACCGTCGACGTCCCCTATGACTAGGATACCGCGGTTTTGTCATACGGGTGCGATCATACCAGTACAAATGCACCGGATCCCATCAGAACTTCGAAGTTAAGCTTGCTTGGGCGAGAGTAGTACTAGGATGGGTGACCTCCTGGGAAGTCTTCGTGTTGCACCCCTCCTTTTGCCTTTTTGAATCGTGAATTGCATCAGCAATTCTGCTCGACGGCTGCGGAGCGAGCGATCCCTGTGCTTCGGGCTACTTTTCGGGATTCATCGGTGCGCGCGATGAGAAATAGTGCTCCGTATTTTAGAACCGTCTTCGTCTCGCCTACGTAACGGCGCCCCGATCGGTGTAATCCGACTACCGGGCGTAAAGTTATGCCTCCTGCGGCGAACGGCTGCGCTCCTCCGACGTCGGGCGCGTTCCCTCCGAACATCTGCCTCGGACTTCGTACCGTGCATAGGAACGGCACGTGAGGGTCCTGAAGGCACGTCGGACGATACAGAAGTGGACGAGAGGGGACGGAAAGCACGCGGCATGAACAGATCACCGTCGACGTCCCATATGACTAGGATACCGCGGTTTTGTCATACGGGTGCGATCATACCAGCACAAATGCATCGGATTCCATCAGAACTCCGAAGTTAAGCCTTCTAGGGCGAGAGTAGTACTAGGATGGGTGACCTCCTGGGAAGTCTTCGTGTGGCACCCCTCCTTTTGCCTTTTTGAATCGTGAATTGCATCAGCAATTCTGCTCGGCGGCTGCGGAGCGAGCGATCCCTGCACTTCAGGCTACTTTTCGGGGTTCATCGGTGCGCGCGATGAGAAAAAGTGCTCTGTATTTTAGAACCGTCTTCGTCTCGCCTTCGTAACGGCGCCCCGATCGGTGTAATCCGACCACCGGGCGTAAAGTTATGCCTCCTGCGGCGAACGGCTGCGCTCCTCCGACGTCGGGCGCGTTCCCTCCGAATATCTGCCTCGGAGTTCGCGCCGTGCATTGGAACGGCACGTGAGGGTCCTGAAGGCACGTCGGACGATACAGAAGTGGACGAGAGGGGACGGAAAGCACGCGGCATGAACAGATCACCGTCGACGTCCCCTATGACTAGGATACCGCGGTTTTGTCATACGGGTGCGATCATACCAGGACAAATGCACCGGAACCCATCAGAACTCCGAAGTTAAGCTTGCTTGGGCGAGAGTAGTACTAGGATGGGTGACCTCCCGGGAAGTCTTCGTGTTGCACCCCTCTTTTTTTCTTTTTGAATCGTGAATTGCATCAGTAATTCTGCTCGACGGCTGGGGAGCGAGCGATCCCTGCGCTTCGGGCTTCTTTTCGGGGTTCATCGGTGCGCGCGATGAGAAAAAGTGCTCTGTATTTTAGAACCGTCTTCGTCTCGCCTTCGTAACGGCGCCCCGATCGGTGTAATCCGACCACCGGGCGTAAAGTTATGCCTCCTGCGGCGAACGGCTGCGCTCCTCCGACGTCGGGCGCGTTCCCTCCGAACATCTGCCTCGGACTTCGTGCCGTGCATAGGAACGGCACGTGAGGGTCCTGAAGGCACGTCGGACGATACAGAAGTGGACGAGAGGGGACGGAAAGCACGCGGCATGAACAGATCACCGTCGACGTCCCATATGACTAGGATACCGCGGTTTTGTCATACGGGTGCGATCATACCAGCACAAATGCATCGGATTCCATCAGAACTCCGAAGTTAAGCCTTCTAGGGCGAGAGTAGTACTAGGATGGGTGACCTCCTGGGAAGTCTTCGTGTGGCACCCCTCCTTTTGCCTTTTTGAATCGTGAATTGCATCAGCAATTCTGCTCGGCGGCTGCGGAGCGAGCGATCCCTGCACTTCAGGCTACTTTTCGGGGTTCATCGGTGCGCGCGATGAGAAAAAGTGCTCTGTATTTTAGAACCGTCTTCGTCTCGCCTTCGTAACGGCGCCCCGATCGGTGTAATCCGACCACCGGGCGTAAAGTTATGCCTCCTGCGGCGAACGGCTGCGCTCCTCCGACGTCGGGCGCGTTCCCTCCGAATATCTGCCTCGGAGTTCGCGCCGTGCATTGGAACGGCACGTGAGGGTCCTGAAGGCACGTCGGACGATACAGAAGTGGACGAGAGGGGACGGAAAGCACGCGGCATGAACAGATCTCCGTCGACGTCCCATATGAGTAGGATACCGCGGTTTTGTCATACGGGTGCGATCATACCAGCACAAATGCACCGGATCCCATCAGAACTTCGAAGTTAAGCCTGCTTGGGCGAGAGTAGTACTAGGATGGGTGACATCCTGGGAAGTCTTCGTGTTGCACCCCTCCTTTTGCCTTTTTGAATCGTGAATTGCATCAGCAATTCTGCTCGGCGGCTGCGGAGCGAGCGATCCCTGCGCTTCGGGCTACTTTTCGGGATTCATCGGTGCGCGCGATGAGAAAAAGTGCTCTGTATTTTAGAACCGTCTTCGTCTCGCCTTCGTAACGGCGCCCCGATCGGTGTAATCCGACCACCGGGCGTAAAGTTATGCCTCCTGCGGCGAACGGCTGCGCTCCTCCGACGTCGGGCGCGTTCCCTCCGAATATCTGCCTCGGAGTTCGCGCCGTGCATTGAAACGGCACGTGAGGGTCCTGAAGGCACGTCGGACGATACAGAAGTGGACGAGAGGGGACGGAAAGCACGCGGCATGAACAGATCACCGTCGACGTCCCCTATGACTAGGATACCGCGGTTTTGTCATACGGGTGCGATCATACCAGGACAAATGCACCGGAACCCATCAGAACTCCGAAGTTAAGCTTGCTTGGGCGAGAGTAGTACTAGGATGGGTGACCTCCCGGGAAGTCTTCGTGTTGCACCCCTCTTTTTTTCTTTTTGAATCGTGAATTGCATCAGCAATTCTGCTCGACGGCTGGGGAGCGAGCGATCCCTGCGCTTCGGGCTTCTTTTCGGGGTTCATCGGTGCGCGCGATGAGAAAAAGTGCTCTGTATTTTAGAACCGTCTTCGTCTCGCCTTCGTAACGGCGCCCCGATCGGTGTAATCCGACCACCGGGCGTAAAGTTATGCCTCCTGCGGCGAACGGCTGCGCTCCTCCGACGTCGGGCGCGTTCCCTCCGAACATCTGCCTCGGAGTTCGTGACGTGCATAGGAACGGCACGTGAGGGACCTGAAGGCACGTCGGACGATATACAGAATTGGACGAGAGGGGACGGAAAGCACGCGGCATGAACAGATCTCCGTCGACGTCCCATATGAGTAGGATACCGCGGTTTTGTCATACGGGTGCGATCATACCAGCACAAATGCACCGGATCCCATCAGAACTTCGAAGTTAAGCCTGCTTGGGCGAGAGTAGTACTAGGATGGGTGACCTCCTGGGAAGTCTTCGTGTTGCACCCCTCCTTTTGCCTTTTTGAATCGTGAATTGCATCAGCAATTCTGCTCGACGGCTGCGGAGCGAGCGATCCCTGCGCTTCGGGCTACTTTTCGGGATTCATCGGTGCGCGCGATGAGAAAAAGTGCTTCGTATTTTAGAACCGTCTTCGTCTCGCCTACGTAACGGCGCCCCGATCGGTGTAATCCGACCACCGGGCGTAAAGTTATGCCTCCTGCGGCGAACGGCTGCGCTCCTCCGACGTCGGGCGCGTTCCCTCCGAATATCTGCCTCGGAGTTCGCGCCGTGCATTGGAACGGCACGTTAGGGTCCTGAAGGCACGTCGGACGATACAGAAGTGGACGAGAGGGGACGGAAAGCACGCGGCATGAACAGATCACCGTCGACGTCCCCTATGACTAGGATACCGCGGTTTTGTCATACGGGTGCGATCATACCAGTACAAATGCACCGGATCCCATCAGAACTTCGAAGTTAAGCTTGCTTGGGCGAGAGTAGTACTAGGATGGGTGACCTCCTGGGAAGTCTTCGTGTTGCACCCCTCCTTTTGCCTTTTTGAATCGTGAATTGCATCAGCAATTCTGCTCGACGGCTGCGGAGCGAGCGATCCCTGTGCTTCGGGCTACTTTTCGGGATTCATCGGTGCGCGCGATGAGAAATAGTGCTCCGTATTTTAGAACCGTCTTCGTCTCGCCTACGTAACGGCGCCCCGATCGGTGTAATCCGACTACCGGGCGTAAAGTTATGCCTCCTGCGGCGAACGGCTGCGCTCCTCCGACGTCGGGCGCGTTCCCTCCGAACATCTGCCTCGGACTTCGTACCGTGCATAGGAACGGCACGTGAGGGTCCTGAAGGCACGTCGGACGATACAGAAGTGGACGAGAGGGGACGGAAAGCACGCGGCATGAACAGATCACCGTCGACGTCCCATATGACTAGGATACCGCGGTTTTGTCATACGGGTGCGATCATACCAGCACAAATGCATCGGATTCCATCAGAACTCCGAAGTTAAGCCTTCTAGGGCGAGAGTAGTACTAGGATGGGTGACCTCCTGGGAAGTCTTCGTGTGGCACCCCTCCTTTTGCCTTTTTGAATCGTGAATTGCATCAGCAATTCTGCTCGGCGGCTGCGGAGCGAGCGATCCCTGCACTTCAGGCTACTTTTCGGGGTTCATCGGTGCGCGCGATGAGAAAAAGTGCTCTGTATTTTAGAACCGTCTTCGTCTCGCCTTCGTAACGGCGCCCCGATCGGTGTAATCCGACCACCGGGCGTAAAGTTATGCCTCCTGCGGCGAACGGCTGCGCTCCTCCGACGTCGGGCGCGTTCCCTCCGAATATCTGCCTCGGAGTTCGCGCCGTGCATTGGAACGGCACGTGAGGGTCCTGAAGGCACGTCGGACGATACAGAAGTGGACGAGAGGGGACGGAAAGCACGCGGCATGAACAGATCACCGTCGACGTCCCCTATGACTAGGATACCGCGGTTTTGTCATACGGGTGCGATCATACCAGGACAAATGCACCGGAACCCATCAGAACTCCGAAGTTAAGCTTGCTTGGGCGAGAGTAGTACTAGGATGGGTGACCTCCCGGGAAGTCTTCGTGTTGCACCCCTCTTTTTTTCTTTTTGAATCGTGAATTGCATCAGTAATTCTGCTCGACGGCTGGGGAGCGAGCGATCCCTGCGCTTCGGGCTTCTTTTCGGGGTTCATCGGTGCGCGCGATGAGAAAAAGTGCTCTGTATTTTAGAACCGTCTTCGTCTCGCCTTCGTAACGGCGCCCCGATCGGTGTAATCCGACCACCGGGCGTAAAGTTATGCCTCCTGCGGCGAACGGCTGCGCTCCTCCGACGTCGGGCGCGTTCCCTCCGAACATCTGCCTCGGACTTCGTGCCGTGCATAGGAACGGCACGTGAGGGTCCTGAAGGCACGTCGGACGATACAGAAGTGGACGAGAGGGGACGGAAAGCACGCGGCATGAACAGATCACCGTCGACGTCCCATATGACTAGGATACCGCGGTTTTGTCATACGGGTGCGATCATACCAGCACAAATGCATCGGATTCCATCAGAACTCCGAAGTTAAGCCTTCTAGGGCGAGAGTAGTACTAGGATGGGTGACCTCCTGGGAAGTCTTCGTGTGGCACCCCTCCTTTTGCCTTTTTGAATCGTGAATTGCATCAGCAATTCTGCTCGGCGGCTGCGGAGCGAGCGATCCCTGCACTTCAGGCTACTTTTCGGGGTTCATCGGTGCGCGCGATGAGAAAAAGTGCTCTGTATTTTAGAACCGTCTTCGTCTCGCCTTCGTAACGGCGCCCCGATCGGTGTAATCCGACCACCGGGCGTAAAGTTATGCCTCCTGCGGCGAACGGCTGCGCTCCTCCGACGTCGGGCGCGTTCCCTCCGAATATCTGCCTCGGAGTTCGCGCCGTGCATTGGAACGGCACGTGAGGGTCCTGAAGGCACGTCGGACGATACAGAAGTGGACGAGAGGGGACGGAAAGCACGCGGCATGAACAGATCACCGTCGACGTCCCCTATGACTAGGATACCGCGATTTTGTCATACGGGTGCGATCATACCAGGACAAATGCACCGGAACCCATCAGAACTCCGAAGTTAAGCTTGCTTGGGCGAGAGTAGTACTAGGATGGGTGACCTCCCGGGAAGTCTTCGTGTTGCACCCCTCTTTTTTTCTTTTTGAATCGTGAATTGCATCAGCAATTCTGCTCGACGGCTGGGGAGCGAGCGATCCCTGCGCTTCGGGCTTCTTTTCGGGGTTCATCGGTGCGCGCGATGAGAAAAAGTGCTCTGTATTTTAGAACCGTCTTCGTCTCGCCTTCGTAACGGCGCCCCGATCGGTGTAATCCGACCACCGGGCGTAAAGTTATGCCTCCTGCGGCGAACGGCTGCGCTCCTCCGACGTCGGGCGCGTTCCCTCCGAACATCTGCCTCGGAGTTCGTGACGTGCATAGGAACGGCACGTGAGGGACCTGAAGGCACGTCGGACGATATACAGAATTGGACGAGAGGGGACGGAAAGCACGCGGCATGAACAGATCTCCGTCGACGTCCCATAAGAGTAGGATACCGCGGTTTTGTCATACGGGTGCGATCATACCAGCACAAATGCACCGGATCCCATCAGAACTTCGAAGTTAAGCCTGCTTGGGCGAGAGTAGTACTAGGATGGGTGACCTCCTGGGAAGTCTTCGTGTTGCACCCCTCCTTTTGCCTTTTTGAATCGTGAATTGCATCAGCAATTCTGCTCGACGGCTGCGGAGCGAGCGATCCCTGCGCTTCGGGCTACTTTTCGGGATTCATCGGTGCGCGCGATGAGAAAAAGTGCTTCGTATTTTAGAACCGTCTTCGTCTCGCCTACGTAACGGCGCCCCGATCGGTGTAATCCGACCACCGGGCGTAAAGTTATGCCTCCTGCGGCGAACGGCTGCGCTCCTCCGACGTCGGGCGCGTTCCCTCCGAATATCTGCCTCGGAGTTCGCGCCGTGCATTGGAACGGCACGTTAGGGTCCTGAAGGCACGTCGGACGATACAGAAGTGGACGAGAGGGGACGGAAAGCACGCGGCATGAACAGATCACCGTCGACGTCCCCTATGACTAGGATACCGCGGTTTTGTCATACGGGTGCGATCATACCAGTACAAATGCACCGGATCCCATCAGAACTTCGAAGTTAAGCTTGCTTGGGCGAGAGTAGTACTAGGATGGGTGACCTCCTGGGAAGTCTTCGTGTTGCACCCCTCCTTTTGCCTTTTTGAATCGTGAATTGCATCAGCAATTCTGCTCGACGGCTGCGGAGCGAGCGATCCCTGTGCTTCGGGCTACTTTTCGGGATTCATCGGTGCGCGCGATGAGAAATAGTGCTCCGTATTTTAGAACCGTCTTCGTCTCGCCTACGTAACGGCGCCCCGATCGGTGTAATCCGACTACCGGGCGTAAAGTTATGCCTCCTGCGGCGAACGGCTGCGCTCCTCCGACGTCGGGCGCGTTCCCTCCGAACATCTGCCTCGGACTTCGTACCGTGCATAGGAACGGCACGTGAGGGTCCTGAAGGCACGTCGGACGATACAGAAGTGGACGAGAGGGGACGGAAAGCACGCGGCATGAACAGATCACCGTCGACGTCCCATATGACTAGGATACCGCGGTTTTGTCATACGGGTGCGATCATACCAGCACAAATGCATCGGATTCCATCAGAACTCCGAAGTTAAGCCTTCTAGGGCGAGAGTAGTACTAGGATGGGTGACCTCCTGGGAAGTCTTCGTGTGGCACCCCTCCTTTTGCCTTTTTGAATCGTGAATTGCATCAGCAATTCTGCTCGGCGGCTGCGGAGCGAGCGATCCCTGCACTTCAGGCTACTTTTCGGGGTTCATCGGTGCGCGCGATGAGAAAAAGTGCTCTGTATTTTAGAACCGTCTTCGTCTCGCCTTCGTAACGGCGCCCCGATCGGTGTAATCCGACCACCGGGCGTAAAGTTATGCCTCCTGCGGCGAACGGCTGCGCTCCTCCGACGTCGGGCGCGTTCCCTCCGAATATCTGCCTCGGAGTTCGCGCCGTGCATTGGAACGGCACGTGAGGGTCCTGAAGGCACGTCGGACGATACAGAAGTGGACGAGAGGGGACGGAAAGCACGCGGCATGAACAGATCACCGTCGACGTCCCCTATGACTAGGATACCGCGGTTTTGTCATACGGGTGCGATCATACCAGGACAAATGCACCGGAACCCATCAGAACTCCGAAGTTAAGCTTGCTTGGGCGAGAGTAGTACTAGGATGGGTGACCTCCCGGGAAGTCTTCGTGTTGCACCCCTCTTTTTTTCTTTTTGAATCGTGAATTGCATCAGTAATTCTGCTCGACGGCTGGGGAGCGAGCGATCCCTGCGCTTCGGGCTTCTTTTCGGGGTTCATCGGTGCGCGCGATGAGAAAAAGTGCTCTGTATTTTAGAACCGTCTTCGTCTCGCCTTCGTAACGGCGCCCCGATCGGTGTAATCCGACCACCGGGCGTAAAGTTATGCCTCCTGCGGCGAACGGCTGCGCTCCTCCGACGTCGGGCGCGTTCCCTCCGAACATCTGCCTCGGACTTCGTGCCGTGCATAGGAACGGCACGTGAGGGTCCTGAAGGCACGTCGGACGATACAGAAGTGGACGAGAGGGGACGGAAAGCACGCGGCATGAACAGATCACCGTCGACGTCCCATATGACTAGGATACCGCGGTTTTGTCATACGGGTGCGATCATACCAGCACAAATGCATCGGATTCCATCAGAACTCCGAAGTTAAGCCTTCTAGGGCGAGAGTAGTACTAGGATGGGTGACCTCCTGGGAAGTCTTCGTGTGGCACCCCTCCTTTTGCCTTTTTGAATCGTGAATTGCATCAGCAATTCTGCTCGGCGGCTGCGGAGCGAGCGATCCCTGCACTTCAGGCTACTTTTCGGGGTTCATCGGTGCGCGCGATGAGAAAAAGTGCTCTGTATTTTAGAACCGTCTTCGTCTCGCCTTCGTAACGGCGCCCCGATCGGTGTAATCCGACCACCGGGCGTAAAGTTATGCCTCCTGCGGCGAACGGCTGCGCTCCTCCGACGTCGGGCGCGTTCCCTCCGAATATCTGCCTCGGAGTTCGCGCCGTGCATTGGAACGGCACGTGAGGGTCCTGAAGGCACGTCGGACGATACAGAAGTGGACGAGAGGGGACGGAAAGCACGCGGCATGAACAGATCACCGTCGACGTCCCCTATGACTAGGATACCGCGGTTTTGTCATACGGGTGCGATCATACCAGGACAAATGCACCGGAACCCATCAGAACTCCGAAGTTAAGCTTGCTTGGGCGAGAGTAGTACTAGGATGGGTGACCTCCCGGGAAGTCTTCGTGTTGCACCCCTCTTTTTTTCTTTTTGAATCGTGAATTGCATCAGCAATTCTGCTCGACGGCTGGGGAGCGAGCGATCCCTGCGCTTCGGGCTTCTTTTCGGGGTTCATCGGTGCGCGCGATGAGAAAAAGTGCTCTGTATTTTAGAACCGTCTTCGTCTCGCCTTCGTAACGGCGCCCCGATCGGTGTAATCCGACCACCGGGCGTAAAGTTATGCCTCCTGCGGCGAACGGCTGCGCTCCTCCGACGTCGGGCGCGTTCCCTCCGAACATCTGCCTCGGAGTTCGTGACGTGCATAGGAACGGCACGTGAGGGACCTGAAGGCACGTCGGACGATATACAGAATTGGACGAGAGGGGACGGAAAGCACGCGGCATGAACAGATCTCCGTCGACGTCCCATAAGAGTAGGATACCGCGGTTTTGTCATACGGGTGCGATCATACCAGCACAAATGCACCGGATCCCATCAGAACTTCGAAGTTAAGCTTGCTTGGGCGAGAGTAGTACTAGGATGGGTGACCTCCTGGGAAGTCTTCGTGTTGCACCCCTCCTTTTGCCTTTTTGAATCGTGAATTGCATCAGCAATTCTGCTCGACGGCTGCGGAGCGAGCGATCCCTGTGCTTCGGGCTACTTTTCGGGATTCATCGGTGCGCGCGATGAGAAAAAGTGCTTCGTATTTTAGAACCGTCTTCGTCTCGCCTACGTAACGGCGCCCCGATCGGTGTAATCCGACCACCGGGCGTAAAGTTATGCCTCCTGCGGCGAACGGCTGCGCTCCTCCGACGTCGGGCGCGTTCCCTCCGAATATCTGCCTCGGAGTTCGCGCCGTGCATTGGAACGGCACGTTAGGGTCCTGAAGGCACGTCGGACGATACAGAAGTGGACGAGAGGGGACGGAAAGCACGCGGCATGAACAGATCACCGTCGACGTCCCCTATGACTAGGATACCGCGGTTTTGTCATACGGGTGCGATCATACCAGTACAAATGCACCGGATCCCATCAGAACTTCGAAGTTAAGCTTGCTTGGGCGAGAGTAGTACTAGGATGGGTGACCTCCTGGGAAGTCTTCGTGTTGCACCCCTCCTTTTGCCTTTTTGAATCGTGAATTGCATCAGCAATTCTGCTCGACGGCTGCGGAGCGAGCGATCCCTGTGCTTCGGGCTACTTTTCGGGATTCATCGGTGCGCGCGATGAGAAATAGTGCTTCGTATTTTAGAACCGTCTTCGTCTCGCCTACGTAACGGCGCCCCGATCGGTGTAATCCGACTACCGGGCGTAAAGTTATGCCTCCTGCGGCGAACGGCTGCGCTCCTCCGACGTCGGGCGCGTTCCCTCCGAACATCTGCCTCGGACTTCGTGCCGTGCATAGGAACGGCACGTGAGGGTCCTGAAGGCACGTCGGACGATACAGAAGTGGACGAGAGGGGACGGAAAGCACGCGGCATGAACAGATCACCGTCGACGTCCCCTATGACTAGGATACCGCGGTTTTGTCATACGGGTGCGATCATACCAGGACAAATGCACCGGAACCCATCAGAACTCCGAAGTTAAGCTTGCTTGGGCGAGAGTAGTACTAGGATGGGTGACCTCCCGGGAAGTCTTCGTGTTGCACCCCTCTTTTTTTCTTTTTGAATCGTGAATTGCATCAGCAATTCTGCTCGACGGCTGGGGAGCGAGCGATCCCTGCGCTTCGGGCTTCTTTTCGGGGTTCATCGGTGCGCGCGATGAGAAAAAGTGCTCTGTATTTTAGAACCGTCTTCGTCTCGCCTTCGTAACGGCGCCCCGATCGGTGTAATCCGACCACCGGGCGTAAAGTTATGCCTCCTGCGGCGAACGGCTGCGCTCCTCCGACGTCGGGCGCGTTCCCTCCGAATATCTGCCTCGGAGTTCGCGCCGTGCATTGGAACGGCACGTGAGGGTCCTGAAGGCACGTCGGACGATACAGAAGTGGACGAGAGGGGACGGAAAGCACGCGGCATGAACAGATCACCGTCGACGTCCCCTATGACTAGGATACCGCGGTTTTGTCATACGGGTGCGATCATACCAGGACAAATGCACCGGAACCCATCAGAACTCCGAAGTTAAGCTTGCTTGGGCGAGAGTAGTACTAGGATGGGTGACCTCCCGGGAAGTCTTCGTGTTGCACCCCTCTTTTTTTCTTTTTGAATCGTGAATTGCATCAGCAATTCTGCTCGACGGCTGGGGAGCGAGCGATCCCTGCGCTTCGGGCTACTTTTCGGGGTTCATCGGTGCGCGCGATGAGAAAAAGTGCTCTGTATTTTAGAACCGTCTTCGTCTCGCCTTCGTAACGGCGCCCCGATCGGTGTAATCCGACCACCGGGCGTAAAGTTATGCCTCCTGCGGCGAACGGCTGCGCTCCTCCGACGTCGGGCGCGTTCCCTCCGAATATCTGCCTCGGAGTTCGCGCCGTGCATTGGAACGGCACGTGAGGGTCCTGAAGGCACGTCGGACGATACAGAAGTGGACGAGAGGGGACGGAAAGCACGCGGCATGAACAGATCACCGTCGACGTCCCCTATGACTAGGATACCGCGGTTTTGTCATACGGGTGCGATCATACCAGGACAAATGCACCGGAACCCATCAGAACTCCGAAGTTAAGCTTGCTTGGGCGAGAGTAGTACTAGGATGGGTGACCTCCCGGGAAGTCTTCGTGTTGCACCCCTCTTTTTTTCTTTTTGAATCGTGAATTGCATCAGCAATTCTGCTCGACGGCTGGGGAGCGAGCGATCCCTGCGCTTCGGGCTTCTTTTCGGGGTTCATCGGTGCGCGCTATGAGAAAAAGTGCTCTGTATTTTAGAACCGTCTTCGTCTCGCCTTCGTAACGGCGCCCCGATCGGTGTAATCCGACCACCGGGCGTAAAGTTATGCCTCCTGCGGCGAACGGCTGCGCTCCTCCGACGTCGGGCGCGTTCCCTCCAAACATCTGCCTCGGAGTTCGTGACGTGCATAGGAACGGCACGTGAGGGACCTGAAGGCACGTCGGACGATATACAGAATTGGACGAGAGGGGACGGAAAGCACGCGGCATGAACAGATCTCCGTCGACGTCCCATATGAGTAGGATACCGCGGTTTTGTCATACGGGTGCGATCATACCAGCACAAATGCACCGGATCCCATCAGAACTTCGAAGTTAAGCCTGCTTGGGCGAGAGTAGTACTAGGATGGGTGACCTCCTGGGAAGTCTTCGTGTTGCACCCCTCCTTTTGCCTTTTTGAATCGTGAATTGCATCAGCAATTCTGCTCGACGGCTGCGGAGCGAGCGATCCCTGCGCTTCGGGCTACTTTTCGAGATTCATCGGTGCGCGCGATGAGAAAAAGTGCTTCGTATTTTAGAACCATCTTCGTCTCGCCTACGTAACGGCGCCCCGATCGGTGTAATCCGACCACCGGGCGTAAAGTTATGCCTCCTGCGGCGAACGGCTGCGCTCCTCCGACGTCGGGCGCGTTCCCTCCGAATATCTGCCTCGGAGTTCGCGCCGTGCATTGGAACGGCACGTTAGGGTCCTGAAGGCACGTCGGACGATACAGAAGTGGACGAGAGGGGACGGAAAGCACGCGGCATGAACAGATCACCGTCGA
Source organism: Thalia dealbata (assembly GCA_030544415.1). Taxonomy (NCBI): domain Eukaryota; kingdom Viridiplantae; phylum Streptophyta; class Magnoliopsida; order Zingiberales; family Marantaceae; genus Thalia; species Thalia dealbata. The sequence continues at coordinate 20,923,308 of CM060455.1, forward strand.
CGTCCCCTATGACTAGGATACCGCGGTTTTGTCATACGGGTAAGATCATACCAGTACAAATGCACCGGATCCCATCAGAACTTCGAAGTTAAGCTTGCTTGGGCGAGAGTAGTACTAGGATGGGTGACCTCCTGGGAAGTCTTCGTGTTGCACCCCTCCTTTTGCCTTTTTGAATCGTGAATTGCATCAGCAATTCTGCTCGACGGCTGCGGAGCGAGCGATCCCTGTGCTTCGGGCTACTTTTCGGGATTCATCGGTGCGCGCGATGAGAAATAGTGCTCCGTATTTTAGAACCGTCTTCGTCTCGCCTACGTAACGGCGCCCCGATCGGTGTAATCCGACTACCGGGCGTAAAGTTATGCCTCCTGCGGCGAACGGCTGCGCTCCTCCGACGTCGGGCGCGTTCCCTCCGAACATCTGCCTCGGACTTCGTGCCGTGCATAGGAACGGCACGTGAGGGTCCTGAAGGCACGTCGGACGATACAGAAGTGGACGAGAGGGGACGGAAAGCACGCGGCATGAACAGATCACCGTCGACGTCCCATATGACTAGGATACCGCGGTTTTGTCATACGGGTGCGATCATACCAGCACAAATGCATCGGATTCCATCAGAACTCCGAAGTTAAGCCTTCTAGGGCGAGAGTAGTACTAGGATGGGTGACCTCCTGGGAAGTCTTCGTGTGGCACCCCTCCTTTTGCCTTTTTGAATCGTGAATTGCATCAGCAATTCTGCTCGGCGGCTGCGGAGCGAGCGATCCCTGCACTTCAGGCTACTTTTCGGGGTTCATCGGTGCGCGCGATGAGAAAAAGTGCTCCGTATTTTAGAACCGTCTTCGTCTCGCATTCGTAACGGCGCCCCGATCGGTGTAATCCGACCACCGGGCGTAAAGTTATGCCTCCTGCGGCGAACGGCTGCGCTCCTCCGACGTCGGGCGCGTTCCCTCCGAATATCTGCCTCGGAGTTCGCGCCGTGCATTGGAACGGCACGTGAGGGTCCTGAAGGCACGTCGGACGATACAGAAGTGGACGAGAGGGGACGGAAAGCACGCGGCATGAACAGATCTCCGTCGACGTCCCATATGAGTAGGATACCGCGGTTTTGTCATACGGGTGCGATCATACCAGCACAAATGCACCGGATCCCATCAGAACTTCGAAGTTAAGCCTGCTTGGGCGAGAGTAGTACTAGGATGGGTGACATCCTGGGAAGTCTTCGTGTTGCACCCCTCCTTTTGCCTTTTTGAATCGTGAATTGCATCAGCAATTCTGCTCGGCGGCTGCGGAGCGAGCGATCCCTGCGCTTCGGGCTACTTTTCGGGATTCATCGGTGCGCGCGATGAGAAAAAGTGCTCCGTATTTTAGAACCGTCTTCGTCTCGCCTTCGTAACGGCGCCCCGATCGGTGTAATCCGACCACCGGGCGTAAAGTTATGCCTCCTGCGGCGAACGGCTGCGCTCCTCCGACGTCGGGCGCGTTCCCTCCGAATATCTGCCTCGGAGTTCGCGCCGTGCATTGGAACGGCACGTGAGGGTCCTGAAGGCACGTCGGACGATACAGAAGTGGACGAGAGGGGACGGAAAGCACGCGGCATGAACAGATCACCGTCGACGTCCCCTATTACTAGGATACCGCGGTTTTGTCATACGGGTGCTATCATACCAGGACAAATGCACCGGAACCCATCAGAACTCCGAAGTTAAGCTTGCTTGGGCGAGAGTAGTACTAGGATGGGTGACCTCCCGGGAAGTCTTCGTGTTGCACCCCTCTTTTTTTCTTTTTGAATCGTGAATTGCATCAGCAATTCTGCTCGACGGCTGGGGAGCGAGCGATCCCTGCGCTTCGGGCTTCTTTTCGGGGTTCATCGGTGCGCGCGATGAGAAAAAGTGCTCTGTATTTTAGAACCGTCTTCGTCTCGCCTTCGTAACGGCGCCCCGATCGGTGTAATCCGACCACCGGGCGTAAAGTTATGCCTCCTGCGGCGAACGGCTGCGCTCCTCCGACGTCGGGCGCGTTCCCTCCGAACATCTGCCTCGGAGTTCGTGACGTGCATAGGAACGGCACGTGAGGGACCTGAAGGCACGTCGGACGATATACAGAATTGGACGAGAGGGGACGGAAAGCACGCGGCATGAACAGATCTCCGTCGACGTCCCATATGAGTAGGATACCGCGGTTTTGTCATACGGGTGCGATCATACCAGCACAAATGCACCGGATCCCATCAGAACTTCGAAGTTAAGCCTGCTTGGGCGAGAGTAGTACTAGGATGGGTGACCTCCTGGGAAGTCTTCGTGTTGCACCCCTCCTTTTGCCTTTTTGAATCGTGAATTGCATCAGCAATTCTGCTCGACGGCTGCGGAGCGAGCGATCCCTGCGCTTCGGGCTACTTTTCGGGATTCATCGGTGCGCGCGATGAGAAAAAGTGCTCCGTATTTTAGAACCGTCTTCGTCTCGCCTACGTAACGGCGCCCCGATCGGTGTAATCAGACTACCGGACGTAAAGTTATGCCTCCTGCGGCGAACGGCTGCGCTCCTCCGACGTCGGGCGCGTTCCCTCCGAACATCTGCCTCGGACTTCGTGCCGTGCATAGGAACGGCACGTGAGGGTCCTGAAGGCACGTCGGACGATACAGAAGTGGACGAGAGGGGACGGAAAGCACGCGGCATGAACAGATCACCGTCGACGTCCCATATGACTAGGATACCGCGGTTTTGTCATACGGGTGCGATCATACCAGCACAAATGCATCGGATTCCATCAGAACTCCGAAGTTAAGCCTTCTAGGGCGAGAGTAGTACTAGGATGGGTGACCTCCTGGGAAGTCTTCGTGTGGCACCCCTCCTTTTGCCTTTTTGAATCGTGAATTGCATCAGCAATTCTGCTCGGCGGCTGCGGAGCGAGCGATCCCTGCACTTCAGGCTACTTTTCGGGGTTCATCGGTGCGCGCGATGAGAAAAAGTGCTCCGTATTTTAGAACCGTCTTCGTCTCGCCTTCGTAACGGCGCCCCGATCGGTGTAATCCGACCACCGGGCGTAAAGTTATGCCTCCTGCGGCGAACGGCTGCGCTCCTCCGACGTCGGGCGCGTTCCCTCCGAATATCTGCCTCGGAGTTCGCGCCGTGCATTGGAACGGCACGTGAGGGTCCTGAAGGCACGTCGGACGATACAGAAGTGGACGAGAGGGGACGGAAAGCACGCGGCATGAACAGATCACCGTCGACGTCCCCTATGACTAGGATACCGCGGTTTTGTCATACGGGTGCGATCATACCAGCACAAATGCATCGGATTCCATCAGAACTCCGAAGTTAAGCCTTCTAGGGCGAGAGTAGTACTAGGATGGGTGACCTCCTGGGAAGTCTTCGTGTTGCACCCCTCCTTTTGCCTTTTTGAATCGTGAATTGCATCAGCAATTCTGCTCGGCGGCTGCGGAGCGAGCGATCCCTGCACTTCGGGCTACTTTTCGGGGTTCATCGGTGCACGCGATGAGAAAAAGTGCTCTGTATTTTAGAACCGTCTTCGTCTCGCCTACGTAACGGCGCCCCGATCGGTGTAATCCGACTACCGGACGTAAAGTTATGCCTCCTGCGGCGAACGGCTGCGCTCCTCCGACGTCGGGCGCGTTCCCTCCGAACATCTGCCTCGGACTTCGTGCCGTGCATAGGAACGGCACGTGAGGGTCCTGAAGGCACGTCGGACGATACAGAAGTGGACGAGAGGGGACGGAAAGCACGCGGCATGAACAGATCACCGTCGACGTCCCATATGACTAGGATACCGCGGTTTTGTCATACGGGTGCGATCATACCAGCACAAATGCATCGGATTCCATCAGAACTCCGAAGTTAAGCCTTCTAGGGCGAGAGTAGTACTAGGATGGGTGACCTCCTGGGAAGTCTTCGTGTGGCACCCCTCCTTTTGCCTTTTTGAATCGTGAATTGCATCAGCAATTCTGCTCGGCGGCTGCGGAGCGAGCGATCCCTGCACTTCGGGCTACTTTTCGGGGTTCATCGGTGCGCGCGATGAGAAAAAGTGCTCCGTATTTTAGAACCGTCTTCGTCTCGCCTTCGTAACGGCGCCCCGATCGGTGTAATCCGACCACCGGGCGTAAAGTTATGCCTCCTGCGGCGAACGGCTGCGCTCCTCCGACGTCGGGCGCGTTCCCTCCGAATATCTGCCTCGGAGTTCGCGCCGTGCATTGGAACGGCACGTGAGGGTCCTGAAGGCACGTCGGACGATACAGAAGTGGACGAGAGGGGACGGAAAGCACGCGGCATGAACAGATCACCGTCGACGTCCCCTATGACTAGGATACCGCGGTTTTGTCATACGGGTGCGATCATACCAGCACAAATGCATCGGATTCCATCAGAACTCCGAAGTTAAGCCTTCTAGGGCGAGAGTAGTACTAGGATGGGTGACCTCCTGGGAAGTCTTCGTGTTGCACCCCTCCTTTTGCCTTTTTGAATCGTGAATTGCATCAGCAATTCTGCTCGGCGGCTGCGGAGCGAGCGATCCCTGCACTTCGGGCTACTTTTCGGGGTTCATCGGTGCACGCGATGAGAAAAAGTGCTCCGTATTTTAGAACCGTCTTCGTCTCGCCTTCGTAACGGCGCCCCGATCGGTGTAATCCGACCACCGGGCGTAAAGTTATGCCTCCTGCGGCGAACGGCTGCGCTCCTCCGACGTCGGGCGCGTTCCCTCCGAATATCTGCCTCGGAGTTCGCGCCGTGCATTGGAACGGCACGTGAGGGTCCTGAAGGCACGTCGGACGATACAGAAGTGGACGAGAGGGGACGGAAAGCACGCGGCATGAACAGATCACCGTCGACGTCCCCTATGACTAGGATACCGCGGTTTTGTCATACGGGTGCGATCATACCAGCACAAATGCATCGGATTCCATCAGAACTCCGAAGTTAAGCCTTCTAGGGCGAGAGTAGTACTAGGATGGGTGACCTCCTGGGAAGTCTTCGTGTTGCACCCCTCCTTTTGCCTTTTTGAATCGTGAATTGCATCAGCAATTCTGCTCGGCGGCTGCGGAGCGAGCGATCCCTGCACTTCGGGCTACTTTTCGGGGTTCATCGGTGCACGCGATGAGAAAAAGTGCTCTGTATTTTAGAACCGTCTTCGTCTCGCCTTCGTAACGGCGCCCCGATCGGTGTAATCCGACCACCGGGCGTAAAGTTATGCCTCCTGCGGCGAACGGCTGCGCTCCTCCGACGTCGGGCGCGTTCCCTCCGAATATCTGCCTCGGAGTTCGCGCCGTGCATTGGAACGGCACGTGAGGGTCCTGAAGGCACGTCAGACGATACAGAAGTGGACGAGAGGGGACGGAAAGCACGCGGCATGAACAGATCACCGTCGACGTCCCCTATGACTAGGATACCGCGGTTTTGTTATACGGTTGCGATCATACCAGTACAAATGCACCGGAACCCATCAGAACTCCGAAGTTAAGCTTGCTTGGGCGAGAGTAGTACTAGGATGGGTGACCTCCCGGGAAGTCTTCGTGTTGCACCCCTCTTTTTTTCTTTTTGAATCGTGAATTGCATCAGCAATTCTGCTCGACGGCTGGGGAGCGAGCGATCCCTGCGCTTCGGGGTTCATCGGTGCGCGCGATGAGAAAAGTGCTCTGTATTTTAGAACCGTCTTCGTCTCGCCTTCGTAACGGCGCCCCGATCGGTGTAATCCGACCACCGGGCGTAAAGTTATGCCTCCTGCGGCGAACGGCTGCGCTCCTCCGACGTCGGGCGCGTTCCCTCCGAACATCTGCCTCGGAGTTCGTGACGTGCATAGGAACGGCACGTGAGGGACCTGAAGGCACGTCGGACGATACAGAATTGGACGAGAGGGGACGGAAAGCACGCGACATGAACATATCTCCGTCGACGTCCCATATGAGTAGGATACCGCGGTTTTGTCATACGGGTGCGATCATACCAGCACAAATGCACCGGATCCCATCAGAACTTCAAAGTTAAGCCTGCTTGGGCGAGAGTAGTACTAGGATGGGTGACCTCCTGGGAAGTCTTCGTGTTGCACCCCTCCTTTTGCCTTTTTGAATCGTGAATTGCATCAGCAATTCTGCTCGACGGCTGCGGAGCGAGCGATCCCTGCGCTTCGGGCTACTTTTCGGGATTCATCGGTGCGCGCGATGAGAAAAAGTGCTCCGTATTTTAGAACCGTCTTCGTCTCGCCTACGTAACGGCGCCCCGATCGGTGTAATCCGACCACCGGGCGTAAAGTTATGCCTCCTGCGGCGAACGGCTGCGCTCCTCCGAAGTCGGGCGCGTTCCCTCCGAACATCTGCCTCGGAGTTCGTGCCGTGCATAGGAACGGCACGTGAGGGTCCTGAAGGCACGTCGGACGATACAGAAGTGGACGAGAGGGGACGGAAAGCACGCGGCATGAACAGATCACCGTCGACGTCCCATATGACTAGGATACCGCAGTTTTGTCATACGGGTGCGATCATACCAGCACAAATGCATCGGATTCCATCAGAACTCCGAAGTTAAGCCTTCTTGGGCGAGAGTAGTACTAGGATGGGTGACCTCCTGGGAAGTCTTCGTGTTGCACCCCTCCTTTTGCCTTTTTGAATCGTGAATTGCATCAGCAATTCTGCTCGGCGGCTGCGGAGCGAGCGATCCCTGCACTTCGGGCTACTTTTCGAGGTTCATCGGTGCGCGCGATGAGAAAAAGTGCTCCGTATTTTAGAACCGTCTTCGTCTCGCCTTCGTAACGGCGCCCCGATCGGTGTAATCCGACCACCGGGCGTAAAGGTATGCCTCCTGCGGCGAACGGCTGCGCTCCTCCGACGTCGGGCGCGTTCCCTCCGAATATCTGCCTCGGAGTTCGCGCCGTGCATTGGAACGGGTGCACCGGATCCCATCAGAACTTCGAAGTTAAGCTTGCTTGGGCGAGAGTAGTACTAGGATGGGTGACCTCCTGGGAAGTCTTCGTGTTGCACCCCTCTTTTTGCCTTTTTGAATCGTGAATTGCATCAGCAATTCTGCTCGGCGGCTGCGGAGCGAGCGATCCCTGCGCTTCGGGCTACTTTTCGGGATTCATCGGTGCGCGCGATGAGAAAAAGTGCTCCGTATTTTAGAACCGTCTTCGTCTCGCCTACGTAACGGCGCCCCGATCGGTGTAATCCGACCACCGGGCGTAAAGTTATGCCTCCTGCGGCGAACGGCTGCGCTCCTCCGACGTCGGGCGCGTTCCCTCCGAACATCTGCCTCGGACTTCGTGCCGTGCATAGGAACGGCACGTGAGGGTCCTGAAGGCACGTCGGACGATACAGAAGTGGACGAGAGGGGACGGAAAGCACGCGGCATGAACAGATCACCGTCGACGTCCCCTATGACTAGGATACCGCGGTTTTGTCATACGGGTGCGATCATACCAGTACAAATGCACCGGATCCCATCAGAACTCCGAAGTTAAGCTTGCTTGGGCGAGAGTAGTACTAGGATGGGTGACCTCCCGGGAAGTCTTCGTGTTGCACCCCTCCTTTTTTCTTTTTGAATCGTGAATTGCATCAGCAATTCTGCTCGACGGCTGGGGAGCGAGCGATCCCTACGCTTCGGGCTACTTTTCGGGGTTCATCGGTGCGCGCGATGAGAAAAAGTGCTCTGTATTTTAGAACCGTCTTCGTCTCGCCTTCGTAACGGCGCCCCGATCGGTGTAATCCGACCACCGGGCGTAAAGTTATGCCTCCTGCGGCGAACGACTGCGCTCCTCCGACGTCGGGCGCGTTCCCTCCGAACATCTGCCTCGGAGTTCGTGACGTGCATAGGAACGGCACGTGAGGGACCTGAAGGCACGTCGGACGATACAGAATTAGACGAGAGGGGACGGAAAGCACGCGGCATGAACAGATCACCGTCGACGTCCCCTATGACTAGGATACTGCGGTTTTGTCATACGGGTGCGATCATACCAGTACAAATGCATCGGATCCCATCAGAACGTCGAAGTTAAGCTTGCTTGGGCGAGAGTAGTACTAGGATGGGTGACCTCCTGGTAAGTCTTCGTGTTGCACCCCTCCTTTTGCCTTTTTGAATCGTGAATTGCATCAGCAATTCTGCTCGACGGCTGCGGAGCGAGCGATCCCTGCGCTTCGGGCTACTTTTCGGGATTCATCGGTGCGCGCGATGAGAAAAAGTGCTCTGTATTTTAGAACCGTCTTCGTCTCGCCTACGTAACGGCGCCCCGATCGTTGTAATCCGACCACCGGGCGTAAAGTTATGCCTCCTGCGGCGAACGGCTGCGTTCCTCCGACGTCCGGCGCGTTCCCTCCGAACATCTGCCTCGGAGTTCGTGCCGTGCATAGGAACGGCACGTGAGGGTCCTGAAGGCACGTCGGACGATACAGAAGTGGACGAGAGGGGACGGAAAGCACGCGGCAAGAACAGATCACCGTCGACGTCCCATATGACTAGGATACCGCGGTTTTGTCATACGGGTGCGATCATACCAGCACAAATGCACCGGATTCCATCAGAACTCCGAAGTTAAGCCTTCTTGGGCGAGAGTAGTACTAGGATGGGTGACCTCCTGGGAAGTCTTCGTGTTGCACCCCTCCTTTTGCCTTTTTGAATCGTGAATTGCATCAGCAATTCTGCTCGGCGGCTGCGGAGCGAGCGATCCCTGCACTTCGGGCTACTTTTCGGTGTTCATCGGTGCGCGCGATGAGAAAAAGTGCTCCGTATTTTAGAACCGTCTTCGTCTCGCCTTCGTAACGGTGCCCCGATCGGTGTAATCCGACCACCGGGCGTAAAGTTATGCCTCCTGCGGCGAACGGCTGCGCTCCTCCGACGTCGGGCGCGTTCCCTCCGAACATCTACCTCGGAGTTCGTGACGTGCTTAGGAACGGCACGTGAGGGACCTGAAGGCACATCGGACGATACAGAATTGGACGAGAGGGGACGGAAAGCACGCGGCATGAACAGATCTCCGTCGACGTCCCATATGAGTAGGATACCGCGGTTTTATCATACGGGTGCGATCATACCAGCACAAATGCACCGGATCCCATCAGAACTTCGAAGTTTAGCCAGCTTGGGCGAGAGTAGTACTAGGATGGGTGACCTCCTGGGAAGTCTTCGTGTTGCACCCCTCCTTTTGCCTTTTTAAATCGTGAATTGCATCAGCAATTCTGCTCGACGGCTGCGGAGCGAGCGATCCCTGCGCTTCGGGCTACTTTTCGGAATTCATCGGTGCGCGCGATGAGAAAAAGTGCTCCGTATTTTAGAACCGTCTTCGTCTCGCCTACGTAACGGCGCCCCGATCGGTGTAATCCGACCACCGGGCGTAAAGTTATGCCTCCTGCGGCGAACGGCTGCGCTCCTCCGACGTCGGGCGCGTTCCCTCCGAATATCTGCCTCGGAGTTCGCGTCGTGCATTGGAACGGCACGTGAGGGTCCTGAAGGCACGTCGGACGATACAGAAGTGGACGAGAGGGGACGGAAAGCACGCGGCATGAACAGATCACCGTCGACGTCCCCTATGACTAGGATACCGCGGTTTTGTCATACGGGTGCGATCATACCTGTACAAATGCACCGGATCCCATCAGAACTCCGAAGTTAAGCTTGCTTGGGCGAGAGTAGTACTAGGATGGGTGACCTCCCGGGAAGTCTTCGTGTTGCACCCCTCCTTTTTTCTTTTTGAATCGTGAATTGCATCAGCAATTCTGCTCGACGGCTGGGGAGCGAGCGATCCCTACGCTTCGGGCTACTTTTCGGGGTTCAACGGTGCGCGCGATGAGAAAAAGTGCTCTGTATTTTAGAACCGTCTTCATCTCGCCTTCGTAACGGCGCCCCGATCGGTGTAATCCGACCACCGGGCGTAAAGTTATGCCTCCTGCGGCGAACGACTGCGCTCCTCCGACGTCGGGCGCGTTCCCTCCGAACATCTGCCTCGGAGTTCGTGACGTGCATAGGAACGGCACGTGAGGGACCTGAAGGCACGTCGGACGATACAGAATTAGACGAGAGAGGACGGAAAGCACGCGGCATGAACAGATCACCGTCGACGTCCCCTATGACTAGGATACCGCGGTTTTGTCATACGGGTGCGATCATACCAGTACAAATGCACCGGATCCCATCAGAACTTCGAAGTTAAGCTTGCTTGGGCGAGAGTAGTACTAGGATGGGTGACCTCCTGGGAAGTCTTCGTGTTGCACCCCTCCTTTTGCCTTTTTGAATCGTGAATTGCATCAGCAATTCTGCTCGACGGCTGCGGAGCGAGCGATCCCTGCGCTTCGGGCTACTTTTCGGGATTCATCGGTGCGCGCGATGAGCAAAAGTGCTCTGTATTTTAGAACCGTCTTCGTCTCGCCTACGTAACGGCGCCCCGATCGGTGTAATCCGACCACCGGGCGTAAAGTTATGCCTCCTGCGGCGAACGGCTGCGCTCCTCCGACGTCCGGCGCGTTCCCTCCGAACATCTGCCTCGGAGTTCGTGCCGTGCATAGGAACGGCACGTGAGGGTCCTGAAGGCACGTCGGACGATACAGAAGTGGACGAGAGGGGACGGAAAGCACGCGGCATGAACAGATCACCGTCGACGTCCCATATGACTAGGATACCGCGGTTTTGTCATACGGGTGCGATCATACCAGCACAAATGCACCGGATTCCATCAGAACTCCGAAGTTAAGCCTTCTTGGGCGAGAGTAGTACTAGGATGGGTGACCTCCTGGGAAGTCTTCGTGTTGCACCCCTCCTTTTGCCTTTTTGAATCGTGAATTGCATCAACAATTCTGCTCGGCGGCTGCGGAGCGAGCGATCCCTGCACTTCGGGCTACTTTTCGGGGTTCATCGGTGCGCGCGATGAGAAAAAGTGCTCCGTATTTTAGAACCATCTTCGTCTCGCCTTCGTAACGGCGCCCCGATCGGTGTAATCCGACCTCCGGACGTAAAGTTATGCCTCTTGCGGCGAACGGCTGCGCTCCTCCGACGTCGGGCGCGTTCCCTCCGAACATCTGCCTCGGAGTTCGTGACGTGCATAGGAACGGCACGTGAGGGACCTGAAGGCACGTCGGACGATACAGAATTGGACGAGAGGGAACGGAAAGCACGCGGCATGAACAGATCTCCGTCGACGTCCCATATGAGTAGGATACCGCGGTTTTGTCATACGGGTGCGATCATACCAGCACAAATGCACCGGATCCCATCAGAACTTCGAAGTTAAGCCTGCTTGGGCGAGAGTAGTACTAGGATGGGTGACCTCCTGGGAAGTCTTCGTGTTGCACCCCTCCTTTTGCCTTTTTGAATCGTGAATTGCATCAGCAATTCTGCTCGACGGCTGCGGAGCGAGCGATCCCTGCGCTTCGGGCTACTTTTCGGGATTCATCGGTGCGCGCGATGAGAAAAAGTGCTCTGTATTTTAGAACCGTCTTCGTCTCGCCTACGTAACGGCGCCCCGATCGGTGTAATCCGACCACCGGGCGTAAAGTTATACCTCCTGCGGGGAACGGCTGCGCTCCTCCGACGTCGGGCGCGTTCCCTCCGAATATCTGCCTCGGAGTTCGCGCCGTGCATTGGAACGGCACGTGAGGGTCCTGAAGGCACGTCGGACGATACAGAAGTGGACGAGAGGGGACGGAAAGCACGCGGCATGAACAGATCACCGTCGACGTCCCCTATGACTAGGATACCGCGGTTTTGTCATACGGGTGCGATCATACCAGTACAAATGCACCGGATCCCATCAGAACTCCGAAGTTAAGCTTGCTTGGGCGAGAGTAGTACTAGGATGGGTGACCTCCCGGGAAGTCTTCGTGTTGCACCCCTCCTTTTTTCTTTTTGAATCGTAAATTGCATCAGCAATTCTGCTCGACGGCTGGGGAGCGAGCGATCCCTACGCTTCGGGCTACTTTTCGGGGTTCATCGGTGCGCGCGATGAGAAAAAGTGCTCTGTATTTTAGAACCGTATTCGTCTCGCCTTCGTAACGGCGCCCCGATCGGTGTAATCCGACCACCGGGCGTAAAGTTATGCCTCCTGCGGCGAACGGCTGCGCTCCTCCGACGTCGGGCGCGTTCCCTCCGAATATCTGCCTCGGAGTTCGCGCCGTGCATTGGAACGGCACGTGAGGGTCCTGAAGGCACGTCGGACGATACAGAAGTGGACGAGAGGGGACGGAAAGCACGCGGCATGAACAGATCACCGTCGACGTCCCCTATGACTAGAATACCGCGGTTTTGTCATACGGGTGCGATCATACCAGTACAAATGCACCGGAACCCATCAGAACTCCGAAGTTAAGCTTGCTTGGGCGAGAGTAGTACTAGGATGGGTGACCTCCCGGGAAGTCTTCGTTTTGCACCCCTCTTTTTTTCTTTTTGAATCGTGAATTGTATCAGCAATTCTGCTCGACGGCTGGGGAGCGAGCGATCCCTGCGCTTCGGGCTTCTTTTCGGGGTTCATCGGTGCGCGCGATGAGAAAAAGTGCTCTGTATTTTAGAACCGTCTTCGTCTCGCCTACGTAACGGCGCCCCGATCGGTGTAATCCGACCACCGGGCGTAAAGTTATGCCTCCTGCGGCGAACGGCTGCGCTCCTCCGACGTCCGGCGCGTTCCCTCCGAACATCTGCCTCGGAGTTCGTGCCGTGCATAGGAACGGCACGTGAGGGTCCTGAAGGCACGTCGGACGATACAGAAGTGGACGAGAGGGGACGGAAAGCACGCGGCATGAACAGATCACCGTCGACGTCCCATATGACTAGGATACCGCGGTTTTGTCATACGGGTGCGATCATACCAGCACAAATGCATCGGATTCCATCAGAACTCCGAAGTTAAGCCTTCTAGGGCGAGAGTAGTACTAGGATGGGTGACCTCCTGGGAAGTCTTCGTGTTGCACCCCTCTTTTTGCCTTTTTGAATCGTGAATTGCATCAGCAATTCTGCTCGGCGGCTGCGGAGCGAGCGATCCCTGCACTTCGGGCTACTTTTCGGGGTACATCGGTGCGCGCGATGAGAAAAAGTGCTCTGTATTTTAGAACCGTCTTCGTCTCGCCTTCGTAACGGCGCCCCGATCGGTGTAATCCGACCACCGGGCGTAAAGTTATGCCTCCTGCGGCGAACGGCTGCGCTCCTCCGACGTCGGGCGCGTTCCCTCCGAATATCTGCCTCGGAGTTCGCGCCGTGCATTGGAACGGCACGTGAGGGTCCTGAAGGCACGTCGGACGATACAGAAGTAGACGAGAGGGGACGGAAAGCACGCGGCATGAACAGATCACCGTCGACGTCCCCTATGACTAGGATACCGCGGTTTTGTCATACGGGTGCGATCATACCAGTACAAATGCACCGGATCCCATCAGAACTCCGAAGTTAAGCTTGCTTGGGCGAGAGTAGTACTAGGATGGGTGACCTCCCGGGAAGTCTTCGTGTTGCACCCCTCCTTTTTTCTTTTTGAATCGTGAATTGCATCAGCAATTCTGCTCGACGGCTGGGGAGCGACCGATCCCTCACTTCGGGCTACTTTTCGGGGTTCATCGGTGCGCGCGATGAGAAAAAGTGCTCTGTATTTTAGAACCGTCTTCGTCTCGCCTTCGTAACTGCGCCCCGATCGGTGTAATCCGACCACCGGGCGTAAAGTTATGCCTCCTGCGGCGAACGGCTGCGCTCCTCCGACGTCGGGCGCGTTCCCTCCGAATATCTGCCTCGGAGTTCGCGCCGTGCATTGGAACGGCACGTGAGGGTCCTGAAGGCACGTCGGACGATACAGAAGTGGACGAGAGGGGACGGAAAGCACGCGGCATGAACAGATCACCGTCGACGTCCCCTATGACTAGGATACCGCGGTTTTGTCATACGGGTGCGATCATACCAGTACAAATGCACCGGAACCCATCAGAACTCCGAAGTTAAGCTTGCTTGGGCGAGAGTAGTACTAGGATGGGTGACCTCCCGGGAAGTCTTCGTGTTGCACCCCTCCTTTTTTCTTTTTGAATCGTGAATTGCATCAGCAATTCTGCTCGACGGCTGGGGAGCGAGCGATCCCTGCGCTTCGGGCTACTTTTCGGGGTTCATCGGTGCGCGCGATGAGAAAAAGTGCTCTGTATTTTAGAACCGTCTTCGTCTCGCCTTCGTAACGGCGCCCCGATCGGTGTAATCCGACCACCGGGCGTAAAGTTATGCCTCCTGCGGCGAACGGCTGCGCTCCTCCGACGTCGGGCGCGTTCCCTCCGAACATCTGCCTCGGAGTTCGTGACGTGCATAGGAACGGCACGTGAGGGACCTGAAGGCACGTCGGACGATACAGAATTGGACGAGAGGGGACGGAAAGCACGCGGCATGAACAGATCTCCGTCGACGTCCCATATGAGTAGGATACCGCGGTTTTGTCATACGGGTGCGATCATACCAGCTCAAATGCACCGGATCCCATCAGAACTTCGAAGTTAAGCCTGCTTGGGCGAGAGTAGTACTAGGATGGGTGACCTCCTGGGAAGTCTTCGTGTTGCACCCCTCCTTTTGCCTTTTTGAATCATGAATTGCATCAGCAATTCTGCTCGACGGCTGCGGAGCGAGCGATCCCTGCGCATCGGGCTACTTTTCGGGATTCATTGGTGCGCGCGATGAGAAAAAGTGCTCCGTATTTTAGAACCGTCTTCGTCTCGCCTACGTAACGGCACCCCGATCGGTGTAATCCAACCACCGGGCGTAAAGTTATGCCTCCTGCGGCGAACGGCTGCGCTCCTCCGACGTCGGGCGCGTTCCCTCCGAACATCTGCCTCGGAGTTCGCGCCGTGCATAGGAACGACACGTGAGGGTCCTGAAGGCACGTCGGACGATACAGAAGTGGACGAGAGGGGACGGAAAGCACGCGGCATGAACAGATCGCCGTCGACGTCCCGTATGACTAGGATACCGCGGTTTTGTCATACGGGTGCGATCATACCAGCACAAATGCATCGGATTCCATCAGAACTCCGAAGTTAAGCCTTCTTGGGCTAGAGTAGTACTAGGATGGGTGACCTCCGGGGAAGTCTTCGTGTTGCACCCCTCCTTTTGCCTTTTTGAATCGTGAATTGCATCAGCAATTCTGCTCGGCGGCTGCGGAGCGAGCGATCCCTGCACTTCGGGCTACTTTTCGGGGTTCATCGGTGCGCGCGATGAGAAAAAGTGCTCCGTATTTTAGAACCGTCTTCGTCTCGCCTTCGTAACGGCGCCCCGATCGGTGTAATCCGACCACCGGGCGTAAAGTTATGCCTCCTGCGGCGAACGGCTGCGCTCCTCCGACGTCGGGCGCGTTCCCTCCGAATATCTGCCTCGGAGTTCGCGTCGTGCATTGGAACGGCACGTGAGGGTCCTGAAGGCACGTCGGACGATACAGAAGTGGACGAGAGGGGACGGAAAGCACGCGGCATGAACAGATCACCGTCGACGTCCCCTATGACTAGGATACCGCGGTTTTGTCATACGGGTGCGATCATACCAGTACAAATGCACCGGAACCCATCAGAACTCCGAAGTTAAGCTTGCTTGGGCGAGAGTAGTACTAGGATGGGTGACCTCCCGGGAAGTCTTCGTGTTGCACCCCTCCTTTTTTCTTTTTGAATCGTGAATTGCATCAGCAATTCTGCTCGACGGCTGGGGAGCGAGCGATCCCTGCGCTTCGGGCTACTTTTCGGGGTTCATCGGTGCGCGCGATGAGAAAAAGTGCTCCGTATTTTAGAACCGTATTCGTCTCGCCTTCGTAACGGCGCCCCGATCGGTGTAATCTGACCACCGGGCGTAAAGTTATGCCTCCTGCGGCGAACGGCTGCGCTCCTCCGACGTCGGGCGCGTTCCCTCCGAATATCTGCCTCGGAGTTCGCGCCGTGCATTGGAACGGCACGTGAGGGTCCTGAAGGCACGTCGGACGATACAGAAGTGGACGAGAGGGGACGGAAAGCACGCGGCATGAACAGATCACCGTCGACGTCCCCTATGACTAGGATACCGCGGTTTTGTCATACGGGTGCGATCATACCAGTACAAATGCACCGGAACCCATCAGAACTCCGAAGTTAAGCTTGCTTGGGCGAGAGTAGTACTAGGATGGGTGACCTCCCGGGAAGTCTTCGTGTTGCACTCTTCTTTTTTTCTTTTTGAATCGTGAATTGCATCAGCAATTCTGCTCGACGGCTGGGGAGCGAGCGATCCCTGCGCTTCGGGCTTCTTTTCGGGGTTCATCGGTGCGCGCGATGAGAAAAAGTGCTCTGTATTTTAGAACCGTCTTCGTCTCGCCTTCGTAACGGCGCCCCGATCGGTGTAATCCGACCACCGGGCGTAAAGTTATGCCTCCTGCGGCGAACGGCTGCGCTCCTCCGACGTCGGGCGCGTTCCCTCCGAACATCTGCCTCGGAGTTCGTGACGTGCATAGGAACGGCACGTGAGGGACCTGAAGGCACGTCGGACGATACAGAATTGGACGAGAGGGGACGGAAAGCACGCGGCATGAACAGATCACCGTCGACGTCCCATATGACTAGGATACCGCGGTTTTGTCATACGGGTGCGATCATACCAGCACAAATGCATCGGATTCCATCAGAACTCCGAAGTTAAGCCTTCTAGGGCGAGAGTAGTACTAGGATGGGTGACCTCCTGGGAAGTCTTCGTGTTGCACCCCTCCTTTTGCCTTTTTGAATCGTGAATTGCATCAGCAATTCTGCTCGGCGGCTGCGGAGCGAGCGATCCCTGCACTTCGGGCTACTTTTCGGGGTACATCGGTGCGCGCGATGAGAAAAAGTGCTCTGTATTTTAGAACCGTCTTCGTCTCGCCTTCGTAACGGCGCCCCGATCGGTGTAATCCGACCACCGGGCGTAAAGTTATGCCTCCTGCGGCGAACGGCTGCGCTCCTCCGACGTCGGGCGCGTTCCCTCCGAATATCTGCCTCGGAGTTCGCGCCGTGCATTGGAACGGCACGTGAGGGTCCTGAAGGCACGTCGGACGATACAGAAGTGGACGAGAGGGGACGGAAAGCACGCGGCATGAACAGATCACCGTCGACGTCCCCTATGACTAGGATACCGCGGTTTTGTAATACGGGTGCGATCATACCAGTACAAATGCACCGGAACCCATCAGAACTCCGAAGTTAAGCTTGCTTGGGCGAGAGTAGTACTAGGATGGGTGACCTCCCGGGAAGTCTTCGTGTTGCACCCCTCTTTTTTTCTTTTTGAATCGTGAATTGCATCAGCAATTCTGCTCGACGGCTGGGGAGCGAGCGATCCCTGCACTTCGGGCTACTTTTCGGGGTTCATCGGTGCGCGCGATGAGAAAAAGTGCTCCGTATTTTAGAACCGTCTTCGTCTCGCCTTCGTAACGGCGCCCCGATCGGTGTAATCCGACCACCGGGCGTAAAGTTATGCCTCCTGCGGCGAACGGCTGCGCTCCTCCGACGTCGGGCGCGTTTCCTCCGAATATCTGCCTCGGAGTTCGCGCCGTGCATTGGAACGGCACGTTAGGGTCCTGAAGGCACGTCGGACGATACAGAAGTGGACGAGAGGGGACGGAAAGCACGCGGCATGAACAGATCACCGTCGACGTCCCCTATGACTAGGATACCGCGGTTTTGTCATACGGGTGCGATCATACCAGTACAAATGCACCGGATCCCATCAGAACTTCGAAGTTAAGCCTGCTTGGGCGAGAGTAATACTAGGATGGGTGACCTCCTGGGAAGTCTTCGTGTTGCACCCCTCCTTTTGCCTTTTTGAATCGTGAATTGCATCAGCAATTCTGCTCGACGGCTGCGGAGCGAGCGATCCCTGCGCTTCTGGCTACTTTTCGGGGTTCATCGGTGCGCGCGATGAGAAAAAGTGCTCCGTATTTTAGAACCGTCTTCGTCTCGCCTACGTAACGGCGCCCCGATCGGTGTAATCCGACCACCGGGCGTAAAGTTATGCCTCCTGCGGCGAACGGCTGCGCTCCTCCGACGTCGGGCGCGTTCCCTCCGAACATCTGCCTCGGACTTCGTGCCGTGCATAGGAACGGCACGTGAGGGTCCTGAAGGCACGTCGGACGATACAGAAGTGGACGAGAGGGGACGGAAAGCACGCGGCATGAACAGATCACCGTCGACGTCCCATATGACTAGGATACCGCGGTTTTGTCATACGGGTGCGATCATACCAGCACAAATGCATCGGATTCCATCAGAACTCCGAAGTTAAGCCTTCTAGGGCGAGAGTAGTACTAGGATGGGTGACCTCCTGGGAAGTCTTCGTGTGGCACCCCTCCTTTTGCCTTTTTGAATCGTGAATTGCATCAACAATTCTGCTCGGCGGCTGCGGAGCGAGCGATCCCTGCACTTCGGGCTACTTTTCGGGGTTCATCGGTGCGCGCGATGAGAAAAAGTGCTCCGTATTTTAGAACCGTCTTCGTCTCGCCTACGTAACGGCGCCCCGATCGGTGTAATCCGACCACCGGGCGTAAAGTTATGCCTCCTGCGGCGAACGGCTGCGCTCCTCCGACGTCGGGCGCGTTCCCTCCGAACATCTCCCTCGGACTTCGTGCCGTGCATAGGAACGGCACGTGAGGGTCCTGAAGGCACGTCGGACGATACAGAAGTGGACGAGAGGGGACGGAAAGCACGCGGCATGAACAGATCACCGTCGACGTCCCCTATGACTAGGATACCGCGGTTTTGTCATACGGGTGCGATCATACCAGTACAAATGCACCGGAACCCATCAGAACTCCGAAGTTAAGCTTGCTTGGGCGAGAGTAGTACTAGGATGGGTGACCTCCCGGGAAGTCTTCGTGTTGCACCCCTCTTTTTTTCTTTTTGAATCGTGAATTGCATCAGCAATTCTGCTCGACGGCTGGGGAGCGAGCGATCCCTGCGCTTCGGGCTACTTTTCGGGATTCATCGGTGCGCGCGATGAGAAAAAGTGCTCCGTATTTTAGAACCGTCTTCGTCTCGCCTTCGTAACGGCGCCCCGATCGGTGTAATCCGACCACCGGGCGTAAAGTTATGCCTCCTGCGGCGAACGGCTGCGCTCCTCCGACGTCGGGCGCGTTCCTTCCGAACATCTGCCTCGGAGTTCGTGACGTGCATAGGAACGGCACGTGAGGGTCCTGAAGGCACGTCGGACGATACAGAATTGGACGAGAGGGGACGGAAAGCACGCGGCATGAACAGATCTCCGTCGACGTCCCATATGAGTAGGATACCGCGGTTTTGTCATACGGGTGCGATCATACCAGCACAAATGCACCGGATCCCATCAGAACTCCGAAGTTAAGCCTTCTTGGGCTAGAGTAGTACTAGGATGGGTGACCTCCTGGGAAGTCTTCGTGTTGCACCCCTCCTTTTGCCTTTTTGAATCGTGAATTGCATCAGCAATTCTGCTCGGCGGCTGCGGAGCGAGCGATCCCTGCACTTCGGGCTACTTTTCGGGGTTCATCGGTGCGCGCGATGAGAAAAAGTGCTCCGTATTTTAGAACCGTCTTCGTCTCGCCTTCGTAACGGCGCCCCGATCGGTGTAATCCGACCACCGGGCGTAAAGTTATGCCTCCTGCGGCGAACGGCTGCGCTCCTCCGACGTCGGGCGCGTTCCCTCCGAATATCTGCTTCGGAGTTCGCGCCGTGCATTGGAACGGCACGTGAGGGTCCTGAAGGCACGTCGGACGATACAGAAGTGGACGAGAGGGGACGGAAAGCACGCGGCATGAACAGATCACCGTCGACGTCCCCTATGACAAGGATACCGCGGTTTTGTCATACGGGTGCGATCATACCCGTACAAATGCACCGGAACCCATCAGAACTCCGAAGTTAAGCTTGCTTGGGCGAGAGTAGTACTAGGATGGGTGACCTCCCGGGAAGTCTTCGTGTTGCACCCCTCTTTTTTTCTTTTTGAATCGTGAATTGCATCAGCAATTCTGCTCGACGGCTGGGGAGCGAGCGATCCCTGCGCTTCGGGCTTCTTTTCGGGGTTCATCGGTGCGCGCGATGAGAAAAAGTGCTCCGTATTTTAGAACCGTCTTCGTCTCGCCTTCGTAACGGCGCCCCGATCGGTGTAATCCGACCACCGGGCGTAAAGTTATGCCTCCTGCGGCGAACGGCTGCGCTCCTCCGACGTCGGGCGCGTTCCCTCCGAATATCTGCCTCGGAGTTCGCGCCGTGCATTGGAACGGCACGTGAGGGTCCTGAAGGCACGTCGGACGATACAGAAGTGGACGAGAGGGGACGGAAAGCACGCGGCATGAACAGATCACCGTCGACGTCCCCTATGACTAGGATACCGCGGTTTTGTAATACGTGTGCGATCATACCAGTACAAATGCACCGGAACCCATCAGAACTCCGAAGTTAAGCTTGCTTGGGCGAGAGTAGTACTAGGATGGGTGACCTCCCGGGAAGTCTTCGTGTTGCACCCCTCTTTTTTTCTTTTTGAATCGTGAATTGCATCAGCAATTCTGCTCGACGGCTGGGGAGCGAGCGATCCCTGCGCTTCGGGCTTCTTTTCGGGGTTCATCGGTGCGCGCGATGAGAAAAAGTGCTCTGTATTTTAGAACCGTCTTCGTCTCGCCTTCGTAACGGCGCCCCGATCGGTGTAATCCGACCACCGGGCGTAAAGTTATGCCTCCTGCGGCGAACGGCTGCGCTCCTCCGACGTCGGGCGCGTTTCCTCCGAATATCTGCCTCGGAGTTCGCGCCGTGCATTGGAACGGCACGTTAGGGTCCTGAAGGCACGTCGGACGATACAGAAGTGGACGAGAGGGGACGGAAAGCACGCGGCATGAACAGATCACCGTCGACGTCCCCTATGACTAGGATACCGCGGTTTTGTCATACGGGTGCGATCATACCAGTACAAATGCACCGGATCCCATCAGAACTTCGAAGTTAAGCCTGCTTGGGCGAGAGTAATACTAGGATGGGTGACCTCCTGGGAAGTCTTCGTGTTGCACCCCTCCTTTTGCCTTTTTGAATCGTGAATTGCATCAGCAATTCTGCTCGACGGCTGCGGAGCGAGCGATCCCTGCGCTTCTGGCTACTTTTCGGGATTCATCGGTGCGCGCGATGAGAAAAAGTGCTCCGTATTTTAGAACCGTCTTCGTCTCGCCTACGTAACGGCGCCCCGATCGGTGTAATCCGACCACCGGGCGTAAAGTTATGCCTCCTGCGGCGAACGGCTGCGCTCCTCCGACGTCGGGCGCGTTCCCTCCGAACATCTGCCTCGGACTTCGTGCCGTGCATAGGAACGGCACGTGAGGGTCCTGAAGGCACGTCGGACGATACAGAAGTGGACGAGAGGGGACGGAAAGCACGCGGCATGAACAGATCACCGTCGACGTCCCATATGACTAGGATACCGCGGTTTTGTCATACGGGTGCGATCATACCAGCACAAATGCATCGGATTCCATCAGAACTCCGAAGTTAAGCCTTCTAGGGCGAGAGTAGTACTAGGATGGGTGACCTCCTGGGAAGTCTTCGTGTGGCACCCCTCCTTTTGCCTTTTTGAATCGTGAATTGCATCAGCAATTCTGCTCGGCGGCTGCGGAGCGAGCGATCCCTGCACTTCGGGCTACTTTTCGGGGTTCATCGGTGCGCGCGATGAGAAAAAGTGCTCCGTATTTTAGAACCGTCTTCGTCTCGCCTACGTAACGGCGCCCCGATCGGTGTAATCCGACCACCGGGCGTAAAGTTATGCCTCCTGCGGCGAACGGCTGCGCTCCTCCGACGTCGGGCGCGTTCCCTCCGAACATCTCCCTCGGACTTCGTGCCGTGCATAGGAACGGCACGTGAGGGTCCTGAAGGCACGTCGGACGATACAGAAGTGGACGAGAGGGGACGGAAAGCACGCGGCATGAACATATCACCGTCGACGTCCCATGTGACTAGGATACCGCGGTTTTGTCATACGGGTGCGATCATACCAGCACAAATGCATCGGATTCCATCAGAACTCCGAAGTTAAGCCTTCTAGGGCGAGAGTAGTACTAGGATGGGTGACCTCCTGGGAAGTCTTCGTGTGGCACCCCTCCTTTTGCCTTTTTGAATCGTGAATTGCATCAGCAATTCTGCTCGGCGGCTGCGGAGCGAGCGATCCCTGCACTTCGGGCTACTTTTCGGGGTTCATCGGTGCGCGCGATGAGAAAAAGTGCTCCGTATTTTAGAACCGTATTCGTCTCGCCTTCGTAACGGCGCCCCGATCGGTGTAATCTGACCACCGGGCGTAAAGTTATGCCTCCTGCGGCGAACGGCTGCGCTCCTCCGACGTCGGGCGCGTTCCCTCCGAATATCTGCCTCGGAGTTCGCGCCGTGCATTGGAACGGCACGTGAGGGTCCTGAAGGCACGTCGGACGATACAGAAGTGGACGAGAGGGGACGGAAAGCACGCGGCATGAACAGATCACCGTCGACGTCCCCTATGACTAGGATACCGCGGTTTTGTCATACGGGTGCGATCATACCAGTACAAATGCACCGGAACCCATCAGAACTCCGAAGTTAAGCTTGCTTGGGCGAGAGTAGTACTAGGATGGGTGACCTCCCGGGAAGTCTTCGTGTTGCACTCTTCTTTTTTTCTTTTTGAATCGTGAATTGCATCAGCAATTCTGCTCGACGGCTGGGGAGCGAGCGATCCCTGCGCTTCGGGCTTCTTTTCGGGGTTCATCGGTGCGCGCGATGAGAAAAAGTGCTCTGTATTTTAGAACCGTCTTCGTCTCGCCTTCGTAACGGCGCCCCGATCGGTGTAATCCGACCACCGGGCGTAAAGTTATGCCTCCTGCGGCGAACGGCTGCGCTCCTCCGACGTCGGGCGCGTTCCCTCCGAACATCTGCCTCGGAGTTCGTGACGTGCATAGGAACGGCACGTGAGGGACCTGAAGGCACGTCGGACGATACAGAATTGGACGAGAGGGGACGGAAAGCACGCGGCATGAACAGATCTCCGTCGACGTCCCATATGAGTAGGATACCGCGGTTTTGTCATACGGGTGCGATCATACCAGCACAAATGCACCGGATCCCATCAGAACTACGAAGTTAAGCCTGCTTGGGCGAGAGTAGTACTAGGATGGGTGACCTCCTGGGAAGTCTTCGTGTTGCACCCCTCCTTTTGCCTTTTTGAATCGTGAATTGCATCAGCAATTCTGCTCGACGGCTGCGGAGCGAGCGATCCCTGCGCTTCGGGCTACTTTTCGGGATTCATCGGTGCGCTCGATGAGAAAAAGTGCTCCGTATTTTAGAACCGTCTTCGTCTCGCCTACGTAACGGCACCCCGATCGGTGTAATCCGACCACCGGGCATAAAGTTATGCCTCCTGCGGCGAACGGCTGCGCTCCTCCGACGTCGGGCGCGTTCCCTCCGAACATCTGCCTCGGAGTTCGTGCCGTGCATAGGAACGGCACGTGAGGGTCCTGAAGGCACGTCGGACGATACAGAAGTGGACGAGAGGGGACGGAAAGCACGCGGCATGAACAGATCACCGTCGACGTCCCATATGACTAGGATACCGCGGTTTTGTCATACGGGTGCGATCATACCAGCACAAATGCATCGGATTCCATCAGAACTTCGAAGTTAAGCCTTCTTGGGCGAGAGTAGTACTAGGATGGGTGACCTCCTGGGAAGTCTTCGTGTTGCACCCCTCCTTTTGCCTTTTTGAATCGTGAATTGCATCAGCAATTCTGCTCGGCGGCTGCGGAGCGAGCGATCCCTGCACTTCGGGCTACTTTTCGGGGTTCATCGGTGCGCGCGATGAGAAAAAGTGCTCCGTATTTTAGAACCGTCTTCGTCTCGCCTTCGTAACGGCGCCCCGATCGGTGTAATCCGACCACCGGGCGTAAAGTTATGCCTCCTGCGGCGAACGGCTGCGCTCCTCCGACGTCGGGCGCGTTCCCTCCGAACATCTGCCTCGGAGTTCGTGACGTGCATAGGAACGGCACGTGAGGGACCTGAAGGCACGTCGGACGATACAGAATTGGACGAGAGGGGACGGAAAGCACGCGGCATGAACAGATCACCGTCGACGTCCCATATGACTAGGATACCGCGGTTTTGTCATACGGGTGCGATCATACCAGCACAAATGCATCGGATTCCATCAGAACTCCGAAGTTAAGCCTTCTAGGGCGAGAGTAGTACTAGGATGGGTGACCTCCTGGGAAGTCTTCGTGTTGCACCCCTCCTTTTGCCTTTTTGAATCGTGAATTGCATCAGCAATTCTGCTCGGCGGCTGCGGAGCGAGCGATCCCTGCACTTCGGGCTACTTTTCGGGGTTCATCGGTGCGCGCGATGAGAAAAAGTGCTCCGTATTTCAGAACCGTCTTCGTCTCGCCTTCGTAACGGCGCCCCGATCGGTGTAATCCGACCACCGGGCGTAAAGTTATGCCTCCTGCGGCGAACGGCTGCGCTCCTCCGACGTCGGGCGCGTTCCCTCCGAATATCTACCTCGGAGTTCGCGCCGTGCATTGGAACGGCACGTGAGGGTCCTGAAGGCACGTCGGACGATACAAAAGTGGACGAGAGGGGACGGAAAGCACGCGGCATGAACAGATCACCGTCGACGTCCCCTATGACTAGGATACCGCGGTTTTGTCATACGGGTGTGATCATACCAGTACAAATGCACCGGAACCCATCAGAACTCCGAAGTTAAGCTTGCTTGGGCGAGAGTAGTACTAGGATGGGTGACCTCCCGGGAAGTCTTCGTGTTGCACCCCTCTTTTTTTCTTTTTGAATCGTGAATTGCATCAGCAATTCTGCTCGACGGCTGGGGAGCGAGCGATCCCTGCGCTTCGGGCTTCTTTTCGGGGTTCATCGGTGCGCGCGATGAGAAAAAGTGCTCTGTATTTTAGAACCGTCTTCGTCTCGCCTTCGTAACGGCGCCCCGATCGGTGTAATCCGACCACCGGGCGTAAAGTTATGCCTCCTGCGGCGAACGGCTGCGCTCCTCCGACGTCGGGCGCGTTCCCTCCGAACATCTGCCTCGGAGTTCGTGACGTGCATAGGAACGGCACGTGAGGGACCTGAAGGCACGTCGGACGATACAGAATTGGACGAGAGGGGACGGAAAGCACGCGGCATGAACAGATCTCCGTCGACGTCCCATATGAGTAGAATACCGCGGTTTTGTCATACGGGTGCGATCATACCAGCACAAATGCATCGGATCCCATCAGAACTTCGAAGTTAAGCCTGCTTGGGCGAGAGTAGTACTAGGATGGGTGACCTCCTGGGAAGTCTTCGTGTTGCACCCCTCCTTTTGCCTTTTTGAATCGTGAATTGCATCAGCAATTCTGCTCGACGGCTGCGGAGCGAGCGATCCCTGCGCTTCGGGCTACTTTTCGGGATTCATCGGTGCGCGCGATGAGAAAAAGTGCTCCGTATTTTAGAACCGTCTTCGTCTCGCCTTCGTAACGGCGCCCCGATCGGTGTAATCCGACCACCGGGCGTAAAGTTATGCCTCCTGCGGCGAACGGCTGCGCTCCTCCGACGTCGGGCGCGTTCCCTCCGAACATCTGCCTCGGAGTTCGTGACGTGCATAGGAACGGCACGTGAGGGACCTGAAGGCACGTCGGACGATACAGAATTGGACAAGAGGGGACGGAAAGCACGCGGCATGAACAGATCTCCGTCGACGTCCCATATGAGTAGAATACCGCGGTTTTGTCATACGGGTGCGATCATACCAGCACAAATGCATCGGATCCCATCAGAACTTCGAAGTTAAGCCTGCTTGGGCGAGAGTAGTACTAGGATGGGTGACCTCCTGGGAAGTCTTCGTGTTGCACCCCTCCTTTTGCCTTTTTGAATCGTGAATTGCATCAGCAATTCTGCTCGACGGCTGCGGAGCGAGCGATCCCTGCGCTTCGGGCTACTTTTCGGGATTCATCGGTGCGCGCGATGAGAAAAAGTGCTCCGTATTTTAGAACCGTCTTCGTCTCGCCTTCGTAACGGCGCCCCGATCGGTGTAATCCGACCACCGGGCGTAAAGTTATGCCTCCTGCGGCGAACGGCTGCGCTCCTCCGACGTCGGGCGCGTTCCCTCCGAATATCTGCCTCGGAGTTCGCGCCGTGCATTGGAACGGCACGTGAGGGTCCTGAAGGCACGTCGGACGATACAGAAGTGGACGAGAGGGGACGGAAAGCACGCGGCATGAACAGATCACCGTCGACGTCCCCTATGACTAGGATACCGCGGTTTTGTCATACGGGTGCGATCATACCAGTACAAATGCACCGGAACCCATCAGAACTCCGAAGTTAAGCTTGCTTGGGCGAGAGTAGTACTAGGATGGGTGACCTCCCGGGAAGTCTTCGTGTTGCACCCCTCTTTTTTTCTTTTTGAATCGTGAATTGCATCAGCAATTCTACTCGACGGCTGGGGAGCGAGCGATCCCTGCGCTTCGGGCTTCTTTTCGGGGTTCATCGGTGCGCGCGATGAGAAAAAGTGCTCCGTATTTTAGAACCGTCTTCGTCTCGCCTTCGTAACGGCGCCCCGATCGGTGTAATCCGACCACCGGGCGTAAAGTTATGCCTCCTGCGGCGAACGGCTGCGCTCCTCCGACGTCGGGCGCGTTCCCTCCGAACATCTGCCTCGGAGTTCGTGACGTGCATAGGAACGGCACGTGAGGGTCCTGAAGGCACGTCGGACGATACAGAATTGGACGAGAGGGGACGGAAAGCACGCGGCATGAACAGATCTCCGTCGACGTCCCATATGAGTAGGATACCGCGGTTTTGTCATACGGGTGCGATCATACCAGCACAAATGCATCGGATCCCATCAGAACTTCGAAGTTAAGCCTGCTTAGGCGAGAGTAGTACTAGGATGGGTGACCTCCTGGGAAGTCTTCGTGTTGCACCCCTCCTTTTGCCTTTTTGAATCGTGAATTGCATCAGCAATTTTGCTCGGCGGCTGCGGAGCGAGCGATCCCTGCACTTCTGGCTACTTTTCGGGGTTCATCGGTGCGCGCGATGAGAAAAAGTGCTCCGTATTTTAGAACCGTCTTCGTCTCGCCTTCGTAACGGCGCCCCGATCGGTGTAATCCGACCACCGGGCGTAAAGTTATGCCTCCTGCGGCGAACGGCTGCGCTCCTCCGACGTCGGGCGCGTTCCCTCCGAATATCTGCTTCGGAGTTCGCGCCGTGCATTGGAACGGCACGTGAGGGTCCTGAAGGCACGTCGGACGATACAGAAGTGGACGAGAGGGGACGGAAAGCACGCGGCATGAACAGATCACCGTCGACGTCCCCTATGACAAGGATACCGCGGTTTTGTCATACGGGTGCGATCATACCCGTACAAATGCACCGGAACCCATCAGAACTCCGAAGTTAAGCTTGCTTGGGCGAGAGTAGTACTAGGATGGGTGACCTCCCGGGAAGTCTTCGTGTTGCACCCCTCTTTTTTTCTTTTTGAATCGTGAATTGCATCAGCAATTCTGCTCGACGGCTGGGGAGCGAGCGATCCCTGCGCTTCGGGCTTCTTTTCGGGGTTCATCGGTGCGCGCGATGAGAAAAAGTGCTCCGTATTTTAGAACCGTCTTCGTCTCGCCTTCGTAACGGCGCCCCGATCGGTGTAATCCGACCACCGGGCGTAAAGTTATGCCTCCTGCGGCGAACGGCTGCGCTCCTCCGACGTCGGGCGCGTTCCTTCCGAACATCTGCCTCGGAGTTCGTGACGTGCATAGGAACGGCACGTGAGGGTCCTGAAGGCACGTCGGACGATACAGAATTGGACGAGAGGGGACGGAAAGCACGCGGCATGAACAGATCTCCGTCGACGTCCCATATGAGTAGGATACCGCGGTTTTGTCATACGGGTGCGATCATACCAGCACAAATGCACCGGATCCCATCAGAACTCCGAAGTTAAGCCTTCTTGGGCTAGAGTAGTACTAGGATGGGTGACCTCCTGGGAAGTCTTCGTGTTGCACCCCTCCTTTTGCCTTTTTGAATCGTGAATTGCATCAGCAATTCTGCTCGGCGGCTGCGGAGCGAGCGATCCCTGCACTTCGGGCTACTTTTCGGGGTTCATCGGTGCGCGCGATGAGAAAAAGTGCTCCGTATTTTAGAACCGTCTTCGTCTCGCCTTCGTAACGGCGCCCCGATCGGTGTAATCCGACCACCGGGCGTAAAGTTATGCCTCCTGCGGCGAACGGCTGCGCTCCTCCGACGTCGGGCGCGTTCCCTCCGAATATCTGCTTCGGAGTTCGCGCCGTGCATTGGAACGGCACGTGAGGGTCCTGAAGGCACGTCGGACGATACAGAAGTGGACGAGAGGGGACGGAAAGCACGCGGCATGAACAGATCACCGTCGACGTCCCCTATGACAAGGATACCGCGGTTTTGTCATACGGGTGCGATCATACCCGTACAAATGCACCGGAACCCATCAGAACTCCGAAGTTAAGCTTGCTTGGGCGAGAGTAGTACTAGGATGGGTGACCTCCCGGGAAGTCTTCGTGTTGCACCCCTCTTTTTTTCTTTTTGAATCGTGAATTGCATCAGCAATTCTGCTCGACGGCTGGGGAGCGAGCGATCCCTGCGCTTCGGGCTTCTTTTCGGGGTTCATCGGTGCGCGCGATGAGAAAAAGTGCTCCGTATTTTAGAACCGTCTTCGTCTCGCCTTCGTAACGGCGCCCCGATCGGTGTAATCCGACCACCGGGCGTAAAGTTATGCCTCCTGCGGCGAACGGCTGCGCTCCTCCGACGTCGGGCGCGTTCCTTCCGAACATCTGCCTCGGAGTTCGTGACGTGCATAGGAACGGCACGTGAGGGTCCTGAAGGCACGTCGGACGATACAGAATTGGACGAGAGGGGACGGAAAGCACGCGGCATGAACAGATCTCCGTCGACGTCCCATATGAGTAGGATACCGCGGTTTTGTCATACGGGTGCGATCATACCAGCACAAATGCACCGGATCCCATCAGAACTCCGAAGTTAAGCCTTCTTGGGCTAGAGTAGTACTAGGATGGGTGACCTCCTGGGAAGTCTTCGTGTTGCACCCCTCCTTTTGCCTTTTTGAATCGTGAATTGCATCAGCAATTCTGCTCGGCGGCTGCGGAGCGAGCGATCCCTGCACTTCGGGCTACTTTTCGGGGTTCATCGGTGCGCGCGATGAGAAAAAGTGCTCCGTATTTTAGAACCGTCTTCGTCTCGCCTTCGTAACGGCGCCCCGATCGGTGTAATCCGACCACCGGGCGTAAAGTTATGCCTCCTGCGGCGAACGGCTGCGCTCCTCCGACGTCGGGCGCGTTCCCTCCGAATATCTGCCTCGGAGTTCGCGCCGTGCATTGGAACGGCACGTGAGGGTCCTGAAGGCACGTCGGACGATACAGAAGTGGACGAGAGGGGACGGAAAGCACGCGGCATGAACAGATCACCGTCGACGTCCCCTATGACTAGGATACCGCGGTTTTGTCATACGGGTGCGATCATACCAGTACAAATGCACCGGAACCCATCAGAACTCCGAAGTTAAGCTTGCTTGGGCGAGAGTAGTACTAGGATTGGTGACCTCCCGGGAAGTCTTCGTGTTGCACCCCTCTTTTTTTCTTTTTGAATCGTGAATTGCATCAGCAATTCTACTCGACGGCTGGGGAGCGAGCGATCCCTGCGCTTCGGGCTTCTTTTCGGGGTTCATCGGTGCGCGCGATGAGAAAAAGTGCTCCGTATTTTAGAACCGTCTTCGTCTCGCCTTCGTAACGGCGCCCCGATCGGTGTAATCCGACCACCGGGCGTAAAGTTATGCCTCCTGCGGCGAACGGCTGCGCTCCTCCGACGTCGGGCGCGTTCCCTCCGAACATCTGCCTCGGAGTTCGTGACGTGCATAGGAACGGCACGTGAGGGTCCTGAAGGCACGTCGGACGATACAGAATTGGACGAGAGGGGACGGAAAGCACGCGGCATGAACAGATCTCCGTCGACGTCCCATATGAGTAGGATACCGCGGTTTTGTCATACGGGTGCGATCATACCAGCACAAATGCACCGGATCCCATCAGAACTTCGAAGTTAAGCCTGCTTCGGCGAGAGTAGTACTAGGATGGGTGACCTCCTGGGAAGTCTTCGTGTTGCACCCCTCCTTTTGCCTTTTTGAATCGTGAATTGCATCAGCAATTCTGCTCGACGGCTGCGGAGCGAGCGATCCCTGCGCTTCGGGCTACTTTTCGGGATTCATCGGTGCGCGCGATGAGAAAAAGTGCTCCGTATTTTAGAACCGTCTTCGTCTCGCCTTCGTAACGGCGCCCCGATCGGTGTAATCCGACCACCGGGCGTAAAGTTATGCCTCCTGCGGCGAACGGCTGCGCTCCTCCGACGTCGGGCGCGTTCCCTCCGAATATCTGCCTCGGAGTTCGCGCCGTGCATTGGAACGGCACGTGAGGGTCCTGAAGGCACGTCGGACGATACAGAAGTGGACGAGAGGGGACGGAAAGCACGCGGCATGAACAGATCACCGTCGACGTCCCCTATGACTAGGATACCGCAGTTTTGTCATACGGGTGCGATCATACCAGCACAAATGCATCGGATTCCATCAGAACTCCGAATTTAAGCCTTCTAGGGCGAGAGTAGTACTAGGATGGGTGACCTCCTAGGAAGTCTTCGTGTTGCACCCCTCCTTTTGCCTTTTTGAATCGTGAATTGCATCAGCAATTCTGCTCGGCGGCTGCGGAGCGAGCGATCCCTGCACTTCGGGCTACTTTTCGGGGTTCATCGGTGCGCGCGATGAGAAAAAGTGCTCCGTATTTTAGAACCGTCTTCGTCTCGCCTTCGTAACGGCGCCCCGATCGGTGTAATCCGACCACCGGGCGTAAAGTTATGCCTCCTGCGGCGAACGGCTGCGCTCCTCCGACGTCGGGCGCGTTCCCTCCGAATATCTGCCTCGGAGTTCGCGCCGTGCATTGGAACGGCACGTGAGGGTCCTGAAGGCACGTCGGACGATACAGAAGTGGACGAGAGGGGACGGAAAGCACGCGGCATGAACAGATCACCGTCGACGTCCCCTATGACTAGGATACCGCGGTTTTGTCATACGGGTGCGATCATACCAGTACAAATGCACCGGAACCCATCAGAACTCCGAAGTTAAGCTTGCTTGGGCGAGAGTAGTACTAGGATGGGTGACCTCCCGGGAAGTCTTCGTGTTGCACCCCTCTTTTTTTCTTTTTGAATCGTGAATTGCATCAGCAATTCTGCTCGACGGCTGGGGAGCGAGCGATCCCTGCGCTTCGGGCTTCTTTTCGGGGTTCATCGGTGCGCGCGATGAGAAAAAGTGCTCCGTATTTTAGAACCGTCTTCGTCTCGCCTTCGTAACGGCGCCCCGATCGGTGTAATCCGACCACCGGGCGTAAAGTTATGCCTCCTGCGGCGAACGGCTGCGCTCCTCCAACGTCGGGCGCGTTCCCTCCGAACATCTGCCTCGGAGTTCGTGACGTGCATAGGAACGGCACGTGAGGGTCCTGAAGGCACGTCGGACGATACAGAATTGGACGAGAGGGGACGGAAAGCACGCGGCATGAACAGATCTCCGTCGACGTCCCATATGAGTAGGATACCGCGGTTTTGTCATACGGGTGCGATCATACCAGCACAAATGCACCGGATCCCATCAGAACTTCGAAGTTAAGCCTGCTTAGGCGAGAGTAGTACTAGGATGGGTGACCTCCTGGGAAGTCTTCGTGTTGCACCCCTCCTTTTGCCTTTTTGAATCGTGAATTGCATCAGCAATTTTGCTCGGCGGCTGCGGAGCGAGCGATCCCTGCACTTCTGGCTACTTTTCGGGGTTCATCGGTGCGCGCGATGAGAAAAAGTGCTCCGTATTTTAGAACCGTCTTCGTCTCGCCTTCGTAACGGCGCCCCGATCGGTGTAATCCGACCACCGGGCGTAAAGTTATGCCTCCTGCGGCGAACGGCTGCGCTCCTCCGACGTCGGGCGCGTTCCCTCCGAATATCTGCCTCGGAGTTCGCGCCGTGCATTGGAACGGCACGTGAGGGTCCTGAAGGCACGTCGGACGATACAGAAGTGGACGAGAGGGGACGGAAAGCACGCGGCATGAACAGATCACCGTCGACGTCCCCTATGACAAGGATACCGCGGTTTTGTCATACGGGTGCGATCATACCCGTACAAATGCACCGGAACCCATCAGAACTCCGAAGTTAAGCTTGCTTGGGCGAGAGTAGTACTAGGATGGGTGACCTCCCGGGAAGTCTTCGTGTTGCACCCCTCTTTTTTTCTTTTTGAATCGTGAATTGCATCAGCAATTCTGCTCGACGGCTGGGGAGCGAGCGATCCCTGCGCTTCGGGCTTCTTTTCGGGGTTCATCGGTGCGCGCGATGAGAAAAAGTGCTCCGTATTTTAGAACCGTCTTCGTCTCGCCTTCGTAACGGCGCCCCGATCGGTGTAATCCGACCACCGGGCGTAAAGTTATGCCTCCTGCGGCGAACGGCTGCGCTCCTCCGACGTCGGGCGCGTTCCTTCCGAACATCTGCCTCGGAGTTCGTGACGTGCATAGGAACGGCACGTGAGGGTCCTGAAGGCACGTCGGACGATACAGAATTGGACGAGAGGGGACGGAAAGCACGCGGCATGAACAGATCACCGTCGACGTCCCCTATGACTAGGATACCGCGGTTTTGTCATACGGGTGCGATCATACCAGCACAAATGCATCGGATTCCATCAGAACTCCGAATTTAAGCCTTCTAGGGCGAGAGTAGTACTAGGATGGGTGACCTCCTAGGAAGTCTTCGTGTTGCACCCCTCCTTTTGCCTTTTTGAATCGTGAATTGCATCAGCAATTCTGCTCGGCGGCTGCGGAGCGAGCGATCCCTGCACTTCGGGCTACTTTTCGGGGTTCATCGGTGCGCGCGATGAGAAAAAGTGCTCCGTATTTTAGAACCGTCTTCGTCTCGCCTTCGTAACGGCGCCCCGATCGGTGTAATCCGACCACCGGGCGTAAAGTTATGCCTCCTGCGGCGAACGGCTGCGCTCCTCCGACGTCGGGCGCGTTCCCTCCGAACATCTGCCTCGGAGTTCGTGACGTGCATAGGAACGGCACGTGAGGGTCCTGAAGGCACGTCGGACGATACAGAATTGGACGAGAGGGGACGGAAAGCACGCGGCATGAACAGATCTCCGTCGACGTCCCATATGAGTAGGATACCGCGGTTTTGTCATACGGGTGCGATCATACCAGCACAAATGCACCGGATCCCATCAGAACTTCGAAGTTAAGCCTGCTTAGGCGAGAGTAGTACTAGGATGGGTGACCTCCTGGGAAGTCTTCGTGTTGCACCCCTCCTTTTGCCTTTTTGAATCGTGAATTGCATCAGCAATTCTGCTCGACGGCTGCGGAGCGAGCGATCCCTGCGCTTCGGGCTACTTTTCGGGATTCATCGGTGCGCGCGATGAGAAAAAGTGCTCCGTATTTTAGAACCGTCTTCGTCTCGCCTTCGTAACGGCGCCCCGATCGGTGTAATCCGACCACCGGGCGTAAAGTTATGCCTCCTGCGGCGAACGGCTGCGCTCCTCCGACGTCGGGCGCGTTCCCTCCGAATATCTGCCTCGGAGTTCGCGCCGTGCATTGGAACGGCACGTGAGGGTCCTGAAGGCACGTCGGACGATACAGAAGTGGACGAGAGGGGACGGAAAGCACGCGGCATGAACAGATCACCGTCGACGTCCCCTATGACTAGGATACCGCGGTTTTGTCATACGGGTGCGATCATACCAGCACAAATGCATCGGATTCCATCAGAACTCCGAATTTAAGCCTTCTAGGGCGAGAGTAGTACTAGGATGGGTGACCTCCTAGGAAGTCTTCGTGTTGCACCCCTCCTTTTGCCTTTTTGAATCGTGAATTGCATCAGCAATTCTGCTCGGCGGCTGCGGAGCGAGCGATCCCTGCACTTCGGGCTACTTTTCGGGGTTCATCGGTGCGCGCGATGAGAAAAAGTGCTCCGTATTTTAGAACCGTCTTCGTCTCGCCTTCGTAACGGCGCCCCGATCGGTGTAATCCGACCACCTGGCGTAAAGTTATGCCTCCTGCGGCGAACGGCTGCGCTCCTCCGACGTCGGGCGCGTTCCCTCCGAATATCTGCCTCGGAGTTCGCGCCGTGCATTGGAACGGCACGTGAGGGTCCTGAAGGCACGTCGGACGATACAGAAGTGGACGAGAGGGGACGGAAAGCACGCGGCATGAACAGATCACCGTCGACGTCCCCTATGACTAGGATACCGCGGTTTTGTCATACGGGTGCGATCATACCAGTACAAATGCACCGGAACCCATCAGAACTCCGAAGTTAAGCTTGCTTGGGCGAGAGTAGTACTAGGATGGGTGACCTCCCGGGAAGTCTTCGTGTTGCACCCCTCTTTTTTTCTTTTTGAATCGTGAATTGCATCAGCAATTCTGCTCGACGGCTGGGGAGCGAGCGATCCCTGCGCTTCGGGCTTCTTTTCGGGGTTCATCGGTGCGCGCGATGAGAAAAAGTGCTCCGTATTTTAGAACCGTCTTCGTCTCGCCTTCGTAACGGCGCCCCGATCGGTGTAATCCGACCACCGGGCGTAAAGTTATGCCTCCTGCGGCGAACGGCTGCGCTCCTCCAACGTCGGGCGCGTTCCCTCCGAACATCTGCCTCGGAGTTCGTGACGTGCATAGGAACGGCACGTGAGGGTCCTGAAGGCACGTCGGACGATACAGAATTGGACGAGAGGGGACGGAAAGCACGCGGCATGAACAGATCTCCGTCGACGTCCCATATGAGTAGGATACCGCGGTTTTGTCATACGGGTGCGATCATACCAGTACAAATGCACCGGAACCCATCAGAACTCCGAAGTTAAGCTTGCTTGGGCGAGAGTAGTACTAGGATGGGTGACCTCCCGGGAAGTCTTCGTGTTGCACCCCTCTTTTTTTCTTTTTGAATCGTGAATTGCATCAGCAATTCTGCTCGACGGCTGGGGAGCGAGCGATCCCTGCGCTTCGGGCTTCTTTTCGGGGTTCATCGGTGCGCGCGATGAGAAAAAGTGCTCTGTATTTTAGAACCGTCTTCGTCTCGCCTTCGTAACGGCGCCCCGATCGGTGTAATCCGACCACCGGGCGTAAAGTTATGCCTCCTGCGGCGAACGGCTGCGCTCCTCCGACGTCGGGCGCGTTCCCTCCGAATATCTGCCTCGGAGTTCGCGCCGTGCATTGGAACGGCACGTGAGGGTCCTGAAGGCACGTCGGACGATACAGAAGTGGACGAGAGGGGACGGAAAGCACGCGGCATGAACAGATCACCGTCGACGTCCCCTATGACTAGGATACCGCGGTTTTGTCATACGGGTGCGATCATACCAGTACAAATGCACCGGAACCCATCAGAACTCCGAAGTTAAGCTTGCTTGGGCGAGAGTAGTACTAGGATGGGTGACCTCCCGTGAAGTCTTCGTGTTGCACCCCTCTTTTTTTCTTTTTGAATCGTGAATTGCATCAGCAATTCTGCTCGACGGCTGGGGAGCGAGCGATCCCTGCGCTTCGGGCTTCTTTTCGGGGTTCATCGGTGCGCGCGATGAGAAAAAGTGCTCTGTATTTTAGAACCGTCTTCGTCTCGCCTTCGTAACGGCGCCCCGATCGGTGTAATCCGACCACCGGACGTAAAGTTATGCCTCCTGCGGCGAACGGCTGCGCTCCTCCGACGTCGGGCGCGTTCCCTCCGAATATCTGCCTCGGAGTTCGCGCCGTGCATTGGAACGGCACGTTAGGGTCCTGAAGGCACGTCGGACGATACAGAAGTGGACGAGAGGGGACGGAAAGCACGCGGCATGAACAGATCACCGTCGACGTCCCCTATGACTAGGATACCGCGGTTTTGTCATACGGGTGCTATCATACCAGGACAAATGCACCGGAACCCATCAGAACTCCGAAGTTAAGCTTGCTTGGGCGAGAGTAGTACTAGGATGGGTGACCTCCCGGGAAGTCTTCGTGTTGCACCCCTCCTTTTGCCTTTTTGAATCGTGAATTGCATCAGCAATTCTGCTCGACGGCTGCGGAGCGAGCGATCCCTGCGCTTCGGGCTACTTTTCGGGATTCATCGGTGCGCGCGATGAGAAAAAGTGCTCCGTATTTTAGAACCGTCTTCGTCTCGCCTACGTAACGGCGCCCCGATCGGTGTAATCCGACCACCGGGCGTAAAGTTATGCCTCCTGCGGCGAACGGCTGCGCTCCTCCGACGTCGGGCGCGTTCCCTCCGAACATCTGCCTCGGACTTCGTGCCGTGCATAGGAACGGCACGTGAGGGTCCTGAAGGCACGTCGGACGATACAGAAGTGGACGAGAGGGGACGGAAAGCACGCGGCATGAACAGATCACCGTCGACGTCCCATATGACTAGGATACCGCGGTTTTGTCATACGGGTGCGATCATACCAGCACAAATGCATCGGATTCCATCAGAACTCCGAAGTTAAGCCTTCTAGGGCGAGAGTAGTACTAGGATGGGTGACCTCCTGGGAAGTCTTCGTGTGGCACCCCTCCTTTTGCCTTTTTGAATCGTGAATTGCATCAGCAATTCTGCTCGGCGGCTGCGGAGCGAGCGATCCCTGCACTTCGGGCTACTTTTCGGGGTTCATCGGTGCGCGCGATGAGAAAAAGTGCTCCGTATTTTAGAACCGTCTTCGTCTCGCCTACGTAATGGCGCCCCGATCGGTGTAATCCGACCACCGGGCATAAAGTTATGCCTCCTGCGGCGAACGGCTGCGCTCCTCCGACGTCGGGCGCGTTCCCTCCGAACATCTCCCTCGGACTTCGTGCCGTGCATAGGAACGGCACGTGAGGGTCCTGAAGGCACGTCGGACGATACAGAAGTGGACGAGAGGGGACGGAAAGCACGCGGCATGAACAGATCACCGTCGACGTCCCATATGACTAGGATACCGCGGTTTTGTCATACGGGTGCGATCATACCAGCACAAATGCATCGGATTCCATCAGAACTCCGAAGTTAAGCCTTCTAGGGCGAGAGTAGTACTAGGATGGGTGACCTCCTGGGAAGTCTT
Organism: Thalia dealbata; assembly: GCA_030544415.1. NCBI lineage: Eukaryota > Viridiplantae > Streptophyta > Magnoliopsida > Zingiberales > Marantaceae > Thalia > Thalia dealbata. The sequence continues at coordinate 20,960,346 of CM060455.1, forward strand.
CGTGTGGCACCCCTCCTTTTGCCTTTTTGAATCGTGAATTGCATCAGCAATTCTGCTCGGCGGCTGCGGAGCGAGCGATCCCTGCACTTCGGGCTACTTTTCGGGGTTCATCGGTGCGCGCGATGAGAAAAAGTGCTCCGTATTTTAGAACCGTCTTCGTCTCGCCTACGTAATGGCGCCCCGATCGGTGTAATCCGACCACCGGGCATAAAGTTATGCCTCCTGCGGCGAACGGCTGCGCTCCTCCGACGTCGGGCGCGTTCCCTCCGAACATCTCCCTCGGACTTCGTGCCGTGCATAGGAACGGCACGTGAGGGTCCTGAAGGCACGTCGGACGATACAGAAGTGGACGAGAGGGGACGGAAAGCACGCGGCATGAACAGATCACCGTCGACGTCCCATATGACTAGGATACCGCGGTTTTGTCATACGGGTGCGATCATACCAGCACAAATGCATCGGATTCCATCAGAACTCCGAAGTTAAGCCTTCTAGGGCGAGAGTAGTACTAGGATGGGTGACCTCCTGGGAAGTCTTCGTGTTGCACCCCTCCTTTTGCCTTTTTGAATCGTGAATTGCATCAGCAATTCTGCTCGACGGCTGCGGAGCGAGCGATCCCTGCGCTTCGGGCTACTTTTCGGGATTCATCGGTGCGCGCGATGAGAAAAAGTGCTCCGTATTTTAGAACCGTCTTCGTCTCGCCTTCGTAACGGCGCCCCGATCGGTGTAATCCGACCACCGGGCGTAAAGTTATGCCTCCTGCGGCGAACGGCTGCGCTCCTCCGACGTCGGGCGCGTTCCCTCCGAATATCTGCCTCGGAGTTCGCGCCGTGCATTGGAACGGCACGTGAGGGTCCTGAAGGCACGTCGGACGATACAGAAGTGGACGAGAGGGGACGGAAAGCACGCGGCATGAACAGATCACCGTCGACGTCCCCTATGACTAGGATACCGCGGTTTTGTCATACGGGTGCGATCATACCAGCACAAATGCATCGGATTCCATCAGAACTCCGAATTTAAGCCTTCTAGGGCGAGAGTAGTACTAGGATGGGTGACCTCCTAGGAAGTCTTCGTGTTGCACCCCTCCTTTTGCCTTTTTGAATCGTGAATTGCATCAGCAATTCTGCTCGGCGGCTGCGGAGCGAGCGATCCCTGCACTTCGGGCTACTTTTCGGGGTTCATCGGTGCGCGCGATGAGAAAAAGTGCTCCGTATTTTAGAACCGTCTTCGTCTCGCCTTCGTAACGGCGCCCCGATCGGTGTAATCCGACCACCGGGCGTAAAGTTATGCCTCCTGCGGCGAACGGCTGCGCTCCTCCGACGTCGGGCGCGTTCCCTCCGAATATCTGCCTCGGAGTTCGCGCCGTGCATTGGAACGGCACGTGAGGGTCCTGAAGGCACGTCGGACGATACAGAAGTGGACGAGAGGGGACGGAAAGCACGCGGCATGAACAGATCACCGTCGACGTCCCCTATGACTAGGATACCGCGGTTTTGTCATACGGGTGCGATCATACCAGTACAAATGCACCGGAACCCATCAGAACTCCGAAGTTAAGCTTGCTTGGGCGAGAGTAGTACTAGGATGGGTGACCTCCCGGGAAGTCTTCGTGTTGCACCCCTCTTTTTTTCTTTTTGAATCGTGAATTGCATCAGCAATTCTGCTCGACGGCTGGGGAGCGAGCGATCCCTGCGCTTCGGGCTTCTTTTCGGGGTTCATCGGTGCGCGCGATGAGAAAAAGTGCTCCGTATTTTAGAACCGTCTTCGTCTCGCCTTCGTAACGGCGCCCCGATCGGTGTAATCCGACCACCGGGCGTAAAGTTATGCCTCCTGCGGCGAACGGCTGCGCTCCTCCAACGTCGGGCGCGTTCCCTCCGAACATCTGCCTCGGAGTTCGTGACGTGCATAGGAACGGCACGTGAGGGTCCTGAAGGCACGTCGGACGATACAGAATTGGACGAGAGGGGACGGAAAGCACGCGGCATGAACAGATCTCCGTCGACGTCCCATATGAGTAGGATACCGCGGTTTTGTCATACGGGTGCGATCATACCAGCACAAATGCACCGGATCCCATCAGAACTTCGAAGTTAAGCCTGCTTAGGCGAGAGTAGTACTAGGATGGGTGACCTCCTGGGAAGTCTTCGTGTTGCACCCCTCCTTTTGCCTTTTTGAATCGTGAATTGCATCAGCAATTTTGCTCGGCGGCTGCGGAGCGAGCGATCCCTGCACTTCTGGCTACTTTTCGGGGTTCATCGGTGCGCGCGATGAGAAAAAGTGCTCCGTATTTTAGAACCGTCTTCGTCTCGCCTTCGTAACGGCGCCCCGATCGGTGTAATCCGACCACCGGGCGTAAAGTTATGCCTCCTGCGGCGAACGGCTGCGCTCCTCCGACGTCGGGCGCGTTCCCTCCGAATATCTGCCTCGGAGTTCGCGCCGTGCATTGGAACGGCACGTGAGGGTCCTGAAGGCACGTCGGACGATACAGAAGTGGACGAGAGGGGACGGAAAGCACGCGGCATGAACAGATCACCGTCGACGTCCCCTATGACAAGGATACCGCGGTTTTGTCATACGGGTGCGATCATACCCGTACAAATGCACCGGAACCCATCAGAACTCCGAAGTTAAGCTTGCTTGGGCGAGAGTAGTACTAGGATGGGTGACCTCCCGGGAAGTCTTCGTGTTGCACCCCTCTTTTTTTCTTTTTGAATCGTGAATTGCATCAGCAATTCTGCTCGACGGCTGGGGAGCGAGCGATCCCTGCGCTTCGGGCTTCTTTTCGGGGTTCATCGGTGCGCGCGATGAGAAAAAGTGCTCCGTATTTTAGAACCGTCTTCGTCTCGCCTTCGTAACGGCGCCCCGATCGGTGTAATCCGACCACCGGGCGTAAAGTTATGCCTCCTGCGGCGAACGGCTGCGCTCCTCCGACGTCGGGCGCGTTCCCTCCGAACATCTGCCTCGGAGTTCGTGACGTGCATAGGAACGGCACGTGAGGGTCCTGAAGGCACGTCGGACGATACAGAATTGGACGAGAGGGTACGGAAAGCACGCGGCATGAACAGATCTCCGTCGACGTCCCATATGAGTAGGATACCGCGGTTTTGTCATACGGGTGCGATCATACCAGCACAAATGCACCGGATCCCATCAGAACTCCGAAGTTAAGCCTTCTTGGGCTAGAGTAGTACTAGGATGGGTGACCTCCTGGGAAGTCTTCGTGTTGCACCCCTCCTTTTGCCTTTTTGAATCGTGAATTGCATCAGCAATTCTGCTCGGCGGCTGCGGAGCGAGCGATCCCTGCACTTCGGGCTACTTTTCGGGGTTCATCGGTGCGCGCGATGAGAAAAAGTGCTCCGTATTTTAGAACCGTCTTCGTCTCGCCTTCGTAACGGCGCCCCGATCGGTGTAATCCGACCACCGGGCGTAAAGTTATGCCTCCTGCGGCGAACGGCTGCGCTCCTCCGACGTCGGGCGCGTTCCCTCCGAATATCTGCCTCGGAGTTCGCGCCGTGCATTGGAACGGCACGTGAGGGTCCTGAAGGCACGTCGGACGATACAGAAGTGGACGAGAGGGGACGGAAAGCACGCGGCATGAACAGATCACCGTCGACGTCCCCTATGACTAGGATACCGCGGTTTTGTCATACGGGTGCGATCATACCAGTACAAATGCACCGGAACCCATCAGAACTCCGAAGTTAAGCTTGCTTGGGCGAGAGTAGTACTAGGATGGGTGACCTCCCGGGAAGTCTTCGTGTTGCACCCCTCTTTTTTTCTTTTTGAATCGTGAATTGCATCAGCAATTCTGCTCGACGGCTGGGGAGCGAGCGATCCCTGCGCTTCGGGCTTCTTTTCGGGGTTCATCGGTGCGCGCGATGAGAAAAAGTGCTCCGTATTTTAGAACCGTCTTCGTCTCGCTTTCGTAACGGCGCCCCGATCGGTGTAATCCGACCACCGGGCGTAAAGTTATGCCTCCTGCGGCGAACGGCTGCGCTCCTCCGACGTCGGGCGCGTTCCCTCCGAACATCTGCCTCGGAGTTCGTGACGTGCATAGGAACGGCACGTGAGGGACCTGAAGGCACGTCGGACGATACAGAATTGGACGAGAGGGGACGGAAAGCACGCGGCATGAACAGATCTCCGTCGACGTCCCATATGAGTAGGATACCGCTGTTTTGTCATACGGGTGCGATCATACCAGCACAAATGCACCGGATCCCATCAGAACTTCGAAGTTAAGCCTGCTTGGGCGAGAGTAGTACTAGGATGGGTGACCTCCTGGGAAGTCTTCGTGTTGCACCCCTCCTTTTGCCTTTTTGAATCGTGAATTGCATCAGCAATTCTGCTCGACGGCTGCGGAGCGAGCGATCCCTGCGCTTCGGGCTACTTTTCGGGATTCATCGGTGCGCGCGATGAGAAAAAGTGCTCCGTATTTTAGAACCGTCTTCGTCTCGCCTTCGTAACGGCGCCCCGATCGGTGTAATCCGACCACCGGGCGTAAAGTTATGCCTCCTGCGGCGAACGGCTGCGCTCCTCCGACGTCGGGCGCGTTCCCTCCGAATATCTGCCTCGGAGTTCGCGCCGTGCATTGGAACGGCACGTGAGGGTCCTGAAGGCACGTCGGACGATACAGAAGTGGACGAGAGGGGACGGAAAGCACGCGGCATGAACAGATCACCGTCGACGTCCCCTATGACAAGGATACCGCGGTTTTGTCATACGGGTGCGATCATACCAGTACAAATGCACCGGAACCCATCAGAACTCCGAAGTTAAGCTTGCTTGGGCGAGAGTAGTACTAGGATGGGTGACCTCCCGGGAAGTCTTCGTGTTGCACCCCTCTTTTTTTCTTTTTGAATCGTGAATTGCATCAGCAATTCTGCTCGACGGCTGGGGAGCGAGCGATCCCTGCGCTTCGGGCTTCTTTTCGGGGTTCATCGGTGCGCGCGATGAGAAAAAGTGCTCCGTATTTTAGAACCGTCTTCGTCTCGCCTTCGTAACGGCGCCCCGATCGGTGTAATCCGACCACCGGGCGTAAAGTTATGCCTCCTGCGGCGAACGGCTGCGCTCCTCCGACGTCGGGCGCGTTCCCTCCGAACATCTGCCTCGGAGTTCGTGACGTGCATAGGAACGGCACGTGAGGGTCCTGAAGGCACGTCGGACGATACAGAATTGGACGAGAGGGGACGGAAAGCACGCGGCATGAACAGATCTCCGTCGACGTCCCATATGAGTAGGATACCGCGGTTTTGTCATACGGGTGCGATCATACCAGCACAAATGCACCGGATCCCATCAGAACTTCGAAGTTAAGCCTGCTTGGGCGAGAGTAGTACTAGGATGGGTGACCTCCTGGGAAGTCTTCGTGTTGCACCCCTCCTTTTGCCTTTTTGAATCGTGAATTGCATCAGCAATTCTGCTCGACGGCTGCGGAGCGAGCGATCCCTGCGCTTCGGGCTACTTTTCGGGATTCATCGGTGCGCGCGATGAGAAAAAGTGCTCCGTATTTTAGAACCGTCTTCGTCTCGCCTACGTAACGGCGCCCCGATCGGTGTAATCCGACCACCGGGCGTAAAGTTATGCCTCCTGCGGCGAACGGCTGCGCTCCTCCGACGTCGGGCGCGTTCCCTCCGAACATCTGCCTCGGACTTCGTGCCGTGCATAGGAACGGCACGTGAGGGTCCTGAAGGCACGTTGGACGATACAGAAGTGGACGAGAGGGGACGGAAAGCACGCGGCATGAACAGATCACCGTCGACGTCCCATATGACTAGGATACCGCGGTTTTGTCATACGGGTGCGATCATACCAGCACAAATGCATCGGATTCCATCAGAACTCCGAAGTTAAGCCTTCTAGGGCGAGAGTAGTACTAGGATGGGTGACCTCCTGGGAAGTCTTCGTGTGGCACCCCTCCTTTTGCCTTTTTGAATCGTGAATTGCATCAGCAATTCTGCTCGGCGGCTGCGGAGCGAGCGATCCCTGCACTTCGGGCTACTTTTCGGGGTTCATCGGTGCGCGCGATGAGAAAAAGTGCTCCGTATTTTAGAACCGTCTTCGTCTCGCCTACGTAACGGCGCCCCGATCGGTGTAATCCGACCACCGGGCATAAAGTTATGCCTCCTGCGGCGAACGGCTGCGCTCCTCCGACGTCGGGCGCGTTCCCTCCGAACATCTCCCTCGGACTTCGTGCCGTGCATAGGAACGGCACGTGAGGGTCCTGAAGGCACGTCGGACGATACAGAATTGGACGAGAGGGGACGGAAAGCACGCGGCATGAACAGATCTCCGTCGACGTCCCATATGAGTAGGATACCGCGGTTTTGTCATACGGGTGCGATCATACCAGCACAAATGCATCGGATTCCATCAGAACTCCGAAGTTAAGCCTTCTAGGGCGAGAGTAGTACTAGGATGGGTGACCTCCTGGGAAGTCTTCGTGTTGCACCCCTCCTTTTGCCTTTTTGAATCGTGAATTGCATCAGCAATTCTGCTCGGCGGCTGCGGAGCGAGCGATCCCTGCACTTCGGGCTACTTTTCGGGGTTCATCGGTGCGCGCGATGAGAAAAAGTGCTCCGTATTTTAGAACCGTCTTCGTCTCGCCTACGTAACGGCGCCCCGATCGGTGTAATCCGACCACCGGGCGTAAAGTTATGCCTCCTGCGGCGAACGGCTGCGCTCCTCCGACGTCGGGCGCGTTCCCTCCGAATATCTGCCTCGGAGTACGCGCCGTGCATTGGAACGGCACGTGAGAGTCCTGAAGGCACGTCGGACGATACAGAAGTGGACGAGAGGGGACGGAAAGCATGCGGCATGAACAGATCACCGTCGACGTCCCCTATGACTAGGATACCGCGGTTTTGTCATACGGGTGCGATCATACCAGTACAAATGCACCGGAACCCATCAGAACTCCGAAGTTAAGCTTGCTTGGGCGAGAGTAGTACTAGGATGGGTGACCTCCCGGGAAGTCTTCGTGTTGCACCCCTATTTTTTTCTTTTTGAATCGTGAATTGCATCAGCAATTCTGCTCGACGGCTGGGGAGCGAGCGATCCCTGCGCTTCGGGCTTCTTTTCGGGGTTCATCGGTGCGCGCGATGAGAAAAAGTGCTCTGTATTTTAGAACCGTCTTCGTCTCGCCTTCGTAACGGCGCCCCGATCGGTGTAATCCGACCACCGGGCGTAAAGTTATGCCTCCTGCGGCGAACGGCTGCGCTCCTCCGATGTCGGGCGCGTTCCCTCCGAACATCTGCCTCGGAGTTCGTGACGTGCATAGGAACGGCACGTGAGGGACCTGAAGGCACGTCGGACGATACAGAATTGGACGAGAGGGGACGGAAAGCACGCGGCATGAACAGATCTCCGTCGACGTCCCATATGAGTAGGATACCGCGGTTTTGTCATACGGGTGCGATCATACCAGCACAAATGCACCGGATCCCATCAGAACTACGAAGTTAAGCCTGCTTGGGCGAGAGTAGTACTAGGATGGGTGACCTCCTGGGAAGTCTTCGTGTTGCACCCCTCCTTTTGCCTTTTTGAATCGTGAATTGCATCAGCAATTCTGCTCGACGGCTGCGGAGCGAGCGATCCCTGCGCTTCGGGCTACTTTTCGGGATTCATCGGTGCGCTCGATGAGAAAAAGTGCTCCGTATTTTAGAACCGTCTTCGTCTCGCCTACGTAACGGCACCCCGATCGGTGTAATCCGACCACCGGGCGTAAAGTTATGCCTCCTGCGGCGAACGGCTGCGCTCCTCCGACGTCGGGCGCGTTCCCTCCGAACATCTGCCTCGGAGTTCGTGCCGTGCATAGGAACGGCACGTGAGGGTCCTGAAGGCACGTCGGACGATACAGAAGTGGACGAGAGGGGACGGAAAGCACGCGGCATGAACAGATCACCGTCGACGTCCCCTATGACTAGGATACCGCGGTTTTGTCATACGGGTGCGATCATACCAGCACAAATGCATCGGATTCCATCAGAACCCCGAAGTTAAGCCTTCTAGGGCGAGAGTAGTACTAGGATGGGTGACCTCCTGGGAAGTCTTCGTGTTGCACCCCTCCTTTTGCCTTTTTGAATCGTGAATTGCATCAGCAATTCTGCTCGGCGGCTACGGAGCGAGCGATCCCTGCACTTCGGGCTACTTTTCGGGGTTCATCGGTGCGCGCGATGAGAAAAAGTGCTCCGTATTTTAGAACCGTCTTCGTCTCGCCTACGTAACGGCGCCCCGATCGGTGTAATCCGACCACCGGGCGTAAAGTTATGCCTCCTGCGGCGAACGGCTGCGCTCCTCCGACGTCGGGCGCGTTCCCTCCGAACATCTGCCTCGGACTTCGTGCCGTGCATAGGAACGGCACGTGAGGGTCCTGAAGGCACGTCGGACGATACAGAAGTGGACGAGAGGGGACGGAAAGCACGCGGCATGAACAGATCACCGTCGACGTCCCATATGACTAGGATACCGCGGTTTTGTCATACGGGTGCGATCATACCAGCACAAATGCATCGGATTCCATCAGAACTCCGAAGTTAAGCCTTCTAGGGCGAGAGTAGTACTAGGATGGGTGACCTCCTGGGAAGTCTTCGTGTGGCACCCCTCCTTTTGCCTTTTTGAATCGTGAATTGCATCAGCAATTCTGCTCGGCGGCTGCGGAGCGAGCGATCCCTGCACTTCGGGCTACTTTTCGGGGTTCATCGGTGCGCGCGATGAGAAAAAGTGCTCCGTATTTTAGAACCGTCTTCGTCTCGCCTTCGTAACGGCGCCCCGATCGGTGTAATCCGACCACCGGGCGTAAAGTTATGCCTCCTGCGGCGAACGGCTGCGCTCCTCCGACGTCGGGCGCGTTCCCTCCGAATATCTGCCTCGGAGTTCGCGCCGTGCATTGGAACGGCACGTGAGGGTCCTGAAGGCACGTCGGACGATACAGAAGTGGACGAGAGGGGACGGAAAGCACGCGGCATGAACAGATCACCGTCGACGTCCCATATGACTAGGATACCGCGGTTTTGTCATACGGGTGCGATCATACCAGCACAAATGCATCGGATTCCATCAGAACTCCGAAGTTAAGCCTTCTTTGGCGAGAGTAGTACTAGGATGGGTGACCTCCTGGGAAGTCTTCGTGTTGCACCCCTCCTTTTGCCTTTTTGAATCGTGAATTGCATCAGCAATTCTGCTCGGCGGCTGCGGAGCGAGCGATCCCTGCGCTTCGGGCTACTTTTCGGGGTTCATCGGTGCGCGCGATGAGAAAAAGTGCTCCGTATTTTAGAACCGTCTTCGTCTCGCCTACGTAACGGCGCCCCGATCGGTGTAATCCGACCACCGGGCGTAAAGTTATGCCTCCTGCGGCGAACGGCTGCGCTCCTCCGACGTCGGGCGCGTTCCCTCCGAATATCTGCCTCGGAGTTCGCGCCGTGCATTGGAACGGCACGTGAGGGTCCTGAAGGCACGTCGGACGATACAGAAGTGGACGAGAGGGGACGGAAAGTACGCGGCATGAACAGATCACCGTCGACATCCCATATGACTAGGATACCGCGGTTTTGTCATACGGGTGCGATCATACCAGCACAAATGCATCGGATTCCATCAGAACTCCGAAGTTAAGCCTTCTTTGGCGAGAGTAGTACTAGGATGGGTGACCTCCTGGGAAGTCTTCGTGTTGCACCCCTATTTTTTTCTTTTTGAATCGTGAATTGCATCAGCAATTCTGCTCGACGGCTGGGGAGCGAGCGATCCCTGCACTTCGGGCTACTTTTCGGGGTTCATCGGTGCGCGCGATGAGAAAAAGTGCTCCGTATTTTAGAACCGTCTTCGTCTCGCCTTCGTAACGGCACCCCGATCGGTGAAATCCGACCACCGGGCGTAAAGTTATGCCTCCTGCGGCGAACGGCTGCGCTCCTCCGACGTCCGGCGCGTTCCCTCCGAACATCTGCCTCGGAGTTCGTGCCGTGCATAGGAACGGCACGTGAGGGTCCTGAAGGCACGTCGGACGATACAGAAGTGGACGAGAGGGGACGGAAAGCACGCGGCATGAACAGATCACCGTCGATGTCGCATATGACTAGGATACCGCGGTTTTGTCATACGGGTGCGATCATACCAGCACAAATGCACCGGATTCCATCAGAACTACGAAGTTAAGCCTTCTTGGGCGAGAGTAGTACTAGGATGGGTGACCTCCTGGGAAGTCTTCGTGTTGCACCCCTCCTTTTGCCTTTTTGAATCGTGAATTGCATCAGCAATTCTGCTCGGCGGCTGCGGAGCGAGCGATCCCTGCACTTCGGGCTACTTTTCGGGGTTCATCGGTGCGCGCGATGAGAAAAAGTGCTGGGTATTTTAGAACCGTCTTCGTCTCGCCTTCGTAACGGCACCACGATCGGTGAAATCCGACCACCGGGCGTAAAGTTATGCCTCCTGCGGCGAACGGCTGCGCTCCTCCGACGTCGGGCGCGTTCCCTCCGAATATCTGCCTCGGAGTTCGCGCCGTGCATTGGAACGGCACGTGAGGGTCCTGAAGGCACGTCGGACGATACAGAAGTGGACGAGAGGGGACGGAAAGCACGCGGCATGAACAGATCACCGTCGACGTCCCCTATGACTAGGATACCGCGGTTTTGTCATACGGGTGCGATCATACCAGCACAAATGCATCGGATTCCATCAGAACCCCGAAGTTAAGCCTTCTAGGGCGAGAGTAGTACTAGGATGGGTGACCTCCTGGGAAGTCTTCGTGTTGCACCCCTCCTTTTGCCTTTTTGAATCGTGAATTGCATCAGCAATTCTGCTCGGCGGCTACGGAGCGAGCGATCCCTGCGCTTCGGGCTACTTTTCGGGGTTCATCGGTGCGCGCGATGAGAAAAAGTGCTTCGTATTTTAGAACCGTCTTCGTCTCGCCTTCGTAACGGCGCCCCGATCGGTGTAATCCGACCACCGGACGTAAAGTTATGCCTCCTGCGGCGAACGGCTGCGCTCCTCCGACGTCGGGCGCGTTCCCTCCGAACATCTGCCTCGGAGTTCGCGCCGTGCATAGGAACGGCACGTGAGGGTCCTGAAGGCACGTCGGACGATACAGAAGTGGACGAGAGGGGACGGAAAGCACGCGGCATGAACAGATCACCGTCGACGTCCCCTATGACTAGGATACCGCAGTTTTGTCATACGGGTGCGATCATACCAGCACAAATGCATCGGATCCCATCAGAACTTCGAAGTTAAGCTTGCTTGGGCGAGAGTAGTACTAGGATGGGTGACCTCCTGGGAAGTCTTCGTGTTGCACCCCTCCTTTTGCCTTTTTGAATCGTGAATTGCATCAGCAATTCTGCTCGACGGCTGCGGAGCGAGCGATCCCTGCGCTTCGGGCTACTTTTCGGGATTCATCGGTGCGCGCGATGAGAAAAAGTGCTTCGTATTTTAGAACCGTCTTCGTCTCGCCTACGTAACGGCGCCCCGATCGGTGTAATCCGACCACCGGGCGTAAAGTTATGCCTCCTGCGGCGAACGGCTGCGCTCCTCCGACGTCGGGCGCGTTCCCTCCGAACATCTGCCTCGGACTTCGTGCCGTGCATAGGAACGGCACGTGAGGGTCCTGAAGGCACGTCGGACGATACAGAAGTGGACGAGAGGGGACGGAAAGCACGCGGCATGAACAGATCACCGTCGACGTCCCCTATGACTAGGATACCGCGGTTTTGTCATACGGGTGCGATCATACCAGTACAAATGCACCGGAACCCATCAGAACTCCGAAGTTAAGCTTGCTTGGGCGAGAGTAGTACTAGGATGGGTGACCTCCCGGGAAGTCTTCGTGTTGCACTCCTCTTTTTTTCTTTTTGAATCGTGAATTGCATCAGCAATTCTGCTCGACGGCTGGGGAGCGAGCGATCCCTGCGCTTCGGGCTTCTTTTCGGGGTTCATCGGTGCGCGCGATGAGAAAAAGTGCTCTGTATTTTAGAACCGTCTTCGTCTCGCCTTCGTAACGGCGCCCCGATCGGTGTAATCCGACCACCGGGCGTAAAGTTATGCCTCCTGCGGCGAACGGCTGCGCTCCTCCGACGTCGGGCGCGTTCCCTCCGAACATCTGCCTCGGAGTTCGTGACGTGCATAGGAACGGCACGTGAGGGACCTGAAGGCACGTCGGACGATACAGAATTGGACGAGAGGGGACGGAAAGCACGCGGCATGAACAGATCTCCGTCGACGTCCCATATGAGTAGGATACCGCGGTTTTGTCATACGGGTGCGATCATACCAGCACAAATGCACCGGATCCCATCAGAACTCCGAAGTTAAGCCTGCTTGGGCGAGAGTAGTACTAGGATGGGTGACCTCCTGGGAAGTCTTCGTGTTGCACCCCTCCTTTTGCCTTTTTGAATCGTGAATTGCATCAGCAATTCTGCTCGGCGGCTGCGGAGCGAGCGATCCCTGCGCTTCGGGCTACTTTTCGGGGTTCATCGGTGCGCGCGATGAGAAAAAGTGCTCCGTATTTTAGAACCGTCTTCGTCTCGCCTTCGTAACGGCACCCCGATCGGTGAAATCCGACCACCGGGCGTAAAGTTATGCCTCCTGCGGCGAACGGCTGCGCTCCTCCGACGTCCGGCGCGTTCCCTCCGAACATCTGCCTCGGAGTTCGTGCCGTGCATAGGAACGGCACGTGAGGGTCCTGAAGGCACGTCGGACGATACAGAAGTGGACGAGAGGGGACGGAAAGCACGCGGCATGAACAGATCACCGTCGATGTCGCATATGACTAGGATACCGCGGTTTTGTCATACGGGTGCGATCATACCAGCACAAATGCACCGGATTCCATCAGAACTACGAAGTTAAGCCTTCTTGGGCGAGAGTAGTACTAGGATGGGTGACCTCCTGGGAAGTCTTCGTGTTGCACCCCTCCTTTTGCCTTTTTGAATCGTGAATTGCATCAGCAATTCTGCTCGGCGGCTGCGGAGCGAGCGATCCCTGCACTTCGGGCTACTTTTCGGGGTTCATCGGTGCGCGCGATGAGAAAAAGTGCTGGGTATTTTAGAACCGTCTTCGTCTCGCCTTCGTAACGGCGCCCCGATCGGTGAAATCCGACCACCGGGCGTAAAGTTATGCCTCCTGCGGCGAACGGCTGCGCTCCTCCGACGTCGGGCGCGTTCCCTCCGAATATCTGCCTCGGAGTTCGCGCCGTGCATTGGAACGGCACGTGAGGGTCCTGAAGGCACGTCGGACGATACAGAAGTGGACGAGAGGGGACGGAAAGCACGCGGCATGAACAGATCACCGTCGACGTCCCCTATGACTAGGATAACGCGGTTTTGTCATACGGGTGCGATCATACCAGCACAAATGCATCGGATTCCATCAGAACTCCGAAGTTAAGCCTTCTTTGGCGAGAGTAGTACTAGGATGGGTGACCTCCTGGGAAGTCTTCGTGTTGCACCCCTCCTTTTGCCTTTTTGAATCGTGAATTGCATCAGCAATTCTGCTCGGCGGCTGCGGAGCGAGCGATCCCTGCACTTCGGGCTACTTTTCGGGGTTCATCGGTGCGCGCGATGAGAAAAAGTGCTCCGTATTTTAGAACCGTCTTCGTCTCGCCTTCGTAACGGCGCCCCGATCGGTGTAATCCGACCACCGGACGTAAAGTTATGCCTCCTGCGGCGAACGGCTGCGCTCCTCCGACGTCGGGCGCGTTCCCTCCGAACATCTGCCTCGGAGTTCGCGCCGTGCATAGGAACGGCACGTGAGGGTCCTGAAGGCACGTCGGACGATACAGAAGTGGACGAGAGGGGACGGAAAGCACGCGGCATGAACAGATCACCGTCGACGTCCCATATGACTAGGATACCGCAGTTTTGTCATACGGGTGCGATCATACCAGTACAAATGCACCGGATCCCATCAGAACTTCGAAGTTAAGCTTGCTTGGGCGAGAGTAGTACTAGGATGGGTGACCTCCTGGGAAGTCTTCGTGTTGCACCCCTCCTTTTGCCTTTTTGAATCGTGAATTGCATCAGCAATTCTGCTCGACGGCTGCGGAGCGAGCGATCCCTGCGCTTCGGGCTACTTTTCGGGATTCATCGGTGCGCGCGATGAGAAAAAGTGCTCCGTATTTTAGAACCGTCTTCGTCTCGCCTACGTAACGGCGCCCCGATCGGTGTAATCCGACCACCGGGCGTAAAGTTATGCCTCCTGCGGCGAACGGCTGCGCTCCTCCGACGTCGGGCGCGTTCCCTCCGAATATCTGCCTCGGAGTTCGCGCCGTGCATTGGAACGGCACGTGAGGGTCCTGAAGGCACGTCGGACGATACAGAAGTGGACGAGAGGGGACGGAAAGCACGCGGCATGAACAGATCACCGTCGACGTCCCCTATGACTAGGATACCGCGGTTTTGTCATACGGGTGCGATCATACCAGTACAAATGCACCGGAACCCATCAGAACTCCGAAGTTAAACTTGCTTGGGCGAGAGTAGTACTAGGATGGGTGACCTCCCGGGAAGTCTTCGTGTTGCACCCCTCTTTTTTTCTTTTTGAATCGTGAATTGCATCAGCAATTCTGCTCGACGGCTGGGGAGCGAGCGATCCCTGCGCTTCGGGCTTCTTTTCGGGGTTCATCGGTGCGCGCGATGAGAAAAAGTGCTCTGTATTTTAGAACCGTCTTCGTCTCGCCTTCGTAACGGCGCCCCGATCGGTGTAATCCGACCACCGGGCGTAAAGTTATGCCTCCTGCGGCGAACGGCTGCGCTCCTCCGACGTCGGGCGCGTTCCCTCCGAATATCTGCCTCGGAGTTCGCGCCGTGCATTGGAACGGCACGTGAGGGTCCTGAAGGCACGTCGGACGATACAGAAGTGGACGAGAGGGGACGGAAAGCACGCGGCATGAACAGATCACCGTCGACATCCCATATGACTAGGATACCGCGGTTTTGTCATACGGGTGCGATCATACCAGCACAAATGCATCGGATTCCATCAGAACTCCGAAGTTAAGCCTTCTTTGGCGAGAGTAGTACTAGGATGGGTGACCTCCTGGGAAGTCTTCGTGTTGCACCCCTCCTTTTGCCTTTTTGAATCGTGAATTGCATCAGCAATTCTGCTCGGCGGCTGCGGAGCGAGCGATCCCTGCACTTCGGGCTACTTTTCGGGGTTCATCGGTGCGCGCGATGAGAAAAAGTGCTCCGTATTTTAGAACCGTCTTCGTCTCGCCTTCGTAACGGCACCCCGATCGGTGAAATCCGACCACCGGGCGTAAAGTTATGCCTCCTGCGGCGAACGGCTGCGCTCCTCCGACGTCCGGCGCGTTCCCTCCGAACATCTGCCTCGGAGTTCGTGCCGTGCATAGGAACGGCACGTGAGGGTCCTGAAGGCACGTCGGACGATACAGAAGTGGACGAGAGGGGACGGAAAGCACGCGGCATGAACAGATCACCGTCGATGTCGCATATGACTAGGATACCGCGGTTTTGTCATACGGGTGCGATCATACCAGCACAAATGCACCGGATTCCATCAGAACTACGAAGTTAAGCCTTCTTGGGCGAGAGTAGTACTAGGATGGGTGACCTCCTGGGAAGTCTTCGTGTTGCACCCCTCCTTTTGCCTTTTTGAATCGTGAATTGCATCAGCAATTCTGCTCGGCGGCTGCGGAGCGAGCGATCCCTGCACTTCGGGCTACTTTTCGGGGTTCATCGGTGCGCGCGATGAGAAAAAGTGCTGGGTATTTTAGAACCGTCTTCGTCTCGCCTTCATAACGGCACCCCGATCGGTGAAATCCGACCACCGGGCGTAAAGTTATGCCTCCTGCGGCGAACGGCTGCGCTCCTCCGACGTCGGGCGCGTTCCCTCCGAATATCTGCCTCGGAGTTCGCGCCGTGCATTGGAACGGCACGTGAGGGTCCTGAAGGCACGTCGGACGATACAGAAGTGGACGAGAGGGGACGGAAAGCACGCGGCATGAACAGATCACCGTCGACGTCCCCTATGACTAGGATAACGCGGTTTTGTCATACGGGTGCGATCATACCAGTACAAATGCACCGGATCCCATCAGAACTCCGAAGTTAAGCTTGCTTGGGCGAGAGTAGTACTAGGATGGGTGACCTCCCGGGAAGTCTTCGTGTTGCACCCCTCTTTTTTTCTTTTTGAATCGTGAATTGCATCAGCAATTCTGCTCGACGGCTGGGGAGCGAGCGATCCCTGCGCTTCGGGCTACTTTTCGGGGTTCATCGGTGCGCGCGATGAGAAAAAGTGCTTCGTATTTTAGAACCGTCTTCGTCTCGCCTTCGTAACGGCGCCCCGATCGGTGTAATCCGACCACCGGACGTAAAGTTATGCCTCCTGCGGCGAACGGCTGCGCTCCTCCGACGTCGGGCGCGTTCCCTCCGAACATCTGCCTCGGAGTTCGCGCCGTGCATAGGAACGGCACGTGAGGGTCCTGAAGGCACGTCGGACGATACAGAAGTGGACGAGAGGGGACGGAAAGCACGCGGCATGAACAGATCACCGTCGACGTCCCCTATGACTAGGATACCGCAGTTTTGTCATACGGGTGCGATCATACCAGTACAAATGCACCGGATCCCATCAGAACTTCGAAGTTAAGCTTGCTTGGGCGAGAGTAGTACTAGGATGGGTGACCTCCTGGGAAGTCTTCGTGTTGCACCCCTCCTTTTGCCTTTTTGAATCGTGAATTGCATCAGCAATTCTGCTCGACGGCTGCGGAGCGAGCGATCCCTGCGCTTCGGGCTACTTTTCGGGATTCATCGGTGCGCGCGATGAGAAAAAGTGCTCCGTATTTTAGAACCGTCTTCGTCTCGCCTACGTAACGGCGCCCCGATCGGTGTAATCCGACCACCGGGCGTAAAGTTATGCCTCCTGCGGCGAACGGCTGCGCTCCTCCGACGTCGGGCGCGTTCCCTCCGAACATCTGCCTCGGACTTCGTGCCGTGCATAGGAACGGCACGTGAGGGTCCTGAAGGCACGTCGGACGATACAGAAGTGGACGAGAGGGGACGGAAAGCACGCGGCATGAACAGATCACCGTCGACGTCCCCTATGACTAGGATACCGCGGTTTTGTCATACGGGTGCGATCATACCAGTACAAATGCACCGGAACCCATCAGAACTCCGAAGTTAAGCTTGCTTGGGCGAGAGTAGTACTAGGATGGGTGACCTCCCGGGAAGTCTTCGTGTTGCACCCCTCTTTTTTTCTTTTTGAATCGTGAATTGCATCAGCAATTCTGCTCGACGGCTGGGGAGCGAGCGATCCCTGCGCTTCGGGCTTCTTTTCGGGGTTCATCGGTGCGCGCGATGAGAAAAAGTGCTCTGTATTTTAGAACCGTCTTCGTCTCGCCTTCGTAACGGCGCCCCGATCGGTGTAATCCGACCACCGGGCGTAAAGTTATGCCTCCTGCGGCGAACGGCTGCGCTCCTCCGACGTCGGGCGCGTTCCCTCCGAACATCTGCCTCGGAGTTCGTGACGTGCATAGGAACGGCACGTGAGGGACCTGAAGGCACGTCGGACGATACAGAATTGGACGAGAGGGGACGGAAAGCACGCGGCATGAACAGATCTCCGTCGACGTCCCATATGAGTAGGATACCGCGGTTTTGTCATACGGGTGCGATCATACCAGCACAAATGCACCGGATCCCATCAGAACTACGAAGTTAAGCCTGCTTGGGCGAGAGTAGTACTAGGATGGGTGACCTCCTGGGAAGTCTTCGTGTTGCACCCCTCCTTTTGCCTTTTTGAATCGTGAATTGCATCAGCAATTCTGCTCGACGGCTGCGGAGCGAGCGATTCCTGCGCTTCGGGCTACTTTTCGGGATTCATCGGTGCGCTCGATGAGAAAAAGTGCTCCGTATTTTAGAACCGTCTTCGTCTCGCCTACGTAACGGCCCCCGATCGGTGTAATCCGACCACCGGGCGTAAAGTTATGCCTCCTGCGGCGAACGGCTGCGCTCCTCCGACGTCGGGCGCGTTCCCTCCGAACATCTGCCTCGGAGTTCGTGCCGTGCATAGGAACGGCACGTGAGGGTCCTGAAGGCACGTCGGACGATACAGAAGTGGACGAGAGGGGACGGAAAGCACGCGGCATGAACAGATCACCGTCGACGTCCCATATGACTAGGATACCGCGGTTTTGTCATACGGGTGCGATCATACCAGCACAAATGCATCGGATTCCATCAGAACTCCGAAGTTAAGCCTTCTTGGGCGAGAGTAGTACTAGGATGGGTGACCTCCTGGGAAGTCTTCGTGTTGCACCCCTCCTTTTGCCTTTTTGAATCGTGAATTGCATCAGCAATTCTGCTCGGCGGCTGCGGAGCGAGCGATCCCTGCACTTCGGGCTACTTTTCGGGGTTCATCGGTGCGCGCGATGAGAAAAAGTGCTCGTATTTTAGAACCGTCTTCGTCTCGCCTACGTAACGGCGCCCCGATCGGTGTAATCCGACCACCGGGCGTAAAGTTATGCCTCCTGCGGCGAACGGCTGCGCTCCTCCGACGTCGGGCGCGTTCCCTCCGAACATCTGCCTCGGACTTCGTGCCGTGCATAGGAACGGCACGTGAGGGTCCTGAAGGCACGTCGGACGATACAGAAGTGGACGAGAGGGGACGGAAAGCACGCGGCATGAACAGATCACCGTCGACGTCCCATATGACTAGGATACCGCGGTTTTGTCATACGGGTGCGATCATACCAGCACAAATGCATCGGATTCCATCAGAACTCCGAAGTTAAGCCTTCTAGGGCGAGAGTAGTACTAGGATGGGTGACCTCCTGGGAAGTCTTCGTGTGGCACCCCTCCTTTTGCCTTTTTGAATCGTGAATTGCATCAGCAATTCTGCTCGGCGGCTGCGGAGCGAGCGATCCCTGCACTTCGGGCTACTTTTCGGGGTTCATCGGTGCGCGCGATGAGAAAAAGTGCTCCGTATTTTAGAACCGTCTTCGTCTCGCCTTCGTAACGGCCCCCCGATCGGTGTAATCCGACCACCGGGCGTAAAGTTATGCCTCCTGCGGCGAACGGCTGCGCTCCTCCGACGTCGGGCGCGTTCCCTCCGAATATCTGCCTCGGAGTTCGCGCCGTGCATTGGAACGGCACGTGAGGGTCCTGAAGGCACGTCGGACGATACAGAAGTGGACGAGAGGGGACGGAAAGCACGCGGCATGAACAGATCACCGTCGACGTCCCCTATGACTAGGATACCGCGGTTTTGTCATACGGGTGCGATCATACCAGTACAAATGCACCGGAACCCATCAGAACTCCGAAGTTAAACTTGCTTGGGCGAGAGTAGTACTAGGATGGGTGACCTCCCGGGAAGTCTTCGTGTTGCACCCCTCTTTTTTTCTTTTTGAATCGTGAATTGCATCAGCAATTCTGCTCGACGGCTGGGGAGCGAGCGATCCCTGCGCTTCGGGCTTCTTTTCGGGGTTCATCGGTGCGCGCGATGAGAAAAAGTGCTCTGTATTTTAGAACCGTCTTCGTCTCGCCTTCGTAACGGCGCCCCGATCGGTGTAATCCGACCACCGGGCGTAAAGTTATGCCTCCTGCGGCGAACGGCTGCGCTCCTCCGACGTCGGGCGCGTTCCCTCCGAATATCTGCCTCGGAGTTCGCGCCGTGCATTGGAACGGCACGTGAGGGTCCTGAAGGCACGTCGGACGATACAGAAGTGGACGAGAGGGGACGGAAAGCACGCGGCATGAACAGATCACCGTCGACATCCCATATGACTAGGATACCGCGGTTTTGTCATACGGGTGCGATCATACCAGCACAAATGCATCGGATTCCATCAGAACTCCGAAGTTAAGCCTTCTTTGGCGAGAGTAGTACTAGGATGGGTGACCTCCTGGGAAGTCTTCGTGTTGCACCCCTCCTTTTGCCTTTTGGAATCGTGAATTGCATCAGCAATTCTGCTCGGCGGCTGCGGAGCGAGCGATCCCTGCACTTCGGGCTACTTTTCGGGGTTCATCGGTGCGCGCGATGAGAAAAAGTGCTCCGTATTTTAGAACCGTCTTCGTCTCGCCTTCGTAACGGCACCCCGATCGGTGAAATCCGACCACCGGGCGTAAAGTTATGCCTCCTGCGGCGAACGGCTGCGCTCCTCCGACGTCCGGCGCGTTCCCTCCGAACATCTGCCTCGGAGTTCGTGCCGTGCATAGGAACGGCACGTGAGGGTCCTGAAGGCACGTCGGACGATACAGAAGTGGACGAGAGGGGACGGAAAGCACGCGGCATGAACAGATCACCGTCGATGTCGCATATGACTAGGATACCGCGGTTTTGTCATACGGGTGCGATCATACCAGCACAAATGCACCGGATTCCATCAGAACTACGAAGTTAAGCCTTCTTGGGCGAGAGTAGTACTAGGATGGGTGACCTCCTGGGAAGTCTTCGTGTTGCACCCCTCCTTTTGCCTTTTTGAATCGTGAATTGCATCAGCAATTCTGCTCGGCGGCTGCGGAGCGAGCGATCCCTGCACTTCGGGCTACTTTTCGGGGTTCATCGGTGCGCGCGATGAGAAAAAGTGCTGGGTATTTTAGAACCGTCTTCGTCTCGCCTTCGTAACGGCACCCCGATCGGTGAAATCCGACCACCGGGCGTAAAGTTATGCCTCCTGCGGCGAACGGCTGCGCTCCTCCGACGTCGGGCGCGTTCCCTCCGAATATCTGCCTCGGAGTTCGCGCCGTGCATTGGAACGGCACGTGAGGGTCCTGAAGGCACGTCGGACGATACAGAAGTGGACGAGAGGGGACGGAAAGCACGCGGCATGAACAGATCACCGTCGACGTCCCCTATGACTAGGATAACGCGATTTTGTCATACGGGTGCGATCATACCAGTACAAATGCACCGGATCCCATCAGAACTCCGAAGTCAAGCTTGCTTGGGCGAGAGTAGTACTAGGATGGGTGACCTCCCGGGAAGTCTTCGTGTTGCACCCCTCTTTTTTTCTTTTTGAATCGTGAATTGCATCAGCAATTCTGCTCGACGGCTGGGGAGCGAGCGATCCCTGCGCTTCGGGCTACTTTTCGGGGTTCATCGGTGCGCGCGATGAGAAAAAGTGATTCGTATTTTAGAACCGTCTTCGTCTCGCCTTCGTAACGGCGCCCCGATCGGTGTAATCCGACCACCGGACGTAAAGTTATGCCTCCTGCGGCGAACGGCTGCGCTCCTCCGACGTCGGGCGCGTTCCCTCCGAACATCTGCCTCGGAGTTCGCGCCGTGCATAGGAACGGCACGTGAGGGTCCTGAAGGCACATCGGACGATACAGAAGTGGACGAGAGGGGACGGAAAGCACGCGGCATGAACAGATCACCGTCGACGTCCCCTATGACTAGGATACCGCAGTTTTGTCATACGGGTGCGATCATACCAGTACAAATGCACCGGATCCCATCAGAACTTCGAAGTTAAGCTTGCTTGGGCGAGAGTAGTACGAGGATGGGTGACCTCCTGGGAAGTCTTCGTGTTGCACCCCTCCTTTTGCCTTTTTGAATCGTGAATTGCATCAGCAATTCTGCTCGACGGCTGCGGAGCGAGCGATCCCTGCGCTTCGGGCTACTTTTCGGGATTCATCGGTGCGCGCGATGAGAAAAAGTGCACCGTATTTTAGAACCGTCTTCGTCTCGCCTACGTAACGGCGCCCCGATCGGTGTAATCCGACCACCGGGCGTAAAGTTATGCCTCCTGCGGCGAACGGCTGCGCTCCTCCGACGTCGGGCGCGTTCCCTCCGAACATCTGCCTCGGACTTCGTGCCGTGCATAGGAACGGCACGTGAGGGTCCTGAAGGCACGTCGGACGATACAGAAGTGGACGAGAGGGGACGGAAAGCACGCGGCATGAACAGATCACCGTCGACGTCCCATATGACTAGGATACCGCGGTTTTATCATACGGGTGCGATCATACCAGCATAAATGCACCGGATTCCATCAGAACTCCGAAGTTAAGCCTTCTTGGGCGGGAGTAGTACTAGGATGGGTGACCTCCTGGGAAGTCTTCTTGTTGCACCCCTCCTTTTGCCTTTTTGACGTGAATTGCATCAGCAATTCTGCTCGGCGGCTGCGGAGCGAGCGATCCCTGCACTTCGGGCTACTTTTCGGGGTTCATCGGTGCGCGCGATGAGAAAAAGTGCTCCGTATTTTAGAACCGTCTTCGTCTCGCCTTCGTAACGGCGCCCCGATCGGTGTAATCCGACCACCGGGCGTAAAGTTATGCCTCCTGCGGCGAACGGCTGCGCTCCTCCGACGTCGGGCGCGTTCCCTCCGAATATCTGCCTCGGAGTTCGCGCCGTGCATTGGAACGGCACGTGAGGGTCCTGAAGGCACGTCGGACGATACAGAAGTGGACGAGAGGGGACGGAAAGCACGCGGCATGAACAGATCACCGTCGACGTCCCCTATGACTAGGATAACGCGGTTTTGTCATACGGGTGCGATCATACCAGTACAAATGCACCGGATCCCATCAGAACTCCAAAGTTAAGCTTGCTTGGGCGAGAGTAGTACTAGGATGGGTGACCTCCCGGGAAGTCTTCGTGTTGCACCCCTTTTTTTTCTTTTTGAATCGTGAATTGCATCAGCAATTCTGCTCGACGGCTGGGGAGCGAGCGATCCCTGCGCTTCGGGCTACTTTTCGGGGTTCATCGGTGCGCGCGATGAGAAAAAGTGCTCTGTATTTTAGAACCGTCTTCGTCTCGCCTTCGTAACGGCGCCCCGATCGGTGTAATCCGACCACCGGACGTAAAGTTATGCCTCCTGCGGCGAACGGCTGCGCTCCTCCGACGTCGGGCGCGTTCCCTCCGAACATCTGCCTCGGAGTTCGCGCCGTGCATAGGAACGGCACGTGAGGGTCCTGAAGGCACGTCCGACGATACAGAAGTGGACGAGAGGGGACGGAAAGCACGCGGCATGAACAGATCACCGTCGACGTCCCCTATGACTAGGATACCGCAGTTTTGTCATACGGGTGCGATCATACCAGTACAAATGCACCGGATCCCATCAGAACTTCGAAGTTAAGCTTGCTTGGGCGAGAGTAGTACTAGGATGGGTGACCTCCTGGGAAGTCTTCGTGTTGCACCCCTCCTTTTGCCTTTTTGAATCGTGAATTGCATCAGCAATTCTGCTCGACGGCTGCGGAGCGAGCGATCCCTGCGCTTCGGGCTACTTTTCGGGATTCATCGGTGCGCGCGATGAGAAAAAGTGCACCGTATTTTAGAACCGTCTTCGTCTCGCCTACGTAACGGCGCCCCGATCGGTGTAATCCGACCACCGGGCGTAAAGTTATGCCTCCTGCGGCGAACGGCTGCGCTCCTCCGACGTCGGGCGCGTTCCCTCCGAACATCTACCTCGGACTTCGTGCCGTGCATAGGAACGGCACGTGAGGGTCCTGAAGGCACGTCGGACGATACAGAAGTGGACGAGAGGGGACGGAAAGCACGCGGCATGAACAGATCACCGTCGACGTCCCATATGACTAGGATACCGCGGTTTTATCATACGGGTGCGATCATACCAGCACAAATGCACCGGATTCCATCAGAACTCCGATGTTAAGCCTTCTTGGGCGAGAGTAGTACTAGGATGGGTGACCTCCTGGGAAGTCTTCGTGTTGCACCCCTCCTTTTGCCTTTTTGACGTGAATTGCATCAGCAATTCTGCTCGGCGGCTGCGGAGCGAGCGATCCCTGCACTTCGGGCTACTTTTCGGGGTTCATCGGTGCGCGCGATGAGAAAAAGTGATTCGTATTTTAGAACCGTCTTCGTCTCGCCTTCGTAACGGCGCTCCGATCGGTGTAATCCGACCACCGGGCGTAAAGTTATGCCTCCTGCGGCGAACGGCTGCACTCCTCCGACGTCGGGCGCGTTCCCTCCGAATATCTGCCTCGGAGTTCGCGCCGTGCATTGGAACGGCACGTGAGGGTCCTGAAGGCACGTCGGACGATACAGAAGTGGACGAGAGGGGACGGAAAGCACGCGGCATGAACAGATCACCGTCGACGTCCCCTATGACTAGGATAACGCGGTTTTGTCATACGGGTGCGATCATACCAGTACAAATGCACCGGATCCCATCAGAACTCCGAAGTTAAGCTTGCTTGGGCGAGAGTAGTACTAGGATGGGTGACCTCCCGGGAAGTCTTCGTGTTGCACCCCTCTTTTTTTCTTTTTGAATCGTGAATTGCATCAGCAATTCTGCTCGACGGCTGGGGAGCGAGCGATCCCTGCGCTTCGGGCTACTTTTCGGGGTTCATCGGTGCGCGCGATGAGAAAAAGTGCTCCGTATTTTAGAACCGTCTTCGTCTCGCCTTCGTAACGGCGCCCCGATCGGTGTAATCCGACCACCGGACGTAAAGTTATGCCTCCTGCGGCGAACGGCTGCGCTCCTCCGACGTCGGGCGCGTTCCCTCCGAACATCTGCCTCGGAGTTCGCGCCGTGCATAGGAACGGCACGTGAGGGTCCTGAAGGCACGTCGGACGATACAGAAGTGGACGAGAGGGGACGGAAAGCACGCGGCATGAACAGATCACCGTCGACGTCCCCTATGACTAGGATACCGCAGTTTTGTCATACGGGTGCGATCATACCAGTACAAATGCACCGGATCCCATCAGAACTTCGAAGTTAAGCTTGCTTGGGCGAGAGTAGTACTAGGATGGGTGACCTCCTGGGAAGTCTTCGTGTTGCACCCCTCCTTTTGCCTTTTTGAATCGTGAATTGCATCAGCAATTCTGCTCGACGGCTGCGGAGCGAGCGATCCCTGCGCTTCGGGCTACTTTTCGGGATTCATCGGTGCGCGCGATGAGAAAAAGTGCACCGTATTTTAGAACCGTCTTCGTCTCGCCTACGTAACGGCGCCCCGATCGGTGTAATCCGACCACCGGGCGTAAAGTTATGCCTCCTGCGGCGAACGGCTGCGCTCCTCCGACGTCGGGCGCGTTCCCTCCGAACATCTGCCTCGGACTTCGTGCCGTGCATAGGAACGGCACGTGAGGGTCCTGAAGGCACGTCGGACGATACAGAAGTGGACGAGAGGGGACGGAAAGCACGCGGCATGAACAGATCACCGTCGACGTCCCATATGACTAGGATACCGCGGTTTTATCATACGGGTGCGATCATACCAGCACAAATGCACCGGATTCCATCAGAACTCCGAAGTTAAGCCTTCTTGGGCGAGAGTAGTACTAGGATGGGTGACCTCCTGAGAAGTCTTCGTGTTGCACCCCTCCTTTTGCCTTTTTGACGTGAATTGCATCAGCAATTCTGCTCGGCGGCTGCGGAGCGAGCGATCCCTGCACTTCGGGCTACTTTTCGGGGTTCATCGGAGCGCGCGATGAGAAAAAGTGCTCCGTATTTTAGAACCGTCTTCGTCTCGCCTTCGTAACGGCGCCCCGATCGGTGTAATCCGACCACCGGGCGTAAAGTTATGCCTCCTGCGGCGAACGGCTGCGCTCCTCCGACGTCGGGCGCGTTCCCTCCGAATATCTGCCTCGGAGTTCGCGCCGTGCATTGGAACGGCACGTGAGGGTCCTGAAGGCACGTCGGACGATACAGAAGTGGACGAGAGGGGACGGAAAGCACGCGGCATGAACAGATCACCGTCGACGTCCCCTATGACTAGGATAACGCGGTTTTGTCATACGGGTGCGATCATTCCAGTACAAATGCACCGGATCCCATCAGAACTCCGAAGTTAAGCTTGCTTGGGCGAGAGTAGTACTAGGATGGGTGACCTCCCGGGAAGTCTTCGTGTTGCACCCCTCTTTTTTTCTTTTTGAATCGTGAATTGCATCAGCAATTCTGCTCGACGGCTGGGGAGCGAGCGATCCCTGCGCTTCGGGCTACTTTTCGGGGTTCATCGGTGCGCGCGATGAGAAAAAGTGCTCCGTATTTTAGAACCGTCTTCGTCTCGCCTTCGTAACGGCGCCCCGATCGGTGTAATCCGACCACCGGGCGTAAAGTTATGCCTCCTGCGGCGAACGGCTGCGCTCCTCCGACGTCGGGCGCGTTCCCTCCGAATATCTGCCTCGGAGTTCGCGCCGTGCATTGGAACGGCACGTGAGGGTCCTGAAGGCACGTCGGACGATACAGAAGTGGACGAGAGGGGACGGAAAGCACGCGGCATGAACAGATCACCGTCGACGTCCCCTATGACTAGGATAACGCGGTTTTGTCATACGGGTGCGATCATACCAGTACAAATGCACCGGATCCCATCAGAACTCCGAAGTTAAGCTTGCTTGGGCGAGAGTAGTACTAGGATGGGTGACCTCCCGGGAAGTCTTCGTGTTGCACCCCTCTTTTTTTCTTTTTGAATCGTGAATTGCATCAGCAATTCTGCTCGACGGCTGGGGAGCGAGCGATCCCTGCGCTTCGGGCTACTTTTCGGGGTTCATCGGTGCGCGCGATGAGAAAAAGTGCTCCGTATTTTAGAACCGTCTTCGTCTCGCCTTCGTAACGGCGCCCCGATCGGTGTAATCCGACCACCGGACGTAAAGTTATGCCTCCTGCGGCGAACGGCTGCGCTCCTCCGACGTCGGGCGCGTTCCCTCCGAACATCTGCCTCGGAGTTCGCGCCGTGCATAGGAACGGCACGTGAGTGTCCTGAAGGCACGTCGGACGATACAGAAGTGGACGAGAGGGGACGGAAAGCACGCGGCATGAACAGATCACCGTCGACGTCCCCTATGACTAGGATACCGCGGTTTTGTCATACGGGTGCGATCATACCAGCACAAATGCATCGGATTCCATCAGAACTCCGAAGTTAAGCCTTCTAGGGCGAGAGTAGTACTAGGATGGGTGACCTCCCGGGAAGTCTTCGTGTTGCACCCCTCCTTTTGCCTTTTTGAATCGTGAATTGCATCAGCAATTCTGCTCGACGGCTGCGGAGCGAGCGATCCCTGCACTTCGGGCTACTTTTCGGGGTTCATCGGTGCGCGCGATGAGAAAAAGTGCTCCGTATTTTAGAACCGTCTTCGTCTCGCCTTCGTAACGGCGCCCCGATCGGTGTAATCCGACCACCGGGCGTAAAGTTATGCCTCCTGCGGCGAACGGCTGCGCTCCTCCGACGTCGGGCGCGTTCCCTCCGAACATCTGCCTCGGAGTTCGTGACGTGCATAGGAACGGCACGTGAGGGACCTGAAGGCACGTCGGACGATACAGAATTAGACGAGAGGGGACGGAAAGCACGCGGCATGAACAGATCACCGTCGACGTCCCCTATGACTAGGATACCGCGGTTTTGTCATACGGGTGCGATCATACCAGTACAAATGCACCGGAACCCATCAGAACTCCGAAGTTAAGCTTGCTTGGGCGAGAGTAGTACTAGGATGGGTGACCTCCCAGGAAGTCTTCGTGTTGCACCCCTCTTTTTTTCTTTTTGAATCGTGAATTGCATCAGCAATTCTGCTCGACGGCTGGGGAGCGAGCGATCCCTGCGCTTCGGGCTTCTTTTCGGGGTTCATCGGTGCGCGCGATGAGAAAAAGTGCTTGGTATTTTAGAACCGTCTTCGTCTCGCCTTCGTAACGGCGCCCCGATCGGTGTAATCCGACCACCGGGCGTAAAGTTATGCCTCCTGCGGCGAACGGCTGCGCTCCTCCGACGTCGGGCGCGTTCCCTCCGAACATCTGCCTCGGAGTTCGTGACGTGCATAGGAACGGCACGTGAGGGACCTGAAGGCACGTCGGACGATACAGAATTGGACGAGAGGGGACGGAAAGCACGCGGCATGAACAGATCTCCGTCGACGTCCCATATGAGTAGGATACCGCGGTTTTGTCATACGGGTGCGATCATACCAGCACAAATGCACCGGATCCCATCAGAACTTCGAAGTTAAGCCTGCTTGGGCGAGAGTTGTACTAGGATGGGTGACCTCCTGGGAAGTCTTCGTGTTGCACCCCTCCTTTTGCCTTTTTGAATCGTGAATTGCATCAGCAATTCTGCTCGACGGCTGCGGAGCGAGCGATCCCTGCGCTTCGGGCTACTTTTCGGGATTCATCGGTGCGCGCGATGAGAAAAAGTGCTCCGTATTTTAGAACCGTCTTCTCTCGCCTACGTAACGGCGCCCCGATCGGTGTAATCCGACCACCGGGCGTAAAGTTATGCCTCCTGCGGCGAACGGCTGCGCTCCTCCGACGTCGGGCGCGTTCCCTCCGAACATCTGCCTCGGAGTTCGTGCCGTGCATAGGAACGGCACGTGAGGGTCCTGAAGGCACGTCGGACGATACAGAAGTGGACGAGAGGGGACGGAAAGCACGCGGCATGAACAGATCACCGTCGACGTCCCATATGACTAGGATACCGCGGTTTTGTCATACGGGTGCGATCATACCAGCACAAATGCATCGGATTCAATCAGAACTCCGAAGTTAAGCCTTCTTGGGCGAGAGTAGTACTAGGATGGGTGACCTCCTGGGAAGTCTTCGTGTTGCACCCCTCCTTTTGCCTTTTTGAATCGTGAATTGCATCAGCAATTCTGCTCGGCGGCTGCGGAGCGAGCGATCCCTGCACTTCGGGCTACTTTTCGGGGTTCATCGGTGCGCGCGATGAGAAAAAGTGCTCCGTATTTTAGAACCGTCTTCGTCTCGCCTTCGTAACGGCGCCCCGATCGGTGTAATCCGACCACCGGACGTAAAGTTATGCCTCCTGCGGCGAACGGCTGCGCTCCTCCGACGTCGGGCGCGTTCCCTCCGAACATCTGCCTCGGAGTTCGCGCCGTGCATAGGAACGGCACGTGAGTGTCCTGAAGGCACGTCGGACGATACAGAAGTGGACGAGAGGGGACGGAAAGCACGCGGCATGAACAGATCACCGTCGACGTCCCCTATGACTAGGATACCGCGGTTTTGTCATACGGGTGCGATCATACCAGCACAAATGCATCGGATTCCATCAGAACTCCGAAGTTAAGCCTTCTAGGGCGAGAGTAGTACTAGGATGGGTGACCTCCCGGGAAGTCTTCGTGTTGCACCCCTCCTTTTGCCTTTTTGAATCGTGAATTGCATCAGCAATTCTGCTCGACGGCTGCGGAGCGAGCGATCCCTGCACTTCGGGCTACTTTTCGGGGTTCATCGGTGCGCGCGATGAGAAAAAGTGCTCCGTATTTTAGAACCGTCTTCGTCTCGCCTTCGTAACGGCGCCCCGATCGGTGTAATCCGACCACCGGGCGTAAAGTTATGCCTCCTGCGGCGAACGGCTGCGCTCCTCCGACGTCGGGCGCGTTCCCTCCGAACATCTGCCTCGGAGTTCGTGACGTGCATAGGAACGGCACGTGAGGGACCTGAAGGCACGTCGGACGATACAGAATTAGACGAGAGGGGACGGAAAGCACGCGGCATGAACAGATCACCGTCGACGTCCCCTATGACTAGGATAACGCGGTTTTGTCATACGGGTGCGATCATACCAGTACAAATGCACCGGAACCCATCAGAACTCCGAAGTTAAGCTTGCTTGGGCGAGAGTAGTACTAGGATGGGTGACCTCCCAGGAAGTCTTCGTGTTGCACCCCTCTTTTTTTCTTTTTGAATCGTGAATTGCATCAGCAATTCTGCTCGACGGCTGGGGAGCGAGCGATCCCTGCGCTTCGGGCTTCTTTTCGGGGTTCATCGGTGCGCGCGATGAGAAAAAGTGCTTGGTATTTTAGAACCGTCTTCGTCTCGCCTTCGTAACGGCGCCCCGATCGGTGTAATCCGACCACCGGGCGTAAAGTTATGCCTCCTGCGGCGAACGGCTGCGCTCCTCCGACGTCGGGCGCGTTCCCTCCGAACATCTGCCTCGGAGTTCGTGACGTGCATAGGAACGGCACGTGAGGGACCTGAAGGCACGTCGGACGATACAGAATTGGACGAGAGGGGACGGAAAGCACGCGGCATGAACAGATCTCCGTCGACGTCCCATATGAGTAGGATACCGCGGTTTTGTCATACGGGTGCGATCATACCAGCACAAATGCACCGGATCCCATCAGAACTTCGAAGTTAAGCCTGCTTGGGCGAGAGTTGTACTAGGATGGGTGACCTCCTGGGAAGTCTTCGTGTTGCACCCCTCCTTTTGCCTTTTTGAATCGTGAATTGCATCAGCAATTCTGCTCGACGGCTGCGGAGCGAGCGATCCCTGCGCTTCGGGCTACTTTTCGGGATTCATCGGTGCGCGCGATGAGAAAAAGTGCTCCGTATTTTAGAACCGTCTTCTCTCGCCTACGTAACGGCGCCCCGATCGGTGTAATCCGACCACCGGGCGTAAAGTTATGCCTCCTGCGGCGAACGGCTGCGCTCCTCCGACGTCGGGCGCGTTCCCTCCGAACATCTGCCTCGGAGTTCGTGCCGTGCATAGGAACGGCACGTGAGGGTCCTGAAGGCACGTCGGACGATACAGAAGTGGACGAGAGGGGACGGAAAGCACGCGGCATGAACAGATCACCGTCGACGTCCCATATGACTAGGATACCGCGGTTTTGTCATACGGGTGCGATCATACCAGCACAAATGCATCGGATTCAATCAGAACTCCGAAGTTAAGCCTTCTTGGGCGAGAGTAGTACTAGGATGGGTGACCTCCTGGGAAGTCTTCGTGTTGCACCCCTCCTTTTGCCTTTTTGAATCGTGAATTGCATCAGCAATTCTGCTCGGCGGCTGCGGAGCGAGCGATCCCTGCACTTCGGGCTACTTTTCGGGGTTCATCGGTGCGCGCGATGAGAAAAAGTGCTCCGTATTTTAGAACCGTCTTCGTCTCGCCTTCGTAACGGCGCCCCGATCGGTGTAATCCGACCACCGGGCGTAAAGTTATGCCTCCTGCGGCGAACGGCTGCGCTCCTCCGACGTCGGGCGCGTTCCCTCCGAATATCTGCCTCGGAGTTCGCGCCGTGCATTGGAACGGCACGTGAGGGTCCTGAAGGCACGTCGGACGATACAGAAGTGGACGAGAGGGGACGGAAAGCACGCGGCATGAACAGATCACCGTCGACGTCCCCTATGACTAGGATACCGCGGTTTTGTCATACGGGTGCGATCATACCAGTACAAATGCACCGGATCCCATCAGAACTCCGAATTTAAGCTTGCTTGGGCGAGAGTAGTACTAGGATGGGTGACCTCCCGGGAAGTCTTCGTGTTGCACCCCTCTTTTTTTCTTTTTGAATCGTGAATTGCATCAGCAATTCTGCTCGACGGCTGGGGAGCGAGCGATCCCTGCGCTTCGGGCTACTTTTCGGGGTTCATCGGTGCACGCGATGAGAAAAAGTGCTTCGTATTTTAGAACCGTCTTCGTCTCGCCTTCGTAACGGCGCCCCGATCGGTGTAATCCGACCACCGGACGTAAAGTTATGCCTCCTGCGGCGAACGGCTGCGCTCCTCCGACGTCGGGCGCGTTCCCTCCGAACATCTGCCTCGGAGTTCGCGCCGTGCATTGGAACGGCACGTGAGGGTCCTGAAGGAACGTCGGACGATACAGAAGTGGACGAGAGGGGACGGAAAGCACGCGGCATGAACAGATCACCGTCGACGTCCCCTATGACTAGGATACCGCGGTTTTGTCATACGGGTGCGATCATACCAGTACAAATGCACCGGATCCCATCAGAACTTCGAAGTCAAGCTTGCTTGGGCGAGAGTAGTACTAGGATGGGTGACCTCCTGGGAAGTCTTCGTGTTGCACCCCTCCTTTTGCCTTTTTGAATCGTGAATTGCATCAGCAATTCTGCTCGACGGCTGCGGAGCGAGCGATCCCTGCGCTTCGGGCTACTTTTCGGGGTTCATCGGTGCGCGCGATGAGAAAAAGTGCTCCGTATTTTAGAACCGTCTTCGTCTCGCCTTCGTAACGGCGCCCCGATCGGTGTAATCCGACCACCGGGCGTAAAGTTATGCCTCCTGCGGCGAACGGCTGCGCTCCTCCGACGTCGGGCGCGTTCCCTCCGAATATCTGCCTCGGAGTTCGCGCCGTGCATTGGAACGGCACGTGAGGGTCCTGAAGGCACGTCGGACGATACAGAAGTGGACGAGAGGGGACGGAAAGCACGCGGCATGAACAGATCACCGTCGACGTCCCCTATGACTAGGATACCGCGGTTTTGTAATACGGGTGCGATCATACCAGTACAAATGCACCGGATCCCATCAGAACTTCGAAGTTAAGCTTGCTTGGGCGAGAGTAGTACTAGGATGGGTGACCTCCCGGGAAGTCTTCTTGTTGCACCCCTCCTTTTGCCTTTTTGAATCGTGAATTGCATCAGCAATTCTGCTCGACGGCTGCGGAGC
This sequence comes from Thalia dealbata, assembly GCA_030544415.1. NCBI lineage: Eukaryota > Viridiplantae > Streptophyta > Magnoliopsida > Zingiberales > Marantaceae > Thalia > Thalia dealbata. Next base: position 20,992,627 of record CM060455.1, read on the forward strand.
GAGCGATCCCTGCGCTTCGGGCTACTTTTCGGGATTCATCGGTGCGCGCGATGAGAAAAAGTGCACCGTATTTTAGAACCGTCTTCGTCTCGCCTACGTAACGGCGCCCCGATCGGTGTAATCCGACCACCGGGCGTAAAGTTATGCCTCCTGCGGCGAACGGCTGCGCTCCTCCGACGTCCGGCGCGTTCCCTCCGAACATCTGCCTCGGAGTTCGTGCCGTGCATAGGAACGGCACGTGAGGGTCCTGAAGGCACGTCGGACGATACAGAAGTGGACGAGAGGGGACGGAAAGCACGCGGCATGAACAGATCACCGTCGACGTCCCATATGACTAGGATACCGCGGTTTTGTCATACGGGTGCGATCATACCAGCACAAATGCACCGGATCCCATCAGAACTTCGAAGTCAAGCCTGCTTGGGCGAGAGTAGTACTAGGATGGGTGACCTCCTGGGAAGTCTTCGTGTTGCACCCCTCCTTTTGCCTTTTTGAATCGTGAATTGCTTCAGCAATTCTGCTCGGCGGCTGCGGAGCGAGCGATCCCTGCACTTCGGGCTACTTTTCGGGGTTCATCGGTGCGCGCGATGAGAAAAAGTGCTCCGTATTTTAGAACCGTCTTCGTCTCGCCTTCGTAACGGCGCCCCGATCGGTGTAATCCGACCACCGGGCGTAAAGTTATGCCTCCTGCGGCGAACGGCTGCGCTCCTCCGACGTCGGGCGCGTTCCCTCCGAATATCTGCCTCGGAGTTCGCGCCGTGCATTGGAACGGCACGTGAGGGTCCTGAAGGCACGTCGGACGATACAGAAGTGGACGAGAGGGGACGGAAAGCACACGGCATGAACAGATCACCGTCGACGTCCCCTATGACTAGGATACCGCGGTTTTGTCATACGGGTGCGATCATACCAGTACAAATGCACCGGATCCCATCAGAACTTCGAAGTTAAGCTTGCTTGGGCGAGAGTAGTACTAGGATGGGTGACCTCCCGGGAAGTCTTCGTGTTGCACCCCTCCTTTTGCCTTTTTGAATCGTGAATTGCATCAGCAATTCTGCTCGACGGCTGGGGAGCGAGCGATCCCTGCGCTTCGGGCTTCTTTTCGGGGTTCATCGGTGCGCGCGATGAGAAAAAGTGCTTGGTATTTTAGAACCGTCTTCGTCTCGCCTACGTAACGGCGCCCCGATCGGTGTAATCCGACCACCGGGCGTAAAGTTATGCCTCCTGCGGCGAACGGCTGCGCTCCTCCGACGTCGGGCGCGTTCCCTCCGAACATCTGCCTCGGACTTCGTGCCGTGCATAGGAACGGCACGTGAGGGTCCTGAAGGCACGTCGGACGATACAGAAGTGGACGAGAGGGGACGGAAAGCACGCGGCATGAACAGATCACCGTCGACGTCCCATATGACTAGGATACCGCGGTTTTGTCATACGGGTGCGATCATACCAGCATAAATGCACCGGATTCCATCAGAACTCCGAAGTTAAGCCTTCTTGGGCGGGAGTAGTACTAGGATGGGTGACCTCCTGGGAAGTCTTCGTGTTGCACCCCTCCTTTTGCCTTTTTGACGTGAATTGCATCAGCAATTCTGCTCGGCGGCTGCGGAGCGAGCGATCCCTGCACTTCGGGCTACTTTTCGGGGTTCATCGGTGCGCGCGATGAGAAAAAGTGCTCCGTATTTTAGAACCGTCTTCGTCTCGCCTTCGTAACGGCGCCCCGATCGGTGTAATCCGACCACCGGGCGTAAAGTTATGCCTCCTGCGGCGAACGGCTGCGCTCCTCCGACGTCGGGCGCGTTCCCTCCGAATATCTGCCTCGGAGTTCGCGCCGTGCATTGGAACGGCACGTGAGGGTCCTGAAGGCACGTCGGACGATACAGAAGTGGACGAGAGGGGACGGAAAGCACGCGGCATGAACAGATCACCGTCGACGTCCCCTATGACTAGGATACCGCGGTTTTGTAATACGGGTGCGATCATACCAGTACAAATGCACCGGATCCCATCAGAACTTCGAAGTTAAGCTTGCTTGGGCGAGAGTAGTACTAGGATGGGTGACCTCCCGGGAAGTCTTCTTGTTGCACCCCTCCTTTTGCCTTTTTGAATCGTGAATTGCATCAGCAATTCTGCTCGACGGCTGCGGAGCGAGCGATCCCTGCGCTTCGGGCTACTTTTCGGGATTCATCGGTGCGCGCGATGAGAAAAAGTGCACCGTATTTTAGAACCGTCTTCGTCTCGCCTACGTAACGGCGCCCCGATCGGTGTAATCCGACCACCGGGCGTAAAGTTATGCCTCCTGCGGCGAACGGCTGCGCTCCTCCGACGTCCGGCGCGTTCCCTCCGAACATCTGCCTCGGAGTTCGTGCCGTGCATAGGAACGGCACGTGAGGGTCCTGAAGGCACGTCGGACGATACAGAAGTGGACGAGAGGGGACGGAAAGCACGCGGCATGAACAGATCACCGTCGACGTCCCATATGACTAGGATACCGCGGTTTTGTCATACGGGTGCGATCATACCAGCACAAATGCACCGGATCCCATCAGAACTTCGAAGTCAAGCCTGCTTGGGCGAGAGTAGTACTAGGATGGGTGACCTCCTGGGAAGTCTTCGTGTTGCACCCCTCCTTTTGCCTTTTTGAATCGTGAATTGCTTCAGCAATTCTGCTCGGCGGCTGCGGAGCGAGCGATCCCTGCACTTCGGGCTACTTTTCGGGGTTCATCGGTGCGCGCGATGAGAAAAAGTGCTCCGTATTTTAGAACCGTCTTCGTCTCGCCTTCGTAACGGCGCCCCGATCGGTGTAATCCGACCACCGGGCGTAAAGTTATGCCTCCTGCGGCGAACGGCTGCGCTCCTCCGACGTCGGGCGCGTTCCCTCCGAATATCTGCCTCGGAGTTCGCGCCGTGCATTGGAACGGCACGTGAGGGTCCTGAAGGCACGTCGGACGATACAGAAGTGGACGAGAGGGGACGGAAAGCACACGGCATGAACAGATCACCGTCGACGTCCCCTATGACTAGGATACCGCGGTTTTGTCATACGGGTGCGATCATACCAGTACAAATGCACCGGATCCCATCAGAACTTCGAAGTTAAGCTTGCTTGGGCGAGAGTAGTACTAGGATGGGTGACCTCCCGGGAAGTCTTCGTGTTGCACCCCTCCTTTTGCCTTTTTGAATCGTGAATTGCATCAGCAATTCTGCTCGATGGCTGCGGAGCGAGCGATCCCTGCGCTTCGGGCTACTTTTCGGGATTCATCGGTGCGCGCGATGAGAAAAAGTGCACCGTATTTTAGAACCGTCTTCGTCTCGCCTACGTAACGGCGCCCCGATCGGTGTAATCCGACCACCGGGCGTAAAGTTATGCCTCCTGCGGCGAACGGCTGCGCTCCTCCGACGTCCGGCGCGTTCCCTCCGAACATCTGCCTCGGAGTTCGTGCCGTGCATAGGAACGGCACGTGAGGGTCCTGAAGGCACGTCGGACGATACAGAAGTGGACGAGAGGGGACGGAAAGCACGCGGCATGAACAGATCACCGTCGACGTCCCATATGACTAGGATACCGCGGTTTTGTCATACGGGTGCGATCATACCAGCACAAATGCACCGGATCCCATCAGAACTTCGAAGTCAAGCCTGCTTGGGCGAGAGTAGTACTAGGATGGGTGACCTCCTGGGAAGTCTTCGTGTTGCACCCCTCCTTTTGCCTTTTTGAATCGTGAATTGCTTCAGCAATTCTGCTCGGCGGCTGCGGAGCGAGCGATCCCTGCACTTCGGGCTACTTTTCGGGGTTCATCGGTGCGCGCGATGAGAAAAAGTGCTCCGTATTTTAGAACCGTCTTCGTCTCGCCTTCGTAACGGCGCCCCGATCGGTGTAATCCGACCACCGGGCGTAAAGTTATGCCTCCTGCGGCGAACGGCTGCGCTCCTCCGACGTCGGGCGCGTTCCCTCCGAATATCTGCCTCGGAGTTCGCGCCGTGCATTGGAACGGCACGTGAGGGTCCTGAAGGCACGTCGGACGATACAGAAGTGGACGAGAGGGGACGGAAAGCACACGGCATGAACAGATCACCGTCGACGTCCCCTATGACTAGGATACCGCGGTTTTGTCATACGGGTGCGATCATACCAGTACAAATGCACCGGATCCCATCAGAACTTCGAAGTTAAGCTTGCTTGGGCGAGAGTAGTACTAGGATGGGTGACCTCCCGGGAAGTCTTCGTGTTGCACCCCTCCTTTTGCCTTTTTGAATCGTGAATTGCATCAGCAATTCTGCTCGATGGCTGCGGAGCGAGCGATCCCTGCGCTTCGGGCTACTTTTCGGGATTCATCGGTGCGCGCGATGAGAAAAAGTGCTCCGTATTTTAGAACCGTCTTCGTCTCGCCTACGTAACGGCGCCCCGATCGGTGTAATCCGACCACCGGGCGTAAAGTTATGCCTCCTGCGGCGAACGGCTGCGCTCCTCCGACGTCGGGCGCGTTCCCTCCGAACATCTGCCTCGGACTTCGTGCCGTGCATAGGAACGGCACGTGAGGGTCCTGAAGGCACGTCGGACGATACAGAAGTGGACGAGAGGGGACGGAAAGCACGCGGCATGAACAGATCACCGTCGACGTCCCATATGACTAGGATACCGCGGTTTTATCATACGGGTGCGATCATACCAGCATAAATGCACCGGATTCCATCAGAACTCCGAAGTTAAGCCTTCTTGGGCGGGAGTAGTACTAGGATGGGTGACCTCCTGGGAAGTCTTCGTGTTGCACCCCTCCTTTTGCCTTTTTGACGTGAATTGCATCAGCAATTCTGCTCGGCGGCTGCGGAGCGAGCGATCCCTGCACTTCGGGCTACTTTTCGGGGTTCATCGGTGCGCGCGATGAGAAAAAGTGCTCCGTATTTTAGAACCGTCTTCGTCTCGCCTTCGTAACGGCGCCCCGATCGGTGTAATCCGACCACCGGGCGTAAAGTTATGCCTCCTGCGGCGAACGGCTGCGCTCCTCCGACGTCGGGCGCGTTCCCTCCGAATATCTGCCTCGGAGTTCGCGCCGTGCATTGGAACGGCACGTGAGGGTCCTGAAGGCACGTCGGACGATACAGAAGTGGACGAGAGGGGACGGAAAGCACGCGGCATGAACAGATCACCGTCGACGTCCCCTATGACTAGGATAACGCGGTTTTGTCATACGGGTGCGATCATACCAGTACAAATGCACCGGATCCCATCAGAACTCCGAAGTTAAGCTTGCTTGGGCGAGAGTAGTACTAGGATGGGTGACCTCCCGGGAAGTCTTCGTGTTGCACCCCTCTTTTTTTCTTTTTGAATCGTGAATTGCATCAGCAATTCTGCTCGACGGCTGGGGAGCGAGCGATCCCTGCGCTTCGGGCTACTTTTCGGGGTTCATCGGTGCGCGCGATGAGAAAAAGTGCTTCGTATTTTAGAACCGTCTTCGTCTCGCCTTCGTAACGGCGCCCCGATCGGTGTAATCCGACCACCGGACGTAAAGTTATGCCTCCTGCGGCGAACGGCTGCGCTCCTCCGACGTCCGGCGCGTTCCCTCCGAACATCTGCCTCGGAGTTCGTGCCGTGCATAGGAACGGCACGTGAGGGTCCTGAAGGCACGTCGGACGATACAGAAGTGGACTAGAGGGGACGGAAAGCACGCGGCATGAACAGATCACCGTCGACGTCCCCTATGACTAGGATACCGCAGTTTTGTCATACGGGTGCGATCATACCAGTACAAATGCACCGGATCCCATCAGAACTCCGAAGTTAAGCTTGCTTGGGCGAGAGTAGTACTAGGATGGGTGACCTCCCGGGAAGTCTTCGTGTTGCACCCCTCTTTTTTTCTTTTTGAATCGTGAATTGCATCAGCAATTCTGCTCGACGGCTGGGGAGCGAGCGATCCCTGCGCTTCGGGCTATTTTCGGGGTTCATCGGAGCGCGCGATGAGAAAAAGTGCTCCGTATTTTAGAACCGTCTTCGTCTCGCCTTCGTAACGGCGCCCCGATCGGTGTAATCCGACCACCGGGCGTAAAGTTATGCCTCCTGCGGCGAACGGCTGCGCTCCTCCGACGTCGGGCGCGTTCCCTCCGAACATCTGCCTCGGACTTCGTGACGTGCATAGGAACGGCACGTGAGGGACCTGAAGGCACGTCGGACGATACAGAATTGGACGAGAGGGGACGGAAAGCACGCGGCATGAACAGATCTCCGTCGACGTCCCATATGAGTAGGATACCGCGGTTTTGTCATACGGGTGCGATCATACCAGCACAAATGCACCGGATCCCATCAGAACTTCGAAGTTAAGCCTGCTTGGGCGAGAGTAGTACTAGGATGGGTGACCTCCTGGGAAGTCTTCGTGTTGCACCCCTCCTTTTGCCTTTTTGAATCGTGAATTGCATCAGCAATTCTGCTCGGCGGCTGCGGAGCGAGCGATCCCTGCACTTCGGGCTACTTTTCGGGGTTCATCGGTGCGCGCGATGAGAAAAAGTGCTCAGTATTTTAGAACCGTCTTCGTCTCGCCTTCGTAACGGCGCCCCGATCGGTGTAATCCGACCACCGGGCGTAAAGTTATGCCTCCTGCGGCGAACGGCTGCGCTCCTCCGACGTCGGGCGCGTTCCCTCCGAATATCTGCCTCGGAGTTCGCGCCGTGCATTGGAACGGCACGTGAGGGTCCTGAAGGCACGTCGGACGATACAGAAGTGGACGAGAGGGGACGGAAAGCACGCGGCATGAACAGATCACCGTCGACGTCCCCTATGACTAGGATACCGCGGTTTTGTCATACGGGTGCGATCATACCAGCACAAATGCATCGGATTCCATCAGAACTCCGAAGTTAAGCCTTCTAGGGCGAGAGGAGTACTAGGATGGGTGACCTCCCGGGAAGTCTTCGTGTTGCACCCCTCTTTTTTTCTTTTTGAATCGTGAATTGCATCAGCAATTCTGCTCGGCGGCTGCGGAGCGAGCGATCCCTGCGCTTCGGGCTACTTTTCGGGGTTCATCGGTGCGCGCGATGAGAAAAAGTGCTCCGTATTTTAGAACCGTCTTCGTCTCGCCTTCGTAACGGCGCCCCGATCGGTGTAATCCGACCACCGGGCGTAAAGTTATGCCTCCTGCGGCGAACGGCTGCGCTCCTCCGACGTCGGGCGCGTTCCCTCCGAACATCTGCCTCGGAGTTCGTGACGTGCATAGGAACGGCACGTGAGGGACCTGAAGACACGTCGGACGATACAGAATTGGACGAGAGGGGACGAAAAGCACGCGGCATGAACAGATCTCCGTCGACGTCCCATATGAGTAGGATACCGCGGTTTTGTCATACGGGTGCGATCATACCAGCACAAATGCACCGGATCCCATCAGAACTTCGAAGTTAAGCCTGCTTGGGCGAGAGTAGTACTAGGATGGGTGACCTCCTGGGAAGTCTTCGTGTTGCACCCCTCCTTTTGCCTTTTTGAATCGTGAATTGCATCAGCAATTCTGCTCGGCGGCTGCGGAGCGAGCGATCCCTGCACTTCGGGCTACTTTTCGGGGTTCATCGGTGCGCGCGATGAGAAAAAGTGCTCCGTATTTTAGAACCGTCTTCGTCTCGCCTTCGTAACGGCGCCCCGATCGGTGTAATCCGACCACCGGACATAAAGTTATGCCTCCTGCGGCGAACGGCTGCGCTCCTCCGACGTCGGGCGCGTTCCCTCCGAATATCTGCCTCGGAGTTCGCGCCGTGCATTGGAACGGCACGTGAGTGTCCTGAAGGCACGTCGGACGATACAGAAGTGGACGAGAGGGGACGGAAAGCACGCGGCATGAACAGATCACCGTCGACGTCCCCTATGACTAGGATACCGCGGTTTTGTCTTACGGGTGCGATCATACCAGTACAAATGCACCGGAACCCATCAGAACTCCGAAGTTAAGCTTGCTTGGGCGAGAGTAGTACTAGGATGGGTGACCTCCCGGGAAGTCTTCGTGTTGCACCCCTCTTTTTTTCTTTTTGAATCGTGAATTGCATCAGCAATTCTGCTCGACGGCTGGGGAGCGAGCGATCCCTGCGCTTCGGGCTTCTTTTCGGGGTTCATCGGTGCGCGCGATGAGAAAAAGTGCTCCGTATTTTAGAACCGTCTTCGTCTCGCCTTCGTAACGGCGCCCCGATCGGTGTAATCCGACCACCGGACGTAAAGTTATGCCTCCTGCGGCGAACGGCTGCGCTCCTCCGACGTCGGGCGCGTTCCCTCCGAACATCTGCCTCGGAGTTCGTGACGTGCATAGGAACGGCACGTGAGGGTCCTGAAGGCACGTCGGACGATACAGAATTGGACGAGAGGGGACGGAAAGCACGCGGCATGAACAGATCTCCGTCGACGTCCCATATGAGTAGGATACCGCGGTTTTGTCATACGGGTGCGATCATACCAGCACAAATGCACCGGATCCCATCAGAACTTCGAAGTTAAGCCTGCTTGGGTGAGAGTAGTACTAGGATGGGTGACCTCCTGGGAAGTCTTCGTGTTGCACCCCTCCTTTTGCCTTTTTGAATCGTGAATTGCATCAGCAATTCTGCTCGGCGGCTGCGGAGCGAGCGATCCCTGCACTTCGGGCTACTTTTCGGGGTTCATCGGTGCGCGCGATGAGAAAAAGTGCTCCGTATTTTAGAACCGTCTTCGTCTCGCCTTCGTAACGGCGCCCCGATCGGTGTAATCCGACCACCGGGCGTAAAGTTATGTCTCCTGCGGCGAACGGCTGCGCTCCTCCGACGTCGGGCGCGTTCCCTCCGAATATCTGCCTCGGAGTTCGCGCCGTGCATTGGAACGGCACGTGAGGGTCCTGAAGGCACGTCGGACGATACAGAAGTGGACGAGAGGGGACGGAAAGCACGCGGCATGAACAGATCACCGTCGACGTCCCCTATGACTAGGATACCGCGGTTTTGTCATACGGGTGCGATCATACCAGCACAAATGCATCGGATTCCATCAGAACTCCGAAGTTAAGCCTTCAAGGGCGAGAGGAGTACTAGGATGGGTGACCTCCCGGGAAGTCTTCGTGTTGCACCCCTCTTTTTTTCTTTTTGAATCGTGAATTGCATCAGCAATTCTGCTCGACGGCTGGGGAGCGAGCGATCCCTGCGCTTCGGGCTTCTTTTCGGGGTTCATCGGTGCGCGCGATGAGAAAAAGTGCTCCGTATTTTAGAACCGTCTTCGTCTCGCCTTCGTAACGGCGCCCCGATCGGTGTAATCCGACCACCGGGCGTAAAGTTATGCCTCCTGCGGCGAACGGCTGCGCTCCTCCGACGTCGGGCGCGTTCCCTCCGAACATCTGCCTCGGACTTCGTGACGTGCATAGGAACGGCACGTGAGGGACCTGAAGGCACGTCGGACGATACAGAATTGGACGAGAGGGGACGGAAAGCACGCGGCATGAACAGATCTCCGTCGACGTCCCATATGAGTAGGATACCGCGGTTTTGTCATACGGGTGCGATCATACCAGCACAAATGCACCGGATCCCATCAGAACTTCGAAGTTAAGCCTGCTTGGGCGAGAGTAGTACTAGGATGGGTGACCTCCTGGGAAGTCTTCGTGTTGCACCCCTCCTTTTGCCTTTTTGAATCGTGAATTGCATCAGCAATTCTGCTCGGCGGCTGCGGAGCGAGCGATCCCTGCACTTCGGGCTACTTTTCGGGGTTCATCGGTGCGCGCGATGAGAAAAAGTGCTCCGTATTTTAGAACCGTCTTCGTCTCGCCTTCGTAACGGCGCCCCGATCGGTGTAATCCGACCACCGGGCGTAAAGTTATGCCTCCTGCGGCGAACGGCTGCGCTCCTCCGACGTCGGGCGCGTTCCCTCCGAACATCTGCCTCGGAGTTCGTGACGTGCATAGGAACGGCACGTGAGGGACCTGAAGGCACGTCGGACGATACAGAATTGGACGAGAGGGGACGGAAAGCACGCGGCATGAACAGATCTCCGTCGACGTCCCATATGAGTAGGATACCGCGGTTTTGTCATACGGGTGCGATCATACCAGCACAAATGCACCGGATCCCATCAGAACTTCGAAGTTAAGCCTGCTTGGGCGAGAGTAGTACTAGGATGGGTGACCTCCTGGGAAGTCTTCGTGTTGCACCCCTCCTTTTGCCTTTTTGAATCGTGAATTGCATCAGCAATTCTGCTCGGCGGCTGCGGAGCGAGCGATCCCTGCACTTCGGGCTACTTTTCGGGGTTCATCGGTGCGCGCGATGAGAAAAAGTGCTCCATATTTTAGAACCGTCTTCGTCTCGCCTTCGTAACGGCGCCCCGATCGGTGTAATCCGACCACCGGGCGTAAAGTTATGCCTCCTGCGGCGAACGGCTGCGCTCCTCCGACGTCGGGCGCGTTCCCTCCGAACATCTGCCTCGGAGTTCGCGCCGTGCATTGGAACGGCACGTGAGGGTCCTGAAGGGACGTCGGACGATACAGAAGTGGACGAGAGGGGACGGAAAGCACGCGGCATGAACAGATCACCGTCGACGTCCCCTATGACTAGGATACCGCGGTTTTGTCTTACGGGTGCGATCATACCAGTACAAATGCACCGGAACCCATCAGAACTCCGAAGTTAAGCTTGCTTGGGCGAGAGTAGTACTAGGATGGGTGACCTCCAGGGAAGTCTTCGTGTTGCACCCTTCCTTTTGCCTTTTTGAATCGTGAATTGCATCAGCAATTCTGCTCGGCGGCTGCGGAGCGAGCGATCCCTGCGCTTCGGGCTACTTTTCGGGGTTCATCGGTGCGCGCGATGAGAAAAAGTGCTGTATTTTAGAACCGTCTTCGTCTCGCCTTCGTAACGGCGCCCCGATCGGTGTAATCCGACCACCGGACGTAAAGTTATGCCTCCTGCGGCGAACGGCTGCGCTCCTCCGACGTCGGGCGCGTTCCCTCCGAATATCTGCCTCGGAGTTCGCGCCGTGCATTGGAACGGCACGTGAGGGTCCTGAAGGCACGTCGGACGATACAGAAGTGGACGAGAGGGGACGGAAAGCACGCGGCATGAACAGATCACCGTCGACGTCCCCTATGACTAGGATACCGCGGTTTTGTAATACGGGTGCGATCATACCAGTACAAATGCACCGGATCCCATCAGAACTCCGAAGTTAAGCTTGCTTGGGCGAGAGTAGTACTAGGATGGGTGACCTCCCGGGAAGTCTTCGTGTTGCACCCCTCCTTTTGCCTTTTTGAATCGTGAATTGCATCAGCAATTCTGCTCGACGGCTGGGGAGCGACCGATCCCTGCGCTTCGGGCTTCTTTTCGGGATTCATCGGTGCGCGCGATGAGAAAAAGTGCTCCGTATTTTAGAACCGTCTTCGTCTCGCCTTCGTAACGGCGCCCCGATCGGTGTAATCCGACCACCGGGCGTAAAGTTATGCCTCCTGCGGCGAACGGCTGCGCTCCTCCGACGTCGGGCGCGTTCCCTCCGAATATCTGCCTCGGAGTTCGCGCCGTGCATTGGAACGGCACGTGAGGGTCCTGAAGGCACGTCGGACGATACAGAAGTGGACGAGAGGGGACGGAAAGCACGCGGCATGAACAGATCACCGTCGACGTCCCCTATGACTAGGATACCGCGGTTTTGTCATACGGGTGCGATCATACCAGTACAAATGCACCGGAACCCATCAGAACTCCGAAGTTAAGCTTGCTTGGGCGAGAGTAGTACTAGGAAGGGTGACCTCCCGGGAAGTCTTCGTGTTGCACCCCTCTTTTTTTCTTTTTGAATCGTGAATTGCATCAGCAATTCTGCTCGACGGCTGGGGAGCGAGCGATCCCTGCGCTTCGGGCTTCTTTTCGGGGTTCATCGGTGCGCGCGATGAGAAAAAGTGCTCCGTATTTTAGAACCGTCTTCGTCTCGCCTTCGTAACGGCGCCCCGATCGGTGTAATCCGACCACCGGGCGTAAAGTTATGCCTCCTGCGGCGAACGGCTGCGCTCCTCCGACGTCGGGCGCGTTCCCTCCGAACATCTGCCTCGGAGTTCGTGACGTGCATAGGAACGGCACGTGAGGGTCCTGAAGGCACGTCGGACGATACAGAATTGGACGAGAGGGGACGGAAAGCACGCGGCATGAACAGATCTCCGTCGACGTCCCATATAAATAGGATACCGCGGTTTTGTCATACGGGTGCGATCATACCAGCACAAATGCACCGGATCCCATCAGAACTTCGAAGTTAAGCCTGCTTGGGCGAGAGTAGTACTAGGATGGGTGACCTCCTGGGAAGTCTTCGTGTTGCACCCCTCCTTTTGCCTTTTTGAATCGTGAATTGCATCAGCAATTCTGCTCGGCGGCTGCGGAGCGAGCGATCCCTGCACTTCGGGCTACTTTTCGGGGTTCATCGGTGCGCGCGATGAGAAAAAGTGCTCCGTATTTTAGAACCGTCTTCGTCTCGCCTTCGTAACGGCGCCCCGATCGGTGTAATCCGACCACCGGGCGTAAAGTTATGCCTCCTGCGGCGAACGGCTGCGCTCCTCCGACGTCGGGCGCGTTCCCTCCGAATATCTGCCTCGGAGTTCGCGCCGTGCATTGGAACGGCACGTGAGGGTCCTGAAGGCACGTCGGACGATACAGAAGTGGACGAGAGGGGACGGAAAGCACGCGGCATGAACAGATCACCGTCGACGTCCCCTATGACTAGGATACCGCGGTTTTGTCATACAGGTGCGATCATACCAGCACAAATGCATCGGATTCCATCAGAACTCCGAAGTTAAGCCTTCTAGGGCGAGAGGAGTACTAGGATGGGTGACCTCCCGGGAAGTCTTCGTGTTGCACCCCTCTTTTTTTCTTTTTGAATCGTGAATTGCATCAGCAATTCTGCTCGACGGCTGGGGAGCGAGCGATCCCTGCAATTCGGGCTACTTTTCGGGGTTCATCGGTGCGCGCGATGAGAAAAAGTGCTCCATATTTTAGAACCGTCTTCGTCTCGCCTTCGTAACGGCGCCCCGATCGGTGTAATCCGACCACCGGGCGTAAAGTTATGCCTCCTGCGGCGAACGGCTGCGCTCCTCCGACGTCGGGCGCGTTCCCTCCGAACATCTGCCTCGGAGTTCGTGACGTGCATAGGAACGGCACGTGAGGGACCTGAAGGCACGTCGGACGATACAGAATTGGACGAGAGGGGACGGAAAGCACGCGGCATGAACAGATCTCCGTCGACGTCCCATATGAGTAGGATACCGCGGTTTTGTCATACGGGTGCGATCATACCAGCACAAATGCACCGGATCCCATCAGAACTTCGAAGTTAAGCCTGCGTGGGCGAGAGTAGTACTAGGATGGGTGACCTCCTGGGAAGTCTTCGTGTTGCACCCCTCCTTTTGCCTTTTTGAATCGTGAATTGCATCAGCAATTCTGCTCGGCGGCTGCGGAGCGAGCGATCCCTGCACTTCGGGCTACTTTTCGGGGTTCATCGGTGCGCGCGATGAGAAAAAGTGCTCCGTATTTTAGAACCGTCTTCGTCTCGCCTTCGTAACGGCGCCCCGATCGGTGTAATCCGACCACCGGGCGTAAAGTTATGCCTCCTGCGGCGAACGGCTGCGCTCCTCCGACGTCGGGCGCGTTCCCTCCGAATATCTGCCTCGGAGTTCGCGCCGTGCATTGGAACGGCACGTGAGGGTCCTGAAGGCACGTCGGACGATACAGAAGTGGACGAGAGGGGACGGAAAGCACGCGGCATGAACAGATCACCGTCGACGTCCCCTATGACTAGGATACCGCGGTTTTGTCATACGGGTGCGATCATACCAGCACAAATGCATCGGATTCCATCAGAACTCCGAAGTTAAGCCTTCTAGGGCGAGAGGAGTACTAGGATGGGTGACCTCCCGGGAAGTCTTCGTGTTGCACCCCTCTTTTTTTCTTTTTGAATCGTGAATTGCATCAGCAATTCTGCTCGACGGCTGGGGAGCGAGCGATCCCTGCGCTTCGGGCTTCTTTTCGGGGTTCATCTGTGCGCGCGATGAGAAAAAGTGCTCCGTATTTTAGAACCGTCTTCGTCTCGCCTTCGTAACGGCGCCCCGATCGGTGTAATCCGACCACCGGGCGTAAAGTTATGCCTCCTGCGGCGAACGGCTGCGCTCCTCCGACGTCGGGCGCGTTCCCTCCGAACATCTGCCTCGGAGTTCGTGACGTGCATAGGAACGGCACGTGAGGGACCTGAAGGCACGTCGGACGATACAGAATTGGACGAGAGGGGACGGAAAGCACGCGGCATGAACAGATCACCGTCGACGTCCCATATGACTAGGATACCGCGGTTTTGTCATACGGGTGCGATCATACCAGCACAAATGCACCGGATTCCATCAGAACTCCGAAGTTAAGCCTTCTTGGGCGAGAGTAGTACTAGGATGGGTGACCTCCTGGGAAGTCTTCGTGTTGCACCCCTCCTTTTGCCTTTTTGAATCGTGAATTGCATCAGCAATTCTGCTCGGCGGCTGCGGAGCGAGCGATCCCTGCACTTCGGGCTACTTTTCGGGGTTCATCGGTCCGCGCGATGAGAAAAAGTGCTCCGTATTTTAGAACCGTCTTCGTCTCGCCTTCGTAACGGCGCCCCGATCGGTGTAATCCGACCACCGGGCGTAAAGTTATGCCTCCTGCGGCGAACGGCTGCGCTCCTCCGACGTCGGGCGCGTTCCCTCCGAATATCTGCCTCGGAGTTCGCGCCGCGCATTGGAACGGCACGTGAGGGTCCTGAAGGCACGTCGGACGATATAGAAGTGGACGAGAGGGGACGGAAAGCACGCGGCATGAACAGATCACCGTCGACGTCCCCTATGACTAGGATACCGCAATTTTGTCATACGGGTGCGATCATACCAGTACAAATGCACCGGATCCCATCAGAACTCCGAAGTTAAGCTTGCTTGGGCGAGAGTAGTACTAGGATGGGTGACCTCCCGGGAAGTCTTCGTGTTGCACCCCTCCTTTTTTCTTTTTGAATCGTGAATTGCATCAGCAATTCTGCTCGACGGCTGGGGAGCGAGCGATCCCTACGCTTCGGGCTACTTTTCGGGGTTCATCGGTGCGCGCGATGAGAAAAAGTGCTCTGTATTTTAGAACCGTCTTCGTCTCGCCTTCGTAACGGCGCCCCGATCGGTGTAATCCGACCACCGGGCGTAAAGTTATGCCTCCTGCGGCGAACGACTGCGCTCCTCCGACGTCGGGCGCGTTCCCTCCGAACATCTGCCTCGGAGTTCGTGACGTGCATAGGAACGGCACGTGAGGGACCTGAAGGCACGTCGGACGATACAGAATTAGACGAGAGGGGACGGAAAGCACGCGGCATGAACAGATCACCGTCGACGTCCCCTATGACTAGGATACCGCGGTTTTGTCATACGGGTGCGATCATACCAGTACAAATGCACCGGATCCCATCAGAACTTCTTGGTTAAGCTTGCTTGGGCGAGAGTAGTACTAGGATGGGTGACCTCCTGGGAAGTCTTCGTGTTGCACCCCTCCTTTTGCCTTTTTCAATCGTGAATTGCATCAGCAATTCTGCTCGACGGCTGCGGAGCGAGCGATCCCTGCGCTTCGGGCTACTTTTCGGGATTCATCGGTGCGCGCGATGAGAAAAAGTGCTCCGTATTTTAGAACCGTCTTCGTCTCGCCTTCGTAACGGCGCCCCGATCGGTGTAATCCGACCACCGGGCGTAAAGTTATGCCTCCTGCGGCGAACGGCTGCGCTCCTCCGACGTCGGGCGCGTTCCCTCCGAATATCTGCCTCGGAGTTCGCGCCGTGCATTGGAACGGCACGTGAGGGTCCTGAAGGCACGTCGGACGATACAGAAGTGGACGAGAGGGGACGGAAAGCACGCGGCATGAACAGATCACCGTCGACGTCCCATATGACTAGGATACCGCGGTTTTGTCATACGGGTGCGATCATACCAGCACAAATGCACCGGATTCCATCAGAACTCCGAAGTTAAGCTTTCTTGGGCGAGAGTAGTACTAGGATGGGTGACCTCTTGGGAAGTCTTCGTGTTGCACCCCTCCTTTTGCCTTTTTGAATCGTGAATTGCATCAGCAATTCTGCTCGGCGGCTGCGGAGCGAGCGATCCCTGCACTTCGGGCTACTTTTCGAGGTTCATCGGTGCGCGCGATGAGAAAAAGTGCTCCGTATTTTAGAACCGTCTTCGTCTCGCCTTCGTAACGGCGCCCCGATCGGTGTAATCCGACCACCGGGCGTAAAGTTATGCCTCCTGCGGCGAACGGCTGCGCTCCTCCGACGTCGGGCGCGTTCCCTCCGAATATCTGCCTCGGAGTTCGCGCCGCGCATTGGAACGGCACGTGAGGGTCCTGAAGGCACGTCGGACGATACAGAAGTGGACGAGAGGGGACGGAAAGCACGCGGCATGAACAGATCACCGTCGACGTCCCCTATGACTAGGATACCGCGATTTTGTCATACGGGTGCGATCATACCAGTACAAATGCACCGGATCCCATCAGAACTCCGAAGTTAAGCTTGCTTGGGCGAGAGTAGTACTAGGATGGGTGACCTCCCGGGAAGTCTTCGTGTTGCACCCCTCCTTTTTTCTTTTTGAATCGTGAATTGCATCAGCAATTCTGCTCGACGGCTGGGGAGCGAGCGATCCCTACGCTTCGGGCTACTTTTCGGGGTTCATCGGTGCGCGCGATGAGAAAAAGTGCTGTGTATTTTAGAACCGTCTTCGTCTCGCCTTCGTAACGGCGCCCCGATCGGTGTAATCCGACCACCGGGCGTAAAGTTATGCCTCCTGCGGCGAACGACTGCGCTCCTCCGACGTCGGGCGCGTTCCCTCCGAACATCTGCCTCGGAGTTCGTGACGTGCATAGGAACGGCACGTGAGGGACCTGAAGGCACGTCGGACGATACAGAATTAGACGAGAGGGGACGGAAAGCACGCGGCATGAACAGATCACCGTCGACGTCCCCTATGACTAGGATACCGCGGTTTTGTCATACGGGTGCGATCATACCAGTACAAATGCACCGGATCCCATCAGAACTTCTTGGTTAAGCTTGCTTGGGCGAGAGTAGTACTAGGATGGGTGACCTCCTGGGAAGTCTTCGTGTTGCACCCCTCCTTTTGCCTTTTTCAATCGTGAATTGCATCAGCAATTCTGCTCGACGGCTGCGGAGCGAGCGATCCCTGCGCTTCGGGCTACTTTTCGGGATTCATCGGTGCGCGCGATGAGAAAAAGTGCTCCGTATTTTAGAACCGTCTTCGTCTCGCCTTCGTAACGGCGCCCCGATCGGTGTAATCCGACCACCGGGCGTAAAGTTATGCCTCCTGTGGCGAACGGCTGCGCTCCTCCGACGTCGGGCGCGTTCCCTCCGAACATCTGCCTCGGAGTTCGTGACGTGCATAGGAACGGCACGTGAGGGACCTGAAGGCACGTCGGACGATACAGAATTGGACGAGAGGGGACGGAAAGCACGCGGCATGAACAGATCACCGTCGACGTCCCATATGACTAGGATACCGCGGTTTTGTCATACGGGTGCGATCATACCAGCACAAATGCACCGGATTCCATCAGAACTCCGAAGTTAAGCCTTCTTGGGCGAGAGTAGTACTAGGATGGGTGACCTCCTGGGAAGTCTTCGTGTTGCACCCCTCCTTTTGCCTTTTTGAATCGTGAATTGCATCAGCAATTCTGCTCGGCGGCTGCGGAGCGAGCGATCCCTGCACTTCGGGCTACTTTTCGGGGTTCATCGGTCCGCGCGATGAGAAAAAGTGCTCCGTATTTTAGAACCGTCTTCGTCTCGCCTTCGTAACGGCGCCCCGATCGGTGTAATCCGACCACCGGGCGTAAAGTTATGCCTCCTGCGGCGAACGGCTGCGCTCCTCCGACGTCGGGCGCGTTCCCTCCGAATATCTGCCTCGGAGTTCGCGCCGCGCATTGGAACGGCACGTGAGGGTCCTGAAGGCACGTCGGACGATACAGAAGTGGACGAGAGGGGACGGAAAGCACGCGGCATGAACAGATCACCGTCGACGTCCCCTATGACTAGGATACCGCAATTTTGTCATACGGGTGCGATCATACCAGTACAAATGCACCGGATCCCATCAGAACTCCGAAGTTAAGCTTGCTTGGGCGAGAGTAGTACTAGGATGGGTGACCTCCCGGGAAGTCTTCGTGTTGCACCCCTCCTTTTTTCTTTTTGAATCGTGAATTGCATCAGCAATTCTGCTCGACGGCTGGGGAGCGAGCGATCCCTACGCTTCGGGCTACTTTTCGGGGTTCATCGGTGCGCGCGATGAGAAAAAGTGCTCTGTATTTTAGAACCGTCTTCGTCTCGCCTTCGTAACGGCGCCCCGATCGGTGTAATCCGACCACCGGGCGTAAAGTTATGCCTCCTGCGGCGAACGACTGCGCTCCTCCGACGTCGGGCGCGTTCCCTCCGAACATCTGCCTCGGAGTTCGTGACGTGCATAGGAACGGCACGTGAGGGACCTGAAGGCACGTCGGACGATACAGAATTAGACGAGAGGGGACGGAAAGCACGCGGCATGAACAGATCACCGTCGACGTCCCCTATGACTAGGATACCGCGGTTTTGTCATACGGGTGCGATCATACCAGTACAAATGCACCGGATCCCATCAGAACTTCTTGGTTAAGCTTGCTTGGGCGAGAGTAGTACTAGGATGGGTGACCTCCTGGGAAGTCTTCGTGTTGCACCCCTCCTTTTGCCTTTTTCAATCGTGAATTGCATCAGCAATTCTGCTCGACGGCTGCGGAGCGAGCGATCCCTGCGCTTCGGGCTACTTTTCGGGATTCATCGGTGCGCGCGATGAGAAAAAGTGCTCCGTATTTTAGAACCGTCTTCGTCTCGCCTACGTAACGGCGCCCCGATCGGTGTAATCCGACCACCGGGCGTAAAGTTATGCCTCCTGCGGCGAACGGCTGCGCTCCTCCGACGTCCGGCGCGTTCCCTCCGAACATCTGCCTCGGAGTTCGTGCCGTGCATAGGAACGGCACGTGAGGGTCCTGAAGGCACGTCGGACGATACAGAAGTGGACGAGAGGGGACGGAAAGCACGCGGCATGAACAGATTACCGTCGACGTCCCATATGACTAGGATACCGCGGTTTTGTCATACGGGTGCGATCATACCAGCACAAATGCACCGGATTCCATCAGAACTCCGAAGTTAAGCTTTCTTGGGCGAGAGTAGTACTAGGATGGGTGACCTCTTGGGAAGTCTTCGTGTTGCACCCCTCCTTTTGCCTTTTTGAATCGTGAATTGCATCAGCAATTCTGCTCGGCGGCTGCGGAGCGAGCGATCCCTGCACTTCGGGCTACTTTTCGAGGTTCATCGGTGCGCGCGATGAGAAAAAGTGCTCCGTATTTTAGAACCGTCTTCGTCTCGCCTTCGTAACGGCGCCCCGATCGGTGTAATCCGACCACCGGGCGTAAAGTTATGCCTCCTGCGGCGAACGGCTGCGCTCCTCCGACGTCGGGCGCGTTCCCTCCGAATATCTGCCTCGGAGTTCGCGCCGTGCATTGGAACGGCACGTGAGGGTCCTGAAGGCACGTCGGACGATACAGAAGTGGACGAGAGGGGACGGAAAGCACGCGGCATGAACAGATCACCGTCGACGTCCCATATGACTAGGATACCGCGGTTTTGTCATACGGGTGCGATCATACCAGCACAAATGCACCGGATTCCATCAGAACTCCGAAGTTAAGCTTTCTTGGGCGAGAGTAGTACTAGGATGGGTGACCTCTTGGGAAGTCTTCGTGTTGCACCCCTCCTTTTGCCTTTTTGAATCGTGAATTGCATCAGCAATTCTGCTCGGCGGCTGCGGAGCGAGCGATCCCTGCACTTCGGGCTACTTTTCGAGGTTCATCGGTGCGCGCGATGAGAAAAAGTGCTCCGTATTTTAGAACCGTCTTCGTCTCGCCTTCGTAACGGCGCCCCGATCGGTGTAATCCGACCACCGGGCGTAAAGTTATGCCTCCTGCGGCGAACGGCTGCGCTCCTCCGACGTCGGGCGCGTTCCCTCCGAATATCTGCCTCGGAGTTCGCGCCGCGCATTGGAACGGCACGTGAGGGTCCTGAAGGCACGTCGGACGATACAGAAGTGGACGAGAGGGGACGGAAAGCACGCGGCATGAACAGATCACCGTCGACGTCCCCTATGACTAGGATACCGCAATTTTGTCATACGGGTGCGATCATACCAGTACAAATGCACCGGATCCCATCAGAACTCCGAAGTTAAGCTTGCTTGGGCGAGAGTAGTACTAGGATGGGTGACCTCCCGGGAAGTCTTCGTGTTGCACCCCTCCTTTTTTCTTTTTGAATCGTGAATTGCATCAGCAATTCTGCTCGACGGCTGGGGAGCGAGCGATCCCTACGCTTCGGGCTACTTTTCGGGGTTCATCGGTGCGCGCGATGAGAAAAAGTGCTCTGTATTTTAGAACCGTCTTCGTCTCGCCTTCGTAACGGCGCCCCGATCGGTGTAATCCGACCACCGGGCGTAAAGTTATGCCTCCTGCGGCGAACGACTGCGCTCCTCCGACGTCGGGCGCGTTCCCTCCGAACATCTGCCTCGGAGTTCGTGACGTGCATAGGAACGGCACGTGAGGGACCTGAAGGCACGTCGGACGATACAGAATTAGACGAGAGGGGACGGAAAGCACGCGGCATGAACAGATCACCGTCGACGTCCCCTATGACTAGGATACCGCGGTTTTGTCATACGGGTGCGATCATACCAGTACAAATGCACCGGATCCCATCAGAACTTCTTGGTTAAGCTTGCTTGGGCGAGAGTAGTACTAGGATGGGTGACCTCCTGGGAAGTCTTCGTGTTGCACCCCTCCTTTTGCCTTTTTCAATCGTGAATTGCATCAGCAATTCTGCTCGACGGCTGCGGAGCGAGCGATCCCTGCGCTTCGGGCTACTTTTCGGGATTCATCGGTGCGCGCGATGAGAAAAAGTGCTCCGTATTTTAGAACCGTCTTCGTCTCGCCTACGTAACGGCGCCCCGATCGGTGTAATCCGACCACCGGGCGTAAAGTTATGCCTCCTGCGGCGAACGGCTGCGCTCCTCCGACGTCCGGCGCGTTCCCTCCGAACATCTGCCTCGGAGTTCGTGCCGTGCATAGGAACGGCACGTGAGGGTCCTGAAGGCACGTCGGACGATACAGAAGTGGACGAGAGGGGACGGAAAGCACGCGGCATGAACAGATCACCGTCGACGTCCCATATGACTAGGATACCGCGGTTTTGTCATACGGGTGCGATCATACCAGCACAAATGCACCGGATTCCATCAGAACTCCGAAGTTAAGCTTTCTTGGGCGAGAGTAGTACTAGGATGGGTGACCTCTTGGGAAGTCTTCGTGTTGCACCCCTCCTTTTGCCTTTTTGAATCGTGAATTGCATCAGCAATTCTGCTCGGCGGCTGCGGAGCGAGCGATCCCTGCACTTCGGGCTACTTTTCGAGGTTCATCGGTGCGCGCGATGAGAAAAAGTGCTCCGTATTTTAGAACCGTCTTCGTCTCGCCTTCGTAACGGCGCCCCGATCGGTGTAATCCGACCACCGGGCGTAAAGTTATGCCTCCTGCGGCGAACGGCTGCGCTCCTCCGACGTCGGGCGCGTTCCCTCCGAATATCTGCCTCGGAGTTCGCGCCGTGCATTGGAACGGCACGTGAGGGTCCTGAAGGCACGTCGGACGATACAGAAGTGGACGAGAGGGGACGGAAAGCACGCGGCATGAACAGATCACCGTCGACGTCCCATATGACTAGGATACCGCGGTTTTGTCATACGGGTGCGATCATACCAGCACAAATGCACCGGATTCCATCAGAACTCCGAAGTTAAGCTTTCTTGGGCGAGAGTAGTACTAGGATGGGTGACCTCTTGGGAAGTCTTCGTGTTGCACCCCTCCTTTTGCCTTTTTGAATCGTGAATTGCATCAGCAATTCTGCTCGGCGGCTGCGGAGCGAGCGATCCCTGCACTTCGGGCTACTTTTCGAGGTTCATCGGTGCGCGCGATGAGAAAAAGTGCTCCGTATTTTAGAACCGTCTTCGTCTCGCCTTCGTAACGGCGCCCCGATCGGTGTAATCCGACCACCGGGCGTAAAGTTATGCCTCCTGCGGCGAACGGCTGCGCTCCTCCGACGTCGGGCGCGTTCCCTCCGAATATCTGCCTCGGAGTTCGCGCCGCGCATTGGAACGGCACGTGAGGGTCCTGAAGGCACGTCGGACGATACAGAAGTGGACGAGAGGGGACGGAAAGCACGCGGCATGAACAGATCACCGTCGACGTCCCCTATGACTAGGATACCGCGATTTTGTCATACGGGTGCGATCATACCAGTACAAATGCACCGGATCCCATCAGAACTCCGAAGTTAAGCTTGCTTGGGCGAGAGTAGTACTAGGATGGGTGACCTCCCGGGAAGTCTTCGTGTTGCACCCCTCCTTTTTTCTTTTTGAATCGTGAATTGCATCAGCAATTCTGCTCGACGGCTGGGGAGCGAGCGATCCCTACGCTTCGGGCTACTTTTCGGGGTTCATCGGTGCGCGCGATGAGAAAAAGTGCTCTGTATTTTAGAACCGTCTTCGTCTCGCCTTCGTAACGGCGCCCCGATCGGTGTAATCCGACCACCGGGCGTAAAGTTATGCCTCCTGCGGCGAACGACTGCGCTCCTCCGACGTCGGGCGCGTTCCCTCCGAACATCTGCCTCGGAGTTCGTGACGTGCATAGGAACGGCACGTGAGGGACCTGAAGGCACGTCGGACGATACAGAATTAGACGAGAGGGGACGGAAAGCACGCGGCATGAACAGATCACCGTCGACGTCCCCTATGACTAGGATACCGCGGTTTTGTCATACGGGTGCGATCATACCAGTACAAATGCACCGGATCCCATCAG
Source organism: Thalia dealbata (assembly GCA_030544415.1). Taxonomy (NCBI): domain Eukaryota; kingdom Viridiplantae; phylum Streptophyta; class Magnoliopsida; order Zingiberales; family Marantaceae; genus Thalia; species Thalia dealbata. The sequence continues at coordinate 21,015,574 of CM060455.1, forward strand.
AACTTCTTGGTTAAGCTTGCTTGGGCGAGAGTAGTACTAGGATGGGTGACCTCCTGGGAAGTCTTCGTGTTGCACCCCTCCTTTTGCCTTTTTCAATCGTGAATTGCATCAGCAATTCTGCTCGACGGCTGCGGAGCGAGCGATCCCTGCGCTTCGGGCTACTTTTCGGGATTCATCGGTGCGCGCGATGAGAAAAAGTGCTCCGTATTTTAGAACCGTCTTCGTCTCGCCTACGTAACGGCGCCCCGATCGGTGTAATCCGACCACCGGGCGTAAAGTTATGCCTCCTGCGGCGAACGGCTGCGCTCCTCCGACGTCCGGCGCGTTCCCTCCGAACATCTGCCTCGGAGTTCGTGCCGTGCATAGGAACGGCACGTGAGGGTCCTGAAGGCACGTCGGACGATACAGAAGTGGACGAGAGGGGACGGAAAGCACGCGGCATGAACAGATCACCGTCGACGTCCCATATGACTAGGATACCGCGGTTTTGTCATACGGGTGCGATCATACCAGCACAAATGCACCGGATTCCATCAGAACTCCGAAGTTAAGCTTTCTTGGGCGAGAGTAGTACTAGGATGGGTGACCTCTTGGGAAGTCTTCGTGTTGCACCCCTCCTTTTGCCTTTTTGAATCGTGAATTGCATCAGCAATTCTGCTCGGCGGCTGCGGAGCGAGCGATCCCTGCACTTCGGGCTACTTTTCGAGGTTCATCGGTGCGCGCGATGAGAAAAAGTGCTCCGTATTTTAGAACCGTCTTCGTCTCGCCTTCGTAACGGCGCCCCGATCGGTGTAATCCGACCACCGGGCGTAAAGTTATGCCTCCTGCGGCGAACGGCTGCGCTCCTCCGACGTCGGGCGCGTTCCCTCCGAATATCTGCCTCGGAGTTCGCGCCGTGCATTGGAACGGCACGTGAGGGTCCTGAAGGCACGTCGGACGATACAGAAGTGGACGAGAGGGGACGGAAAGCACGCGGCATGAACAGATCACCGTCGACGTCCCCTATGACTAGGATACCGCGGTTTTGTCATACGGGTGCGATCATACCAGTACAAATGCACCGGATCCCATCAGAACTCCGAAGTTAAGCTTGCTTGGGCGAGAGTAGTACTAGGATGGGTGACCTCCCGGGAAGTCTTCGTGTTGCACCCCTCCTTTTTTCTTTTTGAATCGTGAATTGCATCAGCAATTCTGCTCGACGGCTGGGGAGCGAGCGATCCCTACGCTTCGGGCTACTTTTCGGGGTTCATCGGTGCGCGCGATGAGAAAAAGTGCTCTGTATTTTAGAACCGTCTTCGTCTCGCCTTCGTAACGGCGCCCCGATCGGTGTAATCCGACCACCGGGCGTAAAGTTATGCCTCCTGCGGCGAACGACTGCGCTCCTCCGACGTCGGGCGCGTTCCCTCCGAACATCTGCCTCGGAGTTCGTGACGTGCATAGGAACGGCACGTGAGGGACCTGAAGGCACGTCGGACGATACAGAATTAGACGAGAGGGGACGGAAAGCACGCGGCATGAACAGATCACCGTCGACGTCCCCTATGACTAGGATACCGCGGTTTTGTCATACGGGTGCGATCATACCAGTACAAATGCACCGGATCCCATCAGAACTTCGAAGTTAAGCTTGCTTGGGCGAGAGTAGTACTAGGATGGGTGACCTCCTGGGAAGTCTTCGTGTTGCACCCCTCCTTTTGCCTTTTTGAATCGTGAATTGCATCAGCAATTCTGCTCGACGGCTGCGGAGCGAGCGATCCCTGCGCTTCGGGCTAATTTTCGGGATTCATCGGTGCGCGCGATGAGAAAAAGTGCTGCGTATCTTAGAACCGTCTTCGTCTCGCCTTCGTAACGGCGCCCCGATCGGTGTAATCCGACCACCGGACGTAAAGTTATGCCTCCTGCGGCGAACGGCTGCGCTCCTCCGACGTCGGGCGCGTTCCCTCCGAATATCTGCCTCGGAGTTCGCGCCGTGCATTGGAACGGCACGTGAAGGTCCTGAAGGCACGTCGGACGATACAGAAGTGGACGAGAGGGGACGGAAAGCACGCGGCATGAACAGATCACCGTCGACGTCCCCTATGACTAGGATACCGCGGTTTTGTCATACGGGTGCGATCATACCAGTACAAATGCACCGGATCCCATCAGAACTCCGAAGTTAAGCTTGCTTGGGCGAGAGTAGTACAAGGATGGGTGACCTCCCGGGAAGTCTTCGTGTTGCACCCCTCTTTTTTTCTTTTTGAATCGTGAATTGCATCAGCAATTCTGCTCGACGGCTGGGGAGCGAGCGATCCCTGCGCTTCGGGCTACTTTTCGGGGTTCATCGGTGCGCGCGATGAGAAAAAGTGCTCCGTATTTTAGAACCGTCTTCGTCTCGCCTACGTAACGGCGCCCCGATCGGTGTAATCCGACCACCGGGCGTAAAGTTATGCCTCCTGCGGCGAACGGCTGCGCTCCTCCGACGTCCGGCGCGTTCCCTCCGAACATCTGCCTCGGAGTTCGTGCCGTGCATAGGAACGGCACGTGAGGGTCCTGAAGGCACGTCGGACGATACAGAAGTGGACGAGAGGGGACGGAAAGCACGCGGCATGAACATATCACCGTCGACGTCCCATATGACTAGGATACCGCGGTTTTGTCATACGGGTGCGATCATACCAGCACAAATGCACCGGATTCCATCAGAACTCCGAAGTTAAGCCTTCTTGGGCGAGAGTAGTACTAGGATGGGTGACCTCCTGGGAAGTCTTCGTGTTGCACCCCTCCTTTTGCCTTTTTGAATCGTGAATTGCATCAGCAATTCTGCTCGGCGGCTGCGGAGCGAGCGATCCCTGCACTTCGGGCTACTTTTCGGGGTTCATCGGTGCGCGCGATGAGAAAAAGTGCTCCGTATTTTAGAACCGTCTTCGTCTCGCCTTCGTAACGGCGCCCCGATCGGTGTAATCCGACCACCGGGCGTAAAGTTATGCCTCCTGCGGCGAACGGCTGCGCTCCTCCGACGTCGGGCGCGTTCCCTCCGAACATCTGCCTCGGAGTTCGTGACGTGCATAGGAACGGCACGTGAGGGACCTGAAGGCACGTCGGACGATACAGAATTGGACGAGAGGGAACGGAAAGCACGCGGCATGAACAGATCTCCGTCGACGTCCCATATGAGTAGGATACCGCGGTTTTGTCATACGGGTGCGATCATACCAGCACAAATGCACCGGATCCCATCAGAACTTCGAAGCTAAGCCTGCTTGGGCAAGAGTAGTACTAGGATGGGTGACCTCCTGGGAAGTCTTCGTGTTGCACCCCTCCTTTTGCCTTTTTGAATCGTGAATTGCATCAGCAATTCTGCTCGACGGCTGCGGAGCGAGCGATCCCAGCGCTTCGGGCTACTTTTCGGGATTCATCGGTGCGCGCGATGAGAAAAAGTGCTCCGTATTTTAGAACCGTCTTCGTCTCGCCTAAGTAACGGCGCCCCGATCGGTGTAATCCGACCACCGAGCGTAAAGTTATGCCTCCTGCGGCGAACGGCTGCGCTCCTCCGACGTCGGGCGCGTTTCCCTCCGAACATCTGCCTCGGAGTTCGTGCCGTGCATAGGAACGGCACGTGAGGGTCCTGAAGGCACGTCGGACGATACAGAAGTGGACGAGAAGGGACGGAAAGCACGCGGCATGAACAGATCACCGTCGACGTCCCATATGACTAGGATACCGCGGTTTTGTCATACGGGTGCGATCATACCAGCACAAATGCACCGGATTCCATCAGAACTCCGAAGTTAAGCCTTCTTGGGCGAGAGTAGTACTAGGATGGGTGACCTCCTGGGAAGTCTTCGTGTTGCACCCCTCCTTTTGCCTTTTTGAATCGTGAATTGCATCACAAAATTCTGCTCGGCGGCTGCGGAGCGAGCGATCCCTGCACTTCGGGCTACTTTTCGGGGTTCATCGGTGCGCGCGATGAGAAAAAGTGCTCCGTATTTTAGAACCGTCTTCGTCTCGCCTTCGTAACGGCGCCCCGATCGGTGTAATCCGACTACCGGGCGTAAAGTTATGCCTCCTGCGGCGAACGGCTGCGCTCCTCCGACGTCGGGCGCGTTCCCTCCGAACATCTGCCTCGGAGTTCGTGACGTGCATAGGAACGGCACGTGAGGGACCTGAAGGCACGTCGGACGATACAGAATTGGACGAGAGGGGACGGAAAGCACGCGGCATGAACAGATCTCCGTCGACGTCTCATATGAGTAGGATACCGCGGTTTTGTCATACGGGTGGGATCATACCAGCACAAATGCACCGGATCCCATCAGAACTTCGAAGTTAAGCCTGCTTGGGCGAGAGTAGTACTAGGATGGGTGACCTCCTGGGAAGTCTTCGTGTTGCACCCCTCCTTTTGCCTTTTTGAATCGTGAATTGCATCAGCAATTCTGCTCGACGGCTGCGGAGCGAGCGATCCCTGCGCTTCGGGCTACTTTTCGGGATTCATCGGTGCGCGCGATGAGAAAAAGTGCTCCGTATTTTAGAACCGTCTTCGTCTCGCCTACGTAACGGCGCCCCGATCGGTGTAATCCGACCACCGGGTGTAAAGTTATGCCTCCTGCGGCGAACGGCTGCGCTCCTCCGACGTCGGGCGCGTTTCCCTCCGAACATCTGCCTCGGAGTTCGTGCCGTGCATAGGAACGGCACGTGAGGGTTCTGAAGGCACGTCGGACGATACAGAAGTGGACGAGAGGGGACGGAAAGCACGCGGCATGAACAGATCACCGTCGACGTCCCATATGACTAGGATACCGCGGTTTTGTCATACGGGTGCGATCATACCAGCATAAATGCATCGGATTCCATCAGAACTCTGAAGTTAAGCCTTCTTGGGCGAGAGTAGTACTAGGATGGGTTACCTCCTGGGAAGTCTTCGTGTTGCACCCCTCCTTTTGCCTTTTTGAATCGTGAATTGCATCAGCAATTCTGCTCGGCGGCTGCGGAGCGAGCGATCCCTGCACTTCGGGCTACTTTTCGGGGTTCATCGGTGCGCGCGATGAGAAAAAGTGCTTGGTATTTTAGAACCGTCTTCGTCTCGCCTTCGTAACGGCACCCCGATCGGTGTAATCCGACCACCGGGCGTAAAGTTATGCCTCCTGCGGCGAACGGCTGCGCTCCTCCGACGTCGGGCGCGTTCCCTCCGAATATCTGCCTCGGAGTTCGCGCCGTGCATTGGAACGGCACGTGAGGGTCCTGAAGGCACGTCGGACGATACAGAAGTGGACGAGAGGGGACGGAAAGCACGCGGCATGAACTGATCACCGTCGACGTCCCCTATGACTAGGATACCGCGGTTTTGTCATACGGGTGCGATCATACCAGTACAAATGCACCGGATCCCATCAGAACTTCTAAGTTAAGCCTTCTTGGGCGAGAGTAGTACTAGGATGGGTGACCTCCTGGGAAGCCTTCGTGTTGCACCCCTCCTTTTGCCTTTTTGAATCGTGAATTGCATCAGCAATTCTGCTCGGCGGCTGCGGAGCGAGCGATCCCTGCACTTCGGGCTACTTTTCGGGGTTCATCGGTGCGCGCGATGAGAAAAAGTGCTTGGTATTTTAGAACCGTCTTCGTCTCGCCTTCGTAACGGCACCCCGATCGGTGTAATCCGACCACCGGGCGTAAAGTTATGCCTCCTGCGGCGAACGGCTGCGCTCCTCCGACGTCGGGCGCGTTCCCTCCGAATATCTGCCTCGGAGTTCGCGCCGTGCATTGGAACGGCACGTGAGGGTCTTGAAGGCACGTCGGACGATACAGAAGTGGACGAGAGGGGACGGAAAGCACGCGGCATGAACTGATCACCGTCGACGTCCCCTATGACTAGGATACCGCGGTTTTGTCATACGGGTGCGATCATACCAGTACAAATGCACCGGATCCCATCAGAACTTCTAAGTTAAGCTTGCTTGGGCGAGAGTAGTACTAGGATGGGTGACCTCCTGGGAAGTCTTCGTGTTGAACCCCTCCTTTTGCCTTTTTGAATCGTGAATTGCATCAGCAATTCTGCTCGACGGCTGCGGAGCGAGCGATCCCTGCGTTTCGGGCTACTTTTCGGGATTCATCGGTGCGCGCGATGAGAAAAAGTGCTCCGTATCTTAGAACCGTCTTCATCTCGCCTTCGTAACGGCTCCCCGATCGGTGTAATCCGACCACCGGGCGTAAAGTTATGCCTCCTGCGGCGAACGGCTGCGCTCCTCCGACGTCGGGCGCGTTCCCTCCGAATATCTGCCTCGGAGTTCGCGCCGTGCATTGGAACGGCACGTGAGGGTCCTGAAGGCACGTCGGACGATACAGAAGTGGACGAGAGGGGACGGAAAGCACGCGGCATGAACAGATCACCGTCGACGTCCCCTATGACTAGGATACCGCGGTTTTGTCATACGGGTGCGATCATACCAGTACAAATGCACCGGAACCCATCAGAACTCCGAAGTTAAGCCTGCTTGGGCGAGAGTAGTACTAGGATGGGTGACCTCCCGGGAAGTCTTCGTGTTGCACCCCTCCTTTTGCCTTTTTGAATCGTGAATTGCATCAGCAATTCTGCTCGGCGGCTGCGGAGCGAGCGATCCCTGCACTTCGGGCTACTTTTCGGGGTTCATCGGTGCGCGCGATGAGAAAAAGTGCTCTGTATTTTAGAACCGTCTTCGTCTCGCCTTCGTAACGGCGCCCCGATCGGTGTAATCCGACCACCGGGCGTAAAGTTATGCCTCCTGCGGCGAACGGCTGCGCTCCTCCGACGTCGGGCGCGTTCCCTCCGAACATCTGCCTCGGAGTTCGTGACGTGCATAGGAACGGCACGTGAGGGACCTGAAGGCACGTCGGACGATACAGAATTGGACGAGAGGGGACGGAAAGCACGCGGCATGAACAGATCTCCGTCGACGTCCCATATGAGTAGGATAGCGCGGTTTTGTCATACGGGTGCGATCATACCAGCACAAATGCACCGGATCCCATCAGAACTCCGAAGTTAAGCCTGCTTGGCGAGAGTAGTACTAGGATGGGTGACCTCCTGGGAAGTCTTCGTGTTGCACCCCTCCTTTTGCCTTTTTGAATCGTGAATTGCATCAGCAATTCTGCTCGGCGGCTGCTGAGCGAGCGATCCCTGCGCTTCGGGCTACTTTTCGGGGTTCATCGGTGCGCGCGATGAGAAAAAGTGCTCTGTATTTTAGAACCGTCTTCGTCTCGCCTTCGTAACGGCGCCCCGATCGGTGTAATCCGACCACCGGGCGTAAAGTTATGCCTCCTGCGGAGAACGGCTGCGCTCCTCCGACGTCGGGCGCGTTCCCTCCGAACATCTGCCTCGGAGTTCGTGACGTGCATAGGAACGGCACGTGAGGGACCTGAAGGCACGTCGGACGATACAGAATTGGACGAGAGGGGACGGAAAGCACGCGGCATGAACAGATCTCCGTCGACGTCCCATATGAGTAGGATACCGCGGTTTTGTCATACGGGTGCGATCATACCAGCACAAATGCACCGGATCCATCAGAACTTCGAAGTTAAGCCTGCTTGGGCGAGAGTAGTACTAGGATGGGTGACCTCCTGGGAAGTCTTCGTGTTGCACCCCTCCTTTTGCCTTTTTGAATCGTGAATTGCATCAGCAATTCTGCTCGGCGGCTGGGGAGCGAGCGATCCCTGCGCTTCGGGCTACTTTTCGGGGTTCATCGGTGCGCGCGATAAAGAAAAAGTGCTCCGTATTTTAGAACCGTCTTCGTCTCGCCTTCGTAACGGCGCCCCGATCGGTGTAATCCGACCACCGAGCGTAAAGTTATGCCTCCTGCGGCGAACGGCTGCACTCCTCCGACGTCGGGCGCGTTCCCTCCGAACATCTGCCTCGGAGTTCGTGACGTGCATAGGAACGGCACGTGAGGGTCCTGATGGCACGTCGGACGATACAGAAGTGGACGAGAGGGGACGGAAAGCACGCGGCATGAACAGATCACCGTCGACGTCCCATATGATTAGGATACCGCGGTTTGATCATACGGGTGCGATCATGCCAAAACAAATGCACAGGATCCCATCAGAACTCCGAAGTTAAGCCTGCTTGGGCGAGAGTAGTACTAGGATGGGTGACTTCCTGGGAAGTCTTCGTGTTGCACCCCTCCTTTTGCCTTTTTGAATCGTGAATTGCATCAGCAATTCTGCTCGGCGGCTGCGGAGCGAGCGATCCCTGCGCTTCGGGCTACTTTTCGGGGTTCATCGGTGCGCGTGATGAGAAAAAGTGCTTCGTATTTTAGAACCGTCTTCGTCTCGCCTTCGTAACGGCGCCCCGATCGGTGTAATCCGACCACCGAGCGTAAAGTTATGCCTCCTGCGGCGAAAGGCTGCGCTCCTCCGACGTCGGGCGCATTCCCTCCGAACATCTGCCTCGGAGTTCGTGACGTCCATAGGAACGGCAAGTGAGGGTCCTGATGGCACGTCGGACGATACAGAAGTGGACGAGAGGGGACGGAAAGCACGCGGCATGAACAGATCACCGTCGACGTCCCATATGACTAGGATACCGCGATTTTGTCATACGGGTGCGATCATACCATCACAAATGCACCGGATCCCATCAGAATTCCGAAGTTAAGCCTGCTTGGGCGAGAGTAGTACTAGGATGGGTGACCTGTACTAGGATGGGTGACCTCCTGGGAAGTCTTCGTTTTGCACCCCTCCTTTTGCCTTTTTGAATCGTGAATTGCATCAGCAATTTTGCTCGGCGGCTGGGGAGCGAGCGATCCCTGCGCTTTGGGCTACTCTTCGGGGTTCATCGGTGCACGCGATGAGAAAAAGTGCTCTGTATTTTAGAACCGTCTTCGTCTCGCCTTCGTAACGACGCCCCGATCGGTGTAATCCGACCACCGAGCGTAAAGTTATGCCTCCTGCGGCAAACGGCTGCGCTCCTCCGACGTCGGGCGCGTTCCCTCCGAACATCTGCCTCGGAGTTCGTGACGTGCATAGGAACGGCACGTGAGGGTCCTGATGGCACGTCGGACGATACAGAAGTGGACGAGAGGGGACGAAAAGCACGCGGCATGAACAGATCACCGTCGACGTCGCATATGACTAGGATACCGCGGTTTTGTCATACGGGTGCGATCATACCGACACAAATGCACCGGATCCCATCAGAACTCCGAAGTTAAGCTTGCTTGGGCGAGAGTAGTACTAGGATGGGTGACCTCCTGGAAAGTCTTCGTGTTGCACCCCTCCTTTTGCCTTTTTGAATCGTGAATTGCATCAGCAATTCTGCTCGGCGGCTGGGGAGCGAGCGATCCCTGCGCTTCGGGCTACTTTTCGGGGTTCATCGGTGCGCGCGATGAGAAAAAGTACTTTGGATTTTAGAACCGTCTTCGTGTCGCCTTCGTAACGACACCCCGATCGGTGTAATCCGACCACCGGGAGTAATGTTGTGCCTCCTGCGGCGAACGGCTGCGCTCCTCCGACGTCGGGCGCGTTCCCTCCGAACATCTGCCTCGGAGTTCGTGCCGTGCATAGGAACGGCACGTGAGGTTCCTGAAGGCACGTCGGACGATACAGAAGTGGACGAGAGGGGACGGAAAGCACACGGCATGAACAGATCACCGTCGACGTCCCATATGACTAGGATACCGCGGTTTTGTCATATGGGTGCGATCATACCAGCACAAATGCACCGGATCCCATCAGAACTCCGAAGATAAGCTTGCTTGGGCGAGAGTAGTACTAGGATGGGTGACCTCATGGAAAGTCTTCGTGTTGCACCCCTCCTTTTGCCTTTTTGAATCGTGAATTGCATCAGCAATTCTGCTCGACGGCTGGGGAGCGAGCGATCCCTACGCTTCGGGCTACTTTTCGGGGTTCATCGGTGCGCGCGATAAAGAAAAAGTGCTCCGTATTTTAGAACCGTCTTCGTCTCGCCTTCGTAACGGCGCCCCGATCGGTGTAATCCGACCACCGAGCGTAAAGTTATGCCTCCTGCGGCGAACGGCTGCGCTCCTCCGACGTCGGGCGCGTTCCCTCCGAACATCTGCCTCGGAGTTCGTGACGTGCATAGGAACGGCACGTGAGGGACCTGAAGGCACGTCGGACGATACAGAATTGGACGAGAGGGGACGGAAAGCACGCGGCATGAACAGATCTCCGTCGACATCCCATATGAGTAGGATACCGCGGTTTTGTCATACGGGTGCGATCATACCAGCACAAATGCACCGGATCCCATCAGAACTTCGAAGTCAAGCCTGCTTGGGCGAGAGTAGTACTAGGATGGGTGACCTCCTGGGAAGTCTTCGTGTTGCACCCCTCCTTTTGCCTTTTTGAATCGTGAATTGCATCAGCAATTCTGCTCGGCGGCTGGGGAGCGAGCGATCCCTACGCTTCGGGCTACTTTTCAGGGTTCATCGGTGCGCGCGATAAAGAAAAAGTGCTCCGTATTTTAGAACCGTCTTCGTCTCGCCTTCGTAACGGCGCCCCGATCGGTGTAATCCGACCACCGAGCGTAAAGTTATGCCTCCTGCGGCGAACGGCTGCACTCCTCCGACGTCGGGCGCGTTCCCTCCGAACATCTGCCTCGGAGTTCGTGACGTGCATAGGAACGGCACGTGAGGGTCCTGATGGCACGTCGGACGATACAGAAGTGGACGAGAGGGGACGGAAAACACGCGGCATGAACAGATCACCGTCGACGTCCCATATGATTAGGATACCGCGGTTTGATCATACGGGTGCGATCATGCCAAAACAAATGCACAGGATCCCATCAGAACTCCGAAGTTAAGCCTGCTTGGGCGAGAGTAGTACTAGGATGGGTGACCTCCTGGGAAGTCTTCGTGTTGCACCCCTCCTTTTGCCTTTTTGAATCGTGAATTGCATCAGCAATTCTGCTCGGCGGCTGCGGAGCGAGCGATCCCTGCGCTTCGGGCTACTTTTCGGGGTTCATCGGTGCGCGCGATGAGAAAAAGTGCTTCGTATTTTAGAACCGTCTTCATCTCGCCTTCGTAACGGCGCCCCGATCGGTGTAATCCGACCACCGAGCGTAAAGTTATGCCTCCTGCGGCGAAAGGCTGCGCTCCTCCGACGTCGGGCGCATTCCCTCCGAACATCTGCCTCGGAGTTCGTGACGTGCATAGGAACGGCACGTGAGGGTCCTGATGGCACGTCGGACGATACAGAAGTGGACGAGAGGGGACGGAAAGCACGCGGCATGAACAGATCACCGTCGACGTCCCATATGACTAGGATACCGCGATTTTGTCATACGGGTGCGATCATACCATCACAAATGCACCGGATCCCATCAGAATTCCGAAGTTAAGCCTGCTTGGGCGAGAGTAGTACTAGGATGGGTGACCTGTACTAGGATGGGTGACCTCCTGGGAAGTCTTCGTTTTGCACCCCTCCTTTTGCCTTTTTGAATCGTGAATTGCATCAGCAATTTTGCTCGGCGGCTGGGGAGCGAGCGATCCCTGCGCTTTGGGCTACTCTTCGGGGTTCATCGGTGCACGCGATGAGAAAAAGTGCTCCGTATTTTAGAACCGTCTTCGTCTCGCCTTCGTAACGACGCCCCGATCGGTGTAATCCGACCACCGAGCGTAAAGTTATGCCTCCTGCGGCAAACGGCTGCGCTCCTCCGACGTCGGGCGCGTTCCCTCCGAACATCTGCCTCGGAGTTCGTGACGTGCATAGGAACGGCACGTGAGGGTCCTGATGGCACGTCGGACGATACAGAAGTGGACGAGAGGGGACGGAAAGCACGCGGCATGAACAGATCACCGTCGACGTCGCATATGACTAGGATACCGCGGTTTTGTCATACGGGTGCGATCATACCGGCACAAATGCACCGGATCCTATCAGAACTCCGAAGTTAAGCTTGCTTGGGCGAGAGTAGTACTAGGATGGGTGACCTCCTGGAAAGTCTTCGTGTTGCACCCCTCCTTTTGCCTTTTTGAATCGTGAATTGCATCAGCAATTCTGCTCGGCGGCTGGGGAGCGAGCGATCCCTGCGCTTCGGGCTACTTTTCGGGGTTCATCGGTGCGCGCGATGAGAAAAAGTACTTTGGATTTTAGAACCGTCTTCGTCTCGCCTTCGTAACGACACCCCGATCGGTGTAATCCGACCACCGGGAGTAATGTTGTGCCTCCTGCGGCGAACGGCTGCGCTCCTCCGACGTCGGGCGCGTTCCCTCCGAACATCTGCCTCGGAGTTCGTGCCGTGCATAGGAACGGCACGTGAGGGTCCTAAAGGCACGTCAGACGATACAGAAGTGGACGAGAGGGGACGGAAAGCACTCGGCATGAACAGATCACCGTCGACGTCCCATATAACTAGGATACCGCAGTTTTGTCATACGGGTGCGATCATACCAGCACAAATGCACCGGATCCCATCAGAACTCCGAAGTTAAGCTTGCTTGGGCGAGAGTAGTACTAGGATGGGTGACCTCATGGAAAGTCTTCGTGTTGCACCCCTCCTTTTGCCTTTTTGAATCGTGAATTGCATCAGCAATTCTGCTCGGCGGCTGCGGAGCGAGCGATCCCTACGCTTCGGGCTACTTTGCGGGGTTCATCGGTGCGCGCGATGAGAAAAAGTGCTTAGTTTTTTAGAACCGTCATCGTCTCACCTTCGTAACGGCGCCCCGATCGGTGTAATCCGACCACCGAGCGTAAAGTTATGCCTCCTGTGGCGAACGGCTGCGCTCCTCCGACGTCGGGCGCGTTCCCTCCGAACATCTGCCTCGGAGTTCGTGACGTGCATAGGAACGGCACGTGAGGGTCCTGATGGCACGTCGGACGATACAGAAGTGGACGAGAGGGGACGGAAAGCACGCGACATGAACAGATCACCGTCGACGTCCCATATGACTAGGATACCGCGGTTTTGTCATACGGGTGCGATCATACCAGCACAAATGCACCGGATCCCATCAGAACTCCGAAGTTAAGCCTGCTTGGGCGAGAGTAGTACTAGGATGGGTGACCTCCTGGGAAGTCTTCGTGTTGCACCCCTCCTTTTGCCTTTTTGAATCGTGAATTGCATCAGCAATTCTACTCGACGGCTGCGGAGCGAGCGATCCCTGCGCTTCGGGCTAATTTTCGGGATTCATCGGTGCGCGCGATGAGAAAAAGTGCTCCGTATTTTAGAACCGTCTTCGTAACGGCGCCCCGATCGGTGTAATCCGACCACCGGGCGTAATGTTGTGCCTCCTGCGGCGAACGGCTGCGCTCCTCCGACGTCGGGCGCGTTCCCTCCGAACATCTGCCTCGGAGTTCGTGACGTGCATAGGAACGGCACGTGAGGAACCTGAAGGCACGTCGGACGATACAGAAGTGGACGAGACGGGACGGAAAGCACGCAGCATGAACAGATCACCGTCGACGTCCCATATGACTAGGATACCGCGGTTTTGTCATACGGGTGCGATCATGCCAGCACAAATGCACCGGATCCCATCAGAACTCCGAAGTTAAGCCTGCTTGGGCGAGAGTAGTACTAGGATGGGTGATCTCCTGGGAAGTCTTCGTGTTGAACCCCTCCTTTTGCCTTTTTGAATCGTGAATTGCATCAGCAATTCTGCTCGGCGGCTGCGGAGCGAGCGATCCCTGTGCTTCGGGCTACTTTTCGGGGTTCATCGGTGCGCGCGATGAGAAAAAGTGCTTAGTATTTTAGAACCATCTTCGTCTCGCCTTCGTAACGGCGCCCCGATCAGTGTAATCCGACCACCGAGCGTAAAGTTATGCCTCCAGCGGCGAACGGCTGCGCTCCTCCGACGTCGGGCGCGTTCCCTCCGAACATCTGCCTCGGAGTTCGTGACGTGCATAGGAACGGCACGTGAGGGTCCTGATGGCACGTCGGACGATACAGAAGTGGACGAGAGGGGACGGAAAGCACGCGGTATGAACAGATCACCGTCGACGTCCCATATGACTAGGATACCGCGGTTTTGTCATACGGGTGCGATCATACCAGCACAAACGCACCGGATCCCATCAGAACTCGGAAGTTAAGCTTGCTTGGGCTAGAGTAGTACTAGGATGGGTGACCTCCTGGGAAGTCTTCGTGTTGCACCCCTCCTTTTGCCTTGTTGAATCGTGAATTGCATCAGCAATTTTGCTCGGCGGCTGGGGAGCGAGCGATCCCTGCGCTTCGGGCTACTTTTCGGGGTTCATCGGTGCGCGCGATGAGAAAAAGTGCTGCATATTTTAGAACCGTCTTCGTCTCGCCTTCGTAACGGCACCCCGATCGGTATAATCCGACCACCGAGCGTAAAGTTATGCCTCCTGCGGCGAACGGCTGCTCTCCTCCGACGTCGGGCGCGTTCCCTCCGAACATCTGCCTCGGAGTTCGTGACGTGCATAGGAACGGCACGTGAGGGTCCTGATGGCACGTCGGACGATACAGAAGTGGACGAGAGGGGACGGAAAGCACGCGGCATGAACAGATCATCGTCGACGTCCCATATGACTAGGATACCGCGGTTTGATCATATGGGTGCGATCATGCCAAAACAAATGCACGGGATCCCATCAGAACTCCGAAGTTAAGCTTGCTTGGGCGAGAGTAGTATTAGGATGGGTGACCTCCTGGGAAGTCTTCGTGTTGCACCCCTCCTTTTGCCTTTTTGAATCGTGAATTACATCAGCAATTCCTCTCGGCGGCTGCGGAGCGAGCGATCCCTGCGCTTCGGGCTACTCTTCGGGATTCATCGGTGCGCGCGATGAGAAAAAGTGCTATGTATTTTAGAACCGTCTTCGTCTCACCATCGTAACGGTGCCCCGATCGGTGTAATCCGACCACCGGGCGTAAAGTTATGCCTCCTGCGGCGAACGGCTGCTCTCCTCCGAAATCGGGCGCGTTCCCTCCGAACATCTGCCTCGGAGTTCGTGCCGTGTATAGGAACGGCACGTGAGGGTCCTGAAGGCACGTCGGACGATACAGAAGTGGACGAGGCGGGACGGAAAGCACGCGGCATGAACAGATCACCGTCGACGTCCCATATGACTAGGATACCGCGGTTTTATCATACAGGTGCGATCATACCTGCACAAATGCACCGGATCCCATCAGAACTCCGAAGTTAAGCTTGCCCCGATCTACGTAATCCGACCATCGGGCGTAAAGATATGCCTCCTGCGGCGAACGGCTGCGCTCCTCCGAAATCGGGCACGTTCCCTCCGAACATCTGCCTCGGAGTTCGTGCCTTACATAGGAACGGCACGTAAGGGTCCTGAAGGCACGTCGGACGATACAGAAGTGGACGAGAGGGGACGGAAAGCACGCGGCATGAACAGATCACCGTGGACGTCCCATATGACTAGCATACCGCGGTTTTGTCATACGGGTGCGATCATACCAGCACAAATGCCTCGGAGATTATGCCTCCTGCGGCGAACGGGTACGCTCCTCCGAAATCGGGCGTGGTTCCTCCGAACATCTGCCTCGGAGTTCGTGCCGTGCATAGGAACGGCACGTGAGGGTTCTGAAGGCACGTCGGACGATACAGAAGTGGACGAGAGGGGACGGAAAGCACGCGGCATGAACAGATCACCGTCGATGTCCCATATGACTAGGATACCGTGGTTTTATCATACGGGTGCGATCATACCAGCACAAATACACCGGATCCTATCAGAACTCCGAAGTTAAGATTGCTTGGGTGAGAATAGTACTAGGATGGGTGACCTCCTGGGAAGTCTTTCTGTTGCACCCCTCCTTCTGCCTTTTTGAATCGTGAATTGCATCAGCAATTCTGCTCGGCGGCTGCGGAGCGAGCGATCCCTGTGCTTCGGGCTACTCTTCGGGGTTCATCGGTGCGCGCGATGAGAAATAGTGCTTTGTATTTTAGAACCGTCTTCGTCTCGCCTTCCTAACGACGCCCCGATCGGTGTAATCCGACCACCGGGCGTAAAGTTATGCCTCCTGCGGCGAACGGCTGCACTCCTCCGAAATCGGGCACGTTCCCTCCGAACATCTGCCTCGGAGTTCGTGCCGTGCATAGGAGTGAGGGTCCTGAAGGCACGTCGGACGATACAGAAGTGGACGAGAGGGGACGGAAAGCACGCGGCATGAACAGATCACCGTCGACGTCCCTATGACTAGGATACCTCTGTTTTGTCATATTATAGAACCGTCTTCGTCTCGCCTTCGTAACGGTGCCCCGATCGGTGTAATCCGACCACCGGGCGTAAAGTTATGCCTCCTGCGGCGAACGGCTGCGCTCAGCCGAAATCGGGCGCGTTCCCTCCGAACATCTGCCTCGGAGTTTGTGTCGTGCATAGGAACGACACGTGAGGGTCCTGAAGGCACGTCGGACGATACAGAAGTGGACGAGAGGGGACGGAAAGCACGCGGATGAACAGATCACCGTCAACGTCCCATATGACTAGGATACCGCGGTTTTGTCATACGGGTGCGATCATACCAGCACAAACGCACCGGATCCCATCAGAACTCGGAAGTTAAGCTTGCTTGGGCTAGAGTAGTACTAGGATGGGTGACCTCCTGGGAAGTCTTCGTGTTGCACCCCTCCTTTTGCCTTTTTGAATCGTGAATTGCATCAGCAATTTTGCTCGGCGGCTGGGGAGCGAGCGATCCCTGCGCTTCGGGCTACTTTTCGGGGTTCATCGGTGCGCGCGATGAGAAAAAGTGCTCCGTATTTTAAAATCGTCTTCGTCTCGCCTTCGTAACGGCACCCCGATCGGTATAATCCGACCACCGAGCGTAAAGTTATGCCTCCTGCGGCGAACGGCTGCTCTCCTCCGACGTCGGGCGCGTTCCCTCCGAACATCTGCCTCGGAGTTCGTGACGTGCATAGGAACGGCACGTGAGGGTCCTGATGGCACGTCGGACGATACAGAAGTGGACGAGAGGGGACGGAAAGCACGCGGCATGAACAGATCATCGTCGACGTCCCATATGACTAGGATACCGCGGTTTGATCATACGGGTGCGATCATGCCAAAACAAATGCACAGGATCCCATCAGAACTCCGAAGTTAAGCTTGCTTGGGCGAGAGTAGTACTAGGATGGGTGACCTCCTGGGAAGTCTTCGTGTTGCACCCCTCCTTTTGCCTTTTTGAATCGTGAATTACATCAGCAATTCCTCTCGGCGGCTGCGGAGCGAGCGATCCCTGCGCTTCGGGCTACTCTTCGGGATTCATCGGTGCGCGCGATGAGAAAAAGTGCTATGTATTTTAGAACCGTCTTCGTCTCACCATCGTAACAGTGCCCCGATCGGTGTAATCCGACCACCGGGCGTAAAATTATGCCTCCTGCGGCGAACGGCTGCGCTCCTCCGAAATCGGGCGCGTTCCCTCCGAACATCTGCCTCGGAGTTCGTGCCGTGTATAGGAACGGCACGTGAGGGTTCTGAAGGCACGTCGGACGATACAGAAGTGGACGAGGCGGGACGGAAAGCACGCGGCATGAACAGATCACCGTCGACGTCCCATATGACTAGGATACCGCGGTTTTATCATACAGGTGCGATCATACCTGCACAAATGCACTGGATCCCATCAGAACTCCGAAGTTAAGCTTGCCCCAATCTGCGTAATCCGACCATCGGGCGTAAAGTTATGCCTCCTGCGGCGAACGGCTGCGCTCCTCCGAAATCGGGCACGTTCCCTCCGAACATCTGCCTCGGAGTTCGTGCCTTACATAGGAACGGCACGTAAGGGTCCTGAAGGCACGTCAGACGATACAGAAGTGGACGAGAGGGGACGGAAAGCACGCGGCATGAACAGATCACCGTCGACGTCTCATATGACTAGCATACCGCGGTTTTTTCATACGGGTGCGATCATACCAGCACAAATGCCTCGGAGATTATGCCTCCTGCGGCGAACGGGTGCGCTCCTCCGAAATCGGGCGTGGTTCCTCCGAACATCTGCCTCGGAGTTCGTGCCGTGCATAGGAACGACACGTGAGGGTTCTGAAGGCACGTCGGACGATACAGAAGTGGACGAGAGGGGACGGAAAGCACGCGGCATGAACAGATCACCGTCGATGTCCCATATGACTAGGATACCGTGGTTTTATCATACGGGTGCGATCATACCAGCACAAATACACCGGATCCTATCAGAACTCCGAAGTTAAGATTGCTTGGGTGAGAATAGTACTAGGATGGGTGACCTCCTGGGAAGTCTTCCTGTTGCACCCCTCCTTCTGCCTTTTTGAATCGTGAATTGCATCAGCAATTCTGCTCGGCGGCTGCGGAGCGAGCGATCCCTGCGCTTCGGGCTACTCTTCGGGGTTCATCGGTGCGCGCTATGAGAAATAGTGCTTTGTATTTTAGAACCGTCTTCGTCTCGCCTTCCTAACGACGCCCCGATCGGTGTAATCCGACCACCGGGCGTAAAGTTATGCCTCCTGCGGCGAACGGCTGCACTCCTCCGAAATCGGGCACGTTCCCTCCGAACATCTGCCTCGGAGTTCGTGCCGTGCATAGGAGTGAGGGTCCTGAAGGCACGTCGGACGATACAGAAGTGGACGAGAGGGGACGGAAAGCACGCGGCATGAACAGATCACCGTCGACGTCCCCTATGACTAGGATACCTCTGTTTTGTCATATTATAGAACCGTCTTCGTCTCGCCTTCGTAACGGTGCCCCGATCGGTGTAATCCGACCACCGGGCGTAAAGTTATGCCTCCTGCGGCGAACGGCTGCGCTCCGCCGAAATCGGGCGCGTTCCCTCCGAACATATGCCTCGGAGTTTGTGTCGTGCATAGGAACGACACGTGAGGGTCCTGAAGGCACGTCGGACGATACAGAAGTGGACGAGAGGGGACGGAAAGCACGCGGATGAACAGATCACCGTCAACGTCCCCTATGACTAGGATACCTCTATTTTGTCATACGGATGCGATCATACCAGCACAAATGCACCGGATCCCATCAGAACTATGAAGTTAAGCTTGCTCGGGTGAAAGTAGTACTAGGGTGGGTGACCTCCTGGGAAGTCTTCCTGTTGCACCCCTCTTTTTGCCTTTTTGAATCGTGAATTGTATCAGCAATTCTGCTCGACGGTTGCGGAGCGAGCGATCCCTGCACTTCGGGCTACTTTTCGAGGTTCATCAGTGCGCGCGATGAAAAAAAGTACCCTGTATTTTAGAACCGTCTTCGTCTCGCCTTCGTAACGGCGCCCCGATCGGTGTAATCCGACCATCGGGCGTAATGTTGTGCCTCCTGCGGCGAACTGCTGCGCTCCTCCGACATCGGGCGCGTTTCCTTTGAACATCTGCCTCGGAGTTCGTGCCATACATAGGAACGGCACTTGAGGGTCCTTAAGGCATGTCGGACGATACAGAAGTGGACGAGAGGGGACGGAAACCATGCGGTATGAACAGATCACCGTCGACGTCCCATATGACTAGGATACCGCGGTTTTATCATACGGGTGCGATCATACCAGCACAAATGCACCGGATCCCATCAGAACTCCGAAGTCAAGCTTGCTTGGGCGACAGTAGTACTAGGATGGGTGACCTCCTGGGAAGTCTTCGTATTGCACCCCTCCTTTTGCCTTTTTGAATCGTGAATTGCATCAGCAATTATGTTCGGCGGTTGCGGAGCGAGCGATCCCTGCGCTTCGGGCTACTTTTCGGGGTTCATCGGTGCGCGCAATGAAAAAAAGTGCTATGTATTTTAGAACCGTCTTCGTCTCGCCTTCGTAACGGCGCCCCGATCGGTGTAATCCGACCACCGAGCGTAAAGTTATGCCTCCTGCGGCGAACGGCTGCACTCCTCCGACGTCGGGCGCGTTCCCTCCGAACATCTGCCTCGGATTTCGTGACGTGCATAGGAACGGCACGTGAGGGTCCTGATGGCACGTCGGACGAAACAGAAGTGGACGAGAGGGGACGAAAAGCACGCGGCATGAACAGATCGCCGTCGACGTCCCATATGACTAGGATACCGCGGTTTTATCATACGGGTGCGATCATACCAGCACAAATGCACCCGATCCCATCAGAACTCCGAAGTCAAGCTTGCTTGGGCGAGAGTAGTACTAGGATGGGTGACTTCCTGGGAAGTCTTCGTGTTGCACCCCTCCTTCTGCCTTTTTGAATCGTGAATTGCATCAGCAATTCTGCTCGGCGGCTGCGGAGCGAGCGATCCCTGCGCTTCGGGCTACTCATCGTGGTTCATTGGTGCGCGCGATGAGAAAAAGTAATTTGTATTTTAGAACCGTCTTCGTCTCGCCTTCGTAACGGCGCCCCGATCGGTATAATCCGACCACCGGGCGTAATGTTGTGCCTCCTGCGGCGAACGGCTGCGCTCCATCGAAATCGGGCGCGTTCCCTCCGAACATCTGCCTCGGAGTTCGTGTCGTGCATAGGAACGGCACATGAGGGTCCTGAAGGCACGTCGGACGATACAGAAGTGGACGAGAGGGGACGGAAAGCACACGGCATGAACAGATCACCGTCGACGTCCCATATGACTAGGATACCGCGGTTTTGTCATACGGGTGCGATCATACCAGCACAAATGCACCGGATCCCATCAGAACTCCGAAGTTAAGCTTGCCCCGATCTGTGTAATCCGACCACCGGGCGTAAAGTTATGCCTCCTGCGGCGAATAGCTGCGCTCCTCCGAAATCGGGCGCGTTCCCTCCGAACATCTGCCTCGGAGTTCGTGCAGTGCATAGGAACGGCACGTGAGGGTCCTGAAGGCACGTCAGACGATACAGAAGTTGACGAGAGGGGACGAAAAGCACGCGGCATGAACAGATCACCGTCGATGTCCCCTATGACCAGGATACCGCGGTTTTGTCATACGGGTGCGATCATACCAGCACAAATGCACCGGATCCCATCAGAACTCCGAAGTTAAGCTTGCTTGGGCGAGAGTAGTACTAGGATGGGTGACCTCCCGGGAAGTCTTCGTGTTGCACCCCTCCTTTTGCCTTTTTGAATTGTGAATTGCATCAGCAATTCTGCTCGGCGGCTGCGGAGCGAGCGATCCCTACGCTTCGGGCTACTTTTCGGGGTTCATCGGTGCGCGCGATGAAAAAAAGTGCTTCGTATTTTAGAACCGTCTTCGTCTCGCCTTCGTAACGGCGCCTCGATCGGTGTAATCCGACCACCGAGCGTAAAGTTATGCCTCCTGCGGCGAACGGCTGCGCTCCTCTGAAATCGGGTGCGTGCCCTCCGAACATCTGCCTCGGAGTTCGTGCCGTGCATAGGAACGACACGTGAGGGTCCTGAAGGCACGTCAGACGATACAGAAGTGGACGAGAGGGGACGGAAAGCACGCGGCATGAACAGATCACCGTCGACGTCCCTTATGACTAGGATACCGCGGTTCTGTCATACGGGTGCGATCATACCAGCACAAATGCACCGGATCCCATCAGAACTCCGAAGTAAAGCCTGCTTGGGCGAGAGTAGTACTAGGATGGGTGACCTCCTGGGAAGTTTATGTGTTGCACCCCTCCTTTTGTTTTTTGTCTTTTTGGATCTTGTATTACATCAGCAATTCTGCCCGGCGGCTGCGGAGCGAGCGATCCCTGCGCTTCGGGCTACTTTTCGGGGTTTATCGGTGCGTGCAATGAAAAAAAGTGCTTCTTATTTTAGAACCGTTTTGTGATAGGGGTGCGATCATACCAGCAAAAAATGAACCGGATCCCATCAGAACTTCGACGTTAAGCTTGCTTGGGCGAGAATAGTATTAGGATGGGTAACCTCTTGGGAAGTCTTCGTGTTGCACCCCTCCTTTTGCCTTTTGCCTTTTTGGATCTTGAATTACATCAGCAATTCTGCTCGGCGGCTGCGGAGCGAGCGATCCCTGCGCTTCGGGCTACTTTTCGGGGTTTATCGGTGCGCGCAATGAAAAAAAGTGCTTCTTATTTTAGAACCGTTTTGTGATAGGGGTGCGATCAGACCAGCAAAAAATGAACCGGATCCCATCAGAACTCCGACGTTAAGCTTGCTTGGGCGAGAATAGTACTAGGATGGGTAACCTCTTGGGAAGTCTTCGTGTTGCACCCCTCCTTTTGCCTTTTGCCTTTTTGGATCTTGAATTACATCAGCAATTCTGCTCGGCGGCTGCGGAGCGAGCGATCCCTGCGCTTCGGGCTACTTCTGGGGGTTCATCGGTGCGCGCAATGAAAAAAAGTGCACTGTATTTTAGAACCGTCTTCGTCTCGCCTTCGTAACGGGCCCCCGATCGGTGTAATCCGACCACCGGGCGTAATGTTATGCCTCCTGCGGCGATCGGCTGTGCTCCTCCGATGTCGGGCGGGTTCCCTCCGAACGTCTACATCGGAGTTCGTGCCGTGCATAGGAACGGCACGTTAGGGTCCTAAAGGCACGTCGGACGATACAGAAGTAGACGAGAGGGGACGGAAAGCACGCGGCATGAACAGATCACCGTCGACGTCCCCTATGACTAGGATACCGCGGTTTTTGTCATACGGGTGCGATCATACCAGCACAAATGCACCGGATCCCAACTGAACTCCGAAGTTATGCTTGCTTGGGCGAGAGTAGTACTAGGATCGGTGATGTAAACCCCCATCATCGAAATCATATATTTAGGAAGAAAAAAAAATTTAAATTTCAATCCGGTTCAACTGAACCGTCCAGCTGGCCGGTCCGAGTGAACCGGCCGACCCGGTCCGAAGGGGTCGACGCGAGCGAGAAGAACCGCGGGCTCTTCCCCCTCGCGAGGCGCCCCTCCTCCTCTTCTCCTTCTTTTTCTCCTTCTTTTTCTCCTTCGTCTTCTCCTCCTTCTTCTTCTTCGAGCTCGCGACGCCGCCCTTCTCCACCGCAGCGGAGCGAACATCGGTGCCTTCCCACCGCGTTCGCCATCCGCCGTTCATCGTCGGCGCCGCGGCAAGGAGAGCGCAGCGGTGCTGCTGCGCCCCTCTCCCGTCCCCTGCTTCCTCCCCTTCGTGGGAGTGGTTGCAGCTGCCCATCACATTTCCTTTGCGCCCACCGCCGGCCGTTCGCAGCCGCCGTCGCAGCTCGCTCCTTCCCACCGTGACGAGGAGAGCTCGGCGGAGCTCTGTTGCTGCCGCGCGACCTCTCCCCTGCATCCGCCCTTTCTCCGGCCTTCTCCCCCTTCGCAAAAGGGCAGTCGCTGTTCGCCGCCCTCTTCCATCGCAGCGAAGCAGCGCCGATGCCCAGCATTTCGTCGTCGGCCGCTGCCCGCCGTCCGTCGGCGTCGGCCTGCCTTCATCCACCCCCGGCGCACACTCCCTGCAGAAAGGGGAGCTCGGCGACAGCTCCCTCGTTGCCGCAACCACCCGCAGCAGAGCCTCCGCAGATCGTCGCCGCTCGCCCATCGCATCCGCCGTCCGTAGCCTCCTCGCCGCTGCCCATTTCCGCCACGACGAGGGGAGCTCGGCGGAAGTCCCCTGCAGCCGCGCGTCTCCTCCTTCTTCCCCGACCTTTCCCCTGCTTGCAGGCGGAAAACAGGGCCGCGAGCAGAAACGTCTGCTCGCATGCCCCGAGCGGCGATCCCTCGCCGCCGCAGCTCCTCCTCGCCCATCGTCGACATCCTCTCGTCGGCAACCTTCCTCCATCCCCCATCCGTTGGCTGCGAGACCAAGGAGGGCTCGCCGAAGTGTCGCCCCTCGTCGATCGCCTCCGAAGCGGGAGTGAGCTCGCCTTCGCCGCCCTCGTCGCCGTTGGCGCCGCCGCTGCTCGCGAGATACCTCGGCAGACCTTCGCCGGAGCCGGAGAGTCGTCTCCGGGGCTGGGTCGAGCTCGCCGAAGCCGGAGGAGCTCCACCACCGGCGTCGAAGGAGGAAGCGGACGAGTATAGGTACCCATGCCCTCGCCCTCTTCCTTAATCATGCTTAAGGACTAATTAAGCATGGTTAATTAAAAATTAAGTATGCTTAGTATAAAATAGATTTATGATATGGTTAATGTTAATTAAGCATGATTAGTGTTTAGTTAGATTAATATAAGTTTAGTTAATGAATTAATTAATTTGAGTAATTAATGAGTTAAGTAATTGGTTGAGCTGAACTAGTTAGTTGAGTTGGGTTGAGTTTGGGTCGGACTTGGGTTCAGATTAAGTTAAGTTGAATGATTAGTGTAAGTTAAACAAGGTTAGTGATTAATTAAGTGAGGTTAGTGAATGGGTTGAGTCGAATCGAACCGAACCGAACCGAACCGGATGAACAGTAATCGAACCGTTAACCGAGTCAACAACTGACCCAGTCAGCATTGATCGGCCCCACCGCTGGCACAGTCAGCGTTGACCGGGCCCACAGCTGACCCAGTCAGCGTTGACCGGGTCAACCGCTGACCCCGTCAGCGTTGATCGGTCAACAGCTGACCCAGTCAACAGCTGACCCGGTCAGCGTTCACCGGTCAACCGTTGACCGTTGACCGGTCAACCGTTGACCGTTGACCGGTCTGAAAATAAAATAAAATAAAATTTAATTTAATTTAAATAATTAATAAAATAATAAAATAATATTAAAATAATAAAATAATATTAAAATATTAAAAAATCATAAAAAAAATAAAAATTTCTATGGGTTCTACTTGGGCCCCTAGATGACTTGGGCCAAGTTATGGGTGAGTTTGATGAGTAGAAATTGAATAAAAATTCATTTAAGTTATTAGCTAAAAATGTAAAAATATGATTAATTTAGAATTGATTAGGTGAGATTAATCCTAAACATGTATAGGATTAATTTAAGGTAATAATTATTTAATTGATAGATTTTAATTTATTTATCAATCCGACCACCGAGCGTAAATTTATGCCTCCTGCGGCGAACGGCTGCACTCCTCCGAAATCGGGCACGTTCCCTCCGAACATCTGCCTCGGAGTTCGTGCCGTGCATAGGAGTGAGGGTCCTGAAGGCACGTCGGACGATACATAAGTGGACGAGAGGGGACGGAAAGCACGCGGCATGAACAGATCACCGTCGACGTCCCATATGACTAGGATACCGCGGTTTTGTCATACGGGTGTGATCATACCAGCACAAATGCACCGGATCCCATCAGAACTTCAAAATTAAGCTTGCTTGGGCGAGAGTAGTACTAGGATGGGTGACCTCCGGGGAAGTCTTCGTGTTGCACCCCTCCTTTTGCCTTTTTGAATCGTGAATTGCATCAGCAATTCTTCTCAGCGGCTGCGGAGCGAGCGATCCCTGCGCTTCGGGCTACTTTTCGGAATTCATCGGTGCGCGCGATGAAAAAAAGTGCTCTGTATTTTAGAACCGTCCTCGTCTCGCCTTCGTAACGGCGCCCCGATCGGTGTAATCCGACCACCGGGCGTAAAGTTATGCCTCCTGCGGCGAACGGCTGCGGTCCTCCGAAATCGGGCGCGTTCCCTCGGAACATCTGCCTCGGAGTTCGTGCCGTGCATAGGAACGGCACATGAGGGTCCTGTAGGCACGTCGGACGATTCAGAAATGGACGAGAGGGGACGGAAAGCACGCGGCATGAACAGATCACCGTCGACGTCCCATATAACTAGGATATCGCGGTTTTGTCATACGGGTGCGATCCGACCAGCACAAATGCACCGGATCCCATCAGAACTCCGAAGATAAGCTTGCTTGGGCGAGAGTAGTACTAGGATGGGTGACCTCCCGGGAAGTCTTCGTGTTGCACCCCTCCTTTTGCCTTTTTGAATCGTGAATTGCATCAGTAATTCTGCTCGGCGGCTGCGGAGCGAGCGATCCCTATGCTTCGTGCTACTTTTCGGGGTTTATCGGTGCGCGCGATGAAAAAAGTGCTCTGTATTTTAGAACCATCGTCGTCTCGCTTTCGTAACGGCGCCCCGATCGGTGTAATCCGACCACCGGGCGTAAATGTACATGTGAGTGACTGTTGATTTTGACACTAGATATAACTTAGGTGACATCTAGTGGAATGTACACATTTATTATTTATTTATGTTGTCTTATCGCTCTAGATGAATTGTTTAAAATATATTACATTAAAGATGCTGATTAACCACCAAAGACATCCTAGAATACTCTTCCTAGCCTTTGATTTCTTTATTCGGTAGAGCCGTAATTTCGCACTAAGCCGCAAGGCTGAGCACACCACTTTTCCCCGTGTGTGCAGGTGTGTTAGATGATTGCCCGAGTTATTCGATGAAGATGAGTCCGTCGACGGGTCTATATTTCTTTTTATTTATTTAACGTTGCATTTTTCCTAGAATTGTAGTAGGTTTATCGGGACTGTGTTAGAAATTTTGAGTTAGATAATTTAATTGTATATTCCGCTGCATAAAACGATGTATATGAATGGTATGTA
This sequence comes from Thalia dealbata, assembly GCA_030544415.1. Taxonomy (NCBI): domain Eukaryota; kingdom Viridiplantae; phylum Streptophyta; class Magnoliopsida; order Zingiberales; family Marantaceae; genus Thalia; species Thalia dealbata. Next base: position 21,041,821 of record CM060455.1, read on the forward strand.
TCACTTGATGCCTTGTATGGGTCTGTCGGGCTCATACGGCGGTTGCCACGTGGCCGACGGTTGGGTCGGGGCGTGACAACTAAAGTGGTATCAGAGCCTAGGTTTTATAGACCTGGCCATTAAAGTGATATCAGAATCTAGGTTTGGAGAACCTAGGAGATTAAGTTAAGTTTGAGGTTTTAAGGATAAAGATGACAGTCCCGATATAATATAGGATAAAGTGCGAGTCGGAAATATAGTAGTATATTTCCTTGGTAACGAGTTTTTACTCTGGTGATAGTAATTATCGCTATGACAAATTTTTCCTGGCCTGATAATCACCGTTATATAAAGATAGTAAATCTACTATCTTCAGATAGTAAATATGGATACCATCTCCACCGCATTGGAGAAGAGATAGAAACTTAGATCAATAGGCTCAGATCTACGATCAAGTTTCATTTCTAAATGATCAAGTAAATTTATCCATGATCATATTAAGGTTACCTTGTTGGGTGTATCACAATCACCTCTTATACCAACATAGGTAACGATCATCACTTTGATCTTAAAAGTATTTATATCAAATCATCACATGTGATATCTTTATCATACTATTTGTATCCCATGACCCAGTGGGGATGCTGAGTTTGAATGAATCTATCAACATTCGATTCTATCCGCTTTGATTCGCGCATGTGCTTCTGAGTTAGACTCGTAGGCATAGAAGCACCAGATGCACTCCCACATCTGTACTCTCATGCCAGATAGCTGAGGTATTATGTAATCTATCAGGATTATAAAATTGTAGATTATTTATGAATCTTATCATCGGTTCATACGTCACGATCTAGTCAAATAATTAATACATTATCTGATTATTTTAATTGACCTTCCTACTTGAGTTAACACGTGTGTTATTATACGATATTTGAGCACGTGTGATATTGTTAACTCTTGCTTATATCGCGGGTTATAATTATTTTATCAGATTGTGAAATCTGATGTTATGATCATATTGACTATCGGGTATAAATGATTTCTAGAAAGTTGAAATCTTGAATCTTCGATTAAATTCATGATCAGTTTGGAGATATATAAATCCAGGTAAATTATCTCCAATTATACACAACTTTACATCTTTATTTTGATCAGGAAAATTTTCCATACAAATCTTTGACTTAATTATTCCTGTTAGATCTTGGAAAACTATTGATATTGATCGTCCATATGAGATCTGGACCATATAGTTTATATCAGATTTATCTACGTAAGACCACTGAGCTTAAAGAAGGATCTACCGATATTTTAAGCTGGCTTACATATGAGTTAATTTTGTTTAAATCTGACTTTTACTCGAATCTCTTCAATGGACTTTATTCCCGATTCATAAATTTGATTATAGATGGATCGGTATGAAATGATTTGAAATTGTCATCTATGACCTTACTCTCATTTGAGTTAATTATTATATACATGTGAATCTTATGTGTATATGTTGATCATCTTGGATCGTCATCATGATTTTTAAGTTGGAATTGGAAGTTGACCGCCATCAATTATCATATTAGTGTCAACTCCCAACACTTGCAGCTCTACGTATAGTATTTGTAGCTTTCTACATATACTCTCTTTGCAGCTCTACACCCTATCTGCAACTCCATTTCACAAATTCAGCTGGCGTATATTGCATGACATTTCTAGTTGTGCATGCTACAACTTTCTACATTTTCTTAGTTTCTGTAGCTTCGTTGCTCACTTGTTATATTTCTGTAGTTTCATTTTGCCGCTCAGCTTTACCGCTTGCTTCATCTTATGTTTCTCAACTTTCGATATTACATGTTCATTTCGGTTATCTGCAGTCGTGTTGACTGGCTTCCTAAATCTAAATTCTTCTATTGTTCCTCCCTTCATTTCGTATTTTGATGCGTCAATACAGTTGGTATAACTGTCATCAGCATACCACTTGCACTTTTGCATCATTATATCCGTAAAGCTTTCTACCCTCCTTCAAGCAGTTCACTTTGTCACACTAAGTCTTTGCTGAGCTGGGAGCATCTTTCTTTGTACCAGCATTCTATGCAGTTAATGCAGTTATTTTCTGCTATTTTTCTTCATCTATCAGTTTCTTTTTGGGGCTTGAGCAGTTTTCGCTTAATTCGTATATCCTATATACGACCGACTTATTAGCCAAGCAGATTTCTTGTATCTGCTTCTTTTGATTCTGCTTAGTGGCCTTTCTGAATTCAAATTCTGTTGAATATTTCTGTAATTTTCATTGCAGTTATTTCTCCAGTTATTTTCTGCAGTTTGCAGTTTCCTTTTTACGGAGCTACTTCCTTTATCAAATGTCCTTAGTCAATTATGTTCTTCGTCGGTAAAGTTCTTTACTCATTTTTATTTCGGTAGCTCCCACAGCTTAGCTCAGTTCTTTATTTGGTAATTTTTGCAGCTCAGATTCCTATACATTCATCAGTATCATTATATATACCCGATCTTTCTCTGCAGTCTTATTCAGTCAATGCAGTTGGCAGCATTTTTATTTCTGCAACTCATATTGCGACTACCTGCAGATTTTGGGGTAACTTTGCTTCTGTACTTCTTCCGATTTCTCCTTTAATTTTTGGATACTGCAAATTTTCTTAAACCTCTAGTATGTGTTGATATGCATGTTGATACTTCTGCATATTGATTTCTCCAACACATGTTGATGCACATGATGATATCCTTAGTAGCTGCATGTATTGTTGACATTGTCTATTTCAGTACTGCTTCTGCAGCTCATATCTAGTGCACGTAGCAACTTAGGTACAACTACAATATTTCTATATCTACAAACTCGGATGTAATCTTTTTACTCCATTTTGAGCTTTGACTAAAGCTTACTTCGTGCTAGCAATCAATCAAATTGCACGTTATCATAATAATATCATCGTATACACAATATCTCTACATTGTACGTGATCTAACACTACAGTGTTAATCTCAGTGCAGTTGTGATCTAGCACTATAAAAATTTCAGTTTCGGATTTCATTTGGCCTATATTTTTGTTATATACATTTCGGTGGCCATGCAATCAAGTTCTTGCTATCCGACATAGAACAAACTATCATAGTTTGAGCATTTGGATGAAAAGATATATCATTAAGGTTCGAATGCAAATCTTTAGATCGAAATATCAAAGCCTTAACCACCACTACTTATCCAGTATTTTCGTATTGAGAACTGATGTCCTCTTTATGACTATGATTTAATTATTTATAGAATATCATGTGCTCACTTTAGGTTGTGGAACCTGTCCTTACATCATAAGGTAGTGGTTGAAGGAATTTAAAACTGACGCGGAGCAAGTTAGTGGGCATTTTATTGAGTGGTTATTGCTATCTTTTTATATATTATCCTCTATCTGGAGGTGACTCCATTATGATCATATTATAGTTCAGAGATGTCTGATCCTGATCCAACCTGGATCACGAAAGGTTGTCCGTATGTTAGTGAAAAAGGGGACCTACCTAGTATATCTACTTGAGAAAGTTAAAGCATATCTTCAACTTCTGCCCACTTGTATTTCTCCCATTGGGGTTAGTGCTTCACCAACGAATAATTATCTTGATTTATTTTAACAATCTATTATGGTGAAGTTCGATCTACTCTTAATGCTCTCTCAGTACCTCTAGTAGACCACTATCATACTAAGCAATTGCTTCCTACCGCGTACTAGGATACGCATCTTGTTGTTGAATAATATGGATGCTCATGAAGATCCAGATATGACTACAATGATCCACAGTATAGTGACAACTAAAGTGAATCGCTATATTATGATATATGTTATGTTGTCACGTGGGTCATTTAAATTGAGCTACCATAAATTGCAGACATCGTATCTTAGTACCAATGAGTTTATGATAACTAGAGTGGTACCACCTTGGAAAGGGGTTACTACTTTAAGGGAAATATAAACGATCTACTTATTTATCATTTATCATGATTTGAGGAAGGGATCACCTATTCTGGTTATTTTTGGTGGACCAAAAATTTTTAAGGGGGTGAGTACTTGTAAACCCCCATCATCGAAATCCTATTTTTAGGAAAAAAAAAATTAAATTTCGGTCCGGTTCAACTGAACCGGCCAGCTGGCCGGTCCGAGTGAACCGGCCGACCCGGTCCGAAGGGGTCGACGCGAGCGAGAAGAGCCGCGGGCTCTTCCCACTCGCGAGGCGCCCCTCCTCCTCTTCTCCTTCTTATTCTCCTTCTTTTTCTCCTTCGTCTTCTCCTCCTTCTTCTTCGAGCTCGCGACGCCGCCCTTCTCCACCGCAGCGGAGCGAACGTCGGTGCCTTCCCGCCGCATTCGCCATCCGCCGTTCATCGCCGGCGCCGCGGCAAGGAGAGCGCAGCGGTGCTGCTGCGCCCCTCTCCCGTCCCCTACTTCCTCCCCTTCGTGGGAGTGGTTGCAGCTGCCCATCACATTTCTTCCACGCCCACCGCCGGCCGTTCGCAGCCACCGTCGCAGCTCGTTCCTTCCCACCGTGACGAGGAGAGCTCGGCGGAGCTCTATTGCTGCCGCGCGACCTCTCCCCTGCATCCGCCCTTTCTCCGGCCTTCTCCCCCTTCGCAAAAGGGCAGTTGCTGTTCGCCGCCCTCTTCCATCGCAGCGAAGCAGCGCCGACGCCCAGCATTTCGTCGTCGGCCGCTGCCCGCCGTCCGTCGGCGTCGGCCTGCTTTCATCCACCCCCGGCGCACACTCCCTGCAGAAAGGGGAGCTCGGCGACAGCTCCCTCGTTGCCGCGACCACCCGCAGCAGAGCCTCCACAGATCGTCGCCGCTCGCCCATCGCATCCGCCGTCCGTAGCCTCCTCGCCGCTGCCCATTTCCGCCACGACGAGGGGAGCTCGGCGGAAGTCCCTTGCAGCCGCGCGTCTCCTCCTTCTTCCCCGACCTTTCCCCTGCTTGCGGGCGGAAAACAGGGCCGCGAGCAGAAACGTCTGCTCGCATGCCCCGAGCGGCGATCCTTCGCCGCCGCAGCTCCTCCTCGCCCATCGTCGACATCCTCTCGTCGGCAACCTTCCTCCATCCCCTATCCGTTGGCTGCGAGACCAAGGAGGGCTCGCCGAAGTGTCGCCCCTCATCGATCGCCTCCGAAGCGGGAGTGAGCTCGCCTTCGCCGCCCTCGTCGCCGTTGGCGCCGCCGCTGCTCGCGAGACACCTCGGCAGACCTTCGCCGGAGCCGGAGAGTCGTCTCCGGGGCTGGGTCGAGCTCGCCGAAGCCGGAGGAGCTCCACCACCGGCGTCGAAGGAGGAAGCGAACGAGTATAGGTACCCATGCCCTCGCCCTCTTCCTTAATCATGCTTAAGGACTAATTAAGCATGGTTAATTAAAAATTAAGTATGCTTAGTATAAAATAGATTTATGATATGATTAATGTTAATTAAGCATGATTAGTGTTTAGTTAGATTAATATAAGTTTAGTTAATGAATTAATTAAGTTGAGTAATTAATGAGTTAAGTAATTGGTTGAGCTGAACCAGTTAGTTGAGTTAGGTTGAGTTTGGGTCGGACTTGGGTTCGGATTAAGTTAAGTTGTATGATTAGTGTAAGTTAAACAAGGTTAGTGATTAATTAAGTGAGGTTAGTGAATGGGTTGAGTCGAATCGAACCGAACCGAACCGAATCGGATGAACAGTAATCGAACCGTTGACCGAGTCAACAGCTGACCCAGTCAGCATTGACCGGGCCCACAGCTGACCCAGTCAGCGTTGACCGGGCCCACAGCTGACCCAGTCAGCGTTGACCGGGTCAACAGCTGACCCAGTCAGCATTTACCAATCGGTCCGAAAATAAAAAATAAAATAAAATAAAATTTAATTTAATTTAAATAATTAATAAAATAATATTAAAATATTAAAAAATTATAAAAAAAAATAAAAATTTCTATGGGTTCTACTTGGGCCCCTGGATGACTTGGGCCAAGTTATGGGTGAGTTTGATGAGTAGAAATTGAAAAAAAATTCATTTAAGTTATTAGCTAAAAATGTAAAAATATGATTAATTTAGAATTGATTAGGTGAGATTAATCCTAAACATGTATAGGATTAATTTAATGTAATAATTATTTAATTGATAGATTTTAATTTATTTATCTTAAGGGAAATAAATTAAATCTATTTTAAATAATTTTTGTTAAATAGGATTATTTTGGGTACGCGATCCGAGTAGCTCGGCGGGTGATTATCTCCGCGCGACTTGGTTCCGAGGAGCAGATCGCTATCCCAGGTGCGTTGGTTCTCCGATGGTAGGATTTATTCACGCTAGGGAATTCCCGCTGGGGTTTTCTTAGGAACAATTCTTGGATGTCTTAAATATGATAAAACATAATGCTTGATAAGATTTGACTTGCCTGCATGTTAGTTTAGTTTATTTCTGTCTGACATGTAGGATATACTCTGGTTTGCATGTTAGTTTAATTTACTTTACTTAACATGCATGATATACCATGATTTCCTTATTAAGTTTCTAATATGTCGTAGTATCATGTCGAGCATGTTAAATATTATTTTATTGTGTTTCTATGCTATGCTAGCATACCTACCATGCAGACATAGATAGTAAATAACGACATGTTAGAACCTTTGGCGATGTCACCGCCACTTAGACAGAAAACGGGGCCTTTTTCCATATGCCCCGGTTGACCGCCGCGTTCCGACGGTGGTCAAACGGTGACGTCCCGTTAGGCGCCACTCCCGAGGTTGATGCATAGCGGAGCACTGGGAGCACCACTCCCGACGTTATGCATAGCTAATATACTGGGAGCTGATAGGGTAAGAGACTGTACAAACTTCATGGTCGGGTTAGACTGGAAATATGGAGCAAGTCCTTACCCGAAATCTTCACCCGCACGAGTGTCGTTGTAGGCGGCCTCGTGATAGTCCTGAGATGGTTAGCTAGGATGAACCCTACCATGGACTTGGCACCGATGGAGTCGAGGGCCACAGCCCATCGTGCGGATGTGCGCCAATCTCGATAGACGTCGACGACTATTGGACTGGGAAGGTAATTCCACATGCGACGCCTTGGACAGTAGATCCGTTGACCACACGGCTATCACCCTTGACGTCTGCAGATGATCGGATGAGTAGTCCGGATCCTAGGGTGGTTATTCCGGCTAGCCGTGGCCGATGATATTTAATAGAGGTGACCCTGTCTACGGACAGTGTGTAGTACTACACGGGTTGTCGTGACCCCTATGGAATCCGGGGAGGATGTAAGGGCACGACGGTTTCGCTAGGGGAGGCATGGTTGGCGACTAGTGAAATAAATTGGAGAGGAATTCTGGGTCATCCGTCCTCTCTGCCAACATCAGTGCAGCGGGCATAGGTAGAGACTGAGACAGAAAGGCACTGATGGGCTTATTGATACCCCCGGCCCGGGTAGTCATTAAGCGTAGGCTGGCAGCCCGAGTTTATGAAACCTAAAAGTCTCATCATGACATAGGTGACATATTGTTGACAGTGACACTAGACACAATGTAGGTGGCATCTAGTGGAATGTACATGTGACTGACTGTTGATTTTGACACTAGATATAACTTAGGTGACATCTAGTGGAATGTACACATTTATTATTTATTTATGTTGTCTTATCGCTCTAGATGAATTGTTTAAAATGTATTACATGAAAGATGCTGATTAACCACCAAAGACATCCTAGAATACTCCTCCTAGCCTTTGATTTCTTTATTCGGTAGAGCCGTAATTTCGCACTAGGCCGCAAGGCTGAGCACACCACTTTTCCCCGTATGTGCAGGTGTGTTAGATGACTGCCCGAGTTATTCGATGAAGATGAGTCCGTCGACGGGTCTATATTTCTTTTTATTTATTTAACGTTGCCTTTTTCCTAGAATTGTAGTAGGTTTATCGGGACTGTGTTAGAAATTTTGAGTTAGATAATTTAATTGTATATTCCGCTGCATAAAACGATGTATATGAATGGTATGTATCACTTGATGCCTTGTATGAGTCTGTCGGGCTCATACGGCGGTTGCCACGTGGCCGACGGTTGGGTCGGGGCGTGACAGGTGACCTCCTGGGAGGTCTTCATGTTGCACCCCTCCTTTTGTCTTTTGCCTTTTTGGATCTTGAATTACATCTGCAATTCTGCTCGGCGGCTACGAAGCGAACGATCCCTGCGCTTCGGGCTTCTTTTCGGGGTTCATCCGTGCGCGCGATAAAAAAAGTGCTCCATATTTTAGAACCGTCTTCGTTTCGCCTTCGTAATGGTGCCCCGATCGGTGTAATCCATCCACCGGGCGTAAAGTTATGCCTCCTGCGGCGAACGGCTGCGCTCCTCCGACGTCGGTCGCGTTCCCTCCGAATATCTGCCTCGGAGTTCGTGTCGTGCATAGGAACGGCACATTAGGGTTCTGAAGGCACGTCGGACGATACTGAAGTGGACGAGAGGGGACGGAAAGCACGCGGCATGAACAGACGTCCCATATGACTAGGATACCGCGGTTTTGTCATACGGGTGTGATCATACCAGTACAAATGCACTGGATCCCATCAGAACTCCGAAGTTAAGCTTGCTTGTGCGAGAGTAGTACTAGGATGGGTGACCTCCTGGGAAGTCTTCGTGTTGCATCCCTCCTTTTGCCTTTTCCCTTTTTGGATCTTGAATTACATCAGCAATTCTCCTCGGTGGCTGCGGAGATCCCTGCACTTCGGGCTACTTTTCGGGGTTCATCGGTGCACGCAATGAAAAAAAGTACTCTGAACCAACTTCGTCTCACCTTCGTAACGACACCCCGATCGGGGTAATCCGACCACCGGGCGTAAAGTTATGCCTCCTGCGGCGAACGGCTCCGATCCTCCGAAATCGGGCGCGTTCCCTCCGAACATCTACCTCGGAGTTCGTGTCGTGCATAGGAACGGCACGTGAGGGTCCTGAAGGCACGTCGAACGATACAGAAGTGGACGAGAGGGGACGGAAAGCACGCGGCATGAACAGATCACCGTCGATGTCCCATATGACTAGGATACCGCGGTTTTGTCATACGGGTGCGATCCGACCAGAACAAATGCACCGGATCCCATCAGAACTCCGAAGATAAGCTTGCTTGGGCGAGAGTAGTACTAGGATGGGTGACCTCCCGGGAAGCCTTCGTGTTGCACCCCTCCTTTTGCCTTTTTGAATCGTGAATTGCATCAGCAATTCTGCTCGGCGGCTGCGGAGTGAGCGATCCCTTCGCTTCGGGCTACTTTTCGGGGTTCATCGGTGCGCGCGATGAAAAAAAGTGCTCTGTATTTTAGAACCGTCCTTGTCTCGCCTTCGTAACGGCGCCCCGATCGGTGTAATCCGACCACCGGGCGTAAAGTTATGCCTCCTGCGGCGAACGGCTGCGATCCTCCGAAATCGGGCGCGTTCCCTCGGAACATCTGCCTCGGAGTTCGTGTCGTGCATAGGAACGGCACGTGAGGGTCCTGAAGGCACGTCGGACGATACAGAAGTGGACGAGAGGGGACGAAAAGCACGCGGCATGAACAGATCACCGTCGACGTCCCCAACGACTAGGATTCCGCGGTTTAGTCATACGGGTGTGATCATACCAGCACAAATGCACCGGATCCCATAAGAACTCCGAAGTTAAGCTTGCTTGGGCGAGAGTATTACTAGGATGGGTGACCTCCTGGGAAGTCTTCATATTATACCTTTCCTTTTACCTTTTTGAATCGTGAATTGCATCAGCAATTCTGCTCGGCGGCTGCGGAGCGAGCGATCCCTGCGCTTCGGGCTACTTTTCCGGGTTCATCGGTGCGCGCGATGAAAAAAGTGCTTCATATTTTAGAACCGTGTTCGTCTCGCCTTCGTAACGGCACCCCGATCGGTGTAATCCGACCACCGGGCTTAAAGTTATGCCTCCTGCCGCGAACGACTGCGCTGCTCCGACGTCGGTCGCGTTCCCTCCGAACATCTGCCTCGGAGTTTGTGTCGTGCATAGGAACGACACGTTAGGGTCCTGAAGGCACGTCGGACGATACAGAAGTGGACGAGAGGGGACGAAAAGCACGCGGCATGAACAGATCACCGTCGACGTCACCTAGGACTAGGATACCGCGGTTTTATCATACGTGTGCGATCATACCATTACAAATGAATAGGAACGGCATGTGCGATCATACCGTGCATAGGAACGGCGTGTGAGGGTCCCTATTGCTCGTCCGACGATACGGAAGTGGACGAGAGGGGACAGAAAGCACGCGGAATGAATAGATCACTATCGACGTCTGCTCTGACTAGTATACTGTGGTTTAGTCGTACGGGTGCGATCATACCAGCACAAATACACCGGATCTCATCCCTGGGAAGTCTACGTGTTGCACCCCTCCGTTTGCCTTTTGCCTTTTTGAATCGTGAATTGCATCAGCAATTCTGGATCGACGGCTGCGGAATGATCGATCCCTCCACTACGGGCCACCTTTTGGGGATCATCAGTGGGCGCGATGAAAAACAGTGCTCCGTGTTTTAGAACAGTCATCGTCTCGCCTTTATAAAGGCACCCCGATCGCTGTAATCCGACCACCGGGCGTAAAGTTATGCCTCCTGCGGCGAACAGCTGCGCTCCTTCGACGTCGGGCGCGTTCCCTCCGAACATCTGCCTCGGAGTTCGTGTGGTGAATAGGAACGGCACGTGAGAGTCCCAAAAGCTCGTCGGACGATAGGGAAGTGGACGAGAGGGGGCGGAAAGCACGCGGCATGAATAGATTACAGTCGATGTCCGCTATGACTTGGATACCGCGGTTTAGTCATACTTGTGCGATCATACCAGCACAATTGTACTGGATCCCATCAGAACTCCGTAGGTAAGCTTGCTTGGGCGAGAGTAGTACTAGGATGGGTGAGGCGAGAGTAGTACTAGGATGGGTGACCTCCTGGGAAGTCTTCTGGTTGCACCCCTCCTTTTGCCTTTTGCCCTTTGCCTTTCTGAATCGTGAATTGCATCAGCAATTCTGCTCGGTGGCTGCGGAGCGAGCGATCCCTGCAGTGCGGGCAACTTTTCGGGGTTCATCGGTGTGCGCGAAGAAAAAGAGTGCTACTTATTTTAGAACCGTCGTCGTCTCACCTTCGTAACGGTGCCCCGATCGCTGTAATCCGACTACCGGGCGTACAGTTATGCCTCCTGCGGTGAACGGCTGCGCTCCTTCGACGTCGGTCGCGTTCCCTCCGAACATTTACCTCGGAGTTCGTGTAGTGCATAGGAACGGCGCGTGAGGGTCCCGAAGGCTCATCGGACGATACGGAAGGGGACGACAACCACGCGGAATGAATAGATCACCGTCTACGTCTGCTATGACTAGGATACTACGGTTTAGTCCTACGGGTGTGATCATACCAGCACAAATGCACCGGATCGCATCCCTGGGAAGTCTTCGTGTTGCACCCCTCCTTTTGCCTTTTGCCTTTTTCCCTTTTTAATCGAGAATTGCATCAGTAATTCTGCTTGGCAGCTGCGGAGCGAGCGATCCCTTCACTTCAGGCCAATTTTTGGGGTTCATCGGTGCTTGCGATGAAAAAATTTGCTACGTATTTTAGATCCATCATCGTCTCCCCTTCGTAACGGCACCCCGATCACTCAAATCTGACTTCCGGGCGTAAAGTTATGCCTCATGCGGGGAACGGTTAGATTTTGTACTATGGGTTAGATCATACCAGCACAAATGCATCGGATCCCATCAGAACTCCGAAGTGAAGCTTGCTTGGTTGAGAGTAGTACTAGGATGGGTGACCTCCTTGGAAATCTTCGTGTTGCACCCTTCTTTTGCCTTTTGTCTTTTTCAATCGTGAATTGCATCATCAATTCTTCTCGGCGGCCAGGGCGGGAGCAATCCCTACACTTCAGGCCACTTTTCAGGGTTCATCGGTGCACGCGATGAGAAAAAGTGCTAGTGTTTTGGATCCATCGTCATCTTGCCTTCGTAACAGCGTCCCGATCGCTCAAATCCGACCACCGGGCGTAAAGTTATTCCTCCTACGGCGAACGACTGCGCTCCTCCGACGTCGGGCACGTTCCCTCCGAACATCTGCCTCGGAGTTCGTGCCGTGCATTGGAACGACACCTGAGGGTCCCGAAGGCTCGTCGGACGATACAAAAGTGAACGAGATGGGCGAAAAGCATGTGGCAGGAACAGATCACCGTCGACGTCCCCTACAACTAGGATATCGTAGTTTTGTCATACGGGTGTAATCATACCAGCACAAATGCATCAGATCCCATCAGAACTCCGAAGTGAAGCTTGCTTGGGCGAGAGTAGTACTAGGATGGGTGACCTCCTAGGAAATCTTCGTGTTGCACCCTTCTTTTGCCTTTTGCCTTTTGTCTTTTTGAATCGTGAATTGCATCATCAATTCTGCTCGGCGGCTGCGGTGGGAGCGATCCCTACATTTCGGGCCACTTTTCGGGGTTCATCGGTGCGCGCGATGAAAAAAGGTGTTGTATGTTTTAGAACCGTCGTCGTTTCACCTTCGTAACGACACCCTGATTGCTCAAATCTGACCATCGGGCATGAAGTTATGCCTCCTGCGGCGAACAGCCGCGCTCCTCCGACGTCGGGCGCGTTCCCTCCAAACATCTGCCTCGGAGTTCGTGTCGTGCATAGGAACAGCACGTGAGGGACCCGAAGTCTCGTCGGACGATACAGAAGTCGACGAGAGGGGATGGAAAGCACGCGGCATGAATAGATCACCGTCGATGTCTGCTATGACTAGGATACCGCAGTTTAGTCCTTCTGGTGTGATCATACCAGCACAAATGCACCGGATCCCATCAGAACTCTGAGTGTCACGCCCCGACCCTACTGTCGGGCACGTGGCAACCGTCGTATAAGCCCAACAGACCCATACAAGGCATCAAGTGATACATATCATTCATATACATCGTTTATGTAGCGGAATTTACAATTAAATTATCTAACTCAACATTTCCTAACACAGTCCGGTAAACCTCCTACAATTCTATAATAAAAGACATCGAGAAATAAAAATAGATCCGTCGACGGACTCATCTTCATCAAATCTCTCGGATAGTCATCTAATACACCTGCACACACGGGGAAAAGTGGTGTGCTCAGCCTTGCGGCCTAGTGCGAAATTACGACTCTACCGAATAAAGAAATCAAAGGCTAGGAGGAGTATTCTAGGATGTCTTTGGTTGTTAATCATCATTTTTCAATTGATTTGTGTAAATCAATGTATCGAATGCAGTAAAACAACATAAATAAAATACTGATGTATAACTCGCTAGATGTCACCTACATTGTATCTAGTGTCAATGTCAACAGTATGTTACCTACGTCATAATCATACTTTGAAGTTATAAACTCGGGTTGCCAGCCTATGCTTAGTGAATACCCGAGCTAAGGGTATCAGTAAGCATATCAGTGCCTCTCTGTCTCTGTCTCTACCTATGCCCGCTGCACTGATGTTGGCGGAGAGGACGGGTGACCTAGTATCCCTCTTCATTGTTTCACTAGTCGCCAACCATGCCTCCCCTAGTGAAACCGTCATGCCCTTACATCCTCCCCGGATTCCGTAGGGGCCACGACCCCCATGTAGTACTACACGATGTCCGTAGACAGGGTCGCCATATAACAATGTCATCGTCGAAAGGTGGAAGACAATTATCACATTCAAATAAGAACCAATTGTCTAGATTAGGTTAGGTTTAGTATCATCTCTATCGAGGACTTCTAACCATTTCTAATTGTATAAGCTAAATTTAATCATGCTCATACGTAATTTTAGGTTTGGTGCCATCTAAAAATTATTTAGTAGGACGTACCTCTAGTGTATATTTTATCATGCTAAGAGTAGACGCTGGGTAGCAGCAAAGTGTGGAATGGATAACTACTGAAAGCGTTGAAGTATCAAGCAGATATGCGATGGTTTCAAAAAAATATAATTAAAAATCTTAGAAGGTGGAAGGCAATTATTTTGACTTCTTTCGACTTTTACAACTATTTCTAACTAATTTTAGCAAGCTGATAAGCTAGATGACAATCGGCTCCATCTCTGCTAAGATAATTTTTCATAGAAGGTGGATGATAATTGGTGCTTCCTATGTATCTACCGGGAGTTAAACCTGGGTCTATGAGTTGGAGGGCAATTATCCTAATAATTGGACTATAAAAAATCACACCTAGTTATTCGATCATGCTCACGCCATAAATTTGGAATATTGTTGTGAGTTACTGAATAATATATAGGCCAGATTCTAATGGTTGTAAAAAAATATTTAGTAAAAAAGCTTGGAAGGTGGAAGACAATAATAACATTCAAATAAGAACCAATCGTCTAGATAGGTTGGGTTCGGTGCTATCTATGTGAGGACTTCTTCCCACTTTTAATTGTAGAAGCTAAATTTGACCATGCTCGGAGCATAATTTCAGGTTTGGTACCATCTTCATCGATGACTTCTTTTCATTTTTAGTTCTAGATGCTAATTTTCCCATCCTTGCACCTAATTTCTTGAACAAGTGCCAAGTATTACTTCTGACTTCTAATTATAGAAGCTAAATTTAACCATGCTCGACTTGATCTTTTGATGACTTTTATAGATTATTGAACAATACGAACCATGCTCGACCTGATGTTTACAAAAATTATTTAATATGATGCACCTTTGGTGTACTAGTTATCATGCCCAGGATAAACATTGTGTAGTCAAGCGCAGAGTGGATAACTGCTGAAAGCATCTAAATGAGAATCAGTGGTATAGAACGGTCGGGTTTGGCACATCTCTACGCATTTGCCAAGAGTTAAACCTGAATCTATTGCTTAGAAGGCAATTATCCATTGCACTCACACCTAATTATATGATCATGATCACTCGATATTTTTTGACTATTCTTGTAGGCTGCAGAATAATCTATAGGTCAAATTCTAATGGTTGCAAAAAAAAAAAATTAAAAAGCTTGGAGGTTGAAAGGCAATTATGGCTTTCAAATGAGAATAAATTATCCAAATTAGTCGGTTTTGGTATCATCTCTGCTAAGATAATTTTTCCTAGAATGTAGATGACAATATGTGCTTCCTATTCATTTCCTAGGAGTTAAACTTGGGTCTATTGATTGGAAGACAATTATCTTAATGGTTGGACATAAAAGCTCACACTCAGTTATTCTCACACCAAAATTTTTGAATATTGTTGTGGGCTATTGAATAATATATAGGCCAAATTTTGATCGTTGCAAAAAAAAATTTAGTAAAAAAGCTTGGAATGTTGAAGAGAATTATAGCATTCAAATGAGAATCAGTCGTCTAAATAGGTCGGGTTCAGTGCAATCTCTGACGAGGACTCCTTATTTTTAATTGTAAAAGCTAAATTTGGCTATGCTCATTCCTAAATTTAGGTTCGATACAATTGGACTAACACCAGCACCGATTGGACTACAAATGCTCACACCTAATTATATGATCGAGCTCATCCAATATAGTGCAAAAAAAAATAATTAAAAAGTTTGGAAGGTGGAAGTCAATTGTTGTATTTGATAGATATGATAGTGGTAATGGTAGATAGTTTGAAAATTTTGAGCAATGCTTGCTTGTACTTGATTTCTTGTCTCGGTTACTTGCCGATTCTGCCATGTAAATGTGGATTCCTGAATATGGTTCTCTTGCTAATTGCTAAAAGGAAATTGTGATTTATATGTTCTGAAATATGTTTGAGTAAGATATGGGTTTGACTTGATGTTGATATGCTGTTAGAAGAACTTATGATACTAAAAGTGTATTCTGTTTTCTTATCACTATATAAGTTGAGTAGTGAATTAAACCTCCACTTAAATTGCTTTCTAAGCATAATAAAAGTAGAAGTGACAATGTTGAAATGTCAATTACTTGCACTTAGAAAGAATCTTGTTAAATGCTCATTCTGACTTGACTTGGGGTTGCTTGTTGACATATTATGATTGTTAAATGTGCAACATAGAACTTTTCTTTCCATTGGATATTTATGTTGCTATGTGAAGACAAAGTATAAAGTATTATTTCTAATGATATGTGGTAAACTAATATAGGAGTAAGCTTAAAATAAAACTGCTTGTCTTGTTTTGACTAATGCATGAAAGATAAATTGTTATAGAAACTGTGATAGGGTAACAAAGTAGGAATTTCGGAGTGGTAGTGTTGCTTAGAAGAAAGATTTGAAGGTGGAGAGGAAGATAAACTGTGATAGACTAAAGTTGCTGAAACAAATTAAATTAGTTAGGGATAAGCTGAGTAGGGAGATAATTAAAATATAGTGAAACTAACATGGTTTCTTAGTGGAGGTCATGGCTGTGATGTAAATGATGGATGAGAAAAAGGGCAGAATGTGTAAGCAGGGCTGTATTCTGAAGTTAATGGTATTAGGAAACTCGGCTAGTCATATTGATGGTAGTGTGGTACGAATAAAGTTGAAATGAAATCATGTTGAATCAAAATTAATTTCTTTCTTCTCCTTTCTTGCTGGATTTTTATTTTCGAGATTGATTCCATGCTATTAATGTTACTGCTAAAGAATTTATTATATTGCAAAGTGTTCACAAGTGGTTTAAAGTGCTTGTGTAGTAATTTGATGCATTTAAGATGAATGGAACAAGTGTTATGAAAGGAATAAACTGTGCTATTCAATATGTACAACTTGAAAATTTGTGATTTTGGTCACGTGAAGGTCGAAAGGGCCAAATCCTTGTAGCTGAGATCAAATATTATTGATCAAATCTTGTTGAAGTTGCTGCTATCGAGAGGCAACAGCAGAAGAAAAGTAGGTTAACAGCAGTTTGACAATTTCTTGTTTTGATTTCGTGTTTGTTTGGTTAATATTAAAAATTTATTCTTTCCTTGCGCTAAATTGAACAATTAGAAGGGAATGGGTAAGCAACAAATTAGTATGGTTACCTGAGAATTAAAAATACATTGTGTTTTAGGGAGAAGAAAGTAGGTGACCGATGATAAATACGATTAAACCATGAATTGCACGTTCAGAAAAATTTAAATTAAATCACAGTGAGTTGTTAATGGGTGATTGTAAAAATCTGATATTATCTGGATGCATGTTTATTTACACCTTTATGCTTGAATTAAATTGTTATATGCTCTTACTTAAATTATGTTTATTGTTTAGTTTGTTCTTTACTTCTATTTGTACTTGACACTTGGAGATTTTGGGCAATAGAAAGCAGTGAACACAATTAGATGACAGAGACACTAGCTACAGATATGTCAGTGATATCATAGTAGTTCAGCACTACACCATAGGAGTTAGGGATCGAAAATTTTGTAGTGGCTTTTGATATTCATGTTTTTCATGACAATAAGTGTTAGATTATTTACAAACAATATTTTATGAGTATAACAACTTATATGGCGGTTGCCATTTTGCCGATAGAGGGTTGAAGTATGATAGTTGTAATTATTTTGAAATTTAGGATGCCTCTGTATGTTTAAGTATCTTGTTAAATTTAATTATTGTGGTTACACATATGCATGATGGTGATTCTATACTTAAAGACATGTAGTTTTGATATAATGTGAGATAATACCCTTAGAAAGTTTACCTATCAATGATTTATGTTAAGAGCTTGTGTTACTTTATTGCATTGCTTGATTTACTTTAGTTTACTTCTCTTGATAGTCTACTTGAGCTACAAGGCTCAATACGATTTAATATTCAACTAATACGATTATCAGGGTCCACAGATGGGTCGAAGTATAATATCATCATATTATTAATATTTAATATTCAACTAATATAGTCCCAATATAGCTTATTATATCTCTATAAAATATAATATATGAATGAATAACACATAAACCAAAAAATCTATATGACTCTTCAATTGATCTTCAACTTTTGTGATACTTGTGCAAGCCAATATAGTGCATGGATCTAGCTAGTCAAATAAAATCAAAATAAGATCAAACAACTAGGTTTCTTAAGTCAGTGTAAATCTTTAAAAGTGTAGGGAGTAGAAATCTAAGATACTAAGATATTTTATAAAATATCATATGGTACACACATGTGACACTAAGTGAGTCCGAATATTTCAAATCCAAGTCGTAAAGAAATATCATGTTTGAAGAGTACACACATGTTATTATTTTAATATATAAATTTCTAAATATAATATCATACCCAGAGTAAGTTTGTCTATGCTTAAGGTAAGTTCTTGATAGGGTTTACCTATAAGCCCATTAATACCAAAGTCTACCTAGTCTCTACTAATATTTATTCTAGTGATGTTGGTCGAAGAATGTTGGTGACTAGAGGTATTCCTAGTCATAAAATAACTTCAAGCTGCACTAGTGAAAACTATTACTCCATGAACCATCCCGATTTGCGTGCATGAATGTAAGAAATATATATATTATATATTTATCTCCTAATAGAGTCACTACTCAAGTATATATCATATTAGTTACGACGAATCAAAGAGAAACTAAGAATCAAATTTTCATCAAAATATTTGAAAAATATTTAGAATTATAAATTCTTGAGGATAATAATTCAATATCTAAGATTTATTAATGAAATCACCCTCCTAGCTAAAGAGCTAATAGTGCTTGTTAGTGGTGTACTCTGACTACTATGCCTAGCTGTAATGTAATTACCATGATTACACTATGTCGCTAATCCTTGAAAAGGTACATTACTAGTTAACTATATAAGGAGGAGCATAATAGTATCTAGCCACCATACTCTTGAAATGCACCAAGGTGTAAACAATGAACATGGGGCATCATTCTAGACCAATTATTAATAAATAAGAATGTCCTTACTCTATTTAATTTTTTATCCTTAGAATCTTATTCTAAGGTGTAAATAATGAAAATTTAACTAATAGATTTTTTTATCATATATTCTTTGAGTATGTATATGTAAAAGTGATTTTTTTATATGTGTGTAAAAGATATGGTTGTTGTTTCTTATTAAGACCGGTCTTTAATTAAATTATTATTTTAAAAAAAGGAAAAAGCAAAGCAAACTGTTTAGTTTTGAAAATAGTTTATTTAATACGCACAATAATGAATAAATAAAAAATACATATTGCCATGCTTCCCGTGCTGTGCTTTGCTTTGCTTTGCCGTGCCCATATTTTCTTACCTTTCCCTTTCACCTCTCACGCTCATGAAATATCTAACTACTCATAATAATTATTAAAGAAACATAAAGCAACCTCTCATCTCGTGTAGAGCACCCCCTCATATTAATCATTTCTTTCTTACTCTTCCACATCTCCTATTGACGTGCCTAATAATTGTAATATGCAATTAAAAACTTATTTTTTTTATATTATAATCATGCGTTTATTTTATACTCCGTTGATGATGCTTATCAAGCTAATAAGAAATATATATATATACATGAGATGTGCTCCTCTTTTGACTGAGACACTCATCAAAACTGTATTTTCTACTCAACCAATTAATTAAAATAATTAAAAGAACAAATTAACATATAGAAGAAGCCATAAGAAAGGTAGTTGAGAACTTCTTTTTTAAAAAAAGGAAAGATAGAAAGACCAGCATAATTTAATATTAATTAATTTAGCCTTAAATTAAAGCAAATAAAAGAAGGGATGTATGGTTGGGGATAATATTTTCTTTTTTTTTAAAAGATACACTCCTAGTTAAACTGCAAAGCATCCACGGATAGGGATTAATCATTCAGCTCTCTTTTTTTCTCCATATAAAACCAAATGAGCCTATATTGTTTGTATTAATTATCTTCTACTTTAGTCTTAGTTTTAAGATTATAAGATTTATATAGGAGAATAATCTATCTATTTTTAAACCATTTTATTCTTGTATGAACTCATGTGAACTACCCTTGCCTCGTATAAGTACCTTGTTCTATGATTTATTGAACTCCTTATTGACCCAAGCCTTGTCTTGTGTCTTTGTAGTTTTAGCCAAGTATTGCATCTCACTTTGGCCCCTTGTTATGTGTCTTGGGTCAGATAAATAATACTTAGGCCCCTTCGATGTAATATCATTGATTCTTTCAACCCTGATGAGAGCGCTAAGAGAAATACGGAAACTAGAAGAATAAGAAAATACTAAGAACATTGTCAAACCTCTTATTACAATATGCTCTCAACTATCTAACTCTTACTTCATCTGCTTTTGACGGTTAATATGGATAGACTTTTATATGAGAGAGTTTTATCTATTTTTAGAACCTCTTATTTTTAGCATTATTGAACTTGTGGTGAGCATCACATTTACCTCCTGCAAGTGTGCTCCTCCATGAATGCAAGCGTGCTCCTCCATGTATTGTTAGGCTCCTTATTTGATCCAACACATCTTGGAATGATTTTATCAATTAAAGCCTTGTTCGGCACTTTTGCAGTTATGAGCTTAATCTTTGTACCCTACTTTGGCCCATTGTTACGTATCTTAGGTCGGATGAGTATGGCCCAGACGCGTCCTCAACTTTAGGAGTATGACAATACTCTCTCTCTTGAAGCCATTGATGCCCTCCTCAGTCATCTTTGAAGTAAGTCTTCAACTTGACGAGATTTAAGAGTGCATCGTCTCTTTGGTCATGCACCTTTATTACCAATTGCATCTCCTGACTAAATCCTCGTGCACTACATTGCCCTTACATGCATTGGTGCACTTTATGTGCATCTTAACGTGCATCATGTGCTTATTTGACCTAAGTGAATAGCTCTTTGTATCCTTCATATGGATAGAGGTATGTGCATTGTCTGTGCTTCAAAGTCTTTACGCCTCTTACGTAAAGAGGGATATGCTTCATACAAACATGGTTGACAGTCTTTATATGTATCTTGTACGAAGAGGAACCTACACAATGTTCAGTGCAATTTTAGAAAGTATTGTTGTGTGCCCTCATGCAATAAGACACTAGTGTTGTCTCTCTTGACTCGATGGTATTTCTATGTGTAAATTGTCCCTACTTTATCATCATATTCATAAATTTACCTTGGTGTTTTAACATGCGTTGTCCATCCATAGGTGAGCTATACTAATAATATTAATACATATTCTATTATTTTTACTAGTTACACGTGTATATATATGCTATATATGTAAATAATTATTATTATTATCTATATATTATTATTATTATTTATTTTTTATATATGTGTATATATTTACCCATATCTATCTAAGTATCTATATATATTTTATATATATCTATGTATATATTAATTTTAAATTTTATTTAATTATATATGATCTTAGAGTTTACATATTAAAACATAATATGTGTATAGTAATATATGAGTTCTTCTTGACAGAAAAAATACTGAAAGTATAAACTCTACTCTAGTTATACTCATACCCAAAGTGTCAAATCAAAAATCTAAAATTAATTATTTATTATATATTTTTTATAAGATCATTGTCAAAATCTTGGTAAATAAACTTAAAAGGATGATTAGTGAATTGGTTAATGAAGCTCAGATAGTCTTTGTGCTGGAAAAAGTGATTGCAAGTAATATTATATTAAGTCATGAACTCGTTAAAGAATACACTAGAAAAATAATATCCCCTAGATATATAATTAAGGCAGATTTATAAAAAGGTTGACTTAGAAAAATAGATATGTGTGAACAGATGCTCTAAGAGTTAGGATTTCCTAGATTCATCTAATAGGTAATGGCCTACATCAATTCTGTGCATTATACTATCATAATTAATGATAAAAGAATTCTTAGAAAAAGAGGATTAAGATAGGGTGACCCCCTATCACCTATTTTTGTCTTTATGATTGAGTAGATATACGAGGGAGTTAGGAAATATAAAAATTTTAACTATCACCTTAAATGTGCAAAACTGTTTATTACCCACTTCTTTTTTAAAATGATTTGTTTATGTTTTTTAGAAGAGATGAAGAATCTATCAAGTTCTTACATTGGTATTTCTTAATTTTATAAATGCATTAGGTTTAAAAGCTAATATATTTAAGAGTAGTATCTACTTTGGAGGAGTACATACTGAAATAAAAAATAAAATATTGTATATACTTAGCTAGAGGTTGGGCTCCTTATCATTCATGTATTTAGGAGTATTTTTAGCTCTTAAGAAATTAAAAATTATAGAATCTAAAGTATTACTTTGATGATTCGACTTAAGAGTTTTTTTTAGAATTTAGACTCGACTTAAGAGTTGGATTGCTAAGTTGCTAACATATATCTGCATGACATTTTTATAAATAGGATCAGTTGAGACTAGCAAGAAGACTTGATAGTATGGATAAAGTCTGTACATAAAAGTCAACTGGAGGACTTAACTTGCTAAGACTAGACTTATAAAATAAGACAGTCATCTTCAAGCTTTTTTGGAACGTTCAGATGAAAAAAGATAAATTATAGATCAAATAAGTACACACGTATTATATAAAAATAGAAATATTCATCTTTTGACTATACCAAGATAAATAAGCTAGATGTTGAAGAAAGTAATAATGAGTAGAGAAGTATTGCACGCCACCCTCAACTAATAAGAGCACAAACTAGAAAAATCATCATTGGTATAATTTATATAATATTGGTGGGCACATTGACAAAGAAGACTTGGATAAGTTTGGTCTATGATTTTACTGCTTAGCCTAGATTTATTTTGTATCAAAAATTGATGAATGCGGGTAAACTACTTAAGTGGGGCATGTAGATAGAAGGGAGATGTCAACTATGCTTGACTGTATAGAAATCTTAGAGCATTTACTGAATGAATATAGACATAGCAAAATCGATTTATTAAAATGGAATGATAAAATATTGATACAAACTAAAATAAAATTCACAATTAATTCAGCTTCTAGAGTAACTAAAAAGAGGACATAAAAAGAACAACTTATACAAGTGATGGCAAAATTTATATATCACATTGAGAAAGAGATGAGTTAAAGATTATTTAAACAATAAGCTAAGGATGAAGCAGTTCTTATTTAGCACATCAAGATAGTAATCTTTACTAAGCTAGATAGAGATAAAATAAGAGAGTTTGATGTCATAGATTTAGCTTAGAATACTACTCTTATGATATACTTGTTTATATAGTGATATATTCTTTCTTGATGTATTTACTTCATTTATGACCTATAGTATATGATATGATAGTGATGCTCAAATACTTTTCTTAGAAGTTAAAAATTACTTTTAATGCTATTAAATGATTAAAAAGGATTAAAAAATTTAAGTGGTGGAATGATACGAAATAATGTAATAATAATATTTAATTATCACCAAATTAACTGAGTGAGTAATCTCATAGAAGGCTGAGATGTTTTTGGACATGATGGTTACAATTTTACATGATTATTTATATCTTTAAAACTATCTATTTATAATATATTAATTATTCCTTGTATAGAGAGAACATAAGAGAAATATAAATTTACTGGATAAAAAAGTAGGAGAACATAAAAAAATTTTATGTGATCAAAGCAGGGATATATAGAGAATATCAATACAATTATTCTTCATCATAATAACATAAAATTAAATTTTATATTGAAGAAGGGCCGGCGTCCACGTACTATACTAACTGTCAATTAACCGCCCACGCGATTCATGGTCGCTCCATTCACCTCCACGCGCCGAGCACGTGAGCGTGACTCCAGTCAACATTCCCTTAATTCATCCATCGCTAGAACTGATCTCTTCCGTCCGCTCTCCCCTTTGTTGTCTTGTTTCCCAAGCGTAGCCTCGAACCCTCCCTCGACCGCCTCCTGCCTTCGATCGATAGGATCGTGCCTGATCCATCTCCGATGGAGGCTGAGATCGTGCCCTCCTGCTTTCAGTACCTGGGAAGGAGGTACGTCGACGGCGGCGGCGGCGACTCCGGTGTCTTCAGCGACTACAACAGCGACCGTTCTGGCGATTTCTCTTCCTCCTCCTCCTTCGTCGTCGGTGGTGGTGGAGGAATCCACCGTATTATGGTGTCCTGCACCACCGACTACTCCGACGAGGTGGTCCGCGAGCTCATAGCGGAGCTGGAGTCCCCTTCCGCCCCCCTCGAGTCGCAGCGCCGCGCCGCCATGGAGCTCCGGCTTCTCGCGAAGCACAGCACGGAGAACCGGCTGCGCGTCGCCGCCGCCGGCGCCGTTACCCCCCTCGTCTCGCTGCTCTCCCACCCGGATCCGCAGCTCCAGGAGCACGGTGTTACCGCCATCCTGAACCTCTCCCTCTGCGACGAGAACAAGGCCCCGATCGCCGCTGCCGGCGCCGTTCGACCCCTCGTCTGCGCCCTCCGCACCGGGACCCCCACCGCCCGAGGGAACGCCGCTTGCGCCCTCTGCCGGCTCGCCCAGATCGACGACCTCCGCGCCGCCATCGGCCGCTCCGGCGCTATCCCGGCCCTGGTGGCCCTTCTGGAGTCCGGTGGCCTCCGCGGGAAGAAGGACGCCGCCACCGCGCTCTACGCCCTCCTTGCCGCGCGCGACAACAAGACCCGGGCGGTCGAGGCCGGCATCGTCCGTCCGCTGCTGGACCTGATGGCGGACTCGGAGTCGGGGATGGTGGACAAGGCGGGGTACCTGCTGCACTCGGTGCTGGAGGTGGCGGAGGGCAGGGCGGTGGCGGTGGCGGAGGACGCCATCCCGGTGCTGATGGAGTTGGTGGACGCCGGGACGCCGCGGCAGCAGGAGATCGCCATCAGATCCCTCACCGTGATCAGCCGAGAGAGCGCTGTCTACGGGAGGATGGTCGCCGACGAGGGCGCCATTCCCTCTCTCTACGCCTTCTCCCAGTCCCACGCCAGCACGCCGAAGGCCAAGGAGAAGGTAACCTCACATCTGCCGGTGCTCCGATCCACTCGCCTTTCAGATTTTTTTTTTTTTCTTCCAATCGCTGCTTTCAAATTTTATATTTCTAAAAGTTAAATTAAAAGGATATGCATGATGCAGGCGCAGGCGTTGATCGAGTCACTCCGGCTACAAATGACGGCCGTCAACTCACGCCGTTAGTGGAGACGTGCCACGATCTCAAAGCTGGTGGGGGCGATGTAAATAGAAAGTAATGCCATCGCACGTGAGGAGTACGTGTGCATACAAATTATATATGCATCTCCTGAAATAGACCTCATCGAGAGGAGAGAAAATTTCTAATTTTGTAGATTATATTTTTTATTCGTATTTCTATTTTTTTTTAGTTAAGTGGCTTAGTTGTGAAAGTGATTTTGGCTTGGATATAATAATGTCAGTGTCTTCTTCTGCTGTTTAATTTATTAGGATTTAGTTAACTTTCCTCTTTAATGTCAGATTGGTATTGAAATTTGTCTAATTTATTTAGAAAACTCAATAATATTATTATCTACGATCCTGCTAAAAATTTCTTTGATGATTTAGGTACTGTTTTTTGATTAATTATCATTATGAATACATCTACTTGAGTAATTTTTTAATGCCATCGCAAGTTTTAAATTTACAACAATCTCCCTGATAGTTTGACCCCATTTTAAATCACCAAGAAGTAGATGGACTTAAGTTGCTTGTCTATTGCAAGTTTTTTAAAAATAACTTTTTTTATTTTTGAAAATATATTATGCTAGACAATAAGCTCTTCAGGTCATTTTCATGAAACATTTGATTGATGCTTTCTTTAATGTAACTGAATCAGATGACTTTAACCTACTTAACATTTTTTTTATCGAAGAAATGATTTATTCATCTAAAGACCAAGTAGTATCGGATAAAAAATTAAATCTATCGACGACAGAAATTTATGAAAAGATTAAGAATAAAACCGAAGAGGTTGGGACTCATGAGATGGATAAGATTGGGTTCATCTCTGACCACAGTGAGTCATACTCATTAAACAAAATGTCATTCGCAGATAAAACATTAGCTATCTTTTATCAAAGAGCGGGGTGTTATCTGTATAAATCCTAATAGCACAAACATGAAATATGAAAATAATTGAAGAATATACACGTACATAAATACATTCATAAAATATATACTTCTCTAATCAAAATAATTAAATTCTATGCTAGCGATTAAAAAAAAGTAAAAAATATGTGCGGGATCTGATCAACTTATTATAATGATAATGAAGATGAAAAGATCTCATCAACCCCATTGTCATAGAGACGATAAATCGATGAGAATCTTAGTCCAATAAGCATCTTATTTTAGTCATGTAATTAATAAGTATAAAATCTATGATATCTCTACCCAGTAGTTAGTTTTAATCTGAATTAGAAAACATGAGCTGCAGAAGGAAGCGGATGATGCACATCACGTGTTCTCCACGTGGATTGCTTAACGGGTGTCTTTTCGTTGATGGATAATTAATTACAGGGGACGAGAGTTTATTCTCCGTGCGTCATCAGCCACACCCGAAGCCTCAACCCAACTAGGCCCGGGTCCGACCTCCGCAACAGAGGCACAGCAGGCTTCCCTCACCGGTGGCCGAGGGCGCGGCGCAGGACCCGGACGAGCAGGCCGGGCGCGCTGAGGTGCGGCAGGTGCCCCTCGACGGGAAGGATCTCCACGGTGGCTTGGCCGCCGAGGTGGGCCTTGATGTAGGCGGCGACGGAGACGGGGACGGATACGTCCTTGGCCGTCTGCACGATGACGCAGGGGGTGCGGACGAGGCCGAGCACGCCGCGCAGGTCGCTGTTGAACACCGTCCGCGAGACGAACAGGGAGATGTCCGGACGCATGTTGAACAGCGTCCGGCTGAACTCCCGCACCGCCGCCGGCACGTCCGCTCCCACCGCCAGCGGCGCGAACCCCTGCACCCACGCCTCGTAGTTCGCCTCCATCGCCGCGAACACCTTCTCGATCTCGGCCCTCTCGAATCCCCCGTGGTAGTCCCGATCGTTGAGGAACCTGCTCTCATCCGTCCAACGATTCCATCGGCGAACTCATCAGACCAGAACGCCCATCAGATGTTCGAGATTATGCTTACCTGGGGGAGGCGCCGATGAGGACGAGCTTGAGGAAGAGGTCGGGGCGGCGGATGGAGGCGAGGGCGCCGATCATGGCGGAGACGGAGTGGCCGACGAAGAAGCAGCGGCTGACGCGGAGGGCGTCGAGGATGGCGAGGAGGTCGTCGACGTAGGCGTCGAGGGTGGTGTAGCGGCGGAAGTCGAAGTGGTCCGGGTTGACGCTGCCGGCGCAGACGAGGTCATAGAGGACGATGCGGAAGTCTCGCTGGAAGAAAGGGAGGATGCGGTTCCACGCCGACTGGTCGGTGCCGAAGCCGTGCGACAGCACGAGCACTCGGTCTCCGCAGCCCACCACCCTGACGTTCAGTATGTCGAGCAGCCTCGAGTCGCCGCTTCCGCCGGCAGCCGATGGCGGCGGCGCTGCTGCTCTGACAGTGTTGCCATTACTCCCCATGTAAACAGTTAATTTCCCAAATTGAACGAGAGGGGGAGAGGACGAGTGGGGTGGGTCGGTACTATTTCATTCACACACACATGTATATATATAGTTTTATAGTTCGGAGGTAGGTGCAGTTGCAGTGTAAACAGATGTAGCGGTGGGAGATATGATTGGGGGGATTTATATATATGATTTATGGTGGTGCTGAGTGGGACGGCGATGTGAATTGGGATCGAGAAGCTCACCTTCCTCCGGAGGCCCTCAACAGTATATTTCATTTCTGATTTCCTCCTTCACAAACTTTAATCAATTTCATTTTATTTTATCTTTTAAACTTGAAGCTGCTCGATTTTTTTCCCTAGTTTCTCCAGTAATAGTAAAGAAAACATTGGTCCAGGGAGAAGTTGGGCGTACATTTCCGGTGGATGCATGCTTATCCCGTAGCAGCTCGCCGTCGATGATGTGATCCCATGCCTTAAGCGGAAAAAAAATTAATGGAATCGAATCATCTTAAATGTAGATATTGCATCTTAGTCTCGGATAACGTCAGAGAGCGGGCCCCTGCATTTAATTTAACATTGAGATATGGCTTCGTCTTTCCCGTCAAAAAGTAATGAGTGAATGAATAATAATCAGGCAAGTTGTGAGGGGGTGCGGTGGATCCTCCCGGATGAACATTGATTTGATGGATGGATATTGTATATCTTTTCGAAGTTAGATCATAAAATAAAAATATTATTAAAAAATCACATGTGACGCTGATGCTGTGCATTAATATACAGCTGAACTGCAGCTCCACCGAATTAAATTAACAGGAATGAATATATGTATATATATAATATGTGCGTCCCAGTTCAGCAGTGGTAAACAGTAATTAATAAATAAACTTGGCTGAGTGGATATGATAATATGAGTCCCTCCCAACCCCACCCCATCCCACCCTCCGAAGAGAGAAAGAATCTGATTCATCGTCCATATATCTCACTGCTCCATCCACTTGCAGCTACTGCCGCTGCTTTGGTCCCTCGTTATATTACAGCCGCACATATATGACCGAATTCTTCACAACAAACATACTGTCATCATGTATATCCTGTGCTCCGTATTGAATGCTTGAGGGTATATATTAAATCATGCACTGAATGCGGCATATATGTATGGTTGACTCTTCTTCTTCTTCCTCTATACAGGCCTTGCATGCCCTCCATCTTTAAGTTGCATCAGCTATAGGCTTGATTGCGATCTAAAAGGTTGATTGATATACGAGAATATTAATTATAGGGGATAAAATAGTGAAAGGGAGACGATCGATCGAGCTAGCGGAATATATCATTTTCGTTTCAATTAATCCTTCCCTTTTCCTGTCCTCAAAACAAAAAATACAGAAGAAGAAGAAGAAGAATCGTTCGTCTTTGTGAGGAGAGAATGAAAAAGGGGAAGCTTCTTGGTTTCAGCATCAGTAAACTTGTCTATCTCTTCCGCCCCTTCCTTTTGTTCCTCTACTTTGGGCGGCGGTTCACGTGGGCCGCGCTTGGATTGATTCCCCCGGCCGGATATCTCCCTTTCATCCTCCTTTATTTCTACAGCAACAGCACAAAAATGCCTCGTCGCTGATCATGATCACGATCGTGAGAAGACCTACAGGAATTTTGGCACCATCACCTGATCTCTGCCTCATCCTCATATATGTCTCCTCTTGTCTCATTGATCTCAACCAGTTAATCAATCGACCATCAATGTTACTTAACTCCTAGTTGTTGTCAAAAAGCGACCTGAAAGAGAATGAATGCTGTAAAAAGAATTATTTGGCGTTCGTTTCATGCCTTCCTAAAGCCATGAAAGGTGAACCTTGGAAAAAAAAAATAATATCACGTGGGCCATCTCGAAGATAAAGTTTTGCCGACTGCGTGACCGATGACTTCTTCAGGAATTTTAAAATACTCCTTATAATTCTAATCAGAATCCTTTAAGTAAAGAAAAAACAATAACTTGCGAAGCATGGCGTAGAGATTCCAGGATCAACATTTAGACCTTCCACTCGAGCAATGTACTTATATTGAGGGAGGATTAGAATGAAACGATGAATAATTTTAACTCAAAACCTGAAGGAAAAAGTCCGACGAAGACCTAAAAATGAGAACAATGAATTTTCTTTCTGATAGGAATAAAATAAATTTCCAAGGCGAGCCGACCCCGTACTTCAAATAAGAATAATTATTTCCCCGTAAGAAATGACGTGGAGACGGAAATGTTGAACTTCTTCTGGCAATTAAACAGGTTATTCCGAACGAATATTCCAGGAATTACCCATCCCTACCGTACCCGAAGGGAATATTCCCCTTAGATCACCACAAACCCATTATATTATTATTATTACTTTTCTGTCCTATTTTACCAACTTAAAACCTTAGCCTAAATAAATAAATAATGCCCGCTCTTTCTATATTTTTATTCTACTCCGATATATATAAATTACATCTAAATCTAAACAAATAAAACGCACGGAAGAAATGAGGTTAATTAATGCGTGCTTATGGATGCAGGCAGGCATCCGTTCATGTCGTCATCGCGACCAACCCATGGGCAACCCAACCGCTCGCCGTTTACGCCCAACGCGGAAAAGAGGCATTTCGATCGGCAGCTTCCTCCCGTCGTCAATTTGGACTTTGGACAAAAATTAGGGCTCTCTCTCTACGCTTATTTTTCCTCCTCGCACCCCACCGTTTCTAAAAGCGCAATCGTTCCCCTCCTCTCGTTCTCTCCGCTCTTCCTCTTCGTCGGTTTACGACCCCCTTTCTCCATAGGTTTTCTTCCCCTCCTCCCCTCCTCCCCGATCATCACCAACCGTCACATGGCTCTGCTCCTCTGCGATCGGATTAATTCAAACGTTGTTTCCTGCTGCGCTTTCGCGGATCTCACCTGGCAACCGTCTATAGCCTTCGATTGTCCCGCTTCGAGTCGGAATCGCCGCTAACAGCACCTGCTTCTGACGTCTCAGAGCTTTCGCCATGGGGAGGAGTAAGTTGTCCCGTCGAATTTCGTGTTGGATGTCCTGAATTTACCTCGACGATCGATTTGTGCGGAAAATATTCAATTTTGTTGATTTTTGGGTTGTTAAAGTTGTGTGCGCGCGCTTTTTTTCTTTTTCTTGTCTGAATTGGGCGGCCGTCTGGTCTAAGTTCGAAAAAGAACGGTTTGGAAATTGTAGAGGGTTGTTCTGATTTCTGAGGAATAATTGTTTATGGATTTTATTGTTGACCACGCAGGTAACAGGCGAAAGGCTGGTGGTGAGCAGTTTGACAGCAGCGATACTGATAGCGTGAGCTCCTTTTCGACAGGCTTGTCGGAGCTGACGCAGGCTAACGACACTGACTTCGTTAACTCCCTGGAGTTCGAGTTAGAGAAGTACATAGACGCTCTCGATGAAAAGAGGTACATACATATTGTTTTATAATCACCCATGCCCAACTTCTTCTCTTTTCTCTCTTTTTTCGGCTATCTTCATGTGTTAGTTATCTTTTCCTTTCATGGTAAAAAGAACCATCTTATGAATGGCAACTGTTATGTCAATATAACCAAGCACGAACACTTTATTTTATAGAGTACTGCGATTGTAATTTATAGTTGTCATGTCTCTGTTCGAATTCCAACATTAAAGAAGAGGGGATTTCTTGCTATCTCATGACAGAGCTTAGACCGCTCTTTCCTATTAAAATCATGTTCGTACGGACGATAAATTTTATGTAGCTGAAGGAATTGTTCTAATTCAATATTGACTAATGAGAACCAGGAATAGGAATCAACAAGTTGGCTTAAAGGAAGTACGTGGTGATGGCCAAAACTCTTAAGTAGACTCTAGAGAGATCGCTGTGGGAACTTCTAACTGAATTTCTTCTTTAGTAATTTTTGATTTTAACTTCTTTTTTAGTAATTAATAAAAAAAATAAGGAAGAAGTACAATGAGGTGCATCCTTGAAAATGCAGTTGATAGAATTTATTTTTTTGCTCCAAGTACAATATTTATTCTGATTTCCTGGATTCATTGCGAAGGGTGTGGAAGAAAGCTTTTTATGCTGAATGGGCAGAAGTTTATCATGAAGTTTGTGCATCTTGTGCATTTTGACTGTTGAGGTCCCTGGATTATTTTGGGAAAAAGATGTTTTTTTTAAAAGATGCTGTTTGAGTTGATTCAATGAAGCAAATTCTTGAAGAATAGGTTTACTGCAATGTGTATATTTGCTTGATTATGTATGTTCCAAGTATGACATTGGATGAAGAAGTATGATATTAATTGGTTATTGTTTTTATTGAACATTTTTACTTGATGTATAATATACACAATAATCATTCGTCTTACAATAATATACATTGTATTACTTTGTGTGGACGATATTATAATATACACAATAATCACATTAGTATTACAATTCAAATTCTTCATTGTAATAGCATCTTTTTGGTTGCTCAGGATTGAGATTTTACTAACTGATGTCATTGAACCATTTTACTGATGTCTATTACTATTATTTAATGTACTTATGGTTCCTCTACCAACTTTGTAACCTTGTGTTGATGATATTGTCAAAACCATACATAATTATCACATTAGTATTACAATTCAAATATTCCATTATAATAGCATCTTATTGGTTGCTCAGGATTGAGATTTTACTAACTGATGCCATTCTTTTTCCATTTAAAGGGGATCAACTAGAGAAATGGCTTTGTCTGGACTTGTCAATGCATTTGAAGGGAATGTGCTTCTTACGTTTGTTGAAAATAAGTAAGTTTATAGTTTAACTTGAGAGTTGCCGGGTATGCTTATAGTTCTGCTGATACCACAATGAAATATTTTTTAATTCATGTATACCTGATGTTGTTATTTACAAGCATGCATAAAGGCATTTGAAATACTCTACTGAACTATTACTATATCCTCTTGCTAGTGCCCCGTGTTTTGTGAATTGTGGTAACTGTTCTAAAATTATTTGATTCTAATGCATAGAAGTTGTAGCAGATATTTCTTTTGATATTTTATTAATTGGATGCCTTTAGAAATTTACAAGCGGTTATCTAATTTCTTTGATCATTTTGAGGAAAAAGTTATAACATTTTAACATTTCCTGATTTGCACTCTTTAAATACACATCTCCATCTTTTTAATGTGTAAGCAGTTTTTTTGGGAGTTCTAACTTTTTGGAATCAAACTTAAATGCATTGGGCCTTCAGAAACTGTTTATTTTGTAATTTCACAAGTGCAATAAAATAAAGTTGACCTGTTATCTGGTTATCTGAATCAAATATATGGTGTTACCGATGTGTAATCTAGTATGTGATTTCTGGTGTTCTCATCTCTACTGCAGATATGTTACACTATTGAATCTGTACATTAATTCAATCAAGAAGGGTTCCACAAAGGAAGCTTATTTAGCTTCTCGTGCCATAGGTACTTTTTAGTTCTTAACTAATTGGGAATTTTGATTCTAATCTACTTGTTGGCATAACTTACTTTTTTGCATGTAGGGTTGCTGTCCATTACTGTTGGTGCTGGAAGCAGTGCCCATGAGATAATGGAGGAATCAGTGTCTCAACTCTCCCAGGCTCTTATGACTGGATCTGATGCAGTAAAAAAATTATCTGTATGTTTCTTTTTTGTCTAATCCTAAGCAGCATGGGATGTTTCTTTTTCCATTGTATGCTAAGTCGCATACTTCCTTTTTGCCTAACCTTATATGTTATTGTATTGTAGATTTTGGACTGCCTGGCTGTTGTGACATTTATGGGTGCAAATGATTTGTCTGAAACTGAGATGACGCTAAAAACCATGTGGAGAGTGATTTATCCAAAGTCAGGCCCCAATGTATGTAGGCCTATCCTTGATCTAGAAAGTTACATAAGTCTATCTCTGTTTTCATTTGATGCTGTTTTGTCATCCATTCAAGTTTGGAGTTTGCTACACCAAGCATGATTCATAATAATTTCTTACCTCTGCAATCAGGTTGGGCCAGTGAAGAAACTTCCCTCAGCTGTCCTAGCAGCAGCAATATCTGCATGGGCATTTGTTTTTACAACCATCCGTGGTTGGAGAATCAATCCTGAGAATTGGAAAGAGTATGTTGGAATGACAATGGAAAATAGGCTTTTTTCCCTGATTTTAAATGAATGATCTTAAACAACTTATTTTCATTTATCCAGGTCAATTTCATTCTTTTCTACTCTGCTAGAGGATAATGATCGTACTGTTCGTATTGCTGCTGGGGAAGCAATAGCCCTATTCTTTGAGTTTGGGATACTGGACTTGCACATCAGCGAACACATCGATGCTGACAGTATCAAGCATGTGGATTCCAAACATGGAGTACATGTATATATGCAATCAATGAAGGCAAAGATACTGTCTAAAGCTGATGAACTCTCTGCTGAAGCTGGTGGTAAAGGTACTGACAAGAAGAATCTGAATGATCAACGGGACTTGTTTCAAAAAATCCTAGATTATGCTGAGGTACTTGCTTTTGCATTCAAGCGGTTTCTTTTGTGATGGTATAGCAATTTATCTTCTTAAAACTAGAATCTTCATTGCAGAGTGGTGAATGTCCAGAAGTTCAATTAAAGATATCAAACAAGCATGAGTACCTAAGGGCCTCAACATGGACCCAGATAATCCGGGTATTAGTTTTTCTTGTTGTGTATATTGGTTTTAATAGTCAAAAATTGCAATTTTTGAATTTGGTGGTTAATTTTTGGACAGTTGAACTTTTTGAAGCGTCTTCTTGGGAAAGGCTTTCTCAAGCATGCCCAGGTAAAAATAAAGCTATTAGTCTCATCACATCTGCCATAATATAATTGATACTATATATTTTCAACTAGTCTCTTGCTGGTTGCTCCTTTAACTGGTGTTGTTATATTTTTTTTTTAGGATAACGAACTGCTACATGATATTTTTATCTTCACACAAGATAGGTCTGAAAGCTTATCGAGGATGGAAAGGGTGAGTTTCTGGTTACTGCAGTTGTTTTGGATTCCTCTTTGAGTGAACTTTGTTTCTTGTGAATTACGTAACTCAACATTCATATGTTCTCCTATTTCTTCTATAATTAGTGTTGTATTCAATCATGTTTTTGAGGTTCTATCCATTAGGTTCTTACTAACGTTTCAGTATATGTAATATCATCCTTATTTATCAAAATGCTGATTTGACAATGCAAAAATCTTGTACTGTCATCCTTTTACTGTTAAATGCATACAAGTTTCCTTTTTAAGAAGAAGAAAAACATACAAGCTTTTGCAACTAACTGTATTATCTTTTATACTCATTTTATTTTATTTTTTCTTTAGGTGCCTTCCTATTTATGTAATTAGTCTTTTGGTAGATTACAGAGTTAGATAATTATATGTAGGTTTTATAAAGATGCAGATATACAGATTTGTGCATCTAAGAAATTCTATCTTAGAAAACCAACTTTTCTAATTAGTGTCCAACACTTTAATTTTGTTGGCTGAGAAATATTTTGCAACAAATAAATCAATATTTAATATATGATTTCAGCATTCATTGATTGATTTACACCTTGATTAGGATTCACTCTATATCATTCACTAGATTCGTCATCACATGAAAACATTTAAATGACTAATCCAAAATGTTATCAATTGTTGCTATTCCTTTCTTTCTACTCTGAATGGAGATGCCATGGACAGAAGGGACGCCAGTTGATATCTCCATGTTGTCTGCAAATTACTGATGCTCATGCTATGTTAATTTGTTACTTACTAATGCAGAAAATCTCTAGATCAGAAGGTGAAAAGGGGCGGACCCTGAAGATGAATAAGGATCGTAAGTTGGCTCAGGTATGATTTTTTATGAACTAGAACCAATTATTGTCTTTTAATTATCTCTTGACGTCGTCTGGATTGTCTTTATTGTTATCTCTTCTGTTCATCATTGGAAGTCGGAAAATGTATCAACCAAAAACATTCATTAGTAAGAAAATCAAATTTATTAACCTCAACATTTAAATTTCTAATTCTGTAATCCATGTCTGGAAAGATATGAAATAAGCATCATAAAGGAAAAAAAAGCATCACAAAAACGAAAATCCAATCCAACTAATTTAAATGAAACAATAATGAACCTCTGCTGCGTATTCTTCTACCAACGTGACATTATTCTTTCTAGAAAATTTAACATAGTAGAACTTTGAGCCAAACATGATACTGTTTCCACGTCTTCCCATTACGCACTTTCCATTGATGCGTAAAACACTGCAACGGTTAGAAGAGGAAACAAATAAAAGCACTTTAAACTAGGTGAGCTTTTGATCTGCCTTGGGCACCGTAGAAAATGTGCAACCTTTGTGCCTCGACTATGTCTACGTAAATGTGCATTACCTAGGCTAATGAAATAATTTTATGTAAATGCATTATACTAACGAATAATGTGGGGTTGGAATCAACCCCCCCTTTATTAAGTAAGAAACTTATGATATGTGGGTATCTCTTATAATAATCAACTGCGCCTTAAACTCATAGTGATGCTGGAAAGTTGGATAGGCTGGCCTTTACATAATAACTATATTACCCCCACGTTCTACAAAATATAATAAACTAATATTTACCTGATTATCACACGAGTCTAGATATTATTTGTGTAAGGAATATTTTTATTGGTCTATAATTTGTATTATAGATAGCCTGAAAAAACTCCCATGTATATTGCATTTCAATCCCATTACCCTATACTAGATATATCTTGGTGCTTTTGTGCTTTGTCATGCCTATTAAGAATATACTTCAATTTTAAAATGCTATTGGGATGCCAATTACAATAACGTCATACTATTAAAATGCTGACCTTGCACTTTGTGCATTTATCACTAATGTTATATAAAATTGTGCTTCATTTGTTATTCATATCTGATCCTTGTCGCAACCATTTTATATTTGCAGGTAAGGAAACAAGGCCACTTGGTACTCCAAGAGGGTTAGAGAGATTCCCCAAAAAAAGAGCGTTAGAGAGAAGAAATTCTCGTGATTACTTGTTAAATTAAATTTGAAGTTTGTGATCTCCGCTTGATTTTATTTAATATTTTCTCTATCTATTGAGTGTAACAATACGCGGCGACTTCATTGCCGCTGGTTGCAAGTCCTGTTTTGTTGTAAATTTGAGTATGCTCTGTGGATATATCTTTTATCCTCACACTTCCTACTTGCTAAAATATCAATGGAAGAATGCTACAGTAATCAATATCTGACGCACATATTTGTTGCAAATCGTTCATGTTCTTTTTTTGTCATTTCATTGACTGACTCGGTAAATAAATCGAGCATTCACTGGTGTTCTGTTTGAATCTTATGATTTTTGTGCATGCCAAGTCCTCTTTCTGATTTAGCTGCCTGTCTCACTGGCACTTGTCCATGAGTGTAAACAAGACGGCCAAAGTGGGATTAGTTCTTTTTTAACAGATCAGGTAATGAAAATAAAAATAAAAATAAAAATAAAACCTTAGTCTGAATGCCTCCCAGGCTTAGTGGAGCTGCTCCAGGGATCTCCACCTCCTTAGATTTCAAAGGACGTCTTGGAAGGGAACTTTACAAGCATTTACCTGGACAATATGGATACAAAGAAACAGGTTTATG
Organism: Thalia dealbata; assembly: GCA_030544415.1. Lineage (NCBI taxonomy): Eukaryota > Viridiplantae > Streptophyta > Magnoliopsida > Zingiberales > Marantaceae > Thalia > Thalia dealbata. The sequence continues at coordinate 21,078,775 of CM060455.1, forward strand.
TTCGGTAATGAGGCATGGGATACTACGAAATTGAATGGCCACAGAAGATTAAATCTTGGTACAAAAATGTAGTTTCTCAATCTCTGCTGCATCAGCTCCAGCAGATTCGAACAAAATTGTTGAGAGCATTTCTTAATCACTAGATATAGTGATCTTTTGATATTAATATGTTCTCTGTTATTACTGTGTCTTTCTTAATACCATATCTTCAATTTTCTAAGTAAAAGCTGGTTCACTTCCTTCCATTAAAAAAAATCATTAAAAGGACGAGCTCATTCGATTAAGATAATGACGCGCAGAAAAGAAGCTGCTTGTGTCGATGTATTTGAATCAGGAGGATTCGACCTCATTTGATACATCTCCATCAGCTCGGTCTCATAATGCTTTAGACCAATTCTTTTCTTCATCTTATTTCTCAACAGAACACTTCAGAGTGTCGACAAAACTAATCAATAAATTTTATAGTTCATCATCTCTCGGAATTGTTCAGATCCGCTGTGAAATTGAAAACCAAGGAAAAGAGAGGACTATGAACAACATAAATTTTCAAGTCCCTGCCATATATTTGTACTGACGGTGAAGTGCTAGCAATTAATCGTATTAATTTTGGTTGTCATTGCTGAGACTCTGGGGAGATCTTTAGGTCAAATCCCAGGTTCATGCCATTGTAAGCAATGGGGGCATACATCCATAACTCATCAGAGCTTAGAAGCTGCAGAAACAAATGCGATACAAGTCAAATTGTGTGATCATTAGATGAAATCAATGGAAGGAACTAAAAGAAAGTAAAGTTATTAAAGTTCACCTTAATTTGCAGCTGCAAGAACTTGACGTATTGAACTGCTTCTTCAAGCATCGTGCTAATGTCAACCTATTAATCAGAGGAAAAAAGAAATGGGAAAAAAATTTCATCTACATATACATGCATCAAGTTCATGAAAAAAAAATCAGTTTAAATAAATAAGACTTGGCGCTCACCTTTGTTCCATTGGGTACAAGATTCTGCAAAATCCTCAGCCTCTCGTTGATCCTTTCTCTCCTCTTCTGTAGAACATTTTGAACATTGAAAGTTTCAGAAACGGAGGATTCGAAGATACATGAACTAACTCATAGTGAGATAGAGAGAAAACAATGATGATCTTACCCTTGCGTAGAGGCTCTGCGGATCGGTTGCTGAACCTCTACCGGCTCTTTTCTTGCCATTTTGACTTAAATCTGCCGATCCCTTTGAGCAAGAACTGGTAGCAGCTGCAGCTGCTCCGGTCTTCTGCTCCGGAGATGCGTTCGAGTCATCCTCAGAGCTGTAGCAACAGGAGCTCTGGGGCGGATTCATGTCACCATTGCTCCTATCTTCCTCATCCGCACCGCTTTTCCGACCCCTCTTCGCCTCGGCGGATTTAGCTTTCTTCACTGCCTAAAACAAGCACATCAGGTGCCGAAGAAGGAGAATATATTAATCGAAGAAGAAGAAGAAGAAGAAGAAGATGATGATGATGATGATGATGATGAAGAAAAAGTACTCACTGCAGGTGCCGAGGACGACGCCCAGGCCTTCCTTTTCAGGCTCTTGATTCGCCCCTCGTCCTCTCGTTCCTCCGCAGGCCTCTTCTCGGTCGCAGGCCGTAGAGGAGGAGGAGGAGGTTTCGCGAAAGAGTCAACAACTTCCTCACTGCTGGTTTCTTCGTTCATGCCATGATAACACGCACCGAGAGAGAAAAAGGACGGAGGAGCATCGATCCGCTCCCCGCCGACGCAAAAGCTCACCGGCGCCGTGGAGCTCGTACTGATCGCAGGAGCCATCTTCCCCGGATCGCTCAAGTAGCAACCTGCATGCAGGAAACCAATTCCCTGCTGCTGCCAGGAGTAATAAGGATCGTAGAAGGCTTCGGCAAGGCGATCAGGCCCCCATAACAGGTCTTGGATTCCGACGCTGGGATCGTGATCCTGGTCGAAGCTCTGGGAGCCGAAGAGCTGCGCCATGATTTCCGACTCCTCGAGGAGGGACTCGTGGCCGAAGGAGGAGGAGGGGGCCGGCCAGCTGCTCGCGTCGGCTGCCATCGTCTGAGGCTGCTCCATTATATACTGTTCCAAGGAATTATGGAAGATCGAAGAGTCGAAGCCGGAAACAAAGAAGGATCGGAATGCCTGCGGAGTGGAGGAGTGCACACACGCATATATATGGTTTGGCTGATGGAGATCATCAAGAGAATGTTTGCATCCTGACAAGACTCTACGAACCAAAAAAAGAAAAAAGAGAGTACCTGAAAGAGACAGTGAGGGGTGATACATACAGCTAAGAGGACACAATGATGCAATAAAGAAAGGTTTGGTAGAGAATACTGTGAGAAGCTAATTAATCAATGGAAGCGTGATATGGTTGACGAGGCGATCAGTGGATGGCCGGGGAGGGTCGTCGTCTTCGGACTAAACTGAACTGATGAATGATTAAACCCTAGCTAGCTATTGTTTAATTAAAATTCAAGGAGGGCAGGCAGGCAGGAGGAGCGTATGTATAATTGTTATTATCTGGCTGCAGTGGAGACGACGTGCAAAGGATGCATGCTGTCATTATATAAAAATATATATATCTATATGTTGGTAGGGGGATGAATTAAAAATGAGGGAGAGAGCAGATCGAGGTCGGCATGTTTATTTGTGGGGACGACACGGAGAATATATAGCTGAGATTTGTCTTTTTCATCTTAATCTGTCTGCATAATGAGGCTGCAGAAAACCTGAGACTTGATATCATTTACCTTCATCTGTCGTACATGGCTGCTTGAGCAGGGAGTTGGGTGGCTCATGTTCTTGTTATTACCTGTCTCCAGGTTTAGGATGACTGCAGATATGTTAAACCATGCTCTCTTGAATGTTCACGTTAAATATTAGCAGCAGCAGTACCTGCAGTACGTTTAATCAAAGCTTTCTTGGAACCACTTCAAAAGGAGAGGAGTACGTGAAGACTTCCCCGAGTTTATCTGTTCTATTCAAAAAGCCCAATTTAACCTTCAGATTCATTATATATAAAGAGTCGATGCATTTACGTAGTACGATAGTAATCAGGTATTGTTTGATCCAATCCCTCAGGCACAATCTTTCAGTATAGAATCGGAGGGAGGGATTGCCTATCTGCAGGATATGGTATTTTGCAGAAAGATATCGACGATCTTGTTCTAAGTAAGATGGGAGTAAACAAATTATATGGGAAAGAAAGATGGCCTTTGGAGGCGATGAATCTTCAGAAATCTTCTCTCCAACTTAATTCTAACTCCACTTTTTTTTAAGAAAAGAAAGAGAGCTCAATTCAACTCCACAGCAGAATCAATCAGGTGAGACGTACTCAGATTGAAGATGGCGATGATTGGGGAGATGTAGTTATTCATTCTCTTAATAATTAATCTAACGATAATAAACAAGAAAACCCTACGCTGCGCGTTCGTGCACTCCTTCGAACCTTAACCTCAAGACTTTTTTTAATAACTCATATCTTAATCGAACTTATTTATGCCCACATATTTCCTTCCTAAATATTTGAATTTTTTTCTTTCTTTGTATTGAACCTAAATCCTCCTATATGCAGTTTTACCGTTCTAACAAAAACTTTAAACATAAAGTTTTTAAATAATGACTAAAAAAGATTCTGTAAGATTCTAATTAGGAAACCCAAGCATTATATAGTTATTAACACCTTCTATTTTAAAGATAAATAGAAAAATGGAATTTAAAAAAAAAGGATTAAGTTCATGAAGCATGTGAGCTCGTGGAATTTAATTTAATTGGATTTTGTGAGGCAGGAAAGAAAAGGATAATTAAAAGAGCCTAAAATTAGTTGTGATATCTTTCGGTGGCATATGCTCGCAGATTTGGCAAAATAATGTCCTTCTTTAATGCAGCGCTTCTTATATTTTATAATGTTTTAACACCTAATATTGTGTTTTTAAAATAACTGGAATATTTTTAGGACTCTATCTGATTCTTTTAATTGGCAAACAAAAAAAAAACAGATTTATCTCGCGTTTGGAAATGAGTTTTATAATATATTGAAATAGTATATATCTTTCTTATTTAGTTTATACTTTATACATTAAGAAATTTCGACGATTTTTAAAATTGACAGTTTATGCGAAGACAGACGGTCATCAATAAAAAAATTTAAAAGAATTAAAACATTATATTCGTTTCAAAAAAAAATGATATGGTATCGTTAAGAGGACAATTTTAAGTTATACTAATAAATACTTTATACATAAAGAATTTTTTTAGTCCAAATCCAATCTCCCATACAAAGCCTAAGTACTTTAATTTAAAAAGTATCTACTTTGTATGTAACTTTTAGTTAACTTCAATCTTACTTACTTTATATATGAATTATTAGAATTTTTACCTGCACATAAAAGTACTAATCTTCATCTCGCTCAATACTCCTCCTTGTATTAATTCTAAGAAGCAAGAAGTAATACTTGAATCGCACATTAATATTATTGGTGCACAGAACCTCAAGTCCACACCTTCATGGTCATAGAGATCATTTCTTGATTTTTATTAGTATAATGAGATCTTATCGGAAAGCATTTTCAGTGAACCTGGTTGGTCACCTTTGTAGGTGCATTTCTTTAAATCATACAATGTGAAACTGCTTACATCCATTGAGTGGATGTGTACCATCAAACTTAAAGTTAAAAATCACCACTACTATACAAGTTCCAAATGTATAGTAGTATGCTGTGAGCTACTTTTAGAGATAATTTGATATAGCTAAACTACATTTTCAGTGAAAGGAATGTGACCCAAGAGCATGACTCAAATATAGTCCTACTCAACCGAGCATGACCTAATCCTAATTCCGCACATGCCACTCAAGTAGTAGTGAAATGCACACAACACTATAACTAAGTATTTAAGGTAGGCACCTATAATCTTAGCATCTACTTAAATAAGCAATGGGTGGCAAATGACACTCATCATATAAGGTAATAATATCACCTTAAGCACATATCCCTCGGTTATAAGCAAGCAACCAATGTCACTTGGCAATTACTGTACATCTTGAGGCAGCAATATTATCTCATCTTCTGCTGGTAGGTGAATAATGTATGCCTGAGAAAATGATATCGTTTGAGTACTTACTCATGAATCCACACCATGAGATATTTATTTTTTTATATAAAGAAATATTTAGGCACACTTTTAACATAATCTAATCTATGTTGAGCTTAAACTTGGCACAAGTTTAACATCACCCATTTACAATGCTTATAGGACTAAAGATCATTGAAAAAATAATACCAAGTACCATGTAGATTAACTTCTCTTACATTGTATGTAGTATTATTTCAATTATCGTACTGAATGGCCCTAGCACAAAAATAAAAGAGTGAGCTCCCCACGATGAGCAAAAAATAAACCCCCGATCACTTAACTAATACGTTGATTTGAATGTTTCCGCACTTCTTCTTTTGTTGCAAATTTGATTGGCCGAGAGACCGGAAGGCCTACTTCCTTATTGGTCTGACTTTTAGCACATTTCTCCTCCTCGAGTAGACTTCAATTTCTTTTGACTTTATGACACATTTCTCCTCTTTTGACTTCCACTCGTTTCCTCTGATGACGCTGAAAGAAACTTTTAAAAAGAAAGTACTTGACCTGGGGGTTGGGAGGTCCAATTAATTCCCTGGAGAATTAAATAAGCGTTGAGTTTTCGAAGTCAGAGCTCTGGCCAATAACTTATAAGATCTTGGGGGAAGAAAAGTCAAACCATAGTTAACACTAGCTAATAATATTGTATTATTATTATTGATTTATATGCATTGTTCACACCAAGCTGGAAGATGAGGCCTAATTTTATTTAATGGGATCGGACGATCGATCCAAGCGTCATACGCTATCGACATCTAATTAATCAACGTGAATTATGGAACTGGAGAAATTTTGCTTTTAATTTTTTGATTCAACTTGAGGGGGAAGGAAGGCGCAAAAAAAAAGTAATTTTAGGAATACAAAAATCCTAATAACAATTTACAAATATTATAATAAGATAACTACACTCACATTGCACCCCCCCTCCCCTCTAAGTTTTAATGCGATAAAAACTTTGCCTTTTAAGTTTAAAAATCTGTACTTTCATTTTATTAATATCATCACTATTTTATGCTATAATGACGCGATGATAACGTAGTAAAAATAACATCATATCATCAAAAATGAGAAGAGTATAAGTCCAGATTTTAAAATTTAAAGGGGTATTTTTTTTTCGTCTGGCCCGGTCCGGATAGCCTGTCGGCCCATTCAACACCAAGGCGCATTCGCAGTTCTCACGTTGGTGAGGGAGGAAACCGAACCATCGCCTTCTTCCGCACCTTTGCGCGACGATCTTCTCTGGTTCCTTCTCCATTGCTTACTCATCTTGAATCATAGGACGCTTGAATCGTTTTACACTGGGAAAATATAGTCTTCATCTCCGCCGTAAAAAAGCGAGCTATTATTTCTACGGCAACACGAAAGCATCCTCCAGATTTCAGGAGGAGTTTTGCAATGTTTTTTAGCGTCTTTATCCGTTCGGGCTTCACTGTTCTTCTGCGTAGGGTTTTCTCTTGAGGGTGGAATTTTCGGGCTTTATTGGCTTTAGTTTCTTCCCCGTTCTGGAAATTGCCACCGTTGCCTCTGCTGTCCTTGAAATCTTCCAAGTAATACATTTCGTCGAAGATAGTTCGGGGTCTATTAATTCAGGTTGATTCATGGTAGGGTGCTGAGAAGGGGATATGAGATGAAAAGGATCTCTTGAAAGCGATCAGCAAATATTATATCCGCATAACCATCCATTTCGGGCGTGCTAAATTACGTGCTCATCCCAATTATAATAAAAAGTCAAATCCTCGTAAAGATAAAAATGGTCTTAAAGTTACCTCTGCAGTAACTTGGTTCGCCTGCTCAATGTCTGTACTTGTCTGTTTTGCCTAGGCCACCAATTGCAGGATGTTGTTTTCTGATCTTTAGAAGAGAGCATTCGTAGCATTTTAGCTATAAATTATTGGGGAACTGGGGAAGACAGATGAACCTTCGCTCTTGATATGAACTTGAAAATTATTTAATCAGTATGCTCATTATGATGTCTGGATCATCTTTTTCTTTCTATTTTCTTCTGCTGTTTTGTTATACTTTGTACCTAGCTGTCAAATTGCTATCAATAGAAAGGGAATGTTCTTCGGATGGCCTAACTTATTGATGCGGATTTGCAATGATTCATTGCTGCAGATGGTCTGACTCGTAATTTAATGGCTGAAAAAAATTAGTAGTTGTAATTATCTTAATGGACGAAGCTAGAAGTTCATTTTCCTTTCATTTCCTTCTCAGTTATCGTGTGTTCTCACATACTTCTTCAAATTTAGCGATCATACGTCTGTTTGGTTTCAGATTAGATTTTTTATATATATAAAACCTCGATCATGACCCGTTTTATATATTTTAGTTTTCCTTATATATTACTTTAACCCGTTGGGTAAAAACTATAGTCTAATTCTGTGTTGTATGAGCTTTTGTTTTTAAATTTTCAGTAGTCTAGTTTTTTCAGCATGACACTCGGATTAGAAATAGAACATTTTCTTACTATGTTGAAACCTCGAAAGAGGTTGGCTAGCTGCAAAATAAACTTATATCCTCAGGAGAATTGGATGATAAGAAAATTTTATATTATAAAATCAAAAATCTTTAATTTTTATGTGTAATTTTTTTATTAACCTATCATCCTTAAGTCCCTGCTCCTTTATAGTTTTATCACTGTTGAAAGAATATTTATGAGAGTGGAGAACGGTCAAGCAGTGATACATCAAGTCAAGTGGATGCATCTGCGATGCATCTTTCCAACTCGATTGATATTATATAGAAAATAGGAAAAGATCTTTTTCCACCGGAGAATCTCTTTTTAGTGATAAATAGTGATATATCTAACTGCAGTCTAATCAGTGAACGGATATGTATTTTCTTGTTTGAAAAGAGTTTGAGGTGCATTTGATATATTTGGAAACTTTGTTTCGGTGCATGCCCATGGACTTGCAGAGTGAACGAACGCATCTCTCATTTTTGGGTCTGTGCTATCAAGTATTAAAGCAATTTACTCTTTCATTTTGTCTCTGGGAATGCTAACATTATTCTTTCTGAATTTGATGAATTATGCACGCTATAAGGTTCACTTACAGAGGTTTTTATTTTCCAGTATTAGTTGAATTTAATTCTTTGAGTTGACAGGCGAAGTATCCGTGAAGGCGACTTGTTCTGCGATTCGATAAGTACGAATAGGGTATGAGTATTTAAGTTACGGTTTATAGGCTGCAAGCTGCACGGGAGAAAAATGGTGATTACCAGATTCCGACGGTGTTGATTTTGATATAAATCATCAGAAGAGGACAAAATTAGGAGGGCGTACTGCGCGTGCGGGTCGGCCCACTTGGGCTTAATTTGCGGATCTATAATTTTGAAGGCGACCCTCGATTCGGAGCACCGAGCGGATCCCATCCATCACCCAGCGAATCGGGTTCCGGAGGATGCATGGGTGCGTTCCGTTCCGCGACTAACTAAATACGCACGCCAAATCTCATCTCCACCTTAACCTTTGACTTGACTGCTTTCGTCGGGAAAAATATCTCTTCGCCCTGCAAAACAACAACCGACGATTAGATGGACGGCGATGATGGAGAGAATATATCAAAAGAAACGACTAAAAAGGAATTGCAACATGAGTCAGCAGCTCAGCTTGCAGCCCCAGAAGGAGATGATCGCGTCTCTCTCCGCGCTACTTTCTTTTTCTTCTTTTCTTTGCTCTCCAACTGGTGCTCCACCTTTCCTTCCTTTTTCTAATCATTGAGCAACCGGTGGTACCTTTTTTTTTTAACACTGCGAAACCCAAAAATATTGCGTTGGGAAGGTCGGTCTATGTTAAATAAGTGAGATGCGTTTGTGCTGTTCAGAGCTCATGGTTATTGATCTTTTCGATCGTTTATGTCGTATACATTTATTTGTGGAATATTGGCCCGTATGGTTAGAGGTGACTTAAGCGAAGCGCACGTTTTAGTTTTACCCACAGGGGAAGGAGAAGGCGATCGGACGGCAGAGATGGCTGGAGCAGCCGCGGGGACACGGAGCCGCCCATCCACACCCCACAATCTTGGAGTTGGAACCCCTCTTCTTCCCCTGATGCTGTGCTCCTGCTACAAGGCAGAGGCAGAGGCGAAGGCGGAGGCGGTAAACCCACCGCTCCCACTCCGCCGCTTCCTTCCTGTTCGTGCCTTATTTAACTCCCCCACCTCTCCTCTTCATCTTCCTCTCCCTTTCTCTCGTCGCTTCCTGCTCTGCTCTCCCCCGACCGAGAGAGGTACCGGCGAACGCGAGAAGCGAGCCGAGGGAGAGGAAGCGGCGGCGGAGATCATGAGCTGCAATGGCTGCAGGGTCCTGCGCAAGGGCTGCAGCGACGCCTGCGTGCTGCGGCCGTGCCTCCAGTGGATCGACACCCCCGAGGCCCAGGGCCACGCCACCGTCTTCGTCGCCAAGTTCTTCGGCCGCGCCGGCCTCATGTCCTTCGTCTCCGCCGTCCCCGACCACCAGCGACCCGGTAATAATTAACGAGCACCGCCGGGCCCGGTCCTATCGGTCGCTACCTTCCTTCCTCCGACCCTGACCGATCCTTGCTTCTGCAGCCCTGTTCCGGTCGCTGCTCTTCGAGGCGTGCGGCCGGGCCATCAACCCCGTCGGCGGCGCCATCGGCCTTCTCTGGACCGGCAACTGGCATCTCTGCCAGGCCGCCGTCGAGACCGTCCTCCGCGGCGGCGCGCTCCGCCCGCTGCCCGACCTCCCGCCCGCCGAGGGCTTCCCGCAGATGTTCGCCTCGTCCGCACCGTCGCCGGAGCAGCAGGGCAAGCGAGCGGCAGGCCGCTCGACCCCGGGCGGCGGTGGGGGACAGCTGGGACCGGGAGGGAGGGATGGGGAGCGGCGACCTGCGACGCCGTCGAGGAACTCGGAGGGATCGGTGACGACGGGCGGGGGCGGAGATAGTGTGGCCGGCGGGGAGCCGGCGCTTCTCAACCTCTTCGTCTGATGAGATGAGGGGCCGCGACTGATTAGTTACTCGCCGGCGGAAGTTTTTGTTGCTCGATCTATCGGATCGATTCCCGGCCACTGTTTAATTTATTTTACTCTTCTCTTTTGGGTGAAGGTGAGATCGCCGGCGGCGACCACGTCCCCTCCCGGACCAAACCATCATCGTCTCTTGTAAAACTTCCATCTTTTTCCAGCAAATGGAATATAATTAATTGTCTAATCTTCATCCTTCCTATTTAAATAATAAATAGGGGTATATATATATAGCATCAGCTAACCTTATCTGCCTACTTTACTTATGATGTGCATGTACGTAGGGTTTGCTTAATAAGAAGCGTGACTCGTTTCCTTGTCTTATTAATGTATAGAAAATATTTGAGTGCGGCCGCTTCAATGCGAGCGTGTTACGATAAGATTATCCCAATAAAGAATTCTTAACCGTAAAGCAAGGGACAAAGCCGCATTAAAAAAGCGGCCGTGGATTATTTACATCCATTTCCATAATAGCATACAGATCTTCTTTTTTTTTTCTCTTCTCCGTGCCTGCTTTCTTTATATAGTAGTGGTAAATGCTGGTGCAGGATTTTTAACGTGCATTAAGTACTGATGTATTAATATTAGCTCAGATGGAATCAAACCCATAGAATTTAGCTAAGCAAAATGAATCATATGAATAAATGAGAGAAAATGTTTATTATCTTAAATTTTTATAAAAGAACATCTCTTTTATGGTACGATAGAAAGATGGTAAAATGTTATTAAAATAATAGTACCGTATCAGTAAGTAAACAAGAGAATAGGTATGATTAGTAAATAGTAGATTGATGGCAGGGTGGGTAACAGGAGGGGGGGCCCTCCATCTCCGGAGGAGGAGGAAGAAGAAGAATGGGAAAGAGCGCGGCGGACGTCACCGTCCAAGTTCTTTTCTTCCTCTTCTCCTCTTTTTTTTCTTTTAAGAGATGCAATTGTATATTATATATATATTCCTCCACACACATCACTTCTCCTCCTCCTCCTCCTCTTCTTCTTCTTCTTCTTTCATCTCCATCTCCATGAAAGAAGGATGGGGGACCGACGGAGGATGGACCCCCACTTTTGGTGCTTCCTCCGGCCTTCCTGCTTCTTCCTCCGTTCTTTACACCGAAAAAGATCCTTTTTTTTTTCTTTTTATTTGTGTTATAGCGGCGGTGGCGGCGATGGTGGTAGAAAAATAGTAGGGATGGGTGGCAAATGATTGATTGGGTCATCCCCTCCTCCTCCTCCTCGATCAGCTGGTCTGGATATATAGAATATATAATTATTACATCAAGCTCATCACACTACTGCAACTCTAACTTATGAGGAGAGAGAGGAAGGAGAACGGATAGATAGATTTTTTTTCCCTATTTGGGTGGTGGTGGTAGTATAAAATGTAAATCGAGTAGATATAAAATAATATGCGCGTGAAGACTCTGGAAAAACCCACTCATGGAGAATTTAAAAAAAAGCACACACATCTAACGATACTCGATCTCACCCGGTCATGATCCAAACATGGAACTTGGGATATTTAAAGAGACAGCATGATGCTGAGGGCCAAAAGATGCCTGAAATCAGGCAAAACGTGTCACCATGCACCAATCATACGAGCACAACAGTACGTACAAAACCAACTTGGGGCCTTGAGATGGGAGCTCATTTGGAGTTGGAGGGGAAGCAAGGAGACAAGAAGAAGAAGAAGAAAAGCTCAAAGCCCATTCTCCTTCTGCCCTCCCTCCCCCTCTTTATATATATATTCTACTCTTCCTGATCAAGTACGTGCACAGGAGGAGGAAAGAAAGCACTGTGATTAGTTCATATATAGCTTTTGGCTAGTATATATGTGTGACCTGAAAAAGGATAATGGCAATTAATTAAACTGCAAGTTGATGTTTTATTTTTAAGCAGAGTGACTGAGTCAGCTCCCACACTGCATAACTCTTTCCCGTCCATCAAGGACGGGACCAGAAATGGTGGAAATACTCGGCACTTTTCTTGGTGTCTCCCAACTCTTTGGTACGCTCAAGGGTTGTTTTCTTATAATAGTGTTTTAGTTTTTGGGGTGTGCAGAAGAAGACACTCGTGCCATCCTTAAAATATCAGCTTAATCTTCGAAAAAAAATAAAATAACTACACGTACACATATGACTAGATAGCACCGTCATAACAGCAAGTGCTGATTTCACAAAATTTAATCCAAAAACATCATCTTTATCTAATAATTAATTAAACCATGAGGTAAATTACCTAATTATTATTTATTCTGGCCCATACTGCTTGCTGTCCAAAGTGAATTAATTAGGCAGATGATATATGCAGGTTGATATGTATTATTTTTTTGCGTACTACTTGTTGGTTTCCCACCCTCTTGGACTATTTATATATATATATGTATGGAATTGGTCGTCCGACGCATGCGGCACATGCGATGTGCATCCATTCTTGAACAAACAGAACGGCTTCTCTCTTTTTTTAAAAACTTTTTTTGATTAATAAAAGTCAACAAGAGAGCATTGGCTAACATTCTTTATCAGTCATTTGCCACTCTTGGGAGTTGAAGGAAGGGGACAGTAGGGAGATCAATGTATTTGCCACTCAATTTTCTTATATATATATATATATAATGCTATTTATGATGGGTGAAATAAATACAATATTACTCGCTGTCATTTTTATTTCCATAAGATATATATATATAAAGTTGCATTTAGCATCAGTTTCAATCGAGCACCAGGATGAACCTGTTTTTATAACACCAGAAATAATGCGACGTCGATGTACCCAAAAAAAAAAAAAAAAAAGAGGAGGAGAAGAATATTTGAGATAGCTACGTCGATGCCGATGCTAACGCCTATAAATATATATGAATAATATGATCGGACCAATTAATGGATGCCGTAATGGGCTTTGAGATGGATTGCATGGAATCAGTTGGCCTGTCCATGCATATCAAGGGAGGGATATGATGTGGGAGAGAATGTGGAGCCACCTGGATGAATCATTAATTTTCCAAAAGCATTCGTGCACCGTCATCAAGTAGGGAAAAGAAAAAATAAGAAGACGCAAGGAGTGCTGTGGAAATGAACAAGGCAAGGAGGCCCATTGCAGAAAAGAAAAAGGAGGAAGAAGGAGAAAAAGGCATGAATGAGCTCATTACATCAAAGCCAAGAAAGAATTGTTGTGTTTGCGTGGGCCGTGCAGCGACAGGCACCATCAATTTATTCTACCCAGATAATTTTTTTCAAAAAAAGGTGTTAAAATACATGTATGTAGTTTGATTAATAGGAAAATGAATTTTATATAACTATAATATTGTGTGGAACGGCACCAGAGTTCACGGAAGCACCCTCCTGCGGCTTTCGTCGGTAATATATGGTAGTCGGATAGACAGATAGATATTTTGATCAAATGTCTGCTAAACAAATAGATCGATTGTCGCAACAAGTTGGGTCATAATAGTATTTTGATCAATAGTTGATGCCTACAAAATAAATAGATAATTGTCACACCATAATAATAATAATCAATGTCATGATGCACCTACTCTTAACCATCACGATAGTTAAACATTTGGATGTAAAAAGCACTGATGAGCAGTTAAGAGTCAAAGCCATTCTGTGTGGATCATGCCTGCCTGCACGTGTTGTCCTTTAAGATTTATTTCGTTATGCTGTATGAGTTAATTTTATTTTTTTAGTTAGAAATAGTTATAATAGCTTATTAATCAAATTAGTTCAGACCTTTAATTAATGTTGAGAAGGGTATGAAAATCAAAAACTACATCTCATATTCTATATTTATTCAATTTTAATTTTACTATTTAATCTAATGCTCAGCAATTTGTGAAGTTAAAAATTCTTATAATATTAATAATGAATCTCAGTTCATAATCATATAATATACTCTTCTATATATCAATACTATTTTAAGTATTTTAAATTTATTAATAAATTAATAATCAATTCTATCACAAATTAAGACTAGACATGTCTCTGAGGTCTTATAATCATAAGCCTTCTTTTACTCCTAACAAGCATGCATGACTGAAGTGATTAATGCCCCTAATGAATAAATAGTTCCAGGAAAAAAAGTAACATTATTCCTCTTTAACTTTCTCAATTTACAAACCACTAGCCGATAGAATTAGTTTTATAATAAAATGGATCTAATATATTACAAAGAACTAATTTACTATAATGATTTGATCTATAGTGAGATCATGAGATATACCTACGGTGACATACTCTTATGTCTTACACTAAGAGTTTATTTATGACGTATATCATATAATTTTTCACTAGATTAGTATAAAAAGATAAATAAAAAATTAAACCTAATCTTTTAAGATTGGATAGTTAGGATTGCTCCGTGCTTAATATTTTGATTAATGGAGATGGAGATTTGAATTGATAAGATCCGACTCCCTCTAGGAGTCTATTATCTTGATCCTTATCATGCTAATTCCATAAAGATGAATGGCTGCAATACTTCATCGGTTGTGTGGATGGCGGGGGTTGGATCTTCACTTGCATAGGATAAGGTTGGATGAGGCATGCTTGGTGTTTAAGCGATGCCCACATTTCTCGCTCTCAAGATTGAACAATTAGGGATGTATCTCGTGCTAATCAAACTTAGTCGTTACATATGTACCATCGAGCGGATGCAGCCGAGCTTGGGCTGAATACTCTTTCCTCGAGTGAACTTCTATGCATGCACCTTAGGGCGAACACGACAAGTTAGGTTGAGGACAAGTTGGGATGCATGCTCGGATCTCGATAGATAGGATCTTTATTTGGTCTTCTTTATTCTTTGAGAGGTCTTCAACACTTGTTCCATTTGACCTGTGAATCTATATTTGAATTTAAATTGGATCTGGGGATGATTTTAGGTCATCCAAGTGCTCTTGACTTGGGCTAAATTGATTGAATGTGGTTTTTCTTAATTAGCTCTGAGTTATGCTCTTCTTTAATCTTTATTGGGCATACCCAGAGCTTGTAAGGTTGAACTCGGGTAAGATCCACCCTCATCAATCATAACGTCATGGCATGAAAATTTATGTGATGAGTCTGAAGGGGGTATCAAAAACTTTCCTAGCTCATGAAGATTGAAGCGCAAGTTAACTGAGATTAGGTGATTAAAAAAGAATGCTATTCGTAGGAGAAGTATTCAATGAACGATCTGATGGGGATGTGTGCCACAACTTTTGATCAGTTGACATTGCGAAGTGGCTTTTTGTGAAAAAAGGCCTTGTGCACATCCATGTTGAATTATACTGGATAACCCACGGTAAGAACACGTATGTAAAGAAAAGAATCCCTTTTGCATCACATGGCTAACTTGTCCATCTGCAGACAGCATATCTTTCAGATGATCTCCTGTGATTAGTTATCATCATCATTTTATTTTTTTACTTCAGTACTGCTGATTCCTGTAGATTAACTTTTCATGATACATGTGGCCCAATCATTTCAATAGCATGCACCATCCAGGTAGCCAAAACAATATAAATCTAATGATGATCCTAACATAGAAATTATTGCAACGGACAATAACACTAAAATTTTATTATATCTTATAATCTGGAGGATTAACTTGACATCAATATAATTTTATTAAACTTAAAATCCATATTTATTATATGATACAATTATATTTTAAGGATCACTTTGAACACTGCTTCGTTTATGTATAATCCCGGTGATCTTAATCAAAAAGACTGATAAAGTCTAATAATATTGTAGCTCCCGTTATTAGTGGTGGATATATATATATATATAATGCGAGTAGACTAATTGAGTGGCCAATGTGATATCAACAACACTTCTCTACCTGCCCCCTTTACAGCTTGCAAAACTAACAAGGTCTGCCCCCCCTCCCTCACAAGTTCTTCCTCCCCATTTGGGATGCTGAGCTCATTAGGCAGGCATATGATGTGCCCCCCCCCCCCCCCCCCCTTCCCCTTCCTCACTGCAATATTTAATGATCCAAAAGAAGACAATAAAGCAGGAGACCGAGCCTCCCTAAAAGCTTAGGGCCTAAACAAACTGTGGGAATCTAGATTGATTAAATATGTTTTAGTTGAGTGAGAGTAGTGTGACCTTTCTGTCTCACCCTGTCTCTCGTCTCAGCCAACACGATCTCTATGCATGGCATTTGGTTTGGTCCCATCTCACACTCCAAATCATTTTAGATTCCTGTGATCTTGCTCCTGCCTAGAGTTATACAATGATATATATACCTGCTTCAGCCTAAATATGTCATTTTCCTTCTTTGTTAGCTGTTAGCTGTCAGAGTAACTCTTTGTGTATAAATACACCATTTTTAACATCCATCACCGTAGTAGTGTTTCTTTTAAGTTAGAATAATTATAAATAACAAAAATATTTTATCTTATATAAATAACATTCTAACAATGATGCAACTCCATGCAGGGAGATCACAGATTTGCCAAGAAACATAATACCCACTTGATTCCTTCTCCAGAAGATTACAAATCTAACAAGAGCTCCATGTAAAGGGAAGGGAAGGGACCCCTCCATCATCATCAATACCCACCTGCTGCTATTTCTACTACTGCCTGCGCTCTGCTATGAATTCTACCCAGTACATTTTCAATCTCAATCTGACGTCTCCTGGAACCTGTTCACACTCCCTGCAGTTTCCCATCCTCCACAGCAATCGCACGGCACACGGGCCCCCCCTCTCCTCTGCACTGCACTCTCACTCTCACCAGAAATTTTTCCCCGGAAAACCAGGGATCTTCTATCCCCTTCTTTAATTTCCCTTCTCTTCTCCTCAGTTGCAGTCGATCTCTTTCCTTCCCTCATCAGAAGATGGTTTCAGATCTCATACTGTAATATACATATACATATATATATATCACACGCAGTGCATCATATATGTAAGCTTGCATTAGTTATGTACTGTCGTAGTAGATGAAGAATCAATTAGGCCTGCTAAGAGATGCACATATATATCAACCTGCGATTGATCAGCTGTGGAGGAATTAATGGCGGGCACGACCGGTTCCTGCTTCTGCTCCGGCCCCGCGGCCGCCGTAGTCTCCAGCGTGCAGTCCAGGTTCACGCCGAACAATCTCAGCCGCCGCTTCGACTGCGTCGGGGCATTTGCTTTGCTGCTCACTGTGCAATTAATCAGCCACGGCGGTCGACATGAGGATAAAACTTACGTACTCGCGGCTGCAAGCATCCTACCTGCGTGAGCAAGGCACGGGCTCGGCGACGACGGCGTCTTCGCCGGCGTGACGACGTAGCACGTATGGCCACCTGGAGCAGCGGCATCGCCTGTCGCCGGGGGGGGCGGGGGGCTCTCGTTTGCGCCCTCACAGCGGCGACGGTGGCAACTTATAGAGAGGCGGTCGCTGCCGCCGCAGCCGCGCAGGCGATCGAAGCAGACGACGTCCCCGGCGTCGAGCTTCTTCTCCTTGACGAAGCGGCTCCAGCCCTTGGTGAGCACGTAGCTCTGGCTGCTTCCCCAGTAGGAGTAGCGGAAGCGCCAGGGCTTGCCGGCCTCGTCCTCGAAGCTCAACAGGAGTCCACCCTTCTCGCCGGACTCCCCGTCGAGGGGGAAATGCTTCTCGGCGTGCTGCTTCGGGATGACCAGGCGGTTGAGCTTGCCGACGTCGCTCGGCGTCAGGGCCTTCTCGAACAGGCGTTGCCGCCCTTCCAGCTCCACCTCCACGCCGCGGCAGCACAATGGGTGAGGGCGGGTGGCGATCTCCCAATTCGCCGCCGCCCAGGGGGCCTGTGCGCGAACAGGCTTCATCGACATAGCAGCTAGAAACAACTGGGGCAGAGGGGAAGCAGAGCAGTGCGAGCATGTGAAGAAGAAGAAGAAGAAGAAGAAGAAGAAGGGGGAGGAGAGGATATATTTTTAAAATAGGGCAGCACGGCAGTGGTGGTGGGCAAGGGGAATCAATAAAATTTCTTCTGGTGTAAAAGGCGATAATTAGAAGAAGAAGAAGAAGAAGAAGAAGAAGAAAAGGGGGAATATATGAGAGAGATCATCAGGTGGTGCTGCTACTCCTTAAAGCGTGTGTGAATGGCAGCACTGTTGCGTGCACATCGGCAGCATGATTTGAATCGGGGAGGTCGTGACGACCGAGCAAATACATTCCATGTGGGTAGGTGGGTAGTACGACTCGCACTGCACTGCTCTGCACTGGGGGGGGAGGCTTTCGATTAATTAGACCACACCAATGGTATGCGGGAATCAAATGCCAACAGAGAACACAAAATATTACGTGTTGGATAATAGAGGGGTTGTTTGTCTTGAGTCGGTGGTGCAGGTGAAGAGAAAGATGGATATAAATAGGGGCGGGGCAGGGCAGGGGGAGTACGTACGTGATGTCGCTTGGTGCTCCTCCTGCTGCGGCACTCCGTGTGGCGATTGGGCCGATCTTAAATCTACACAGCGGAGAGCCGGGTTGGGTTAATTAGCGGAACTCGAGTTGAGTCTGTCGCGCCATAAATAAATCAAATTTCGGTGGGTGATTGATTGTGATGGCCAATCTCACCCCACCTGACCTCCGACGGACGGACAAAATAATTTTGTAAAAGGCGGCAGTATTTGAAGGGACCGAATCCAGAACTGTTGCACCAACAGCGGCCATCCGGTTCGGCTTCGTTATATATATATATATATCTCTTCCTCTCCCAACTCAAGTGCATATATATACATACGTACAGCCCCACTGCTAGCTTGCTTTCTAATTTCTTCCTCCGAACCCCCGCCGATGATTCAATCACCGTCATCATGATTCATGCACGCTGCCTGCACTCGATCTCATCATGCATCCCCATGAGAAGAGAGAGGAGCACATGGGGAGGGGGAAGCCCCTCCCCCCCCCTTTTCTTTTCTATCTCGTCCTTCGGTTCATCACAAGCAAAGCAGGCCACTTGCAGGATTCATGCATGCTCTATTTAGAATAACGTATTTAATTTCTCACAGTGTCGTTCTACTTTTTTAAAGCAGCAAGCAAAGCACGGATTCAGCTAAATGGGGTTTGCACTTGCAGCCAACAGTTAATGGAGTCTTCTTCTTATGAGCTGCGGCCTCTCTTCTATTATTTCTCATCACTTGCTGTCCTTCCCCTTATCCATTAATTTCCGTGGCGTCAGCCCAAGGATAATTCCCTACCATGCATCATATATTTCTCTGGAAATATACACCGTCACGATCCTCCTGCCTCACATGTCTCCATCTCTGCAACTGCCCGCCCATCTCTCCTCGCTAATACCAATATATATTTATATCTGAACCTCCTGCCGGAGAAGGTAAGAAGTGGGTCTCTTATATTAAGTTGTTATTTTAAAACCTCTAGGATATATTCTAGTGCGATGATAATCTATCTATGTAATTATCCTAAGTAAATAAAATAAAATTTATTCCTACTAGAAAGAACAATGATATGCCTCAGAAACGACTGCTGCGCATGCGGTATTACTTCCAAAGTTTATTCCTGAATCTAGGTGAAGTCACCTGAGGGCTGCAGTGTTGCCTAGCTAGCCAGCTGATGTTTGATGCAGCTGCGCTTTGATCAGCTCATGACATGGAATGATGGCAGCCCATGTGCGACTTGTTTTTTTGTTCTTGTTCTTGTTGCTGCCGCTGCTGCAAGGATTTAGCCAGAAAAATAAATTGAAGCAGCAGTATGTATGTGTATGAGAGTAGATGGAGGTGGGTTTTTACTTAGTGTACTCTTCAGATGGTCGGTTGGTTTCGCACCTCAATTCGCAGTCGTTGCAGCAGTATTTCTAGGTTTTGCTGGGAGAAAAACTATTTTTTCTTCTTCTATTTATTTGAATTCTTAATTTTTTGTTATATTTAGAATTTAACTTATACAGTAACCCTTGTAGACTTAGGAGTGTCTATTCATTTTATAAATATATTTATTTTATAGAATTTAACTTCCGTAGAATAAAAATTTTAAATCTAGATGATTAAAGTATAAAATAGAACGATTACAGAATTTAACTTCAAAAATTATTTTTAAGAAATTTTAAAATCAACAATGAACTTAGCTATTAAGTACTAAAAAAATAAGGAACTTAGCTATACAAGCAACTACTTAGTATTCATCAAATCTCATAAGTTATTTGGTGATTTACGATCAAAGAAAGTGATATCCAAACTTATGTTTTTCTCTTTAACTCTATTATATCTTACTTCTATCTTTTATTTTTTATTTCTCTTTTATGTTTTTATTTTACGTATTTGTTAAAATGAATGTAATGTTTTTTTAAAAAAATTTAAAAGATAGCACGATAGATTTACCATCAATAAAAACGATCAATCAATCAAGTTCAATATTTCTTTCTTCGTTAATTATTTTGGAGGCCTCCGGATACTTGCACCTTCTCTTCTACTTTATTTTTTTTTATTATTGATGTTTTAGTTGACATTTAGATTAGTCTAAAAAAAAAGCACCCCCCTCAACTTTCTGCTAATTACAGAGGTCCCTCCAAATTTTAAGAATTACAAATAATATCCTTGGATGTCCACTTATTATACTCTCTCCACACATGTGGTAATTATTTTTAGATATGCCAACTCAATTTACGTTTAAATTAAACCCATTTATTAAATTTAAATTTATGTCCAGATTTGGTATCGTATAATAAACTTCTGTTTTGACCCCCCATGCAAATTATTGTGTTGAAGTATTTTACATTTTTTTAAAATCAGGGGTGAGAAAAGAAACACCGCACCGTTGCCGTTGCGTTGGCGGTGGAACAAATGAAATCACCCACATTTAAAGTTACTCTCTCGTGTACCAGGCCAGTAATTTATTTTGTTTGTCAGAAGTCGTTGGGCCCCTTTCCTTTAACTCCAATGGTAATGCGAGTAAACAAAGGGTCTGCGCTTTTTTTTTTTTGTCGCAGCGTAGAAAAATCGACGTATTTAATTTTAAGACCGCCCATTTGTCATTCTTATTCCAAAATAAAACCCCCGCCTGGCATTCTTCGATCTTTGCCCCACGTCGTACGATCTAAATCCGACGGCTCTCACCGCGCCGTGTCCTCTGTGAGGGCTAAGTATGAGTAAGCCTGCAGTCAATCGCCACGGGCGAAGTCTCGCTTAATACCTTGCGGTCTCTTTCGTGCCCCGTTGTAGAGACGAGAAAAATCCCCAATTCCTCTGCACGATCAACCCCGCAAGCCTCCATCCCCATCCCCCCAGGTCAGGAGCGTCGATTTGGTATCGAATAACTGCGGCCCCCGGATGCCCAACGGATCGACGCCAATTGGCTTTTTCGTGCCATGCTCGGTGAGTTTGAGCCTTCTCTCATTCATCTTACGTATCGATCATTTGGTCATCTTAGGGCATAGCTGGCCTGCGGAGACTTTTTATGAGTTGATGATGATGTTGGGATAAGAGTTAAATGTATCTGGCCAAAAATTCTGTTTTTAGGGCATTTGTTTTTGTATTCTTTTGTTTTAATGGAAAAATGAGATTTCTTTTGCCAGATCTAGTAGTTTATTTCTGACAGGCAGCTGCAAGATGGAGGCCTTTCCGTGATTCTTCCGCAATTCGATTGATTTTTATTGTTGTTGAAGTTCAACACTAGCGGAAATAGAACTTTATTTTTTTTCTTCTGGTCCATGTTCATTCTTTTAGCAATACTTGCCGGCCTTTTGCACAATATTAAGCTGGTTTTATTCCTACCTAGCAGGTTGTTTGCTGACTGCCACCGATGATGTCAAGACCTGTGGTTCTTGTTTTTCTACTGGTGATACTGATGATCACATCGCAATTTGAGTGGAAGCAGCAGCTTACCAATGAAATAGAAGCTAGTCCAATCATCTCCCAAAAGCAACAACAGGTTCCTAGTAGAGAAGAAGTCATCAAAGAAAAGGTTAGTCTCCAGTTTTGAGTTGCTGTGTTATTAAGCTAATCTTGGAAACCATGAGAGATCCATTTTTTAATGAGTGCTCAAAATGAGAGTGCAATATGGATATGGCAAAGTTAATTTTCTTGATATCACGACATAGGAAAGCAGGTTTATAACTTAGTCTAGACGTTTGGGATAATATTCAACTTGCTATCTTTTTCATTTGAAATTAGTAAAGAGTTAGATCTAAATCAATAGTGGACTAGCAGTTGTAATTATATGTACAGTCAAGGTATTAGGAGACTAAAGAATTAAGGTGTGGCTTTGGTGATTTCATGATTTCATATTCGGTAAATAACATAGTTTGTTTGAAATTATATGGTGTTCTAGTATGGTTTATCTTAGTCGTAATGCTTGGTTCATGGAATCACATGATTGTTATGGATAAACCTAGAGAACACCACTTTCTTGCCTTTTTCCTCTGTTCTATGTTCCTCCCTAAAGTATCAGTATCTTACTAGATTCTATTAACTTTAAGCCCAAGAGAATAATTAAAATTGGTAAACATTATTGTCTTTGGCTTTTGTATTGCATGATGTATTACTGGTTTGAGTTAATGTAGTCTGATAACAAAAATCAAGGAGTTCAATTTTAATAAATTATTTTTTCCTTCTTGGGTTTTATTTGTTGCAAAATAAGAAATGCCCATATTGGAACTATTTTGATTTGTCATCAGCCATTCATAGGCAAATCGCTATTACCCTTGCTCATTTCCTCAGAAAACAGTCCGCATCACATAAACAATATGCAGTGGGAATATGCGAGCTGGCTGAATAAGTGGCCATATGTAGCCATATATCTGTTCATGGTCACATATGCCATACAATGACCCCATAATTAATCTTGATCAACCATTAGGCAGACTTCTTTAGCTATTTAAATTGTCACAAACCCATTAATTGGTGTGGAGAAACTCACTATATTATTTTTTACTTGTTTCGTCATATATAATAGTTTTAGACGCTGAATTTTATCGACCAAGTCAGAAATAACTATTTGTATTGTACTTTCAAGAAGGCAATATGTTTTTAATAACTTTACTTAAATATGCATCCTTACTCATATAGCATATGACTGCATACTACTGCTTATGACTTGGACAAGCCTTCTGCTTGTGATCGTCATTATTCATTTTCCAGATTATTAAGTTGTTGGTCATAGTTTACTATGTGTAAAATTTGTCTTTGTGCAGTTGTTTTGATCAATAGAAAGTCCTGTGATTTTAACCTTTTTGTGCTGCCAAAATTTCCCAAAGTGATTACAGCAAAAGACAGATTCTCAATGCGGCTAGATCATCCAAAAATTATTGTGATGTATTTGTTTTAGCAGGGTTAACTTGGTCTACATGGAGTATGCCTGAGTGTTGCGTCTCAATCAGATTGTACTTTGTGATAGTACAAATAATATACCT
The DNA here is from genome assembly GCA_030544415.1 of Thalia dealbata. Classification (NCBI taxonomy): domain Eukaryota; kingdom Viridiplantae; phylum Streptophyta; class Magnoliopsida; order Zingiberales; family Marantaceae; genus Thalia; species Thalia dealbata. The sequence goes on from CM060455.1 coordinate 21,102,204, forward strand.
GTGGTATCTGCAATATGATTCTGTGGCCTTTCTTGTTATGGGTGTTGCATTTAGATCTCTAATCCCTGGTAGTGACTTTGTCTTTCTGATCATGTAGACTCCTGATATAGACCTCGCACAAGCTTTTTCTATATTAAAAACTTAGTTCAATCACGTGCTATTTATTTTTTGGTATATTGACTTTCTACTTTTGATATTCGCTAATCCATTTCTAACTAGCTATATCTGCATTACACACTTATATGCAGATATCATGTATCTGCATAACAGTTATTCATTTGTGTGTTCGGAAAGAGCAATTGGTATACTGTGGGTAGGTTAGGTATGTTCAGAATTATGAATTATGAAGTATGAAACAAAAGAATGGCCATTGCTTTTTTCCAGTAATTTGCTTGAATCTACTGTATCTGCCAAAGTTTTAGAAATAATCGATATAACTGTGGGATAGAGATTGTTGAAGTGAAAACATTATCTTAACAAATTTTCTTGTTCTCGCCAACTTCCACTTGTCCACCGAGCAAGAAATGCCTCACCATAAAGTGGTGCCTAATCAACTTGCGTTTACATACTTTCCTTGAGCTCACTACCTGAACATTTAAGTGATGCAGCTTTTTTTATAGAGAATTAGGTGATGCAGCTATTCTCGTAATCGAGTTGGTGAACTACCTCATTCGGCTTGTACCTTTACTTTCTCATTTCTTTTGTCTATAGCATGCTGAAAAGCATTTCAAGCTTCGTGCTTAGCATAATAATTTGGGATCTTTTCCAAGATACTATGTTGCCTTTATCAATCGGGTGCTGAATGAACTAATTATTCGGAAATCCATATAACTTTAATGCTTACTGTTTATAATGACTTTTAGTGGTTCACTCCCATTTGTAATTTTGCCTCCTTTGTTACGTGGTTCTAACTGGAATCCTATATCCTTTCAGATAATCTTATCTCAAGAGAAGAATATTCAACGGCTAAATGAACTTGTTCAGAGCCTTCAACTGCAATTGCTGCAGTGCCGTGGCAGCAACAACACGTTGAATGACACTGAATCTTTTACAGCAAATGATAATGAAATTGAGAAGCAACACATTTTAGATGACTAATTAGAGGCTCTAATCTGATCTTGCTTGAAGCTCCTGTTTCTTCATCAGAGGTACTAATATTACCGATTAAATCACTTCACAGAGCAAAAATCAGCAAAATTGGTAGCGGCTGGCTTGCGCAATAATGTGAAGTCCTTCACGCAGAACAAGGAATGCAGCCACCAGAGATGTCTTGTTGTGTAGCATGTTTAAAGTAATATCCTTGTACAAGGGCGTATGTTATTTGAAATCTCATTCCGGTAAATGCTTATGATTGTTTCTACATGCAAAATCCAAAAATTGCCAACGGTGTAACCTTTTGGAGGTGCGATATGGTTTTCCGGAATGATTTCCAATTTCTAATTCTTGTTCTGGTCAGCAGCAACATGACTATGGAGTAAATTGAGGCCCTCTGGTGTTAATCGAAGTTACTACCAGATACGTGTGAGCGTTAGGCATTAGATTGCGGGCATGCTGCGGCTGGATTTCTTTTAATATTTGTTGTTTTCAAGATCTATATTATATTCGTACTATTGGCATGTACTTGGAATTTCTAATGTTAATCACTCTTGTTTGTCACAACCCTCAAATCGATAGTATATTTTACAAGGGGTATTGTGCCACATGCAATACAAGTCCATCTCCTTAGTGGAAGTTAGGATGATGAAGGAGACGAAAAAAAGGATACAAGTCAACCTTCGACAATCTCTTATTGTACTTCCATAATTTGATAGTACAACCCCACTCACAAAACAAGTACAACCTCATTCACAAAACAATGGGACGACGGTTGATAACCCTCGTTCTTGTTCTTGCTTTTCTTCTTCTCTTGTTCACTTCTCTTCAGGTCCTAGGGTTGTTGGGCTTTACATTGGAGAAAGCTTCAGCCATTTGGAACATCCTATTTTTAGCATAATTGCTTAGTGGATGAGCTTGTTCTACAAGTCCTACAAATATGCGCGTCTAAGCCACCGATGCACAACTCGCTCGCCCGCACTCCTCGTTGCATTATGTGCCGAGGTGAGTAGAGCACTTCGCATGCCCACCTCGTGCATTCCTTGCAGCCTAACTTGGTGGGTACCTTCTGTAGCACATGCTTTGCTACCTCCCTGTGCACACCACCGAATGGCTTTAGGTTATTGGGCCTTTGAACCTTGGGTCATCCTTTGGTTCGATGATCATGTAACCCTACCCATGCCGACGTGACCATAGAGCTACTTAAAGTTGAACAGATTATGGGCAGTTCTAGTAGTTGTCGGTAGATTAAGCAATTTCACCATCTTCATTCTAACCACAGCACATGCTACAATCGAGGAGAGAGCTAAGTTGTTCCACCGTCATGTGGTTAAATATTTTGATCTTCTAGAGAACATCATCAATGACAATGATCCTATATTCACAACAAAATTTAGACTTCACTTTTCAGGCTATTAGAGTCCAAATTAATCTTCTCAGCAACGAACCATCCTTAAACAAATAGTTAGACCGAACGAATCACTACACTATTAGAAGAACACCTCTGACACTGTATGAATATTGGTTAAATTTTTTGGTAGATTTACTGTATACTACATAATTTTACTACAACTTGCACTGTTTAATCATAATGGAGAAAAGCTTATTCATGATCTTCTTTAGGCAATAATCCTTAACGTTGACAGAGACGGTTCAAGCAACATCAGGTGAGCATTGCTCGGTGACCTCTAAATTTGTTAATGACACGACAAGAATGACTTGCTGATGCACGCAACAACTTAAAGAAAGCAAGTCAGTGCATAAAGAAATACGTTACCAAATATTGATGGCCACTGGAGTTCTAGATTGGCGATCAAGAGTTATTGAAGTTGTCCCCACAAATATGGTGCAAGGCATGTAGGACACGAGTACACAAGGGCCTTATGTCATGATATGATGTCTCATTCATAATGATCGAGAAGGTAGGCAAAGTGCCCTACCAACTTTAAACTACCACAAAGGTTGAATTTTTTTCTGGCAATCTATGTAAGCTTCTTGAAGTACTTCTACCTAGATGATGAATCATCCCAGTACTGGATAGAACGAACTTCCTCGATAGTGATCAAGGAATTTACTCGAATATCTAAGAAGATCCTTAGTAAAAGGATACTAAGACCGACAAGACATTGCGAATATTTGGTTAAGTGGAAGAATGTATAAGCTTGTTGGGATTGGGCTATGAATCTATCACAATTAGAGAAGCTAATCAAGGAGTACTTGGTCAAGGAGGACAACGATACCTTAAGGTTGGAAACATATTCAGGGTACACTCACCCAACCTAGGACGCACGATAGGTGGCCGAAGTGTGGTGCAACACTTGGCCCAAACTCATAAATACACAACTCGAGAATCATACGTGCGAAGGTCAGCACATAGGCTGAGGCACAATTGCTCAAGATGCATAGGTCCAAAATGAAGCATAAGCACAAATACAAATTCCAACGGAGGCCCTCACAAACCTCAATAAGGCAATAAATAAAAAGAACAAGTGATTGGAAGTGAAGGAGCCATGAGTAATTTCTCTGAGTTTTTTTTTTGGAACTTGGTTAGTATTAAACTCATAACTTCTCATCTATCTATTCTAATTAGAGGTGCATACACTTTATAGTTGTGAGTTTTCTTTTAAGTTGAGAGCATTTGTAGATATTAGATGATGTCAAGAGAGCTTGGTAGTCTAGAGGGCTAGAGTGAGTGTTGAGGGCTATAAGCATTGGAATTTTTAGAGGTGTTCAGAATAATCTTTTTCTTTTATGTGAATTTGTTCCCCTTTGTACTAATCATTGTTTCTACCGGCGAGCAATGTTGAGAGTAGGTTTATACTGTCAAAAGACACTAAATCAATAGTGCAATTCTTTCGAATGCAAAGTGATTTATTTTGGGGTATAACACCATTGTTGGTGTCGAAAGGCTTGTTTATCGTTATTGATGATTAAGGGGTTTTCGGTCACAATCAATTAGCTATGAGCATTATGCTCTAATTGGTCGACACCACCAGCAAGCTCCAAAAATAATGTCCTAAATTAAGCATGAGACTTTACGGTTAAAACCTTGTTAATGATGATGTAATTGCAAAAGATCAGATATGAGAATATTGCTTTGGTCGAGTTAAGGAAAAAATGTAATGCTTTTTAACCGGCTGAGTAAGAATTATTTTTTCACGGACATAGTTGCATCGCTAATTATACTTTTAATCTATATACTATATAACCATATCTGTACGTGTCAAACAAGGACGTTAGTTCTTAAATGATAACTACCTTCCATTAAATTTTGAGGTCAGTATTTATACTCCTCTTTTTTCATATAAATAGTTTTTCTATAATATTTAAGAAAAATATGAGATATCATATTAATGTTAATTATAATTATTTTAAAATTGATTAAGAGAAATGTTACTATTATTTTAAAACTTAAAAGATGTCTAAGTATAATACGGTAATAATTTAAATGGTCCAAATGTAATCCTTTATTTTCTTTTATGGTATGATATTAAAACTTAGAAGAGATGTTACTATCATTTTAAAACTTAAAAAATATCAATATATTGTGGTAATAATTTAACAAGTCTAAATGCAATCATTTATTTATGGATGAACTTGGGTAGAAAGCTTAATTAATTTTACTATGATCTCACTTAAGTTAAGGTAGATGGCCAATAGAATAGATTTGGGAATTGGAGAATAGATTTGATGATGATTAGGTACATGGAGGGTAAATGCATATGAGAACATTAATACAAATATCATAAATTTATCCATTGAAACCAGATCAGTTCAAGTAAGCAGAAAGCCCTACAACAAAATTATTGAAAAAAAGAAGAAGTCCTATGATATCATATGATATGGGCGCGCGAGGCTGCACCACTAGTTAATCTCAAATTTTAAGGAGGAAAAAAAAAAGAAACACCATCGTCCAACATTAAGATTATAAAAAAACATGAACGTGTTCGACAGATGCTGCTTTCGCCCTAAATATCGTTGCTTCCGAATGACATCGTGAGGGGTGGTGGCTGGAAAAATGCTCATTTCTATCTGTTTGATTCAACTTTAATTGAAATAATTAATAGGATAAGGCCAGCGAGTTGATCCGCAAACTCGTGAACTAAACTCATGAAATAATTCGGACCGCCCATTTAAGTTTGTGCTTAAAATGAATCAGAAAAAGATATGTTTCATTACCTGATAGGCCACCAGGTTATACGGGATATTTTGAAGGCATAGATAGAACATTGATTTGGCCTTCTTTCGGCGTATATTTTGCTGCCTAAGATGGGGGCCTGAACTTTAATTAATTAAAGTTTCCAATGCACAAAAGCGCAGCTCGTGGAAGTTTCCAAGTGCTTAATGGTTCACAAATCCTCCCCGAGGAAGTAAATTAATTGAAATGCGGCGTGCACATAACTAAAATATGCAACATTATTCATTAATCATAAGATGGGCCTCTACCTACATTGACTTCCTCTATATACAAATGCAGCAGCAACAAGCTTGTCGCCATCATTCGCCATCCACTGTGCAGTACATATATAATACGCATACAAATTAATTCGTCAACCTTCTTTCTTTGTACACACACACACACACACAAACACGCGGTTGAGATCTTGTTATCAGCTTCTGGTATACACCTGCTGCTGTTTTATCTTCTACAGGATGAGCCGCCGGCGACGCAGCAGAAGCGAGGAGGAGCAGGTTAACCCGGACCTGCGGCTGAACCTGTCCCTCCCAAGAATGGCAGCTGCGAACCGCGAGGAGCGGTCCGTGCGAACGTCGTCGGAGGTTGAGCTGGGGAGTAGGAGCGCCTCCGATGACGTCGGTGGGGAGGACCGCAGTGCTGCGCCGATGGTGCTTGCCGGCTGCACTCGGTGCCTCGTGCACATCTTGCTCCCTCCCGCCGCCGATCCCCAGTGCCCCAAGTGCAGAAGCCGCAACCTCGTCGACTTCCACGGCGGTGACCGTCGCCGATGATGGTGATAGCGATTCCAATATGAAGAGAAAACTAGTTCTTCTTTTGGCCCTTTTTCTTTTCTTGTGTTCTTGTTGCTTGTATTGTTTTCATGGCAGCTCTTTTTCTTTATCGTATTAAATAGCATGAATAATGAAATGTTTTTAAAATAATAATAAATTTTCAGCAAGGAAGTATTTGATCTATTATTCTAATTTTGTTTGGTTCAATTGTAAAGTTTTAATTTATAAACCCTGCATAATTTTATTATAAGTGAAAGGATTCCACCTTTACAACAATAAGATGCACATTATAATTTTTAACAATAGATACGTAATTATATTATAAAAAACTCTAAAAAAAGCAGTAAAATTACAGTCATAATTCTCATAAGAAACTATTCACTTACAGGTGACCACAGATGCAAGTAGTTAGTTCATGCCAAACAAAGCCATAGTGTAATAATAACTTGCCGTATATAAAAGCACTTTAGTATGCAGTTTTATCACATCAATCACAATTGTTAATTTTAAAAAATCAAAATAAAGTTCTTAACAAGTTGCCTTAAATCTTAAACAGTTAGCTACAGAAATGAAAACATCCACTCAAGATCTAATCATAGTAAATATCTCGTTAGCGATACAAGATACAGGTGAAAATTTCACTATAAGGTTTTCTTTCATACGAGGAAATAATTGCAGCATGCTTCCCTCCCATCTCCCTTTGAATTCTCTTTTTGAACTCTCTTCTTTTCCCACACTCAGTCCCTTCTTCCTTTCACTACCCTCTTCTCTGCTCCTCTATGGATGTAACTTCAGCAATAACTGGATCAATGTGTAACAAGAGGTATGCGTGCTTTCATTTGCAAAAATGTGAATCTGAGAAATAAATCTCCTCCGAAGATCTTTGTGACTAAACACAGATTATCTTGCACTAAACCGGTGCATGAAATTGCTGACTAACAGAAGCATAACTTGGCACACAATCAACTGCATGAACAGAAGTCGTTCACAAATGTTTCGAACTGGGTTACTTCCAATACAATTAAAAAAAAACACGAAGAAAGGACCAGCAAAGAAGCTAACCATCTCCCCATGATGCCATTGTGAGCGGTGATGATAACATCTTTTGTGCCATGGTTGTGATGTCCTCAAGAGTCATCTCATCCAGGCATCGTAGGAAATAGTCGACGGGTTTCCTTTATAGTCATAGACCTCAAGCAATATAAAAATGTGCTGATTCTATGGACAAAAGGACTAGATATGGTTTTATTTGATAACTTACCGGCATCCATATGTCAGTATTTGTCTTCCAATATCCTCTGTGATAATAGCCTAAAAGAAAAAAGGACAAGTCTTGAATGCCGATAAAACCATAGGCAAGCTTTAGAAGAATCAATTTTGCTTACCCTTGATTCAAGATTCATCAAAATGGCTAATCTTGTTGCATTTTTTGCACGAGTTAGTTCAAGTTCAGTCACTGGGAGTCATGTTTAAGCAATATACACACATAGCAAACCATCAGCATCTGGACTAAACCCAAATAAAAAGAATCATTAAATGATTGATTACCCTGGCCTGGCGTAGCAATTGCTTGTAACTCTTGAACAGCAATATCAACTGCCTTTGCCACAAAATTAGATCCCTGCATTGAAACAAAAGTTTTTTGAATTCCATGGAACAGAGAAAGCAGTAGGCTAGACTATAGGAAGATCATACCACCTCACGCAACCACATCAAATAATGGAATAGCTCACTATAACATGAAATAGGGCATAAGATTCAGATCAGAATAGATCTTCAACAGCTATCAGTACTCATATCAGAGTAGATCATCAACAAAAGACTCATATCAGAATAGAAGATTACCCATAGGAAGTTGTGTAGCCAAAGCATTCGATTATATTTATTGAATACAAGATAAATTTACATGAAAGAACAGATCTATCTTATTCCACCTTCAAGGGAAAAAAAATACTAACCATTACTTGAAAGCTCTCCAATTATGTAAAAGGAAAAAACAGGATAATGAGTTGAGTTTGTACTCAACAAGTTAATCCAAAGAAGTAGAGATCTTATATAACCAAAAATGTTAGAAATGGAATCAACTGAGGATTAAAACACTGTTTGTGCTGGCGGTATAAACTAGATCACTGGTGGACTGGTGGAACAAGGTATGAACCTTGACTTTGCATGTGACATGCTTGAGATCGACTCCTCTGCCTTCTCATTCTTCTTCACTCACCAGGCCACTAGTCACTGAGACCACAATGTCCTCCAACTTCACTTCTGCAACCTCAGGAAGGCTTGCTGTTGTTTGCTTACGCCCAAGTATGCAACGCTCCACCCCCTCTATTTCTTCTGCTCTTTTTTTTTTTTTTCTTCCTCACCCATGGTAAAACCCATCTTTGTAAGGTCTTTCTTTGTCATCACCACCAACCTATGCTACTAGTCTAATGTAGGACCAATACTTCCCAGTGTTGAAATTTCAATCCTTAAAATCAACCAGGGAGTATGGAACCCCATGGTTCCACCCAATACATCCCTTGTTACCATTCGAAAACAAGATAAGAAAATACTTCAGATTATTTTGTTAAAATTGATTCAAGACATTTAGAAAACAACAATCTGCCTGAGTTGTCATTGGATTATAGCAACTTACAGATCTAGACCACAGTTATTTACCTTGAAGTTAAATTCCTCATCCTAGCTTCCAGATTAAGATCCTTGGAAAGAATTATGTCTTTTGATACCATTTCCAAATTCTCCCTTGCGGTTGATATCTTATCGATTCAAGTGCAACTAAGACATGAGATCAGCAATTGCCTGAACAAATAGGCTTCTGGCTAATCATGATCTTACTCCACTTCCTAGAATATAGACTTTTTACTTATCCCATCTGTGTTTAGCTTGTTTTTCATGTTTTCTGCTCCTTCAGACTATAACTTGTTTTCCAGAGCTTGGACCTACAATGCCTAAAACTTTTCATTACTCTTAAAGATTATTGTGGAAGCATTTCCACATCTCAAAAATAGTAATAATAATAATAAAGAATGCTGGAGGTTGTGGGTTTAAGACTCACTAAATTCAAAAAATAATAATAATAAAGAATGCTGAAGAGAGTATTTCAAAAGAGAGTTATCTAATTTAACCAGATAAATACGGGAACTTCAGAAGCTATTCTCATTATTTTGGGAGTAAAAGTTTGGAAGATACTTCGAACAATACTAGACTCTTTTTTCAGAATTTTCACCTTTTTTTGTTTTTAACAAACATTAACAAGTCTCTTAATGTAGTGATCATTCAACATCAATTTTAATTCAGTAAAATACCTAAAACTCAAGGATAAGTACCGAAGAAAATAACAAAAAAAGTGGTCCCAAACAAAAAGAAAATTGAATTAAGAAATAGCTTACGGTCACTGAGTGGATGCCAAACAGTCCTGTGTCATTACAAATGCTGCTGAAAGCCAAAAAGGATTGCACTTCTTGGTATTTATTGAGCACCCGAAGATCTGCACCCATTCACAATGTACCAATCAACCAAATATGTAGTGAATGAGGTGTTCACCACACTATGATTCAATAGAGATTCAACAAGAGTTTATACCACTGATCCAAAAAGGTAAACTGAAATAACAAGTAAAAATGGCTTATAACAAAATCACATTACAGCACATCAATATAATCCACTAAGACAAAAACTGGCAATTTAGCACTTGGGGTTGAGACTAATCCCACAATAGCTGGCATGATCCATTTACATAGTATGAGTTGACAAAAATAAGTGGGATCATGTTTCATGCTATAATATATTATAGCCAGCAGAATTCTAATGTGATGGCTTAATTCATTTATGATGCATTGATTAAAAGTTTGACCTGATTGGAAAATGTTTCGGGGGTTACAAGGAACTAAATCCTAGTTGGATCAAGAATTGAACTAACTTATTCCAACTTGATTCTCCCTTATTGGACTAGATTTAAATATATGTGCCTTTGAAATTGAGGGTCTTTCACTCCATACAAAAATTAGACTTATTTGCAAAGAGTGGCAGTAAATGAAACCGGTGAATTATGCAGAGAGAAAGTAGAATCTAGGGATCACTTGTTTATTTCACTGACCCTTCTCGAAACAAGTGGATATCCTCCTACAAAATGCCAATATGGTCTTTGACATTGGACACTTGCCAGAGAGCATCCAAGGAGAATAAGAAGTTGAAATTTGAAAAGCTGCAGCAAATAGTTACATGGCATTGTGTGTTTAAGGTGAAAGAAGTAAGAGGTATTTCAAGGGGAGAGAAGAAATCTACAAGTACACTCACCACACGAGCAGCAGCTTTTCAGATTTTTTCTTTCAGTACACATCTTCCCCCTTGATTCATCACATGTTTCATTTCTGTTTTTTGCTTCTTTTTAATCTGTTTTTGCTCTTCTTTTATCATTTATGCTTTGAAATGCATGTTATATCCTTTCATATTGGTGAAATGAATGCAATTTTTCCTATTTTTTAGAAATATGAGATTTTGGTCATCCAAGGAAAAGGTGCAACACCCTCTAGGAATCCAAGCAAAGATCATTAGGAGTCTGACTCACAGAGTGTCTATGGGTCACTTTGGTCTTGTCAGATTCAATCATATATGTTCCCCTAGGAGCACAGATCTGGAAAGTTATGCTTTATAAGCTTCTCCGTAGCTCCTCTGCCATCTCCAGCTGATTTGTCTCATCTTCCTATCTTATATCTCTTGAGCAATGCTTCTTCACCTAGAGAATAAAGGGTGAAGTACAAAAGGGATCAATCCTATCAGTCTTCACCCAGAGAATAAAGGGTGAAGTAAAAAAGGGGTCAATCCTATCAGTCCGCAAGTCAGCATCCATTTGGGGTGATATGTTCTAGAAACACTTGATTTTGCACCACCTTTGAAGTCAAGAACTTTAACTGGAAAGAAGAAAGAACAACTTATCACAGTTTCATATAAAATAGTAGTATGCCATGGAGTTCTGTCAAGTGCTGAAAACAAAGACCTTACAACCTGAAAGGAAGTATGTAGGGTCGTTACACAGTAATGAGGATATATTATATGTGAAGTAGTCCAAGACTACTGAACTCTGAACTTCCCATACACCCTAGAAAATTACTCGGTATATCCCATGGCTGTATCCTCTTTGACCCTTACAGAAATGAGCAATGATATGGGAAAATTGAATGTCTTTACATTAGGCTTGTCAGGCAAGCATGTAGCTTGATGAGTTCCTATCTCTAAATGTCCATTTGCATTCTATGCTAAGAAAAATAGAGGTAATAAAAATGAAGGTTATTCAATTATTCCCTTGCCTTAACAACATGCAAATAAATGTCAACAGTGCATAAACATAGAATGACATTGGATCGACTAATAAGGAGAATACCTTGACCAAGCTTTGCATTTGAAGACAACTAAAAACAGCCAACTCGACTTCTGTGTGATAAGCTAGAGAATTAAGAACTTTTCAAGCTATGCAGAATTTACCAAGTCACTTAAGAAGGATGAAAATGAGTCATAACTCACCATCTTCAGAAATCCTAGATAGCATGTCAGTTAAAGAATTTTCTGTGTCTTATCCATATGGCCTCATAGTTACTTGCAACAATCTCAAAACCCAACCATACTATGTCAGTATCATGAATCACTGGTCTAATGCTTAGTAAATGTATGACCATTGTCGTCAGATAAGAAAGATGCCACAATGCCGAGCTGAAGTAGGACAGTTCACCAGGTTTCCATCATGCATCATTAGTGAGCATATGAAAAGCATTCATCCAATTTCAAAGGACCTAGCAAAGTGAGGAGGAGGAAGCATGGACCGAGCAAAGTAATATGGTCTAAGTAGCATATTCATATAGATGAAAAAATGTACCTTGGCGCTCTTATTGTGGGTTGTTGATTTCTAATCTTCAAGAATTCACTTAAAACTACTTGTATGTACGATAAACTATCTTAATGAAGGTTGCTTCCAATTTCAAGGACAGCTTGTGATTTTAAACTAAAAGGTGAAAAACTACTATACTTCTGAAAATCAATAATAACATAGAAAAAGTGACAAGCAATGTTCGACCGATATTCCTTATATGTAGAACTTTAACAGCAGAAGAAAACATATATATATCACCCAGTTTCCCAGGCAGTCAACAAAAGAAGGGTTTGACCTTGTACAATTATTGCTGAAGTTTCAAAAGTTACATGGCTAAACTCCTGTTAACAAGGAGATGACAGGATCATGATTGCCTTCAGCTTTCAGGAGCTGTAAAAAAATTCATGGGATGCCATTAAAGCTCAGGAAGAGTAAGGCACCCATATAGTTACACAATTAGGGCAGGCTTACATCTCAGTCTGAATCTATGTACCAATGTTATGGATTCGGATGGTAATCCATGATTCAAGAATCACTATGCACTCCTTAAACTGATGGTGCTAGATATTTTTGTCATATCTACATATTTTGTTTAGGAAATAGTTCCAGCACTAGTTCGCAGCCAGCTTAATAATGAAAAAGTTCCATCTCATCTAAGCTAGAGAATGATATCATGATCGACACCTTATCATGTTGTGTAATAAATTGACTATAGGATTTGGACCTTTCTACAGTTGCTTTCATTCCTTAACATTCTTCATTCTGGGAATTCTGAAAAGAATATCAGAAAATAAGAATCTGCTGAACTAGGCAATAAATATTTTGTATGGGCAACTTCATTAAAGTGGTTTATTTTATATTTAAAAACGGAAAAGTACACTTTAAGATTACCCTGTTCTCTAAAGAAGGATGTTAACTACAATTCACAAGCCAAGTTACCAATGACGAGAAGCACAAAAGCAGCATAGAAATGTGAAATTATTAGTTTAAAAGTATCCCAGGAGGTTCGATGTCTCACAAAGTCGAGAATGCATTCCCTTCCCAGGACCTCCGGCAGAAAAGGAACCACCACCACCCATTAAAGTCTGTAAAAAGATGTATATTCATTTATGTCAAGGATAAAAGAAAAATAATCCAAAAAGAACCATCAGTAAAAAAATTAAAAAAAAATTCAGAATGTTTACTAATTGTAAAAGCATAAACATATTTTATCTGACATTACAATACCTGAAGAACAGTTAGGATTGTTGCATCTTTCTCTTGATGCCAACCCCCTGGGACTTCAAAAGCCAAAGCAACATGGGTTTTCTACTTTACAAAATGCAACGAGAGATTAAAAAAGAGAAAAGACTATAGCAAAACTCACATCTTTATACACGAGTGTTCATTTGTGTTACCTCCGAATCTTCTTTGTGCCTAAAATCACCACCAATGTAAGTAGACTTTGGCACATCTACAACACCTCCTCTCTCTAAGTCATACAAGAGAGGTTCTGCGATAGTTAACAGATATTCATGATCGATTCCAAATGCTGCCAAAACCATCCGATCAGCAGTATAATTTTCCTGGAAAATGATTCAGAGGAGTATTTATTTCATTATGTCCACAAATTATCTAGACTTCCTAATGAGTTTGACCCAAAATAGGGTGAAACAAATTCTTACTTGATAGAACCTCCCAGTAATGGACCCATTCATTCTTTCTAAAGCAAACTCAGGAGCCATCAGTGGTTTCCCTAGAGCACCTGAATAACCAACAAGATGAAGCGATTCCAATAGATATTGTTGAGGATCTTTCATGATCTCTCCAATTTCTCTTTTGACTTTCGTTACCTGTACAATGAAAGCTGAGAATATATATAGTGCTAGCAATGTTGAATAGAAGGAGAATCAACTCCCAGTAAATAAAAGAAGGACCTTAAATGAGGGTAGAAAATATCTAACTGACCTGCTCTTGAACCTCACTCTCAAGAAATAATGAGTTCCTAACACAATCAACTAACAACTCAACAGCAGCAGGCAGGTAGGCTCTTAGTGTATCATAACAGTACCCCATCTGTTCGCGTGAAGCAGATGCCCCAACATTCCCTCCTGTTGACTCAATGTCACGAATAATTTGTAAATGACTACGATTCTTTGTGCTCTTGAAAGCCAATCTTTCTAGAAGATGAGTGACGCCAGAACATTCCTCAGTCTCATAAATAGAACCAGAATCAACATATATCCCAATGCAAGCAGCAGGACCCTATCACAAGGTGAACTTGGAATCGTTTACATTCAAGATGCAGTTATTTCTTCTTAACATCTACCATAGTTTGAAGAATACAAACTTATATATGCAGCAAGAGTTACTAGTCAAGCTTCATATAGTCAAAAGATAAGCCAACTTTTAGAATTATATAAGCGCCTATACCCTAGTAACCTGACTAAAGCATGATGAACTTGAATGTGACAAGAGATTAGAGATGCATAATCAACAAAATATCATAAAAAATAACAAAGTAATCTAGAGATGAATATGTGAACATACCAGGGCATCCTCAGAGGCAATTCGTAGACCATTTGGAAGTGTTGTAACCTTAGTAGTACTTCTTTCAATGGAATCTGGGAGGCAAGACGGGAGCTTGAGCCCAGGTAAAGGGTGAAAGAGGGGAGGGATGCGCTTGGCATAGTTTTCTCTACAGTAGGAGAGAGGTTCATGGGACAGATATCGAGATGCAACACCACAACCTGGGCTCCCATCATGGAGGTTGAAGCCATTCCTACTACCCACTCCATTTTTAATGACCTAAAACAACGCACAAGGAAAGAAAAAAACATAAAAGTTTCAATATGCAGAAGACTTCTACAACCACATACTTCCTAATTTGGGAACAGGTACAAATAATCACATTCGCATATTAATGGGCTCCAAAGTGTATCCTGGTAATACCAGTCTATGTATCTCAACTAGTAAGAAACGCCAATGGCAACTGTAAGAAAAGTACAGAACAGAAGAAGGTAAGAGAAAAAAAACGTCCAGGAGCATACAAAACATGTCAAATCAAAATTCACTTCTCGTCAACATCTGGATTTCGAACCCAAAGTTACCACCTTCTTGGTGATCAAAAGCTGTCTATGGCATTTCTGTGAGGCCCTATAACGGAAAACCTACGGTACCACTTCCGCTGAAATTTTGAGTAGAATTCGAACTCAAGACAAATCTCCAAGGAAAATAAACAAATAAATGGAAGAGCGCGGATACGAACAGGTGCAACAAAATAATTCAACGTACACGGTTTAAGAAAAAAAAAAGCTTATTGCAAATTCTACGAGAAGGAGCTCGGGGAAAAGATCAAAGAGCGCCAAAAATAGACCTTTTGAAAAAGAAACCTCTTCGACGATCGAAGCATTTTGCCCAGCATACCAAAAGCCCTCCTTTGCAACAACTGAGCAAGGTATTTTTTGTGGAGGCGGAGGGTTTACAGCTTTCTCGGAAGACGGCGGCGGCGAGGGAATGAATATGAAGGAGGAGAGAAATTTTACGGTAAGGTCATTAAATTAAGAGCAAATTTTAGTTTGGCGGCGAAAATTTTGTCCTTATTGCAATTAAGCCCCTTATATTTATGAAATATCGCTTAACCCCTCCGTAGGTGATTTTATTTCAATCAAAACCATTGTTCAATTTTTTTTATATATAGGTAAGTGCATGTCTATAAAATTTAGAGAAAGTTTTGTTTTTGGTTGTCATGGGGGGTTATATGATTTAGTACGGACACATCAATATGTCATTCAATTTTTTTATATTTTCAATTTGTTTAGAATTTCATCGTGGGCATTTATCCGTATATAAAAAAGGAAAGAAAACGGCAGCAAACTTGGTGCATTGGACATCTCAATGAAGGTCACTACATTCCTGGAAATATAATTAATCTGGAAAATGATTCTTACCAAACTATGTCAATAAAACCAAAATACATCCAACTAATCACTTGCTACTTTCTTCATCACCAAACCTAAGCAAAACCATCAATTCACATCCCCATAAACTTCTGAGATAAAGTGGAAACCAGAATGTTAAAGATTGACCTAGAAGACAACCAGAAGCTGCAATAGAATTCATCCGATTCATACAGGAGCAGACTGTTGTTAAATCTATATTAATATAAGGAGGGATGAGCAGAGGAAGGATGGATGATTGCCGCAATGAATCACATGCTACAAACCTGGTCCTGGCTGGCTTTAGCATCGTGGAATAGAGCAATTTTTTACCAGTATCGGATTTCGATCATTCCTCTACGCAGTTCCTATTCACATGCCAATTTGGTGTCAAAGCTACTCAAGCAGATGGCGAATGCCTGGAACGCCGACAACGGGTACCGGTAATCCATCGTGAACATGTCCTTCGCGACCTTCCCGAACTGCAGAATGATCTTGTCGTGCTCCGGTGGTGCTGGATGCGAGGGAGTTGGAGCTCCCGCAGCTGGCTGCACTGCAGCAATCAGCTGGAAGTTCTTGACTGAAGCCACGGTCACCCGTCCCCGGAAGTTGAGGCACCAACACTGCAGCTGTTCGTGCCATCTAGGAGCCTTGTTTCGAAGCACCAGAGGTCTATCCTTGCCCTCATCATCCCCATCATCGGCAACTCTGGCTACTTCTGTAATCTCTGAGAAGCGGGAACTGCTGAAATCCATGGAGTGGTCCATGATGGATGATTTGGCAAACGAGATGCTCCGGAAAGAGTCCTCCAGAGAGCGTGGTAGCAGATTCTCTGGCTGACCAGGGACAATGCCCCCTGCGTCGAGGGCTGAGGCAGGAATGGAGTGCATAACGCAGTGCATCCGCCTCGGACCCCTTGTTCCCAGAACATTCAGCTCATATGCTACCTGCGCTATGTTGTAGCTCCCAGTGGGCACTCTTGGTGAGATTTTCTTAGGGTAAAACCTTCGACTGGTTTTCCCTAGTTCAGAGGCAGCTACTGCATTGTACGGTGGTTGGGAATCATAGATTACAAACTTGGTGCCAAGAAAATTGGACCTAGATTGCAAATATTAAGGGATTAGTTCACGGGAAACTTCAGGAAAACCAGTTCTAGAAGCATATATCATTTTTAGTACCTCAACTTTCCAATAAATGTGTTGCTTGATCGGGTTATGTTGTCAGCATCCATAGATATAATGTATTCTGTACAGGTTGCACGGCGAACTCTCTTAGCAGACAAAAGGAACTTCCCGTTCTCAACAAGCACGGCTGCAGGTTGAAGATAGAGGAGCAGATTTTAAGGGGAAATGAAATAGTTGCAAGAGAAAACATATTAAAGCACAACTCTTTAGCTTTAAGAGAAGAGTAAATAACGAATGGGCTCTGTTACCAGCTTCATCTTTTTTTTTTAGGGAGCACTATTACCGGCTTCATCTTGATTACCATCAGAAAGAAAAGTAACAAAAAAGATATTGAAAGTTACAACTACAGCCTTGACACCTAATATTAGTGTTACATCTAGGATAACATAAAATCACCATGAAAAAAGTTTGAAACATAAGCACAAAGATAGAGAAAATATATCTCTCTAGTTAAAAGATTAAAGGTTTAATGTGCATATCCCTCAGCGAAATGATGGAACGCAAAAAGGAGGTGAACAAAATTATAGCACCAAGGTATAATCATGAGGACTTACCAAAAAATGTAAAGAGGGTCAAATAAAATTTAGAACCAAGATGTAATTTCATTATATAATATCTAGTTACCTGAATCCATTAGCCCAACAGCCTAAAATACTAAACAAAGACCCATAATAATGATCAAGAAAACAGAAGCAACAGGAATCAAGAAAATAGATACATGGAGATGCTAGTACCATATTCACGTGTCAAAACTAAATCATTCAGTCTCTATATTTAAAACTGTTAGTCAAAAAATAAAATCTTCTGTTTTGACAGTTATACCTAAGTTGATATCTTGCATGATATAAATGTTCCGTATGTGATAAAATTCAAACTAATAAAATATACATAATGTTCTGTAGCAGTCCATCTGATATGGCTGAAAGAAAGCCTTCAACCTAGCAAAAAGAGCAATGGACTAAACACCACGATGCAAATATTAAATCTAGATAACCTAAAGGATGATGTTTAGTGATGGTCATCACTGATGTTCCTTAATGTTCCGCATCCCCTTGCTGTTGATAAAGCCTTCTGATAATATATATAGCATTCATATCACTCCCCTTGACCAACTACAACCACATATGCAGGAACCCTAACAAAATGGAAATGCCAAGACTGTACTTTTGGTTTTGTCCTATGATGATAGTCAGAGCAGCAAGGATGGAGCTCTTGTTAACCACAGGCAGAGACAACACTGGCGAATAGGATAGCCTACCAGTCCACAAAGGAACATGTTTTCTACCCTTAGCTACCATGGGAAAGTTTCATCAATGACTAGCTTAGCTACAGGAAGTTCTCCATTGGAGTCTACTTCAGTAATCATTACAATGTTTTCCTTAACTTTGGTAGGAAAAAACCTACGTACTTTCTTCCACCTAATGGCCAACACATCAAGCTGCTAGTCATGTTGGAGGACCTTAATTGCTAGAACACACCTTTTAGGAACTTGACTCGTGGATAGGTATGAAAACTTGATCCTAAATCCCACCTAAACCTGTCCATCAGGGGTGACTCTCAAAATACTAGTCAAACCATTATAGTATTGAAATGTTCCCTTGGTAACATTAACAAGATTTCAACGGTTAAAAATTAAGGGTCAAGAGAATTTTGTAAACAAACAAAAAATCATATAATAGAACAACAGGACCAGGGATTCTAAAAGAAGGAACTAGACAGGTCAATGCATAAATCTTATTACAACTTAGCTAGATATATCATCCAACTAGAAGAAATTTCTAGAATAAGTTTCAATTTTAAAAAAATCCAGAGAAACAAAAGAAAAGGACTAGCCTAGAACATAATCCATAAAGACAAGAAGAAAGCATTAATATTGAAGTAACTGATAGGTAAGTAGGCGTCAGTAAGCTTACCTGGACTGAGACACAGGTAAAGATGGTAAGTTAGAGTTGATTTGTCCCTCTTAATAAAGCACTGGATTATACCATCTCTTGGACCAGGCTGCCGTATACAAAACAATTCAGTCACAAAGTTACAAGTTGACTATGAAACCTCAATTCTATAATACAACAAGGTGATTAGGTATTATTTCCTCCAGCAATAATCTAACTTGTGATATGTAATAATAAGAGCAAACATATAATCAACATTTGTTCTTGTAGAAAAGTGAAAAGGGGAACATCTAAAAAATTAGTTTAACTGTGAAGGGTACCTGCTTCAGAGAGACTGGAAAAGTAAGCTTTCCTGAAAACTCAGGACTCTTGACAATCTCTTTACACATTTCCCTCCATGACCTGCAAACAGCAGCACAGGCCACTATGTTCTTACGGGAAGGCCAATTGCTTTCACTAGCTTCCAACCTTTTGATCACATCATGAAGAAGCTCAGGAGGAAGACTAGCCCAACAACTATCTTGAACTACCAGGACTTGGTCATGCACCTCATGCACTGCAACCTGAGATTTACCCCTACGGTGTCCCACAAGATGTGCCTCAAAACCACGCCGTGATAAGCTCCCAATGCTATCTCTCACGTCACGTATAATGCTGCGGAACGACATTTAGGCAACCAGAGACAAAATGCAGATCCTTCAAAAAGGCATAAATGTTCGCTGATTGTTATATAAACTGCCAAAGAAACAAGCAGAATATATGAAGGATTCTCAAATAATTCAGTGGCCTGCAACACAGATAGGCTCCACTCCAGACTACTAAAAAACTAACATAATACACTTGAACCAAAAGAACTTCCATTACCTTGCCAGTGACTATGGACTTCGACTAATCAGATGCACCATAGAATAAGTGGCTGCAAAAATAATGGATTAGTCTCAATATGATTCAAACCAACAAAAAAGAAAAAAATTGATTCACAAAGCAAAATCTTTTATCTGAATGAAAGGTTAAATTGCACCAAAAGCACTAACGCCGTGAATCAACCAACTGCAGCCCTAAGAAAACCATCCATCGTAAGAGTCATCAGCAATGTACCCAGAATGACCCAACTACCAGTTTGACCAAAAGTTGTCATTGTTGCAAGCCAATATTTGATTTTAAATCATACTGGCTGCATGCCATCACATATTTTTCTCAAGACAGTTCAAAAATGAATTTTCAGATACTGCTGAGACTTGAAAGAGAGAGTACAAAGGCCGTAAAATGATACGGTGAAAACGAAAACCTACTAATACTCTGTAGATGAGCTTCTCTTCAGGAACTATATTGTAGTCACAGTAAACGCGTGACACCGAGGTGCTCTAAAGTACGGAATCTCTTCTACCGGCTGCTGGATAAGTATATGGAGATTTCGTGACAAGATTCGTTTTGTACGGTGCAAGATTACATCCAGAAGCAGGCAAAAAGGTAAACAAGAAGTATAGGCGTTCCTCCTTACATCAAGATGCGAAGCAAAACCGATCCACTCAACCGCACTAAGAAAGCAACTTCGCCCTATGCCGGTAAAACACCAGCGAGAATCAAGTAAAAAAAAAGAGATTTTTCTTGCATTTTTCGTTCAAATTCAAGATAAAGCATCCAGCACAAACAGCACCCCTCCCCCTCCAGATAAGCAAACCGACACAAATCAATCGGCAGATCCACCCAACTCTGATGCATAAAAACACAAATTTTCACAGAAAACACAAAAAACCTCGTCCGAATCGTAGGTTCACGGAAGCAACGGATCGAACTCGAGACGAACCTCACGCATCAGAGCCAAAACCACCATGAAGAGAACGGACCAACACAGAAACGATCGCTCAAAAGGCCACCGGGCTTCGAGCGGGACGGAGGGAACGAAGCCGCCGACATCGACGGACATGTGGCCCTCGCATCACCAGATCCAGAGCAAAACCTCTCCTTCCCCGATCCCCTCTTCCGATATCTTCTCCTGCGGCCTCTGGAATCCAGGCCCGTGTTTCCGCCTCTTTCTTCCCTCACTTTAATTTTTTATTTTATTTTTTCCTCTCTAATTTTTGGAGGGCAGCACTGCAGGACGAGAAGCCGGATCTGAAAGCGCCATTAAATCCAGCGGATGGAGGAGAGTAAAGAGTAAAGAGTAAAGAGGAAAGAGCGAAGAGTGAAGACCGACGAAGTGAAGGGGGGAAAAGGTGGAATTTTAATCAGCAGGAATACCTACAACTAGTAATCCTTAGACTCACGGAGCACGTTGTCGAGCGTGCCTGGGATTCGAGCATGCGACGTCGCCCCTCTTGTCGGACCACCGACCTCCGCCTGCACGCACTTCGTTTGGGGTTATCTTCTCGTTACGGACCGTAATTAATTCACCTCCTCTTAATGGATCATTCAACACGATTTTTATTTACTTCCATTTTCTTTGGTGTTGCCAGCTGAGTTGATGCCGGGCAATTTTATTTTATATTATATTCTTGTGGATGATTATTTACCTAAAAAACTTGCTAATAATTTGTATAAGATTAGTATAATATTTGAGCTTCATCACAGTTTTCTGTATAAACAGTATAATAAAGAGGCTGTGAGTTTTAAAAAAAATCATATTTGGTTTAAGAGTTAATAAACGTATAAATACTGCCTGCCGTACTTACATGTTAACTGCCTACTTATTATCCTTTTTTTTTAAAGGAAAAGGAGGTTTATATTAAATTAAATAGCAGTTGCCCCCTTTTGACTAAATTTATTATGTACCGGAGAAAATTGTAGACTCTGTCCATACTTATCCAAATAAGGAAATATCTAATTGTTCTCCCTCTCTTCCTTAAATATCTAATTGCACCTCTTCCGAGTAATCTGATGCCCTCTAATTTTAAAATCTAAACTTATATTTGTTTACTATTGAGTTTATTTGGGTTGAAATTTTATTAGTAATATTATTAGGTCTTTTTGTTTAAATATAAAGACTTGATAATGATAACGACGTACTATTGAGTATTATAACAAAAGATCACGATATAAGGAAAATAAATAAGTGTAAGTACAGTTAAAAAGAAGGTATTTTATAATTTTGTTATCTAGATGAGTAAATTATTGTCGTAAGCTGTGTAGAGTGGGGAGTGGCATGGAAGTCAAGATAATGAATTTTATTATGAAATGTAGTATAAAGTATGAATAAATCATAATGATTTGATGTCCGACTTCGGCGTAATGAATAAGCTTCTAAATCTTGTCTGCCATTTTAGAAACATTATTCATTTGAATTGCCATTGGGCATTTAGAAAGTGTGGTCCGGACTTCTCGGTCGTATTGAGGGGAAGCTGAGGGCGTGCTTTTTTGCTAAACCTTCTTCCTTTGTTTGTTTTTTTTTCTTTTTCTTTCAACTAGCTACTTCCATCCATCATATGATACGACATAGAGATACTGAATTATTATTGTCAGGTGAAGGTGATGCATTCTAAGATTTCATTCTTTTGAATTATGTGTATGACGTACTCGACAGTATTTTGAATCATGTGGTACTTGTGCTTTAGCATCTTAAGGCTTAAACTTTAGATTGATTATTTTGAGAATTTTTTATTTTAAATTTATAGTTTTCACTTTCGATCGCAATACTCATATCTGTCGAGTTCTACTCTAGGGAAAAAATTTCTATACTGCCTACCTGTATCTTTGAGATCTATACTGTATCTTTAGATAGTATTAAAGTGATTTTAATTACGTATACAGCATATGTTTATCTGGCAAGTTTT
The DNA here is from genome assembly GCA_030544415.1 of Thalia dealbata. Classification (NCBI taxonomy): domain Eukaryota; kingdom Viridiplantae; phylum Streptophyta; class Magnoliopsida; order Zingiberales; family Marantaceae; genus Thalia; species Thalia dealbata. Next base: position 21,124,893 of record CM060455.1, read on the forward strand.
AATTTCTAAACCTAATTGAGTTGTAAATTAAACCATATTCATTAAACAAAGATAATGTGGTGAGTTTTATGGCACAGAAGAACAATAGGGTAAAATCTAAAGCCTGTGTATCTCTTTGGCATCTATCAACCACTTGATTTACTTGGCTATATTACAACAAATCTCCCAAAAGGATCATATAGTAAGTAAAAAAGCCTCAGTATGGCTTTCGATCCTCATTTTTACTTACAAGGTCTGCATAAGGATGAACCACACATAAATGTTAAACTGGTACATCATCGCTTCTTTCCAAGACAAAAATGTTGCCCTTATCATCCCTCCCAATCCGCATGAAGTCATCTACATATCTAAGGGAAGCTAAGGAAATAAGCTTCCAACAACTCAGTATGGTACTTCAATGCATAATTTAACTTGCAGAAAGGATACGTAATCTCGAGCCATCCTTCAGGGTTGAAAATGCCAAGGAGAAGGTCCAAATTCTTCTCAAAGATCTTCATCAACTGCAACGTCCGATGCCAGAGTTAACCAAGAGAATGACTTCTTTTATACGTCAAGAAAGCACCCAAATACTATCAGATAGTTTTACCTGGTCCGGGGTGATGCTTGAACTCTCGAGTTTAATGTCAACTCTCTGAAACAGAAGATTGGGTAACTCAATGAGTTCGATTAACGAATAACTCTATTTGTCAAAAGATTGAGAAGGTAGGAATTAATAGCTCTTACAGTTTTGGATACAATTTTATAAGAAGCCTCAATTGTCAGCACTCCTGTCAGCACTTTTAACCCTCTCAAGTTGAACTGGATCACATTGGTTGCCTTTTCCTTTTGATAAAGATAACATGGAGTTCAATGTTCAGTTTACTAGAAATTATCCTACGCAGCTCAAGAAAGAAAATCGTCTTTCATCTTTTTTTCTGTGTCTATGTAAAATGTAACGTAGTGGTGCTGAGAATTACCTGGCATTTTGTTTAAATTTAGCCCAGGAGAAATAGAATGAAAAGAAGTTTGATAAGTATATTGATTATGATGTGCCTTTGATGAAGAAAGAAAGAGCAGAAACACCTATTCTTGAAGGTCCAGCTAAGATTATCCTGAACACTTCCTTTTAACTACTGTAAAATCTATCTAGTAGAATAACGAGAATGATGAATATCCTCATTTAGTTGTGAAAAATAACAGAAAGTCCTCCTTGAGATCCGTAAAAACTCCTCAAATCCGATGAAATGTTAAGTTCTTCATACCAAAATTGTCAAATGCTTGTGTCGGTTGCTGGCTAGTGTGAAAGAGTAATCTCCAAATCCGTAAGAAAATAACTCTTTCTGAAATCTGAGAAAAATATGTCTCATACTTAAGTATAAAAAGTAGCCTTACCTTTGCAGCATCAATTATTTGGAAGAAATCCCCAAGACTGACGAAGTCACGCAAACCAAGCTTTGTTCTTGTACTACCTAATATAGAAATTGTGCTGTATACAAGCTTCCAGCATCCATCCACCTTTTTGTCTTCGAATGCAGTCAGTATTTGCAAACATTTCAAGAGTGAATGCATGGAATAATAAATCCCAGTAAAGAAAAGATTTCATCTCCTGATTTTAATTAATTGGCGATTGAAATTTCAGATCCTACAGTTTAGCTCATTCGTATATTTAATATCTTATTATTCAGTATAACTAGTTACAGCTTTGCTGGTTGCCTTTGATAATAATGTTATGAGGTCCAGTCCACAGCTTACATAGTTACACCTTGCAAAATAATTATATTTTAGATAGTGTACGAACTTATGATTGCTCCTGACTGTTTTTACTCAACCCACCGGAATTTTTATTTGGCATCATCTCCTCTTTACAGGAACTATATTGGACAAGAAGCCCTCCACACCCAAAGAGTAACGGAATCTCATTTGACCAGCTGGGTGGATTCGTTTCTGCTATTACAAGCCAATATACTGTTGAAATGCAGTGTACAGTCATGTTATAGTGGATCCCGCTGGTTAAAGCAGTTGGGTTCTATAGAGAGGTTGTGGGTTCAACACTCACCGAAGTTCTAAGAACAAAGTCATGTTATAGTGGATATACAATCTCCTCTTTACAGAGAGCAATAGAGAATCTAACATTCTACTTGGCATACCACGTATTGCAGTGAATATACTCAAAGAAGTTCTACATATGTGACGTTTATTAAAATTGTTCAAAGAACCAGTGCTACTAGATGTTATATTGATGGTCATTTTCCTCCTTAAATTACAGTCAAATCAATGAATTTAGATCACCTTAGCTATGAAGCTTCTACCTAGAGTTTGGGAAATAATAGGACGCCGTCCTAAATTAAGAAGTTGAAGATTACTGATAGCTAGGTCTTCCACTTTTGAGAAGGAACATTAGTGGTAAAGAGTAGCTAGGGTTCCATCAATTACTTCTAAGTTTATATGTCTTTTACTTTCAGGTTCGTTCATTTGCAATGCATACAGTTATAAATAGGCAAGTTCCTCATTACCAGAGAGTTATAACGGATAACGAAACAATCTACAAAAATTGGCCAGTGTCTTTTGAGACTGGAATAGCACATTTTTCTCTACAAGGTTCCAGTGGAAGAGATGAACACAACAACTCTTTGAAGGATTCATTGCGCTGATCAAGGTTTAAGAATATGCCACGGTACCTCTGTGAAAATAATCCACCTGCTACCTTTAGGATGTATTTTGTAGGGTTAGAAATGCATTCCCAGTTCTAATTTTAAATTTTAGTATAAGTTGTATCTACAAGTTGAGATTGAACGTAGATTCTATCCTATATTGCACCGTTAAAAACTGACCCTACCGCTGATACACAACACTCCAAGAAAACCCTATCTCCTACATTCTAAGATTTAATATTCGTTAAGATACCTTATCACCGAGACAATCGGTCGGATTTGGTGTGGGGTTTTGCGACTCCAGCAGCTCCACAAGCGCAGCTATCTCTGTTTTCTTCGACGAGGTGGCTCCAAATATCCCTCTATTAATACCTAAAAAAGGAAACCTTTCACGGATCAATCATCAGTCATCATCACTTCCTTCCTCAAATTCGCAATTACACGGGCTTCATTTTCCGGAAAGCAGTATCGCGAAAGACCTACTCGCCTTCCATTGCCCGACAAAGACTTGCTCTGACGTCATCAGTGGTTCGCCCACCCCCGTCGTTGCCACTGCCATCTGCGTCATTGACTCCTCCGGTTGCCTCCGTCGGTGAGGATGCGAGCAAGGCCGACGCCGATCTTTTTCCGGGGGGGTGCAGTCTGGTATGAGCAGTCTTCTGCGGCATTTGGTTCCAGGAAGTTGGGAGAAGGGAGTGGGAGGGCATTGGCGGTGGCCAGAGCATCAGGGAGGCCATTAGGGCAGGGATTGGGCGGCAGGGGTTGCAGCGGCAGCATGCGGGAAGGAGGAACTAAAAAGGAAGGCGGAATGGCGAAGGGGAGGAGAATAGAGGGATGGATGGATGGTCAGGGGCTGTGAGGGGGGCATCATGTGGTCGTGTTTTAATTTGAAGTGAGAATGGATAGCGCTGCAGATGCTTTCGCTTGTTGAATGATTTGAAAGGTGATTTTTTTAATTTTTATAAATCTAAGGACTCTTATAAGATTAAGCAAAAAAAATAGTGGAAAAAATAAGAAATAGCTAAATTAAAAGAGGTTAAACTAAAAGCAAATATATATGTATATATACTCCTTGAATTATTTTCTATTCCTCTTATCCCATATCATTAAGATTGAAAATATAATGTTTTCAACTTCGAGCGTATTATTCACTTCGATTATAATATTTTAATTCACCGATAGCCTAAAATATAATATCTTTATTAGATAATCTGAAAAGTGCGCTCATAATTCAGCAAGAAAGTAAGCAAACTTCAGACTGAGTTGATAAATATAACCAATTTATAGATCCACCCACTCAAACTTTATATGCATTCTAGAATTAATCAATTCACTTCAATTTTAGTTAGCTATATTCTTCTCCACTTTTAATTCGCCCTCAAAATAAAATACCATAATATAATTTATAAGGTTGAAAAATCTTCTAACTTTTCAATTCTTATCCATATAAATTTAAATAATTTTTAGCATCATTTTTTAACCGGCTATACAATAATAAAATTTTAATGGTCATTTTAATTTATTCCTTTAGATATATTATAACTTACATTTACTTAAGTACGTGAGATTTTGTATTATTATCCAATACTCATATATTTAATATTATATTTCTCTTATTACCTTAGTAATGTATCTAATTTTTAGATAGAATTATTATAATATTATTTACACATTTTATCGATCATCATTTTTAAATAGTACACAAAGTGTAGTTAGAATAATTAGACTTTATACGAAAGGTCTCTCAGGTATTAGTTGAAAATTCACTAAGTTCTAAAAAAAATTTATAATTAAATAAATTATAATATTATATATAATATCAAAGTAGATGTTCAAACTTTCACACCTACTGCATATATAGTGGATAAGTACGATAAAATCATCGGACACGTGCATTGATTTTTTTATTTTTTCATTCCTATATATATACACACACTTAACATGAGAGCAATCTATCTTCAAGTTATATAATATTTTTTAATCACCGCAGGTCACCGATAAAGTTGACTCATCTCCAATTCGGAATAATAAACGCCGAAACCGTGGACCCAAAAAGAAAAACCAGATCAGATCAACCAAAGCAAGCTCGATCAATTCGCCGCAGCTGTAATACGTACGCACACGTTGGCCGGAACCCACTGCGCCCAACTTTTGAGACCCGCCCGGCGCCCGGCGTGCGCGGGTCGGCAAGCAAATCCGTAGATAAAGTGGGGCGGCCCCTCGTTTGGTCTGCATATTAAACGATTCATATTCGTATCAAATCCAACGATACGAGCAGCTTAAATATGCAAAAACGCACCTGGATCATCCCACCACGTAGAACTCCGTGGAACCTCCCGCCCCTCTCTCGACGCGTGCCTGCTTCCTTCCGGTTGCGTCGAGATTCGTGCAGATGGCCCCCACCGGTGAAGTGCAGTGAAGGTGGAGGGCATTAATTAATTAATGATTGAACTGCATATGATGGTTGGATTTGTTAATTTTTAGTGCGCGTAAGAATATTTTGCCTTTAGGTTTATTGAGTGAGCTTCTCCCTCACTGCGCCCGCCCCCCTCTATTTATTTATCTATTTATCTTCTTCGTGGTTATCTCCTCCTCATCTCGCGCACGTTAGATTCACTTGGCTGTGTTCGTCCCCCCCTCAGATGTTGGATCCGGCAATAGGGGGGGTTGGTTTTTAGATTGCCCTTCTGGTTTTTGACTTCTTTTGTTCATTTGACTTTGAATTGTTTATTTTCAACTCATGCTGACTCCCCCTTATCTACAAAATCATTGTATTATCTTGTAACCAAAGACTAAGATAAAATAGGAGAAAAAAAATAAAAGGTAATAGTTAAGACGAAGTTTTGGAATATCTTTAATCATTTTTTATCCAATAGAAATATTTTTCTAATCGTCGGTCTTATTGTTTAAAATGTTATCATTCTGATGCGGAGTTAATAAATACTTCGCCTTTAGAATTATCTGATGGAGTTATTCGTCTTTTACTTTTAAATTGAATCGATCGACTCGTCCCTAATCATCAAACTATCCGACCTCTTTTAAAAGACATCGAGCCACTGACTAATATTTATCTTCAACTATGTGATGAATAAACTAATCTACCCCCAGCCTCACTCCCTATTTAATTAGCTCACTCCTCTCCTTCCTTTGAGGATTCTGCAATCGATCGGTACTGCTGCTGCAGCAGAGTATCCATCGCCAGCCCCGCGCAATGTCTTCCCCCGCCCCAACTCTCCTCGCCCAATCCCGCCGGCTCCTCCTCCACAACCCCCTCTCCGGCCACCACTCTGCCTCGCAGGCCTCCTCCTCCGCCGCCGCCGCCGATGACCCGACCTCGGGAGGGGACGCGCGCAGCGCCGACTCCAACGTCGTCTTGATCCTCGCCGTCCTGCTCTGCGTCCTGGTGTCCGGGCTGGTCCTCAACTCCGTCTTCCGGTGCCTCCTCCGGTGGTCGAGCCAGATGGCGGAGGAGCCGATGGCGAACCCGGTGGTGCGGCTGGCGCAGGCCGGGAACCGGCGGCGGGCCCTGCAGCGGCTGCCGTCGCTGGTCTACTCGCCGGCGCTGAAGATCGCTGGCTCGGATCCGGCCGAGTGCGCCATCTGCCTCGCGGAGTTCGCCCCGGGAGAGCAGGTGCGCGTGCTCCCCAAGTGCGGCCACGGGTTCCATCTCCGGTGCGTCGACCGGTGGCTGATGTCGCGGTCGTCGTGCCCGACGTGCCGCGCCCGGTGCTTGTTCGGGGGGAGCGATAAGGCCTCCGGCTGCGGCGGCGAAGGGGGAGCCGCCGGAGAGAGCCGACCGGCGGCGGCCCAGGCCGTGATCGTGCCCTTGGAACCGGAAGGTATCATTACGAGGTACCACTTCTGGAGTCATCAGGCGGTGTTTGCTATTTAGCTCGAGCGCGTGTGCCGGTTGTGGACGCAGTCTGTGAATAGTAGTGAATACTGAATACTTCACTTCGCCTTCAAACTCAAAAGAAGGTGCAAAGTAAAGAGAGAAAAAGAAAAGAAACAAAAGTTGAGCTTGCCCTCTCACTTTAATCTTTTACAAGGATTTTGCTGCATACCCTGCGTTTCTTTTTTATTTTTTCCTTCTTCTTCAATTCATATCAAGCCGCCTCACCGTAAGGGATGTGCAAAATGCATTGCTTTCGGATGTAACTATAAACTTATCGATTCTTGAATCCACGACTGCTGCTCTACGATATCATCTTTAAGAGCGAGGATTAATTAATTTGAAGATGGTATTTCAATTGGAATGTAAGAACCGACCACTTGATTGGATTAATGGAAAGATGCGAGAGGGATTTAATTAGTGACAAATAGGGGCTGCATAATGAGCGAGATAATGGGAATCCAAGTGAAACCCACTAAGGTTTTATTAAATCATGATATGATGTGTTCTGAAAGGTACATTAATTAGTGAACGGTACCTTTCAGAACACATTATCTATATATTATATTTTGGAAAGAAAAGTATATAGTATATATTTTTTATTTATCACTAGATAAACTTTATTCGATCGATCGAGTTCCATCACATGTCTATATGAATTTAAAAATTAAAACTTTTTTTTACCGTTCGTTATATATATTTATAACCTAATAAGGTGTAATCAAGCTTAAATTACTTGTATATATGGTTGGATTTTTTTTTAATTTTTTTTTAAAAAGTTGTTTTTTCTAAATTAAGAGTACATGGTCTGTCATGTACACAAAGTGTACACCACTCTAATTAGAGTAATTGAGCTCTACACCGAAGGATCAAGAGGTCTTGAATTCAAGACTCATTAAGTTTTAAAAAAAAAATAGAGTATATGATCTGTCCTTATATCCCAATAAAAATAGATAAAACTAGAGTCCAAAACTTTTTTTTAAAAAATAAAAAAAATCTAAAAAACAATTTGTGAATAACGAGCCATTTTTTTTAAAAAAGAAAGACTAATTAAAGAAAAGGAGGGGAGAAAAGGGGAAAAAGTGTTGAAGCTGTGTGTTATGTACCTCCAGCTTTCTTCACCATCTTGTTCCCACCGTGACAACAAAGGTAAACGTGACATTACTCAAGGATAAATTAATAAAAGGAGCCCTGTGATATGGAAGTAGATGACTAGTGTCCACATCAATTTGCTTGCTCTGATTTTTTTCTCTTCTTATTTTTATTATGTCCATCCTCCCTCCTATATGTAGAAAAAAGAGAGAGAAGATATTAACTTATCTTATGGAGATTGAATATTTGATAAAAGGACAAAAATAAGATAACATAAATCAGGATGACCAACTATCCAGAGGTTCAACTAGAAAACCTTAATAAATGAATTTTTTAAAATAACTACGGCAAGGTAAATAAATAAGTTCTATTACTAATTAGAATTTTTTTATTTATGAGATAATGCTTAGATGATATAATTGTCATGCTTCTACTTTTGTTGAGCAAGTAACAACCACCGTATAAGCCCAAAAATCTATGTAAAGCTTAATAGGATCCAAACTCTACATCATAAGTTGCTACAAATATTCACAATCAACTAATATAGTCATTTGACACAGTCTTCGTATAAACCTACTACACACTATGTCCAACTATAAATAAATAAACACTAGGCGAGAGTGATGGCGTACCTCCAACGATATCCTCCTCAACCACGATCACGATCGTTATCACTATACCTGCACACATATTGAATACGGTATACCTAGCCTTACGGCCTATTGCGAAATTATAGCTCAAAATCGCATCAAGAAATCAAAGGCTAGGAAAGATGCCTTAATGGATTCGTTTTCATACAACTAGCTTTTTAATATATAAATGCTACGATTTAACAAATGCTATGTAGCAACCGACAAAGTACGTAGTTGTATATTTCTAGATATCATTTATGTTGTATATCACGTCGGTGTTACTAATGTGAGTCATCTATAGCATCCCTATTGTTATATTACCTGACTCGGGCTGCCATCATATGCTTAAGGAATACCCTGACTTGAAACTTCCAAAAGCCCATCAGTGTCATACTGGCCTAGGTCTCTGCCTATGCCCGTTGCACTAACGTTGGTGAAGAGAACGGATAACCCAAGATCCCTCTCCATCGTCTCGTTAATCATTGACTATGTCTCTCACAGTGAAACTGTCGTACCTTTACAGCCTCTTCGGACTCCGTAAGGGCAATGACTCTCATGTACTATACACTGTCCATAGACATGGTCACATTTATAAAAAACCATTGGCTACAGCTAGCTGAAATAAGAACAACCTTAGGATCCGGACTACTCATCCGATTGTCTGTAGGATGCTCACCGTGCGGTCTACAGATCCATTATCTAGGGCTTAAGGGAATCATCTATCGATATTGACCGAGTCAAACACACATCCACATAATGGATCGTGGTGCCTCGACCATATACCTGCTAAATCATCGAAAAGATTCATCCTCACTATCCATCTCAGGACTATCACGATGGCGTTGAGGCATGACGCGTATGGGTAATAGTAATCCGGGTTGGACCCACTCCATGTTCTGGTCTAACATGACTTAGGAGTTAATTAGTTTAACCCTCAGCGCAATCCCAACATCTAAGCTATCAGTAGCCTCGGGAGGGGTGATAGTGCAATGAACATCACACTAAATGAACACTAATCGTTTACGATATCATCTAAGGTGCATCGATGATAATTTCTTATTATAATTCAGTAATATTCATAGGAGATATCAGTATCATATGACCTATGTCTTTATACTAGAGTGTCACGTTAAGTTCTTGATGCTAACTCCTAAGTTGGTATCCTTTTTTCCTCTACCGTATTTTACTTATTTGTATTTAGTACTACTATATAATTAGATAATATGCGGTCAGAGAAATTGTAGCATCCTAAGTAAATATAAAACAGTAAGCATACGTGACATATCAACATACTAAATAAAGTGTTACGTCTTAGCGTGCATATTTTTCTTAGTATTTTAGAACATATTATTTATTTAGTTGGCATGCATCTAAGAATTTTCTAACAGAATCTTAATAATATTTTTTCTAGCTAGAATAGATCAGCCTACACACTTGACACCTATATTGGGTGTTTAGGCATTTGGGCTTTGAAACCAACCTAAACGAAATCCGGAGATATTAGAAGTATGACAGATCAACTCCAAATAATATTCATAGGATAAGAAAATTTATTTAAAACTTTTAAATAAATTTTCTAGAATTAATGGGTGTTTAGGCATTTGGGTTTTGAAACCAACCTAAACGAAATTCGGAGATATTAGAAGTATGACAGATCAACTCCAAATAATATTCATAGGATAAGAAAATTTATTTAAAACTTTTAAATAAATTTTCTAGAATTAATTAGGTTAGAAATATGTTAATTTATATTGACCTGATCTATCCTAGCCCCCTAGGTCTTATGAAGTCCGAACTCACTCATTATTTAAGTTAATATGATAAAAATTGGTCATGGGCTCACTTTGAACTCAAACCCAATGTATATAATTAATGTCAAAATTTATCAAATTTAAACTTAATTAACCAAATTGATCTATTTTGACTCAACCAAATTAATTTAACTTAATTTTTTGGGTTCAAACAATGAAATTGACTTAATCCGAATTCAATCTAATTCAATTTAGTTTAAATTTCACTCAATTCAATTTGATTGGGCTCAACTTATACTTAAATCAGTTCAATTGGCTTTAACCCAGGTTGTGATCAATTAAATCTGACTCGGCCTAGGTCAAAATTAATTCCATCTGGAGCAATTCAGTTTGATCTAATTGATTTAGCTTAACCCAAATCCAACCCAATTCAAGTGATTCAGCTCAACCGACTCAATCTGATTCTGACTTGAGCTCAACCCAAATTAGTTAACTAACTCAACTCAACTCAACTTTAAATAAACTTAATTGGAACCTGGGTTCAGCCCAAACCCGACTCAAACTCTGAACCCAGACCCGACTCAAACTCGATTAACTGATTTAGCTCAACTTATTACTTAACCCATTAACTAAACCAACTTAATTAACTCATTATCTATTTAACTTAATTAATCAACCCTTAAGCACGCTTAGTGAAAAGGGGCAAAGGCAGAGTCTCTGCTCAATTTCATCTCCTTCAACTCTGGGTGAAGGCATTCCAGCTCTGAGAGAGGGCGGCGGGTCCTCTGGCTCGAGCAACAGTGATGGAATGGTTCTTCGAAGGTGATAGTAGTAGGACGAAGGGCAACGATATGCAGGGAGAGCAATGTCATGGGAAGAGAGACTGACAAAGGGACTTTTACGTACCACAATAATATAATTAAGAATAGATAATTTTTATCAAATCAAGGTCCTCTTGTTGGGATGAGCCTACCACCTTCCATTCTGTAGTGTAACCGGAGATCGCAACGACGATGTGTGGGAGCTTCTTCAATGGTGCGGCTGCATGGCTAGATGCCGACGGCGGTCCGTGCGTGGAGAGGTGAGGTTGTCTAGAGCATAAACAGGGGAATGCAGAGCAGTCGCTCTAGTGGAGTTTGGCGAGCTCCATGGGGGGCGAAGCTTGAGGGAAAGGGGTTGATAGCGAGGGGAAACCAGCAAGACGCACAAAGAGGGTGCGGGCGATGATGGTCTTTACTCGGCGACAAGAGATCACTGGTCGCGGGCATACGCTTTGACCGCTCTACTCACGACTTGTTTCTCTCTGCGAGCAGGGAATGCAAAGGCAGAGGTGTCGGGGTTGCCTTCTACAACCTCCAACGGCAAGGGGAATGAAGTTGGGAACGGCGTGCTAGCATGGTCGTCGGCGCTCGTCCATAGCTCGGAATCATGGATTACGAGAGGGAGTGGACGCCCACGAGCTGTGGGCTACATCGGCGTTCGTCGAAAGCAGAGGCACCAAGGACTTCACGAAGCCAAAGGGAAGGGCATCATCGACCCTTCTCCAGTGGATCAGAGAGTGAGGATGGTGGAGGAGGCAGGTGGGGAGGCGAGGGTCATCGTTGACGATGGCTAGGATGAAGATGGCGGCGCATGTAACTTTGTGAGCTTTCCTCCATATCCCTTCACTTCTCCCTCCTTACCAAATCAACCTATCCTCTATTCCTAGACATGCAAATCAGGCCGGGCGGCACGCAGGCGGCACGCAGGCGGCCCGTGCCCGGCCCGAATCGGGCCGTGCCCGGCACGGCCTGGTGAATGGGCGGCCCATGTCTGGCACGGCCCGTCCCCTTTCCGTGCTCATGCTAGGCCGCGCCTTCCTAGCCCGTGGCACGACACGGCACGAGCACGAGTCCGTGCCGTGTTTGGCACGAGCCCGTGTCGTCCTTGACTTGGCACGACTAGCGCGATCAGCACGACTCCATGGCCCGTTCGAACTCGAGTGCGAGTGAACTCAGGCTGAGTCCGAACCCCAAGCCAGCGAGCTAGACCGAAAGATCCGAGCGTGACTGAGTGCGGCGTAGCGGGGAGAGCGAGGAGATAGAGACCGGCGAATCGCAGTGTGCACCGGATGATCGGATAGATGTCCTTTGCAATCGAGAGAACCACCGCAGCAGCGAGAGCGAGATCATCGAGGTCGAGGAGCAAGAGAGAGCCACTGCAACAGCGAGAGCGAGATCGACGGGGCCGAGGACCAAGAAGGTGATGCGAGGACCACGCACAGAGCTAGTTAGAAAAGGTGAGGCGAGGTGAGCTAGCAAGGAGATGCAGATCGGTAAGCTAGCGAGCGCGGTTGTAGATGGCTACTTGATGAGGAAGATGAATCGCTCGCTGCAGTAAAATAAAGTTTATCTTAGAACCATTCAGGCTTCGTGGCTTCCCGAACGAGAAGGGCGCGACCGCCCTTGCTTGTCGCTTCATCTTCAAGCAATGTTTCAATTTGCGCAGCTGGCAACCACACACATCGCATCCTAAGCCTTTTGTATAATTTCTCTTTCATTTCCAAGGCAACCATGCACATGCCTTCAATTTAATTCCGCTTTCATTTCCAAGGCAACAACGCACACTTTAAAATTAAGTTTTTACTCTCAATTTTATTTTAATTTTAGCTTTTTTTAATATATAAACTAGTTTAAGGGTGGCGTGGCTGTGGACTTCATCTTCGTGGACGGAGTCACCGAGGCGGCACTACATACTGCGACTACGATCGGGAGGCCAACGCAGAGTACGGGGCAGGCGGGCAGCCACTCCACACCATGACCACGATCGGGAGGCCCAAGGCCAGTGCAGAGCACGGGGCAGGCGGGCAGCCGGAGTCGGAGTTGGGGGCAAGCCAGAGTCGGAGTTGTCCGCAGTGAGGCCCGAGGCCAGCACAGCCCGAGCGTGGGGGCAAGCCGGCAACCGGAGTCGGAGATCACACAGGGCATGCAGGCAGCCGAAGTCGGAGTCCATGCGAGGCATGCAGGCAGCCAGAGTCAGAGTCCGTGCGATGCAAGCAGCAACCGAAGTCGGTGGCAGGTAGCCAGAGTCGAAGTCCGTGCGGGGCGGGCGGGCAGCTGGAGCCAGAGATCACGTGAACGTGGATTTAGCGTGCCTTATGAAATCTTCAAGGTTTCTCAAAGTTTGATTTATTTTTGTTTTAAAAAAATATTTTCTGGAGAGCCTCGCTTCGACTTCCCTTTTTTGCTTTCGCATCTGCTTCTCGCATAATCGTGTTAATCCCGGGCTGCACGGCGCGACGGCACGCTGCGGGTCGTGCCGGGCTCAACCCGGCACGCTCATCTACTGTAAACCCCCACCTTTAAAAAAAGAAGAAGGTATGGTTCAGATGAACCGACCGGCCGGCCGGTCCAGCTGAACCGACTTGGACCGGTTCGAATGGGCTAAGCGAGCGAGAAGAGCTGAGCGCTCTTCCCCCTCGTGCCTTCGTCCCCGACCTCGCGACAAGCCGTCGCCTTTTTCCTCACCGAGCAGCGCCGACGCCTCCCTCTTCGCCGTCGGCCGCTGCACACCATTCATCGGCGGTCGCCCGTCTTCGTCCACCCCCAGCGCACACTCCCCGGCTGAAAGGGGAGCTCGGCGATACCCCCATTTTTCCCTCATTTTCGCGACCACCCGCAGTAGGGAAGCTACTGTCGTCCGGTCGCCGTCCCGTGCTCAAACCGCCGGCGAGTCATCTCCTCCGCTGTGGTTGGAGACGCTCGCCCTCTCCACACCTCCACGAGCTTTCGTCGACCCCGACGTCCACGCAGTAGGCGGTTATTTCCGCCGCCGCTGCTCGCTCGACCACAACACTTCCGGCGACGGGTGGAGCCGCAGGTCCGCCCGCCTCGCAGGCTGAAACTTCCTTCTTTTCCTCTCCACACGTCCGCGAGGTGAGCAGCTACGTTTCCCCCTTGTAAATGGGCAGTTTTCGCCCTCCGGTGCATGCGCCCGCGAGTTCGCCGGCGACGACACCGGAAGTTATCGTTTAGGCATTGATGGTCGGCGTTTCCGCAGATCGTCGTTGGTCTCCACTTGTCCGAGGAGTTGCGAAGCTCGCTGTCCAGTTAGCCGTCGGTTTCGTGAGCTCCGGCGAGGTGGCAGCTAGGGTTCCGGCGGCGACGCTACTATTCCGGCGAGTGAATAGTGATCGGCTGAGGTAGGTTTATTTTTTCCTAATCGCGATTAGTGAAAAAAAATAAGCATGATTAGTTTTAATAAAATGTGATTAGTGTAAGTTGTGTTAATATATGCTTAGATTAAATTAAGCATGTTTAATATTTTATTAACTAAGCTTAATGGATAAGTGAATTATTAATTTAATGTAACTAGTTGTGTTGAACCAAATTAGAGTTAAATCGGTTGGGTTTGAGTTAGGTTTGGGTTCAGATTGAGTTTGGTTGGGTGAGCCGAATCAACTAATTGAAATTAGTTCAAGCTCGAGTCAAATCCAATTAGATTGGGCTGTTTGAACCGGATCCGAGTCGAACCCAATCAATTTGAACCGAACTCGAGTCGGACTCGGATTTAGATGGATATGAGTTGACTCGATTGAACCGAACCAGCTGGGTGTGGATCAGGCTCATGTCAAGCCGGATGAACAGTAACTGGTCCGCGTTGACCGGGTCAACCGCATTGATCGGGTCAACCGTTGACCGGTCAGCGTTGACTGACCGGTCAGCGTTGACCAGGTCAACTATTGACCAGTCAGAAAAATAATAAAATAATAAAATAATATTAAAAATGATAAAAAAAATAATAAAAAATTTCATGGGTTTTAATTGGGCTTTAGGGTGACTTGGGCCAAGTAATGGATGAGTTTAATGAGTATAAATTTGATAAAATTCATTTAAGTTAATTAAACTAATTTAATATTGTAGTTAGTTTAATAGATAAAAATTTAAAATATGATTAATTAAGATTTGATTAGGTAGAATTAATTATAAACTTGTATGCTTAGTTTGGGATTAATTTGATGTAATAATTATTTTAATTAATCGGTTGATAAATTTCTAATTTATTTACTTTAGGAGAAAAATAAAATAAATTTATTTTAAATAATTGTGTTAATTAGGACTATCGTGGGTACGCGATCTAAGTTGTTCGTCAGGTGATTTATTTCCACGTGAGTTGGTTCTGAAGAACGGATCGTTAACCCAGGTACGTTGGTTCTTCGATGTAGGATTTATTCAAGCTAGGAAATTCCCGCTGGGGTTTTCTTAGGAACAATTTTTGGATGTCTTACATATAATAAAATATAATGCTTGATAATATTTGATATGTCTGCATGCTAGTTTAATTTATTCTATCCAACATGTATGATATATCATGATTTTCCTGCTAAATTTTAATATGTCGTGATAGCGTATCCTGCATGTTATATATTATTTTATTATTTTCTATGCTATGCTAGCACAACTACCATGCAGACATAGATAGTAAATAACGACATGTTAGAACCTCTTAGCGACGTCACCGCAACTTAGACAGAAAGGGGCCTTTCTCATATACCCCAGTTGACCGCCGCGTACCGACGGTGGTCAAACGGTGACGTCCCGCTACGCACCACTCCCGATGTTATGCATAGCTTAGATACTGGGAGCACTACTCCCGAGGTTATGCATAGCTTAGATACTGAGAGCACCATTTCTGAGGTTATGCATAACTTAGATACTGGGAGCACCACTTCTGAGGTTATGCATAACTTAGATACTGGGAGCACCACTCCCGAGGTTATGCATAGCTTAGATACTGGGAGCTGGTAGGGTAAGAGACTGTACAAACTCCAAGGTCATATTAGACCGAAAATATGGAGCAAGTCCTTACCTAGAAATTCATACCCGCACGAGTGTCGTTTAGGCGACCTCGTGATAGTCCTGAGATGACTAGCGAGGATGAGCCTTACCATGGACTTGGCACCGATGGAGTCGAGGTTGCCACAGCCCATCGTGCGGATGTGCGTCAATCTCGGTCGACGTCGACTGCTATTGGACTGGGAAGGTGATTCCATATGCGACGCCTTGTGTAAACCCCCATCAAAAAAAAAAAAAAAAAAATGGACCGGTTCAGGTGAACCGGCCGGAGAGCCGGCCGGTCCAGCTGAACCGGCTTGGACCGGGCGAGGAAGCGAGACGGGGCGAGCGAGAAGAGCAAACGCCCCTCCCACTCGAGCCCTCGCCTCGAGCACGCGACGAAGCAACGTCGCTTCGTCTTCTCCCGCACCGAGCAGCGCCGACGCTCCGCCTTCCGCCGTCGACCGCTGCACGTCGCCGTCGACGATCGTCTGCCCTCGTCCACCCCCAGCGAGCTACTCCCGGCGGAAAGGGCGACTCGGCGACGCCTTCTTTTTCCCATCCCGTTCGCGCGACCACCGCAGCAGAGGAACTGCTGCCGATCGATCGCCGCCCAACACTCGCAACCCCTCGGCGGACGTCTTCTCCACCGCGGTTGGAGACGTCGGCCGTCTCCGCGTCTCCACGGGCCTTCGAGGAGTTCGAAGACCCCTCGGCGGGCGGCTGAGCTCGCCGCCTCTGTTCGAGCGATCGAACCCTACCGGCGGCGGCTGCAAATCGTGATCCGGTCGCTTCGCCGGCCGCAAACCCTGCCCCTACCTTCTCCAGACGTCCGCGAGGTGAGCAGCCGCGTTTTCCCCATGAAAAGGAGTGGTTTTCACCCTCCGGTGGAGACGCCGTGAGTTCGCCGGAGACAACGCCGGAAAGATCGCCGTTTAGGCGCTGATGGACGTCCTTCTCGCAGATCGGCGTAGTCTCCGCGTTGAGCGAGGAGCAACGAAGCTCGCCGGCCGTTTAGCCTTCGTTTTCGCGAGTTCCGGCGAGGTGGCGGCTAGGGTTCCGGCGGCGGCGCTGAGTTTTCCGGCAGCGCACAGTTAATCCGGCGAAGGTGCTTAATTAGGGCTTAATCGCGATTAGCGCTAATTAAGTGTGCTTAGTGTAAATAAAATATAATTAGTGAGAAATTATGTTATTGTATGCTTAGTTTAATTAAAAGCATGATTAGCGTTAATTAACTAAGCTTAGTGTATAAGAAATTATTTATTTAATGAAAACGGTTGGGTCGAATCAAGTGGGGTTAAATCGGTTGGGTTTGAGTTAAGTTTGGGTCGAGTCAAGTTGGGTTGGGTGAGCCGAATCAAATAAGTTGAACCTGGTTCGAGCTCGAGTCAAATTAGATTGAATTTAATTTAGCTGAACCGGACCCGAACCGAACCAAATCGAACCGAACCGAACCGAACCGGGTGAACAGTAACTCGAACCGTTGACCGAGTCAACAGCTGACCCAGTCAGCATTGACCGGGCCCACCGCCGACCCAGTCAGCGTTGACCGAGTCAACAGCTGACCCAGTCAGCGTTGACCGGGCCCACTGCTGACCCAGTCAGCGTTGACCAGTCAACGTTGACCGTTGACCAGTCAACGTTGACCGTTGACCGGGTCAGAAAAATATAAAATAATAAAATAATATTAAAATAATAAAATAATAAAATAATATTAAAATATTTAAAAAAAATCAAAAAATAATAAAAATTTCTATGGGTTCTACTTGGGCTCCTGGATGACTTGGGCCAAGTTATGGGTGAGTTTGATGAGTAGAAATTGAATAAAAATTCATTGAAGTTATTAGATAAAAATGCAAAAATATGATAAATTCATAATTCATTAGGTGAGATTAATCCTAAACATGCATAGGATTAATTTAATGTAATAATTATTTAATTGATAGATTTTAATTTATTTATCTTAAGGGAAATAAATTAAATCTATTTTAAATAAATTTTATTAAATAGGATTATTTTGGGTACGCGATCCGAGAAGCTCGGCGGGTGATATTCTCCGCGCGACTTGGTTCCCAGAAGCAGATCGCTATCCCAGGTGCGTTGGTTCTCCGTTGGTAGGATTTATTCACGCTAGGGAATACCCGCTGGGGTTTTCTTAGGAAAAATTCTTGGATGTCTTCAATATGATAAACCATAATGTTTTGATAAGATTTAAATTGTATGCATGCTAGCATAGTTATCTTATCTAACATGTATATCTACTATGTATCTAACATGTTCTACATTCTTGCCCGGCATGCTATTGCTTTCCATGATATGTTAAATGACTACCATGCGGACATAGATAATACATGTGACATGTTAGAACCTTGGCGACGTCACCGCCACTTAGAGAAAAAGGGGCCTTTTTCCATATGCCCCGGTTGACCGCCGCGTCCCGACGGGGGTCAAACGGTGACGTTTCCGTTAGGCGCCACTCCCGAGGTTGATGCATAGCGGAGCACTGGGAGCACCACTCCCGACGTTATGCATAGCTCATATACTGGGAGCTGGTAGGGTAAGGGACTGTACACACTCCATGGTCATGTTAGACTGGAAATATGGAGCAAGTCCTTACCCGAAATCTTCACCCGCGCGAGTGTCGTTGTAGGCGGCCTCGTGATAGTCCTGAGATGGTTAGCTAGGATGAACCCTACCATGGACTTGGCACCGACGAAGTCGAGGGCCACATCCCATCGTGCGGATGTGCGCCAATCTCGATAGACGTTGACGGCTATTGGACTGGAAAGGTGATTCCACATGCGACGCCTTGGACAGTGGATCCGTAGACCGCACGGCTATCACCCTTGACGTCTGCAGACGATCGGATGAGTAGTCCGGATCCTAGGGTGGTTATTCCGGCTAGCCGTGGCCGATGATATTTAAGAGAGGTGACCCTGTCTACGGGCAGTGTGTAGTACTACATGGGTGTCGTGACCCCTACGGTATCCGGGGAGGATGTAAGGGCACGACGGTTTCGCTAGGGGAGGCATGGTTGGCGACTAGTGAAACAACAGGAGAGGGACTCTGGGTCATCCGTCCTCTCTGCCAACATCAGTGCAGCGGGCATAGGTAGAGACAGAGACAGAAAGGCACTGATGGGCTTACTGATACTCTTAGCTAGGGTAGTCATTAAGCGTAGGCTGGCAGCCCGAGTTTATGAAACCTAAAAAGTCTCACTATGACGTAGGTGACATACTATTAATATGGACACTAGACATGACTAGGGTGACATCTAGTGACATGTACACATTTAATTGTTTATTTAATTGTTTGTTTATGCTGTCTATTTTTATACGAATTGTTTAAAACGAAATGGCATGAAAGATGATGACTAATTACCAAAGACATCCTAGAATACTCCTCCTAGCCTTTGATTTCCTTATTCGGTAGGACCGTAATTTCGCATTAGGCCGCAAGGCTGAGCACACCGCGTTCAATGTGTGTGCAGGTGTCGTTGCACGAGACGAGATCGATGACGGAGGGTTCTTCGCGGAAGGTATACGACTGCTGTTATGAGTTCTCGTATGCCGGTCTTAGATTTGTATTAGGAGATATCGGGACTGTATTTAAGATGTTATTTGAAAATGTGGGTGTATGTAGTTTAGTATTTGTATTTATGCCTTGTATGGGCTTGTCGGGCTCATACGGCGGTTGCCACGTGTCGTCCTGCGGGTCGGGGCGTGACAACTTAAGTGGTATCAGAGCCTAGGTTTAAAGACCTGAGCATTTAGGTGATATCAAAACCTAGGGATTTTGGAGTTTCGACTTCAAATCTAAATTATAAGGATGTCGGTCCCGATATATTAGATTGGCCAGTTAGATAGTTAGTGGTACGGTCGTTTACCTATATCGTGACTATGCGTACCGAAAGAGTTTTACCTTACGTAGAAATTCTTATTTCGTATGAACTGACAGAAGCTTGTTCATGTAGATGTCAGAAGTACCGCCCAGACGTAAACGGGGGAGGCCCCGAAAGCTCGTGGAGCCCCAGGATCATTCGACGGCCACCTCCCGTCCAGCGGCAGATCCGTTAACGCCGCTAGCACCGGTACCAGCTGCGAGCGTTACCGGAGATTCTGATAGGGCACCAGTATCCATGGTCCCAGAGGGGGCATCATTGGGTACACGTCGGAGCTCGAGTTCTCGACGTACCGTGAGGCAGAGGACTACATCTACAGTGCCATCAGGGCAGGCACCTGTTGCTCAGGGACAGCTGAACATAATAGCAGCAGCGGTGGCCAGCGCGATGGTCAGCATTCTAAATCCCACTGCACAGCATGAGCCCGAGGTACCCCAGACTAGTGCACCTCCTCCTCCGCCTCCTGCTGCACCAGTGGTACCACCAGCACCGCGGGTGGTCCGGACGACTCTTGCCCCAGCAGTTGTACCCGCTCCAGCTGATCGTAGTGCAGAGTCAGATCGAGTGAGGGTTGCAACAGCAGTTGCTACCCCTCCGATAGGAGCACAGGGGACTTATACTCGAGTGGTTATCAAACCCCGCCTGGGGGAGTTGTTACGTCGGAGCCCAGTACCCGAGCTGCGAGGCCGATAGCCGCTTGGGTGAGAGACGCTCGACATCTGGGGTGTGTTACATTTTCTGGATCATCTGACCCCCAGACAGTCCGGTCTTGGATTAACAACATCCGCCGTATCACTGCGGATTTGGAGTTAGCTGATAGAGACCGACTTGGAGTGGCACTCTATCTGGTAGACGGGGAGGCTGAGACCTGGCGAGATGAGCTGGAGACCCGTTATTCTACCGGACTGACGTGGGACATATTTTTGGATGAGTTCCACGAGCGTTTCTATACAGAGCTCCAGCATGATCTGAAGGTACAGGAGTTCTTAGACTGTAGACAGGGAGGCAGATCTGTGTCAGAGTATGTGGCGGAGTTTAATCTGCTGGCCTCCCTGGTACCCGACACGATCACATCCGACAGGTATCGTCGGATGCGCTTTATTCAGAGCTTGGATGACCACCTTAGTGTTAGGGTGGGAATATTGGATTACACTGCTTTCCAGCAGTTGGTGGATAAAGCCCTGTGGACTGAGAGGATGCTCCAGACGACGCGTATGCGGAGAGAGGGGCACAAGAAGAAGAGGTCAGCGACACATAGGGGTCGAGGTGACTTCAGGGACAGACAGACTGGCTCGGTAGCTTCAGTGGCCTCGGCTGCAGGAGGGGCTCCATCAGGGAGCCGATTTATACAGAGGACTGAGCAGCGGGGTCAGCCGAGTCAGGCACGTCCCCAGCCGTCAGTACATAGGGCCCCTCAGATACACCGTGCATCACAGTTGGCCCCATGTACCATTTGCCGCCGGACTCACACTGGGATGTGCCGAGAGATCACTTGTTATCAGTGCGGACAGAAGGGGCACATTCGGACCAGCTGTCCGCAGCGGATTCAGATGGGTGGATCCCAGCAGTCAGCCATCCACCCGGCATCTGCGGGTCGTGGTCGTCCTCCTGCACCGTTCCCACCGGCTGCACCTATGACGGGGTCTACCCGAGGATTTCCTACCGGCTCGGGCCCACACTCTCAGAGGCCGCCCCAGCGCACTCAGACGCGCATATATGCATTGGACGGCATCGACGCCCAAGCCAACCCCGATGTAGTCACGGGTAACTCCTCCCATGCTGACGCACCTTAAATGGAATTTTTATTTTTGGAGATTTAGTCTTTCCATTTGATAAGTTGTTGTTGTGTTGGATTTTGGAACTAAAACTTATCTTTTGTTAAGTGAGACTAAATTTAACTTGTCGCATGTGTTGTTTGTGTGATGTGGAATAAGACATATGCGACTATTTGATGCATGGGCTCGTATTCTTATTGACACCGGGTCACATCGGTCTTTCATTAGTTCGGAGTTCGCCAGACGAGCCGACATACCTCTTACCCCGTTAGAGGCAGAGTTGATTGTCTGTACTCCCTTGGGTGAGAAGATTTTACGGAGTCAGGTGTATCGGTCTTGCCCCATTATGATACAGGAGGTTACCCTTGAGGCGGACCTGATTCCACTGGACATGGCCGACTTCGATGTGATTCTCGGTATGGACTGGTTGACAGCACATAGAGCCCTGGTGAGCTGCTTCACAAAGTCAGTGTCCTTCGTTGGATCGGGACCCCCGGAGCTGGTATTCGAGGGGGATCGTCGAGTCCTGCCGACGGCCATTATATCCGCTCTCACGGCGCAGAGGTACATTAGGAAAGGGTATCAGTGTTTTCTTGCGCACGTAGTGGATAGCAGCCAGTCGGATAACCAGATGACAGATATTCCTGTAGTTCGCGAGTTCCCAGATATTTTTCCAGAGGAATTGCCTGGCCTACCCCCGGATCGGGTGTTAGAGTTTTGCATCGATCTCGCCCCTAGGACAATGCCAATCTCTAGACCCCCGTATCGTATGGCACCGGCAGAGTTGAAGGAACTCAAGCTACAGTTACAGGACTTGGTGGATAAGGGGTTTATTCGACCTAGTGTCTCCCCTTGGGAAGCACCTGTTCTATTTGTGAAGAAAAAGGATGGGACCTTGAGGATGTGCATTGATTACAGGCAGTTGAATAAGGTCACCATCAGGAACAGGTATCCGCTTCCCCGCATCGATGACTTATTTGATCAGTTGCAGGGAGCTCGGGTTTTCTCGAAGATTGATTTGAGGTCCGGGTATCATCAGTTAAAGATTAGGGACTCGGATGTTCCGAAGACGGCATTTCGGTCACGGTATGGACATTATGAGTTCCTAGTCATGTCTTTTGGACTTACTAATGCTCCCGCAGCCTTTATGGATTTGATGAACCGAGTTTTTCATAGACATTTAGATAAGTGTGTCATTGTCTTCATTGATGACATACTTGTCTATTCGAAGAGCCCGGAGGAGCATATGAGGCATCTTCGACTTGTCCTTCAGGTACTGAGAGATAGTCAGCTTTATGCTAAGTTTTCCAAATGTGAGTTTTGGCTGACTTAGGTTGGATTTCTAGGGCATATTATATCCAGTGAGGGCATACAGGTCGATCCGACTAAGATTGAGGCAGTGACTAAGTGGGAGCAGCCTAAGAGTCCCACAGAGGTCCGTAGTTTCCTTGGATTAGCTGGATATTATCGGCGGTTTGTGCAGGATTTCTCACGTATTGCAGCGCCGATGACCAAGTTGACTAGGAAGGACATTAAGTTTCGGTGGACCTCAGAGTGTGAGCTCAGTTTCCAAGAGCTTAAGACTCGTTTAACCACTGCTCCGATACTCACCCTCCCAGTCAGCGGTACAGAGTATGTGGTATTCAGCGATGCTTCGAAGCAAGGGCTGGGTTGTGTACTTATGCAGGGCGGACGGGTAATTGCCTATGCTTCACGACAGTTGAAGAAGCACGAGGTAAATTATCCGACTCATGATTTGGAGTTAGCCGCTATTGTTCTGGCTTTTAAGATTTGGCGACACTATCTTTACGGGGAGAAGTGTCATATTTTCACTGACCATAAGAGCCTACAGTACTTGTTGACCCAGAGGGAGTTGAACCTCAGGCAGCGCCGCTGGTTGGAGTTGATCAAGGACTATGACTTGATTATTGACTACCATCCGGGGAAGGCTAATGTTGTGGCAGATGCTTTGAGCAGAAAGTCGTCTGTCACTTTGGCGTATATACGCACTGCCTACTTACCCTTGCTGCGTGACATGAGATTGCTGGGGGTTGAGCTACAGTGTGACTCCCAGGGTGGGTTACTGGCACAGTTTACTGTGCGACCCACTTTATCAGACCGGCTGGCCGAGTTACAGAGGACAGACTCAGAGTTGAGTACGGTGATCCAGAGAGTACAGGATGGTCAGGGTCAGGAGTTCAGACTCAGAGATGACGGCATGCTGGTGTTGAATGACAGGATCTGCGTACCCCATGATGAGGATCTACGACGGCAGATTCTGGAGGAGGCACACAGTTCCGCTTATGCTATGCATCCGGGTAGTACGAAGATGTATCGTACTATTCGACAGACGTATTGGTGGTCGGGCATGAAGCGGGACATAGCTGAGTTTGTAGCTCGATGCCTAGTATGCCAGCAGGTTAAGGCGGAACATCAGAAGCCGGCAGGGACCTTGCAGCCTCTTCCGATACCGGAGTGGAAGTGGGAGCATATCACTATGGACTTTGTAGTCGGGTTGCCGTGCACCCAGAGACACCATGACGCTATCTGGGTGATCGTTGATCGACTTACAAAGTCTGCCCACTTCTTGCCGATTGAGATTTCTTACACATTGGAGAGGTTAGCCAGGCTGTACATCAGCGACATTGTCCGCCTTCATGGAGTACCAGTATCTATTGTGTCGGACCGAGATCCTAGGTTCACTTCTAGGTTCTGGCCGAAGTTTCAGGGGGAGCTGGGTACATCATTGAGGTTTAGCACCGCATTTCACCCACAGACTGATGGACAGTCAGAGCGTACCATACAGACGCTGGAGGACATGTTGAGAGCATGTGTGCTCGAGTTTACTGGTAGCTGGGATACCCACCTTCCTTTGGTGGAATTTGCATATAATAATAGCTATCAGGCCAGCATTGGTATGGCTCCCTATGAGGCTCTATATGGCAGACAGTGTCGGACTCCATTATGCTGGAGTGAGGTAGGCGAGAGACGACTGACGGGTACGGAGTTGATTGATGAAACCGTAGCCAAGGTCAGTGTCATTCGAGGGAGACTGAAGACAGCTCAGGACCGACAGAAGAGCTATGCAGATAATCGTCGTAGGCCTCTAGAGTTTGCAGTCGGGGATATGGTTTTTCTAAAGGTATCCCCCTGGAAGGGCATCCTTCGTTTTCAGAAGAAAGGATAGCTACACCCTAGATACATCGGACCCTTCCAGGTACTTGAGAGAGTCGGGCCGGTGGCATACCGACTGGAGCTACCTGCAGACTTAGAGCAGATTCATGATGTCTTCCATGTATCCATGTTGAGGAAGTACATTTCAGATCCGTCCCATGTCCTCACAGCACCACCAGTTCAGCTGAGAGAGGACTTGAGCTACGGGGTGCGGGCTATTGAGATCATAGATCGGCGCGTAAAGGTGCTTCGAGGTAAGTCTATTCCCCTAGTAAAAGTCCTCTGGAGGAACGCTCATATCGAGGAAGCTACATGGGAGACTGAGGCCCACATGCGGGCCCAGCAACCTCACTTATTTGAGGGAGAGAGTGTTTGAGTGTGATGTACAAAAATTTTGAAAATTTATATGTTGATGTTGGATATCTTTTTGGATGTTCAAGTGTTATTTTGGAGGACCAAAATTTTTAAGGGGGGGAGTACTTGTAAACCCCCATCAAAAAAAAAAAAAAAAAAAAATGGACCGGTTCAGGTGAACCGGCCGGAGAGCCAGCCGGTCCAGCTGAACCGGCTTGGACCGGGCGAGGAAGCGAGACGGGGCGAGCGAGAAGAGCAAACGCCCCTCCCACTCGAGCCCTCGCCTCGAGCACGCGACGAAGCAACGTCGCTTCGTCTTCTCCCGCACCGAGCAGCGCCGACGCTCCGCCTTCCGCCGTCGACCGCTGCACGTCGCCGTCGACGATCGTCTGCCCTCGTCCACCCCCAGCGAGCTACTCCCGGCGGAAAGGGCGACTCGGCGACGCCTTCTTTTTCCCATCCCGTTCGCGCGACCACCGCAGCAGAGGAACTGCTGCCGATCGATCGCCGCCCAGCACTCGCAACCCCTCGGCGGACGTCTTCTCCACCGCGGTTGGAGACGTCGGCCGTCTCCGCGTCTCCACGGGCCTTCGAGGAGTTCGAAGACCCCTCGGCGGGCGGCTGAGCTCGCCGCCTCTGTTCGAGCGATCGAACCCTACCGGCGGCGGCTGCAAATCGTGATCCGGTCGCTTCGCCGGCCGCAAACCCTGCCCCTACCTTCTCCAAACGTCCGCGAGGTGAGCAGCCGCGTTTTCCCCATGAAAAGGGGTGGTTTTCACCCTCCGGTGGAGACGCCGTGAGTTCGCCGGAGACGACGCCGGAAAGATCGTCGTTTAGGCGCTGATGGACGTCCTTCTCGCAGATCGGCGTAGTCTCCGCGTTGAGCGAGGAGCAACGAAGCTCGCCGGCCGTTTAGCCTTCGTTTTCGCGAGTTCCGGCGAGGTGGCGGCTAGGGTTCCGGCGGCGGCGCTGAGTTTTCCGGCAGCGCACAGTTAATCCGGCGAAGGTGCTTAATTAGGGCTTAATCGCGATTAGCGCTAATTAAGTGTGCTTAGTGTAAATAAAATATAATTAGTGAGAAATTATGTTATTGTATGCTTAGTTTAATTAAAAGCATGATTAGCGTTAATTAACTAAGCTTAGTGTATAAGAAATTATTTATTTAATGAAAACGGTTGGGTCGAATCAAGTGGGGTTAAATCGGTTGGGTTTGAGTTAAGTTTGGGTCGAGTCAAGTTGGGTTGGGTGAGCCGAATCAAATAAGTTGAACCTGGTTCGAGCTCGAGTCAAATTAGATTGAATTTAATTTAGCTGAACCGGACCCGAACCGAACCAAATCGAACCGAACCGAACCGAACCGGGTGAACAGTAACTCGAACCGTTGACCGAGTCAACAGCTGACCCAGTCAGCATTGACCAGGCCCACCGCCGACCCAGTCAGCGTTGACCGAGTCAACAGCTGACCCAGTCAGCATTGACCAGGCCCACCGCCGACCCAGTCAGCGTTGACCGAGTCAACAGCTGACCCAGTCAGCGTTGACCGAGTCAACAGCTGACCCAGTCAGCGTTGACCGGGCCCACTGCTGACCCAGTCAGCGTTGACCAGTCAACGTTGACCGTTGACCAGTCAACGTTGACCGTTGACCGGGTCAGAAAAATATAAAATAATAAAATAATATTAAAATAATAAAATAATATTAAAATAATAAAATAATATTAAAATATTTAAAAAAAAATCAAAAAATAATAAAAATTTCTATGGGTTCTACTTGGGCTCCTGGATGACTTGGGCCAAGTTATGGGTGAGTTTGATGAGTAGAAATTGAATAAAAATTCATTGAAGTTATTAGATAAAAATGCAAAAATATGATAAATTCATAATTCATTAGGTGAGATTAATCCTAAACATGCATAGGATTAATTTAATGTAATAATTATTTAATTGATAGATTTTAATTTATTTATCTTAAGGGAAATAAATTAAATCTATTTTAAATAAATTTTATTAAATAGGATTATTTTGGGTACGCGATCCGAGAAGCTCGGCGGGTGATATTCTCCGCGCGACTTGGTTCCCAGAAGCAGATCGCTATCCCAGGTGCGTTGGTTCTCCGTTGGTAGGATTTATTCACGCTAGGGAATACCCGCTGGGGTTTTCTTAGGAAAAATTCTTGGATGTCTTCAATATGATAAACCATAATGTTTTGATAAGATTTAAATTGTATGCATGCTAGCATAGTTATCTTATCTAACATGTATATCTACTATGTATCTAACATGTTCTACATTCTTGCCCGGCATGCTATTGCTTTCCATGATATGTTAAATGACTACCATGCGGACATAGATAATACATGTGACATGTTAGAACCTTGGCGACGTCACCGCCACTTAGAGAAAAAGGGGCCTTTTTCCATATGCCCCGGTTGACCGCCGCGTCCCGACGGTGGTCAAACGGTGACGTTTCCGTTAGGCGCCACTCCCGAGGTTGATGCATAGCGGAGCACTGGGAGCACCACTCCCGACGTTATGCATAGCTCATATACTGGGAGCTGGTAGGGTAAGGGACTGTACACACTCCATGGTCATGTTAGACTGGAAATATGGAGCAAGTCCTTACCCGAAACCTTCACCCGCGCGAGTGTCGTTGTAGGCGGCCTCGTGATAGTCCTGAGATGGTTAGCTAGGATGAACCCTACCATGGACTTGGCACCGACGAAGTCGAGGGCCACATCCCATCGTGCGGATGTGCGCCAATCTCGATAGACGTTGACGGCTATTGGACTGGAAAGGTGATTCCACATGCGACGCCTTGGACAGTGGATCCGTAGACCGCACGGCTATCACCCTTGACGTCTGCAGACGATCGGATGAGTAGTCCGGATCCTAGGGTGGTTATTCCGGCTAGCCGTGGCCGATGATATTTAAGAGAGGTGACCCTGTCTACGGGCAGTGTGTAGTACTACATGGGTGTCGTGACCCCTACGGTATCCGGGGAGGATGTAAGGGCACGACGGTTTCGCTAGGGGAGGCATGGTTGGCGACTAGTGAAACAACAGGAGAGGGACTCTGGGTCATCCGTCCTCTCTGCCAACATCAGTGCAGCGGGCATAGGTAGAGACAGAGACAGAAAGGCACTGATGGGCTTACTGATACTCTTAGCTAGGGTAGTCATTAAGCGTAGGCTGGCAGCCCGAGTTTATGAAACCTAAAAAGTCTCACTATGACGTAGGTGACATACTATTAATATGGACACTAGACATGACTAGGGTGACATCTAGTGACATGTACACATTTAATTGTTTATTTAATTGTTTGTTTATGCTGTCTATTTTTATACGAATTGTTTAAAACGAAATGGCATGAAAGATGATGACTAATTACCAAAGACATCCTAGAATACTCCTCCTAGCCTTTGATTTCCTTATTCGGTAGGACCGTAATTTCGCATTAGGCCGCAAGGCTGAGCACACCGCGTTCAATGTGTGTGCAGGTGTCGTTGCACGAGACGAGATCGATGACGGAGGGTTCTTCGCGGAAGGTATACGACTGCTGTTATGAGTTCTCGTATGCCGGTCTTAGATTTGTATTAGGAGATATCGGGACTGTATTTAAGATGTTATTTGAAAATGTGGGTGTATGTAGTTTAGTATTTGTATTTATGCCTTGTATGGGCTTGTCGGGCTCATACGGCGGTTGCCACGTGTCGTCCTGCGGGTCGGGGCGTGACACCTTGGACAGTGGATCCGTAGACCACACAGCTATCATCCTTGACGTTCTACAGACGATCAGATGAGTAGTCCGGATCCTAGGGTTATTATTCTGACTAGCCGTGACAATGAGATTGATATGATGGTGAACCTGTCTAGAGACAGTGTGTAGTACTACGCAGATGTCGTTGTCCCTACGGATCCGGGGAGGATGTAAGGGCACGACGGTTTCGCTAGGGGAGGCATGGTCAGCAACTAGTGAAACGATGGGGAGTGATATCGTGTCACTCATCCTCTCCGCCAACATCAGTGCAGCGGGCATAGATAGAGACAGAGATAGAAAAGCACTAATGGGCTTACTGATGCCCTTAGCTCGGGTACTCATTAAGCATAGGCTGGCAGCCCGAGTCTTGTAACTTCAAATATTATCATTTGACGTAGGTGACAGACTGTTGACATTGACACTAGATACAACTTAGGTGACATCTAGTGAAATATACATATTTATTTATTTATGTTGTTTTACTGCTTTCTATAAATTGATTTACACAATTCAAATGAAAAATGATGATTAACAACCAAAGACATCCTAGAATACTCCTCCTAACCTTTGATTTCTTTATTCGGTAGAGCCGTGATTTCGCACTAGGCTGCAAGGCTGAGCACACCGCGTTCAATGTGTGTGCAGGCGCAGACGCACTAGACAAGGTCGTTGACGGAGGGTTCATCGCAGAACGTATACGACCGCTGTTATGAGTTTTCGTATGTCGGTATTAGAATTGTATAAGGATATATCGGGATTGTACTAAGATGTTATTTGGAAGTGTGGGTGTATATGTATTGCGATGTTTGTATTTATGCTTGGTATGGGTCGTAGGGCTCATACGGCGGTTGCCACGTGTCGTCCTGCGGGTCGGAGCGTGACATCTGCCGTGCTTCGTGCCGTGCCGGGCGGAGGCAAAGCACGATTCCTTCGTGCCGAGCACGGCACGATCTTAAATCGTGTCGTGCTCGGCCCGGCACGCTCTAAGAGCGTGCCGGAGCGGGCCGTGCTCAGGTCGGCCCGAGTACGGCCTGTCTGCACGTCTATCTGTTCTCCTTTCATTTTTCATTTTCCATTTTCTTTTCAATTTTAATTATTATTTTTTTTCTTTTTACAGCACTGTTTTACAATAATAATGAAAATATAAAATTTTAATCTATTTCCTAATATTCTACACTAAACATGATCAGTTAATCACGTCCTGATATAAAAATAATAATTTATTAAGATAATTTTGGATAAATATAAGATTTAAGACAATTTTTTTATAACGTAAACTGCAGCACAATTTTGAAAAAAAAAAATAAAACTAATCTTACAATTAACGAATATTATATATAAAATTGATGCATGCTTGATCACAGTGTGTACTTGGCGCACAGGTGATCACGCTCGCTCCGCCACGTCTCTTCCGGCCATCATTTCCCGGGGGGCACCCATTTATCCGCCCACTGTCCTCGGTCGCCAGAGATCACCGTCCGGCCACCCTCCGAGGTTTTCTCCGCCTTTCGCTAATTCCTCTACCCCTCTTCCCCTCCTTTCTCTCTCCCGATCTTCCTTACTTTCTCTTCGGCGCTCGGCGTGCAATTCTGTTGATCGACGACCCTCCACCACGGTCATGATCAACGCCGGCGCCACCCCATCCGGCAATACCACCGACAAGCTCAAGCCCATCCCCTTCGGCCCCACGCGGCGGCGGCTACCCGAGGGCTACGACCCGGACCAGCAGAACCTGGATGCCGTCCCCTTCCTCGATGGCGACGAGGAGCACGACGCCGGCGCCGGCCTCGACCCTCGCGACCACACGCCGATCGCCACCTCCGCGGCCGCCGCCATCGCCCCAGCCGGGGGCGGCAGCCTTTCGCGGCCGCCGCGGCAGGGCAGGCGGTCGGGGCCGAGGTGGAACACGTGGGTGAGGCTGTTCGCGCTCGCTCTCCTCCTGGTCTTGGCCGGCACCATGCTCCTGGGCACGGCGTGGATCGGCCGCTGCCATGATCAGAAGAAGGAGAAGGAGAGGGCCAAGGCCAAGGCAGAGGCCATGCTTCATTCCAGTGACAAGGATTCCGTCGTCGGGGAACCCATGAATTGGGGAAGGGAGAGCACCACCGTGCAGAAGAGCCCACTGCGTCGAGTATGATCGATTTATTATTTTATAAGCATCATCCACTGATACATGAAATTAACGACGGCCGCATCGAGACGTTGTTTTCTCAAACTCCTCATAGCATTACATTTTCTAACACAACTCTCATTATCGAGGAGTTCTTTCTTTCCTCTGAAAAGTATATATGAAGAGAACTCATACACTGCATGCACTTGTATTAAGAGGAGCTCTTCAATACGTTTTCAGATTCCAAAGATTTGGATCAAACCAAACAATAATGGATTCGAGCAATGCATAGATATTCCAAAGAGAGCTGTGTGCAGTAAGTCCACAATCATGCATCAGGAACATTTTATACGTGCTAATTAACAGAAGATTAAATTAAAAGCCCCCTCTTTGTTTGTAGAGACATGCAATGGAACCTTGGGTTATCTCATTGTTCGTGCTAATGGTGGACTAAATCAGATGAGAATGGGAGTATGTATCGTCTGCGACATAACCTAATGCTCGGTTTTAATTAACTATATGTTGTCCAGTAATATGTTACGTATGCATATATATATAAATGCAGATAAGTGACATGGTTGCAATAGCAAAATGGATGAACGCAACACTGGTCTTGCCTTTATTAGACCACAAGTCCTTCTGGACGGATCAAAGGTATATAATTAATAAAAAACTGATCAAAAGCTTGATCTTTTTTTTTTTCTTTCTCAAGTCTTAAAGCCGTAATGATACATGTCCTTGTCTTTTTCCCTTTTGCAGTGAGTTTAAGGATATATTTGATGCTAAGCACTTCAAGGAAGCCCTGAAAAATGATATCTCAATAACGGATTCTCTTCCTAAAGAATTCGCTAAAATCAAACCCTTACAAAGATCTCCCATTTCATGGTCCAAGGTGTGCGTTTCGTTTCTGTTATGCATATATCCTGTTGTTGTTTATTCTACCTTTCGGTCTCTAATTCTCTGAACTCTTCCGGTTTTTATATATTGGCTGCAGGCTACTTATTATAAAAGCCTAGGCAATGTCTTGAACAAGCGTAAGGTAATAGAATTCACTCATACAGATACTCGTCTTGCAAATAATGGCCTTCCTCCTTCGATCCAAAAACTCCGCTGCCGTGCAAACTATAGAGCGCTTCGATACACACCGGAGATTGAGAAACTCGGAGAAACACTGGTTAATAGGTTGAGAAATGATAGCAATGAACCCTACATTGCCCTTCATCTAAGGTAAGTGCGTGGTTAGAATTAGTATTTCATACAAGTGATCGATGAATACGTTTATGATCCTTAACATGTTTTTTATACTGATAGATATGAGAAGGATATGCTCTCATTCACCGGATGCAGTCACAATCTATCGTCAGCAGAGGCAAAGGAGCTCAAGGAGCTGAGACTGAAAGTGAGGCACTGGAAGGAGAAGGAAATCAATGGAAAAGAGAAGCGGCTTCAGGGCGGTTGTCCAATGACTCCAAGGGAGACTGCCATTTTCCTGAAGGCAATGGGGTACCCCTCCGAAGTAAGGATTTATATTGCGGCAGGAGAGATTTATGGTGCAAACAGCATGAATGCTTTGAGGGCGGAGTATCCAAATATCTACACTCATCGATCTTTAGCTACTGTGGAGGAATTAGAACCTTTTAAGAGGTATCAGAATAGACTAGCCGCTCTCGATTACATCGTTGCTCTTCGGAGCGACGTCTTTGTGTATACGTATGATGGAAACATGGCAAGAGCAGTTGAAGGTCATAGAAGATTTGAGGGCTTCTTAAAGACCATTGATCCAGATAGGTATACATCCATTTCAGCATGTATCTATTGAAATATTCCTGTATTATTATGTTTTTGTACTTTGCCTTCTTTTAGGCAGAAGCTGGTGAATCTGATAGATCAGTTAGATGCCAAAAAGCTGAAGTGGAATGAGTTCCAAGATAAGGTGAAGAAGATTCATGAAAGGAGGCTTGGAGGACCGTATGAAAGGAAAACTGAAGGAATCCCCAGACTGGAAGAGTATTTTTACTCTAATCCTCTTCCTGGATGTTTATGCTCCAAGCTATACAGAAAAAACTAAAAAAAAAATATTAATTGATTTTTTGAAAGCGAAAAAAATGAAAACTTGTTGTCTCAATTATGGACAATAAGAATGAGGTTTTAGGTAAAAACTCTAGACCAATCTGCTGCTGCACTGAATCAGATGAGCATTAGGAGATAGATGATTTTTTTCCTCAGTATTGATTAATTAATGTACATACATATGAGTTGTTTTTTTTTTTATGCGAGTGAGAATGTTTATATGTATAGTGGGCGTAATAAAGCTACTCATTGGGGACTTTTTAATCGTATCAGGAGTTTGTAAATGTAATTTTCTTTTTGTTAATAATGATTTTTTTCTAATGAAATTTCTTTTTAACAGGATGGAAATTTGACTTTATGCTATCAGTTGTAGATGGAGAAATGGGCGACGTAATTTAGGAATGCATTGCCTTGTGGTATACTTAATATATATTTCACCTAATATTATACTATATCAGATATATCTTAAGTGATCAAAGATGAAGATTAGACTATTTGAGGAGACTCTATTAGTGAATGTGATACATGTTTTATAAGCCCCGTATGAGTGCAATGGTTGCCACGTCCAGGAAAGGATCGAGCTGTGACAAGAATATTTAATTTCTATCTTCCTTTCTCTTTAAAGAATATTTAATTTCTATCTTCCTTTCTCTTTAAAGAATATTTAATTTCTATCAATATAAACTTAATTAATGCGGTTAAAAACTCAATTTCTTTATGTTCACTGATAATTTAATTGTAAATTACAATAATTAGATTTTTTATTTATCCAATTAAAAATTATAAAAAATAGCGATCAAAACATGCTTTAATTACTTGTTGTTTTTTCTCTGAACCCTTGAGAATGCTAAGTATGCTCTTTTAATATAATTCTAAAATAATTATAGAATACAAGCTTATCCTAATTAAATCATGATTTCTATTAAATATATATTTTAAAATTTATTAGGCTCCCTATTAAATCTAAATCAAGGGACGCTACCCCAACAGAAATAAGGCGTTCCTTCCCAAAGGAAGTTGCCTATTTATAGACACTCTATAATCTGTGAGAGAGTACTTCTTGTAATCTGTGAGAGTGAGGTTGTCTTTTGAGGGTTTTACTGGTGCTTTTAATAAAGTAATCCTTTCCCTCAATTTCTGTGTTGTTCTTCTGCGCTCAAGGCTTGTATCGTCAACTCCGAA
Organism: Thalia dealbata; assembly: GCA_030544415.1. Taxonomy (NCBI): domain Eukaryota; kingdom Viridiplantae; phylum Streptophyta; class Magnoliopsida; order Zingiberales; family Marantaceae; genus Thalia; species Thalia dealbata. The sequence continues at coordinate 21,159,022 of CM060455.1, forward strand.
ACAAGACGATACGTCGCACACCTTCCGATAAAAGTTCGTAACATTAGAACGGACTTGGGTGTGACAATTTGGTATCAGAGCCAAGTTCAACCACTACGACAACAATATCTCCTCTCCCGAAGGCTCTCCGCTAGATTCACTCTGAACGACAATCATGGTGGGAAAAGCGTCAAGGATAACCAAAAAGGCATTTGACAAGTTAGGAGAACGAGTTGGCGCCATAGAAGAATTGGCTCGCATGGCGCAAATCTCGTCGTCAACAACGAATGTCGACTCCCTGTGAGATCGAGTAGAAGAACTCTGCTTGGCGGTGACTGCCATGAGAGCAGAGTTGGGGAAGATCCATACGCCCGAACCTCGAGTTGTCGAGTTTGGAGATCGGCCCTCTGAATTCATCAACGAATCAGATATCCAAACAGATGTATTGCCATCTAGAAGGCACCATCAGGAGGTGCATCATCTTCCGCGAGCAAACATCCGAATCCCCGAACCCTCCACGTTTTCCGGTGTACGCAATGCCAAGGTCCTAGAGAATTTTATCTGGGACCTCGAACAGTTCTTTATGGCAGCAAGAATCGATGGCATGGATAGGGTAACCACTGCAGCAACTTTCCTCGTTGGGGATGCAAAATAATGGTGGAGAATACGTTGTGATCCCCATCTGAGCGAGAAGAAAGCAAAGATCACCGATTGGGAAACCATGGTGGAAGAACTGCGACGCGAATTCCTTCCGGCCAATGTAGCTTGGATAGCACGAGAGCAACTGCAGAATCTGCGTCAAAACAGAGCCATCTACGAGTATGTACAGAACTTCAATAGTATTATGTTAAACTTACCTGATATGTCGGAAGCAGATCAACTCTTCGCTTTTCTGCGTGGATTGCAACCTTGGGCAAAGAACGAACTGCTTCGGAAGGGGGTAAATAACCTTTCGGAGGCCGTATATGCAGCGGAAACATTGGTGGACCTCCGATCAACTACTCATCCGCAGAAAAGCGAAGGGAAGACGCCTCCCCATCGGCATCATCCGCAGGGGCAGGGGTGATGAACACCCACATCAGGTTATGGGAAAAGGCGAGTTCCTCACAGAACAACTTCTACGACTCACAACAATCATACTCCGCCAACCCACAATTCAGAAAGAAGAAACGGTGGCAACGGCCAGGGAGAACAACAACCAGCACGATTCTGCGCCCACCGCGAATGAATTGTGGCCATCGTAAAGAACAAAGGGGAGGGGAAAGATGGACCGGAAGAAACAATCACCACTCGAGCAACTCCGATGCAGCGAATTAATGCCATACGGACAAAGCAGGATCCGCGGCTAATGTATATTCCACTGCAGGTGAATGGTAAAGGCTGCTCTGCGATGATTGATACGGGAGCTACTCATAATTTTATGAGTCATTAATTGGCGAGAAAACTAGGTCTAAAAATAGAAAAGAGCAACTTTAAGATAAAAACAATCAACTCACAACCTTCGGAGGTTACCGGAATTGTTCGTCAAATATCAATTTCGATTGGACATTGGGATGGCAAACTAGATTTAACGATTATTCCCTTGGACGACTTTAACTTTATTCTAGGAACTGATTTCCTCCATTCGCAGACAATGGTGGCCCCTTATTTGGGAGGTCTGATGGTGATGGAGCCTACGCAGCCAGGTTTCGTCAAAGGATCCACAATGGAAGACACTCCAAAGGAAACATGAATTCTCTCGGCCTTGCAACTCGTCACAGGATTGAGGCATGGAGGAGCCACGTTTGCAGCGGCTATCAGGGAAGAAGAAGTAACTCCCATGAGCGAACAAAGGATCCTTTCTGAAGTACATGAACTGGTAAGTGAATTTGCAGATATTATGCCTGTAGAGCTACCAAGGACTCTCCCTCCGCGGCGACCAATAGATCACCAGATCGAACTCCTTCCGGGAGCTCGGCCGCCAGCCCAAGAACCATACCGTATGGCGCCCAAAGAACTGGCAGAACTGAAAAAACAACTTGGAGAGCTGTTGGAGGCAGGACTGATCCGCCCGTCAAAAGCTCCCTTCGGTGCTCCAATTCTGTTCCAACGGAAGAAAGATGGTAGTTTACGGATGTGCGTAGACTATCGGTCACTCAATAAGGTTACAGTAAAGAACCGATATCCCATGTAAACCCCCACCTTTAAATAAATTAAAAAAAAAGTCAGACTGGTCGGTTCAGTTAGATCGGTCTGGTCGACCGGTTCACCCGAACCGATCCACTCGGCCGGGTCGGCTGAACCGACCCCGCCATTTAGAGCAAGGCGGAAGAGGGCGAAGGGAATCACCCTAATCCGCGCAACTCCTCTTCGCCATCTCCGCAGGAGCGACGACGGGCGAGGGCGTTGCCGGTGAAGCTGCCGTCGCCTCGGACCACTCCCGTCGCCATCGTCGAGAGGAGGACCGCCGGAGAAAGCATAGCCGCGGCTCCATTTCTGCTCGCCCTACTGCTTCGCTCTCGGGTTTCTGCCGCTGCACACGGTGAAGTTGCCGCCGCGACTTCGCCTCTCTCGACCGTCGCCACCCGTCTACATCGCCTCGCTTTGTCTCTACGAAGGCGTAGCGGTCGGCGTTCCACCCCGGGATCGGCTGTTGTAGCCGGCGACTTGGCAGCCAGCTCGGAGCAGAACGCGCACGCGGAGGAGATGAGCGAAACGATTCTTCCGCCCGTTCTGCTAAGCGATCCAGTTCCGATAGTTGTTCATGAGTTATAGGTGAGAAATCTGGTCCCTATCGACCTCTTCCTACCTCCGATTGCATGGCCGTCGTGCTCGCCATCCGCGGAAGGTCCGACGACCTACGAAACCTCCGATGTTTGGGTTTCTCACGACCGGATCTGATGCAGCAGATCCCAGCTATCTCGCGCACGAGGACGCCGGGGTTGTTGGCCGGCGTTGCATTCGGGCGTGGGTGGCGGAAGGACCGACGTCGGCGAAGGGATCAGCGAAGGATCGACGAAGGGCGCGGCGAAAGGTGTTGATTTCGCCCCTTTTCCTAATCGTCATTAACGATTTCTCTTAATCACGATTAGCGCATAATTAACTATGCTTAGCTGTAAATAAATACGATTAGTATAAGTTGTGTTAATTTATGCTTAGATTAAATTAAGCATAATTAAGGTTAGATTAACTAAGCTTAGTGGATAAATAAATATTAATTTAATGAAACCGGTTGGGTTGAACCAAGTTGGGATTAAATCGGTTGGGTTTGAGTTAAGTTTGGGTTCAGATTGAGTTGGGTTGGGTGAGCCGAATCAATTAATTGAAATTAGTTCGAGCTCGAGTCAAACCTAATTAGATTGGGTTGATTGAACCGGACCCGAGTCGAACCAAATCAACTTGAACCAGACTCAAGTCGGACTCGGATTTAGATAGATTGAGCTGACTCGATTGAACCGAACCAGCTGGGCGTGGGTCAGACTCACGTTAAACCAGATGAACAGTAATCGGTCCGCGTTGACCGGGTCAACCGTTGACCGTTGACCGGTCAGAAAAATATTAAATTAATTAATTAATTAATAAAATAATATTAAAATAATAAAATAATATTAAAATAATAAAAATAATATTAAAATAATAAAAATTTTCATGGGTTCTAATTGGGCCCTTCGGTGACTTGAGCCAAGTTATGAATGAGTTTAATGAGTATAAATTGGATAGAATTCATTTAAGTTAATTAAAGTAATTTAACATTGTAGTTAGTTTAATAGATAAAAATTTAAAATATGATTAATTAAGATTTAATTAGGTAGAATTAATCATAAACTTGTATGCTTAGTGGGATTAATTTGATGTAATAATTATTTTAATTAATTGGTTGATAAATTTCTAATTTATTTACTTTAGGAGAAAAATGAATTAAATTTTATTTTAAATAATTATGTTAATTAGGACTATCGTGGGTACGCGATCCGAGTAGTTCGTCAGGTGATTATTTTCGCGTGAGTTGGTTCTGAAGAACGGATCGCTAACCAGGTGCGTTGGTTCTCCGATGTAGGATTTATTCAAGCTAGGGAATTTCCGCTGGGGTCTTCTTAGGAACAATTCCTCAATGTCTTAAATAAAATAAAATATAATGCTTGATAAGATTTGATATGTCTGCATGCTAGTTTAATTTATTGCTGTCCAACATGTATGATATATCATAATTTCCATGCTAAGTTTTAATATGTCGTGATAGCGTGTCCTGCATGTTAGATATTATTTTATTATTTTTTAATGCTATGCTAGTACAACTACCATGCAGACAAAGAATAGTAAATAACGACATGTTAGAACCTCTTGGCGACGTCACCGCAACTTAGACAGAAAGAGACCTTTCTCATATGCCCCGGTTGACCGCCGCGTTACCAACGATGGTCAAACGGTGACGTCTCGCTACGCACCCCTTCCGAGGTTATGCATAGCTTAGATACTGGGGGCACCACTCCCGAGGTTATGCATAGCTTAGATACTGAGGGAGCACTACTCCCGAGGTTATGCATAGCTTAGATACTGGAGGCGGGAGCATCACTCCCGAGGTTATGGATAGCTCAGATACTGGGAGCTGGTAGGGTAAGAGATTATACAAACTCTATGGTCATATTAGACCGGAAATATGGAGCAAGTTCTTATCCAAAAATTATACCCGCACGAGTGTCGTTTAGGCAGCCTCGTGATAGTCCTGAGATGGCTAGCGAGGATGAGCCCTACCATGGACTTGACACCGATGGAGTCGAGGTTGTCACAGCCCATCGTGCAGATGTGCGTCAATCTCGGTAGACGTCGACTGCTATTGGACTGGAAATGTGATTCCACATATGACGCCTTGGACAGTGGATCCGTAGACCACACGACTATCACCCTTGACGTCTGCAGACGATCAGATGAGTAGTCCGGATCCTAGGATTATTATTCCAGCTAGTCGTGGCCGATGAGATTGATATGATGGTGACCCTGTCTACGGACAGTGTGTAGTACTACGCATATGTCGTTGCTCCTACGGATCCGGGGAGGATGTAAGGGCACGACGGTTTCGCTAGGGGAGGCATGGTCGGCGACTAGTGAAACAATGGAGAGTGATATTGGGTCACCCGTCCTCTCCGCCAACATCAGTGCAGCGGGCATAGGTAAAGATAGAGACAGAAAGGCACTGATGGGCTTACTGATACCCTCGGCTCGGGTATTCACTAAGCATAGGCTGGCAGTCCGAGTCTTGTAACCTTAAAGTCTTATTATGACGTAGGTGACATGCTGTTGACTTTGACACTAGATACTACTTAGGTGACATCTAGTGAAATCTACATATGTATTTAATTATGATGTTTTACTGCTTTCTATAAATTTGATTTTACAAATCAAATGAAAAATGATGATTAACAACCAAAGGCATCCTAGAATACTCCTCCTAGCCTTTGATTTCTTTATTCGGTAGAACCGTAATTTCACACTAGGCCGCAAGGCTGAGCACACCACTTTTCCCCGTGTGTGCAGGTGTGTTAGATGATCATACGACACGGTTGATGAAGATGAGTCCCTCGACGGGTCTATTTTTATTTATCGATACCTTTTCTCATACAATTGTAGTAGGTTTATCGGGACTGTATTAGGAATCTTGAGTTAGATGATTTATTTATAATTCTACTGTGTAAACGATGTATATGGATGGTATGTATTACTTTGATGCCTCGTATGGGTCTGTTGGGCTCATACGGCGGTTGCCACGTGCCCGACAGTAGGGTCGGGGCGTGACAATTAAAGTGGTATCAGATCCTAGGTTTAAAAACCTAGGGATTTTTGGGATTTCGACTCCAAATCTTTAGTATAAGGAAGTCAGTCCCGATATATTAGAGTGACCAGTTAGATAATGAGTGGTACGGTCATTTACCCATATCATGACTATACGTACCAGAAGTGTTTACCTTACGTTAATTTTATTGCACATGAACTAATCGAAGCCTATTTCGTATAGATGTCGGATGTACCGCCGAGACGCAAACGGAGGAGGCCCCGAAAGCTCAGGAACCCCAGGATCATTCGACGGCTACCTCCCGTCCGTCGGCAGATCCGTTAGCGCCACTCGCACTAGCACCAGCCGCTAGCGTTACCGAGGATTCCGATAGGGCACCAGTGCCTACGATCCCAGAGCGGGCATTGTCGGGTACACGTCAGAGCTCGAGTTCCTGTCGGACTTTGAGGCAGAGGACTACATCTACTGTGCCATCTAGGCGGGTTCCGGTGTCGCAGGGACAGCTGAACATGATAGCGGCAGCTATGGTCAGCATCATGACTCCCTCCCCGCAGCAGGAGCCGGGGGAGCCACAGACGGTAGCGCCTTCTTCGCCTCCTACCGCACCAGTGGCCCCATCGGCACCACCAGTAGTTCAGGCGGCTACTGCCCCAGCCGTTGTACCTGCTCCAGCTGACAGTTGCGCAGAGTCAGATCAAGTGGGAGTTGCGGCAGTAGTTACTACCCCTCCGGCAGGAGTACAAGGGACATATACCCGGACTTATTATCAGACCCAGCTTGGGGGAGTTGCTACTTCGGTGCCCGGTACCCGAGCTGTTAGACCGATAGCCGCTTGGGTGAGAGACGCTCGGCATCTGGGGTGTGTCACTTTTTCTAGATCGTCAGACCCCCAGATAGCCCGGTCTTGGATTAACAACATTCGTCGTATCACTGTTGATTTGGAGTTATCCGATAGAGACCGGCTTGAAGTAACACTCTATCTTGTGTATAGGGAGGCTGAGACCTGGCGAGAGGAGCTGGAGACCCGTTATTCCACAGCACTGATGTGGGACATCTTTCTGGATGAGTTCCACGAGCATTTCTACACAGAGCTCCAGCAGGATCTGAAGGTACAGGAGTTCCTGGATTGTACACAGGGAGGCAGATTTGTGTCAGAGTATGTGGTGGAGTTTAACCAGCTGGCCTCCCTAGTACCCGATATGATCCCATCCGATAGGTATCGTCGTCTGCGTTTTATTTAGGGATTGGATGACCACCTTCGTGTTAGGGTGGAATACTTGAGTACACTGTTTTCCAGCAGTTGGTGGATAAATCTCTGTGGACTGAGAGAATGCTCCAGACGACGCGTACTCGGAGGGAGGGGCATAAGAAGAAGAGGTCAGCGACACACAGGGGTCGAGGTGATTTTAGGGACAGACCGACTGGCACAGTAGCATCAGTTGCCTCAGCTGCAGGAGGGGCTCCATCTGGGGGCCGATTTATATAGAGGACTGAGCAGCGTGGTCAGCTGAGTCAGGCGCGTCCCCCGCCGTCTGTAGATAGGGCCTCTCAGATGCACCGTACTCCACCGTTGGCCCCATGTACCATCTGCCGTAGAACCCACATCGGGTTGTGCCGAGAGGTCTCATGTTATCAGTGTGGACAGAAGGGGCACATTCGACCCAAACTGTCCGCAGCGGACTCAGATGGGCGGATCTCAGCAGTCGGCCATCCACCCGGCATCTGCGGGTCGTGGTCGCCTGCCCGCACCGATCCCACCTGCTGCACCTATGACGGGATCGACCAGAGGACCTGCCACCAGATCTGGCCCACACTCTCAGAGGCCGCCCCAGCGCACCCAGACTCGCATCTATGCTCTGGACGGCACCGACACACAAGCCAACCCAGACGTAGTCACTGGTAACACCTCACATGCTGATACCCCTTGAATTATCTTATTTTGGAGATTAACTAGTTGAACTTGTTAAGTTGATGATGTGTTGGATTTTGGAACTAAAACTTATTTTTGTTCAATTGGACTAAATTTAACTTGCCGCATGTGTTGTTTGTGTGATGTAGATTAGGACATATGCGGTTATTTGATGCTTGGGCTCGTATTCTCATTGATATCGGGTCACATCGATCTTTTATTAGCTCGGAGTTCACCAGACAAACAATATACCTCTTACCCTGTTAGAGTCAGAGTTGATTGTCTGTACTCCCTTAGGCGAGAAGATTTTACGGAGTCAGGTGTATCGGTCCTGTCCTATTATGATACAGGATGTTACCCTTGAGGCGGACCTGATTCCACTGGATATGACAGACTTCGATATGATTCTCGGTATGGACTGATTGACAGCACATAGAGCCTTGGTGAGTTGCTTCACGAAGTCAGTGTCTTTTATTGGATCGGGACCCCCGGAGCTTGTATTCGAGGGAGATCGTCGAGTCCTACCGACTGTCATTATATTCGCTCTCACGGCGCAGAGGTACATCAAGAAAGGATATCAGTGTTTTCTAGCGCACGTGGTGGATAGCAGCCAGTCGGACAGCCAGATGGCAGATATTCCTGTAGTTAGCGAGTTCCCAGACGTCTTTCCGGAGGATTTGCCTGGCCTACCTCCAAATCGGGTGTTAGAGTTTTACATCGATCTTGCTCCTAGGACGATGCCAATCTCTAGACCCCCGTATCGCATGGCACCGGTATCGCATGGCATCGATCTTGCTCCTAGTTTGAGTTGAAGGAACTCAAGCTACAGTTATATGACTTGGTGGATAAGGGGTTCATACGACTTAGTATCTCCCCTTGGGGCGCACCTATTCTGTTTGTGAAGAAGAATGATGGGACCTTGAGGATGTGCATTGATTATAGGCAGCTAAACAAGGTCACCATCAGGAACAGGTATCCGCTTCCCCGTATCCATGATTTGTTTGATCAGTTATAGGGAGCTCGGGTTTTCTCGAAAATTGATTTGAGGTCAGGGTATCATCAGTTAAAGATTAGGGACTCGGATGTTCCGAAGATAACATTTCGGTCACGGTATGGACACTATGAGTTCCTAGTCATGTCTTTTGGACTCACAAATGCTCCCGCAGTCTTTATGGATCTGATGAACCGAGTTTTTCATAAATATTTAGAAAAGTGTGTCGTTGTCTTCATTGATATATACTTGTCTATTCGAAGAGCCTAGAGGAGCATACGAGACATCTCCGACTTGTCATTCAGGTATTGAGAGATCGTCAGCTTTATGCTAAGTTTTCTAAATGTGAGTTTTGGCTGACTCAGGTTGGATTTCTGAGGCACATTATATCCAGTGAGGGCATTCAGGTTGATCCAGAGAGTACATGATGGTCAGGATCAGGATTTCAGACTCAGAGACGACGACATGCTGGTGCTGTTTGACAGGATCTACGTACCCCATGATGAGGATCTACGACGGCAGATTCTGGAGGAGACACACAGTTCTGCTTATGCTATGCACCCCGGTAGTACGAAGATGTATCGTATTATTCAACAGACGTATTGGTGGTCGGGCATGAAGCGGGACATAGCTGAGTTTGTAGCTCGATGCCTAGTATGCCAGCAAGTTAAGGCGGAACATCAGAAGCCGACAGGGACTTTGCAGCCTCTTCCGATACCGGAGTGGAAGTGGGAGCACATCACTATGGACTTCATAGTCGGGTTGCCGCGCACCCAGAGACATCATGATGCTATATGGGTGATCGTTAATCGACTTACAAAGTCTGCCCACTTCTTACCGATCGAGATTTCGCATACATTGGAGAGGTTAGCCAGGCTATACGTCAGAGAGATTGTCCGCCTTCATGGAGTAGCGGTATCCATTGTGTCGGACCGAGATCCTAGGTTCACTTCTAGGTTCTGGCCGAAGTTTCAGGGGGAGCTGGGTACATCAGTGAGGTTTAGCACTGCATTTCACCCACAGACTGATGAACAGTCAGAGCGTACCATTCAGACGCTGGAGGATATGTTGAGAGCATGTGTGCTCGAGTTTACTGGTAGTTGGAACACACACCTTCCTTTGGTGGAATTTGCGTCACGCCCCGACCCAACTGTCGGCCACGTGACAACCACCGTATGAGCCCGACAGACCCATACAAGGCATCAAGTGATACATATCATTCATATACATCATTTATGCAGCGGAATTTATAATTTAATTATCTAACTTAACATTTCTAACATAGTCCCGATAAACCTACTACAATTCTAGGAAAAAGGCAACGATAAATAAAAATATAGACCCGTCGACGAACTCATCTTCATCGAATAACTCGGGCAGTCATCTAACACACCTGCACACACGGAAAAAAGTGGTGTGCTCAGCCTTGCGGCCTAGTGCGAAATTACGGCTCTACCGAATAAAGAAATCAAAGGCTAGGAGGAGTATTATAGGATGCTCTTGGTGATTAATAATCATCTTTCATGCCATATAATTTAGACAATTCATATTGAGATAGACAGCATGAATAAATAAATAAATAAAGGTGTACATGCCACTAGATGTCACCTAAGTTAAGTCTAGTGTCAACGTCAACAGTCTGTCCCCATTTGATTTGTATAAATCAATTTATGGGGAGCAACAAATATCATAAATACAATACCGATGTATAGTTCACTAGATGTCACCTACGTTATATCTAGTGTCCACGTCAACAGTCTGTCACCTACATCGTGATGTGACTTTAAGGTTTCATAAACTCGGGCTGCCAGACTACGCTTAGTGACTACCCGGGCCGGGGGTATTAGTAAGCCCATCAGTGCCTTTCTGTCTCTGTCTCTACCTATGCCCGCTGCACTAATGTTGGCAGAGAGGACGGATGACCCAGAATCCCTCTCCATTTGTTTCACTAGTCGCCAACTTTGCCTCCCTAGCGAAACCGTCGTGCCTTTACATCCTCCCCGGATTCCGTAGGGGCCACGACAACCCGTGTAGTACACACTGTCCGTAGACAGGGTCACCTCTCTTAAATCTCATCGGCCACGGCTAGCCGGAATAACCACCCTAGGATCCGGACTACTCATCCGATCGTCTGCAGACGTCAAGGGTGATAGCCGTGCGGTCTACGGATCCACTGTCCAAGGCATCACATGTGGAATCACCTTCCCAGTCCAATAGCCGTCGACGTCTGTCAAGATTTGGCGCACATCCGCACGATGGGCTGTGGCAACCTTGACTCCATCGGTGCCAAGTCCATGGTTGGATTCATCCTAGCTCACCATCTCAGGACTATCACTAGGCCGCCTACAACGACACTCGTGCGGGTGAAGATTTCGGATAAGGACTTGCTCCATATTTTCAGTCTAACCCGACCATGGAGTTTGTACAGTCTCTTACCCTACCAGCTCCCAATATATAAGCTATACATAACGTCGGGAGTGGTGCTCCCAGTGCTCCGCTATGCATCAACCTCGGGAGTGGCGCCTAACGGGACGTCACCGTTTGACCACCGTCGGAACGCGGCGGTCAACCGGGGCATATGGAAAAAGGCTCCGTTTTCTGTCTAAGTGGCGGTGACATCGCCAAAGGTTCTAACATGTCGTTATTTACTATCTATGTCTGCATGGTAGGTATGCTAGCATAGCATAGAAACATAATAAAATAATATTTAACATGCTCGACATGATACTACGACATATTAGAAACTTAATAAGGAAATCATGGTATATCCTACATGTTAGACAGTAATAAACTAAACTAACATGCAGATAAAAGAAATATTATCAAGCATAACATTTTATTTTATTTAAGACATCCAGAATTGTTCCTAAGAAAACCCCAGCGGGTATTCCCTAGCTTGAATAAATCCTACCATCGGAGAACCAACGCACCTGGGTTAGCGATCCGGTATTCAGAATCAATCCGCATAACAACGAATCACTCCGTCGAACTACTCGAATCACGTACCCGCGATAAATCCTAATTAACACAATTATTTAAAATCAAATTTAATTCCTTTTTCACTAAAGTAAATCAAATATTAATTTATCAATCTAACCTAATCATTCAGATACTAATTAACCAAATTTTCATTTTACAAATTAAATTAACTTAGTTAAGCTTAGATAAATTTTATCAAATTTATCCATTTAAACCCATCATCTAGCCCAAGTCACCTAAGGGCCCAAATAACACTCATCAATACTTAATTAGATCAATTAAACATTAATTAGCTATTTAAATCACCTAATCATACTCATGAAAAGTTAAATTATTTTTATTGTTATTATTATTATTTTATTATTATTTTGACTGGTCAACGGTCAACAGTTGACCCGGTCAATACGGTGAACACGGTGGACCCGGTCAACGCTGTTGACCCGACCAATGTGGTGGACTTGGTTACTATTTATTTGGCTTAACTTGAGTCTGACCCAATCCTAGCCAGTTCGGTTCGATCGAGTCAGCTCCAACTCATCTAAATCCGAGTCTGACTCGAGTTCGGTTCAAATTAATTTGATTCGACTCAGGTTCAATTTAATTGATTCAGCTCACCTCAACTACACTCAACCCGAACCCAAACTTAACTCGAATTCAATCCAACTTACTCCAAACCGGTTCAACTCAACCCATTCACTAACTCTACTCAATTAAATCATAAGTTTTTACTTAACTAAATTTATCATGCTTAATTAATCCACTAAGCTTGATTAATTAACACTAAGCATGTTTAAATTAATCTAAGCATTTTAACAACACTAATTTATCCTAAACGTGTTTAATTACAACTAAACATGCTTAAATAAATCACTAATCGCGATTAGGGAAAAATAAAGCTACCTTAGTCGGAATCGCTATTCATCGTCGGAAATACTATTCACTCGTCGGAATAGTAACGCCGTCGCCGGAACCCTAGATGCCACCTCGCCGGAGCTCGCGAAATCAGCGGCAAACTTGACGGCGAGCTCCGCAAGCCTACGCACGCGTGGGAACCGACAACGACCTGCGCAAAATCCGGCCATCAACGCCTAAACGATCCAAATCTTTGGCGTCACCGGCGAACTTTAGGGCAAGTTCGCCGGAGGGCGAAATCGCCCAATAACAGAGGGGAAACGGAGCTCCTACCCTTGCGATCGCGTGGGGAAGGAGAGAAGGGGGATCCGGCCGGCGAGACGAGTGGATCCGCAGCTCTACTCCTCGCCGGTCGTGTTGCGGGTTGGAGCAGCGGCGACGAAATCGTCGCTTGCTGCAGTTGCATCGGGGTCGAACGCAAGCTCCCGAACTTGCGGTGGGGGCGAGTAGCTCGAGCCCCAGCTACCACGAACGGCACGTCGGTGACCTGCGCGTGGAATGGCAGGCGAACGACGGGCGAACAGCAGACGGCGAGCTCGGTGGGTGGCTTGCCCTGCTGCGGGTCGAATGAGCAGCGGCAACGGAAATCGCCGCCTGCTGCGGGGGCATCGAGGGTCGACGGCAGCTCGTGGGGGCACGGCGGGGGCGAGCGTCTCCAACCGCAGCTGGGGAGACGACGCGCCGGCGACCTGGGCGCGGGATAGTGGCGGACGATCGCTGCAATCGCAGCGAACGAACAGGGGTGGATGCAGGGGAGAGGTCGCGCGGCAGCAACCGAGCTCCGCCGAGCTCTCCTTCACGGTGGAGAGGAACGGGTTGCGACGGCGGCTGCGAACGGCAGCAGCGATCGGCCGTCGGTGGGCGCGGAGGACGGGCGACGGACGGCTGCAACTGACGCGAAGAGGAAATGGCAGCAGGCGGAAACATGGGAAGAATAGGGGCGTGGCCGCAGGACCTCTGCCGCGCTCTCCTTGCCACGATGGGGATCTAAGGAGGTCGAACGACGGTGGATGCTGGCGACGCGCGACGGACGGCGGGCACTGGCGACGGGCGGCGAGCGCCTGCATTCGCCCTGCTGCGGTCGAAGAGGAGGTGGGCGTCGCGAAAGTGAAGAAGGCAGGCGACGGAGTCGGGCAGCCGCCGACGAACGACGGCAGCCGACGGCGTCGAATGGGAGGGGCCGCCGGCGTGCCCTGCTGCAGGTGAGGGAGACGGGGAAGAAGGCGAAGAAGAAGAAGGAGAAGAAGAAGAAGAAGAAGAAGGGAGGGGCGCCTCACGAGTGGGAAGAGCCCGCGGCTCTTATCGCTCGCGTCGACCCCTTCGGACCGGGTCGGACCGGTTCACTCGGACCGGCCAGCTGGCTGGTTCAGTTGAACCGGACCGGAAAAATTTAATTTTTTTCCTAAAAATATAATTTATTAAGGTGGGGGTTTACAATTTGCATATAATAATAGCTATCAGACCAGTATTGGTATGATTCCCTTTGAGGTTCTATATGGCAGGCAGTGTTGGACTCCATTATGTTGGAATGAGGTTGGCGAGAGATGACTGATGGGTACGGAGTTGATTGATGAAACCGTAACCAAGGTCGGTGTCATCTGAGGCAGATTGAAGACAGCTCAGGACCGACAGAAGAGCTATGTAGATCATCGCCGCCGGCCTCTAGAGTTTGCAGTTGGGGATATGGTTTTCCTAAAAGTTTCCCCATGGAAGGGTATCCTTCGATTTCAAAAGAAAGGGAAGCTACACCCTAGATACATCGGACCCTTCTAGGTACTTGAGAGAGTCGGACCGGTGGCGTATCGACTAGAGCTACCTGCAGACTTAGAGCAGATTCATGATGTCTTCCATGTGTCTATGCTGAGGAAGTACATATCAGATCCATCCCATGTCCTCATGGCACCACCAGTTCAGCTGAGAGAGGACTTGAGCTATGGGGTGCGGGCTGTTGAGATCATCGATCGGCACGTAAAGGTACTTCGAGGTAAATCTATTCCCCTGGTAAAAGTCCTCTGGAGGAATGCCCATATCGAGGAAGCTACGTAGGAAACTGAGGCCCACATGAGGGCCCAGCATCCTCATTTATTTGAGGGAGAGAGTGTTTGAGCGTGATGTAAAAAGAAATTTTGGAACATGTTATGTTGTAGTTGAATATCTTATTAGTATTGAAGTATTATTTTTAAAGAACCAAAATTTTTTAAGGGGGGGAGTACTTGTAAACCCCCACCTTTAAGTAAATTTTAAAAAAAAAAACATCAGACCTGTCGGTTCCGTTAGACCGGTCTGGTCGACCGGTTCATCCGAACCAATCCACTCGGCCGGGTCGGCTTAACCGATCCCGTCGTTTAGAGCCAGGCAGAAGAGGGCGAAGGGATTCACCCTAATCCACGCAACTCCTCTTTGCCATCTCCGCAGCAGCGACGACGGGCGAGGGTGTCGCCGGTGAAGCTGTCGTCGCCTTGGACCACTCCCATCGCCATAGTCGAGAGGAGGACCGCCGGAGAAAGCATAGCTGCGGCTCCATTTCTGCTCGCTCTACTACTTCGCTCCCGGGTTTCCGCCGCTGCACACGGGGAAGTCGCCGCCGCGACTTCGCCTCTCTCGACCGTCGCCACCCATCTACATCGCCTCGCTTCGTCTTTACGAAGGCGTAGCGGTCGGCGTTCCACCCCGGGATCGGCTGTTGAAGCCGGCGACTTGGCAGCCAGCTCGGAGCAGAACGCGCACGCGGAGGAGACGAGCGAAACGATTCTTCCGCCCGTTCTGCTACGCGATCCAGTTCTGATAGTTGTTCGCGAGTTGTAGGTGAGAAATCTGGTCCCTATCGAACTCTTCCCACCTCCAATTGCACGGTCGTCGTGCTCGCCATCCGCGGAAGGTCCGAAGACCTCCGAAACCTCCGATGTTTGGGTTTCTCACGACCGGATCTGATGCAGCAGATCCCAACTGTCTCACGCACGAGGACGCCGGGGTCGTTGGCCGGCGTTGCGTTCGGGCGTAGGTGGTGGAAGGACCGACGAAGGCGTCGGCGAAGGGATTGATCGGCGAAGGGCGCGACGAAAGGTGTTGATTTCGCCCCTTTTCGTAATCGTGATTAACGATTTCTCTTAATCACGATTAGCGCATAATTAACTATGCTTAGCTGTAAATAAATACGATTAGTATAAGTTGTGTTAATTTATGCTTAGATTAAATTAAGCATAATTAAGGTTAGATTAACTAAGCTTAGTGGATAAGTAAATATTAATTTAATAAAACCGATTGGGTTGAACCAAGTTGGGATTAAATCGGTTGGGTTTGAGTTAAGTTTGGGTTCGGATTGAGTTGGGTTGGGTGAGCCGAATCAACTAATTAAAATTAGTTCGAGCTCGAGTCAAACTCAATTAGATTGGGTTGATTGAACCAGACACAAGTCGAACCAAATCAACTTGAACCGGACTCAAGTCGGACTCGGATTTAGATGGATTAAGCTGACTCGATTGAACCGAACCAGCTGGGCGTGGGTCAGACTCATGTTAAATTGGATGAACAGTAACCGGTCCGCGTTGACCGGGTCAACCATCCGTTGACCGGGTCCACCGTTGACCGGTCAGCGTTGACCGGTGAGAAAAATAATAAATTAATTAAAATAATATTAAAATAATTAAAAAATAATAAAAATAATAAAATTTTTCATGAGTTCTAATTGGGCCCTTGGGTAACTTGAGCCAAGTTATGGATGAGTTTAATGAGTATAAATTAGATAGAATTCATTTAAGTTAATTAAAGTAATTTAACATTTGTAGTTAGTTTAATAGATAAAAATTTAAAATATGATTAATTAAAATTTGATTAGGTAGAATTAATCATAAATTTGTATGCTTAGTTTAGGATTAATTTGATGTAATAATTATTTTAATTAATTGGTTGATAAATTTCTAATTTATTTACTTTAGGAGAAAAATGAATTAAATTTTATTTTAAATAATTGTGTTAATTAGGACTATCGTTGGTACGCGATCCGAGTAGTTCGTCAGGTGATTATTTCCGCGTGAGTTGGTTCTGAAGAGCGGATCGCTAACCAGGTGCGTTGGTTCTCCGATGTAGGATTTATTCAAACTAGGGAATTCCCGCTAGGGTCTTCTTAGGAACAATTCCTCGATATCTTAAATAAAATAAAATATAATGCTTGATAAGATTTGATATGTCTGCATACTAGTTTAATTTATTATTGTCCAACATGTATGATATATCATAATTTTCATGCTAAGTTTTAATATGTCGTAATAGCATATCCTGCATGTTAGATATTATTTTATTATGTTTTAATGCTATGCTAGTACAACTACCATGCAGACATAGAATAGTAAGTAACGACATGTTAGAACCTTTTGGCGATGTCACCGTAACTTAGATAGAAAGGGGCCTTTCTCATATGCCCCGGTTGACCGCCGCGTTACCGACAATGGTCAAACGGTGACGTCCCGCTACGCACCCCTTCCGAGGTTATGCATAGCTTAGATACTGGGAGCACCACTCTCGAGGTTATGCATAGCTTAGATACTGGGGGCACCACTCCCGAGGTTATGCATAGCTTAGATACTGGAGGGGAGAGCACCACTCCCGAGGTTATACATAGCTTAGATACTGGGAGCACCACTCCCGAGGTTATGTATAACTTAGATACTGGGAGCTGGTAGGGTAAAAGACTGTACAAACTCCATGGTCATATTAGACCGAAAATATGGAGCAAGTCCTTATCCAAAAATGATACCCACACGAGTGTCGTTTAGGCGGCCTCGTGATAGTCCTAAGATAGCTAGCGAGGATGAGCCCTACCATGGACTTAGCACCGATGGAGTCGAGGTTGCCACAGCCCATCGTGCGGATGTGCGTCAATCTCGGTAGACGTCGACTGCTATTGGATTGGGAAGGTGATTCCACATGCGACGCCTTGGACAGTGGATCCGTAGACCACACGGCTATCACCCTTGACGTATGCAGACGATCGGATGAGTAGTCCGGATCCTAGGGTTATTATTCCAGCTAGTCGTGGTCGATGAGATTGATATGATGGTGACCCTGTCTACGGACAGTGTGTAGTACTACGAAGATGTCGTTGCCCCTACGGATCCAGGAAGGATGTAAAGGCACGACGATTTCGTTAGGAGAGGTATGGTCGGCGACTAGTGAAACAATGGAGAGTGATATTGGGTCACCCGTCCTCTCCGCCAACATTAGTGCAGCGGGCATAGGTAGAGACAGAGACAGAAAGGCACTGATGGGCTTACTGATACCCTCGGCCCGGGTATTCACTAAGCATAGGCTGGCAGCCCGAGTCTTGTAATCTTAAAGTCTTATTATGACGTAGGTGACATGCTGTTGACTTTGACACTAGATAATATTTAGGTGACATCTAGTGAAATATATATATATGTATTTAATTATGATGTTTTATTGCTTTCTATAAATTTAATTTACACAAATCAAATGAAAAATGATGATTAACAACCAAAGGCATCCTAGAATACTCCTCCTAGCCTTTAATTTCTTTATTCGGTAGAGCCGTAATTTCGCACTAGGCCGCAAGGCTCAGCACACCACTTTTCCCCGTGTGTGCAGGTGTGTTAGATGATCATACGACATGGTTGATGAAGATGAGTCCCTCGACGAGTCTATTTTTATTTATCGATACCTTTTCTTATAGAATTGTAGTAGGTTTATCGGGACTGTGTTAGGAATCTTGAGTTAGATGATTTATTTATAATTTTGCTGTGTAAACGATGTATATGGATGGTATGTATCACTTTGATACCTTGTATGGATCTGTTGGGCTCATACGGCGGTCGCCACGAGCCCGATAGTAGGGTCGGGGCGTGACATCCCATACCATTAGTTGCAGATTTGTTCGATCGATTAACAAACGCCATAATCTTCACGAAATTAGATCTCCGCTCTGGATATTGGCAAGTAAGGATCGCCGAGGGAGACGAAGCCAAAACCACTTGCATTACCAGATATGGATCATTCGAATTTCTGGTAATGCCCTTCGGTCTTACAAATGCTCCGGCGACATTTTGTAATTTGATGAATGACATCTTCCATGAGTTCCTAGATACATTTGTAGTCCTTTATCTAGATGATATAGTCATATATTTGGAAACCATGGAAGAACATATCCTGCACCTTCGGAAGGTGTTCAGCAAATTGCAAGAACATCAACTTTTCATTCGCAAGGACAAATGCGAATTCGGCCAAACATAAATTCTCTTCCTTGGATATCGGATTGGAGGAGGACACATCTAGATGGATGAAAGAAAAATCGAAGCCATTCACAACTGGCCGCCTCCTTCGAACCAAACCGAACTCCGATCATTTCTTGGCCTTACTAACTACTATCGCCGATTTATACAGGGATATTCCAACATCACTGCTCCTCTAACCGATCTCCTGAAGAAAGACCAGATCTGGTGTTGGACCGAAGAAAGCAAGGCAGCATTTGAAAAACTCAAAAAACAGATGGCATCGGAACCTGTCTTATCGCTGCCTCACTTTGATAAACCTTTTGAAGTCATTACGGATGCGTCGAATAAAGCTCTTGGCAGCATCCTAATGCAAGAAGGTCATCCGATATCATATGAAAGCCGGAAACTGAATGCAGCAGAGCAACATTACAGCGCGCATGAGAAAGAAATGCTCGCTGTTGTACATTACCTGCGAACATGGCGAATATATCTGTTGGGAAACCGGTTCATTGTAAGAACGGATAATATTGCTAACACTTTCTTCTCAACGCAGAAAAAACTCTCGACGAAAAAAGCAAGATGACAAGAACAAATTGCGGAATTCGAGTTTCGTTGGGAACACAAGGCTGGACGACTTAACCAGGCGGCGGATGCTTTGAGTCGTTGAGTCCATGCAATCACCGTCCATGTACATGGCAACCTGGCGATGCGAATCCTGGAAGCAAGTCGACACGATCCTACCTACCAGTGCGTCCTGAAGTTAATAGAGGATGGCGACACCCGCAGGTACTGGAAGGACACGGCTGGACTGATTCAAACCAAAGGAAGACGCACATACATCCCCTGTTCGGCAACACTTCGGTGAGAATTAATAGCCGAGTGTCATGATACCACATGGGCGGGGCATCCGGGAATAGAAAGGACGATGGCTCTTCTGTCCCGATCCTTCTTTTGGCCACGAATGGAAGACGAGGTTGAAGTTTTCGTTCGAACCTACAGCATTTGTCAGAAAGACAAAACAGAGAAGGTAAAAGCAGCGGGTCTTCTCCAACCTCTGCCAATCCCCCAGCGACCATGGACATCTGTCTCCATGGATTACGTAAAATCGTTTCCCATGGTAGACGGATTCTCTACAGTATTCATCATCGTCGACCGGTTCAGCAAATTCGTCATCTTCATACCTACAACAGAACAAGTCATCGCCGAACAATCTGCAAAGCTCTTCTTCCAGCATGTCGTTAAATATTTTGGGTTGCCGGAAGATATTGTGAGCGACCGAGACCCAAGATTTACAGGAAAATTTTGGACCACCCTGTTCAAAGCCGTCGGATCCAAACTCAAGTTCTCTACAGCAAATCATCCGCAGACCGACGGGCAAACGTAAAGAACAAACGCCATGCTAGAAGAATATCTAAGACATTTTGTCACCGCCAGCCAATGAAACTGGGTAGAACTTCTCGACGCCGCTCAATACTGTTATAATATTCATCGTAGTTCGGTTACAGAAAGATCCCCGTTCAAGTTGGTATATGGCCAGCCACCTCTCACACCAACCAAATTGGTTCGAGCGACTTTGGAGGAGCGGTGTCCTGCTGCAACGAAGTTTGTTCGAGACCGACAAGAACAGATAGAAGAAGCAAAGGAAAGCTTAGAAAAAGCACATCGCAGGATGAAGAAGTACGCCGACCAAAGCCGGCGACCACGTGAGTTCGATGTTGGGATCAGGTACTCCTCAAACTCACGCCACAGATGTGGCGTAGAGCAAGGGGAACCAAAGTTCACAAGGGGTTGATTCTCAGATTCGACGGACCTTTTTGTGTGATTAAGCGAATTGGTGCCGTTGCATATCAACTACAACTCCCACCAAGACTCAAAATTCATCCTACCTTTAACGTAAGCTTTCTAAAACCTTTCCATAAAGATGATGATCTAGGGCGCCTACAGAAGGAGTGAGCACCGCCCACCATCATCAAAGAATTCACAACCCAAGCGGAAAAGATCTTAGGGAAGAGAATGTTTCATCCGGCTGGACATATGGAGTATTTAGTGCAATGGAAGGGTCTCCCCATCGAAGAAGCTAGCTGGGAAAGAGACAATACTTTATGGCAATTCGAATGACTCATACAAGATTATCTGGCGAGTGAGTCGATGAGGGCATCGACGTCTTTCAGCCGGGGAGAATTGTCACGCCCAGAAGCAGCGACAATACTTCCCCGCCAAGGGACGCGACCCCAACAGAAATAAGGCATTCCTTCCCAAAGAAAGTTGCCTATTTATAGACACTCCATAATAGAAGGAAGATCATCAAAGTTTTCGTAAAGAGTTAAAGAAAGCGAGAGTACTTTTTATAATCTGTGAGAGTGAGGTTGTTTTTTTGAGGGTTTTACGGATGCTTTTAATAAAGTAATTATTTCTCTCAATTTCTGTACAAGCTCAAGGCTTGTATCGTCAACTCCGGAACTATACGCCGCACACCTTCCGATAAAAGTTCGTTATATTAGAACGGACTTGGGCGTGACATGAGGTGTGTTAGGTGGTATAATCCATTTAATATATAACTCAAGCTCACGTTTAAACCATCACCAGCCTCAACCCGATAGAACATTTAGGGCTCCTCTTCGGTCCGCGGCACGGCTCGCTCCTCGTCGGCGTACCCCCACGAGACACTCCTGCTCCACTCCTTGCTTGTTTCCGACGTCTATCTAGGTTTTCTTTTTCTTTGCTTTTGATAACGTACGACGCCGCCGGCGACACCGGGCAGCCATGGCTCGCAACGAGGAGAAGGCGCAGTCGATGCTCAATCGATGGGTGGACATGAAGAACGAGGAGAAGCGGAAGCCCAAGGAGCGTCGCCCCTACTTGGCTTCCGAGTGCCGGGACCTCGCTGACGCCCACAAGTGGCGTTCCGAGATCCTCCGCGAGATCGGTGTTAAGGTGGCCGAGATCCAGAACGAAGGCCTCGGTGAGCACCGCCTTCGCGACCTTAATGACGAGATCAATAAGCTCCTACGCGAGCGCGTCCACTGGGAGCGCCGCATCGTCGAGCTCGGCGGGCCCAATTACACAAAGCACGCCGCCAAGATGACCGACCTTGAGGGCAACATCATCGACGTCCCGAACCCTAGCGGCCGCGGTCCGGGCTACCGCTACTTCGGTGCCGCCAAGAAGCTCCCCGGCGTCCGGGAGCTCTTTGAGAAGCCCCCCGAGGTCAAGAAGCGCCGCACCCGGTATGAGATCTATAAACGGATCGATGCCAGCTACTATGGCTATCGCGACGACGAGGATGGCATCCTGGAGAAGTTGGAGGCTCCTGCTGAGGATGAGATGCGCAAGAGGGCTGTTGAGGAGTACGAGCGCATCAAAGCCATCAGGACTGAGGCTATGAAGATGGTGAAGAGCGGGGAGGTGGCAAGCGTGGAGCTCAGTGCAGGTCCATCGGCCGATGTGTTGTTCGAGGGAGTTGAGGATGTTGTGGAGGAAGAAAGAAGGATGGAGATGGAGAGGGAGGAGCAGGAGAGAAGCAAGGTGCAGGAGTTCGTGGCTCATGTGCCTCTGCCAGATGACAAGGAGATTGAGAAGATGGTTGTCGAGAAGAAGAAGAAGGAGCTGCTGAGTAAATACATGAGCGATGCACTGATGGGGGAAGAGCAGGAGGCCAAAGAAATGCTCAATGTCAAGCGGTAGGACTAAGTTCCCTCCTTTCCCGTGTGCTTATGAACTTTCGCTTTCTCCTGTGCTTGATCTATATGGATTTATTAACTGTGTTACCGAAGAATTCCTTTCATTTGATCTTATGTTTCAAAATTTTACTTTTCTTGCCAAGTTTCGAGGTTAATGCTAAATGGCGGTCTTTATCATTTGATTGTTGTTGTTAATGCAAATTTTTATGATTAATACTAATAATTTCAGAGTGAATCAGATCGTATGAGCTTATTGTTGGTCTTCTCTATGTGTTTGTATGACGATTTATATTTTACTCCTTTCTTAGAGTGCTTAGCTCCTAGATTAGTCATCGTTTGATGTTATCTTCTAGGTGTTTTATCCATTATAGTTTTTAAGTAATTTATCTTCATTACAAACTTTGAGAAGTAGTTCTAACTTAAAAGCATACTAAGTATTGTTTTCATTTGAGGGAGTTCTTCGGCACAAGGTAGGCAGTACTTTTCTAGCATAGAAGAATTCCTTTAGCTCAATTTCTTCTCTAACATGCACATTTCTTGATTCTTTATTTTTTTTTCAATGATAAAGTGGATATAACTGGGTCTTTTAATTCAAATGTACTTTGGGATTTTGATATGTGCACACCATTTGGTAGTCCTGATTTATCCATTAGTATAGTACTTTCTGAAGAACAGTGTTCTGGTAAAAGAAATTTCTGATTTTAGATTTGGGTCAAAATCAGGACTTATGTATTTAGTTAAATTGGATCCATATAACCTTGCCGATATTTGAGTAAAAACATGTCAATTCAGTTAGATATTAAGTGCTATTGTTTTAATTCACGAAAACTAGACTAGTTTGATGTGTTTTACATTTTGGGTGGGTTTCTGAAAGAGGTTGTGAGAAAGTACTGAAGGAATGGGAAGGTTTGTGGGTCTAGAATAGCTTTAGCGAAAAGAAAGAAAAGGTTCCAGTGGGAAAATTAACTCTTTTTCAGTCATTGATTGCCTGGTATAGTAGTTCCCCAAGCTAGCTGGTATAGATTGTCACTATCTGAATTAAGTGGTACAAAGCAGTAAGTAAACTTGCACATACTGTCCTATACGTGCTTAGGATTAAAACTACCATGATTCGTGTAAAGCTCAAAACCACCAATTGCTTGAACTTGATTGAGTAAAACCTGAATCTGGTACTGGATCTGAATAAGTTAGGCCTGGTTTGTGAATGACACAGGTTCTAACTGACTGGGGCTACTTTGAAAATAGTGATAGGTTGTCTTGCTTAAAATCATAACGAGGATTTTTTTTATGTCAATGAAAGGATTCATGCACAGTTTGAACAAGCTCATTTGTAGGCTCACTTGTTTTGGATATGTGAAATATATAGATAGCCATGCACCATTTACACTTTTTCATGCACGTATCTTTATGGATGCATATACTGAAGATTTTGCCTGTAGGTTAAATACTATTTTTTAAACATATTCCTTGTTATTAGCATGGATTAAGCATGTAGGTCTTCTTTAACAACTTATATAATTTTTTGTTAGATAAGATTTTTAGCATTAGTACTGGTTTATAAGTAAGAATGTGAATAAGCTCGTGTGCAAACCCCAGTTTGTCTATTGTTTTTTTAATATGAATCGAAGCTTATCTATGTTATCAAGTTTAAGCACTTCCATTAACTTGTGCCTAATAACAAATTGAGCTGAACAAGAATTCTAATTACAGAATATAAATTTTGAATCTAAAGTTAATATCAGTAAAAGCTCTGGGAAACCTTTTCCAAGGCATTTTGTACTTGGTTAGCTGGCCCAGCATATGACTTATTAGGGTTCCACTGCTGCTGGAGACATCATTGATTGACTATTCCTAGGGAGCAACTGGCTGCCTCCTAATATTGGCTATTAGGCTGATTTTCACCCTCTTTATGATGTCATCTTTTAGCTTATTGTTACTGAGAGCTTATCACCTTAAATCACTATCGATACTATATCAAGTTAAAGCATGGGTTTTCACCATGTAACTACTCTAGTTTTTCCTCACTTTTCCTGGTTGGGCTTCTGAAAAAAATAGACAAACTGTCTAAAACATACACCATAAATGAATCAGCTTGTGGCGGTAATTGATATGAAATCTAATGTCTTAAGATCAGATATACTCCTGTTGAGGAGACAGCAATAGGCTATTCCTAAGAGAAGCTGGCTGCCAACTAGGCAGGTCTTCTGCCTTTCTTTTAAAGGAAGTTGGATCAAGACTATTCCTCCTGACACATTTCTTTAGTTATTTTGGATGAAAGTCGGATTGATCCATGGAGATAAAATTAGGTGTTGTTATTTTTTAAATGATGGGTTTTTCATCCACTCTTTGAATGATGGGTTTTCCCTCACAAATGTTTCCAGCCCTTCCTCTTTTATCCCTCGCATTCTCACTCCATTTCTATAGATTAATCATCTTTAACAGTTTGTACTTTAGTTTTCTACCATAAGTCACGGTTGATTCTATCAACTATCCACAGTGCCCCTCTAGCTTGTCTTGCCTTTCAAAATGTAGACAAGTAGACAACAAATGCCAGTTAAAGAAGCAACATAGATGCATATGAATCAGAGTTCCTTGGGTTGCATGGCTTTCCTATCGAACTTGTTTGCCTTCCTGTTAATAACTTGCTTTGCATGAATTTGTATCTTCAATCACGGAAACATCTTCTCCTATTTTCTTCCTAAGAATTTGTTTATATACATTTGGCTGAGATGAGCAGTTTTGAGACTGTACAATATGATTTAAGTCCTAGCTCTTGGGTTTCTTTCTAGGTTGTGGAATAGAACAATTTGAATGCTGAGTATGAGATGTTAATTAATCGCTGTATTCATTGTGTCACACCGTAAAAGCAGGATGTGCCTGGGGCAAAAATTTGTTCGGGGGCATCAGATTGAGTGATGCATCTTACCCTGTGCTAAATTATTGGCATATATAATTGTACTGTGTGTTAAGTTGATCTCAGATGAAATTTACCTGAAATTGGAAGTAAGGTTTTCAATTTTGCAATGACCTTGTTGACCTGTACATCTATACTAACATTGTACTGCATAATTGACGAGATCTAAGAAATAAAACAACTAATGGCCATACAGTTGGCAACTACCCATATAAGATTCTGACAAGACTTTAAATGAAGCAGTTTAAATGTAACTAAACTGTAAGAGGAAGCAATAATTCTTGCTACTTGCTCTTTCTTTATATGTTCTCCGTTACTTGCATTCAACTTGGTAGACCTTTCTGATTGGTGTTAGGTCACTGTAATATCCTGATTTGATGTCTAACTTTGAAAACCTAATATGACTTGAGAAGTTGACATTCTCCCAAAGCTTATACGAAAATTTCATTGTTTAACTTTCCTGTCTATAACTTGTAGGAATTGTGTGCCTTAACCTAGCTTTCTATCTCTTCTCCTATGATAGCAACGGCAAACTTATTTGTGATTCGTTCCACTGTGGATCTTACATAAGTAGCTTTCTTAGTTACTTCTCAAATGTAGTTTTGCAAGTGTATAATTAAACATTTGCTTTTTTGACTGGCATGCGCTCTCATTCTCTCTTGCATTTTCTAATGCAGGAAATTATACAATTAGTATTCTTGTAGAAATGAATTTGCAAATAGGTCCTACATGATATCAAATATCCTATTGAAGTGCTTAAAACTCTTTACATTGTTTAAAATGAATTCCTTTTAGAGAATTTCTTCATGCATGGAACCTAACATTTTTTTGCCCTGCTGTCCAGGTAGTCACAATTCTAGCTGCTGCGGAATCTATATACTGGATGCCGGAGTTTGATGGAGCTGTAGCAACTTACGGTGCTTGTTTAGCGGAACCTGGGGCTTTTACGCCTACTGTAATGCAACTATCATGCTGCAGTGCTGGTCCCTTTACACTATCTCATTCTTGGTCACTTGGAGCTAACTTATACTGTTCATAACTTGAAAGTTCCAGCTTGGTGGCGTATTTTATCCCTGCAATGACATGTTGGTAGAGATTCACAACCGAGGAGATGATTCTTGTTGGCATGCATGATCTGTCTCCTGCAATATTCGTGCCTAACAAGTTTATCAGGTTTTATTTGTGGTCAACTAGATGTTAGTTTGTAAAAGATTATTTCTTGATAAGAACATCTTCTTCAGTTGACTCTCATGTGGTCGATACTTTTGGAAACATGAACCGTCGCCTCCTGAGCTGGTTGGGGTTGGTTCATAATTTTTGGGATTTGTTTGATCGCTATATATACTAAAATTAAATAATAATTATAGTGGAAAATAATGAAAAATGGCCAGGTAACTTTATTTTAACCTCACTTTATTTCTTTATTTCTTGAAGGGAATATATTCATTAACATAATTAAAGCCATACGAGTTCAAATCAACATAATAGTAAATATGATTAATTTGGCCGTGCGAGATATAAATAAACCTAGTAAACAAAAAAGGTTTGTCTATATCTTAAAAAAAATAGAATAAATTTGGCTGATTTAATAGAAACAAGAGTTAAAAAGGATAATGTTGATAAAATGATGAAACGAATAGCAGCAAATTTAATTATACAGCAGCTACAAATGACAGAATTTGATTATTATGGGATATAGATTTACTAGATGTAACTTATTGTCGATGCTCAATTTATCCATTGTCAGTAATTGATAGATGCTCTAATATACACTACAATCTTACACTTGTATATAGATTTAATACTATTGAGCTGAGAAAAGATTTATGACAGGACCTAAGGAATATAGCTGCTCAAATTCATGGATTATGGCTTATTATAGGAGACTTTAATGCAATGTTATCTATCGATGACAGATTGCAAGATAATTCTATCACTGAACATGAAACAAGAGACTTTAATGCTACTATCGAGAACCTCCAGCTTACTGAGCTAACAACTATTGGAGGATATTACACATAGAGCAACAAACAAGAAGGGAGTGATAGGATATGGAGTAAGATAGACAGAGTATTTGGGAATAAAGATTGGATGGAAAATAATAGAACAGTGGTGGTAGAGATAGGAGAAGCATTAATCTCATATCATTCTCCATTAAAACTTGATGTTGGTACTACTACTAATAGAGGTATACCAAATTTTAGATTTTTAAATATATAATAGCTAATCACATTGAATTTCTCCAACTGTTGCAGCTATTTGGAGTACAGAAATTGAGGGCTTTGAGATGTACAAAGTACGACAAAAACTTAAACTCATGAAAGGTGCAATGAAAGAATTATTCAAGAAATATTTCAGTCAAGCAAAACTTAAGGCAGACAAAGCTAGAAGTAATTTGAAAAGTATCCAAAGACAATTGCAAGACACTCCTTACAAGCTAATTTGCATGTGCAAGAGAAATATACATTAATGGAATTAGAGAAATGAAATAGAGTAGAGGAAAGTATATTGAGGCAAAAGTCTAGAGCTTATTGGATTACTTTAGGTGATGCAAACTCTAAATTCTTTTTTGCCTATGCAAAAGCAAGGAATGATGTCAAAACTCTTAATATCCTATATAGTAGAGATGGGGAAAGATTAACTACTCATGATAAGATTAGTGCAAAAATAGTTGACTTTTATAAAGGTTTAATGGGCAATGCAGAATATGAACTTCCTATTGTGGATAAAATGACAGTTAGACTTGGTAGACTAGTTCAGCACCATCATTTCTCAGGTCTATGTGCAGCTGTCTCAGAAGTAGAGATCAATCGGGCTTTATTTGATATAAATGATGATAAGACTCCGGAAATTGATGGATTTGGTGCATTATTTTTTAAAAAAGTATGGCCTGTGCTAAAGCATGATATATGTGTAGCAATACAATAGTTCTTTATGATATGAAAAATATTGAAAGCTATAAACTCTACTCTAGTTACACTCATATCAAGGTACCAAATCCAGAAACTGTTAAGGACCTAAGACCAATTATTTATTGTACAATTTTATACAAGATTATTGCTAAGATCTTGGTGAATAGACTTAAAGGAGTGATTGGTGAACTAGTTAGTGAAGCTCAGTTAACCTTTGTGCCAGGAAGAGTGATTGCAGATAATATCATATTAAGTTATGAACTCATTAAAGGATATACCAGGAAAATAATATCCCCTAGATGCATGATCAAGGTAGATCTACAAAAGGCTTATGATTCAGTAGAATGAATATGTGTGGAACAAATGCTCATAGAATTGGGATTTCCTCCTAAATTCATTCAATGGGTGATGGCTTGCATCACATCAGTACATTATACCATTCTAATAAATGGTAAGAAAATGGTACATTTTCAAGCAAAAAGAGGATTAAGACAAGGTGACCCTCTATCACCTTATATCTTTGTCCTTGTGATGGAATACTTGAGTAGATGTATGAGGGAGCTAGGAAATAAGAAAAACTTTAAATATCATCTCAAATGTGCAAAATTATCTATTTACTTAAGTTTTCTAGAGGAGATGAGAAATTTATCAAGCTTCTACATGAGACATTTCTTAAATTCTCAAAGGCATCAGGTTTGAAAGCTAATGCACTTAAGAGTAGTATTTACTTTCGAGGAGTACCTGCTGAAATAAAAGACAGAATATTACATATACTTGGTTATAGAGAGGGCTCTTTACCATTCAAGTATCTAGGAGTACATTTGGCTCCTAAAAAACTAAAAATTACAGAATGTAAAGTACTGCTTGACAAAATGATGGTTAGACTTAAAAGTTTGACTACCAAGTTGCTAACATATGCAGGAAGAGTTCAACTTATAAAATCAGTATTATTTGGAGTGCAAATGTAAACCCCTACCCCTTTATATACATATTAAAAAAAATGAAATCGGATCGGCCGGTTTAATTAGGCCGGCTGAGTCGGCCGGTTCGAGCGAACCCACCCCTCGAAGAGCAACCCTGCGGAAGAGGGCGAACGAGCTTGCCCTAGTTCGTGCGGCATCATCTTCCTCCGTAGCTCCGCGCAGTAGTAGGGGCGTTGAGGCCGTCGGTGAGCTGTCGTCGCCTCGACCCCCTCCCGTCCTCACCATCGAGGTGGACCACCGAAGGAAGCATAGGAGCGATCCCCGTTTGCTCGCGACCATGCCCCGCCTCCTCCTCTTCCACCGTAGCGGAGCGAATGCAGGCGCCCGTCGTCCGCCGTTTGCCGTCCACCGACCATCGCCCGCCGCTGTCCACCTTCAGTAGATCCCCACTGCGATAAGGAGAGTGCGGCGGAGGTCTGCTGTCGCACCCCCTTCTTCCCCTGCCTTCTCCTCTTTGTGAGAGAAGCTGTCCACCGCCCCACCTTGCCGTCGTCAATTCGCTGCTGCAATCGCTGGAGAGCCGTGCTCCGACCCTCTCCGCAAGCTTAGAGGCCGACCTTTTCCCAGATCTGCTCGTGAAGGCTTCGATCGGGGGTCGACATTCGAAGCGGTTCACCCGCGCGCCTTCGACGAGCAAATAACTCATTTTCCTTCCCCTCCGCTGCTCGGTCTGCTATCACCGGGTTCGAGCGATTTCGTAGGATCTCCGTGCCTCCTCCTCATCCATTGTCGTCGTCTTCTCGTCGGCGACCTTCCTCCGTCCCCGACTGCTGTTCGCGAGCTCGACGAGGGCTCACCGGAGTGTTGCCCTTGCTGCCGCATCGCACGCAGCGGAGAGCTTCGCTTCGCCGCACCCATCACCGTTGTCGTCGCCACCACTCGCGAGGACCCCAGCGAACCTCCACCGAAGCCGGAGAGTCGTCGCCGGAGTTGAGCTAACCTTGCCGGGGCCTCCATCGCCGGCATCGGAGGAGAAGGAGCGGATGAGCAGAGGTAAAGCCTCTGCCCTTGCCCCTTCGAAGAATTTTTCTTATTTTTTTCATTTTAATCTTTTTTTTCCTATTCGCGCATTAGTATTAATTAATCATACTTAGCATTAATTAAGCATGGATAAAGTTAGTAAATTTTATATTGGATAAATTAAAGTAATCTTGTTTAATATTGAATAATTAGTAAATTGATTAAGGTATATACGGTGAGGTTAAATTGGGTTCGGATTAACTTGAGTTAAGTTTGTTGGATTGAGTGGGTTAAACCCAACTGGTTGGATTGAACGAATCTAGGATTTAAGTCAGGTTAGAGTTGGACAAATAAATTGGGCCGACCGGATTGGGCTGACAATTAGATCTCGGTTGAGTCATGATAAATTAAAATTTTCTCTATTGGTCAACATAGTCAATTTTAGTTGACTAAACCAACCTCGACCGAATTTTAACTTGGACCTAATTGGGCTAATAAATTGGGTTTAATTGGACTAGGAGATAATTAAATAGAGTAAACCTAATTTAGATAATTAACTTAATTAATTAAGATTTAATTAATTTAATAATTTCTGATGGTTTTAATTGGGCCCTTGGGTAACTTGGGCCAAATCATGTGTTTGGGATTAAATGGGTATAAGTTTGATAAAAATTTATTTAAGTTTAATTAAATCAATTTAACATTATAATTAGTTTAATTAGTAAAATTAAAATTCGGTTAATTAATAATTGAATGATTAGATAGAATTAATTATCAACTTGTATGGTTAGATCAGGTTAATTAAATGTAGTAATTGCTTTAATTAAGTTATTGATAATTTATTTGGGTCTAATGGGTAAACATGAGCTTATTAATTAAGTATGTGTCCCTAAATTGAACATGAGCTCGTAAATTTAAATGTAGGTTTATTAAGCGATAATTAATTAGGATAATTGTATAAGTTAAATTGATAAATCTCTATTTTATTTATTTTAGGGAAAATTAAATTAAATTTTATTTTAAATAATTGTGTTATTTAGGACTACTTTTGGTACGTGATCTGAGTATTTTGTCGGGGTGATTTATCTCTACGTGGGTTGGTTCTGAAGAGTAAATCACTAACTCAGGTGCGTTGGTTCATCGATGTAGGATTTATTCAAGCTAGGGAATTCCTGCTTAGGTTTTCTTATGAAATTCTTGGATGCCCTAAATATGATAAAATATATAAAGTTTGTTAAGATTTTGTACATATGCATGTTAGTATAATTTATTTTGTATAATATGAATGACATACTATATTTCATTTAACATGTTGTACAATCTTGTCGTGCATGCTTTAATATTTTCTATGTTATGTTCAAAACAACTACCATGCAGACATAGATATATAGAATGACATGTTAGAAACTCTTGGGAGATATCACTGTAATTTAAACAGAAAGAGGTGTTTCCCATATACCCCGGTTGACCACCGTGTACCGTCGATGGTTAAAACGGTGATGTCTCTATTCGCACCACTCCCGAGGCTATACAAAGCTTATAGACTAGGAGTTGGTAAGGGAAGGGACCGTACAACTCCAAGATCATACTAAACTAGAAATATGGAGTAGGTTCCTACCCGAAAACTTATACCTACACGGATGTCGTTTAGGCGACCCCATGATAGTCCTGAGATAGCTAGCGAGGATGAACTCTACAATGGACTTGGCACCGATGGAAACGGGTTTACCACAGCCCATTGTGTGGATGTGTGTTTATTCCGATCAACGTCGACTGCTATTGGACTAAGAATGTGATTCCCTATGCGATGCCTTGGATAGTGGATCCGTAGACCACGCGGCTATCATCCATGACGTTCTGCAGATAGTCGGATGAGTAGTTCGGATCCTAGGATTTTTATTTTTATCGGTTAGCCGTGGCCGATTCGTCTTCATTGATGGTGACCCTGTCTTCCGGTAGTGTGTAGTACTACACGAGTCGTCGTTGCCCCTACGGAGTCCGGGGAGGATGTAAGGGCACGGCAGTTTCGCTAGGGGAGGCATCGAGGGTAACTAGCGAGACAGTGG
This sequence comes from Thalia dealbata, assembly GCA_030544415.1. Classification (NCBI taxonomy): domain Eukaryota; kingdom Viridiplantae; phylum Streptophyta; class Magnoliopsida; order Zingiberales; family Marantaceae; genus Thalia; species Thalia dealbata. The sequence goes on from CM060455.1 coordinate 21,191,298, forward strand.
ATATGAGAACCGTGATTTTTGAATAAGGGCAATGGAGTAATTTTAGTATTTAGAGAATTTAATCGTAAAAGAAATTTTTTAAAGGACTTATTTGTAAAATCATATGAATTTTTAAAGTATGAGATTTTGATGTAAAAATTATACCATCATGTAGTATTTTTGATAAGGAATCCAACGGCGCAGATGGATCGTAATTTAGACATCGTTTGATTAGTCAATTGGATAGTTAAGATTTAATCTTAGATTTAAGATTTTAATTAACTAATTAAAAAAAATTCATTTTCTTCCCACCGGAACATACGCTCGCGCGGGCACCCTCTCCCTCTCTCTCTCTCCTCCTCCGCAGTGACAATGGCGACGGTGATGCAAATTTTCCGACGATACTCCTGTAAAACCACGACGAATTAGGCTCCCAAATTTTAGCCACAAGTAGATCTCGACCTCCTCTTCATTTTGAAATCAAGATGCCCAAATTTGGTGTAGAGATGATGGAGAAATCACGCGAGAGGCGTCGGCGGCGAGGGTTTCGATCGCCGGAGCTTGCTCCGACGATTTCCGGCCATTCCAGTCGTGAAACCTTGCAAACTTAGTACCTATGGATTCTCCTTGACGAGAGCTATCCATTGGTACTAGAGTTGAGGGCTATTGGCCGTCGGTTGGCCGCTGGCGAGCTAAAAACCCTAACTTAGGGATTTCGCCCAAATTGATTTAATCGGTGAAATTGATCATGCATGAGCTATAAAAATTGGGGCAAATATGATTTTTGGAATCCTCATGAAGAGAGCTTTTGATTGGTACCAATATTGGTGCTGATCGAAGAACTTCGCCGACGAGGGTTCCAGCGAACTTTCCGGCAATCGTCGGAGAAATTTTCTGGCAAACTTGAGAAAAAAAAAGAGTGATTCTATAGATTATTCTAAGAGTAGTGGTGAAGAGAGATTTAAGAAACTATTTCTGAATTGAGAATTAAAATTCATTGAATAATTGATAGGAAAATACAAAATGCGTAAATGACGGCACGTGGATCGAGACAGTGTCAGAGAATAAAATTCAGTGAACGGACCTTAGGTTGGTTCCGAAAAGTAAACCACCAAAATAGGTGCGTAGGCTCATCCTAGTATGATGTATTCGAGCTAGCGGAAAATCTTATTTAGATTTTATCGGAAAATTCTCGGATGCCTGCTAATTAAATAATCGTTATGCTTTTAAAAATACTAAGGAAAGATGCCTACTATGATAATATATTTTATTTAGCATGATGATATACCATGTATGCTTATTTTTTCTTTTTTACTTGCATGATATATTATTTGTACCGCATGCTAGTTAATTATGTTGTTAATGCTGAATACAAAATAATATCATGTGGAACATGATAAAAAAAAAGCAAACATAGAAAGTAGTATCATGACTTACACCTAACACTAACAGAGAGATATAGGTGACATGATACTAGTACAATTTAAGAACATCACTAAATTTTAAACTAATGGTGTTATTAATGCACCCTAGATGAGATCGCGAACCATTAGCGTTCGGTTAGTGATGTTCACACACCAGCACCTTCCGAGGCTACAGATCATAGATAGCTTAGATACTGAGAGTGAGTTGAGGGTTGGACCAGATTAACTCCTAGGTCAAGATAGACAAAAAATGGAGTGGGTCCATACCCAGATACCGATACCCGCACGATTGTCGTTTAGGCGGCACCGTGATAGTCCTGAGATGGCTAGCGAGGATGAACCCTACCATGGACTTGGCACCGATGGAGACGGGGTTGCCACAACCCTAATGAAATGATGGAGAGTGATTTTGGGTCACCCGTCCTCTCCGCCAGCATCAGTGCAGCGGGCATAGGCAAAGACATAGACTGTAATGACACTGATGGGCTTAGGGAAGTCCTAGGCCAGGGCTTTCCTTAAGCATAGGCCGGCAGCCCGAGTCATGTGATATAAAAATAAAGATATTATATATGATTTACACTAGTGACACCGATATTGTATATAACCTAGGTGACATTTAGAGACATACATCTACCTACAACCTAGGTTGACATATAACATAGTCGGATAATACATGTAAAATATTAAAAAGCTTATTATGTGATAACTAATCCCACTAAGGCATCCTTAAACGATCCCCTTAGTCTTGGATTTCGTATTGTGGTTTCGAGTTGTAATTTCGCACTAGGCCGCAAGGCTGAGCACACCGCGTTCAATATGTGTGCAGGTTATTAGATGAATGTCCGGAATATTTGATGAAGATGAGGGCTATCGATGGATTTAGTTTTATTTATCAATGTCGTTATTATAGAATTGTAGTAGGTATATCAGGACTGTATTAGTAGAGATTCATAGAGGATTTAATTGTATATTCCGCTGTGTCGATTATGTGTATGGATAATATTTATTACCAAATGCCTTGTATGGGTCCTTTGGGCTCATACGGCGGTTCCCACGTGTCCGACAGGTGGGTCGGGGCGTGACAGTGGAGAGTGATCAAGGGTCACCCGTCCTCTCCGCCAACATCAGTGCAGTAGGCATAGGTAGAGATAGAGACAGAAAGGCACTGATGGGCTTATGGATGCCTTTGGCCTGGGTATTCACTAAGCATAGGCTGGCAGCTCGAGTCTTGAGACTTAAAGTTATATTACAATATAGATGACATACGTTGATGACATAAACACTGGATATAACTTAGGTGACATCTAGTGATATGCATGTTTGTATTTATTTATTCTGTTATACTATTTTATGTCATGAAATTTACATATCAAAGGAAAAATGATGATTAATAAACCAAAGGCATTCTAGAGTACTCCTCATTGTTTTTGATTTCCTTATTTCAGTTTCGAGCAGTAATTTCACACTAGGCCGCAAGACTGAGCACACCACATTCAATGTGTGTGCAGGTTGTTAGATGTCTGGCCGGGATATTTGATGAAGATGAGGGCTATCGATGGATTTAGTTTTATTTTACCGTTGTCATCATTATAGAATTGTAGTAGGTATATCGGGACTGTGTTAGTAGAGTTGCATATGTGATTTAATTGTATATTCCGCTGTGTTGATTATATGTATGAACGATATTTATTATCAAATGCCTTGTATAGGTCTTTTGGGCTCATACGGCGGTTACCACGTGTCCGACAGGTGGGTTGAGGCGTGACAGCAAAACTATTGGTCACAATTATTCATATTGCCAAAAAAATAATCAAAATGATGGATGCAATTTGTAGGACATTCTTATGGACATGATTAGTTGAGACTAGTAGGAATGCCTTGGTAGCTTGGAATAAAATTTGCACACCAAAGTCAGCCGGAGGACTTAACTTACTAAGACTATACTTATGGAATAATGCAGCTATCTTCAAGCTCTTTTGGAATATATAGATGAAGAAAGATAAATTATGGATCAAATAGGTACACACTTATTATATAAAAAATAAAAATATTCATACTATGACTCTACCCAAACAAACAAGTTGGATGTTAAAGAAAGTGATGATGAGTAGAGAGGTATTACAATACCATCCCCGACTGGCAATAATACTAACTAGAAAAACCACAATCAGTATAATTTACAATATATTGGTGGGTACATTACCAAAGAAAAATTGGACAAGTTTGATATGTGATTATACAGCTAGACCTAGAGTTACCTTCATTCTATGGCTTGCTTTGCATCAGAAATTAATGACTGCAGATAAACTACTCAAACTGTAAACCCCCATCTTCTAAATCTCATTTAAATATATATATATATATATATATATATATATATATATATATATTTTTAATCGGTCCGGTTCAACTGAACCGGCCAGCTGGCCGGTCCGAGTGAACCGGCCCGACCAGTCTGAAGGGCCGACGCGAGCGGGCTCTTCCCACTCGCGCTCGCCCTCTTCCGTTTCTTCTTCCGTTTCTTCTCCTTCTTCTTCCTCTTCTTCTTCTTCTTCCTCGCGATCGCCCGCAACACAGCAGCGCCGGTGCTGCTCCACCCCATCAGCGCCCGCTGCTCGCCGGCCATCGTTCGCCGACCGTCCCCCTCCTCCGCGTCAAGAAGAGCTCGACGGAGGTTCCCTGCCGTGCGCCCCTTTCTCCGGCCTTCTCCCCCTTCGCAAAGGGCAGCCGCTGTTCACCGCCCTTCCCCCCTGCGGCTGCCGTTCGCCGCCGTCGCTCTCCCTTCGGAGATCCTCGCTGCAACGAGGAGAGCGCAGCGGAGGTCTGCAGCCGCGCGCCTCCTCCTCTTCCCCGCATTCCCCTGCTTGCGGGCGGAAACGAAGCGGCGAGCAGAAACATCTGCTCGCACGCCCCAAGCGGCGATTTCTCGCCGCCGCGCCTCCTCCTCGCCCATCGTCATTGTCCCCTCGTCGACGACCTCTCTCCGTCCCTGATCGGTCGTTCGCGAGCTCAACGAGGGCTCGCCGGAGTGAAACCCTTGCCAATCGCTTCCCACACGGCAGCGAGCTTCGCTTCGCCAACTCCAACGGCGTCGTCGTCGATGCTACTTGCGGGAGCCGCGGCGGATCATCGCCGCAGCCGGAGGACCATTGCCACAGTCGGAGGGCCATCGCCGGAGGCCTAATCGACCGAGTCGGAGCTTCATCGCCGGCGTCGGAAGAGAGGGAGCGGACGAGCAGAGGTACCCTTGCTCTCGCCCCTTTCTGCATGATTAATTTTCTTAGTTAAGCATGATTTGCTATAAATAAATATGTTAAGTATAAGTTAAGTTATGATATGTTTAGTTTAAATTTAAACATGGTTTAGGGTTAAATAATTAAATTTTAGTTAAGTTAACTATGAATTAGAATTAATTTAATGTAAGTGGTTGAGCTGAACCAGTTAGTTGAGTTGGATTGAGTTCGGGTCGGACTTGGGTTCGGGTTAAGTTAAGTTGCATGATTAGTGTAAGTTAAACAATGTTAGTGATTTAATTAAGTGAGGTTAGTGAATGGGTTGAATCAAGTGGGATTAAATCGGTTGGGTTTTAGTTGGGTTTGGGTTCAGGTTGAGTTGGGTTGGGTGAGCCGAATGAACTAATTGAAATCAGTTCGAACTCGAGTCAAACCCAATTGAATTGGGTTGGTTGAACCGGACCCGAGTCGAACCGAACCGAACCGAACCGGATGAACAGTAATCGAACCGTTGACCGGGCCCAACAGCTGACCCGGTCAGCGTTGACCGGGCCAACAGCTGACCCGGTCAGCGTTGACCGGGCCAACAGCTGATCGTTGACCAGTCAACCGTTGATCGTTGGCCGGTCAGAAAATAATAAAAAAATAAAAAATAAAATAAAATTTAATTTAAATAATTAATAAAATATTAAAATATTAAAAAATCATAAAAATAATAAAAAATTTCTATGGGTTGTACTTGGGCCCCTGGATGACTTGGGCCAAGTTATGGGTGAGTTTGATGAGTAGAAATTGAATAAAAAAAATTTATTTAAGTTATTAGCTAAAAATATAAAAATATGATAAATTTAGAATTGATTAGGTGAGATTAATCCTAAACATGTATAGGATTAATTTAATGTAATAATTATTTAATTGATAGATTTTAATTTATTTATCTTAGGGAAAATAAATTAAATTTATTTTAAATAATTTTTGTTAAATAGGATTATTGTGGGTACGCGATCCGAGTAGCTCGGCGGGTAATTATCTCCGCGCGACTTGGTTCCAAGGAGCAGATCGCTAACCCAGGTGCGTTGGTTCTCCGATGGTAAGATTTATTCACGCTAGGAAATTCCCGCTGGGGTTTTCTTAGGAACAATTCTTGGATGTCTTAAATATGATAATACATAATGCTTGATAAGATTTGATTTGTCTGCATGTTAGTTTAGTTTATATATGTCTGACATGTAGGATATACTATGGTTTGAATGTTAGTTAATTTACTTACTTAACATGCATGATATACCATGATTTCCTTATTAAATTTATAATATGTCGTAGTATCATGTCGAGCATGTTAAATATTATTTTATGATGTTTCTATGCTATGCTAGCATACCTACCATGCAGACATAGATAGTAAATAACGACATGTTAGAACCTTTGGCAATGTCACCGCCACTTAGACAGAAAAAGGGGTCTTTTCCATATGCCCCGGTTGACCGCCGTGTCCCGACGGTGGTCAAGACGGTGAGGTCCCGTTAGGCGCCACTCCCGAGGTTGATGCATAGCTTAGATACTGGGAGCGCCACTCCTGAGGTTATGCATAGCTTATATACGGGGAGCTGGTAGGGTAAGGGACTGTACACACTCCATGGTCATATTAGACTGGAAATATGGAGCGAGTCCTTACCCGAAATCTTCACCCGCACGAGTGTCGTTGTAGGCGGCCTCGTGATAGTCCTGAGATGGTTAGCTAGGATGAACCCTACCATGGACTTCGCACCGATGGAGTCAAGGTTGCCACAGCCCATCGTGCGGATGTGCGCCAAATCTTGACAGACGTCGACGGCTATTAGATTGGGAAGGTGATTCCACATGCGACGCCTTGGACAGTGGATCCGTAGACCGCACGGCTATCACCCTTGACGTCTGCAGACGATTGGATGAGTAGTCCGGATCCTAGGGTGGTTATTCCGGCTAGCCGTGGCCGATGAGATTTAAGAGAGGTGACCCTGTATACGGGCAGTGTGTAGTACTACACGGGTTGTCGTGACCCCTACGGAATCCGGGGAGGATGTAAGGGCACGACGGTTTCGCTAGGGGAGGCATGGTTGGCGACTAGTGAAACAACTGGAGAGGGATTCTGGGTCATCCGTCCTCTCTGCCAACATCAGTGCAGCGGGCATAGGTAGAGACTGAGACAGAAAGGCACTGATGGGCTTATTGATACCTCCGGCCCGGGTAGTCATTAAGTGTAGGCTGACAGCCCGAGTTTATGAAACCTAAAAGTCTCACCATGACGTAGGTGACAGACTACTGATATGGATACTATACATGACTTAGGTGACATCTAGTAGCATGTACACCTGTATTTAATTATTTATTTAATTGTTTATGTATGTTGTCTATGTTTATATAAATTGGTTACACAATGTGGCATGAAACATGATGATAAATTACAAAAGACATCCTAGAATACTCCTCCTAGCCTTTGATTTCCTTATTAAAGTAATTTCGCACTAGGCCGCAAGACTGAGCATACCACTTTTCCCCGTGTGTGCAGGTGTGTTAGATGACCGTCCGAGAGATTTGATGAAGATGAGTCCGTCGACGGGTCTAGTTTTATTTTTCGATGTCTTTTATTATAGAATTGTAGTTGGTTTATCGGGACTGTGTTGGAAATTTTGAGTTAGATAATTTAATTGTATATTCCGCTGCATAAACGATGTATATGAATGGTATGTATCACTTGATGCCTTGTATGGGTCTGTCGGGCTCATACGACGGTTGCCACGTGGCCGACGGTTGGGTCGGGGCGTGACACAAATGGGGCATGCAAATAGAAGGAGGATGTCAACTATGTCTAACTACAATAGAAACCTTAGAACATTTGCTTAATGAATGTAAATATAGCAAGACTATATGGAGTGATTTGTTGAAAAAGAATGAAGTTTTAAGACAAACTATATGGGAAACCACAATTAATATAGCTGCTAGAATAGCTAAAAGGAGAACATTGAAACGACAGCTTATGCAAGTGGTGATAGTAGAGTTTGTATATCACATTTGGGAAGAGAGAAACTGGAGATTATTTAAGCAACAAGTAAGAGATGAAGTGGTCCTTCTTCGACATATCAAGATAGTAATTTTCACTAAGCTGGATAAAGAAAAAATAAGAAAATTTGATGTCTTATGCTTAGCTTAGAATACTGGTGCTCTTTGAGATATTCATTTCTATTATATTTACTTTTTTATAACTTGTAGCACATGATATTGTAATGTGCTCAAATACCCTTCCTAGAAGGTGAGTTGATATTACTATTGATGCTATCAAACAAGTTATAAGGAGTAAAATTTATGTAAAATGATATAACTATACTGAAACAATTTAATATCCTATTGGTAAATAATAATTTAATTTATTTACCAAAAAATATGATTGATATTATTTTTTAAAATTATACCTCACTATTGGAGGACACAGAAAATAATAGTATAGAAATAAAATGTTATTATATATTTATATAAACTTCACGAGTGTATCTATTTAGATATTATTAATTTTTTATAGAAAAGATGAATGATATCTATTTAGTTTATTTTTTTTATTATTTTATTACATAAATATTTTTTATTTTATTAGAGAAATTTTTTTAATCTAAAATAAAATTTAAAACTTAATTTATATCTCATAGACACTAGTGGGTAATGAATACTCAAAATTCATTAAATATTCAATATCAAAATTAAATCTATAATTTTTATCGAGAGACTTAAGTATTTACCAATTATTCTAAGATGATTTCATATCAAATAAATAAATTAAATTAAAAATATATTAGTTTACGAGTTGTGTCGTAACCCGAAGCATGTCGTACTCATATCGCCCACGGATGGCATGGTGTCAGACCCGATTCCTAAGGGTCGAGCCCAAGGCGCACTGCGAACCACAGAAGGTCGAGCGCAAGGGGGCAATCAAGCACGGGCGTTATGCAGCCAAAGGAGCGGACGGCGCGCGTGTAACGGACGAGCCATCAATGCTCCGACATAGATAGAGCAATCAAGCAGAACCATCAATGCTCGGACATTGATGGAGCAATCAAGGCAGCCATTAAGAAAGTCATCAAGAGAGCAATCAAGACAGCCGTCAAGAATGCCATCAATTGAGCAATCAAGGCAGCAATTAAGAGCGCCATCAATTGAGCAATCAAGGCAGCAATTAATGGTGCCATCAAGGGCGCAATTAAGGCGGCAGCTGAAGAGTTACCCTTCGGCCTATAAATAGAGCCGAACCACTTGAGAGAAAGGCATCAGGAAGATGAAGGAAGAAATAGAGAGAGATCACCGAAGGAGCCACAAAGTAGTAGTAGTCCACGCATTCTGAGCGTGTAGATTGTAGTAGGAGCTTTTAGCCCTTCGGCCAAGCAAGAGAGTAGTGTGAGCACTGTAATATTCCTTCCCTAAGAATAGCTTAGGGAAAGAGAGGTTTTTACTGGAGCTATAAAGCATCCTTTTTGTCCTCTCAACCCACGGTGTTGTTCCTTCCTCCTTTCCGCATTACTTCTGCACTCTTTGAAGGCTAGTGAGCACCGAAGGCTTCGGTGTCGTTCACGCCGCATGAGTCAGACGCAACCTGAGCGTCATCGCGAAAAAGTGACCCGTGACAGTTGGTATCAGAGCGAGAAGATTCTTCCGCAACTCTCCTCTACAATCGAATCATGAGTAGAGTCGGAGCTACGCAACCGTGAAGGAAGCACACCAAGGGAAACAAGTGCCCTATAACCGACGAGTATGTTGAGGTAACTCCTTCGTCGACCTACTCACCTACTATGAAGATGGCAGGCAAACAAACCAAGGAAGCCGTGGAGAAAAGGCTGTCCTCGTTGGAAGGATCCGTTGGTACTCCTCCACCCGAAGAGGAGAAGGATCTGGGTTCCGGACCACTATGGAGGCATATGGGCGACCTCTACGTGGCTATGGTAGAGATGCGAGCAAAGCTTGACGAGCTTCTAGCACAAGGGGCCGGCCGGACATCCAACGCGGAGACACCCAGCCCTTCCTCCACAGCCGACTTGAGTTTGGTCGAGCGTAGATTCCGCGAAGAACTTGAAGGCCTACAGATGGAGCTTAGTTCTTCGATCGCCCCGAGAGTGATTCTACGTCCGACGGTGCGCATTCCTGAGCCGAAGACTTATTCCGGCGCACGCAATGCGAAGTTATTGGAGAACTTCGTATGGGATGTCACTCAATATTTCAACGCCGCCAAGATAGCAGAGGAGGACCAAGTGTCAACTGCAGCGGCCTACCTGGAGAGAGACGCGAAGCAATGGTGGCGTGTTCGATGTGAAGCACCGGGGTACCACGCACGTACCGAGCCGGATACATGGGCGACCATGGTCGAGGAGATGAGACATAGATTCCTCCCGATCAGCACCGCGTACCAAGCCCGAAAGAAACTCCGAGGGCTTCGCCAGACTTGAAGCATATGTGAGTACATCCAAGATTTCAATAGCATCTCATTAGACGTGAAGGATATGGGAGAACAGGACCTCCTCTTCACTTTCCTAGAGGGACTACAACAAGGAGCTCCATAGTCATGGAGTAACGACGCTGCAGGAAGCCATCGAGACGGCAGAGAGCCTGATGGATCTTCACCTAGTCCCATGGAGTTCGCGTGAGGTGACCTACCACCCGAACCGAGTGCCCGCGCACGGCACTCCCCGACCGCACGCAAGAGGAGCAGGTCGAAAACGCGCGACGACGGCGCGTAAGCAGCAACAACATTCCAGGACGCAGACAGTTCCCCGAAGGCACGGATGTACGAGATGCGGAGGACCGCAACCCGCGCAGCGATGCTCGAGGAGCGAGCAGAATGCCACGGCAATACAGGAGATTCCAGCAGCAGTCGCCCGAGCTACTCCAGTGCGGAGACTCGGCACGGTGTATACCGAGGGACGGGCGCAAGACCGCGCTAAGGCATACCACGAGCCACAAGGAGCGCGCACAGAGCGGACGCCTAGGCAGCAGAATGTCCGCGCAGGACCGATGCCCGAGCCATCAGGGGTAGCAAGCTCGCTCCGCCCATCATCATCCGGCAGTCCGCCCGACTTCATATCGGCCACCCAGCTGAACAAAGGAGCCCGAAAGAACGATGCGACCTACATCGCGGTACCGATAGAAGACACCGTACCACAGGAGTCAATTCCCACAGAGCTAGAAGCCATACTAAAGGACTTCAGCGACCTGATGCCGGATGAGCTTCCGAAGAAGCTACCTCCTTGACAGCCGACGGTCCACCAGATAGAATTGGTCCCCGGTTCCCGACCACTAGCACAGGCGCCCTACCGTATGCCGCCCGTGGAGCTCGCGGAGCTCAAGAAGCAACTAGGCGAGTTGCTGGATGCCAGACTCATTCGACCATCAAAAGCACCATATGGCGCACCGGTACTGTTCTAGAGGAAGAAGGACGGTAAACTACGGATGTGCATAAACTACAGGGCACTCAACAAGGTTACGGTGAAGAACAGATATATGATTCCCCTCATTGCCAACCTTTTTGACCGGCTGGGACGTGCGAGGATCTTCACTAAGCTATACCTCCGATCAGGCTATTGGCAGGTCAGAATTGCCGAAGGCGACAAGACCAAAACAACGTGCGTGACAAGGTACGGCTCATACGAGTTCTTAGTCATGCATTTCGGATTAACCAACGCACCGACCACCTTCTGCAACCTCATGAACGAGGTCTTTCACGAGTATTTGGACAAGTTCGTCGTCCTATACTTGGACGACATAGTGATCTACTCCGAGGATATGGAGACACATCAGCACCACCTCCGGTTGGCATTCTAGAAACTGAGGGAGCACAACTTATTCGTCCGACAAGACAAGTGCGAGTTTGGACAAGAAGAGATCTTGTTCCTAGGGCATCGCATCGGAGGAGGCGTGACGCGCATGGACGAACGCAAGGTGCAGGCCATCCGAGATAGGCCAACGCCAAGTAACCCCACGGAATTGAGATTATTCCTTGGGCTGGCGAACTACTACCGAAGATTCATCAAGGGATACTCGAAGATCACAACCCCTCTCACAGACCTCTTGAAGAAAGATCAAGAGTGAACATGGTCCGAAGCTTGCGAGCAAGCCACCCAACAGCTCAAGGTATGCATGACATCCGAGCCCGTGCTGGCACTTCCGGACTTCAGCAAATCATTCGAGGTGATCACCGACGTATCCGATCGAGCCCTCGGAGGCATCCTGATGCAAGAAGGACACCCGGTGGCCTATGAGAGTCGGAAGCTGAATGGAGCCGAACAGCGGTACAGCGTGCACGAGAAGGAGATGATGGCTGTAGTTCACTGCCTGAGGACATGGCGCGTGTACCTACTCGGTAGTCCATTCGTCGTCAAGACCGACAACGTCGCCAACACCTTCTTCCTCACTCAACGCAAGTTGTCGGCCAAGCAAGCCCGTTGGCAAGCGCAGCTCGCCGAATACAATTTCACTTGGGAGCACAATGCGGGACGACACAACCTGGCGGCCGACGTGCTGAGCAGAAGACTGCACGCTACCACCCATGCACACGGAACCTTGGCCGAGCAGATACAGGAAGGCGCCAAGGCGGACCAAGCATACCAGCGCATCCTTCAACAAGTCAAGGATGGCAAGACCCGACGATTTTGGATAGGTCAGTCCGACTTACTACAGGTGCAGGGCGGACGCACGTATGTACCACACTCTGTGGACCTGCACCGAGAACTTGTGGCCGAATGCCACGACACGCAGTGGGCAAGACATCCCGAAGTGGAGCGAACCATGGCACTTCTGACGCGGACATACTACTGGCCGCGCATGATAGATGACGTGGAGGCTTATGTTCGAACATGCACCATGTGCCAGAAGGACAAGATAGAAAGAGCGAAGGCAACAGGCATGCTGCAGCCACTACCAATTCCGAACCGACCGTGGATATCCGTCTCCATGGACTACGTCGAGTCCTTCCCCAAGGTAAACGGATTCTCCGCCGTCCTTGTGGTTGTGGACAAGTTCAGCAAGTACGCCGTATTCATCCCTACCACGGAGCAAGCAACAGCCGAACAATCAGTCGAGCTATTTTTTCGGCACGTGGTGAAGTACTTCGGCCTACCCGAATACATCGTCAGCGATCGTGATGCCCGATTCACAGGAAAGTTCTGGACGGCATTATTCAAGCTACTGGGAACGAAGCTCAAAGTCTCAACAGCCTACCATCCACAGATCGATGGCCAAACGGAGCGGACGAATGGATTGTTGGAAGAATACCTTCGCCATTTCGTCACTGCCAACCAAAGCAACTGGGTTGAGCTGATTGAAACAGCCCAGCTATGCTACAATCTGCAGAGGAGATCAGCAACCAAGCGATCCCCAGCTGAGATAGTTCTCGGGTTCCAGCCGCTTTCTCCGCTGGAGCTGACGAGAAGTACTCTGGACGAAAGATGTCCCGCAGCGACGCGCTTCGTCTGCAACCGATAGGAGCAACTCGCGGAAGCCGGCGAGAACTTGGAGAAAGCCGCACAATGGATGAAGAAGTACGCCGATCGACACCGACGGCCAAGAGAATTCCAAGTAGGGGACGAGGTACTGCTCAAACTCACCCCACAAATGTGGAAGAAAGCGCGAGGAACGCGCCTGCACAAGGGCCTAATTCCGAAGTACGATGGCCCATTCCGGGTAGTCAAGCGAGTAGGCACGCTAGCCTACCAACTCGAGTTACCGACAAGACTGAAGATTCACCCGACGTTCCATGTGAGCTTCCTCAAGCCCTATCACCGAGACAGGGACCCAAGCAGGGAGCAAGCGGAGCGAGCACCTCCGACCGTCACCAAGGAGTTTACCCGGCGAGCAGAAAAGATCATTGGGCGAAGGATCGCCTGACCCGCCGGACACGTCGAGTACCTGGTACAATGGAAGGACTCCCCACCAGAAGAAGCGAGTTGGGAGCGAGACGCTACGCTCTGGCAATTCGAGAAGCTAGTAAATGACTATCTAGACTCTAAGTTGATAGGGACGTCAATGGGTTTAGGTGGGGGAGGATTGTCAGACCCGATTCCTGAGGGTCGAGCCCAAGGCGCGCCGCGAACCGCAGAAGGTCGAGCGCACGGGGGCAATCAAGCATGGGCGTTATGTAGCCAAAGGAGCGGACGGCGCACGTGTAACGGACGAGCCATCAATGCTCCGACATTGATGGAGCAATCAAGCAGAACCATCAATGCTCGGACATTGATGGAGCAATCAAGGCAGCCATCAAGAATGTCATCAAGAGAGCAATCAAGGCAGCCGTCAAGAATGCCATCAATTGAGCAATCAAGGCAGCAATTAAAAGCACCATCAATTGAGTAATCAAGGCAGTAATTAAGGGTGCCATCAAGGGCGCAATTAAGGCGGCAGCTGAAGAGTCACCCTTCAGCCTATAAATAGAGCCGAACCACTTGAGAGAAAGGCATCAGGAAGATGAAGGAAGAAATAAAGAGAGATCACCGAAGGAGCCACAAAGTAGTAGTAGTCCACGCATTCTTTGAGCGTGTAGATTGCAGTAGGAGCTTTTAGCCCTTCGGCCAAGCAAGAGAGTAGTGTGAGCACTGTAATAATCATTCCCTAAGAATAGCTTAGGGAAAGAGAGGTTTTTACTGGAGCTCTAAAGCATCCTTTTTGTCCTCTCAACCCACGGTGTTGTTCATTCCTCCTTTTCGCATTACTTCCGCACTCTTTGAAGGCTAGTGAGCACCGAAGGTTTCGGTGTCGTTCACGCCGCACGAGTCAGATGCAACCGGAGCGTCATCGTGAAAAAGTGACCCGTGATACATGGCCTATCAAGCATTCCTATGTACCACCAACACATGCGAGGTCCTCGACTTCTTCTAAATTTTTTTCCCTCAATTGTAAGTTTTCCTCCCTTGTTGATTCCCTTCGATACCTTTTGAAATGGCCTCGCCATATTGCCGACACCCCAACAATGGCTGCGACAAGAAGAATTTGACGAAGAGATCAGTAATTGTGGTGGCACTCCAATCGATAGTTATCTTCCAACTGTTCATGCTAAGAAGGCGTTGTTCAAGCATAGGAAGAAATAAGAAAGTACTGTCGGCATCGTTGGCATGGGCGAAGGAACATAAGAAATTATGAAATTAAGCTTTTGGATGGCTATCGATGGAAATATACTGGAAGAAAAAAGGGAGCTTCGTGGAGGTCCTTTGCGTGGGCGAACTAGATATCGAGCATGCTCGTGCCGTAGAAATCGAGTCAGGAGACGACATGGACGACAAGACAATTCGATCTGTTGACAGGGTGAGTGAAAGTTTTTTAATATTAAAAATCAATCAGCACCAACATGGCATGGCATGTTAACTGGTTATTTGGCATATAATATTTTTTCCTAATTATTATTAAATTTAAGTTGGTTAGCTCGGCGAAAAGCTCTTCTTTAATTGGATTACTTTTTTCTTACTATTTTTTAAAAAATCACTATCTAACTTAACAAAATTTGACCGATTTATAATGGGTAATACGGCTCCAACTTCCGACTTCCAAATGTGCGAGCAATAAAAGAGAAAATATCAACGAAGTTGAGCCAATGAAGGGAAAAATAAAAAGTGTAGGGAGAGGGAACAAAACCCTCTCCGATTCTTCCGCCCTATCTATTTCGTGCTCCATTTGAGAAGGAGGCGTAGGGCAAGCGATTCCCTCTTTGCTTCTTGAACTACCCGAGTCATGGCGGCAGGAGGAGAAGAGAAGAGGCGCAATGTCCTCCGTCGTACCCCTCCCAATCCCCCCCGTCTCTCCCCCTACAAGCGCATCCGCGCCTCCTCCGGTTCCACCGCCCTCTCCTCCCCGCTGCAGCTCCTCAAGAAGACCCGGTATGCTCCGGACCTCCTCCGCTGCCACAGCTGCGATCTCCGCTTCCCCTCCCATACAAACAACCCCCTCGACAGCCTCTGCTCCCTCCGATCCCAGTGGCGCGTCGCCCTCCTTTGCCGCGACTGCCTCGCTCGCGTCCGATCCGCCGGCCTCTGCTCCTATTGCTTCTCCCAGGTCTCTGACGATTCCGTTTCCTGCCTCCGCTGCTCCTGCCGCGTCCACGTTGGGTGCGTCGACCGCGAGCACCGGTGGGTCTCCCCTTGGCGCCTCGAACCGGGATCTTTTACGTGCGTCGACTGCTGTGCGATTCCCAAATTTTGGGGCAGGAGCCCTGAGATTGGTTCTGCGGTTTCTTTGGAGGAGGTTGTGAAGGAAGCCAATTCCGTGACGGGAGATAAGGCTGGGTCAGCACCCAGGTCGAAGGAGAATGCTGCGGAGAAGGCTGCAGTGGCGAAACGTGCTGCCAACCGATCAGGGAGTAATGCACCAGGTGCTGTTCTGGTGGCCAAAGGGGACATTCCGAAGCAGGATGCTGGTTTAGCTCCAGTTCGTGACGAAGAACTGGCTCTCAGGCTGCATCTAGCCATGAATGGGTCCCGAAGGATAACAAGGAATTTAATCCCTTTGAGTTTTGGTGGCACTTCTGCTGTGAGAAAGGTTTGTCGCAGCAGTGGTCATCTAACCTGTACCGATGCTGATTTGCAAGGTCGTAAAATAACCAAAACTTGTAAAATAAGCAAAAAAGTTGAAGTTTGCACTAAAAATAAGACCCCTGTTGGCAAGATGGGGACAGCAATGTTCAAGGCTGCTGATTCACGTTCTGTTAGGAATGATGATAACAGATCAGTTGATGAAAATGCCAAAGAGGGCAGTGCAGATATCCCTCTGAGGGAGGATTGTGGAAGCTGTTCTGATAAAGTTAGTTCCTCTGGAGATGACCAGAGCACTGAGTCCACAACATCGAAATGTGAGGGGGATAATGAGTCTGAAGATGGATTGCTTCCATCCACTTGTCAAGGTGGTGCCATGGAAAAATCCTCAGAAATACCAAGGAACAGTAACATTATTACAGATAGGTATTTCAAAAAGTATTTTAAGAGGAAATCAAGACACAAAGGATTGGTGGACAGCCAACTGGTCTCTCAGTTACCTAGTAGTTATATTTCTGTGCCTAAAACATAATTGATTGTCCTGGCCGGGCTGCTACAGCTGCTGTCCATTCTTCTAGGCAAACAAATGATTTATCGCGATGCCAATCTTGATACTTTGTCAGAGGTATGTCATGTTTGTAGGAAGCTTTGTATTAATTTAGTTTACTACTGATTTTTTAATTTGGTTTCTTGATTCAGAATCTTGTGCTAAACATCCAGAAAGCAATTAGAACCTATCAAAATCTCTATCAACAAATTACACATTCACATCAAATACATAGACTGATGCTTTAGGTCATCATCAAATTAAAGATGCTGTATTTGTTGAAAAATTATTTCAACCATCTTGATAATCTAGAGTTATTAACATGTAGAAAAGCATGAGTTGTGGAGCTGTTGGTTAGGAAATGTGGATAAGTTATGTTGCTTATTGCTTACCACATGAATCTCCATATGATACTCCATATATGTGATGTTCTTGCATGAAGTTAAAACAATGAGTCAACCTCCTTGCTGGTTTAGGAGGAATGAGGCTTCTGTACAAGTGATTGTTAGGAAGAAGTATGTTTATCTTTTGCTCTTGCTCTGTTACTGTTCACTATTATGCCAATGGTAAAAATAGTATGGTACTGGAGATGGGTATGTGAAACAATAGACAAGATGTTAACACTCAACAAAAATTTTTTGTGAAGCATTGGTTGAGCTCCTGATATAGTCAGTTCTTAACTGTAATATTCTCATTACACAGAAAAATCAAGAGAATGTTAAGCTAAATCCGAGACATGCTAGTTATGCAAGCACATGATCATTTGAATTTTTGGATTATGTGGACAGCAGGAAAGTATAAAACTTCTTTACTGTATAAAAGTTGTGTCCATGATGTCTGAAATCAGTTTTGGGTCATCCGTCCACTGATTTATTATTGGTATCTTTAGGTAATGACATCTATCAGAACACCTGTAAGTCATATTAACAAAATTTTAAAATTTCAGCTGGAGCAACTAAAATGGAAAAAATTCATTATTTACATATATAAGGTTTTAGGGGCATTATGTCTTTTGTATAATTTGGCCCACATGAGGTGGCTTAAATAATCTTGATGTATCAAAGAATGATCACTTCATCCCTTATTGCTTAAATAGTCTCTAGTTCCTCTCCTCCCAAATATGATATACAAACTCTGTTATCACCACTTGCATAAGTTTTCCTTTCCATATTCTCCTTTCAACTATTTTAGCAATTGCATTAATTGTGGTTTCCCATATAGTTTGTATCAATACTTCTTTATTGTATTTCAACAAATCACTTCATATGGTCTTGCTATATCTACATTCATTCAGCAAATGCTCTAAGGTTTCTACTGCAGTCAAATGTAGCTGATATCTTTCTTCTATTTGTATGCCCTGCTTGAGTCGTTTATCCGCAGTTATTAATTTCTGATGCTAAGTAAGACATGGAATAAAGATAGCTCTAGGCCTACCAATAAAGTCACAAATCAAACTTGTCCAAGTCTTCTTTGGCAGTGTACCCACCAATATATTGTAAATTATACCGATTATGGTTTTCTTAGTTAGTGCCACTGTCAGTTGAGGGTGGTATTGTAATACCTCTCTACTCACTATCACTTTCTTCAACATTTAGCTTGTTTGTCTGGGTAGGGTCATAGTATGTGGCCCATGTATGTGAATTTTTTGTTATTCTCCTACCTTATGGTAAATGTTAGCAAATTACCTTTCCTACTGACCTTTGTTTATAGGAGTAAATTATGGTATCAATAAAAATAGATGGGTCTAACAAAGAGTAAACAATAATGACAATTACCAAAGTGAAAAAAAATCTAGTGTACATTTTGAAATTGCTTTAACCATGAGTGGTGAACTATAATTTGTTCTTCATAGCCATGAAAGCATTTAACAACTTTGTGCCATGTGACAATGCTTTAAACGTAGGTCTAGTTGAACCAATTTGAAATTTCATAGCAAGGTTAGGTAAAATAAAAAAGTTAGTCAAGTCTATCAATAACTATAAGAGGAGCAATTTCATTTAATATTTGTGTTGAACAACTCTTTGGTAGTAATAATAATAGGATAGGTATTGTTGGGAGAAGATCAAGGGTTTGTTTGATCTTCAAGTTAAAAAAAACTCCAATTATCCAAAATTCCTTCCGATGGGATTCTTGGAAAACCCACATCTTTGATGGTTTTTCTTATGCCATTCTCTAAGTAAAAGAAAACACGTTCTGGTGATTCACTTATTGGAAGGACCCTGAATACAGGATTTTGAACATTACCTTTAATTATTATAATGACTTCTTCCTAAGAAATGTATGATTCCCCAAGTGAACTCTGGAGACTAACATGAGAGATGAACAAAAGTAGAAGGTATTTGATATTAAACTAAAATTTTGGTTGTTTATGAGAAGACATCTAAAAAGGCATTTTACATGATCCATCCTCTTAATACATATTAACTCCTCAAAAGAACAAGAAAATAGAAAAAAACTAGCGATGGGTTCTGTTTCTAAAAGTTGAAGATCTATAATTCTTACACTAGGAAAATTTAATTATAATTCTTTTTCATCATTGTTTGGAATTTCTGAAACTGTTTATAATATGGTAGAAGGCTGGAGGATTCTTACTTTACAAGACATTGTTAGGAATAAATCAAACCAACAGAATTTGACTTTTTTGGACTTACGAATCTGACTTAATGATAGCGTTATTTGATTTTGCTTCTCTTCCTTTAGTTCAAGAAGATATTTTCATCAGATTGAGGTAGTTGTATAACCCTCTTGCATCCTATTATGATAATATATCATATATTAAATGTTTGGATATATTTGTTTGGGTTAGTGGATCAGGTTTACTTTGTTTGAATAAGCAAATTATTGTTGGTTAGCCAATGGTGGGTAGTTGTGTGGCTGTGGTTGAAATTTTTCTTGGATGTCTTCCTAAGAAAAGGAATAGAAAAGGAATTTGTCCATCATTTTCCTTTTCAAGGTCTCAAAGAAGATTGTGGAAACACATAAGAAATTTTTAATGGAAATTGAAAAGAAATGTAGCTCCAGTTCCCTCAGAAATGGTAGGATCCTTGGCACAATAAGGGGTGATCCTTATCATCTTGTCTTTGTTCTGCTTCACATCTTTTCTTAAAGATACCTAGTGAGTAGTGGTAAGCTCAAATTTGAGTCATTGGGTTTTGTAATTGACTATAAATATTAGTGAATAAACTGAAACAATGTTTATTTCGCCCATAAACAAGTATGTGAGCTTATTGAGTTCTCAAGCTCACATTATTACATCTATTCTATGGTCTGTGATCTCAATCTGTATCCACACAGGCCTTGTCTAGTATGGGGAATTAGGAATGGACTCCCAGTTCACAAATCCTTTATAAAATGTGGGAAGCAATATGCATGCGGCTATCTTGTCTGGATATAGGATAAGTTAAGCATTGTATCTCAAAACATTTAGTTCATTCTTTTTAATGTTGATATTATTTTTCCCTCATTATGCTGGTCTTCATTCTTCTTCCATGATCCACTTGACTGTTCTTAGATACTATCACAAGACATACATTTCAAATATTGGTCAATTTATTCTTCCTAAGTGTCAAGCTGAATTAGGATTAGCATGCAATATATGCTGTGGAAATCAGTGATCTGATTTAAATATTTCTAATATCCTGGATTTAATTCTTTCATAATTCTATTGATGATGTTTCTAGGTTCCAATGTGACATTTGATTGAGATTAGGATTTTTACTTGCATAACCATATGATTGGTTATTTCTTACCCAGCAGACATTAAACCACATACTAAAATTTGAATTTAGGTTGGGGAAGTATGCTACAGAACAAGTTTTATATCTGATGTCTTGATGAAAATAAAGTTCTCTTTTTCATACATCTCTGTATTCTCTTCACTTTTTATGACATTCATGCTGCTCTCTTTTTATACATGTTTTCTTCTTTCTTAGCTGAACCTTCTGAACATTGCCTTTTCTCCTTTTGGCTTTTGTTTACCAGTTCCCTTGTAACTGCTAGATTTCCTATAGGAATGATGTTTGCTAAAATATTTGAATGGACAATCATTTAATCATTCAAATCTTGACTCTTTTTTCTTTATCAAGGGCATTCCAGAAGTAGTTGGAACCAATTTCTATCGAGAAGTCAAGGCTTATCCATTTATTTGCTATGGACTTTCTGTTTCTTTAACAAGTGAAGGGCTTTTGCAAGATAGGAAATACAATATTTGCAAGAAATAGAATGCATGGTAGCGCAACGTGCCCTTTTTGTCTCTCTCTCTCTCATGTATTTCTTTTGATCTTGGCCTCCTTTTTCTTCTAGCCTCGAATGAATATCCAGGCGTTGTTGAGTTTGATTAGTTGTATTTTCCTTCAAACAATCTCTCGTTATAAGAGCAAAAAATCAATCAAAATCAGATTATCATTATACTGATATGCAGAAGCTTTATATTACAATCAACTGATAAGGTGAATAATCAAACCTAAGTTTTCATTTGATTTATGCAAAAGCTGGTGGTTCTCACTGACCTTTTTTTTTTCCTCTATCTAACAGCACCATTTATAATCATTTTCAACTTTGATGAATAAAATGTTAGCTTAACTATGGTGATAAAAGGTCGGACAATATCTCAATTCCCAAGCCTTGAAGAAAATTAGATCCCAATGTTTATTCTATAACTTTTCCTCTCTGATTTTAATGGATATCTTTAAGGTATCCTATTGATCTTACAGGCTTATCTTTCCACATGTTTATACTTGTATATCTTGATGGAATTATGCAGCTTATTTTTTATATTTCTAAATAATGTTTTTTTAAGCTTATCGAGACATTGTTGTGCTTGTCCCTTTGTTATAAAAAACCCTTATTACTTATGCTATAAATTGAGAGTTCCCAAACAATGCAATTAATAACTTCATCAGTTGGCAAAATTTCCTATTGGATTGATTACTGTTCTTTCTCGTACAGGATCTATTGGTATTGTTGGAATTCTTTGTGCGGGCTACCTGCGAAGGCTTTGTCTTCTGGATTAAGGTTTTTGCTTTTCACAATGGGCATAGGTACGATCATTTTACGGATTGCGTTATTGATTCTTAATAAGTAGTTCTGATAGATTAACCACTGTAGATGTCTTGTTCAATCATTGTATCCTTGGTGTACATTGAATTTGAGGAAGAATGCTTACTCTTGAGAGGGTCTAGGTCTTTATCTTAGATGACGACAAGATATAGCTTGTACACTGAAACTTCAGCATCATGTACGGCAAGTATTCAAATTATTTTTTGCATTAATTTTAAAATTTTAGAAATTTGTTACGCTGCCTCGTAATTGTAGAACATATGTTCGTAAGAGATGAAGTTATCTAATTATGCAATAACTTCAATTTGTTGTACAGAGCTAGACCTAAGAAGGCTTCATTTAATTGGTATATAATGAAATTTCATGCTAAATTAATAGTTCAGCTTGCACAAGCATCGGAGAAGCAATTCCCCTATATATATCCCAATTTGTCGTACACATTTTTCTTCCCGTATGTGCATGCCAGGTGTTGTACTAAGCACTTAGCATGTGAGAATTTGTACTTCTGTCCTGTAGGATTTGAAAGAAATCCTATAAATCCCTCGTTTGGCTGGTTTCTTTATGTGATTTGATGTAATTTCACAAAACTCGAAGAGATTTGAGGTTTCGTGGAGAGTGAAATTACTAATTCCACTGCGGTCTGCATCTATTTCATACTTTAGGTGTTAAATATTTTTCCTTCAATTTGCACGTGACATATCATTATATTTATACTTATGGCAAGAGTTATTAACAAGGTTTTTTTTCCTTTGAAATTTGGATTTAGGTGAGTACCAATTTCGAAAAATGCTTGATACTGCAATAATCTTTATATATGCGTGTGTGTTGCATATGCTTTTGATATGTTTTTTTAGATAATTTCTGAAATCATCTTTACCTTTTCCTAAACCTTCTTGTTTTTCTGGGGTTATAATCAAATACCGAAGGAGCTGTCGATTTTGAAAATAAAGTCTTAATGGAGTGTGGAAGTGGGCTTAAATTGTGTTTGCTTCTTTTATAAAAAAAACTATATATTAAAAAAATCTGATGATAGATTAGCTCAGTCCAATAATAATTCAATAAGCGTGCACTTTCCACCGATGATAGATCAGTTCAGTCCAATAATACGAACCGATCAGAAAAAATAACCAAAGAGAAGAGATAAAAACTATAGGCTTCTCAAGTGTGTATTTAAAAAAGAAAGGGGAGAGATTTGTGGGCATGATGGGGCTTCATTTGAAAGTATTGATGCAAGTAGTATTGGCTGTTGCATGCTTGCGGGCTTATAGAGGTATTGGGTTTCAACGGGAGATGCCGATCTTGAGCTTTTAGCATGATCCAAAGACCCAATCCAGCTCGGCCAAGCTCACCATCCTTTTAAACATGTTCGTAAGGCTGGTGAGCTTTTGCCCAGAAGGCTTTTTATGTTGCATTGAATTTTGATGACCCTCCAACTTGTGTTATTTTAGCTATTGTCCTCGGTCCAAGTGATGCTCGTGCGGTCATCTCCGCTGGTGTGGTGACTAGTAAGTGAGCAGCACCAACTGCAACACCATGGACTTACTGATTAAAAAGTATCGAAGATGGAGACAAATAATGATTTATTTGATGCTCTCTTTTCTTGATTCACTTAGCAATTAAGTTAGATCTTAATATTGTCGCTACAAATCTATTTGGATTAAATTAGCTTAGCATTTGTCGACTAATTTGCTTCGGTAGCTGATCTAAGTACACGTTTTCATGGTTGAACCCAACCGATCTAAGATTTGAGTTTAGAGAGAGTTGATGTGAATGTATTTTATTTAGCATATCAAATCTGTGTTGGGATATAAAACAGTATTATCATTAGGCTGTTATTTCCGTTTCAAAGTATGCGGCAATATGCTGCTATTTGACCGCCTTTTTTTTTCATGAGAATCATTTGCATTTTGTTAAGAATTTTACTTGGACATTGCTTGACTGATTCTCTCCGTCACTTCTTCCCATGATTATTAATAGTCATTTTCATCAACCTTACCTTACTCCACCACTGTCATGTACATAAATTTCTTCTGCAACTTATCACTCATTTATCTTTTTCTCTAAAAATAAAAGAGAGAGAATGCAGTTAAATACATATTTTCTATAGCGCGCGCGCGCGCGCGCACAAAAAAAAAAAAAAAAAAACCTCATCGTGTTCTGTATCATCATCTCATTGCATTGCATGTATCAAAATTTTCCTATGCATTTACAGGAAGCGTTACTTTCCTTTCGATTTCTTTTTTCTTTATTCTTTCTTGTGTAAAATTTCATGTATTTGTTCAAAATGGCATGATGTGGGTGGTCTTGGTGTCGTAGCCGGCGAGGCAGCTTTTGGAGCTCACCTGGAAGATCTTGAGCAAGTCCGCCGCCATCAGCTTCGTCGCCGTCGAGCACCCGCTCTGCATCACCAGCAGCAGCTTCGTCACCACCCCCTCTGCCGACTCCACCGCCTCCACCGCTCGCCTGTCCCTGAACCTGTGGCACACCCTCCACAGCACCGCCGCCGCCGCCTCCGCTCCCTCCCTGCCCCCCGCCTTCACCATCCTCCCCGCCACCGCTTCCGCCGCCGCCGCCCCCTCCTCGCAGATCGCCTCTCGCCCCTCGGCGCACCCAGATGCCGCCTCCATCAGCCGCAGCGCCCTCTCCGCCCCCACGGCCGCCTCCGCCCTCAGCACCCGGGTCAGTGCGGCCACCAACCCCGCCCGCACCATCGTCGGAATGACCCGCCGCGTCCCCGAGATCCCCAGCAGGCACGCCAGCCCCTCCTCGACCGCGCGCCGGTCCGCCGCTGCCCCCTTCTCATCGGACTGCCCGATCAACCGGATGAGCTCGCGAACCAACTCCTCTTCCTCGGCGATCCGCACCTTGCTCTCCGGATTGGCCGCGTCGATGATCCAACCGAGGACCCTCGCCGCATAGATCCGCGCTTCCAAGCTGCTCCCGCCCCTCAGGACTCGCGTCAGAGCCGAAACCGACCGCTTGACGTCGGAGATGATTTCGGATACCGCGATCTTTTTGTTGCTCTCCTCGATGGCGTCGAGGGTGAGGATCACGACCAGAACTCTGATGGCCGCTTCCAAGGCCTCCGATCTCACGTCGCTGTGGAGGATCGAGACGACAATGGAGGCGCAGCCACCGGCATTGACGACGTTGTTCTTCTCGAACTCGTCCACATCGTCGTCGTCGAAGAACTCGGCGAGCTTGCGCAGCGTCGGGACGGGATCGCCGCCGGCAGCGGAGCAGGAGCTGAGGTCCCGGAGGAGGTCGCGGGAGGCGGGGGCGCCGACTACGGCGGCGGCCGTGGCCGCGGCCGCAGAGGGGGCGGAGGACCAGAGGCGGATGAGGCGCTGGAGAGTGAGATTGGGGACGAGGTCGGTGGAGGGGAGCGGGAGCATCGTAGCCGGACAGGTGGTGTTGCCGGAGTCGAGCCACCGTTGGATGGAGGCACGGTCGTACGTGATGCCGGTGCACAGGCTAACCGGTGACCGCATCACGTCCAAGGATATGGGGCATCGGAAATAGGTCGGTATCTTCACCTCCAACGCCTGCCCTAACCGCTCTTCTTTCCTCCCCATCCCTCAATTTCTCTCTGCAATCACAACGACTGCAGGCAGAGGAATGAAACGCGCAGAGACGCACAGGAGGAGGAGGACGGAGGCAGGAGGAAGAGGGGAATTTGCAATGAAGAGATTGGAAATGGAGGAAGAGGAGAAGGAACAGGAAGAAGAGAACGGGGTATGATGGCATGCGGTTGATCTCCGATGGGTTGCTTTACGCTTCTTATTTCCACCAACACATGTGGTGCTTTCCTTGCTGCATCAATTAATTTTTTTTTTTCTGTGGTCTTCGGTTCGGTCAAAGTTGGAAATAAAGAGGGGGGTGGGCGCATTACGTGAGCCATGGAGCAAGACCAGGAGGATATTATTGTTTCCAAGCAGACCGGAGTCCGGCGGTGAGACCACTATACAGCTAGAGATTAATAGAGGTACGCGTGTGGAACCTTTCAGCACAAGTTTACTTCTCTTCTATCTCTTTTAAGGAATCCAATCAAAATCAACATCTTCTAAACCCACTCATTCTCATGCTTCATAATTAGATTGGTTGGTTGAGTTCCACAATGATAGCTCTTGCTCGTAGTCCGCAGTCATATCCTTTCTTTTAAGGAGAAAACTCAGAAGATAGAGGACAAATAAATAGAGACTGAATGAACTAGAATGCTAAACATTAAACTGCTATTATTTTATTTGGTGATATACTTGTTTGATCACCTCCTATTGTATTTTATTAATTTTTTATCAAAATCGTTCTTTTAGCATCATATATAGACTTGATGCAATTAATTTTTGTAAACTAACTCTTTAGGTTTTATTAAGTTTAAGATCCATGGCTATGAACAAAAAGAAAATTGGTACGGTTTTATTTAGCTTCGGGTAACTGAGGGTGGATTCATATTTTATGTATTGTCTTCTTCCCACTATCATCGACATTTCTATTGTTGGCAAAACCCACCAGAGCTTATCATATTATCACATTATATTTAATAATTAATTATTGTATAAGAACAGATGAACGGAATGCTGAGATGGGCTTCTGATTCCAATACCAGAGAGAACATCGGAAAGGATTAAACTATGCTACGTTACAATTCCATAACTTCCATTGAGCACCCATCACTGCATCTTTTTTTTAGACGAAAAAACAAATACAAATTTTGTGCATAGTGGGAGCTGACGCGGGTCTTCCAAGACTTATGTTTTGTTCTCTCTTATGCCTCTTCCGAGGTGCATTAAATATGGGGAATGGAATGGGGAGGGAGACATGCCGATGAGGGTTGAAGCGAGGAACAGCAACCATATGCCCCACAGGCCCACACCATTTTATTGATTCTTCAGCTTTATCTTTCCATTTCTTTTTTAAGGGGTTGCTCGCTTTCTCCTTTTGACTCCTTGCGTCCTCATCAAAGCAAAAGGTATTTTATTTTTGTTCCACAAAGGTACAATATATCATATATTTTCACACTTTCATCGTTTATTTGACTTTATTTAGTAGTTAATATATTGATGAGCATTAATTATATTTAAATGTTTTCTTCCATCTTGGCACCTGCATTCACCCATCCCTATGCATTGATGCATCACACTTTTCTCGCGAATTCCGTTGCCTGCTTTCCCCTTTCAATGATTATAATTGACTTTGGTTGAGTCGTCCTTACTTTTAAATTATTTCGTAAAATAATTATGGAAAAATTTTCCTTCGTCACCAAGAAATGAAGAGAAAGGAGGCTTGATTTTATTTTTTTTATTTTTTGAAATACTCTCTTAAGAAGAGGAAATAGAGTATTCCTCTTTTTTTGGGACTTGTTCTTATTTTTCTTCTGTTTGAAAAAAAACGTAAGATGCAAATTGGTAATTAGTTAGAATATAATTTTATCATTCTATTTCTAATGATAAAACAGAGTTGTTAGTCAGAGTTAATGTTATTTAGTTAAGAAGCTAATTTAGACAGTGCTTTCTTGGCTTTGTTTTTTCTTTCTATTTTCCTTTATCTTTGTCTTTTTGCTCTCTCTCTCTTGTTACAATGAACTTCTAATTTCCAGATAAGGTGAAAGCGTACATGTTTGTTTTATCATTATTATTACTGACTGTTCTAAGAGGAAATTGTATTTTCCATTAGGTTTTCTGGAAGCTTAACTAACTCAAGGTACATTACAAAAATCTTCTTGTTGATCATGTGAGATATACTTTTACTTTCCTGTGTTTAGTATAAAATGAGTATTCTAAGACCAGAACTAGGGATTGCTTTTCAAATCCATCCCCTAAAAAAATATGATTTTTAGATTTTTTATACTCCCTAATTCTGTCGTACAAAACTACCTTAACTTTGATTGAGATAATTTTTTTGCTCTTATTCATACTCTTTGTCATGAATTTATTTATGCTGGATAATATTGGAATCCCGTTACAGCTAGCTCTCTCTATGTTTCCCTTTTAAGTTCAAAATCGTCCAATCTAATTAGCACCGTCACGTTGCATGGACTGATTAGGTTCTCTCAAACATTTCAAACATTGTTTTTTATTTATCTCATTGTATATATATAGGTTTTCTTGGTCATAGAGATTCAGTAGTACCCACCACCCACCCACATGTTACTTGTCCAACCCCAAGTTAAGTCAACTAATTTGATTTCCTCTTTTCCTCCCTTCCACACGCATGATTTTTACAATTAATTCAATCAAGTATGACAAGGACTGGTTTGTCCCTATCTATATAAAAATGCATGATTCTTCTTTTTACTCCTTTAGTTGAATCAAGCCCCAACCACTGATTTGGTTCAACCATTTCAAAGTTTATTAGTTGCCAATGAATAGATCGCCAGCCTCTCTCAAGCTCATCGCCAACACCGACATATTTTATCTTTTAGGTGCTGCTGCCGACCTTGTTCTCCAAACCACTCCTTGGTCATCCAAACAGTACAATTAAATGCCTTCAAAAATGCTGAGTCCGGTCAATGATGTGTTCCGAACTTTCTTTTGAAGAACATACGAAGCCTACAAGTCGGATGCTGATGCATGCACGAGCATCCCCTCCCAATATTTGATTCCCTCGATTTTTATGACTTGTGAGGGGAAGAATAATTAGAGCCTTTTGTTGTTTTAACAGATTCCACCACCAGCTTGTGGTAAGAATTGGAGCTCTGTTGTTAGGTAGTTCCCCTTTAACCATATAATGTTATCCAAAGTACCCCAGCTATGACTCTATACTTGTATCTCATTTTACTTAATACTTTCTATTTAATCTAATTAGGTAATTGGTAGAGTCATGAAGGTCATATTGAAATTTTAAGCCGTAGAGAAATGCATGGGTAATTAGGTTTAAATAGGTAATTACATCTTTATTTTTTAACATGGTGCAAATAGTATCAATTTATTGCTAGTGATTTTAATTATTTTTATCTAGAAGAATTATATTTATTTTAAGCTTGTGAGATAGTACGATTGTTTGAAGTGATTTTAATTTCTTTTGCTGCGTCATCTACAGCTGATACTCTTGTATGGAGTAAGAGGTCAAAATGAATATTTTACATACTTTTCAGACATTCCGTTAGGTTAGAAATAAGGGTATTTATTTCATGCTGAGTCAAATGCCCAGAGTTAGCATGAAAGGGTGCTATGAGAGGCACATTGATTTTTGGAAAGGTTAACAAAAGAGGAGTCAAAGGTGAAACAAAGCCTTTAAATGGGTTGGGGACAAAAGTCTTCCACGTTGACTTGGAGTCCACCAAACATAAAACATATATTATTGAAACTCTTGTGATTTGGTTGTCGTGCATGATGAGTGAAAAAGCCTTCCTTTCTTCCTTCCTTTGCTTCTTTGTTTATAATGTCAACTTCTGAATAGTATGCGTATTGTCCCTTCTCACTTTCATACCTTTTTCTTGATTTAAGATTACAAAATTTTCATCTGACACGATGGTTGATTAGCGTGGGATCCGATCAATGATCAAAACAACATCGGAATTTAACAAAAAAAGGTTTGACTTAGATAGAATGGTTCTTGCTTGGGTTGGGAAACCCAACAAATAAGTCATCATCGGCAAACAGCTACCCCGCACAGCATGGCATTCTTATTCCGTGTATTTATTAATTAATGAATGAATTAATTAGAGGAGTGTGGTTAAGAGTTTCCGTAGAGTGCCGGCCTTCACATCATCAGCTCTTTTATTTTTTCCTGCACTCCACACCCACATTAATTTCTTCTTTCAGATTTTTGGTTGTTTTTAAATATGTTTAAAAATAAAAACCATGCGTATTAGATTTCTCTAAGTTTCCACTATCATCTCTTATGAACAATATAAAAAATCTACTAATATCAATGAGAAGAGACCCTGCCGCAACATCTCTCTCTGTTAAATTCTTTTAAAAAATAATTACTAATACGGGACGAATTTAATTTATGATAATTTTCACCCTTTCTTACTCTATTTGCTTCGCCACATGATCTTAAATTAATTGGAGAAATCGGACGTGTCGGATCGAGCTTAAATTACCAGATCATTTTTCAAAAAAATCCACCATCGTCATCATTATTATGGTCCAAATTAATTTTATTTGGGCTGACGGGCCACCACTTATTTATTAGTAGTCTTCTTCATCTTGGGTAGGGGAACAAAAATAAAATTACTGACGAGCCTTCTTCTTATGGTCATCACATCAGGTCTCGTGTTCAAAATAAAGAAAGGAAAAAAGAAAAAGATACACCTACCTCTGGGTGGATAAATGTAATGTTCTTATTACAATTTTATTTATATAATGATGAGACAGTATGCAGCTTTGATACCTTAAATTTTTTATGCTAACAGGTGAATTGTAATATGAGATAATTTTTGATTTATTGCTGTAGAGATAATTGGAGCTATAATTATATTGGATATCGTAGTGCATAGTTTTACTATTACGATCACGGTGAAGTGGGGTGGACCGAACAGCAGTACTATTCGTTAGTAGGTTTCAACATACAACCGGCCTAAGTGGGAGAGGTTGGCATGGGTCAATTTCACGGTCAGGTTGAGGGTTAGAGACACACACAACCAATTCATTAAATCGCAGCGCCCACTTGCCCTGCATTGATTTCTAGATTTTTATTTTTTATTTATAAAAGAATACGGTAAGTCTTAAATTTTATTGATTATTTTATTTTTTATTATAAGTTGAATTGATAGAAGAAGAAAAAAATAGACAGGAGAGAACATCCGATGATAGATTTTATTTTATTTTTTAAAGAAAATCAACCTCAATAAAAATAAAAAATAAGATTTGCTTGCATCCCAAAATCTCCAAAGGACGAGAAAGAAATCATGGGTGGAATAAGCAAATCCGGTCCTTTCTCCTGCTACTAAAAACTTCCCCTTACTCCTCCACCTTTTTAGATATTTATAATTAACGTATGAATTAGCCGAGGCCATGATCGGACTCGTTCGCATCGGATGGTACCTTAACAAAACAGACCTTTTCTCTTCCTTAATAACTAAGTCCGCTCGCTCTCTCATACTTATTTTTTTTGAAGGTATTTAAAATAAATTATTCCAATCATCGTTAGACTTAATTATTTTTATTCCTTAAAACTGTGAGTTCTTAAAATATTATATCTTACAAAATAACCCACCTCTAAGGAAACGGATCGACTGCTTAAATCCCAGCATCTTATAGCGTGATTAATTTGCATCTCCCGCGACGTACGCACTCCACGATTCCAGGTCCATGTTTTGGCATGCCTTTTTGTTCCTCTCAATATCCAAGATTATATATTATATTCACGACTCGACGACCATTATTTTGGTTCTCATCGCTCCGATTTAAATCAAGATTAAGTGTTTGCAGAATGCGAGGGCGAAAGAGAAGCGACGGTCTTGATCTATAGACGTGGAAAATATACATTTAGGCGGCGATAAGATTACGGTAAAAAATAATACTGATGGTTATATTGGGGAGGGTTAAAGGTTGGGTGATGAGGGCCATGTGCGTGGGTCGGTTGGGGGGGTCCTTATCGCCGCACATCGACGCACCCGAGTAGAAGTAGGAGAAGAAGTCGGTTCATATTGTTGAAAACTCGGTACACATGACCTGACCTCATCAATGCGCGCATCATCAACCCTCGACCCTGGGAATGGATGGATGGATGCATCTTTTTTATTAAAAATTGCACTTTGACCGCCTGAAACATGCAAGTACGATCTTATTTTTAAAAAGATAAAATTAAAAAAATACTACTATTATTCATAATACTCCGCTAAAGTATTCATTAGCTGTAGGAATAATTGAAATCATAAACGTCTGGTTCGGCACACTAACTCATATCCATGAGCGTAATAATTACATGTAATAAAAAGAACCAACAGAATAATGTCGAGTACTTCCGAGATCAGCACCTCCACCCCTCTCTCTCTGTATATATATATATATATAAACCTGAAGCATGAGCAATATCATGTGCATAATGAGTAGGGAAAGAAAATTAATAAATCCTCCTGCAAGGACATGCCGTCGTTTATATTTATAAAAAAAAATAGCCTCCAGCAGTACAAGTACGGTGGTCTTTATATATATTTATAATACGGAGAAGAGGTCGAAGCATACCATTTAAATGCAAAAGCGTATATTATTTTATATTATGCACAGTTAATGTATATAGTGAGAGGAACAAAGGAGGTTTGCTTGCGGTCTCACGTAACATGGGAGTGGGACATATAATTCAAAAACTAGGCTTATTATGATGACGGCAAAATCCCGGAGACATGCAATTGATCCCCATGCCAACATGCAGCGGCAGCAGCTCCCTCCCTCCGTTAACATAGTCGGCCATTTAATCCTCCCTCCCAGCCCACTGTGGCCCCTCGCCGTCGCCTTCCCTGTCGACAGCTCTCCCTTTTTCCTCTCCCCCACTTGCCCCTTCCTTACTTTTTCCTTGCCTTCTTCTTCTTCTTCTTCTACTCCTCCTCCTCCTCCTCTCTCATGCCTGTCTCCCTGACTTGTTTATGTCCTAATTAATTTATTCTGGGCCTCCATTCCTCGGCCACTCTCGCCATGCCCTCCTCCCTCCATGCGCGCTCGCGTCTCGCCTCCGTCCCCACCACGCCGGCCGCCATCAGTAGGCGGACAAAAATTAGTCCACCCTCGCATTTAATGCCACCTCCCTCTTGCTGCCATTTTTTCCTCCTGTGAACAGCGGCGCGCTCGTCCCCCGCCCGGCCTTCCGCGGCCTCATATTTATATCATCGTCCTCCCTTCTTTCCCCCCCTCCCTCCCTCCCTCCCTCCTACTTGTTTCCGCCCAGCTCCACCTCTACCTCTACCTCTACCTTGGGGTCTCGTTTTTCCCCGGCCCTTTTGGCGAAATGTGGAGGAGGTCAGGAGCGCCCGTGGCGGCGGCGTTGGTGGTGCTCTACTTGCTGGCCGCCTCGGCCGGCTGCGAGGGCGCGAGGGACGTGCGGTTTTTCAAGGAGAGGCTGCCGCCGGCCGGGAGGAGGACGGCCGGCGGCGCCGGTTACTTCATGGCGTATCTGCCCAGGGCGATGCCGATACCGCCGTCAGGGCCGTCGAAGCAGCACAACTCCGTCGGCCTTGAGAGGAACACCGTGCCGTGATTCATGAAGGCGCTCGCCATCAAGTACTACTCACGCGAGCGGCCATACATAGTCTTAATCTGTACATATACAGAGCTCGGTCGAGTTTTCTCTTCTTCTTCTTCTTCTTCTTCTTTTGGATCAATTTATAAGTCCTCCTTTCTCTTCTCTCTCCCTCCCTTCTTCCTTATAACTTGCAGCGCTGGGTATCATCAATTCTTAGTTATCGTCTTATTTTTTTTCCCGCTACATTGTAATTTGAGGATTATTTGGGTCTATGCCAAAAAAAATTTTGTGTAAAGAATTAACTAAGCTGATTGAAATATAAATATATGTACTGGAATATCTGCCCTATTTTTATGTTTTGTGCTGTATATTTTGCCCAGGATTAATTAAATACTCTTCAGAACTTTGGATGCAGTGATGTGCTTCATTTTTCTGGAATTAGGATGCATATGTCTGTGTTTGTGGGTGTGTGCGCATCATAAAAGGCATGCTTTTATATACTTTGTTGAGGAATTTTTCACGATGATTTAAACAGACACCACTTTAATTAATTCACTGGCATCTTCTTTTTCTCAGATCATGAGTTTTAATCATGTACAATAAATTATAAAGACTACATATATCTATCTATCAGGATAAACGATATTATATACACTTGAATCTAATTAATTAATTGCAAAATTCTTCTGAGACACCTCAAAAAATTAACCACGTACAGCCTGCAGCGTCTACATTCTTAAAGCTACTTTCTTTGACGGTCAAACATGATAGAAAAAATATAGAAAGCCAGGCTATCAACCCCATGCCTTGAGAGGCAAGCCATTGTTTTTGAGCATGCACATTCGACATGCTGCTTGCTTATGGGATGTGCATGCTTAACTGATAAAGAAGATATCTATAATTAATTTAATTGATAGAAAGTATGCGTATGTCTGCTTAATTCTCCTGGGTTTATATTGGGATAACAAACTGTAATGATGCAAATTTTACCAAAATGAATTTGAATGATTGAATATTTCATTATTTTTCTTGCTACTGAGCCAAAAATTTATAAATAAAAAGAGAAAAGGTATTTAATCAATATTTCAAACAGCACGTACCTGTTTGTAAGCTCATTATATTTTAACACGTATATGTTAAACACGAAGTTTTTGATCACAAGAGGGAATACTGATAAAAAAAATTAAAGAATTTGTTATCTTTCAGATTGATGAACTAGTTTGATTCATGGAGAAAGGGATATGAAGCCCTGAATCGAGAAGCCAAGCAAGGGGAATTCCTCCACGCCGTGGAATGAAACTTGAGCATCTCCCTTATCCTCTCCTTCACCTTCTCCTCGCATTCTATCTGCAGCAGCATGCACATCTTCCACACACCCCCGCTATCCGCCATCTCCCGCACCGCCCATGAAGCCGCCCCCGCCGAATGCATCGCCACCGCGTACAGGATCTTCACCGCCACCTTCGTCGCCAGCTGCGACACCCTGTGGATCTTCTTCGCCACCACCGCGATCCCCGCCGCGTGCCCAACAAGCTCCGCCCGCCCCTCCGCGCACCGGCACAGCTGCTCCAGGATCACCAGCATCATCTCGCTCGCCCTCCTCTCCTGCTCCTCCATCAGCAGCTCGACCAGCACCCACACCGCCCCAGCCTCCACCGCCTTCTGCCTGTTCCTCCCCCAGGGGTTCACCACGCAGAGCACCTGCAGCGCCGCCTTCGTCGCCTGGCTCGAGATCTGGTCCCGAAGCACCTTCGTCACCTCTCCGAAGAACTCCTCGCTTAATGATAGGACGCGGACGGGAGCGATCACCGGAAGAAGAGATTTGAGGAGCAGCAGGGAGTAGGTCGGCAGCGCGTGGCTCGACCGCCCCAGACCCTTGGTCAGCAACCCGACGAAGTCGACGTCCCTCTGGACCAGACCGAGTAGGCTCTTCTCCGAGAGCTGAAGAGAGCACAGTATGCTCATCGCCTCCTCTTCGGCAGCGCCGCCCGTTGGCTCCATCGCGTCGCACAACAACTCTTCTAATTCGAGATTCAACGTCGAGTTCAACATCCTCTTCTCCACGATGGACGCCAAAACATCGACGGTGCCGGAGGATGCCTCCACGCAGCGCCTGTTGCGCTCGCTCTCCGCCACGACGGCCTTCAGCTTCCTGAGAGCAACCAGCTGGGTCGCCGGGCGCTTGGCCTCCTCGAGGAGGGCCGCGATCTGGGCGGGGCTCACGGGAGGGCGCGGGGTCGGGAAGCGCTCCACGCCGCTGGCGGCGTTGGCGGCGCACCAGGCCTGGATGAGCCGGCGGAGGGTGTGGTTCGGGGTGAGGTCGAGGGCGTCCGACAGCGGCTGTTTGGTGACCGGGCAGGTCTGGTGTTTGCCGGAGAAGATCCACCGCTCGATGCTCTCGCGGTCGTAGGTGATGCCGGTGGGAAGGGTCACCGGATCGCGCATGATCTCAAGAGAGATGGGGCACAGGAAGTACGACGGCACTTCAACTCCCTCCATTGATATAGAGGAATTAAAAGAGCTTCGTCCAAAGATGTGGTATGAATCTAGAACTGCGTTATCGCCGCTGACGATGTTGATGAAGATGGAGTGTTGAAATGGCGACGGGGATAACAATATATATAGAGGAGGGGAGAACGAAGGGATTAACTCAAAGATTTGCTCGATATGGCTGCGTTTGCTTGCGGAGTTGCTGATGATTTGCTCAAAGATGGACGACCAACGGCATAATTAAACCGAGTCCTCATGTTTGAGAAGTTCTCAAAGGACGGTTTCTGGATTGGACTGTGGAAATGTCTTCGCCTTTGACTTTTTCTATAAAGTCATCCATTTTTTGCTTTGGCAGATGATGTAGAACAGTTGAAATCATCCAACCCTGAGCCTTTTCTTACTTTTGAATGCTAAAAATATACACTGTAAATTATATGGTAAAAAAAGTCAAAGGACCCCCCCCCCCCTCCAAAAACAAAATAAATAAATAAAAGTGTAAATATGAATTTAAAAAAATAAAAAATACTACATAATTTAAATATGAATTGTATACACTAATTTTATTTTATTCTTTTGATATTTATAGAAAAAAATCTATCATCATAATGAAACTTTGGCTCAAATTAAACGAATCAAATTATTGATAAAAGTTAATAAATTAAGATAAGCGGTATACTTTGTTAATTTGTTATCTTTCTCCTTGAGTAAACTTAAAAACAAGAAAATAACTTATTTCATTAAAAAAGGATTCGTCGATAATAATTAACTCCAAGCTACTAAAATTTATAGTTATTAATTTCATTTTTCTTTACCTGCTACGTATACCTTTAAGAATGATTCTAGAAAGTTTTGATCAGACGAGAAATGATTTTTTTTGAAGAAAAAAATTGATTGATCTTGAAGTTAGAACTTTTTTCAATCCAATACTGTCGTCGTCGGATCGACTCCTATAATGAGGAAGTATTTAATTACCTTCTCCAAGGTCAGTAGACGAATGTTTAGGGTATAATCCGTTCAAAAACAGTGGCTCATCCGTCGATGTTTTTTTTCTTTCTTTCGGAATTGTCATACACGTGGAGAATATGTCAGAAAAGCTGAGCACGTTTTATAGGGGGAAATTTTAAACTAAAATCGATTAATTACCCTCAATTAAACCATACTAAATTTAAAGAAATCACACTGTCTAACTGATATGATAATACATAATATAGTTAATGCTATCAACTTAGAGTGCTGAGTGAAAAATATGAATAAAAAAAATAAGAATTAAGC
The DNA here is from genome assembly GCA_030544415.1 of Thalia dealbata. Classification (NCBI taxonomy): domain Eukaryota; kingdom Viridiplantae; phylum Streptophyta; class Magnoliopsida; order Zingiberales; family Marantaceae; genus Thalia; species Thalia dealbata. The sequence continues at coordinate 21,227,953 of CM060455.1, forward strand.
AACTCTCTTAAAAAGATTAAGCTGAATTATTTAACTAGAGAGAGTACAAATTTGCATATAATTATTTTCTAATAAGTTCCATGACGTGTACTAATATTAGTCCAAAACTTGTACTCTCTTAATAAGTCATTGAACTTATAGAAAATAAGGTACATGTATCTTAGACCTCCTGTGCTTATGGTGAGAGTACTCTTTATAAATTTATTTAACTTATTATTAAAACTAAAATTATTTAACTTATCATTAAAACAACACATCTTAGACTAATATCTCTAGCTTTGTCATGCAATTTTACAATTTTTAATCTAACCGTACCTCACTTTGGTCCTTTATCAAGCATTTTAAATCACGTAGGTATGATAAGTTTGTACTTAAAAAGATAAGAATTTTAGACGTGATACAATATAATGGTTGTTCTCTCCTACTATCTTACTATTCTAATGAATGGCTAAATATGTGAAGATCAAAATGAATCACAGAAAACTCAATTATGTATATATTTTCTTCCTGCATAACTTATATGCAAATGCTGATCCTAGATTAATGATGCTAATGCTTGAATGTTGCTCTGTAAAATACCATCAAACATATTCAATTCTATTACATTGGACTATATGTCCTATAAAATTGCAGATGTAATTTATCCTACTTGTCTTTAAAGTAGAAAAAAATATAATGATATAGGAAAAAATTAATAGATGTATCTTGTCACGCCCCGACCCACCTGTCGGACACGTGACAACTGCCGTATGAGCCCAAAGGACTCATACAAGACATTTGGTAATAAATATTGTCCATACACATAATCGACATAACGGAATATATAATTAAATCACTTATACAACTCTACTAACACAGTCTCGATATACCTACTATAATTCTACAATAACGACATCGATAAATAAAACTAAATCCATCGATGACCCTCATCTTCATCAAATATCCCGGACAGTCATCTAACAACCTGCACACATATTGAACGCGGTGTGCTTAGCCTTGCGGTCTAATGCGAAATTACAGCTTGAAACCACAATACAAAATCCAAGGCTAAGGGGATCGTTCAAGGATGCCTTAGTGGGATTAGTTATCACATAACAAGCTTTTTAATATTTTACATGTATTATCCGACTATATTATATGTCAACCTAGGTTGTAGGTAGATGTATGTTTCTAAATGTCACCTAGGTTATATACAATATCGGTGTCACTAGTGTAAATCATACATAACATCTTTATTTTTATATCACATGACTCGAGCTGCCGACCTATGCTTAAGGAAAGTTCTGGCCTAGGACTTCCCAAGCCCATCAGTGCCATTACAGTCTATGTCTCTGCCTATGCCTGCTGCACTGATGCTGGCGGAGAGGACGGATGACCCAATATCACTATCCATCGTTTCACTAGTCGCTGACCATACCTCCCCTAGCGAAACCGTCGTGCCCTTACATCCTCCCCGGATCCGTAGGGGCAACGACATCTGTGTAGTACTACACACTGTCCGTAGACAGGGTCACCATCACAACAGTCTCATCGGCCATGGCTACCCGAAATAATAACCCTAGGATCCGGACTACTCATTCGATCGTCTGCAGAACATCAAGGATGATAGCTGTGTGGTCTACGGATCCACTGTCCAAGGCGTCGCATAGGGAATCACCTTCCAAGTCCAATAGTAGTCGACGTTGATCGGGATAAATACACATCCGCACAATGGGATGTGGCAACCCCGTCTCTATCGGTGCCAAGTCCATGGGAGGGTTCATCCTCGCTAGCCATCTCAGGACTATCACGGTGCTGCCTAAACGACACTCGTGCGGGTATCGGTACCTAGGTATAGACCCACTCCATTTTTTATCTATCTTGACCTAGAAGTTAATCTGGTCCAATCCTCAGCTCACTCCCAGTATCTAAGCTATCTATGATATGTAGCCTCGGGAGATGCTGGTGTGTGAACATCACTAACCGAATGCTAATGGTTCGGTGTATTAATAACACCCTTAATTAAAATTTAATGATGTTTTTAAATGGTACTAGTATCATATCACCTATGTCTCTATATTGGAGTGTTAGGTGTAAATCATGATACTACTTTCTATGTTTGCTTATTTTTATCATGTTCTGCATGATATTATTTTGTATTCAGCATTACAGCATAATCTACTAGCATGCGGTACAAATAATATATCATTCAAGTAAAGAGAAAAAATAAGCATACATAACATATTAACATGCTAAATAAAATGTAATAACATAGCATGCATTTTTCTTGATAATTTTAGAAGTATGATATTTATTTAGTTGACAGACATCCGAGAATTTTCCAACAAAATCTAATTAAGATTTTCCCTAGCTGGAATAAATCATACTATGATGAGCCTACGCACCTGTAGCGATGTTCAGGCTTCAGAATCAATCCAATTGAAGCCCCAAAGTGATAATAGTATGGTATGTCAAGTCCAAATAATTTTCCTAACATAAGAAAATTTATTTAGAATTTTAAATAAATTTTCTAGAATTAATTTGGATATAAATATATTAATTTATGTTGATCCGATCTATCCCCTTGATTTGGACCTAACCATGTAATTAGCCTAATCCATTTGGTCCAAGTCTATTCATGATTTGGATTCAAACCCAATACATACAATAAAAGTCAAAATTGGTTAAATTTAATATTAATTAACCAAATTGATCAATTTTGACCCAATCCCAATCAATTTGACTCAATTCGGGTTCAAACAGTCAAATTGGTTTAATTTGGATTCAATCTAATTAAATTTGGTTCGAATCTGACTTGATTCAATTTGATTGGGTTTAATTCGGGCTTAAATCAGTGTAATTGATTCAACTCAGGTTCAGTTCAATTTAATTTGGTTCGACTCGGATCCGGTCCAGTTTAATTGGATCTGGTCCAATTGATTCGGTCCAGCCAACCCAACTCAATGAGACTCGAGCCCGAACCAAATCCAATTAACTAGTTTGGCTCAAATCCAATCTAATTAATTGATTCAGCTCACCCAACTTAACTCAACCTGAACTCAGATTAAATTCAAATCCAACCCAATCAACTTCAATCTGATTCAACTCAACCCATTCACTAACTCCACTTAATTAAATCATTAATCTTACTTAACTAAATTAATCATGCATTAATCGCGATTAAGGAAGAGGGCGAGCGCATGGGTACCTCTGCTCGTCCGTTTCTTCCTTTCCAACACCGACGATGGAGCTCCGGCTTCGGCGAGGTCGACCCAGCCCCAGAGACGGCTCTCCGACTTCGGCGAAGGTCTGTCGGGGTCTTTTCCGAATTATTAGCAGAATTGTTCTAGTGGCTTACAGACTGGAGTTACCTCAGGAGATGGCCAGAATACATGATGTATTTCATGTATCAATGTTGAGGAAATATATTGTGGATCCAGAATGAGTATTACCGACACCCCCGATAGAGCTTGCGGATAACTTAAGCTATAAGATACAACCTGTGCAAATCCTAGAACGGAAGAAGAAAATTTTAAGGAATAAGGATGTATGGATGATTAAGGTGTTGTGGAGAAGTGCATAGGTAGAAGAAGTCACTTGGGAATCTGAAGAGTACATGAAGAGAAAGTATCCTCAACTGTTTCAAGTAACGACTTAAGTCAAATGTTGAGGACAAAATTTCTTTAAGGGGTAAGATGTGAGATTTGTATTTTTGCATTAGGGGTAATTTTGTAATAAAATAATATAAAGGACTTATTTGTAAAATTACACAGATTTTTTGTCACACCCCGACCCACCCGTCGGACACGTGGCAACCGCCGTATGAGCCCAACAGACCCATACAAGGCATCAAAGTGATACATATCATCCATATACATCGTTTACACAGCGGAATTATAAATATATCATCTAACTCAAGATTCCTAACACAGTCCCGATATATCTACTATAATTCTATAGTAACGTTACCAATAAATAAAACTAAATCCTTCGATAGGCCTCATCTTCATCAAATATCTCGGACAATCATCTAGCAACCTGCACACACATTAGCGCGGTGTGCTCAGCCTTGCGGCCTAGTGTGAAATTACGGCTCTACCGAATAAAGAAAATCAAAGGCTAGGAGGAGTATTCTAGGATGCCTTTGGTGGTTAATCATCATTTTTCATTTGATTTGTGTAAATCAATTTATAGAAAGCAGTAAAACAACATAAATAAATACAGATGTATTATTCACTAGATGTCATCTACATTGTATCTAGTGTCAATGTCAACAGCATGTCACCTACGTCATAATAATACTTTGAAGTTACAAAACTCGGGCTGCCAGCCTATGCTTAGTGAATACTCGAACTAAGGGTATCAGTAAGCCCATCAGTGCCTTTCTGTCTCTGTCTCTATCTATGCTCGCTGCACTGATGTTGGCGGAGAGGACGGGTGACCCAATATCACTCTCCATCGTTTTATTAGTCGCTGACCATGCCTCCCCTAGCGAAACCGTCGTGCCCTTACATCCTCCCCGGATCCGTAGGGGCAACGACATCTGTGTAATACTACACGCTGTCTGTAGACAGGGTCACCATCATAATAAACTCATCGGCCACGGCTAATCGGAATAATAACCCTAGGATCCGGACTACTCATCTGATCGTCTGCAGATGTCAAGGGTGATAGCCATGTGGTCTATGGATCCACTGTCCAAGGCATCCATATGAATCACCTTCCCAGTCCAATAACAGTCGACATTGATCGGAATAAACACACATCCGCACAATGGGCTGTGGCAACCCCATCTCCATCGGTGCCAAGTCCATGGTAGGGTTCATCATCGCTAGCTGTCTCAGGACTATCACGGTGTCGCCTAAACGACACTTGTGCGAGTATAGGTTTCGGTCTAATATGACCATGGAGTTTGTACAGTCTCTTACCCTACCAGCTCCCAGTATCTAAGTTATGCATAACCTCGGGAGTGGTGCTCCCCCTCCCAGTATCTAAGTTATGCATAACCTCAGGAGTGGTGCCCCCCCCCCCAGTATCTAAGCTATGCATAACCTCGGGAGGGGTGCGTAGCGGGACGTCACCGTTTGACCACCGTCGATACGCGGCGGTCAACCGGGGCACATGAGAAGGCCCTTTTTTCTGTTTAAGTCGTGGTGACATCGCCAAGAGGTTCTAACATGTCGTTATTTACTAACTATGTCTGCATGGTAGTTGTGCTAGCATAGCATAGAAAAATAATAAAATAGTATACAACATGCAGGACACGCTATCACGACATATTATAACCTAGCAGGAAAATCATGGTATATCATGCATGTTAGACATAAATAAATTAAACTAACATGCGGACAAACCAAATTTTATCAAGTATAATATTTTATTATATTTAAGACATCCAGGAATTGTTCCTAAGAAGACCCCAACGGGAATTTCTTAGCTTGAATAAATCCTACATCGGAGAACCAACGCACATGGGTTAGCGATCCGCTCTTTAGAACCAACTTGCATAGCAATGAATCATTGCGACGAACTACGCGAATCGCGTACCCACGATAGTCCTAATTAACACAATTATTTAAAATAAATTTTATTTTATTTTTCCCTAAAGTAAAGCAGATATAAGCGATGCGGGATCCGTCGCTGTGAGTCCCTCCCTCCGCTTCGGATCCACCACTGCAACCTCTCCGTTCGTCCTCGCCTCTTCGCCGCCGTAACTCCAGATCTCTCGCTGCAAGATCGACGGTGAACCACCACTTCTCCTTTGGCCGCAAGCATAATCGAGAGCTCGACGGCAAACTCTCGAGCTCGTCTCACCTCTGTCGCTGATCAACGTGCCACCATCGGCTTCGATCTCTTCACTTCGTCATCCCCGCAATTGGCATTGCCCCTCCTTTGATCCACCGGGAGGCCATTGCGACCTCGTTGAGCTGATCTCATCACCTCCACCTTGCCTGGCTCCAATTCGTGTCGCATTAAGGTCAAACCCTCTTCTTAAATTCTGCTATGCTCTGTTGACCTATAGCTCTAATTAGTGCCCTGACCTATGTGTTGTATGATCTGCCGTGTGATTTATTTATCTGGTTGCCGAATTGTTGGTTTGATGGTTATGGATTGAAGGGTGATTAGTTAGCTGATGATGTTGATTAACTCCCATATGTGCATGATTGATGAGTTGATGTTGCTAAGTTTTCATGGTGCTTTGTCGATGAGTTATTTCGATGAAGTGATCGTGAGTTTTCATGGATGGTTTCGATGGGTTATATGTTGCTGAGCTTTTGATGAAGTGATGTTGAGTTTTCATGGTGGTAATCAGGTGGTTTGATTTTGATGGCGTGAAATGCTACTCATCTCAATGACGATGTTCTTGCTTGTTCATGCTCACGATTTTATTTATCATTTTCTTCCTTTACTTGTAACTCGAATTCAGGTCAACACTAATGCATAATTTCAAATTTCCATCTTGATAGTAATTAGGTGTTGTAACTAAATAAAAGTAGGGAGTGATTAGTTTAAACCATAGATGATTTGAAATTTTAGTTAGCTTATAAGGGAATTGAGACTTGGGGCGTTATTTGAAGAGTTTGACTAAGTTAAGGTTGTAAATTAAATAAGGGATAATTAATTAGGGTAGAACATGTTGAATTAACTAATTAAGTTGAACACCATATTTAACTAAGGTTGAGATGAGTTTAAATAAAATAAGGAAAGATGGTTAATTTAGCATATCATAAACCAATTTGGGTGATTAGAAACAATCGCTAAAGGTCGTGCTACTTGTAATAGGTAAGCCACCTTGAAACAATTAAACGATGTGCAAGCTATTATATGGTTGGTTCCGAAGAATGAACTGCAACATCCAGGTGCGCCGGTTCACTGCAATAGACTAATCTCAAGTTGGTGAAACTTTAGGAGATAAATATTTTGCTGCTTAGAAATTAATATTTAATCATTCATGATTCATGCTTTGTATGTTAGAATAGCCTATTTATATGATTAATATGATATGCTTGTTGTCTTATGTCTACGGTTATTCAAATATGTGCTATAAATATTTTACTGTTTAGAAATTAATATTTAATTATTTAGGATTCATCCTTTGTAGGTTAGAATAGTCTATGTATATCATTAATGTGATATGCTTGTTGTCTTATTCCTGTTGTTATTCAAATATGTGCTAGATTATTCTTTCGCTCATTATCTACTAGGTTGATGTGACGAAAAGTAATAAAATATTACAGTTACTTCTAGAACTTATAATGTTACACTATAGTGTGACATATTCATAGACATCGACAAGCATCACTTATAGACATGTGACATTGACATACTTATGTACGTAATTATTGACGATGCACCGTTTTGATCTCATAAGTTACGGATAGGAGCTTTAATGCTCATAAACCTATATCATCCAAAGATGTTGAAATCATCTTGGACATAAAAGGGTGAGGATAAGATATGGATTAGTTTATTGTCAGAGAACGTTGTGATGTATTCACTATACCCGCATGGTGCCGCTAAGTCGTCACCGTGATAGTCCTAAGATGGCTAGATGGATGAAACCAAACCAATGACCTAGCAAACATGTCGCCGAGGTTATAGCATTCCGGCGACGGCTAGGATGCACGCCTCCTGGCAGGCATCTTCATCTCCGCGACCTAGCGACGGCTAGGATGCACGCCTCCTGCTTGTAAATTGGTACGGTGACTCCTTCCGCATAGCCTTGGACAGTGGATCTATGGACCTCACGGCTATTATTCCAGACGTTCTGATGAGAAGTCCAGATCCTGGGGTTTATTACCGGCTAACCGTGGCCGATGCGTTTACATAGGTGTGGTGACCCTTGGTGTAGTACTATACGAGTTGCTCCATGGATTATCTGGGGAAGACGCATAGAGTGACAGGTTGCTAGGTCGCGGAGATGAAGTGATTCGCCTAGTGGACTACCGGAGAGGGATTCACGGTCACCCAACCTCTCTGCCAACATCAGTGTGACGGGCATAGGTAGAGACATAGACAGTGGACACTGATGGGCTTATGGGAACTCCCTGATCAGGAGATCCCCTAAGCATAGGCTGGCTGCCCAGATCACAATATTTGAATGTGATGATATTTTTAGTGACAATAATCTTGTGAAATAAACACACTTCATATTTATAGTTGAGCTACACACTTATATTACATGTTCTTCTTATAATGCTTCATGTTTTAATTGTTGATTTTACATGCTTTGTTTGAGATTATGAAATGATGTCATGGACATGCTAGAATCTCCTTGTTTGCTACTTGAGTTATTCTACTGCGGTTAGAGCCATAAGCACTCAGCCACTTGCGGCTGAGCACACGACGTTCAAATGTGTGCAGGTCTACTAGACGATCGGTCAGGATAGCTAATGGAGGCGAGATTATCGACGAACCTAGTTATTTACTAATTTTCTGATCATAGTATTGTAGTAGGTATATCAAGACTGTATTAGTAGAGTTTAGTTAGATGATTTGATTGTATTATCCATTGCATTGTTAATGTATATGAATTGTATATATCATTAAATGTCTTGTATGGGTCCCTTGGGGCTCATACGACGGTTGCCACGTGCTCGACAGATGGGTCGGGGCGTGACAATTAAAGTGGTATCAGAGCCTAGGTTAAGGATTAGGCTAATAGTCCCGATATACATAGGATATTGAGTAGGATCAGAACGATCGTACTTTAGTTCTCTTAACTTTACGTATATCTTATTCGGGATTGCATCCCGTGATCTTACACCTCTTCTGTGATCTAGAAGCACCGCTTACAGACCAGATCTATACCTTGACAAAAATTTAAATTCAAGATATAGATGGGGCGAGTTATTTGTCACCTCGATATTAGTTCTTATTATTGTGATTGGATATTTCTTTTAAGTAAGTTTATCATATCTTCTATATATGGATCATGGATGATAAATCATCTAGGTGCAGAGGTCTTAACTATTACAAGGTCATTGTTGTAATGGTAGTTAAGTATTACAAGGGAAACAGAGCTACCTACCTCGCGGATGCGTGGGAAAGAAGGAGAGGAAGCTTCGGCCAGTGAGGCGGGCGAATTCGAGGATCCACCGCTCGCCGGTGATACTGTGATCGAGCGAGCAGCGGCGGCGGAAATTGCCGCCTGCTGCGTTGGCGTCGGGGCTGATGGAAGGCTCACGAGGGTGCGGAGAAGGCGAGCGACTCCAACTGCAGCGGAGGAGGCGACTCGCCGGCAGTGTAGGCGTGGAACGGCGGGCGGACAGCAGACGGCGAGCTCGGTGGGTGGCTGCCCTGCTGCGGTGGTTGCGAAGAGGGAATCGCAGGGGAAGAGGAGTCGCACGACAGCAGCAGGCCTCCGTCACTCTCCTCATCGCAACGGAGAGGAACGACGACGAACGACGACTGTGGATGGCGGCAGCGAGGCAGCAACCGGCGGACTCGACGGCAGCTGCTATCGACGAAGAGCAGAGGGGAAGAACGCAGGGGCGATGGAGTCGCGCGCCGCAGAAGTGCTTCCGCCAAGCTCCCCCCTTTCGCGATGGAAAGGAGGCACGGCGGACGACGGTCGATGGGCGGCGGCGGACAGCGACCGGCGGCAGAAAGGGCTGGCGTCGGCGGTGCTCTGCTGCCGAAGTGGGAGGCGAGTTTGCGTGCTCGGGGACGAAGACGATGCAAGTGGGAAGAGCGCTCGGCTCTTCTCGCTCGCTTCAGTTCTTCGAACCGAGTCGAAGCCGGTTCATCTGGACCGGCCGGCTGGCCGGTTCAGTTGAACCGGACCGATTTTTTTTTCAATAAAGGGGTAGGGGTTTACATTTTTGAAGGATAGAATTTTGATATAAAAATTATACCATCAGATAGGATTTTTGATAAGGAATCCAACGGTGCAGACGGATCATGATTTGGACGTTGTTTGATTGGTCAAATCCTTGAATTAAGGATGGATCCAAATGGACGGACGAGATTAAATCACGTAAATAGACGGCCCAAATTAGATGTCATTAAACCAATAGAGGAAGCAGGTTGACGGGTTAGTGATAAACGGGTTCAGTAATGAAACCCGGCCCATTACCAAACGTATTTAACTTAACTACTTCTTCTTCCTCTCCCACCCGCGACACTCTCTCTCCTTCCCTACTTCTTCTTCGCGCGGCAGCGACGACAGAGCATTTTGGTGACGACAGTTGGAGGTCTTCCCGGATGAATTTTTCTGTGAAATTTCAGACACAACTTCAGGTGAGCTAGGAGAACACATTTGAACTATCATTTGCAAGTTTTGGTGGAGATTTGAGGGAGAAAAGAGGAGAGAAGTAGGGGGTGGCGAAAGTTCGTCGCCGGAGCTTGCTCCGACGATTACCGGCCATTTCGGCCACGGAACTTCGCAAACTTAGTACCTATGGCTTCTCCTCGACGAGAGCTTTCCATTGGTACTGGAGTTGAGGGCTGTTGGCCGCCGGCGAGCTAAAAACCCAAAATTAGGGTTTTCGCCTAACTTGATTTAATTGGTGAAATTGATCGCGTGTGAGCTGTAAAAATTGGGGCAAATATGATTTTTGGAATTCTCATGAAGAGAGCTTTTGATTGGTACCAATATTGAGGCAGATCGAAGAACTTCACCGGCGAGGGTTCCGGTGAACTTTCCGGCGAGTCTCCGACGAGCTCCGGTGAACTTTCCGGCAAACTTGAGATAAAAAAATAGGATGAATCTAGAGATCATTTTAAGAGTATTGGTGAAGATGAATTTGTAAAATTATTGTTAGATTGAGAATTAAAATTTGTTAAAATATTTACAAGAAAATTGATAAGCAAGCACGAGGATACGAACGCTCGCAATACGAATTAAAACGTGCTTACGACGTTAGGATCAGGTGAGTGTTTATTCTCTGGGCAGAATAGACGGGATAGTTCTCAATGTTTAGTCCAGGAGAACTATAGTTCCTTTGATTATTTATATTTGATATCCTTTGGCTCTCCTGCTAGTTAGTATTATCCTAATTATGATCATGAATGAGTTATGAATAATCCTTGATATCCATGTTGATACTCTTGTTACTTGATTCATTTTAAGCATTATACTATGCTTCTGTTGATTTCTGATCTAGCATATGCATATGTTTAATTATTTGTAATACTATTTCACTTGAAAATGCATATGACTAGCATGATATTATACTGGATAGTGCTATAGGCACTCTTCACTGAAGTGATAGGTTATTACACTATTAGCACTCCCATGGGCCACCTATGAGGAGGGGCGTGGGACGATAGTGCTCGAGGTCAGGATGGGAGATTGGAATACTCCTGACTGGTTTTTACTCTGGGTTAGCTATGGATACCAGGTAGCTTCATCCAGTGGGCAACCCAGGGGAAAGGGGGCTTTGTTTATATATTCTTGCACTTTTATTATGATCTGGGTACCTTATGATTCATGATTCCTCCCTCTGAGGTAACAGTTGTCTGCAGCAACTGTATTCTGATTATGCCAGCCCCGGATATAGTCTTGTGTGATTCTTGATTACTCATTTCTCCGGATATAGTCTCGTGTAATTCTTGATTACTCATTTTGATTGGCTATTGCACACGAATAGTCATATGATTCTATTCTTGAGATTTTGTTATTTTATGTTCTCGGTTTTATATTATTTTTTATCCAACTCACTGAGTACGGCGTTACTCACCCCGTAGGGAAACTCATTTTTATTTTTCAGGATCACAGCAGGAGAGAGTTTGATAGATATTACAGCGTATAGCTAGACACCTGATTTCTTTTGAAGGTAGGACAATTCTACATTTGTTTTGTGTGTATGGAGATCCATTGGCTAGGTACTTTGTATAACATTGGGCATGTGCCCATTTTGATTGTACATTACTGGTATATAAGTGTGTGTCACTGTAGTACAGATCTGATTTTAATAATCTATGCCTTTAGAGTTTTATTAATCTGTTATCCAGGTTCTCTCCTTCCATAAATAAAGGGGATATACATCAGGTACGCATAGTGGGTTCCCATATAGTTCCGGAGGTAAACGAGACTGTATGTGGAGTTCACTGCGGTCTGCCACGTACCCTATGGGAAGGTACGGGGTGTGACAATGTATCTTAGACCTCTTGTGTTTATGGTGAGCATCAGCTTTGTTTCCTATCAATGTACTCCTTTATAAAATTATTTAACTTATTATTGAAACTAAAATTATTTAATTTATTATTAAAACAATACATCTTGGACTAATATCATTGGCACGAGCTTTGTCATGTAATTTTATAATTTTTGATCTAACCGTGCCTCACTTTAGTCCTTCATCAAGCATTTTAAATCATGTTGGTATGATAAGTTTGTGCTTGAAAAGATAAGAATTTTAGACGTGATACAATATAATGGTTGTTCTCTCCTACTATCTTACTATTCTAATGAATGGCTAAATATGTGAAGATCAAAATGAATCATTGAAAATTCAGTTATGTATGTATTTTCTTCTGCATAACTTATATGCGAATGCCGATCCTAGATTAATGATGCTAATGCTTGAATCTAAATAATGTTGCTTTGTAAAATACCATCAAACGTACTCAATTCTATTGCATTGGACTATATGTCCTATAAAATTGCTGATAGGAGCTTTTTATTATAATCATATGTAATTTATCCTACTTGTGGAAAAACTTAATAGATGTATCTAATTTAATAATCTTAAGTTTAAAATCTATCATTAATGTGTACTTAAAGATATACATCCATCTATAATTACAGTAATTAATTTTTTTTACAGAAGAATATATATTTACTACTCATCAATAATTTTTTTTAAAAATATTCACCGATGATTTTTTAAGCCAATTGATTTTATGATTTTTTTTGCATTATCTCCAAAACTACAAAATTCGTCACCCTGTTGCGATTAAATTGGTTAAAATAATGTGGTGAAGAAGCAAACCAAGCGCCCCTCAATCTTCATTCGTCGCAGAGAGGCGCAAAACTCGTTCTCATCCTCACGAGTCCAGCTCGATGGAGCAGCCGAACCCGAAGCTTCTCCCCCCTTCCCACACCGAAGACTTCATCTCCTCCTTCTGCAACCTCAACGCCCTTCTCCTCTCCTCCTCCTCCCCCTTCTCCGCCCACAGATCGACCCCCTCCTTTGCCTCCCTCTCCGTCCACAAATCCGCATCCCCCAATCCCTCCTCTGCCTCCCACTACCGCTCGCTCCTCAAGTCCCTCTCCAACCTCGAGCGCGCTCTCATCGGAGCCGCGGCTGGTGGCGCCGCTGGCGCCTTCACCTACGTCTGCCTCCTCCCCATTGACGCCGTCAAGACCAAGCTGCAGACCAAGGGCGCCGCCCAGATCTACTCCAGCGCGCTCGATGCCGCCGTCCAGACCTTCCGCACCCAGGGCATCCTTGGTTTCTACCGCGGCGTCTCCGCCGTCCTCGTCGGCTCCGCCTCCTCCTCCGCTGTTTACTTCGGCACCTGCGAGCTCGGCAAGTCTCTTCTGTCCAAGATCCCTTCTTTCCCTCATCTTCTCGTTCCCCCGACCGCTGGCGCCATGGGGAATATCGTCTCTTCAGCGATTATGGTCCCCAAGGAGCTCATCACTCAGAGGATGCAGGCCGGTGCTGTTGGCCGTTCCTGGGAGGTCCTGCTCCGAATTCTTGAGAAGGATGGCGTCTTGGGACTTTATGCTGGTTATTCTGCTACTTTGCTGAGAAATTTGCCGGCTGGAATACTTAGCTACTCTTCCTTCGAGTACTTGAAGAGCTTTGTGTTAAGTAAAACCGGCAAGGCCAATCTTGAACCAGCACAGAGTGTGTTGTGTGGTGCTTTGGCGGGAGCCATCTCAGCATCGCTTACTACCCCTCTGGATGTTGTCAAGACCAGATTGATGACGCAGACTCATGGGCAGGTCAAGAGTAAGGTTTCTGATACGCTGAGGCAGATTGTGACGGAGGAAGGGTGGGGTGGGCTGGCACGAGGGATTGGTCCTAGAGTTCTTCATAGTGCATGCTTTGCGGCATTGGGATACTGTGCATTTGAGACTGCAAGACTTGCCATCTTGTATCGGTACGTTCAGCGCCGAAATGAAATGGCAGTTGATGAAATAGCAACTTGAGGCCCTCTGCCCATATCTGAAAGGTAACCTTTTCATTGGTTAATCTGTTTGCAAGAAATGATTTTACTTTTTCAATGCCGAATAGTTCTATAGTTAAGGATCCTACTACGGTACCCGTCAATTCTGCACCCTTCATGTTGGTTCTCACATTTATCATTCGTACATATCTCTATTAATTGGAGTTTCTTTAGACTACGTGAAACTGATACAAGAATATCACTGTTCAAGGTTCATTTTTCAATACAAACAAAAGTACACAAAATGTACACCACTCTGATTAGAGTAATTGGACTCTATACGGGAGGATCATCAGGTCTTGGGTTCAAGACTCATTAAGTTCTATAAAAAAAAGGTTCATTTTTCAATTTCTCTGCCTTGTGCGAGAATAGCTTCTTTAACAGATGAAGGTAATTAACCATAGCTAGTCTAGGCATGAATAGTTCTACAGTTTCGTTCCATTGTTCTTATGATGTTGCAGCATAACTTTTGTTTGTCATATAAGTTGCACAAAGTATACCTGCGTATTCGTATGATCTTATAAGATGAAAAGAATGTTTCAGAACTTGATGATCCATACAATCTAGGCAATTCATTGGAATGGTACTGGAATTGTGATCTTGAAATTGCTTCAAATCTCTTTATTCTGGATGTTTCTACTTTGTCGGTACATCAGAATAAATTTACTATTTTTAATTTGATAATTTACGAATGATTCAAAAGATAAGCATTTGAAAGAGTAATAAACATTTTTTAAATGAAAAGAGTAATAAACTGAGAGGAATATTTTCAGACAGAGGATGCTTAACTATCTATGCTATTTAAACTTTGTGGAGGCTATACAAAATTCATAGACGCATAAGACTGTTTTGCGCTAATCATCAATCTCTACCTTGTTAGTACTTTGCTTCCTATCATAGGATTACCCATGAAGCTGCAGTTATGTATACCAGGAATGGACAGAATCTTTAAGTTAATTGCCAGTTAGTTGAATAAATTCTGATTGGTCTGATGATCTTGTCTTCTTTATGCTTCTTTTATTTCAAAATCAAAATATTCATTTGTCATAGTGGTTGCAGAACATGCTGACTAATCTATTATGAGACTAAGAGAATTATCTCACTTAGATGATTTAATGCTACTGATGTACACTTGGGATTGTTGGAGATATCCCCGACCTCAGACTTTTTGTTACTACTTCATCAGAATTTAATTTTTCTCATTAAGATAATTGATGAATACCTTTTGTGATGATGTTCACATAAGCAATGTTTGATACTTTGGTTAGAATGACATTGCCTGCTTTCTAGTAAGTTACTCTAGCAACTTTTATCCATGTCACGTAGGCAAACGTTTGTAGTGTTGGGAAAAAGCATCAAGAGTGTTTTATAGAACCAGAGGTCTGAGGTAAGGTGGTTCAACCAGTATAATTAAAAGGTTAGCTGGTACCATCACAAAAAGGGAAAGGGAATTTTCCAAACCTGGGTGATGATCTAAAAATTAAGTTCCGACAAGTGAATTTTCTCTGTTTCTGAGTTCAAGATCTCATTTTTCTATAGAAGAGGAGATCAGGCCTTACGTGTGACCTTTGAATGAACTGTCAGTAAATGAGGTGAAAAAAAAATCTAGTGCAAAATTGTCCTTAGGTAAACTGATAGAGCATTGCCATACTTACAATTCATCCGAAGACAGTTTTGTTCGATGACCAATCTGGGATCCCCTACGCACATTTAGGCTTATTTTATTTATCTTTAGCAGCAATTTCATACTTCATCGTATATGTAAACAGGGAGTTACTCTGAATACTAGTTGTGATTTGTTAAGAGTATTATTTCCATTTGAATTCATTACAGTCATTAAAATTAATTTCAAAACTTTACAGAATTACACATTTAACAAAATATTCATCTTCCTTATGGTCATCCCTAGATGTCTCAGTTTCAATCCCTTCTGTCTGCATGGATTGGTCTGCTCAATCTTCGGTCAGTGGGTGCATAAGAAGTGATTCAATTTTTCTTCTAGGTGCAGAAGAGGAAAAAGGTGTCGATTGATTGATGTGTCAGAATTTATAGAGATGTACTTCCAAGATTGAGACAGCTTTTATACAAAATAGGAATGCTACTATTTTTTCAGCCTTTTCATTGAGAAAGATTCTCCAATTTATGTGGCAACTATTCAGCATATCCTAGTTGTCTTACAACCTTAGTTTTAGAGGTTGGACTTATAATCCTTGTTACCTGATAGAATAACTTTCATGTTCTAGATGATACCTAATTTCTTGTATTCTCATTTGCAGGGTACAAGTTTTTAGTGAGGATCCGTTTGAATGGAGGATAATTCAATCCAAAATCTTGTTTGGTGCTCTTAGATCATACAGCCGAGGAGTGATGATAGTCAAGTATCCCGTGGCGCACTTTTTTAGTGCGATTAAAATTTCCGGCCACAATCAGCGGAGCATTTAAATTGTCACATGCAGATTATTCCTCATTCCGTCACCTAACAGCTTCAATCTCAATCTCAAAGTGCAGGATGCTTTCTGTTGCAATGGTTTTGTAGCTCAAATAAACACTCAGGCCTGCAATAAAATAATAGAATAATAGTTAATGTTGGAGTTATATTCTGAGACTTTTTGCTGTGAAATGCATAAAAGGCCTGTTGGCTGAGGAGGAATTAGGGGTGCCCTCAAATAGTAAGTTTTAATTTATCATTGTAGAGAAAAGAGATTTATTTATAAACAAGCAGGCAGGCTTGCATATAAATATTTTTCTTATTTTATTTTCCATCCATCCACTGGCATCTTTGGGTGACTCATCGTGTTCAGATTACCTACTTAATTTTTCCATCGCGACTCAATCGCATGTTTCACGTGTCGGATTCCTGTCCACAAAAAATTAATCCAACAAATAATTCGTAGTTGATGGGTCAAAAGGAAAGGTGAGAGCCAATCAGAGGCTGGTAAGTGTGGGGCCGGGCCCCAAATGAATGCACTAAACCATCATCGCACGTTCTCATTAATTATGAAGTTCAAAATAAAGAGCTAAATATAAATAGTTAGGATATTAATAATATATATTATTCCAGTCTAATTTTGTAATATTTTCAACCATTGAATTAAATTCGCTCAATTGAGGGTTTGATTTTTCAATCCAGATTCCTAACTGACATGGGATACTCAAATAACTATCGACTGAATATTTAAGTAATATTTTAAAAAAATATTTATGAAATAAAAAAAGTATTATATCATTCAATTGTTTAGACTTTTCATGTGTTCGGTAATTTGTTTAATTTTAATTTTTAAAAAATACATAAATGCCAAAAGACTAACTTGTAAAATTAATAGGTAAGTTTGAAAAAAGAATTTATTGAATCAGTAATCTTTTTCGTCAATGTTCAAGTAGTACTGAGCAGTGAGCAATCGGACAACATGTCAAATTAGGATCAGCAAAAAATTGAAATATTCAAAAAAAAAGGGGGGGGAGTCCTTTTTTATTTTCAAACGCTGTTCATCGTATCTAAAAAATTACTACAATATAATGTTCGAAGTTTATTTGAATTGAAAAGATGGCAGTTTAAAAGTCGTCAGACAATTCCAAAATGTTAATTAAAAAAAAGCAAGGAATGCAAAGTATCTGCGTAGTAGCTAGTCAACACAGGCAAGAAACGGCACCATTAATTAATTAACAAGGTCAAAGGAGAAGACTATTCAACGGTCAAAACTCAACGCCGTCAAAATGGCCTCCTTTGCCCTTCTTAATCCAGCGAAATTATAATATGACTCGGCGACAGGTAGAAAAAGTTGGCATCCTCCTCCGAGCCGCTCGTGTTTCCTCCACCTTTCCGAACAAATTATGAAACGACTTTAATATGTCAAAATCGAGCACTTAATTAATGAAAAATATGTATAATTAAAACAAGTATTCGCGTACGACTCAGCCTCTAGCGTGGACTTTTTCCCCTTATTCTGAAGTCCTCCTCCCCCTCCTCTCTGTATATAAAAGTAGCAGACCCGGCATTGCAACGCAGCACTCTTCAAACAGCATCCTAATTCATCCAAATAAACCAACCTCATCGACTCCACAAGTTTTGCTCCTCCCTTGATTCTTTAAAAAACTCTGCAGCTCTCGTTTTGGTTTTTGAGTTAATTGATGGAAGGAGTTGATGTGCCGTCGTACTTCTTGTGCCCCATCTCTCTTGAGATCATGCGCGATCCGGTGACGCTCCCCACCGGCATCACCTACGACCGCGAGAGCATCGAGAGGTGGATCTTCTCCGGCAAGCACCAGACCTGCCCGGTCACCAAACAGCCGCTTTCGGACGCCCTCGACCTCACCCCCAACCACACCCTCCGCCGGCTCATCCAGGCCTGGTGCGCCGCCAACGCCGCCAGCGGCGTGGAGCGCTTCCCTACCCCGCGCCCTCCCGTGAGCCCCGCCCAGATCGCGGCCCTCCTCGAGGAGGCCAAGCGCCCGGCGACCCAGCTGGCTGCGCTCAGGAAGCTGAAGGCCGTCGTGGCGGAGAGCGAGCGCAACAGGCGCTGCGTGGAGGCATCCTCCGGCACCGTCGATGTTTTGGCGTCCATCGTGGAGAAGGGCATGTCGAACTCGACGATAAATCTCGAATTAAAAGAGTTGTTGTGCGACGCGATGGAGCCAACGGGCAGCGCTGCCGAAGAGGAGGCGATGAGCATACTGTGCTCTCTTCAGCTCTCGGAGAAGAGCCTACTCGGTCTGATCCAGAGGGACGTCGACTTCGTCGGGTTGCTGACCAAGGGTCTGGGGCGGTCGAGCCACGCGCTGCCGACCTACTCCCTGCTGCTCCTCAAATCTCTTCTTCCGGTGATCGCTCCCGGCCGCGTCCTATTATTGAGCCAGGAGTTCTTCGGAGAGGTGACGAAGGTGCTTCGAGACCAGATCTCGAACCAGGCGACGAAGGCGGCGCTGCAGGTGCTCTGCGTGGTGAGCCCCTGGGGGGGGAACAGGCAGAAGGCGGTGGAGGCCGGGGCGGTGTGGGTGCTGGTCGAGCTGCTGATGGAGGAGCAGGAGCGGAGGGCGAGCGAGATGATGCTTGTGATCCTGGAGCAGCTGTGCCGGTGCGCGGAGGGGCGGGCGGAGCTGGTTGGGCACGCGGC
This sequence comes from Thalia dealbata, assembly GCA_030544415.1. Lineage (NCBI taxonomy): Eukaryota > Viridiplantae > Streptophyta > Magnoliopsida > Zingiberales > Marantaceae > Thalia > Thalia dealbata. The sequence goes on from CM060455.1 coordinate 21,247,167, forward strand.
GGGGATCGCGGTGGCGGCGAAGAAGATCCACAGGGTGTCGCAGCTGGCGACGAAGGTGGCGGTGAAGATCCTGTACGCGGTGGCGATGCATTCGGCGGGGGCGGGGAGAGGGACGGTGCGGGAGATGGTGGAGAGCGGGGGGGTGTCGAAGATGTGCGTGGTGCTGCAGACGGAGTGCGAGGAGAAGGTGAAGGAGAAGATAAGGGAGATGCTGAAGGTGCACTCCGCGGCATGGAGGAACTCTCCTTGCTTGGCTTCTCGATTCAAGGCTACGTATCATTCTTTGTCCTTGTGAAGGATTTTTAACTATTAAGAGCTCGATCGATCGATTTTGCCAATTAATCATCGATCCATCATCTGTGTACATAATAAATTAAACCCAGAATGACCAGCTCACTAAGTTTTATTCTTCTCACCTGTGGATCTCATCTCGTGTTTTGTATATTTTAATTAACCGGTAGCCGACCTAATGGAATCCGACCGAATTAAGCCGGAGAGTCCGCGGCGGCGGCGGCGGCGGCGGCGGAAGTAGTTCTAGAAGGGGATATTAGTCTGGGAGTGGTAGATTCCTTTTCCTTTCGGTGATATAATCACAAGAGTTACGTTCCAAACAGCCACAATTAATTAATACCGTACTGGATCTGCATAATTAATGTTTGAACTTTGTTTCCATCAGAGTTAGTGAGACTGTGACATTATTATTATATTTATTCTTGATTTATTTTATTGGTTCCTAAGGAGACATGCAATTACTTAGAAGTAGTTATCTTTTTTACCTTAAGAAAGAAAAATAGTTAATAATGTATTGGAGCCAAATGTGGGTTATTTTAACAAAGCAAGTTGGGCCGGGCAGGCTCATCCCATTTGCAATTAAATTTTGACAAGTTATTTTTAAAAAATAATAAAGCATAAATTTTTTTACAATATTTGATATTAAAAAATAGACATAGGAATAAAATCATCTACTTGGTTAATCCAACGTTCTAATGTAAATTCAAAAATACATCATCATCCGATAATAATTATTGCTAAAAAGAATCCCTTCCACGGGTTTAAATGTATTACGACCACCCAAAAAAAAGTAATTCTTTTACTTTTTGAATAAAATGACCACGTCAATATTTATGTCGATCGAACCATATGCATCCCTCTTTATCTTATGTATCGGCCGGTATTCCTGCACAATTAAAAACGACAATAACTTAACTTACATATAACCACCCCATTTGATGAAATACTCATATCACATGATATATCGGTACAGATTGTGGGATTCTGCAGCGACTTCATGCAGATTTTATTTGGCTCGATGATTTTTATGGAGAGAGAGAGAGAGAGAGGTGTGGATGTTGATTAGGTCACGGACATTCGACGGGAGGAGAATAAATTTTGGCAGCAACCCGTCAACGTTACGTGAGTCGAAGGAGGATCCAGTTAAACCCAGAAGAATTACAAGAAGACTCCAACAGCATACATTTGCTTTGTTTAACCTGCGTGACTGATGGCATAAATGAGGTTTGAATGAACAACGAATCAGAATGAAACCAGTAAAAAAATTTTATAGAAAAAGGCAGATACGCCCGGTTGTTGATCTGAAACGAGTGATGAGAAGTAGCTGCCAGATCTGTGCTTACTTTTAACCTCCGACTGATTGATTGATTAATTAACTGAAACGTATGCTGTTTTTATCATCGCCCAGATATCGGTTGTAAAAAATAATAAAAAAATAAATTAAGCATGAGGTTTACTAGCAGAAAATTCCTGGGAAATTATGCATTATTGTATATAATAACTGGTTAAAATGATCCCTACGCTTAATTATGTAACAGATATTATTGTATATAATTGCAGGTCTGACCTGCAAATACAAAGTCAAGAGGTCTTGGGTTGAGGGATTAATTGAACGCGATTTTGAATTGAAGCAAGGAAGAGGACTTCAATTCCAGTTCTTCCTTTCACATGGATTAATTAACTTAATTATATATATTTGACCTGAGGTCAATTGATAATTTTATTTTTTTAAAAAGTACATTAAGAATTGTTAAGCGTGTGAAGAAGAATGTACTGCTCCTCCTCCTCCTCCTCGTGTCTCTTAATTCGTCCATCTGTTGATACCCACATCGACGGCAACGAATCATCCTCCTCTTCGTCGTCGTCCTCGTCTCCGTCTTCCGTGTGCCTCTCTCTCCTCTCCTTCACGCAGTCATTCTTATCTTCAGTTCCAGATTTCGCAGAAGAATCCTCTCGCCTTCACCTCCATTATTCTCGACCTACATATACACACTGCGTCCTGCCTGCGCCGGAGAAATTAACCCTTCCTCAAATGCTGCATTTAATCTGTTTATTATAAGTTGTCGAAGATGAACGGTACGGTTGTTCCGCCAGGGATTAGGTTTTACCCAACGGAGGAAGAGCTCCTCCTCTTCTACCTCCCCAACAAGCTCAGCAACTCCAGGCAAGAGATTGAACGCGTCATACCCGTCGTCGACGTCTACGCCTTCGATCCCTCCCATTTACCACGTCCGTACTCTACACCCACCATATTAATCTCTCTCTCTCTCTGTTTACGTAGTTATAGAATTAAATCCGATGGCTGCGCACCTAAATTTGCAGCCATGTCCGGCGAGGCCAACACGGCGGACCCGGAGCAGTGGTTCTTCTTCTGCCCGCAGCAGGAGAGGGAGGCCCAGGGCGGGCGCCCCGCCCGCACCACCCCCTCCGGCTACTGGAAGACCACCGGCTCCACCAGCCTGGTCTACTCCCGGAGCGACCACTCCGTCATCGGCCTCAAGAAAACCATGGTCTTCTACACCGGCCGCGCTCCTACCGGCTCCAAGACCATCTGGAAGATGAACGAGTACAAGGTCATCCAACAAGTCCCCTCCGCCTCGCCGCCCTCCGCACGCCGGAAAAAGGTGCACGTACGTATATTACGTCGATCTAGCCGCCGAAAGGCAAAGCATATCTATTGGCGCGATCAGTTTCAGCCGGTGGTGCATGCAGGTGAGGAACGAGTTCAGCCTGTGCCGGGTTTACGTAAAGTCGGGGACGGTGAGATCGTTCGACCGGCGGCCGCTGGACCTCGGCCTCCTCCCTGCGGTCGGCGGAGACGCTCGGAGGACGACGACGGATGAGGCGGCGGCCAGCCGCTGTTTGGGTGGCAGCTCGTCCGGGGAAGATGGATCGCTGAGCGTGGACGCGGATGCGCAGCTCTTGGAGGGAGACTGGGAATTTGGCTGGCACGACGATTGATTAATTAATGAAGCACCCGGCGGAAGTGGGTGGTCCTTCAGCAATGAACACAAACATTGGTTGGCACCGAAGACTACTGACAGGATAACTGTTTCTTCGTTCCATGAACACCTTTCGTTGCTTCGATGGTAATTTAATGCATCTGTTGATCATTTAACAGCTTTATACTTTTTTTAATATCAGCGATCATTTTTTAACTGGTTAAATTAAAGGTGGGTGTGTGAAGCAGCTCAAAGGAATTATTAGAACAAAGTTTACAGAGGGAGGAGGATAATTAAGGGGGGTGATTTGAGAGAGTATAATAATGAATTGACTTGACCTACAACAACATTTAAATGATCAAATTAGTTTTAGTTCAAGAGTTAGAGACTTGATATGTGGATATAGTCATGACTATTCTTCACTAGCTGATCTATCGATTCTTCATATCAACGTCACTCACCTGCCCCTCTACTATTTTGTAGCAACTTTGAATTAATTAATCAATGATACCATTTTTACAAAAATTAATCCGCCGTTTGAGAACATCATTTTGATTGGTACACGTATTAACTTGCTGATGATCATGTGAATCTTAGGTCTTTATTTTGACTTAAAAGAAACAATTTAAGCCACTAAACCGATAACTATCGATTAAAAAAATAATTTTAATCATGATTATTAGGTCCTTTAATTGCGTTCGAGTTAAAAAATAAATAAAATTAAAAAACTCATTTCTTTATCTTTTAAGATATATTTAATATAAGATAATAGGACTGCAACCAAAATTTTATTCTTAATATATACATCGATCTAGAAAGCTCTAAAGAAAACAGACGAAAACAAGTTGGTGGTAGGTTGAGCACGAGCTTGAAGAATCAAACCCTAAAAAAAAAATATGTGGAGGGCAACTAAACTTTAATGCTAACATAATAAATATATACACACAGTGGGCACCTGATGAAGCCCCACATGCCTGCCTAGGTAGATAGCAGACCGGCAAGCTAGGTAGAATAAATGATGGTAATAAGCCCCCCTCTCTCCCCGCTTCTACTGCTTGCCTCCCTTTATATATTTTTCTTTGGCACAGGGAGCCCAGAGCCGCTATTTAATTTTATCGCTTAGCACAATTTGAGGTACGAGATCGAAGAGCATCCCCGACATGAAGAACATAACATCTACTTATATTTTACTTATCTGTTACATATGTGTGTGTGTGTGTCCATGTCTGTGATCTGAGAGAGAATATATTCAGTTGCTTGATCGATCTTCTAGCTTCTTTCTTTCTTTCTCTTCTAAGAGTTGTGTGTATGAGAGAGAGAGAGAGCTCATCCAGGCGCATCTATTCTCTTACATATTCTCGGTGTTGGAGCATTAGAGATCAATTTTGCCAGGGGAGAGATGATTAAACCCTCCCTCCCTCCCCCTCCACACTGACACAGTTTAATTCCTTTTGGGTAATAAGGGATTGAATGAGACAGCAGCTAGCAGTAGCAGTCCAGCGAGATAAGGAAATATTATGACAAGAAAACACATGAACCAAGTACCCTAACTCCAGATTTCTCTGACAAAGAACCTAGCTGGCTGATAAAAAAGTGTGTTTAATTTGTTCTCTGGACCCCCCCCCTTTTCTTAACATTTTTCTCCTTTAGATTTCGTATTTTAAACTTCCTGAAAATATGAGTTGATAAAATTTTGTAGTTTTTTTAGATCTTGCAGGGTCTGCTTTGAGAAAATATTGGCGGTGCATTTGACAGCAGATGGGAGCTCTCTCTTGCATACTTGCGTGCATTCCTTTAGGGGTTAGAATGGGATACTTTTTTCTTCTTTAAGATAAAAAAAGATCATGAATGATAAGCATCACAGATTTACCTTTATCTATATATATTGGATGAAAAAGGAGAGAGAGAGAGTACCTCTGTGCACTGCACTGACTAATACATATATACCTATGAATAATTATTATAAGTTTATTTTCCTCATCACCAGATAATAATTACTCGGTTCGCTAGTTGAATTGGATGGTATCGATGCTGCGTACGTCCAGGGCAAGTCGAGTTGATCCGAGCGAAGATTAAAAGAGGAAAAGAAATCTAAACCTGAAAGTTTAGCAGCTGCAGCAGCAGCAGCAACAGCAGAAATGAATAATATGGATGGAAGATATGCAGCAGTAGTTTCTTCTTCGTCTTTTTGCAACAAATTGCATGCAAAAAGTCACTGTTCCACGATATCGATCAAAAGAAAAAGGAAAGAGGGGCATGCAGTATGCAATTTGTTAATACTCGCTTATCCCTTTCTCGAACTATCTATCTATCTCCCTTTCTCCTATATAAACAGTATCATTTATCACCCCCACCCTGCGCGACACCTGAATTCAATTCCTTCCCATCACATCCCTCCTCTCTCCTCCCCTAATCCAATTCCACGCCGTGGAGATGAGCCTCGATGAAGCGACGGCTCAGAAGGCCCGCATTGACCCCGCCGCGCCATGGTGGACGCGCCGCCGCCCCACGTCCGTCCTCGGGAGAACCCTCAAAGCGCTCGTCGACTTCGCCAGGACGGCCAGGAGGATCGGCGCCGACGATCCCCGCCGCGTCGCCCACGCCTTCAAGGTCGGACTGGCGCTCACCCTCGTCTCCGCCTTCTACTTCGTGACCCCGCTCTTCCGCAGCTTCGGCGTGTCGGCCATGTGGGCCGTGCTCACCGTGGTGGTGGTCATGGAATACACCGTCGGTGAGTGCGTGCGCGCGCGCGCAAGTTTACTCGATATAATCCATCGCCTGCAACGCGTACGTACGTACCTAAGCATGCACGTATTTTTAATTAATCCTGCAGGTGCAACGCTAAGCAAAGGCCTCAACCGAGCGTTCGCGACGCTGGTGGCCGGCGCGCTGGGCGTCGGAGCGCACGAGGTGGCGGCGCTGTGCGGGGAGAAAGGGGAGCCCCTACTCCTCGGCCTCTTCGTGTTCATGCTCTGTGAGTCACCGTCGATTGTGCTGGCATCAATAATCAAACATCGTGATCGATTGAGGAAATTAAACGTACGTTTGCAGCGGCGGCGGCGACGTTCTCGCGGTTCATACCGGAGATAAAGGCGAAGTACGACTACGGGGTGACGATATTCATACTGACGTTCAGCCTGGTGGCGGTGTCGAGCTACCGGGTGGAGGAGCTGATGGAGTTGGCCCACCAGAGGGCGGCCACCGTCGCCATCGGGGTGGCCACTTGCCTCGCCACCTCCATCTTCGTGCTGCCGGTCTGGGCCGGCGAGGACCTCCATCACCATGTGGCTGCCAACTTGGATAACCTCTCAACTTTTCTCCAAGGTCTTTCATTATATATAATTAATTAATTTCTAAAAACATTATCATAATGGATTAATTTCTTTTTAAACGCTATTATATTAAAATAAGGTGCTTCAATATTATACAAGTAAAAAGAAAATACATGGATAACAATCTTGATAATGTGTTTACTACTTATTTTTATTACTGTCTACAAATTGGGATATCCACCGATTATTGTTGGTCGGGGATCCTCTAATTCCAAAAGGTGCTTAGCTAGGTCGGGTACTTAGTAAGTATAACAATAATTTTAAAAAAAGCTATCTAAATACTGCTTTAGATATCAACTTATGAATTATTTTATACTCAAGTAAACTCAAGTAAAATGATCGAATTCATAATCTACTGCAGGACTAGCGATAGAATATTTTGGAGAAAAGGAGGGAGCAACAGCAGCACTGGATGAGAGTAAGCCGTTCCTCAAGGCATACAGGAGCGTCCTCAATTCCAAGTCCACCGAAGACACCTTGGTAGGCCAACTCAAGCTTCAATTAATTGATTTTTAAAAATAAACATTTTTTTCCTTATACTGACTGTATACTGTACAAATCTCAAAGAATTTTTTTTACTCTTAATAAATTATTTCATCTATGAAATGATTATTAATAAGTTAATACAATCATGTACAAAGTGCATACTTAATACTTACTAATTTTTTAAAAATAATTACTTTAATTATATATATCTAAATGCATGCAAAAGGTTTTTTTTCTTCTATTTAGTAGTTTTTTTTTATAAAAAAAATAAGAATGATAAATTTATACGTAGTTATTATAAATAAGAAAAAAAAATAAATGTTGCAGGTAAACTTTGCTAGATGGGAGCCCTGCCACGGCCGCTTCTTGTTCTGGCACCCCTGGAAGCAGTACCTTAAAATTGGAACCCTCGGCCGGCAATGCGCTTCCTCCATGGACGTTCTCTCCACCCACCTCCTCACCGGCGCCGCCTTCCCTAATCATAAGGTATTATTATTACGACCTACGCTTGGGTTATTTTTCCTTCCACTGACGCCAGCGACGCCCGGCGCCTGCAGACGCCGTCGAGCTCGGATCCGGACCTGCGCTTGCGGATCCGGGCAGCATGCCGGGAGATGAGCTCCGAATCCGCAGAGGCACTGAAGGAGCTCTCGTCCGCGATCCGGACCACGACCGCGCCGTCCGCGGCGGCCAACCACCGCGTCTCGGCCGCCGTGGCGGCGATCGGAGACCTCGAGGCTGCCGTGTGGGAGGACGGCGCCGCCGCGGCCCTCCCCGACGTCCTCCACCTGGCGACCACGGCGTCCCTCCTAGCCGAGCTGGTTCTTCGAACCGAGGAGATCGCGGGGTCGGTGGAGGAGTTAGCCCGGCTCGCCCGCTTTGAAGGGTTCGAGCCGGTTCGCGAAGCCAAGGTCAAGCCCGACGACGGCGGCGAAAGAATTATACCGCACGTGACTATTAATGTGGAAGAATAATTAATTAATTAAACAGTGTGGGCTCAGTTATTATATATACTTGAGGAGAAATAACATAAAATGCTGTCGATGTTTTTTCCTAAAAAAAAAATAGTTATTAGGAAATGAAGGCCCCCCTCTCCCTCGTGATGATCACAGTGGGCGTGGTTGCAGCACAAATTGGGTCACGCCGAAAGCAGCACGGCAATCGTCAACTGGTGCAAGTAGCTGTGTGCGCATGTAGAAGGCTGAGCAGTGGCATATTACCTTTACCTTTCATTGATTAATAATGGAGGTTTAATCTTTTCAATCTCAAACCATTCATTAGGTACGGCATCGATCACGCCTGTATATGATGTCATTATTCAGTCCCTCTGCAGAGCTATTATTAGCCATTTTTTATACACCTTCCTTGTCTGCTCACACCGCTTGGTTTATGTGTTTATTTTTCTTGATACGATGCCTTCAAATCGTCATTTACTTCTACTTCCCTTTACATCCGCCGCCGTTTAGTCGTGATATTGAATTACTTGATCTTATCTTCATCATTATTATTTATTATTGCCTCTCTCCCCAAATATATAGATGGCTGGACACGTTAGCAGATTAGTAGTTCAAAAAAATGAGCCCACAATTACCCACTTCTTACTTCCTTGAAATATTATGCGACGTATAATAATAAGAAGCAGACTAATATTTCAAGAAAGAAAAAGATGAACAGCAACAAATTGATCGGAGCATGCAAATTCCTTTTTATCATATTACCTTGTAGACGTTCATCTTAATTGTTTGGAGGTAAATCTGCAATTATCTTTTTTTTTCAGAGAACTTTTGAATCGCAAAGATGAAGAATAGTAAATAATCTATGTGGTTTGACTTTACCTACATCATCGACGGGTAAAGAACAGAAACTACAATGCCTCAAATCCTGACATCAATAAAAATTTTCTTTTGAACTAAGTTTTTATTCTCTCCATATTGATCTAATTTTCTATTATCTTTCGTACTATATCTCTGGCTACTTAAGTAAAACTAAAATCCTAGCACATAAACCATATACTATAAAAAAATATAGACCACGCATCTATGATATTAAATATGAGTAATATATTCAATTATAAAATTTTAAATCAATGTTAATAAATATGTAATTTCGTGAAAAATTCAATAATATTCTACCTGAATTAATTTACATAGTCCTCCAGAAGATAGCTAGCTCTACATGGCTTAATATCTAATCAAGAACTAATTGACATGGATAGCTTGATAATCCCTAAAATTATATATATATATATATATAGAGAGAGAGAAAACTAAATTAATATATTATTTAACATGCAGGGTTAACAGAAATGTACGCATCTAGGTAGATTTGTAATTAGGAGGACTTAATGGGGGAGGGGGGTCTTTTAGCCCTTCCCACGGGCGTTACACGTGCGCTCAAGCGCGCGTCTCGTTAGTCCTCCTCCGAATCAAAACGACCGCTGCCCCTTGCCGAAGCCCTAAATCCCTCCATCCTCACCTTCAACCCTAAGTCGCTGCTGGCTTCGCCCTCACCGGCGAGCCTGGAGGAAACCGCCGTATCAGGGAGCAGCCGTTGTGCTGCTGTCGTGGCGGAGGAGAAAATGGACGGCGAGGCAAGCAGAATTGGGGAGAAAACAGCCATTGACATTGCTGTTCGAAAGATGTCGACCGACAAGGTAGGATGACAGTAGGTCAGTATTGAACACTTAATTGAACAAAAACTTTACTTTTTGGGGTTTTAAGGGTATATTTCAGGCAATTCACAACAACTTACTTGTGTCTGATGCCGCACATAAATTAGTCGATAAAAACTCTACCTTAATGGGGATTTGTCCGCGGGAGTTGAAATTTGGTATCCCTATATGGGTTAAATTGCTTGTCTTAAATTGTTGCATGTGAAATTATGGGATCCATGATCTGTTATAGTGTAGATTTATGTTTTAATTATTTGATCATACTAGTTCACGCTAAATACCCTATTTTGGTGTTTTAATTCCTGTTCTTAAGTTGCTCAATTTTGGATGATCGTTGATTTGTTGACGTAGGAATGGTTGCTGCTTAAACTACACACAAAGGGTTGATATTTTTACTAAGTTACATCGTACCAATTAAGTCTGTTTGCATGCTTAGTGTTTGTGTCTTCGAGGTAAATCCTTTTTGTTGGGAGGCTTAACTCCGTAAAGTTAGTAGTAGTTTTCATAAGTTAATTTATGATAGGTTGATATGCACACGCCTCGATTTAAGATGAATGCAAGTAAGTTGGTCCCAATAACTCTATAAAGAACTGCAACAATATAATGAGGACATCACCGGTTCACCCGTGCAAGATTCAATTAGTATACAAGGTCCAATGACACGAGTCTATGCCCCACGATTAGGACAACGTGTGAATTTTTTTCTTTGACAAATTAATTACTTAATTATAGAACAAATGATATTGCTTAATTATTATTGCTTGCTTGTCACTACATGCAAGGAAATACATGGAGGAATTACTGAAATAGAAGTTGCATGAATAATTGAAGAAATATTTATTCAAGAGCAAATCAAATATTTATTCAAGAGCAAATCAAGAAATATTTATTCAAGAGAAAATCAATGAATATTTATTCTTCTAATTTGCGGCTCCAATAAAGAAAGTTGCATATATGACACTAATTTTGCTTGCAAGAGAAGGAGTCTTATTTATTTATTTTTCCTATTTTAGTTACACAAAATATGGAAAAAATTTCCTTTATAATTTATATATATTTGTTGGAGAAAGCCCTTTTGAAGGGACTTTGATTTTTGTTTAGCCACCGCTATTGTAAGGCTTTTGCTGCAAACTTTAAAATCCAATTTCTTTGATCATACATCTTGAGTGATTCTTCTGCTATTGCTCTTTCAATTCTCGTGAATTGTTTGTGCCATTCTTTGTGAACAGGTTAGTCATGTTTGACATGATTGATAACCAATTGAGGATTGATTTAGTAATTGTGAGGTTGCTGGTCGTGTACCGAGATAATAGTTAGCCTCCCCTTCGTAAAAGTCACAACTCGCCACCTTAAAGATTTCTCTTACGACTGAAGATCGGGACCAACTTGCTTGCACGCAGGTGGTATCAGAGCCTTTATTGTCAGTAGGAATTCATCCATCCTTTAGTAGATTATCTTTATTTTACCTGCATTAAAAAAAAATCCTCTCCGTCTTATTTTTGAACTTCTATTCCGTGCTTATCATACTTATTTTTCCATCTTTTATCCCTTTTTTTCGATCTCCTAATTTCAGTTTACTTTACTTAGTTTTCGTTCATGTCAATTGTGTCTAGTTGCTAGTCTTATTTCTTAAATTTAAAGATCCTATTTATTTGTGTTAAAAAAAATAAAAAAAGAGAGAGAAGGTTGGCCGAATAAAAAAAAAGAGAGAAAGAGAGGAGGAAGCGTTTGGCAATGAGAAAAAAAACAAAGAAAAAAAAAAGGATAAAAGAGAGAGGAAAAATAAGGAAAAAAAAGAAAAAAAAATAGAGAGAGGGAAAGAATGAAAACAAAAAAGGAAAAAAATAGAGAGAGGAAGGTTCGATAGAAGAAAAAAAAAGAAAAAAAATTACTTTAGCCGAATTTTGATTATATTTATCATTGTACTTATTCTCGCTTTTTACACCTTGCTTAATTAAGTCTGAGTATATTCTAGTAATATGCAACTAAGACAAGTACTTGTGTAAACATCTTATTCAATTTTGTAATTTCTAAAATTATTGATTGCTACTCCTTAGCATATCCCTACCTAGAGCTCCCTAAAATTAAACTCGATTCATGTGTTCTAACACTTTGCAATCGCTTTATCCACTCCCTGTTGAAAGTTATCACGAACCAGTAAATACGCAAGCAATTTTTGAGAAGGGTAAGAGCTTCTTGTGGTAAGGTTTGTGAGGATTGAGAGTATTCCGTAAATATTTTAGTAGTCTAGTAGGATTTTTCTTCTTGTCCTCACTAACAATGTCAGGATCGAGAAGTCATGATGCATCACATCGTGATGTTTCTGATGATGGGGAAGATGTGTCCAATCATCGGCAATTTCATTGTCTTCGCGTTCTTAGGCTTTGATGGCTCAATTTACAGACACCTTCGAGCATATATTGTCCGTCCAAGTACTTGTGCACCTGAAAGGGTTGGAGAATCGTCTCGGTGGAGTTGAAGCGCAACTTGAACGAGTGGAGCGAACTCCTCCACGACGACACCCACCACCTCGAGTTCCTCAAGGATGAGTTGAAGCTAATAATAATGCTGCTGCTCCATTCCGACCCAGAGCAAATTTAAACGCTGAGTTTCAAGAGGCTACCGATGAAGAGTTAAATGATAATTATGTAGTTGATGATGAAGTTGCCTTGGAATTATATCAGCTCCACCTTGCACATCATCATCGAGGAGTGGAAGGTGATGGAGGTCATTCACATAACTTCTCGATCATGACATTGTTAGTGTAGATAAGAAAAGAAATTCTACCAGACTACAAAAATATTTATGAAATACTCTCAATCCTCACAAACTTTACCACCATAAGCTCATACCGTTCTCAAAAATTGCTCGCGTGTTTGCTGGTTCGTGATAACTTTCAATAGGGAGTGGATAAAGCGATTGCAAAGTGTTAGAACACATAAATCAAGACTAATTTTAGGGAGCTTTAGGTAGTAATATATTTGTAGTTAAGGAGTAGCAATCAATAATTTCAGAAATTATAAAATTGAATAAAACATTCGCACAAGTACTAGTCTTAGTTGTAGATTACTCAGACTCAATCAATAATTTCAGAAATTATAAAATTGAATAAAACGTTCGCACAAGTACTAGTCTTAGTTGTAGATTACTAGAACGTACTCAGACTCAATCAAACTAGGTGTAAAAAGCAAGAATAAGTAAAAGGATAAATCAAAATTCAGCTAAGGTAATTTTTTCTTTTTTTTGTTTTTTTCTTCCGTTGAACCTTTCTGTTTTTTTTTTTCTTTTTTTCTTTTTTTTTCCTCTCTCTGTTTTTTTTTTCATTTTTTTCCTCTCTCTGTTGCCAAACCTTCCACTCTGTTTTTTTTCCTTTTTCCTCTCTTTTGGTCGAACACCTTTTTCTTCTCTTTCCTTTTCTTTTGCAAGAAGGATAAAATAAATAAAGCAAAGAATTTAGGTTAAGGCTAGCAACTAGATACGACCAATACGAATGAAAATTCAATAAAGCAAACTGAATTAAGAGATTGAAAAAAAGAGGAATAAAACTTGGAAAAATAAGTGATAAACACGAAATTTTCAGTTGCTGCTAATGATACTTTGCTGATTTCATGGGAGAAAAATAGTGAATCATGATCAGTTAGGCGACTTTAGAGAAATATCATTGTGACTGATGTTATCTTTGATATTTCTTTAATGAAAATGAGATTTCAATAATGTATTTGAGGATGTTTCAAATGTAGTTTCTAATCATGGATATATGATAGAAACATGAGCCATTTTTTTAATGAACCAAGTAGTAATCTGAAGTAATTCTTACAACAAATACTTGAATGTTTGCATGAGCAGTGATGATAACATGGGCAAATAAATTCGGTAAAAAGTTAGTTATTGAACTGTTCAGTGAGAGATGCATTAATTGCTGAAGGAAAACCGGAGGGTATCTTAGCTATTTTATTATTTCGTTTTGTTGCTTCGAATCAAAATGAATTGTCTTTCTGAGTTAGCAGTGATATTTTGTTTCAAAGCTGTTCGATGATGATAAGTTTATGATGGTATTCAATTGCATTAAAAATGTTGTATTAAATGAAATGTTATTGAGATTGACACTGCTTAACTTTTATCAGATCGCATTAGTGGTAAGGATGACAGTTTCACAATGTTACTGCACTAACTTATTTGAAAATGTGTTAGTGGCCGAAATTAACATCAATGCAGTTTAATAGTTTGTTGGTTGAACTTTGTTATTTCCATTTAAGATACAAACCTTATTCTCTGGTTTTGTGATAAGATGCATGATACATATTTTGTGGTGGAAACTATACTATTGGGTTGATGTGCGATATCAGAAATGTATGATGTACTAGATGTTTACGTGGTGTATTCTGCTGTTATATGTCTGTGAAAGTTCAGTGGTTGATAAAGTTTGCTCATTCATTTTGGTACTTTAGGGTAATTATCAAATAATGAAAATATTCAACTGTTCTTTGTATGGCTAATTGAAATGTTCCTTTGTTGCTGAAAACTTGGCAACAAGTAGATGAACAAGCATGAATTACCAACTTGAGTGCATGTTAAATGGGTTAGAATGGAAATTTCGTTTTGAAGATGATATGTTATATTAGAATGTGCGTGATACTAAAGGTGTTGTTGATTCCCACTATTGTTGAGTTTTATGATAATATATTATTGATGGTTCTGTTCGGATCTAAATTAGAAACTTGTAATTGCAATGACTTCTATTGTAATGATGAAATAGCAACTGTTAGTGAACAGAATGGTGAATATGATGTTTGTTGCTATTGATGTTTTATGAATGGGAACTTCTGAGTTTCTTTTAGATTTGATTCATGAGTATTATGAATGTTTAAGAAAATGGTTAGAGTACTTGAAGAATTGTTAGGTGATATGTTCTTATTCTGTGACTTGTTGCATTGTAAACATGGCTTTCTTTTGGTGATTTGATGTTAGGAGAAAGCTGTTTTATCACTGTTTTGAAGTTATAATTGGCCGAATAGATAGTGAGTTGATGAGAAGAAAATGTCACAAGTGAAATGAATTCCTCGGTGATTTCTTCTTCTAGAAACTAGTTGCGTTGTGAAAATGCATTGTTTCTCTTGATTGATGTGATGTTTAAGATGGGGTTTGGGAAATTGATCATTAGAAACCTTTTGTTACTATGAAATGTTAAGAAAGATACAATGTCTTTATTTTCGATTAGGAAAGATTCTGCATCGATGGTGATAAATATAAGAAGATTATTGTTTTCTCCTTAAGATTTTAATCAAGAGTCACTGTAAGTTATTTTTGGTATTTAATTGAGCTCTCGAGTGAGCAGGATTGATATATATATAATCATGTGTGGAGTGCTTAATTTGATTGCTTTTGTTATGTAATATGCACCTGAATTGTTATGTTACATTTATTTCGATGTTTATATTATGCTAGTTCACTCATTATACCTACCATGTGTTGATATCTGCCTCAAACAATATAAAAATAAGTGAACTAAGGATTATATTAGTTGACATCTCAACTATAAATTTAGGTGATAGAGACTAAAATTTAGTTGACATCTCAACTAGAAAAATTATATTAGTTTTTGACTACCTGAACTAAGGATTGGATAACTCCTAGAGACATTATAATCTAGGATGAACATGTAGGTCCTTATACATTGTATTTTCATCACTTGTGGTAGGTACCACAGTGATTGTCCAATGAGGAATACAAGTGGGTGCTAACCAAACTAATTTGTTAGTTTAAATGAAGTTGAAGGAAGAAGATTCTTGGTTGTTGCCAAGATATACTCACCTGGGCATGCATCGAAAGCTAAGAATTTGGGGCAGAGTGAGCTGACACTATTAGACCTAGGATGGAGGATCCATGATATGCGGTATGCCTCATCTAGGTTTGCATCTTAGTAGGCAATCCAGACCTTAGGGAATGCATGTATCTGTTTCGATATACTGTACCATGAACAACACTCTAGTGTAGTGACCTTATCGTGGGGCAGAAGTCGAGCATTACATGGTGTTCGTATCATGTGGTCTAGGGAGACACACGATAAGGTCTCGAGGTGCAAATCGGGGTACACGGCTTGCGAGATTGGAAGGAAAAGAACCCGCGGTCACCCATCTTCTCCACCAATATCGATGCAATGGGCTTAGGTAGAGGCTTAGACAAGCACTGATGGACTTGTGAGTAGTCCTCATATAGGTCTTACTCAAAGCATAGGTGGGTAGCCCGTAAGAAAATCTAAAGTTTACATTTTGGTTAGTTGACAAATATTAAGTAGATTTGGATCAGACAAATGCAACACCATTGATTCTTTCGTTTAATATAATTATCTTATCTAATTTATATACATGCCTTATTATTATTGCAAATGCTAAATGTTAGTGCTTCCAAAATATAATATGATTATATTTGTACTCTGATTACTTTTTTAACTATTGGATCGCAAGACTCAATGCACACTTTTTATCGTGCGTAGATATTTGAATTCAGGCTAGGTAGGATGAGGAGAGTTCAAGTCGAGAAGATCACATTAGTGAAGAATCTCCTACATAATCGTTGCAATTAAGAATATGTATTTTGTTTAGTGGACTAAACTATAAAGTAAGATTGAGGTTAAGTAGAAAAATAATTAATGTTTAATAAATGCTAGAGGTGAAGATATAGTGATGGTTGATAGTGAATTTTTTTTAAATATTATGTTTATGTTATACCTGCATAATGTCTTGTATGAGTCAAATATAATTCATATGACGATTGTCACGTACTGACGATGGGTCGGAGTGTGACTACTCTTCTTTTCTATTCAATTTTGTGCTGTTCAGATCATGGGTTGACCTAATAGATAGTAAGTTGATGATGGAGAGAATGTTATAAATAAAATATATGTTCCTTTATAGAATGTTGACTTGATTGCATGATTAAAATGCTTTACTTTCTTTCGTAGAATACTATATTGGTTGATTAAAATGGGTTGGAAAATATAACATTATTAATGTTTTGATTAGAAAAGTATTGGAGGCTTAACTAAGTTTCATTGTGAGTTACTTTTGGTATTTTATACAACAATTAGAGCTCCTAAGTGGGTAGATTAATAAATACTTAATCTTGTCCATGATGCTCTAACTGGTGTTATTACTTGTTATGCAAAACTATTTGTTAATTACTAAATTGTGATTTTCACATATTTTATCTATTATATGTGCTTGCTTGTTCCAAACACATAGCAGTAGATGAACATAGACATAGGTGATAGAGACAATTAGATAGTTAATATATCAACTACAAAACTAAAGGTAGTCCCAAATCACCTAAGACAAGGACCTTACCAGTCCTAGGAAGAAATAAACACACTATGTTACTCTTATATATGGTGGGTGCCACTATGCTAGTCCAATGATAGTGAGTGGGGGTGTCATCCAACCCAACCATTAGTCTAGATGAAGTCGATGAAAGAGTCTTCTCGACCATAGTCGAGATACTCCCGTGGGGCACGAGTCGAAGGCTCAAGAGTTGGAAGCTAGGGAGCTGATGCTGCTATACTTAGGACTAGAGGATTTTGTTGATAGCTGATGTACTCTACTTAGGTTCTGCAGGCTTGGTGAGTAGTCCATATCTTTAAGTAGATACAATTGTCGGTTTTGGTGCGTCAGGCCATGAACATATATTTTTAGAGTTGTGACCCTATCATGGGATAGAAGTGTAGTGCTACATATTCTTCGTATTGTGGATTTTAGGAGAACACATAATATGAAGGTCTCGAGTTGCAATCTAGAGAAATGACTTGCGAGACCAGTTAGGAGAAGAACTCCTGGTCACCCATCTCTTTCGCCAACTTCAATAAATCGTAGAGACAAATAATGTGGGCTAGTTGGAAATTATTGAGTGAAAAATTTATAGTGATCTTTGAAGATATACATTGTTGTTATATTTATGTAAATACTTGGTATGAGTTAATTATACCCTCATATAGTGGTTGCCACGTGCCGAGGGGCGTGATATAGCCTCATATGGATTAATATCTAATCAAATTCCATATGCCATCTTTTGATGTGGAACAATTCTATCTTCAAGATTTTGCATAACAACTTCTTCAAAAGTCTATCAAATATTTTCTTTAGCTTTATGGATTCTCAATATTTGGAAGCATTTGAGATCTCTCCAACAAGAGTGGTGTAGCTATTGTGCTTTCTACTAATTGATTTAGTTCAACTATCTCTTTGATTGAACTACTTTTTACTTGAGTTTTTTTTCTCAACAGTCGGCAAGTCCCATTTATTTAGAGGTTCCTACTTGTCAAAGATAATATTTCTATTCACTTCTAGTTTACATGATTTGGGATACCACAATCTATATCCTTTAATTCCTTTAGGATGTCATGGGAATTATGAAACACTTTTTCTCAACACAATTGAAGTTACTTTTGCTAAAAGCACTTTGAGAATCTAGAGTTTGATAACATGGAATGCATCTTTTTTATGATGTTTCTGTTCATCCTTTCAATCACACCATTTTGCCGAGGGGTGTACGGGACGATCTGATGATGTTCGATACATTCCTTAGTATAAAATTTATTAAATTCACTAATATAGAACT
Organism: Thalia dealbata; assembly: GCA_030544415.1. Classification (NCBI taxonomy): domain Eukaryota; kingdom Viridiplantae; phylum Streptophyta; class Magnoliopsida; order Zingiberales; family Marantaceae; genus Thalia; species Thalia dealbata. The sequence goes on from CM060455.1 coordinate 21,265,499, forward strand.
TGAGATCGTTGTTAGTTTAGTTTTTTAATTTGTCTTCATTTTTGCTTCTTGACCATCTTCCATTTCTTAAATGTAATAAATATCATTATTCTACCTAATAATATAAGCTCGTATAATCCTTAAGTAATTATTGATCAAGGTAAGCATGTAATATCCACCACTAAGAGATGGATTTGGTGTAGGCCCCCAAAGATCTGAGGGGATGTAGTTGAGAGTTTCTTTGGATCGATGAATATCAATATCGAAGGAAAATCTTTTATATTTGACATACAAGTAGTGATCACAAAAGTTAACATTTAAAATCTTTTGCTTACCCCAGAAATCTTTATTGCCGAGAATTGTCATGCATTTGTTTCCTATGTGGCCTAGTCTTTCCCCATCACTTAGTGTAGGAGAGGCAATTGCAATCGATCCTGTCACTATTGTCCATTAAGGATATATAACTTTTCATTTCTAAGGCATTCATCACTAGGAATCATGTAGTGACATTCAAAATTTAATCATGCCTACCGAAGGTGTAGCTAAGTACGTTAAGAGAAGATAAATAAATTAAATTATGTTACCATCATAGACATGCCAAACATTAGATAATGTTCTTAAAAAAACTTTAAATATTTCCTTTCACTTACTAAGGGTAGTTGGCACAGGGATTAGATCAAAGTTCTAAATGTTTTCTTTTACTTATTTAAAAAATTTGGTTTCTTGATGCATATTCAAATTTTCATTTTAAAGAAACCAATCAATTAATACTTTATATAACTCAATCCTCTATGATCAAATGGTTGATAATTACCAAAGAATTTGAATACTTCACTAATACAAAAGAGTTAACACAATAATACAATTAGTACTCGACTTGCTGCATTCGAACCAACATCCTAACCTACAATTTGTTGTTGTACTAAATAAGTTAACATCAACTAATATGTTTTGATTATTCTAGATTTTATCTCAAGTTGCTCATCAGGTCATGTCACCTAAAGGAGCATAAAGTGATGTGACTATAGATGTGCCAACCCATAAGGATGTGTTCCCCTTGGTTCTAGGTGGTATCAAACACATATTGAAGTAACAATGTCATAAAATTGGTAGTTGGTGAATTGCTGAATAACCAACGTAAATTAAGGAAAGTCACCAACTATAACTTCAGGAAAGTTGGCATGGGGATTAGGTCAAAAGAAAGTGATACTAGGCATGCCAACGGGTGTCGTGTTAGTTCAGGTGTCCGCCTTTGGCATGCCCATATGCGTGCCAGGCCAAGCCCGACATGATAGCATCCCATGTCGTGCTTGGTATGGCTCATGTCACATCTACTCAAATCTAGCATGGCACGCAGCACACTCTAGGTGCGTGTCGGGCTTGATCCGACATGCACCTATCATCATGGCGTTAGTGATATTTTTAGTCTCACATTGTCTAGTTCTGAGAAATAAGAAATTTTTTTAAGCCCCTTCACCATTACTAGTGTAATCCTTGAGGCGGGCAATTGGGCCAGGCCAATCGTACCGTCGGGCCGGGCCATGCCGTGCCGAGCATGCGGGCTATGAAAATATAGCCCGGCATGACACGCTATGAAAATATAGCTTGGCACGACACACTTTGATATCTGTGCTGGGTTAGGTATGACCCAATTATAGGTGGGCGTGCTAAGTATGGCCCTTATTTCCCGTGCTAGCGTGCTAAGTATGGCCCTTATTTCCCGTGCTAGGTATGACCCGATAATTTGATGAAAACCCAACCCTAAATATTTTCTTTTGCTTTGATAAGGGAAGTTAGGCACAAGGATTAGATCATGGGCACGTGATTTCTCAAAACTCATGTAATTTTTAATTAGTTTAATACAAATAAATCATAGAATTTTTTTAAAATTTTAAATGTTTTTTTTTGCTCGTTTAAAAAATTAGGTTTCTATACTCGCATTGAAATTTTAATTTTGAAGAAACTAATTGATTAATACATTATATAGGCCAACCCTCTACAATCAAAGGATTAATAGTTACCGACTTACCAGATTCAAACCAACAACCTAAGGATATCTGTTCAAACTACAGTTCTCCATTCTACCAACTGAGCTAAGGTTAGCTAATATCTTGTGATTCTAGTGGAGCGGATGACCTACCGGATTCGAACCAGCGGCCTAAGGATATCTATGCAAACTACAGTCCTCCGCTCCACCAACTGAGCTAAGGTCGGCTAATATCTTGTGATCCTAGTTGATTCTCAAGTGTGTAGACAATCAGGTCATGACACTAAAGGCAACATAAAATAACCTATCATAGTGTATTAGATATATTTAAGATACTAATCAATTGAAGCACTATTTTGTTATCATCCGACTTGTCGGATTCGAACGAGCAACCTAAGGATATCTATCCAAACTACAGTCCTCCGCTCTATCAACTGAGCTAAGGTCAGCTAATATCTTGTGATCCTAGTTGATTCTCAACGACTATTTTATTATCATCCGACCTGCGGATTCAAACCAGCGACCTAAGGATATCTATGCAAACTATATTCTTCCGCTCTACCAACTGAGCTAAGGTCGGCTAATATCTTGTGATCCTAGTGGATTCTCAAGCGTGTAGACAATCAGGTCTTGACACTAAAGGCAACATAAAATAAATGTATTAGATATATTCAAGATACTAATCAATTGAAACACTAGTTTATTATCATCCGACCTGCCGGATTCGAACCAGCGACCTAAGGATGTCTATGCAAACTACAGTCCTCCGCTCTACCAACTGAGCTAAGGTCGGCTAATTTCTTGTGATCCTAGTTGATTCTCAAGCGTGTAGACAATCAGGTGATAACACTAAAGGCAACATAAAATAACCTATCATAGTGTATTAGATATATTTAAAATACTAATCAATTGAACCATTATTTTATTATCATCCAACCTGCGGATTCAAACGGGCAACCTAAGGACTATTTTATTATCATCTGACCTATCGGATTCGAACGAGCGACCTAAGGATGTCTATGCAAACTACAATCCTCCACTCTACCAACTTAACTAGGGTCGGCTAATATCTTGTGATCCTAGTTGATTCTCAAGTGTGTAGACAATCAGGTCATAACACTAAAGGCAACATAAAATAACCTATCATAGTATATAAGATATATTTAAGATACTAATCAATTGAACCACTATTTTATAATCGCCAAATCAACTGAGCTAAGGTCTAGTGATCCTAGTTGATTCTCAAGCGTCTCCGCTCTACAATTGAGCTAAGGTCTTGTGATCCTAGTTGATTCTCAAGCGTCTCCGCTCTACCAACTGAGCTAAGGTCTTGTGATCCTAGTTGACAAGCATCTCCGCTCTACAACTGAGCTAAGGTCTTGTGATCCTAGTTGATTCTCAAGCGTCTCCGCTCTACAACTGAGCTAAGGTCTTGTGATCCTAGTTGATTCTCAAGCGTCTCTGCTCTACCAACTGAGCTAAGGTCTTGTGATCCTAGTTGATTCTCAAGCGTGTAGACAATTTGGTCATGACACTAAAGGCAACATAAAATAACCTACATAGTGTATTAGATATATTTAAGATACTATTTTATTATCATCCGACCTGCCGGATTCGAACGAGCGACCTAAGGATGTCTATGCAAACTACAGTCCTCCGCTCTAGCAAATTAGCTAAGGTCAACTAATATATTGTGATCCTAGTTGATTCTCAAGTGTGTAGACAATCAAATCATGACACTAAAGGCAAACATAAAATAACCTATCATAGTGTATTAGATATATTTAAGATACTATTTTATTATCATCCGAAGGATGTCTATGCAAACTACAGTCCTCCGCTCTAGCAAATTAGCTAAGGTCAACTAATATATTGTGATCCTAGTTGATTCTCAAGTGTGTAGACAATCAAATCATGACACTAAAGGCAAACATAAAATAACCTATCATAGTGTATTAGATATATTTAAGATACTAATCAATTGAAGCACTATTTTGTTATCATCCGACTTTTCGGATTCGAACGAGCAACCTAAGGATATCTATCCAAACTACAGTCCTCCGCTCTAACAACTGAGCTAAGGTCGGCTAATATCTTGTGATCCTAGTTGATTCTCAACGACTATTTTATTATCATCCGACCTGCGGATTCAAACCAGACTATATTCCTCCGCTCTACCAACTGAGCTAAGGTCGACTAATATCTTGTGATCCTAGTTGATTCTCAAGCGTGTAGACAATCAGGTCTTGACACTAAAGGCAACATAAATCTCTACCAACTGAGCTAAGGTCGGCTAATATCTTGTGATCCAAGTTGATTCTCAAGCGTGTAGACAATCAGGTGTTGACACTAAAGGCAACATAAAATAAATGTATTAGATATATTCAAGATACTAATCAATTGAACCACTAGTTTATTATCATCCGACCTGCCGGATTCGAACCAGCGACCTAAGGATGTCTATGCAAACTACAATCCTCCGCTCTACCAACTGAGCTAAGGTCGGTTAATTTTTTGTGATCCTAGTTGATTCTCAAGCGTGTAGACAATCAGGTCATGACACTAAAGGCAACATAAAATAACCTATCATAGTGTATTAGATATATTTAAAATACTAATCAATTGAACCATTATTTTATTATCATCCAACCTGCGGATTCAAACGAGCAACCTAAGGACTATTTTATTATCATCTACCTATCGGATTCATCGGATAAGGACTATTTTATTATCATCTACCTATCGGATTCATCGGATTCAAACGAGCGACCTAAGGATGTCTATGCAAACTACAATCCTCCGCTCTACCAACTTAGCTAAGGTCGGCTAATATCTTGTGATCCTAGTTGATTCTCAAGCGTGTAGACAATCAGGTCATGACACTAAAGGCAACATAAAATAACCTATCATTAATATACTAATCAATTGAACCACTATTTTATTATCATCCGACCTACGGATTCAAACGAGCAACCTAAGGATGTTTATGCAAACTACAGTCCTCCGCTCTACCAACTGAGCTAAGGTCGGCTAATATCTTGTGATCCTAGTTGATTCTCAATGACTATTTTATTATCATCCGACCTGCGGATTCAAACCAGCGACCTAAGGATATCTATGCAAACTATATTCCTCCGCTCTACCAACTGAGCTAAGGTCGGCTAATATCTCTTGATCCTAGTTGATTCTCAAGCGTGTAGACAATCAGGTCTTGACACTAAAGGCAACATAAATCTCTACCAACTGAGCTAAGGTCGGCTAATATCTTGTGATCCTAGTTGATTCTCAAGCGTGTTGAGAATCAGGTCACTAAAGGCAACATAAAATAAATGTATTAGATATATTAAAGATACTAATCAATTGAACAACTAGTTTATTATCATCCGACCTGCCGGATTCGAACCAGCGACCTAAGGATGTCTACGCAAACTACAGTCCTCCGCTCTACCAACTGAGCTAAGGTCGGCTAATATCTTGTGATCCTAGTTGATTCTCAAGCGTGTAGACAATCAGGTCATGACACTAAAGGTAACATAAAATAACCTATCATAGTGTATTAGATATATTTAAGATACTAATCAATTGAAGCACTATTTTATTATCATCCGACCTGTCGGATTCGAACGAGCGACCTAAGGATGTCTATGTAAACTACAATCCTCCGCTCTACCAACTGAGCTAAGGTTAGCTAATATCTAGTTATCCTAATTGATTTTCAAGCATAAAATACGAAAAGCCATAATTTTAAAATATATAATTAATTAATACTTTATAGAATTAGCATCCGACATAATGTATACAATATTCTCATGCATGTAGATTAGAGAATCAAGTCAGATACAATATTTTATTATCATCCGACCTGCCGGAATTGAACCAGCGACCTAATGATATCTATTCAAACTACAATCCTCCGCTCTACTAACTGAGCTAAGGTCGGGTAATATCTAGTGTTTCTAGTTGATTCTCATATGTGTAGACAATCAGGTCATGACATAACGTAAAATACGAAAAGCCATAATTTTAAAATTTATAATCAATTAATACTTTATAGAATTAGCATCTGACATAATGTATACTAACCAATGACCTAAAGATATCTATTAAAACTTCAATCCTTTGCTCAACCAACTATTCAAACCAGCGACCTAAGGATGTCTATTCAAACTACAGTCCTCCGCTCTACCAACTGAGCTAAGGTCGGCTAATATCTTTTGATCCTAGTTGATTCTCAAGCGTGTAGACAATTAGGTTATGACACTGTCTGTTAACTAGGTTATGGATAAAGCCAACGTAAAATACGAAAAGCCATAATTTTAAAATATATAATTAATTAATACTTTATAGAATTAGCATCCGACATAATGTATACGAACCAATGACCAAAAAATATCTATTAAAACTACAATCCTTTGCTCAACCAACTGAGCTAAGGTCGGCTAATATCTTGTAATCCTAGTAGATTCTCACATCCATAGACAATTAGGTCATGTCACTTGTGAACTACGACATGTGTAAAGCCAACGTAAAATATGATAAAGCCATAATTTTAAAGTTACTAATCAATTAATACTCTATAGAATTAGCATTTGACCTATCTTATTCGAACCAACAACCTAAAGATATCCATTCAAACTACATTACTTTGCTCAATAAACTGAGCTAAGGTCGACTAATATCTTATAATTCTAGTAGTTTCTCACTCTTGTAGAGAATCAGGTCATGACACTCTATTATTATTTTTAGATATAGCCGGCTCAAGCCGAGGTTAAGTTCACTTGGTGCTACGTGGCAATCAATTGGTTTAAAAAAGAAAATATGTTAGAGTTTCATCATAAATTTGATGAACAAACTCTAAATATTTCCTTTAATTTGTTAATTAGGTCATTTGCAAAGCCAACAAAAAATATAAAAAGTCATAATTTTAAAAATACTAATCAATTGATACTTTATAAAATTAGCACCCGACTTGCGAGAACCAGCAACCTAAAGATATCCATTCAAGCTACAATTTTTTGTTCTATAAACTAAGCTATAGTCAGCTAAAATCTTATGATTTGAGCAGATTCTAATTTAATACTTTATAGAATTAGCATCCAATATATCTTATTCGAACCAACAACATAAAGATATCTATTCAAACAAGAGTCCTTTGCTGAACCAACTAAGCTAAGGTTGGCTAATATCTTGTGGTCGCTTGTGAACTAGGTCATGTGTAAAGCCAACGTGCCGACATAAAATACAAAAAATTAGTAAAATAACCTATCGTAGGGTATTAGATAATCAATTGTCACACTATTTTATTATCATCCGACCTGCTAGATTTGAACCAACGACCTAAGGATGTCTATTCAAACTACAGTCCTTCGCTCTACCAACTGAGCTAAGGTCGGCTAATATCTGTGTCGCCGCTTGAAACCCTCGCCACGCCCTGTACTTCGTCGAGGGTTTAATACCCTCTGTCGATGAGTCGGTGACTCATCGACTGACTCGACCGACTCGGCCGGGTCGACTCGCACAACGTACGTGCATCGATGTTTTTTCTTGGTTTTTTTTCTCTAACCATTATGTTTTACTTATTATTATTTTTTCTATTTATTTAATTTTCTATTATTTTAATATTATAAAAAAAATTTTCCTATAAAGAAAATAGGGTTTACATAACGTATACAAACCAATGACCTAAAGATATCTATTAAAACTACACCAACTGAGCTAAGGTCGGCTAATATCTTTTGATCCTAGTTGATTCTCAAGCGTGTAGACAATTAGGTTATGACACTGTTTGTTAACTAGGTCATGGATAAAGCCAACGTAAAATACGAAAAGCCATAATTTTAAAATTTATAATCAATTAATACTTTATAGAATTAGCATTTGACATAACGTATACGAACCAATGACCTAAAGATATCTATTAAAACTACAATTCTTTGTTCAACCAATTGACCTAAGGTCGGCTAATATCTTGTAATCCTAGTAGATTCTCACATCCATAGACAATTAGGTTATGTCACTGATTGTGAACTAGGACGTGTAAAGCCAATGTAAAATATAAAAAGCCATAACTTTAAAGTTATTAATCAATTAATACTCTATAGAATTAGCATCTAACCTATCGTATTCAAACCAACAACCTAAAGATATCCATTCAAACTACATTCCTTTGCTCAACTAACTGAGCTAAGGTCGGCTAATATCTTAAAATTCTAGTAGTTTCTCACTCCTGTAGAGAATCAGGTCATGACACTCTATTATTGTTTTTAGATATGGCCGGCTCAGGCCGAGGTTAGTTCACTTGGTGCTACGTGGTAATCAATTGGTTTTAAAAAAAATATGTTAAGAGTTTCATCATAAATTTGATGAACAAACTCTAAATATTTACTTTAATTTGTTAATTAGGTCATTTGCAAAGCCAACAAAAATACAAAAAGTCATAATTTTAAAAATACTAATCAATTGATACTTTATAAAATTAGTACCCGACTTGTGAGAACCAGCAACCTAAAGATATCCATTCAAGCTACAATTTAACGCTCTATAAACTAAGCTAAAGTCGGCTAAAATCTTATGATTCGAGCAGATCCTAATTTGCTAACTAGGCCATTTGCAAAGCCAACATAAAATACAAAAAGTCATAATTTTAAAAATACTAATCAATTGATACTTTATAAAATTAGCACCGGACTTGCCAGATTCGAACGAGCGACCTAAGGATATCCATTCAAGGTACAGTCTTCAACTCTACAAACTAAGTTAAAGTTGGCTAAAATCTTGTGATTTGAGTAGATCCTCACTCCTGTCGACAATCAGGTCATGACTTTGAAAATCTTGTGATTTGAGTAGATCCTCACTCCTCTCGACAATCAGGTCATGACACTCAAAGTAGAAAGATATAGTAAAAGCCATAATTTTAAAATTACTAAATCAATTAATACTTTATAGAATTAGCATCCAACATATCTTTTTCGAACCAACGACATAAAGATATCTATTGAAACTAGAGTCCTTTGCTCAACCAACTAAGCTAAGGTTGGCTAATATCTTGTGATCCTAATGGATTCTCACACCTGTAGACCATTCGATAATGACACTGCTTGTGAACTAGGTCATGTATAAAGCCAACTACATTCCTTTGCTCAACTAGTTGAGCTAAGGTCAACTAATATCTTATAATTCCTTTCCTACGTGGTATTCAATTGGTTTATAAAAGAAAACATATTAGAGTTTCATTATCAATTTGATGAAAAAACTCTAAATATTTCCTTTAATTTGTTAACTAAGTCATTTGCAAAGCCGACATAAAATACAAAAAATTAGTAAAATAACCTATCGTAGGGTATTAGATATATTTAAGATAATAATCAATTGATACACTATTTTATTATCATGGGTGTAGACAATTAGGTCATGACACTATTTTTAACTAGGTAATGGATAAAGCCAACGTAAAATATGAAAAGCCATAATTTTAAAATTTATAATCAATTAATACTTTATAGAATTAACATCGGACATTAAGTGTCACGCCACCTTTGGGCACGTGGCAACTGCTGTATAAGTTGCACTTCGCCACCACAACTCATACAATGCTAAGAGTATCACAAAGCAACACTATTATTTTTATTAATATAGCGGAATCATAACCAAATTACGTTTAATATTAATGTTACAAATTAAATCTTTATCTAGATTTTTAATTACAGTCTATTCCGTCGGGCTAGGTTCTCCCTCGCTTCCCGTACAAGTGCCCAACCTGTAACCTGCGCAACAGGGGAAAAAATGTGTCGCCGCCTAATCGTGCCTTCGGTAGAGCACAGTTGCTCCCACGGCCGCTGCAACCTTCCCTTCCTCTACCGCGGGCGGAACCGACGCCCTCAGCCGCTACTTCTTCTCCTCCGCCGCAGCCACCACTCGCTATCAACTCCAAAGGTGTCAAATCGATCTCAGAGGGCTTCGCTGTGGAGGAAACGCCGTCAACCGAATTCCAAGCCGCAGAATCACCGCGAACAGAGGAGTCCCTCTGTTCGCCACCCTTTTCACGCTTTCTACCCACCGGAGCTGCTGCAGTGCATCCCACGAGCTCTTCACCATCCGTAAACCTCCAACCAATTCCCAAGCTGCCTCGCCGTGGAGAGGGAACCTGATCTCCGCCCCTATCGCCGGTGTAAACGACGGGAACAGGAACACCCCCCATTCCGCCACCCCCTTTGCATTGTTCATCCGCGGAGCTGCTACCAAACTCCGCCGGCCTCCCAGACGACAACCCACCTTCGGCCTGACCTTCCCTCGTCACGAACACCGACTGCCGGAGCTCGGTCTGTGTCGCCGCTCGAAACCCTCGTCGCGCCCTCTACTTCGTCGAGGGTTTAATACCCTTTGTCGATGAGTCGGTGACTCGTCGACCGACTCGGCCGGGTCGACTCGCACAACTCGCTGCACGTGCAACATTTTTTCTATTTTTTTTTGGTTTTATTTTCCTCTAACCCTTGTCTTTTATTTATTATTATTATTTATATGTTATATTATATTTTATCTTTAACAGATAAATTTTTTCATATCTATTATTTTAATAATATTTATCTATTTAATCTTTTCTATTTTTTTATATTTTCTTATTTTATTTCCCTTTTTGTTTATTAATTTAATATTATAATAATATATATTTTAAAATATTTCTTATTATTATTTATTTTAGTTTTTTTTATTTTCCTTCACTCATTTTATTTTATATTTATATATTTATTATTTTTTCTATTTATTAATTTTCTATTATTTTATTATTTTAATATTATAATAAAAAAATTTCTTATAAAAAAATAGAGTTTACAATTTCTCTCCCCCTTAATATTTTTGGTCCTCTAAAAATAACAACCTAACCCCTTAAATTTTTCTAGACTTCCTGTGCCTCCTAAGATACAAAAATAATGTAAAGAAATCATTTAAACAATTCAAACAACTATCAAGCAAAACTCAATTAAAGCAAAATATTAAACAACAATAAATATCTTTGGACTCAGATCCTTTCACAGAGCAACCAGAGGAGCAGTTAGAACATGCGATGGGTCTGACATATACTCCTTAAGCATCTACACATAGAACACATTATGGATTCTATCTAACTCCACCGGTAGACTGTAATCTTTAAGCCACCGGCCCAACTCTCTCTCCAGAATCCACAAACGGTCCAATATACCTCAGTTACAACTTTCCTTTCAGGTGAACCCTTCCCCAGGATACACCTTTAGGAATACTATGCCCCAACCGCAAGTTCCTAACGACCTCCATCGGTTGTCTGCATCACTCTTCTATCTGTCCTAAGCCGTCTTCAGATGCACTCGGACCGCTTTAGAAAGAAAGATAGAGTAGACTGGCTAGGGAAGAAAAAAGTCACTGTTTTTATGAGACAATTCACCATGGCTCAATACTCGATTAACCAATAATTACCAAAGATCACATCAAGTCTTATATCCTAGCATCTCTAAGGGTCGATCAACCCCCTTAAAAACATCGTGTTCCCATAAGGCCTTTGTGTTCCAATATCGATCAGAACATGAGTAGTTGAACCAATTAAGATCATCGATCTTAAAAATATCACATAAAAGAATACAATTTAGACAACCAAAAGTCTTCAAATAATTCCAATGATTGCATTGGAACCAATATCCAAAAGGACTAGCAGAGATAGTAGGAAAGTCCAAAGCTGAGACAATTAACTTCAGCATACTCCAAAATAAATTTGTTGTCATAAAAAGAAGAAGATACAATCACTAAAAGCTAAAATATATCATTTTAAGAAGTCTGCAATTGTATTTAACAATGGTTACAAAATATTTGGAAATAGGCCTTTTCTCAAGGATACCAAATTTCACTTTTCAAAAGAAAGTATGGTCATTTTGAGCCAAGCAAAAAGAAAGAATTATGGAAGAATGGAACAATTAACTTGGCATAATACAATGAACTACCTTAAACATAGAGAACGCAATTGGATACTAAAGTTGGAGTTTCAAACTTGAGAGGAGAAATTTTTGCCACCAATTGCATGACCAAGGTAGTTGGAATTTAACAATCTGAATATTGTATTTGAATGATCAAGGAAGAGGTTGCAGATTAGTTTCAAAGTTTCAGACCCTCAATAGTGGAAAAGTAGCTAGTTCAAGGTTAATTGAATTTGTCGAAAAATGATAAAATTTTACAAGGCATATCCTTAGGAGTCCCAGAAAGGTTTATAAATAATAACACAATTAGAAGGATGAAAAATGAACACATCTTTTAGCTTTAATTAAGCAGTCCTCTCAGAAAATAGACAAGTAGAGAATAGTGTTGGATGCAATAGACACAAGTTGTGAGAGAAAATCAACAACTGAAGTTGTAGAATATTCCCTTTCAAATCAAGAAGTTTGTCCCAATAGCAATGATTTTAATAGTGACTGTTATTATTCAGGACTAAAGTAGGCCCGCCTACTATTGAAAGTAGTGAAGTCGAAAATTATAGATGGTAAAGAAGAATTCTAATGTCCTCCGAAAGAAAGTATAGATGGAATTCACAGTATTAAGATTCTGTAGTAATCAAAAAGTACAAAAAGCATCTTGGATAAATTCCAATGATCAGTGGAATGTACCTGATCAAAAGTTAAGAATTTGGTAGGAATTTAAAATTATACTCACTCCAGAATTATTTTGAAGGTGCAGACAATTCCACCTAAATCATAATATTACCGGAATAATGAAGGAAAGGAACAACTCCTAATCTCCCTTGAAAAATTTATTCCAAGAATAGGTATGAAATTACAAACATTGGAACATGAGGGTGATGACGATAGGAAAGGGAAAATAACCACAGTTGTAAGATCGATCCCTTTTTGAATTCAATGGTGCCATCCCCTTTATTAAGACTTGGAGGGAAAATTTTAGAATTATAACTTGGAATTGGTAAGAAAGAATAGTAACAAGGATTTAAGAGTGGTTACTAAATACTGGAAAGACTAGAGTAGTAAAAATAACTGCTGAAATAATGGAGCTGTACCAATTGACAGTGAAGAATAAAATTTCCCAACCAAAATGAAGGTTAAGATTGGAGCTAGCACCTAAATGGTTGCTTTAATTTGAAATACAATTGAGGATTAAAAAGGTGTAAGCCATAACTTGCAGTAAGAGTATAACTTTAGGAGGAATAAAACTGAAATGGTCAAGCTTTAGAATGTAGGCAAGGTAAAATTTAGCATTGTTGTTCATATAAACCCAGGGTACTTATTATGATGAAGGATAAAACTTAGATTCATAACTGGGAGATTTTATATCAAAGGTAATAGAAGAAAATGGATATATATTCTGCCATTAGCATAGACATGACAGAGTCAAATGGAAAGATGAATGGTTCTTCAACTCAAGAGTATCAAATTTTCGGTATACTAAATTTTTAGGAATTAGTGAACTTTAGAAAATCACAACTTCCTCCATAGAGATCATATTAAACTAAAATTTTAAGCGTAGGTTTTGGCATCAGTGAAGAAGGTGTCTACCAAATTTCATAGGAATCTGACACTTAGAGAGCTCAAGGTGATTAAATCTCCGAGACAAGATAAATCTAGAATTTCATCTGTCGGCTTTAACTCACCCTTTAGTGGTGTATTGGAGTTGTGATTTAGATTTTTGAAGTAAAGACCATATTATAAGGGGAGAATACAGTAGGGTCCTTAATGAATGATAGGATTACAAGTAGTTCTCCTTTAGTATCACTTGAAAAATTTAAAATTAAGAATCAAGGTTGCTTTATTTATGATATATTAATTTGGTATATTAGGTATGCTTGTCTAGGATTTGGTAGCAAGATCTTTAAAAATCAACATTGAGAATATGCAAGTATATGCACAATGATAAACTTCAATTTTAACATGCTGAACATGCTAACTTTCAGAATTATAAGCTCATCGAATTTACTTGCAATTCTTGTTAGATTGTTCAGTAATTTGAGGTTCTAGACGTTATTTGAGCCCTTTCCTGAAAAAGTCCAGAGTACCATCTAAAGGGTTTTGAAAGATGACAAAGATTTGGGAGAGATCCATACTAAGGAAGAAAAGAAATTATTAACTATCACTAGAAGGAATATAAGTTCTTTTAGTGCTAGAGATGGTACTAATTTTTGAATGCACTCAAGAAAATTTAACAGAGGAGTGGTTAATATTTTGAGAACAGTCAACATCAGAATAATGACCATTGCTAAAGGTTTGTAAAGAAAATGATTGAAACATATCAGCGAATGAAAACAAGGGATTAGAACTTCTTCTCACCCACACATGTAGGATTTATAATATAGTTCAAGGGTGACAAGAATTTATTTTCCAAATTTAAGGAAGGAAAATTATATTGCATAGTATAGCTCCTGTGATATGCAAGTACTTGATGATTATTCATACAAAACTGTCAGGTAAGAATAAATGAGTGAGATTGAATGAGGTAGAAATCAAGATTGAGAGGTAAAATAATACTCTTGATATCAGTATCTTAAGATCAACAAAATATTGAATGAAGGATAATATTGATCTCGGATTAAGATCCATGAGTAAGAAATGGTAAGATCAACACAAATTTGGGAATGAAACTCCACAATTTAACTATATTCTCAATCAAGTTCTGAATTTATAGAGAAATGAAGAAAGATCATTCTTACACCTTGGTTTGGTATTTGGGTATGATAAAAAAATAAGTGGAGAGGGTCTCAAAAAGTAGCTCCTGCTACCTAAGATAATTTAAATGTTCAGATTGATCAGTAATCTCATTATGGAGAGGTTAGGAACCAAATTAAGAGAAAATTTATGAATTTAGCTAGAGTAGATGATCAACCCGTATCAAGTGGGCAGATGGGATCATATGTTCAATAGCTGAGTAAGATCAACTAGAATCAAAGTAACTTAGTTGATACATTAGACAAAGGAAGCATTGAAAAAATAGTTTCACACAATTTCATAGGGTTATCCAATATCAATATTACTCAAAATAAGCATAGAATTCCAACAATAAGTTCTTTATAGACTCCTGTATAAATCTCTAAATGTTCCTATATTTTCCTAGGTCAAAATTTCAGCTATCATAATATATCACAAGCACAAAAAAATCAACACAATTCACCAAATTAAACATACTAAGCACAATCAAGTTTACTCATTAATATCAGCCAAAATAATCATAGTACCCAACAAAGGAAGGAATATAGAACATAACCCTACAAAGTAAAGAAAAACATAATACTAAAATATCAACAAGCAAGGGCAACATAGGGACATAACACCACAAGTAAAGAAAGCATAAGGGCACAATTTCAAATCCCTATAACCTCTCTTTACCTCATCCAAGTTATCTCACATGTGTATAACCTTATGATGTATCCTAAGTCCTTATCCTTATTTTTAGTTTTATCTCTTTAAACTTATGCTCTGATATCACCTTAATTGTCATGCCTCAAATCTACCTTTGGGCATGTGGCAACCGCCGTATAAGTTGCACTTTGCCACCACAACTCATACAAGGCTAAGAGTATCATAAAGCAACACTATTATTTTTATTAACATAGCGGAAGCATAATCAAATTACATTTAATATCAATGTTACAAATCAAATCTCTATCTAGATTTTTAATTACAGTCTATTCCGTCGGGCTAGGTTCTCCCTCGCTTCTCGTACAAGTGGCCAACCTATAACCTGCGCAACAGAGAAAAAAATGTACACATCTGAGTCGTGAAACTCAGTGAGGCTACAGAGAGAGCACCTTAAAAATGGGCATAAGGTATTGTACAAACCAATAAGAAGACATATCCACTAAGTCACATATCAAATAACATGCTCAACAGTTTAAAAGCATACAAACAAATCAATGCTGCAGAATCATGATATGGACATGACACATGAATAAAACATAAGAATTTTTATTTATAACAATAACTTAAATCCACAAATGTTATATTCCTTCAACTACCATATCATATCTTTTCCAAGCTACTCCTAAGGCAGCCAGCCTATGTTTAAGATAAATCCCTCGTCAGGGATTATCCTAAACCCGTCAGTGTCAACTCTAGGTCTCTGCCCTATGTGCCTGTACACTGACGTTGGCAGAAGGAGCTGGTGATCACGACACACCTTCTTACACAAACACAAGTACCATACAATGCTGTAATTCTGTCCCATGGCAGGATCACCATACAATCAATCACATCTATCTCCAATCTGGCAAGCTGAGATTTACTGGGTATGCTACCAATGAACCTGGACTGCTCAGGGACCCACATTGTTGAGCATGCCAAAGTCATCAGGTTCCCTAGCTTGGGTCGCACATTGAACGGTACTGTTCCTAGCACACCCTCTACCCTGGTGTAACATAAATAAGTTGAGCTCTGCACCGAAGTGAGATCCCGGCTACACCAAGTAATAGTGACTAAGTCAACCGAACTTGCACCTCTATCATTGCTAACATATAGCTCCTCACCACATGTTGGCACACCCCAATCTAAGAACCCAACATCCTCTCCTAGGTTATCATAACCCTTAGATGTCCAAAATTCTTAATTATATCAATTTAGATCACTCTAGGTGTTATCATAACATGATCCTAAAGTGTCTCAAGTTTTTATCTCATGTCAACATGTTCAATGTTCTCGCTAAGTGTCTCTACATCTCTAGCAACATGAACATATCAATAATAACATAATATGAGTATAAACATCAGGAACATGTATGTAATAGTATCATACATATACTAGCATGATATAACTTCCAACTCATATCAAGAGCATTCATATAATAACATCATACATGAACTAACATGATATAACTTTTAATAATTCACATTCTAATCAAATATGCAACCAAGCAGATATATAACTTATCAGCATGTACAATAATTAACAACGACCCTTAGGACTCAGCATCTGTAGTAGGCCAAATAAATTTGAAACTATAAACCCTCACCTGAGTCTCAAAGTAGTATTAAATAAGAATTCACAGCGTAGCTGTGATTCTTAAAAGCAAGCAAGCAAACAATCAGCACAACAATTCCTTCTTACTCCAACACAAATCACAGCTTGGTCAAGATTTATCAAGCAACAACACAATATTTAATTTTTCTAAGATAAAATAAATACACTTAACAATCATAAATCATACAATTCAAACAAAGATTTCCTATCTACCCTTCTCACATTCCCACATCATTTTCTTTATTTTATTTTAATTTCTTAAAATTAATCAATCATCCATCACATTAACAATCACAATCCAACACAATCAAATATAATTAAAATGATATTTAGTTTAAAAATTTAATTATACCCAAAAATCTTAATCAATATACATCTTAATTAATTCTAAAAATAATTTTAATAATTATTTAAAAAAATCTAATTATATCAATTATTATAAAATCCTAAATTATTCAATTTCACAAATTAGAAAATCTAAATAAATAAATTTTCTAAATTTTATCACATTATAAATTTATAAAATTCTAATTTATTCAATTTCATAAATTAGAAAAATCTTAATAACCTAATTACCTCAATTTACAATATCCTAACTCTATTAATTTTTTATAAAATTTTAAATAATTCATTTTAATTCTAATTAATATAATTTAAATATCATAACACCTACCAAAATATTTCTTCATGCATATAATATATAATTAAGTCATTTAACCCCTAATTTAACCCATATTATCGTAACTAAACCAAAAACCGAACTCTAAATATATTGAAAAATTTTAATTAAATTATAAAAAATGTGTTTAAGCATAACATATCATCGTAATGTATTTTAGATTTTTCTGATATCATTAACATACTCAAAACCCTGAACCCAACCTAAAATAATTTGAAAACTGCACTTAAAATATATTAAAAATTCTAAATAAGTCTGAAAACTTACCAACAAAGCTTTAGCAATGTTGAACCAAATCAAACCGGTCGAAAACCGCAAGAACTGGCTAAACCCACAGCCGAATCGGCTCTGAACTGGACCGGACGAATCGGGTCGCACCGGACTTAAGCACGCGCAACGCACGTTCCATCTTCTTCGCCTGCTCCTCTGCCTGTGTTCGAACGCCAGCCGTGCCACCGCGCGTTTCGCCAGCGATCGTCACCGCTCTGCTCTCGAGGATACGCGTGGACATTGCCCACCACCTCATTGCACCTTCCCCCACCGTACCAGCGCCTAATCGTGCCACAGTCGCTCCCATGGCCGCTGCAACCTTCCCTTTCTCTACCGCATGCAGAACCGCCGCCCTCAGCCGCTACTTCTTCTCCTTCGCCACTGTTGCCACTTGCTATCAACTCCAAAGGAGTCAAATCGACCTCAGAGGGCTTCGCCGCAGAGGAAACGCCATCAACCGTGCTCCACGCCGCGGAATCGCCGCAACAGGGGAGTCCCTCTATTCGCCACCCTTTTCAAGCTTTCTACCCGCCGGAGCCGCTGCAGTGCATCCCACGAACTCTTCTTCACCGTCCGTAAACCTCCAACCAATTCCCCAGCTGCCTCACCGCGGAGAGGGAACCCGATCTCCGCCCTTGTGACCGGCGCAAATGACGAGAACAGGGACACCCCCTGTTCCGCCGCCCCCTTCGCATTGTTTGTCCGTTGGAGTCGCTACCAAACTCCGTCGGCCTCCCAGACGATGGCCCACCTTCGACCTGACCTTCCCTCGTCACGAACGCTGACCGCCGGAGCTCCGTCCGCGTCGCCGCTTGAAACCCTCGCCACGCCCTGTACTTCGTCGAGGGTTTAATACCCTCTGTCGATGAGTCGGTGACTCATCGACTGACTCGACCGACTCGGCCGGGTCGACTCGCACAACGTACGTGCACCGATGTTTTTTCTTGGTTTTTTTTCTCTAACCATTATGTTTTACTTATTATTATTTTTTCTATTTATTTAATTTTCTATTATTTTAATATTATAAAAAAAATTTCCTATAAAGAAAACAGGGTTTACATAAAGTATACAAACCAATGACCTAAAGATATCTATTAAAACTACAATCCTTTGTTCAACTAACTGAGCTAAGGTCGGCTAATATCTTGTAACCCTAGTAGATTCTCACATCCATAGACAATTAGGTCATGTCACTGATTGTGAACTAGGACATGTGTAAAGCCAACGTAAAATATGAAAAACCATAACTTTAAAGTTATTAATCAATTAATACTCTATAGAATTAGCATCTAACCTATCGTATTTGAACCAACAACCTAAAGATATCCATTCAAACTACATTCCTTTGCTCAACTAATTGAGCTAAGGTCGGCTAATATTTTATAATTCTAGTAGTTTTTCACTCCTGTAGAGAATCAGGTCATGACACTCTATTATTGTTTTTAGATATGGCCAGCTCAAGCCGAGGTTAAGTTCACTTAGTGCTACGTGGTAATCAATTGGTTTAAAAAATAAAATATGTTAGAGTTTCATCATAAATTTAATGAACAAACTCTAAATATTTCCTTTAATTTGTTAACTAGGTCATTTGCAAAGTTAACAAAAAATACAAAAAGTCATAATTTTAAAAATACTAATCAATTGATACTTTTTAAAATTAGCACCCGACTTGCCAGATTCGAACTAGCGACCTAAGGATATCCATTCAAGCTACAATTTTCTGCTCTACAAACTAAGCTAAAGTTTGTAGAGCAGTCGGGTTAACTAGATCATGGGTAAAGGTAGACAATTAGGTCATGACATTGTTTGTTAACTAGATCATGGGTAAAGGCAATGTAAAATATGAAAAAGTTATAATTTTAAAATTACTAATCAATTATAATTCTAGTAGTTTCTCACTCTTGTAGAGAATCAGGTCACGACACTCTCTTATTATTTTTAAATATGGCCATTCTAATGGCTCAAGCTGAGGCTAAGTTCCCTTGGTGCTACGTGGTATTCAATTGGTTTAAAAAAGAAAATATATTAGAGTTTCATCATCAATTTGATGAAAAAACTCTAAATATTTTCCTTTAATTTGTTAACTAAGTCATTTGCTCTTTAATTTGTTGAATAAGTCATTTGCAAAGCCAACATAAAATACAAAAAGTCATAATTTTAAAAATACAAATCAATTGATACTTTATAAAATTAGCACCCGCTAGATTCAAATCAGCAACCCAACGATGTCTTTTCAAACTACAGCCCTCCGCTCTACCAATTGAGCTAAAACCAGCTAATATCTTATGATCCTAGTAGATTCTCATACCTGTAGACAATCAAGTCATGATACGGTTTTTTAACTAGGTCATGGGTAAAACCAATGTAAAACACAAAAAAGCCATAATTTTAAAATTTCTAATCAATTAATACTTTATAGAATTAGCATCCAACCTATCGTATTTGAACCAACAACCTAAATATATCAATTCAAACTATAGTCATTTGCTCAACCAACTAAGCTAAGGTCGGCTAATATCTTGTGTTCTTAGTAGATTCTCACACCTGTAGACAATTCGGTCATGCACTTCTTGTGAACTAGGTCGTGTGTAAAGCCATAATTTTAAAGTTACTAATCAATTAGTTGAGCTAAGGTCGGCTAATGTCTTGTGATCCTAGTAGATTCTCACGCCTGTAGACAATCAGGTCATGACACTGTTTGTTAACTAGTTCATGTGTAAAGCCAACATAAAATATGACAAAATCATAATGTTGAAGTTACTAATCAATTAATACTTTATAGAATTAGCATCCGACCTATCGTATTTGAACCCACAACCTAAAGATATCCATTCAAACTACTTTCCTTTGCTCAACTAACTGAGCTAAGGTCGGCTAATATCTTATAATTCTAGTAGTTTCTCACTCCTGTATAGAATCAAGTCATGACACTCTCTTATTGTTTTTAGATCGACTAAGTTCCCTTGTTTTATGTGATATTCAATTTGTTTAAAAAAGAAAACATCTTATAGTTTAATCATCAATTTCATGAAAAAACTCTAAATATATTTTTTTAATTTGATGGAAATACTCTAAATATTTCCTTTAGTTTGTTAACTAGGTCATTTGCAAAGCCAACATAAAATACAAAAAGTCATAATTTAAAAAATACTAATCAATTGATGCTTTATTGGACTAGTACCCAACCTATTGGATTCAAACCAGTGACCTATGGATATCCATTCAAACTACAGTCCTCCGCTCTAGAAACTAAGCTAAAGTCGGCTAATTTGGTGTGATTCTAGTAGAGCCTCACTCCTGTTGACAATCAGGTCATGACACTTAAAACGAAAAGTCAGATTCAAACTTGTAACCTAAGGATGTCTCTTTAAACTACAGTCCTCTGCTCTATCAACTAAGCTAAGATCGCGTCACGCCCCGACCCTACTGTCGGGCACGTGGCAACCGCCGTATGAGCCCAGCAGACCCATACAAGGCATCAAGTGATACATACAATCCAAACACTTCATTTACACAGCGGAATATACAATCAAAATATTTAACTCAATATTTCTAACACAGTCCTGATAAACCTACTACAACTCTATGATAAAAGGTATCGATAAATAAAAATAGATTCATCGAATGATCATCTTCACCCACCGTCATAGTCGATCATCTAACACCTGCACACACGGGGAAAAGTGGTGTGCTCAGCCTTGCGGCCTAGTGCGAAATTACGGCTCGAAACCGAATAAGGAATCCAAAGGCTAGAAGGATTAATCTAGGATGTCTTGGGTTTATTAATAGTCATTTTCATATAATACATGTGAAGCATATCATAAATGTAAAATAACTGTGTAAGCATATACAACAGGTGTAACACTAGATGTCACCTAAGCTGTTTCTAGTAACTATGTCGTCAATGTCACTAGAATGTCATCTACAATATACTATGACTATCAATCTCAAGACTCGGGCTGTCAGCCTATGCTTAGAGAAATTCCCCCGTCGGGGACTTCCCATAAGCCCATCAGTGCCTTTTGTCTCTGTCTCTTCCTATGCCCGTTGCACTGATGTTGGCGGAGGTGACGGGTGACCCTTGATCATACTCCTTTGTCTCGCTAGTCGCCTACGATGCCTCCCCTAGCGAAACTGCCGTGCCCTTACATCCTCCCCGGACTCCGTAGGGGCAATAACGACTCGTGTAGTACTACAACACCGTCCGAAGACGGGGTCACCGTCAATAAAATCCATCGACCACGGCTAGTCGATATAATATAATCCTAGGATCCGGACTACCCATCCGACCGTCTGCAGAACATCAAGGATGGTAGCCATGTGGTCTATGGATCCACTGTCCAAGGCTATGCGGAGGGAGTCACCGTCCCAGTCCCCGAGCAGCAATGTCCCATGAGGTGTGCAAACTAGCTGTCGCCGGAATGCTACAACCTCGACGATATGTTTGTTGGGTTTTTGTTTTGGTTCATCCCGGCTAGCCATTTTAGGACTATCACGAGGCCCCTGAAACGACACTTGTACGGGTATAAATCATCGAGGTAGGGACTTGCTCCATATATCCGGTCTAATGTGACCTTAGAGTTTGTACAGTCCCTTTCCCTACCAGCTCCCAGTATCTAAGTTATGCGTAACCTTGGGAGTGATATGTGGTGGAGTATCAACAATCTGACCATCGGCGGTACGCAATGGTCAAACGGGGTATGCAAGCAGTACCCATTCCTATCTGATTTCTAGTGATGTCTCCTAAGAGTTTCTAACATATCATCATTCTTATCTATAACTGCATGGTAATCGTGCTATTATAGCATAGATGAATAGTATAACATGCAGGACAAGAGTTATAGACATGTTAAGTATGTGGCATGGTAAACATGGTATATCATGCGTGTAAACAAAGTAAATCATACTAACATGCATTTATATAGAAACATAGCATGCATTTCAGTTTTATTATATTTAAGGCATCCGAGATATTTCCTAAGAAAAACCTCAGCAGGAATTCCCTAGCTTGAATAAATCCTACATTCGATGAACCAACGCACCTTTATCAGAATTTGAGCTTTAGAACCAACCGAATTAAAGCTCAGAGATCGCAATAATAAGTAGCTCCAAGTCAAGATAAGATCCCTAAACAATAAAGATTTTATTTAAAATAAAATCTTCATAATCTAATATGATGCACTTCAACTATTTGGCCCAAATCAACGTCAACTAAATGGGACTAACAATTACTTTCTCTAGTGCAGACCCTTGTTCAGTCCTCTATCTTAACACATCATATGCATCAAGAGGAAAAAAGAGAAAGTAGATAGGACAATAAGAAGGATGTCACAATAGGTGAGAAGAAGGAAGATGATGGGGGCGATGGCATAAGTCAATCAAATTCTTATATTCACCATAACCCATCACATTAAAAACTCACCATAATTTACATCCAAAAATACCACATGAAACAACATTAAAAACTCATCATAATTCACATCCAAAAATACCACATGAAACAACGTCAACCACCAAAACCGCTATATGAATATATCATGTAATCACTATCAATAATTCAAAAGCATCAAAGCCATCATTCCCATTAATTCAAAATTTCAAAATCATCTATCAACAACGTTACCACATAACAAACCATAACAACATCATCAACTCCAAAACCATCAACAACATTACCACCTACCCAACCATAACATCATCAAAAATCCACATAAATCATCACAACATATACAACCTATCATGGATAACACAATTCAAAAACCATCATCAACAATATCAAGACCATCTTCACAATTCAAAACCAAAACTAAACTACATCACTCATCATAAAAACTCACCAACATCGAAACCACACTATCACTAAGATTCAACAGCAACAACTCACCACCATTAATAACATTACCACAATCAATTAATTCAATCACTCCATCAAACTAAACCCAAATAGCAACATCACACCATCATCAAACCATCAAGAAAAATTCAGCAAACCACAACAGCAATACTATCATCAAACCACCATAAAAGTTCATCAAACAACATCATCCATAACCATCAACTGAATAAGATCAACTAGCAATTATCAAATCAACATCACAACCATTAAATCCATAAATCAAAATCACATAATCATTAGAATCAACAATACACCACATAACCCAAAATTCTCCATAATCAAAACCATTGACAACAATTAAAAACACCACCACCAATCACCAATAACAACATCAACAATTCACATCCATCAAACCATATAGAAATCTCACATTCACCATCAAACCATCAATAAATCAATAACACGAACTAATCACCCAAATAAATACCACACCATCATCAACATTCAACAACAACATAAGTCACTTAAAATCACATCACCATTTTCAATCCAAATAGCATCAAATTAATCAACCATCAAAGCACCCAAAATGCATCAACAACCATCATAATCATGAAAACTCAACGACCAAATTCCAAGTCATCAAAGCGTTATGAAAAACTCAGCAAACCACATCATCAACTCATCAATCAAAGCACATGAAACACTCATCATAAGCTCGCCAAAATAACACCATCAGACCCACATTCAAAAGCAAGGTACCATAAAACAACATCATCATATATTATCTAGCAAATTAGAATTTAATAATGTTTTCTTAGTGTAGGCCTCAATTCGATTCTCTTTATATTCCCAATTATTATCCTATATACATAACTTAAAGTAAGGGAGAGAGAAAATCAAATAATGGAGAAAATGAGGGTATAATGGGGCAAGGAGAAGGAGGTGGGGGAGATAGCATGAATTTAACAATCCTAGACTTAAAATTTTCTCAATTTAAAATTATTATTATTTTATTAATTAATACACAATCCTAGACTTAAAATTTTCTCAATTTAAAATTATTATTATTTTATTAATTAATACGTCATGTATACACCGCTTATTAACTAGGTCATGTATAAAGCCAACTTAAAATATGAAAAAGCACTTTATAGAATTAGTATCCGATCTATCATATTCGAACCAACCACCTAAATATATTTATTCAAACTATAGTCCTTTGCTCAACCAACTAAGCTAAGGTCAACTAATATCTTTTAATTCTTGTAGATTCTCACTCTTGTAGATAATTAGGTCATGACACTTTGGTATGGGTGTTAGATATGGTACCCATATGGCTCAAGCTGAGGCTA
This sequence comes from Thalia dealbata, assembly GCA_030544415.1. Taxonomy (NCBI): domain Eukaryota; kingdom Viridiplantae; phylum Streptophyta; class Magnoliopsida; order Zingiberales; family Marantaceae; genus Thalia; species Thalia dealbata. Next base: position 21,290,574 of record CM060455.1, read on the forward strand.
AGTTCCCTTGGTGTTAGGTGGTATTTGGTTTAAAAAAGAAAACATTATAGTGTTTCATCATCAATTTGATGAAAAAACTAAATATTTCCTTTCATTTGTTAACTAGGTAATTGGCAAAGCCAACATAAAATACAAAAAGTCATAATTTTAAGAATAATGCTATATATAATTTGCACTAGATCGGTTGGATTCGAACCAACGACCTAAGGATATCGATTCATACTATAGTCTTCTGCTTTATAAACTAAGCTAAAGTTGGCTAATATCCTATGATTCTAGTAGAGCCTCACTCCTATCGGCAATCAGGTTTTGACACTCAAAATAGCAGGATATGGTATGGATGTTCGATATGGCTACTCATATGGCTCAAGTTGAGCCTAAGTTCCCTTGGTGCTAGGTGGTATTCAATTAGTTTAAAAAGGAAAACATCAAAGAGTTTCATCATCAATTTGATAAAAAAACTCTAAATATTTCCCTTTTATTTGTTAACTAAGTCATGGGCAAAGCCAACATAAAATACAAAGATGTCATAATTTTAAAGATACTAATCAATTGATACTTTATAGAATTAGCATCCGACTTGCGGTTAAACTAGCGACCTAAGGATGTCTATTCAAACTATAGTTCTTTGCTCTATCAATTAAGCTAAGGTCAACTAATATCTTATGATTCTAGCAGAGTCTCACTCCTATAGACAATCAAGTCATGACACTCAAGAGAAAAGAATATGGTATGAGTATTAGATATGGCCACCCATATGGCTTAAGGTGAGGCTGAGTTCCCTTGGTACTAAGTGGTATCAGTCACCATGTGCCGGTAGAAAGGTCTTGAAATAGGTAGGGGATGAATTGCTGAGCAACCAATGTAGATTAAGGAAGGTCAATACTAATGAGAGCTTAAAGGAAGTTAGCATGGAGATTTGATCAAAAGGATGTGACACCTCAAAACATACACAATCTTCAATTGGTTTAAAAGGAAAACATTGTTGAGTTTCATCATCAATTTGATAAAAATACTCTACATATTTCCTTTCATTTGTTTACTAGGTTATGGGAAAAACTAATGTCAAATATGAAAAGTCATAATTTTAAAGATACTAATCAATCGATATTTTATAGAATTAGCATCCAACCTGCCATATTCAAACTAGCGGCCTAAGGATATCTATTCAAACTATACTCCTCAGCTCTAGCAAATAATTTAAGGTTGGCTAATATGTTTTAATTCTATTAGATTCTAGCTTTAGCAGACAATCAAGCCATGACACTTAAAGGAGTAGGATATAGTGTAAGTGTTAGATGTAGCCACCCATATGGCTCAAGCTAAGGCTGAGTTCCCCTAGGTGCTAGGTGGTATCAATCACCATATCAAGGTAAAAAGGTCATGAATCGGGTAGTAGGTGAATTGCCGACCATCCTATATACATTAAAGAAAGTTAATCCTAATCATAGGTTGCGGACAGTTGTTATGGGGATTAGGTCAAGGGGATGTGACACCTCAAAACATACACAACCGTCAATTGGTTTAATAAGAAAATATCACAGTGTTTTCTTTCAGTCAGTTAAAAAATTAGGTCAAAGGATTAGAAGTTACTAAAGAAGTTGAAAACTTCATTGATATCGAAGAGTTCACAATTTGCATCGACCTACTAGATTTGAACCAGCAGCCTAAGGATTCCAATTCAAACTATAATCCTCTGCTCTACCAACAAAGCTAAGGTTGATTCTATTATATTCTAGCTCAAATGGACAATTAGGTCATATCACTCAAATGAGCAGGATGTGTTATGGGTGTTAGATGTGACCATCCATATTTGATCAAGTCGAGGTTGAGTTCCTCTAGGTGCTAGGTGGTATTGACTCACCATGTAGAGGTAAAAAGGTCATGAACCTAGTGGGAGGTGAATTGTTGAGCAACCAACATAAATTAATGAAAATGCTAACCGTAACTTAAAGCTGCATGGGGATGTGGTTAAGGGGATCTCATATCTCAAAACACACATAACCTTTAATTAGTTTAAAAGGAAAATATCACATAGTTTCATTATCAGCACTAAATATTTTATTTCACTTGTTAAGGGCAATTGGTACAAGGATTAGGACAAGGGCAAGTGACGCCTCAAAACACACACAACATCTGTAAACCCTCAGATTTTTCAAAAAAGAAAAGGGGAGAAGGTGGAAATAACTTTAACTAAAGGGGGCTACTTGTAAAAATACCAAGTCACCCCCCTTAGGGGTCCTTAACGGTCCGTCCTGGCATGGCCCGGAGACTGAGCATGTCGTGCTCGGCACGGCCCGCCTAAGTAGGCATGTCGTGCCGGGCTGCTCTCCTGAGCCCGCGGGCCTGGGGTGGCACGGCACGAGGCCCGATATATATATTAATTATATAAATAAAATTATTAATTTAAGTTGGTGTAGTCGTAAGAAATTGTGTTTCCTCACTTAACACTCGGAATCGAGTCTCATTGCACGTATTTTATTTATATTGAGCCATGCTTGCACACTTGGGCTCGGGCCGGGCTCGGGCCGGGCTCGCCCCAGCACGCTCCTGGGGTGTGTTGCGTGCCGGGCTGAGTTGGTTGGGGCAGGAAATGGGGCGTGCCTGGGCGGACTCGTGCTTGGGTTGGCACGGGCACGACCCATTATCATGCCTAGCCCCCCCTCTCTCACTCGATCCCCGCCACGCAAGGGCTGACAAAAACGGGGCAAAAGCCCCTTTGCCGAAACCCTCTCTTCCCTTGCCGAAAGCCTCCTCTCTCCCTCACCGCCTCTTCCCTCTCATTGTCGGCGATCAAGAAGGTCGACAGCTGGCTGGGGTCGCATCGACCCCCTTCGATGGAAGCGATAAATGGCCCAAGAGGAGTTGTGGCTATCCGATGAAGCTCATGGGAAAACAACGACGAAGCTTCGATCAAGTTAGATTTCATCTCTTGGTTTGTCTCCCTCTTGATTTCTTACCTAAAATTCTAAGCTTTCTTGGATATGGGTAGATTAATCTCTTAAGGAGCCTTACTGCCGAAGTGATCTGTTGAATGCACATGTCGTTTTCTTGCCGTCCTAACACTGACATTGTTCCATCTTAACTGTTCTCTATTAGAAGTTGAGATGTTTGGAAACTTTAATGCACCATTATAATAATCTTATGTTAGTTGCATAATGATACACTGTCATGTTATGAACTCTTTCATCAGATATGCAAGTGATAAATGCTTAGTAAATCTATTTAATAGTCATTCTACAATGATCACCTTACTGCTCGGGTTGTGTGCCTGCTGATGACCTCCTTGATTGATGAATCTGCCCCTTAGATGTAGCACTATTATCACCTTGTTCTAATTGGAATTTTATTAATTAGTGATTGTTAATAAATGCATGTGATTATTTTCATTCGGATATTCCCTGCACTGTTAGAGTTTTATTATGGCAGTGGCTGTCCATAAGATACTCTGAATACACTATTGGTCTTAAGTTACTTTTTTGTGAGCTGTTTATGTCAGTCTCGTTTTAAACTTCCTAGTTGTGGATAGGTTGCTAGAATGTCCAGTGGTAGTCGTTAGGATTGTGTGGGCATGATGTTACTGTCGATTTTATTTTAATTTTTCCTTCTTTGTACAATAATGTTATTGTTGGTTATTTTAATTTCCCTGGTTTAAATGAATTTTGTTTATTTTGGATAGATTCGTGAAGTTGTCCACTTTCCTTCAAAAATTTAGTTTTCTTGTTGAGCTTTTATGTTCATTCACATGGCTTACATGAAGTGGAGTATAGTGAACTAGCCAACGAAACCTTTCAGCCGAAGGTGCAATTAGGATAGATTGGTGTTGTTCGTTTTCTTTAACTAGATTTTGTTTGGCCCCTGAGTTATATATGCATCGTCTTATCGATATAAACCTTCTCGAGTCTAATAATCGTGATGAAGAAATGTTATTGCCATTAGCTCTATTTTTATAATGATATTGATGTTGAATATATTTTCCACAAGTGGGGTTGCTATTAGCCCCCTATTCCATGGTGAATTGGCCACTACTGGTTGTCATCACATCTTTGTCCTTCAAATATGGACTTTTGTTGTTTGGTTTTCATGCGCATAATTTTAATAAAGTCGTTGTTGAGCAGGTATGGCCAACAATGTAAATCTTGATACTTTTGATAAATAAGTCAAGAAATTGGATTCTAAACAATATATCCTTTAATATGTGATCTTATTTGAACTTGATTCTACTAGAATATGCTTTTGTTGTCACACCCCGAACCACCTGTCGGCCACGTGGCAACCGCCGCATGAGCTCACCAACCCATGCAAGGCATAACAGGATCTCATCTCTGCAACATAAACAACTAGTAATATCCATAAAATAAATAATATAGTCTCCTAGTACAGTCCCGATACTAATCTACTACATACTATGCTGCGAAATCAATAAATAACCGAAACGGAGACGATAACTGTCACGCCCCGACCCAACTGTCGGGCACGTGGCAACCGCCGTATGAGCCCAACCGGCCCATACAAGGCATCAAGTGATACATACAGTCCATACACATCATTTACACAGCGGAATTTATAAATAAATCATCTAACTCAAGATTTCTAACACAGTCCCGATAAACCTACTACAATTCTATAATAACATCAATAAATAGAAATAGACCCGTCGACGGACTCATCTTCATCGAATAACTAGGACAGTCATCTAACACACCTGCACACACGGGGAAAAGTAGTGTGCTTAGCCTTGCGGCCTAGTGTGAAATTACGGCTCTACCGAATAAAGAAATCAAAGGCTAGGAGGAGTATTCTAGGATGTCTTTGGTAATTAATCATCATCTTTCATGCCATATAGTTTAAACAATTTATATAAAGATAGATATTATAAATAAATAAATGTGTACATGCCACTAGATGTCACCTAAGTTATGTCTAGTGTTTATATCAATAGTCTGTCACCTACGTCATGGTGAGACTTTAAGGTTTCATAAACTCGGGCTGCCAGCCTACGCTTAGTGACTACCCGGGACGGGGGTATCAGTAAGCCCATCAGTGCCTTTCTGTCTCTGTCTCTACCTATGCCCGCTGCACTGATGTTGGCGGAGAGGACGGGTGACTCAATATCACTCTCCATTGTTTCACTAGTCGCCGACCATGCCTCTCCTAGCGAAACCGTCGTGCCCTTACATCCTCCCCGAATCCGTAGGGGCAACGACAACTGCGAAGTACTACACACTGTCCGTAGACAGGGTCACCATTATATAAATCTCATCGGCCACGGCTAGCCGGAATAACATCCCTAGGATCCGGACTACTCATCCGATCGTCTGCAGACGTCAAGGGTGATAGCCGTGTGGTCTACGGATCCATTGTCCAAGGCATCGCATGTGGAATCACCTTCCCAGTCTAGTAGCAGTCGACGTCTACCGAGGTTGACGCACATCCGCACGATGGGCTGTGGCAACCTCGACTCCATCGATGCCAAGTCCATGAAAGGGCTCATCCTCGCTAGCCATCTCAGGACTATCACGAGGCCGCCTAAACGACACTAGTGTGGGTATAAATTTCGGGTAAGGACTTCTCCATATTTCCGGTCTAATATGACCATGGAGGGTGTGCAGTCTCTTACCCTACCAGCTCCCAATATCTAAGCTATGCATAACCTCGGGAGTGGTGCTCCCCCCTCCAGTATCTAAGCTATGCATAACCTCGGGAGTGGCGCCCCCAGTATCTAAGCTATGCATAACCTCGGAAGGGGTGCGTAGCGGGACGTCACCGTTTGAACACCGTCGGTACGCGGGGGTCAACCGGGGCACATAAGAAAGGCCCCTTTTGTCTAAGTTGCGGTGACGTCGCCAATAGGTTCTAACATGTCGTTATCTACTATCTATGTCTGCATGGTAGTTGTGCTAGCATAGCATAGAAAATAATAAAATAATATACAGCATGCAGGACACGCTATCACGACATATTAAAATCTAACAGAAAAATTATGGTATAACATGCACGTTAGACAAAAATAAATTAAACTAACATGCAGGCAAACCAAATCTTATCAAGCATGATATTTTATTATATTTAAGACATCCAGGAATTTTTCCTAAGAAGACCCCAGCGAGACTTCCCTAGCTTGAATAACTCCTACATCGAAGAACCAACGCACCTGGGTTAGCGATCCGGTCTTCAGAATCAACCCGCATAACAACGAATCACTCCGTCGAACTACTCGGATCACGTACCCGCGATGATCCTAATTAACACAATTATTTAAAATCAAATTTAATTCCTTTTTCCCTAAAGTAAATCAAATATTAATTTATCAATCTAACCTAATCATTCAAATACTAATTAACCAAATTTCTATTTTACAAATTAAATTAACTTAGTTAAGCTTAGATAAATTCTATCAAATTTATCCATTTAAACTCCTCGTCTAGCCCAAGTCACCTAAGGGCCCAAATAACACTCATCAATACTTAATTAGATAAATTAAACATTAACTAGCTATTTTAAATCACCTAATCATACTCATGAAAAGTTAAATTATTATTATTATTATTATTATTTTGACTGGTCAACGGTCAACAGTTGACCCAGTCAACGCGGTGGACCCGGTGAACACGGTGGACCCGGTCAACGCGGTGGACCCGGTCAACGTGGTGGACCCGATCAACGCGATGGACCCGGTCAATGCTGTTGACCCGGCCAACGCGGTGGACCCAATCACTATTCATTTGGCTTAACTTGAGTCTGACCCAAGCCTAGCCAGTTCGGTTCGATCGAGTCAGCTCCAACCCATCTAAATCCAAGTCGGACTCGAGTTCGGTTCAAATTAATTTGGTTCGACTCACGTTCAATTTAATTGATTCAGCTCACCTCAACTACACTCAACCCGAACCCAAACTTAACTCGAATTCAATCCAACTAACTCCAATTCGGTTCAACTCAACCCATTCACTAACTCTACTCAATTAAATCATTAATTTTTACTTAACTTAATTTATCATGCTTAATTAATCCACTAAGCTTGATTAATTAACACTAAGCATGTTTAAATTAATCTAAGCATTTCAACAACACTAATTTATCCTAAACGTGTTTAATTACAACTAAACATGCTTAATTAATCACTAATCGCGATTAGGGAAAAATAAAGTTACCTTAGCCGGAATCACTATTCACCGCCAGAATAGTAGCTCCGCTGCCGGAACCCTAGCCGCCACCTCGCCGGAGATCGCGAAACCAGCGGCAAACTTGACGGCGAGCTCCGCAACTCTTCGCACAGGTGGGAATCCAGCGACGGCCTACGAAGAAATCCGGCCATCAACGCTAAAATGGAGTTTTCGGTGGACGCCGCTGGCAAACTTTAGGGCAAGTTCGCCGGAGGGCGAAACCGCCCAATAACATGGGGAAAATGGAGCTCCTACCCTTGCGATCGCGTGGGGAAGGAGAGGAGGGGGATTCGGCCGGCGAGACGAGTGGATTTGCAGCTCCACTCCTCGCCGATCTAGCTGCGGGTTGGAGCAGCGGCGACCCAATCGTCGCCTGCTGCCGTTACGTCGGGGTTGACGCGAGTTCGCGAGCATGCGGAGAGGGCGAGTCCACACCCGCTGAAACGGAGGAGAGGATGCGTCGGTGATGGGCGCGGGACGGCGAACAAACGGCGGCAAACGGTGAGCAATTTCAGCAGCCGCGAAGAGGGAAAACGCAAGGCAATGGGGGTCGCGCGCTGCAACAGAGCCCTCGTCTCCGCCGAGTGCTCCTCGTCGCAACGGAGAGGAACGAGCGGCGACGGCGGCTGCGGACGGCAGCCGCGAACAGCAGGCGGTGGGCGTGGAGGAAATGCGACGGACGGGCTGTGGACAGTTGCTGCGGACGATGAACAGCTGCAGCAGACGCGACAAGGACGATTTGCCGGGGACGAAGAGGAGAATTTGCAGCGGAAAGGAAGGGAGGGCAACCTCCGCCGAGTTCTTCTCGTCACGGCGGAGGGGAAAGGGCGGCGATCGCAAGCTGCGATCGGCGAGCAGTTGCCGGCTATGGAAGGAGAGGGCGCCTGCTCTGCTGCGGAAGATGTGCAGCGACTTCTCCCTCGAAGGGGAGGAAATAGGGGATGGAAAGGGGGTGCGGCAGCACCGCTGTGCTCTCCCTGCCGCGGCGCCGGCGATTTGCTGAAGGTAGAAGGCGGCGACGGACGGTAGACGGCGAGCTCGCGGGAATGAGAATGCAGGGGAAGGAAAGGGGGCGCGGCAGCACCGCTGCGCTTTCCTTGCCGCGGCGCCGGCGATGGACGGCGGACGGCGGACGGCGAACGCGGAGTGAAGGCACCGGCGTCCGCTCCGCTGCGGTGGAAAAGGGGCAGCGTCGCGAGCTCGAAGAAGAAGAAGAAGAAGGAGAAGAGGAAGAAAGGAAGTCGCGGTGAAGAGCCGGCCGGTTCAGATGAACCAGACCGATTTTTTTTTTAAAAAAAATGAGATTTTGAAGGTGGGGGTTTACAAGTACTCCCCCCCTTAAAAAATTTTGGTCCACCAAAAATAACCAGAATAGATGATCCCTTCCTTGAATCATGATCGATAATAAATAAGTAGATCCTTTATATTTCCTTTAAAGTAGTAACCCCTTTCCAAGGTAATACCACTTTAGTTATCATAAACTCATTGGCATTAAGATACGATGTCTGCAATTTGTGGTAGCTCAACTAAATGACCCACGTGACAACATAACATATATCATGATATAGTGATCCATTTTAATTGTCACTACACTGTGGATCATTGTAGGCATATTTGGGATCCTCACGAGCATCCATATTATCCAACAACAAAAGGCGTATCCTAGTACGTGGTAGAAAGCAATTGCTTAGTAAAGTGTCAAACAATTGCTTAGTATGATAGTAGTCTACTAGAGGTACTGAATGAGCATTAGATGAGTAGATCAAACTTCACCATAATAGATTATTAAGATCATTTGAGATAACCTGTTCGTTGGTGAAGCAATTTACTGATAAAACTAGAGGGTAGATATGCCAGGGAGTCTCTTTTACACTAACATACGAATAACCTTTCGTGGTTCAGGTTGAATCAGGATCAGACATCCCTGAACTATAATATGATCATAATGGAGTCACCTCCAGACAGAGGATAATATATAAAAAGATAGCAATAACCACTCATTAAATGCCCACTAACTTGCTCCGCGTCAGTTTTTAAACTCTTACAATCACTACCTTATAATGTAAAGACTGGAGTAAGAGAGGTCCATAGTATATGCAGCTACTAAGGATATCATCATGTGCATCAGCATGTGTTGGAGAAATCAATATGCAGAAATATCAACAGAATTTGGATTCAAAAAGGCCACTAAGTAGAATTAACAGAAGCAGATACAAGAAATCTGCTTGGCTAATAAATCGGTCGTATATAGGATATACGAATTAAGCGAAAGCTGCTAAGCTCCGAAAAGAAATTTATAGATAGAAGAAAATAGCAGGAAACAGCTGCATTGAATGCATAGAATGCTGGTACAAAAGAAGATGCTCCTAGCTCAGCAAAGAGAAATATGACAGAGTGAACTACTTAAAAAGTGTAGGAAGTTTTATGGATGTAGTGATGCAAGAGTGTAAGTGGTATGCTGATGACAGCTATACCAACTGTATTGACGCATCAAAATATAAGAAAATGAAGGGAGAAACAATAAAAGGATTTACATTTAGGAAGCCAGTCAATACGACTGTAGATAAATCTAAAATGAATATGAAATATCGAAAGTTGAGAAACGTAAGATGAAGCAAGCGGTAAAGCTGAGCGGCAAAAATGAAGCTATAGAAATATAACGAGTGAGCATCGAAGCTGCAGAAACTGAGAAAATGAAGAAAGTTGTAGCATGCACAACAGAAATATCATGCAATATACGCCAGCTGAATTCGTGAAATGGGGTTGCAGATAGGGTGTAGAGCTGCAAAGAGAGTATATGTAGTAAGCTACAAAATAATGCACCTAGAGCTGCAAGTGTTAGGGGTCGACACAAATATTATAATTGATGACGGTCAACTTCTAGTTGCAACTTAAAAATCATGATGACGATAAAAAATGATCAACATATGCACATAAGATTCATATATATATATATATATAATTAACTCAAATGAGAATAAGGTCATAGATGACAAATTTCAAATCATTTGATACAGATCCATCCACAAACAAAGTTATGAATCTGGAATGAAGTCCATCTAAGAGATCCGAGTACGAGTTAGGTTCAAACAAAATTAACTCATACGTAAGCCAACTTAAAGTATTAATAGATTTTTCTTTAAGATCAGTGGTCTTACGTAGATAAATTTGATATAAATTCGATGATTCAGATCTCATATGGGCATTTAATCTCAGTAGTTTTCCAAGATCTAACAGGAATAATTAAGGTAAAGATTTATATGAAAAATTCTCATGATCAAAATAAAGATGTAAAATGGTGTATAACCGGAGATAATTTACCTGGATTTATATATCTCCAAACTGATCATGGATTTAACCTAAGATTCAAGATTTCAACCTTCTAGAAATCATTTATACCCGCGATAGTCAATATGATCATATCATCAGATTTCACAATCTGATAAGATAATTATAACCCGCCATATCAGCAAAAGTTAAACGATATCACACGTGCTCAAATGTCGTATAATAACACACGTGCTAACTCAAGTAGGAAGGTCCATAGAATGATATGATAATGTACTAATTGTTTAACTAGATTGTAACATATGAACTGATGGTAAAATCTATAGATAATCCACAATTTAATGATCCTGATAGACTACCTGTTACCTCAACTATCTAGCATGAGAGTATAGGTGTGGGAGTGTATCTGGGGCTTCTATGTCACGAGTCCAACTCAGAAGCACGTGCTCGAATCAGAGCGGATAAAATCAAATATTGATAGATTCGTTCAAACTCAGTATCCCAACTGGGTTATGGGACACAAATAGTATGATACAGATATCGAATGAGATGTTTTGATATCAATACTCTAAAGTTCAAAGTAATGATAGCTACCTATGTTGGTATAAGAGGTGATTGTGATGCACCCAACAAGGTAACCTTAATAGGATCATGGATAAATTTACTTGATCATTTAGAAATGAAACTTGATCGTAGATCTGAGCCTGTTGATCTAAGTTTCTATCTCTTCTCCAATGCGGTGGAGATGGTATTCATATTTACTATATGAAGATAGTAGATTTACTATCTTTATATTACGGCAGTTATCGACTCAAGAAAAAATTTAATCAGAGCGATCAACTGTCGTCTGAGTAAAAACTCATCGCTAAGGAAATATACTACTATATTTCTGACTCGTACTTTATCCTATATTATATCGGGACTGTCATCTTAATCCTTAAAACCTCAAACTTAACTTAACCTCCTAGGTTCTCCAAACCTAGGTTCTGATATCACTTTACTGGCCAGGTCTTTAAAACCTAAGCTCTTATATCAGTTTAGTGGTTAGGTCTTTAAACCTAAGCTCTGATACCACTTTAGTTGTCACGCCCCGACCCAACTGTCGGGTACGTGGCAACCGCCGTATGAGCCCAACCGGCCCATACAAGGCATCAAGTGATACATACAGTCCATACACATCATTTACACAGCGGAATTTACAAATAAATCATCTAACTCAAGATTTCTAACACAGTCCCGATAAACCTACTACAATTCTATAATAACATCAATAAATAGAAATAGACCCGTCGACGGACTCATCTTCATCGAATAACTCGGACAGTCATCTAACACACTTGCACACATGGGGAAAAGTGGTGTGCTCAGCCTTGCGGCCTAGTGCGAAATTACGGCTCTACCGAATAAAGAAATCAAAGGCTAGGAGGAGTATTCTAGGATGTCTTTGGTAATTAATCATCATCTTTCATGCCATATAGTTTAAACAATTTATATAAAGATAGACAGCATAAATAAATAAATAAATAAATGTGTACATGCCACTAGATGTCACCTAAGTTATGTCTAGTGTCCATATCAATAGTCTGTCACCTACGTCATGGTGAGACTTTAAGGTTTCATAAACTCGGGCTGCCAGCCTACGCTTAGTGACTACCCAGGCCGGAGGTATTAGTAAGCCCATCAGTGCCTTTCTGTCTCTGTCTCTACCTATGCCCGCTGCACTGATGTTGGCGGAGAGGACGGGTGACCCAATATCACTCTCCATTGTTTCACTAATCGCCGACCATGCCTCTCCTAGCGAAACCGTCGTGCCCTTACATCCTCCCCGGATCCGTAGGGGCAACGACAACTGCGTAGTACTACACACTGTCCGTAGACAAGGTTACCATTATATAAATCTCATCGGCCACGGCTAGCCGGAATAACAACCCTAGGATCTGGACTACTCATCCGATCGTCTGCAGACGTCAAAGGTGATAGTCGTGTGGTCTACGGATCCACTGTCCAAGGCATCGCATGTGGAATCACCTTCCCAGTCTAGTAGCAGTCGATATCTATCGAGGTTGACGCACATCCGCACGATGGGCTGTGGCAACCTCGACTCCATCGGTGCCAAGTCCATGGTAGGGCTCATCCTCGCTAGCTATCTCAGGACTATCACGAGGCCGCCTAAACGACACTCGTGCGGGCATAAATTTCGGGTAAGGACTTCTCCATATTTTCGGTCTAATATGACCATGGAGGGTGTGCAGTCTCTTACCCTACCAGCTCCCAATATCTAAGCTATGCATAACCTCGGGAGTGGTGCTCCCAGTATCTAAGCTATGCATAACCTCGGGAGTGGTGCTCCCCCCTCCAGTATCTAAGCTATGCATAACCTCGGGAGTGGCGCCCCCAGTATCTAAGCTATGCATAACCTCGGAAGGGGTGCGTAGCGGGACGTCACCGTTTGACCACCGTCGGTACGCGAGGGTCAACCGGGGCACAAAAGAAAGGCCCCTTTTGTCTAAGTTGCGGTGACGTCGCCAATAGGTTCTAACATGTCATTATCTATTATCTATGTCTACATGGTAGTTGTGCTAGCATAGCATAGAAAATAAAAAAATAATATACAGCATGCAGGACACGCTATCACGACATATTAAAACCTAACAGAAAAATTATGGTATAACATGCACGTTAGACAAAAATAAATTAAACTAACATGCAGGCAAACCAAATCTTATCAAGCATGATATTTTATTATATTTAAGACATCCAAGAATTTTTCCTAAGAAGACCCCAGCGGGACTTCCCTAGCTTGAATAAATCCTACATCGAAGAACCAACGCACCTGGGTTAGCGATCCGGTCTTCAGAATCAACCCGCGTAACAACGAATCACTCCGTCGAACTACTCGGATCACGTACCCGCGATGATCCTAATTAACACAATTATTTAAAATCAAATTTAATTCCTTTTTCCTTAAAGTAAATCAAATATTAATTTATCAATCTAACCTAATCATTCAAATACTAATTAACCAAATTTCTATTTTACAAATTAAATTAACTTAGTTAAGCTTAGATAAATTCTATCAAATTTATCCATTTAAACTCCTCGTCTAGCCCAAGTCACCTAAGGGCCCAAATAACACTCATCAATACTTAATTAGATCAATTAAATATTAATTAGCTATTTTAAATCACCTAATCATACTCATGAAAAGTTAAATTATTATTATTATTATTTTTATTATTTTATTATTATTATTATTATTATTATTATTTTATTATTTGACTAGTCAACGGTCAACAGTTGACCCGGTCAACGCTGTTGACCCGGCCAACGCGGTGGACGCGGTCAACGCGGTGGACCCAATCACTATTCATTTGGCTTAACTTGAGTCTGACCCAAGCCTAGCCAGTTCGGTTCGATCGAGTCAGCTCCAACCCATCTAAATCCAAGTCCGACTCGAGTTCGGTTCAAATTAATTTGGTTCGACTCACGTTCAATTTAATTGATTCAGCTCACCTCAACTACACTCAACCCGAACCCAAACTTAACTCGAATTCAATCCAACTAACTCCAATCCGGTTCAACTCAACCCATTCACTAACTCTACTCAATTAAATCATTAATTTTTACTTAACTTAATTTATCATGCTTAATTAATCCATTAAGCTTGATTAATTAACACTAAGCATGTTTAAATTAATCTAAGCATTTCAACAACACTAATTTATCCTAAACGTGTTTAATTACAACTAAACATGCTTAATTAATCACTAATCACGATTAGGGAAAAATAAAGTTACCTTAGCAGGAATCACTATTCACCGCCAGAATAGTAGCACCGCTGCCGGAACCCTAGCCGCCACCTCGCTAGAGCTCGCAAAACCAGCGGCAAACTTGACGGCGAGCTCCGCAACTCTTCACACAGGTGGGAATCCAGCGACGGCCTGCGAAGAAATCTGGCTATCAACGCTAAAATGGAGTTTTCGGTGGACGTCGCCGCCGAACTTTAGGGCAAGTTCGCCGGAGGGCGAAACCGCCCAATAACAAGGGAAAAACGGAGCTCCTACCCTTGCGATTGCGTGGGGAAGGAGAGGAGGGGGATCCGGCTGGCGAGACGAGTGGATTCGCAGCTCCACTCCTCGCCGATCGAGCTGCGGGTTGGAGCAGCGGCGACCCAATCGTCGCCTGCTGCCGTTGCGTCGGGGTTGATGCGAGTTCGCGAGCATGCGGAGAGGGCGAGTCCACACCCGCTGCAACGGAGGAGAGGATGCGCCGGTGATGGGCGCGGGACAGCGAACGAACGACGGCAAACGGTGAGCAATTTCAGCAGCCGCGAAGAGGGAAAACTCTGGGCAATGGGGGTCGCGCGCTGCAACAGAGCCCTCGTCTCCGCCGAGCGCTCCTCGTCGCAACGGAGAGGAACGAGCGGCGACGGCGGCTGCGGACGGCAGCCGCGAACAGTAGGTGGTGGGCTTGGAGGAAATGCGACGGACGGACTGCGGACAGTTGCTGCGGACGATGAACAGCTGCAGCAGACGCGACGAGGATAATTTGTCGGGGACGAAGAGGGGAATTTACAGCGGAAAGGAAGGGACGGCAACCTCCGCCGAGTTCTTCTCGTCACGGCGGAGGGGAAACGGCGGCGATCACAAGGTGCGATCGGCGAGCAGCTGCCGGCGATGGAAGGAGAGGGCGCCTGCTCTGCTGCGGAAGATGTGCAGCGACTTCTCCCTCGAAGGGGAGGAAACAGGGGATGGAAAGGGGGCGCGGCAGCACCGCTGTGCTCTCCCTACCGCGGCGCCGGCGATTTGCTGAAGGTAGAAGGCGGCGACGGACGGTAGACGGCGAGCTCACGGGAAGGAGAATGCAGGGGAAGGAAAGGGGGCGCGGCAGCACCGCTGCGCTTTCCTTGTCACGGTGCCGGCGATGGACGGCGGACGGCGAACGCGGCGGGAAGGCACCAGCGTCCGCTCCGCTGCGGTGGAAAAGGGGCGGCGTGGCGAGCTCGAAGAAGAAGAAGAAGAAGGAGAAGAGGAAGAAGGGAAGTCGCGGAGAAGAGCCCGTCCGCGATGCCTTCTTCGATCCGGGCGAACCGGGTCCGAGCCGGTTCAGCTGGACCGGCCGGCTGGGCGGTGCAGTTGAACCAGATCGATTTTTTTTTTTTTAAAATGAGATTTTGAAGGTGGGGGTTTACAATGGCCCACCACGACGGATGAAACCCTTATCTCCAAATTTGACCGTCACTGCTCCACCTACACACACATTGAACGTGGTGTGCTCAGCCTTGCGGCCTAGTGCGAAATTACAGGTCGAAACCACAACACGAAATCAAAGGCTAGAGGGCTCATTCGAGGATGCCTTAGTGAGATTAGTTATCATACAATAGTATTCTATGTAATACTAATTTTATCTCGTCAAGCTACATGTCCACCTAGGTTATAGATACGTGTACGTCTCTAAATGTCACCTAGGTTATATCTCATGTCGGTGTCATTAAAATAAGTCATCAAATATAGCTCTAACTCATATCACATGTCTCGAGCTGCCAACGTATGCTTAAGAACGAATCCGTGCCCGGGACGTCCTTAAGCCCATCAGTGCCTTCATCGTCTATGTCTCTACTTATGCCCGCTGCACTGATGTTGGCGGAGAGGATGGGTGACTGAATAACCCTCTCCCTTGTTTTGCTAGTCGCCGATGATGCCTCCCCTAGCGAAACCGTCTTGCCCTTACAGCCTCCTCGGACTCCGTAGGGGCACGATCCCAGTGTAGTACCACACTCTGTCCGTAGATAGGGTCACCATCACACAAGAGCCATCGACCATGGCTAGCCGAAATAATAACAACCCTTGGATCCAGACTACTTATCCAATCATCTGCAGGACGTCGAGGATGCTAGCCGTGCGGTCCACGGATCCACTATCCAAGGCGTAAGGGAATCACCCCTCTAACTCAAAAGCAATCTATGCTGGCCGAGTCGAACACACATCCACACGATGGGCTGTGGTGTCTCGACCTCATATCTACTAAATTGTTGAGTAGGATTATCCCCGCTAACCATCTGAGAACTATCACGGTGTCGCCGAGGCGGCACACATACGAGAATAGGAACCTGAGTTGGAACCACTCTATGTGCTGGTCTGATCTGACCAAGGAGTTAACTAGTCCAATCTCTTTGCCCCACTCCCAATATCTAAGCTATCAGAAGCCTCGGGAGGTGTGAACATCACTAACCGAACACTGGTGGTTCGCGATGATATCCAGGGTGCATAATAGCTTCCTGTGGGTAATTCAGTGATGTTCATAGGATATGACAGTATCATGTCACCTATGTCACTATACTAGAGTGTCTGGTGTACATCATGATACTATGTTTTAAGTTATATCATTTTACCTATTCCGTATGATAGTTATACGTGTAGTCTGCATTACAACATAAATAAATAATAACATGCAGTAAGAGTAACATAGCATGCTGGATAAATAATAAACAGTAAGCATACACGCATATTGAGCGGCTAGTAAAACATGTATTTCTAGCATGCATATGTATTTTGGTATTTTATAAGCATAATAGTTATTTAATTGGCAGACATCAAAGAACTTCTAAAAAATCTAATTAAGATTTACCCTAGCTTGAATAGATCATACTATGTATCGTGTATCGGGCTCTAAAACCAATCCAAAAGAAGTCCGAAAACTTTAATAACGGTGTAGATCACTGACAGATAATATTCTTGAGGTAATAAAATTTATTTAGAATTTTCTGAAATTAATTAGGATAGAAATAGATTATTTAATGTTAATCCAATCTATCCGTTTAATTTGTCCAATTTACTTAGCCCAACTCCATTCATGAAGCCCAAGCCCAAATTCATTCCTAATCCAAGTTAATTTAATTAAAATTGATCAAAATTAGCTTTAATTGACCAAATTGATCTATTTTAATCCAATCTAACTCTATTTGGCTCAATTCGAGTTTAAATAGTGAATTTGGTTCAATTCAGATTCAATTAAAGTCAATTTAGTTCAAATCTGACTTGATTTGGTTCAATTGGCTCAATCTGGGCTTGAATTAGTACATTTGGCTCAGCTCAGGTTCGGATCATTGGATCTGGCTCAACCCAGGTCCGATTTAATGTAATCTGGCTCAACTTGGATTCGGCCCAATTTAATTGGATCCGATCCAGCCAACTCAATCTAATCTGATCTGACTTAGGCTCGAACCTAGATTCAATTAATTGATTCAGCTCACCCTACTTAACCCAACCTGAATCCAAACTTAACTCAAATCCAATCAATCACCTTCAATTCGGTTCAACCCAACCCATTTACTAACTTCACTTAATTAAATAATTAACCCATTTTAATTTAATTAATCTAATGCTAAGTATGATTAAGAAACCCCTTCGGAGAGTGGGGCGAGGGCTTACCTCTGTTCGTCCGCTTTGTCCCTTCCAACGCCGGCGATGGAGCTCCGGCGAGGTCGACTTGGCTCCGGCGGCAGCCCTCCGGCTTCTGCGAAGGTCCGCCGGGGTCCTCTCAAGCAGCGGCGACAGCAGCGGCGATGGGCGTGGCGAAGCGGAGCTCCCTACCACGTGGGAAGCGGGTAGCGCAGGTGACGCTCCGACGAGCTCTTGTGGGGCTCGCGAACAGCAGGTCGGAGACGAAGGAAGGTCGCCGACAAGTGAACGAATGCGACGGGCGAGGAGGAGGCGCTGGCGGTGAGAAATCGCCGCTTACGGGCGCGCGATCGAGAGCCTTTGCTCGCGGCTCTGTTTCTGCCCGCGAGCAGGGGAAGGCAGCCCTTTCTGCTGCAAACTCCGGCAGCGGCGAGGAGAGGGGCGATGGGTCGTGGCGAAGGGCGTGCAGACGAGTTTGCACCCACTCCTTCGTCGCTCGGAGAAGATGGCTGCGCGTGGAGGAGTAGATGCCGGCGAGTTAGCTGCGGGCATCCATGGGAAGAGGAAGAGGCGATGTCGAAGGCGCCGACGACTGGAACGGCGTCGACGACGATCTCCGGTGGTGCTGTGCGAGGAAGGTGAAGAGGAGAAGGAGATGAAGCAGAGAACTCGTCGACGAGCGTACAGTACCCTAACCTTTTGCTCTTTCCCCCTCTCCCTTCTTCCTTTTTACAAACACATCCTTCTTCCTTTTTCTTTTTTTTCCCCCTCTCCCTTCTTCCTTTTTACAAACACATCCTTCTTCCTTTTTCTTTTTTTTTCCAAGCAGGGGTTTACATTTGTGATGGAATTGTTACTGCTGCAATGGCAGCCCCCACCTTATTAAAAATCCTTGTGGACAACTTCTGCAAAAAGGAGGAAAGTGTGTTGTTGTTTTATCTAGTTTATAGTCGCTGTAGTAGAGCTCCCAAGTGGGTCATTATAAATAAATTTTATGCTATCCATGATGTGCATTTAATTTCTATTTTATGAAATTTGATTTATTTGCACACTAATATGTTGAATGGTATATTCTATTACTTTACTTATGTTCTTAAATTTTGAAGGTGTAGTTTGAGAAATGATGGGGCATTATTAAGTACCGCACGATGCAAACCTTCGACGGTAGACCCTTGAGGAGGCACATAACTCGGTTTATATGATGCATCCGGGGAGCATAAAGAATGTACCATACTATTCGCCAGACTTACTAGTGGTCCAGTATGAAATGAGATATAGTTGAGTTCGTCTCCAGATGCTTGGTCTGCTAGCAAGTCAAGACTAAACACAAGAAGCCTAGTGGTATACTCCAACCATTGTCGATACCTGAATGAAAATGAGAGCATATCAATATGGACTTTGTGGTAAGCTTTCTACATACCTAATGATACCATGATGCAGTTTAGGTAGTGGTTGATCGACTCACGAAATCAGTCCACTTTCTCCCCATAGCAGCTACTTATTCTTTGGATAGACTTGCTAACTATATATCAATGAGATAGTTCGTTTGCACAGAGTTCCAGTATCTATTGTGTCAAACAGAGATCCTCAGTTCACCTTAAGGTTCTGGCCTAAGATCCAGAGAGAGTTAGGGACATTCTGAAAATTCAGCACGGCCTTCCACCCTCAAATAGATGGACAATTGGAGCACATCATCCAGACCTTAGAGGACATGCTAAGAGCGTGTGTATTAGAATTCTCCGGTAGCTGGGATGCTCACCTTTCGCCTATAGAATTCACCTACAATAACAACTATCAGGCCAATATAGGGATGACTCCATATGAAGCTCTATATAGGAGGCAATGCAGGACCCATATGTGTTGGAACAAAGTTGGTGAATGACGTGTAGTTGGAACCGAGTTAATCGATCAGATGGTGGAGAAGATCTGACTCATCAGAGATCGAATCAAAACTACGCAAAATAGATAAAAAAGTTACGCAGACAACTGCCGCAGACCTTTGGAGTTCCAGGTTGATGACCTCGTATTTATAAAAGTATCCCTGTGGAAGAGCTTCTTACGATTCCATCGGAAAGGGAAGCTGCATCCATGCTATATTGGACCTTTTAGAGTTTTTGCCATGGTAGGACCAGGTGCATATCATCTAGAGTTGCTTGCGGAGTTGGAATGCATACATAATGTGTTACATGTGTCCATGCTTAAAAAATATGTGTATTACCCTTCGCATGTCTTAAAGGCACCTTCGGTTGAGCATAAAAAATATGAACTATGTTTGAATGAATTGAAAAGAGTTACAACTGGGATAAGTTTTAAATTTTGAAAAGACCAATGAGTTTTATTATAACAAAAGGAAGATGTTATTAATTGTCCCTTATTGCTAATTGCTACTGCTAAGAGTAAACAGTAAAATAAAAGCATGTTTCGAAATAGTTTTAAATGCTCCATTTCCTTAGTATCATAGTTGTTTCAGGAGCATTGAAATTATGTCCTTTTTTTTGTCATCGCTCGCAAAACTAAAGTATAACCCTAGGGATAGGATTGGGCTAGCAACTACAAATATTTTTGTTGAGATGTAAACGATTACTTTATGTTTTGGGATATATACATCTTGCATTGATGGTGATTTAAAAACACAGCAAAGCCGTGAATTTGTAAAGCTCCTACGGGGTGGTTTTTAAAAATATGATATTATCTTATGCATGTCTATTTATAGCTTCATGCAAAATTTAATTGCTTTGTGGTTACACTAATGTAATTTGTACTCATTTCTCCTGATATTAAACTCTACTACTAGAACTCAATACCTAGGAGAATTGAGACGTGAGAAAATTTTGAACATCATAAGATAGAAGAGATACAAAACTAGTGACATGATATGTCTTAGCACATGCAACAACTTAGTGAAATGAGTCTTTATGCACATTATTTCTCTCACTGTTGGTGAGTACCACTGTGATAGTCCGATAAGGGTAACCAGAAGCGTAACCCAATCCATACATTGAGTTAAGGTTGAAGCCGAGGAAGAGTTGACTCACATGGCTGAGATACTCCCCTCAAGGCATGCAACCAAACCTCAAAGACTTAGGAACTAGGGAGCTATCTAGCTACTCTACCCTAGGACAAGAAGGTTAAAAGATAACTGACGTCTGTAGACTTATGGAGGGTAGTATAAACCTTTGAGTTAAATAAATTGTCCGGAGTCTGATTCGTCAAACCGTTGATACTAAACAAAAAGGTGACCCTGTCAAGGGGCAGAGTATAGAGCTACATGGTAATCAGGAGATGTGCAGTAAGAAGGTCTCGAAGCATGGTTAGGTTAACAGCTTGCGAGATCAGTTAGAGAAGATTCCACAATTACCAGTCTTCTCCGCCAGCGCCAATGCGACGGGCCTAGGTAGAGACCTAGTTCGGCACTGATGAACTTGAAAGTAGTCCCTGACGAGGGTATACTCTAAGCATAGAATGACTACCCTAAACAAAGTTGAAAATAAAAGCTAGTCAAGATACAGACATGATATTCAATAAACCTTTCTTACTTTAATTTGTCTTACATTTACTTGCTTGTGATTACCTGTACATGTATGTATTAAACTATAAGTGCGTAACATGCTTTACTTGGATTGTATCTAAACATATCTTTATTTGCCTTTACTTTACCATAAAATTCCTCTATCTCTAGCCACTAGGTCGTAAGACTCAACACATGCAAATTTTTCCCCACACGTAGGTACGATTAAGAGTGGGTAGAATGAAAAGGTCAAGATGATCGAGTCTGCGCATTGAGAGAACAGGTAGATAAATAGACATCAGGTAGTAGCTAGTTGGATTGTAGTAGGATTCAATTTTGACATTTTACGTGGGTAAATGCAAAAAAAATTTAATGAAAAATTTAGACCTCAAATTATGTTATTAAGTATTTATGTAATTATATTTAGCCTTGTATATTTTTTTATAATTAATACGGTGGTTGCCACGTGGTAGACACGAGATTGGGCATGACAAATAATGTATATAATGATCCATATTATTTTCCTATACTCTGATGTCACTAGGATTTTCTGTTTAACATATGTTAAATGTAGACAATGTGTATTAACAACAATATAATAAGAACACATAAATTCACAAGGAATAGGTAAAAATAATTGTAGTTTACAAAAAACTGTTAGATAACAGCTTTATAGACATGTATAAAAGTTTTCTAACAGACCTTAGACAAGATTTTCTAACAGAGCTTAGACTGTAGTAGGTATTGAGATTATTGTACCTAAGTCTTTTACTTCTCAATTTGAAGAAATTCACGGTTGTACTGTGTTTATCACCATTGATGCAGAACGACTGTTTCCTATAAGGAAGTGATGCATTTAAATTCAAAAGTATTCACTGATGATCAACATATTTACAGGAGTTTGTTGTCTTTGCTCCATTTTATACTAATCCCACTTAGTGATTATGCCATCTATATTTTGTAGCTCTACATTTATAGAGAACCATGAATAATACATAATTAATCATTCAACCGGCCAAGTAATAGAATCTACTCAATCAAAACTAAAGGAAAAGAGTTCAAGGATCACATGTTCCTTAAGAGTGCATTTTCCTAACCTATCAATCAAAGTCAATTGTGTATTAGACAAAGTAATCATAATTCTTACCAAGAGTTTTCAATCATCCAAAAATTTCGAATTTTATTAACCAACCACAAGAATTCAATCAATTCCAATATATAACCTCAACTACGATTTAATGTAGTAAAAGTAGAAGACTAAACTTCAAGGGCAGAACATTCAACACGAAGTGAAATATACAAATCAAGGTATTCCTTTGTTATCCCTCCAAATCTCTCTTATCTACCAAATTACCCTAGTTCCCAATTGAACAGGTATTAATTTGATTTTTGAAATGACGATTATATCCTTGCTACTTACACTATTTCATCGGATCAAGATCAACCTACATGCTAATCAAATCCTTTATTAACCTTTATACTGAAAGGGTTTACCAAGTAGTATATTTTTATATTTAAGTTCTTAAAAAGTAGTATATTTTTATATGGGTTTTTTTGTCCTCTCATACTACCTCATAGTTTATCTATATTAATTTATTCAATGGACTTCTAGAATAATATTTTTAGGAACACTATGAATAGAGAATAATAAATAGTCTACGCACCGATTCTACTATTAGTCAAATCCTAAAATAGTATTTATAGAAATACTAAAGATAATAATAGAGGGAGATGGCACCTTAATTAAAAAAATCATCTATATCTATTCCATTATTAGGTAAATTCTAAAATAATATTTATGGTAATATCATGATATAAAATTAAGATGAAGTCTAAACGAATGATTTCCTTCACTTTTTCACATATAGGACACGAGATTTTTGGAGTTTACAATACACTTTTTCACATTTTTGGATTCGAGATTTTTGCAATGTAATCTTGTTTGTAGAGGTAAAGTGTAGAGACTATACAGGTGTGTATTCGATGTACTTATAAGAATGCAGTAGTCTCACTAGCACGAATCGAGATAAATAGCTATCGAGACTGGAGGAGTGGGACTCATAATTACCTATCCTCTCCACCAACATTAGAATGATGAGCATAAACATCAGAGTGATAGGCATAGACAGAGACCTAGACATATACTGAAGAACTTTCACCGGCCAAGATATAACCTACAGTATATGTAAACTTCAAAAATTTAGTCTGTAAAATAATAATAATAACACTAATGAGAATAAAATATGAAGGATTGAGATGCCATGAGTTTTATGGGTGAAAGGAATATTAAAGGTTAAAAATAGATCTCCAACGGAGGAGATCTCTGAACCCTTTCTTAAATTATTATGAAAATTCCTTAATTAAGCAATTATATTACTCTATTATTATTCTCTATTTATTATTTCCATAATTATAATATTAATATGAATATAGTTTTAGGAATTTATCTCATCATGGAATCCTTAAGTTGTAGCATGGAGGTTAATAATAGTTAGGATGTTCTTTTAATTAAGATTTATGTCAACATAATTACGTATGAAGAGATCTATCTATAATTTTAGGATTTATGAAGTAGTGGAGAAAAGAATTTATATAAATAAATAGATACATGTTTGAAAGCTACTATAAAAACGGTAGCTAAATACATATAGATTTATATATATATATATATATATATATATATATATATGTTATGGAAATTGTTGAATTATTATATAGAAAAAACACACGAGTTAAGAGAAATAAAAAGGTTGATAAATCAGTTATTAGAGTTTGATTTAACATCTAGGTTGATCCGATGAAATAGTGGAAATGACAAGGTTGATCCATTGCCACCTACTCTTAAATTGACTCCAATTCTGACATCATTAAATTGTAGTATGAAAAGTGGATCACCTACTCTTAAATTGACTCCAATTCTGACATCATTAAATTGTAGTATGAAAAGTTTCATTTCTGCCCTGTTGATAACAGTAAACTGCTATCCATTGATATATAATAGATGCGTTAATGCTGCTCTCCTATATTGTTTGTTCATTAGCAGGAAGGCACAGACATGATAACTAAATAAAGAAATTTATTTTAATTCACTGATGTTCACGATGATGACATGATGGATGGCCAGACTGTTTTCCCTGCTACCATAGGATGAGTGAAGTTAAGCGGTTGAAATGGAAGTTAAAGTATCTCTCCTTACAGCTTGTTGGTATAGTTGGTTAGGAGTTGAGAGTTGTCTTGTTTTATGGAACTTAGTCGATTTGTTTTGATGGGTAGGAGGTTCTTGACGAATCATAAAATTTAAATTACATGGTGCTTAGAGAAATCTAAATTACTGATGACTGATGGAAAGTAGAAGACATACTAAGAGACTCTCTAAAAGGATGCTCTGTTCATGTTCGTTGAACCCCCACTAAATTGCTAGTATTCCTTGAGTTCTACAAGGATAGACAGTTAAAACAAATCCTTCCTAAGTAATCAAGAGACGATTCCTTTAAATCTTGCTAAAACAATTAGGAAGATAGAATGGATGAAGATTCCATAAGTCATAAGTCACACTTGATATTCACCGTTCGGCATTAATAGACACACTTTAAGATGATAAAGGTGCTCTCTTGTCTTCTCGTCTTCCTTAGTTTTCTTACTTGCTGCCATAATTCAGTTAAATGATCATAGGCACATGTTGCTGTAAATGAGAATAGTTTTCAAGAGGAATCATTGTAGAACAGGTCATGTTGTTAGAATTTCAGGTAGTTGAATGAAGATAGCTACTGTTGAAGTGATAAGTAGGGAGAATAGATAGATGATAATGCTCTGCTATAAGAATTAAAATACCATTACTGAACATAATTGTTGAACCTAAATTCTAAAGCTGATAATGGATTCTAAATACTGATTCTGACTACTGAATTTGATTTAAAAAAAAGATCTCTGAATCTGATTTCTGCAATCTGAGTTTGCAGTAATCAAGTTTTTCTTTGTTGCTGAATATGGTTATTTCTGAAGTATGATGCTGCTATAAAACTGGTTGTTGTAATTAATTGTTAATGTATCTATCCAGGTTGACCAAAAGATAACACTCAAGTTGAAATGTTAGATTTAGTAGGCTGATAACTGAAGTAAGGTTGTTTCCTTGTTTTCTACAGTAAAACTTTAATTGAATTTAAGGTAGTTCGGCATGTGCAGAAGTGAAGATAGCTGCAGTAAAACAATATTACTGTTCATTGCTCTAATCGCAGAATAAAATGCAGAAATAGTTGTGTAGAGAAGTGGAGGGAGTAGTAGAAATAAAATGCAGGAATGAAAGAGTTATGGCTGCTGTAAAGAACTAAAATGCCAAAATAGGAGATGATGAATGGAAATACACAAGTCATATAGCTGCAGAAAATACAATAGTGCAGAAAAAGTAGCTCTCTTGCTAGTCTAATGCGGGTATTATTATTGGAATACATAAGGGTTTAATGTATTAAAATGATAAGCATTTGTGGCGTATGGAAGTTTGAATAACAATGTGCGGTTATTGTTAACAATATAGAAATTTAAATGGAATTAGAAATCAAACAGATTGCTAGTTGAAAAGATAAATGAAAAAGGTAGTACTAAGTAATAATTAGCATGTTTTCTTTCCTAATTGTTTCTTTCCCTGCTGTGAGGTTTGGATTCTTTAATGTGACTGCCTTTGCGATTAGTAGAAGTCAAATTTCATAAATTATCAACTTCAATTATTTAGTTAAGACACAATGATACAATGAAATAAATCGGTACAATTAGAAGTTGTATGTTATGTTTTATTGCATAGAGCCGATTGGTTAAAACAGTGAGTTTTGTTATGGTATGTAAGGATTGTATGAGCAAATGTTAACACCACAGTATTGATGGCGAATGACTAAATATCTTGACACCACGGTTTGGTAATGGAACCAAAGAGTAGTAAACAGTGACGTATCTATAATGAAGTTTTGACATAAGTTGTTGGTTAACAAGTTGATGTGGTTAAATTGTTATCTTTCAGTGAAGAGCGGGTTGACTGTGATATAATTATTTCCTATGCTAATGTTTGTTCTTTTAATAATTATTGTTGTTGTTTTCTTTTAATTAAGAGAGTTGACTAGATATTGAAGTTAGTGATTGAATAGTTGAACTATAGTGTAAATGATGTTGCTGATTCAAATTCGATAGTGAAGTGTCTTATGCATGAGTTGAGCAGAGGTTTGGTGAAATTTTAAATGTTAATTTAAACTTGAGGTTGGCCTTAGTAAAATATAAATAGATGAAATGAATTAAGGGAGATAGAAAGGCAAATTTTGCTATGGTGAGGAATTCCATTTGTTGTTCTTTTTTTTTCCTACCTTGCCATCATGTTCTGCTGAAATTGAAAGGCATGCACATATGTTACATAATGATCGAAATCCTTGTCTCCTTTATAGTTTTCATTGCTTTGAATTAATATTTAAAGTAAACTGTTATTCTGCAAAATAACAACAAAGTAAGTGCAAAGTCAGAACACAGTGTGATTGATTGTAAAATGCTAAACTTGTTGAAATATCTTCTCTTGTAACATTCCTCTCACACAGAAATTAAAACTGAGTTTATATCACTCTTAACCCATAAAAATATTCTAATGATTATAGAAAATTATATATATCCAGCATCGATGGTGATTTGAACACAGCTAAGGCGTGATTTGCTTTGTTGAGAAATCTAAATAGCTAAGATGAGTTATTTTTAAAGTTCAATCCTTGCATGATCTAAATTCATAGCTTCATGAGTACTATATTGTAGATTAAATTGTATACTATAAAATACAAGTTACTATTATATTTAAAAAGTCTATATCTACTTCTTAAATATCATGCAAGCTGATATCATGCTTGATTGTTGAGAATGTAGAAAACTCATGAGCTATATAATAGTAAATGTCATAAATATATAGATACTTAGTGACATTGTCCAATTAGATCTCTACTTATGGAAATGAAAAGGATCGAATATCCTAGAGACATTTAAACTAGAAAAGATATTTAGGTCCTTGCATATTATTTCTCTCACAGTTAGAAGGTCTCATCGTGCTAAGTCGAGTGTGTAAACCCCTACTTTTGGGTGGTTTAATTAAAAAAAATAAATAATTTTCTTCTTAAGCTTGTATTTGAGTAGAAGAAGGTTAAAGAATAGTTGAGTGGTATTAGGACTCAAATGGTAAAATTTGGATAAATTATTGGATTAAAAGGGTGTAATAATGATTAAATAAATTTTATAGGGACCTAGTTATTGATTCATATCAGAAGGACTTAGTTCGTTCGAGCGAAGCCAAGGGTCCATACGGGTCCATCACACCAACTCCAGTGACTCTGCAACCTCACCGACGCCGGCCTCGCCGCCTCTTTTTTTACCTCTGCTTGAATCCATCGACTAAGCTGGAGGGGAAGATTTTGTCGACCATTGAATTCATACTATCTCCCCCACCTCCTTCTCATTTTCCTATGAGACACTCTCTCTACCCTCCCTATATGGTGCATGTGGACACGATGAGGAAGAGAGAGGTCAGACCGACGGTGGCACTCATATCACTGATGAGATCAGCGAGAGAGCAAAGGTGCGGTGGAGCTCCAATCGACACTGCGATCATTGACGTGGGTTGTCAACAGATTGAAGGAGGAGGAGGAGAGGTGGAACGACATGGGGTTTGCCACTGAGCTTGTGGCAAGGGATCTGGCACTGCAGGCATGAGAGGGGAAGGAGATAGGATGAGGGCACTGTCGCTCTCATCCGAGTTTAGGGTATAGGGCATGCTCACGTGCATCGTACGTGCGTTGATGAATTACCCACTTTGACCCTATTAATTCATCATATCAACGATGATGCCCCTCTTTCCTATTTTACCCCCAGAAGTTTATAAAATTTACAATACTATAATTCACATTTCACCTTTCTAAACTTAGTTATTCATGTGAAGATATTTTTCCTTTTTGTCCCTCTTCCTTCCAATTATTTACAAATTACCTTTACATACAACCCCTTCAACATCTACATAACTTCTTGTGCATAAAATTTTTGGGATTTACAAGTCATCAAGTGGAGGTAAAAAGGTCATCAACCGGGTAGAATGTGAGCAACCAACATAGATTAAGGAAAGTTAATGCTAACCATAGCTTAAAGGTAGATGGCATGGGGATTTGGTCATGGGAGTTAACACCTCAAAGCACACATAACCTTCAATTGGCTTAAAAGCAAAACGTGACAGAGCATCTACAGTGTTATCATTTAATTTAATTTTTATAGTTTAAATATTGATTAATTTATTATAGTCCTTTCTTTCATGTTGATGTTTGTTGTTCAATTTGAAGCATTCAATCTTAATGTGACTCTTCTTCTTACAACAGTGATAGATAATATTTATAGTCCTTAATTGTCACGCCCCGACCCACCTGTCGGCTATGTGGCAACCGCCGTATGAGCCCAACGGACCCATACAAGGCATCAAGTGATACATACAATCCATATACATCATTTACACAGCGGAATTTACAAATAATCCATCTAACTCCAATATTTTAGCACAGTCCCGATAAACCTACTACAATTCTAGGAAAAAGACAACGATAATTAAAAATATAGACCCGTCGACGGACTCATCTTCATCGAATAACTCGGACAGTCATCTAACACACCTGCACACACGGGGAAAAGTGGTGTGCTCAGCCTTGCGGCCTAGTGCGAAATTACGACTCTACCGAATAAAGAAATCAAAGGCTAGGAGGAGTATTCTAGGATGTCTTTGGTGGTTAATCATCATCTTTCATTTAATACATTTTTAAACAATTCATCTAGAGCGATAAGACAACATAAATAAATAATAAATGTGTACATGCCACTAAATGTCACCTAAGTTAAGTCTAGTGTCAACGTCAACAGTCTGTCCCCATTTGATTTATGTAAATCAATTTATGGGGAGCAACCAACATCATAAATACAATACTGATGTATAATTCACTAGATGTCACCTACATGATATCTAGTGTCCACGTCAATAGTCTGTCACCTACATCGTGATGAGACTTTTAGGTTTCATAAACTCGGGCTGCCAGCCTACGCTTAATGACTACTCGGGCCGAGGGTATCAATAAGCCCATCAGTGCCTTTCTGTCTCAGTCTCTACCTATGCCCGCTACACTGATGTTGGTAGAGAGGACGGATGACCCAGAGTCCCTCTCCAGTTGTTTCACTAGTCGCCAACCATGCCTCCCCTAGCGAAACCGTCGTGCCCTTACATCCTCCCCGGATTCCGTAGGGGTCACGACAACCCGTGTAGTACTACACACTGCCCGTAGACAGGGTCACCTCTCTTAAATCTCATCGGCCACGACTAGCCGGAATAACCACCCTAGGATCCGGACTACTCATCCGATCGTCTGCAGACGTCAAGGGTGATAGCCGTGCGGTCAACGGATCCACTGTCCAAGGCGTCGCATGTGGAATCACCTTCCCAGTCCATTAGCCGTCGATGTCTGTCAAGATTTGGCGCACATCCGCACGATGGGCTGTGGCAACCTTGACTCCATCGGTGCAAAGTCCATGGTAGGGTTCATCCTAGCTAACCATCTCAGGACTATCACGAGGCCGCCTACAACGATACTCGTGCGGGTGAAGATTTCGGGTAAGGACTTGCTCCATATTTCCAGTCTAACCCGACCATGAAGTTTGTACAGTCTCTTACCCTACCAGCTCCCAGTATATAAGCTATGCATAACGTCGGGAGTGGTGCTCCCAGTGCTCCGCTATGCATCAACCTCGGGAGTGGCGCCTAACGGGACGTCACCGTTTGACCACCGTCGGAACGCGGCGGTCAATCGGGGCATATGGAAAAAGGCCCCATTTTCTGTCTAAGTGGCGGTGACATCGCCAAAGGTTCTAACATGTCGTTATTTACTATCTATGTCTGCATGGTAGGTATGCTAGCATAGCATAAAAATACAAAAAAATAATATTTAACATGCTCGACATGATACTACGACATATTAGAAACTTAATAAGGAAATCATGGTATATCCTACATGTTAGACAGAAATAAACTAAACTAACATGCAGATAAAACAAATATTATCAAGCATAATATTTTATTTTATTTGAGACATCCAGAATTGTTCCTAAGAAAAACCCCAGCGGGTATTCCCTAGCTTGAATAAATCCTACCATCGGAGAACCAACGCACCTGACTTGTCGGTTTACTCCTCGGAACCAACTTAAGGTCTGCCTCGATCCACGTGCCGTCATTTACGCATTTTTATATTTTCCTGTCAATTATTCAACGAATTTTAATTCTCAATCTAGAAATAATTTCTCAAATCTCTCTTCACCACTACTCTTAGAATGATCTCTAGAATCACCCCTTTTTTTTCCCAAGTTCGCCGGAAAATTTCTCCGGCGATCGCCGGAAAGTTCGCCGGAACCCTCGCCGGCGAAGTTCTTCGATCAGCACCAATATTGGTACCAATCGAAAGCTCTCTTCATGAGGATTCCAAAAATCATATTTGCCCCAATTTTTATAGCTCATACGCGATCAATTTCACCGATTAAAATTTTGGGCGAAATCCTAAAGTTAGGATTTTTAGCTCGCCGGCGGCTAACCGGCGGCCAATAGCCCTCAACTCCGGTACCAATGGATAGCTCTTATTAAGGAGAATCCATAGGTACCAAGTTTGCAAGGTTTCACGGCCAATAGCTTGCTCCGGCGACGAAACCCTCGCCGCCGACGCCTCTCACGCGATTTCTCCCTCATCTCTACACCAAAATTAGGCATCTTGGTATCAAAATGAAGAGGAGGTCGAGATCTACCTGTGGCTAAAATTTGGGAGCCTAATTCAATGTGGTTTCGCCGGAGCATCGACGGGAAAAATAGTCGCCTTCACCGTCGCCGCTGCGGAGGATGAGAGAGAAGAGAGAGAGGAAGAGGAGCACGCGCGAGGGCGCGCTCGCTGGGAAAAAGAAAAAAAAAATATTTTTGTATTTGTTAATTAAAATCTTAAATCCTAATTAAATTTTAATTGTTTAATTGACCGATCAAACGACGTCCAAATCACGATCCGTCTGCGCCGTTGGATTCCTTATCAAAAATAATATCTGATGGTATAATTTTTACATCAAAATCTCATACTTCAAAAATTCATATGATTTTACAAATAAGTCATTTAAAGAATTTCTTTTACGATTAAACCCTCCAAATACTAAAATTACTCTATTGCTCTTATTCAAAAATCACGTGTTTCACATTAATTGTTGCTTTTATTAATTGACCTCTCTCTTAAGGCTAAGTTTTCATTCTTGTTGATGCTTGACACACTCATGAGCTCTTAATTCATAAGCTCCTTAGAGTAAGAAGTGTTAACTACTTCCTTAATAGTGATGGTATTCTTTTCATACAAGATCGTCTCTTGAAAATTCTTGTAAGATGGTTGGTGGAAACACAAGCATGTTAAAAGTTTTATCTTCCTCTTTTATTTTGACCTTCATATTTTCAAGTCTATTGTGATGATGGAATGGAAAGAGCTAATGTGTTCTTGAATAGGATCCCTTTGTTGGAAGTTAAGCTTGTTTATTTTTGGTATAATTCAATCGTAGTTTGTAGTAGGAATAAATTGTAGTAAGAAAATTTTGTTCTTAATTCAAGCAAGTAGTGTTTACAAATTTTTTCATGTTTTCATTGTAATGAGAAGATGGAACAATTTTCAATTCTTCTCTAGTTTTTTGTTTTCTTTCCAAATATTACATTGTAAGCTTTGTTACTTTATAATACAATTAGTGTGTGAGAGCATTGCATCCTCTCGACACATATGTTTTCCTTTCTATTGCTGCTTTCGCAAGTCCTCTATTTTTACTTGTTACTGTTTCATTGCCTCCTTTCCAACAATTGGTATCAGAGCAAGGTGCGCTCGGGTGACACCTTAGAAGATGTCGATGCAGACGTCGACATCTTGGAAGAAGGCATTGATTGGTACGTCCGGAGATGCTGTGCTCAGAACCTCCTCAGCAGTAGGAGGGAGTCATCATGCAGGTCCGTTGCTGATCAAGGGAGGCAACTATGCAATGTGGGTTGTGCATATGAAATCATTTCTTGATACGCAAGGGGCTGAGATGAGGAATCTCGGTTTAGAGGTGAAGGAGCAATTTGTTGTGGAGAAGTTGCTGCGGTATATTCCTTCTAAATTTTATCTTATTGCATGCAATTTAGAACGGTTTGGTGATTTAACCACCATGACTGTTGATTATGTAGTAGGGGCTTTGAAGACTTTTGAAGTTAGAATCGCAACCTCGCTGCAAGAGGAAGAAAATCAAGTGTTGCTGACTCGTACCAATTATAAGACTAAGCAACGCAGGTATTTCTCTAATAATTGGGGTGGAAGAGGTCAAGTAAGAGCAAGAGGTTTTGCTCATGGAAGAGGAAGGTTTATGTCTAATGCTAATGCAGGACGTGGCCGAGGGAGACTTAGTTCCAATTCGGCACAAGAAAAACCTAAGAAGGACAAGTCATATGTGAAGTGTTTTAGTTGTCAAAAATTTGGACATTATGCTTCAGAATGCAAGAAGGAAGAAAAGGCTTACTTGGCCGAAACAAATGAAGAAAAGAAGGTTCATGAGCATCATGCCATTCTTATGTCGATTGAAGAAAAGTATGATAAGAGTGATGCACTCTTACAAGGTATCAACTCTTATAATTCTATTGTTGATACTATTTTTGATACTTGGTACTTAGATTATGGTGCTACTAGCCACATGACTGGAAACTTAGCATGCTTGCATGATTTGAACAATGCTCACTGTGGACAAGTAAAATTTGGGGATGGTTCATTAGTTGATATAGCAGGAAAAGGTAGTGTAAGTTTTTCTTCTGAAAATGGAGAGAAAAGAGTTATAACCAATGTTCTCTACATTCCAAACTTGAAGACTAACATATTAAGTCTTGGACAGTTAGATGAACTAGGTTGTACCACCATAATCAAACATGGCACATTGGACATTTTTGATAAAGAAGGAAGGAATTTTGTTACTGTCAAAAGAGTTGACAATAGATTGTATTTGTTGCAAACTCACAACTCAGACAGATGCATGCTAGTAAGTAGTGATACTAGTAGCTGGTTATGGCACAAAAGATTTGGACATTTGAATTATCAAGCATTGAGAACCATGTCTGATCAAATGCTTGTAAAAGGTTTACCACACATTCATTTAAATGAGAATGTTTGTCAGGAGTATGTAGCAACCAAGCAGATTAGATCTACTTTTCAGTCAACATCAAACTTTAGAGCCACTAAAGTCCTTGAATTGGTGCATGGAGACTTGTGTGGTCCTATTGTTCCTTCTACTTTGGGGGGAAATAGTTATTTCTTGCTATTGGTTGATGACTACTCCAGACACATGTGGGTTATTATGCTGAAAACAAAGGATGAAGCCTTTGCTACATTCAAAAAATTCAAGTTGTTAGTTGAATCAGATTGTAGCAGTCAACTGAAAAGTTTTAGAACAGATAGAGGAGAAGAATTTAATTCAAGGGAATTCAATATTTTCTGTGAGTAGCAAAGGATTAAAAGGCAGCTAACAGCACCCTATTCTCCACAGCAAAATAGAGTTGTGCAAAGGAGAAATAGAACAGTAGTAGAGATGGCTAGAAGTTTGCTGAAATCCATGAATGTACCATCTATTTTTTGGGGAGAAGTTGTTAACACAGCTGTGTATCTCCTAAGCAGATCCTACACAAGAAGTTTGGATAATCTAACTCCCTATGAAGTATGGACAGGTAGAAGGCCAAGTGTTTCACACTTAAAAGTCTTTGGCTGCAAGGCTCATGTGAAGACTTTGGGTGTTCATCTAAATAAATTGGATGATAGAAGTAAAGCAATGATGTTCATTGGTTATGAACATGGTTCTAAGGCTTACAGATTCTTTGATCCTGAAAGAAGTTCAGTTGTAGTAAGCAGAGATGTTGTGTTTGAAGAAGACACAAAGTGGGATTGGCTTCAAGGGTCAAGTAGTGATGGTACTGATCAATTCAGAAATATGCAGCAAGGGTTGTTTTTTGAAGGTGATACTAATCAGTATCAACTGATTTCTGATCAGCTCAGTAAGGGTGTTTCTGATACTTTGCCAACTGATCAGCATGTTGCTAGAATTGATAAGTCAGTTAGAGTATCAAGAAAGGAAGTCACTCCGATTGCATTCAAATTGGATGATATAAGGAGTGGCACGGACAGTGGAGAGACAGTTTACAGAAGAAAGTATCAGATCGTGATACTTCCTGTGATACGGTATCTGATTTCTTTACTGATACTGTTGATGATACATTTGATACTTTGACTAGATTGCAGGAAAAAGGTACAGATCCTTGAAAGAGATCTACAAAACTACAGAAGAGGTTGAGCCCTTGCAAGAGGAAGTGTGGTTAGCTCAAAAATCAGAAGATGAACCACTAAATTTTCAGGAAGCAGCTGAACATGAGGTGTGGAGGAAGGTAATGCAAGAAGAGTATGATCAAATAATTAGGAACCAAACTTGGGTTTCTACTGATCTTCCAAGGGGAAGCAAAGTTATTGGTTTGAAATGGGTGTTCAAGATAAAACGAGATATAAAAGGAGCAGTGGTGAAGCATAAAGCAATGTTGGTTGCAAAGGGGTATTTGCAGCAACAAGGGGTAGATTATGATGAAGTTTTTGCACCAGTAGCTAGGATTGAAATAATTCGATTGTTAATTGCAGTAATAGCTCAATAAGGTTGGGAACTACATCAAATGGATGTTAAATCTGTATTTCTGAATGACACGATAGAAGAGGAGGTATTTGTGAAACAACCAGATGACTTTGTGTTAAAAGGAAAGGAGGAGAAAATGCTTAAACTTAAGAAGGCTTTGTATGGTCTTAAGCAAGCACCTAGAGCTTGGAACATGAAGCTAGATAAGTCCTTGATGTCATTGGGTTTCAATCGAAATGTGCAAGACCCTACTGTGTACACAAAAACAGTAGAGAATGGGAGGTTGATTGTTGGAGTTTATGTAGATGATCTACTGATTATAGGGTCTAATGTGAAGATTGTTCAACAATTCAAATTGCAGATGCAGAAAGAGTTTGAGATGACTGATATGGGACTTCTACATTACTATCTTAGTATGGAAATCATACAATTAAAGGATAGAGTTACACTATCACAGTCACTATATGCTGAGAATATTTTGAAACAGATGGGTATGATCGATTGCAACTTGGCACATACACCAATGGAGGAGAGGCTGGTTTTTCAACAAGCAAAAGAGGTAGAGGTGACTGAATATCGAAAGCTCATTGGAAGCTTGAGGTATCTAACTCAAACTAGACCAGATTTGATGTATTCGGTTGGAATACTGAGCAGGTACATGCAATCACCAACAATGGCACATTTAATTACTGCAAAGAGAGTTTTAAGGTATCTCAAAGGAACACTTGGATATGGTTTAGTCTACTACAAAGGAGATCACATTAGAAATACTTTGATACAAGGGTATAGTGATAGTGATCATGCAGGTTGTGTTGATGATAGAAAGAGTACTAGTAGTATGATATTCTTTTTTGGTGAAAGTGCAATCAATTGGGGCTCAACTAAGCAAAAGATAGTTGCCTTAAGCTCTTGTGAAGCTGAGTACATAGCTCTAACAGGGGCTGCGTGCCAAGGAATCTAGTTGGCACGTTTCTTGTCATCTTTGCTTGAGGAGGAGGTGAAACCGGTGACCATCTATGTTGATAACTTGTCAGCATTGGCACTTAGCAAAAACCCTATTTATCACAATCGCACTAAGCATATAGATACAAGGTTTCACTTTATTAGGGATTGCATTGAAGCAAATCAGGTTGTGGTTGAGCATATTAGTTCGGGTGAGCAACGAGCAGATATATTTACTAAAGCTTTGGGTCGGCAGAAATTTGTGGAGATGAGAACTTTGCTGGGACTTCAAGAGCTTGAACACAAACAAGCTTAGGAGGGAGAATGTTGAAAGTTAAGTTTGTTTATTTTTGGTATAATTCAATCGTAGTTTGTAGTAGGAATAAATTGTAGTAGGAAAATTTTGTTCTTAATTCAAGCAAGTAGTGTTTGCAAATTTTTTCATGTTTGCATTATAATGAGAAGATGGAACAATTTCCAATTCTTCTCTATTTTTTTATTTTCTTTCCAAATATTACATTGTAAGCTTTGTTACTTTATAATACAATTAGTGTGAGAGAGCATTGCATCCTCTCGACACACACGTTTTCCTTTCTATTGCTGTTTTTACCTGTTACTGTTTCATTGCCTCCTTTCCAACACCCTTTAGATATATTAAAAGGAAGTTAAGTGCGAGTAGTTTATCTAGGAGAGTTTTAAATTTATACAAACTCTTCAATTCCTTTGGTAGCTTTGTTGTTGAATTCTCTTAAAGAACCTCTCGTGATTTGTTAGACAATGAGAGACAATTGTGGAGGTCTCACTCGCCTCAATTTCTTTATCAGATGATTCGTCTTTCAATATCATAAAGTATAATTTTTTTAATAAAATAGCTCTCCGTTAGTAAAAAAAAATAATAATAAGATAAAAGTTATAATACCAAATTATTAGGATGTAAGATAAATATTTAATCACTAGAAAATCACGTACGAAAACTAATAACAAAAGAATTTAGTTAGGTTGGCTTTACCTACTTCCACGAGAAGGAGATAGCTTGCCTACGTACATACATGAGCTAAAATGATAACTTATATTTATAAGAGATGAAACAATAACAAAGGTCCTTACACACTTAGGAGCTACTATATCAAAAGATCTGTCTATCTCACTTTTGAACTAACTCCTTTTTTCTCCACTTCTTTTAAACTCGGTGAGTATTGAATTTATAACCTTTTTCTCTCAACCTTCATCTAATTTTAGTCTAATATTTGATCATATCTAATGCTCACAAAAGATCTCTCTATTTCGCTCTTGAACTAAGTCATCTAAACCTTGATTTAATTTTCTTCAGTTTGAGCCTAGGATAGAGATCTATCTAAATAGCTATTTATAGTAAACTAAAATCTATATTACCGGATCATATATTAAATAAAAGTATAGATTAATATTAAATATTAAACCTGAGGTTAATAATAATAGATTGCAAACACACTTCTCTTCCCCTCTTGATCAATTAATTTGCACCATCGTGTACTGCTCAAAATCCCATCGTTACCCTCTCCACTTGCATATTAAGGAAAAAAAGAATATCCGTTCAATATGACTAGGGCCGGTCGGGTTATTCTGTTACGGAGGTTCCAATTAGCATATCAGGTCGGCTTGTGCAATGGAGGGTGGTCCTTGAGCTCATCATGTCACTGCCAATCAATACCTTCTATTCTTTTAACTGAAGAGCTAGTGGCCACGGCAGGTCCGGTAATGAAATAGTAGTAGATGAAGGAGTGAGGAATGCATTTTGACCTTGTATCATTTAATCATGATGATGAGTTATTATTTTGTAGCAGCAGCAGTGAAGGGGGACGGGGACGACAAACTTATGCTGGTGACCGCGTTTTAATTAATGAATCCATTAACTGGCTTCCAAAACTTTGTTCAATATAGGATTTTTAAATGCTAAATTCGACTATTATACACGATATTAAGTAATTTGTTAAAAATTTAATGAAAACTAAACCATTGTGCATGACCTCACGTATCAACAAAATTACTATATTGCCCATCAAACGTCTACTCACATGGCCCAAGTTACGAGCCACGAGCATCTTGAAACAATGTACAAAAAAAATAATTAATAATAAAATCTGGTTGTGGTTGGAGATCGTGATGCACGAGGCTCTGCATTACCCAACGATGCTCTTTGAGCATACCCTGTTGTTTGAAGGCATCCGCATCAATTATCCATCTTACCAGCCGTACACTGGATTCTGCACTTGAGGTGGCAAAAGACGCAGATCAATGCTGTGTTGCTTGCTGTAGTTGAGCGATCTCGGTATTGCACCTGTTGTCAGCCTGAATAGCTCATTCCCCGTAAAACAATAATGAGCGAAAGCCATGCCTCCGTCCACCAGATCTGACAAGCTTGGCATGGAAACTGATTTCTTAGGTTTTTTCTTCCCTCTGTAGCTTGCTTTGTCAGCACCCGAGGACTCATCATTGTTTAGCACCTTGTCGAGCTCAGAGTTTTCCATAAATCTCTGAGTTGCAGCCTCCCATGATAAGCTGTGTCTCTGCTCAAGGGTAAGTGGATGAGGCTCACTGTTCATTGCTTCTTTCACTCTTGCTACAAAATCTTCTGAGGTCTTGTAAGTCAAGCAGTTAGGAAATGCTCTGAAAAATTCATTTGAGGGGTGATCGGCGCAAACGACAAACTTTCCCATGGCAAGAGCCTCGGCTGTTGCCGTACACAGGACGTCACTGATGCTAGGGTTTACAAATACTTTATACCTGATGAAATATAAAAAAATAAACATGAGATTAAGGAGGTAGTAGCCACAGAAAAAGGAGATGGTAAAAGTACGCAGAAAAACCAGATATTGGTTAATGATTCTTACTCGTGAAGTGAAGCATCTGCATGATCTCTTCCTTTGAGGAAGTTAAGATTCAGATCCAACTTCTTGGCCAGAGATTGAACTTCCTGAGAATCCTCACCATTTCCATATACATCTAACTTGAAACCATCCAAGTCATTTTTATGCTTTGCCAACAGATCAATCAGTTCTCTATAACCTTTCGCCCAAACCATTTTCCCTAGAAAATATGCTCCTTTAGAGAATGTCTGCAGCCCCTGTTCCCTCTCAGCAGCTTTTTTTTCTCCAACCATTAGAAACTTAGGATTGACACCATGAACATTGCAAATAACAGACTTGGGCAAGTCCTGTGTAGCTGCAGAAAGACGCAAAACCTGCAGAATGAACAATAGTTGTTTAGCTAAGACAGACTTGTCGGCTCGCAACAGTCAATAAACAACATGGTAGATTCTTGTGCCTCTTCCACAACCAGGAATGTAAAATTACATAAAACCATCTAAAAATATAAATTCCAACAAACTCATATACCTTGTGACAGTATGCTCTAGCGACCATATTGTTGATATGTTTGACAAGAAATGCTTGGATAGCTCCATTTTTCTCTCTTTTGATATACTCCAAGTAATTTGTATGAACAACACCGACGACATGATTAAACTTATCAGTCCAGCGCTTCCCGTGGTGGTACCAGTTTAGATGCTCTGGTTCTTCCAATATGGCAATATCAGCTTCTTTTGAGGGAATAAATTGTGAAGTGTCCCCAGCAGGTATTATGCTTCGCCTTTCTTTCGAAAACTAAGAAAACATAAATATGTTATACTTGAGCATTACAAAAATCTGTAATAGTACATACAACACAGATGTGGTTTACCTTTCCTGGATAAAAAGAGATTTTGAAATCTGCCTTAAAATCAATCCTTTCCTCCAGCCAATTTCGTATATAAGCTTCTTGAGCTTCAGGAGTACTGAAGGTCAGGTTGTTAGGATAAACCAGCTCCTGGTCTGATGCACAAAGCCAAGGAACAACCAATGTTACAGCTTGTTTTTCTGTCTTTGCCAAGTAAGCTGCCCGAAATAATGGGTTTACAGCAGTTCCAGTCATCCATGGCAGACTGGCAGTTGTTACAATTGCAACATGGCGCTTTTGGTCTGTTGACTCATTCTTTACAAAATCAGTCCAAAATCCCCCTTCATAGTGATGACCTGTACTATTGAGCACACTGGCTATCCTCAAATCTAGCTCTTCACTAATTTTATCATTTCCATGAAAAGATTCTTCCTTTGTGGATAGAGAATGATGGTACATGGCCTGATCTTTGTGCCTGCTGCACAAAGATTCCACCAGTTTGTCGCACATTTCTGCACACATTATGACGCTATATAATATGCAGCCCAATTACCAACAACATGACAAGTGAATCACACATTCAGAAAGACACTTAAACAGCAACTTTGTAACTTGTGAAATTTCTCTTTTTTATCCAAAGCATATAAAGAAAACAAGCTAAAATGGTTAGCGTCATTTGATGTTAGCTACATAATTCTTTTCCAATTACTAAAATCTATCAAGAAAATTTTCATGGGTAAAATGAAGAACAAACCTTTATTTACTTCTGCTAGGTTTTGACATACGTCTTCACATATATCACTAGGATTCAACATCACGTCACCATATTCATTTGTTAGCTCTTTTGGACATGTTTTTACATAAGATGCTTTACCTTAAGTTATTCTTGATCAAGTATACCTATCACAATGAAAACAAGTCTTCCTTTTCAAAAGAAAAAAAAAAACCCATGATGATTTCGCTCAATATTGTACATATTTCTTGTAAATCTGTACGTCCATTTAAAGATTCTTATTAGCAGAATACATCAATTCATACATGTTTCATGATTTCCCAAATGTGGAATCATACAACACACATGACCTTGTTACATTTGCATCTTTGCTTCTTTCTCAATGTAGGCTACAGAGCACACAGCGATTCCAAAAACTGTGCAACTCTTTCCATTTCCATCATCCTACCAAAGTTCTATGAACAAAATTATCGAAACTATCATCAAATTGCGGATCAAAAATCTTTAAAGCTCGATTTGGAGATCAATCTGTCAACCCTATGCTACTAGGTATCAGGTACATACTACAGCTAGCAAAACCCTTTGAAGCTGTCAGCAATAAGTGAAACCCAAACGAAAAGTTTTACTCAAACATGAAAATAGCACATTAGTGACAAAAATAGAGAACCAAGAATCTTTTCAAAGGTAGTTAACAGATAATTTTTAAGGACCCTATTAGGTAATTTGGACACACTAGTTATCCACTAAGTAAAATACAAAAGGCATTTGGTTGAATTTTTTTTCCCCTATTTTCTCCCAAAATTAAAGTTAGTAACTTTAATAATTCTTAGTTTAGAAGTACACAAAGTGTACACCACTCTGGTTAGAGTAATGAGCTCTATACGGGAGGACTATGAGGTCTTGGATTCAAGACTCATTAAGTTCTAAAAAATAATTCTTAGTTTAGAAGGCTACTCCACACTACAAATCCAAATGCCTTTTGTTGATGGGATACTCTAATACGGTTAAAGTTAATCAGCACACGTGCAAACTTCAATCAGAAATCAACTCTAACCAATGTGATTATTGGAATTAGTAGGTGCTGATAGAGTACCATATATCCATCAATACATCAAATTTGGTTGTATCCAGTCAATACATAAAAGATGCTACAAATGCATGGTTGATTAAACTTAGGAAGTAAATTATTGAATCTTACAAGATCTTCATTTGATCGATCATCAAAGAAATATACCGACGAGCGTCAAACAAGTGCACTTTAACCTAATTAGCCTCTACATTTGATACTAAATAAGATGAGAAAAAAAAGATCTCATTGTTTATCAAGGCTGGGAACTCAAGGAATGTTGAGTTTCCTAATTTTGCAATTGAGAGTGCTGAGGTGAAATTTGTTTGTACCTTGTCTTATACCAAGCTGATCAAACAAAGGCCAGGATTGCTTGACAAGATAGGCCAGAAGTTCAGAAAGGTCCAGTGGCGGAACATCCTGCAAAACAAAGCAATAGCCAGGTAATAAAATCATTAGGCAACTGCCATCTTCCAATGAATATTGTCCTATTAGAAGAACAAATTTACTTTTAAAAAGAATGTAAGAAGCATCCAATAGGCAGCCTT
This sequence comes from Thalia dealbata, assembly GCA_030544415.1. Classification (NCBI taxonomy): domain Eukaryota; kingdom Viridiplantae; phylum Streptophyta; class Magnoliopsida; order Zingiberales; family Marantaceae; genus Thalia; species Thalia dealbata. The sequence continues at coordinate 21,332,646 of CM060455.1, forward strand.
CTAGTTTATTGTTGATCAGATGATTCAAAGATTAAAAATAGTGAAAAATGACAATAAGAAAGTTTGATGTATTTGAGATACTAAGGATGGACAAGTTAGGCAATAGTTCTAACAGCCTTCTTAGAGGGAAATGCAAGCCTCAGTACGTCATGAGCTAAATTTCCTAGAATGCATACAAGAGTATATTATGAAACAAGTTACACAATTAAAATGGAAATACAACATGTCCTTGGTAAAATAATATATTCACTCACAGGAAGAGAAGCACCAAGTAGTGACAAGGAATAAGAAATTCAATGTGCCTAACTCAATCCTCAACTTCTTGCAAACCACATGTATATTCATCATAGTTCCAACATCAACATGGGTTTTGAAGCATGCAATGTTTGATGGTGATTTTATAAATGTTTCTACTTGGAAATTCTGTTTCAAAAAAAATTGTATACTTTAAAAGATGACATATAAAGACCAAGTACACAGTATGGTGCGTACCAAAAACTCACAAATATGCCATGTAGCAGGAAGTACACAGACAAAAGATCATACTGTCAAATTATCTGTGGTTATATTGGTGTTCTAAGTCCTACGATTGATAATTTTTAGCATAAAAGATAAGTTCTGGAAGCACACCTGCACAAAGAAAATTTCTGTGACTTGAAAGCAAATAACCACAACTGGGGAATCAATAGTCATTTAGCCGGCTCTTGCAGTTAAACAGCCTTGAAAAGTATGTTATATTTACTAACCAGACACTACACACTATGTGCCAAACAATCTTGTTTTCATTAGATGGAACACGTGCAGAAATGTGACAATACAAATATTAGACGTGATGAGCTGTCATATGCTCAATCTGAAAAAAATTAACATCTGACCTTAACACCTTAATGTTGTAGATTAATAAATACATCAATAGAGTTTGCTTTCATACAGCACATGCATTCAGTTGCCCGATTGAAATGGCAGGGGAATATCATTTTACAGGGGCCCTGCTACTATGAGAGATAAAAGTACATATCATGGCTTCATAGCAGCACAGGTGGAGGTCATTTGTTTCGTTTCAACTTCAAACCATTGAAAGCCAGGTCATGGTAATAAAATTATTATTTTATAGCATACGGAAAACCATCAGAAACAGTCCAGAAACGAACCGTTGATTCTTCAGTCTCCTTGCGAATTAATTGCTGCAGCAGAAAAGGAAAATGCATAAATAAGGCGACTTATTATCTTAACTGTGTACATGAGCGAGCAGCTATAAAAGACGGTGAAACAAATAGCTTAACTGTGATAATAATGATCACTCAATATTCTATTGGACTAAAGGTTGATCATCTGAGACATACTTGGTAGATGTATTTGGATCATTGTGCAACTCCTCAACGACAGAATAGTTATTCAAGCTAGTAAATGCTCACACATATATATTCACTTTTCGACAAGGTCCTGACTGAACAACCGATTATGTAATAATCTATAAGCATATGTAATATCCTACGGTTTCATGATTTTAATCAATATATATAAAATTTTAAAATTTCACAAATCCATTCAGCAGTTTAGGTTCGAATATATTTGTTAAAAATGTTGAATCACAAGGAACTTTAGAAATTGGCCAAAAAAAATAAAGCAACGTCATGCTTTAGAAGAATGCAAAGACAAATATCGTTCCTTTCCTCGAATCCACCATTCCTAGCAAGCATATTAATTTACAAAAGATTGATATTAGCATTAAGCAACAACATAAGCTGTGTCATCAGTTCGGCTGCGTAAATAAGGAACTAGCTTTGGCAACCCAACTCAAGGGCCTTATAGGTGAATTTGGAGGACCAAATTCCTTAAGAGTGTGAAGATGTTATGATTCAGTAAAGTAAGATTAATTTCAGGATTATGATCGTCGATGTTTATCTAACCGGTGATTATTCTATCCCCTTCTGCTCCTCTCCTAAATTCTTCTTAAAGAAAGAAAAAGAAGGTCGCAGCATCTTATGAGAATGGATGATTCGTACGGAACTTACTTCAGAAAAATCCAAACTCCGGCTCACAGAACGAAAATATTAATATTATATAAAGGCAGCAAAAAGAATAAAAGCCTTACCAGCCTCGCCTTCAACTTCTCGATAATCTCACTGTTCCTGAAATTCCCAAAGATATCACTTGATTGACTCTTCTGCTCAAACTCCCTCAATCTGGTCTTCAGAATTCGTATTGGCTCCCACTCCTTGCCCGCCCCCTCGAACCCCTCCCATCTGAACCTTTCCTTGCTTCTGACCTCATCCCAGCTGTTTTCAAGAGCCGCGCCGACCTCATCCACCTCCGAGACGATCGCGTTCTTTATGGCCGATAGATCAATCCGCAGCGTCGTCTTAGGTTTCCACTTCTCCAGCACCCGCCTCCCGAAGTCCGGCGAGGAGTACGCTCGCCGGATCTCCGACAGCTTCGGCTGAATCTGCTTCATGAGCTCGAGATCGCCGATGGTGGACGCGGGCCTGCCCTCCGTCGGGTGAAGCAGCTGCTCGAGCTCGCGGTCGGCGAGGTCCTTGAAGGAACTGGCCCGCTTGCGCATGAGCCGGAGGTCGGCGTCGGCAGAGTCGCGGACCTCGCGCCACCCCTTGGAGAGGAAGGAGAGGGCCTTCTCGGCGGTGCCAGCCGCGGGCTGCGGCGGTCGCCGGTCGGCGCCCAGGTTAAGCATGAAAGCAAATAGATCGAGGACCGGCTGAGGGGGAGGAGGAGGATTGGAAAGGTAGGATTTTAGGGCTTATTCCTCCTCGTCGTCCTTTGCGCGTCGCCGGAGTACGGATCGAGAGAGCGAGAGAGAGAGAGAGAGAGAGAGGAGGGGACGGAAGCGGAAGGAGGAGGAAGGCGAAGGGAAGGAGACGAGAGAGCCATAGATCGAGGACCTGGTGGTGGTAGTAGTAGCAGCGGGTGGAGGGGTTAGGCGGATGGCGAGGGGCCCCGAGGAGGAGGATCTCCGTGGGACGGAGGTGCCGACGTGGCGTGGCGTGAAGAGCCGAGCTGGACCGACGTGGTGAACTGGGAAGGGATGCTGGGGGGAGGGGGAACCTTCGACGGCCCAGATGGACCGCCATTCTTTCATCCGCGGATCGGACGACGACGAGCAGAGAGATATCAGAGACGTATATTTTTTGTGCAAGTGGTTTATTTAAAATTAAAAACCCTTTTTCTGTGGTTGAACCGCTCATCTAAAAAAACGATTTATAGTTTCTTATAATTTATAATTCAAATATATATATATATATATAGATTAAAGAAATATGTATATTTTTACAAAATAATAGTTAACTTTAGTATTAAAAAATATTTTTTGTTTATTTATTTAAGTGGACTAATTCAGAAATTACTCCTTTGTTATTTTTAGCTTAAAGAAGTCACTGTTCGACAAGTGCAGGGAGGAGGATTTAGCGAGTCAATATATTGTTAGATAGGTCGAGCTACACAAAAAACATGTTCAAAATTGGATCTCAATGTTTGTTGGTTGGATATGGATCATGCCTTATAATTAACTAGTGAGATAAATTCTAATCATGTTCTTAGTTTATATACATTCGAACCAGGACCCTTGCAAAAAAACAATGTCAAACAGTCGAGTGAGAGAGAAAAAGAAAACGCGGTTACGTGGATGTTTGACGAAGGAATAGGATGGCGGCGTTGAGGTGGCGGGAAAAAATGGCAAGGTGAGGAAAGGGGCATGTAAGGCATGAGTCAAAGTTTTTGACGTCACATTATGCCGCCGGCGTGAGGTTGATTTCTAATTTTAAAAAATAATCTTCAATTACCCGTGTTTAAATTAAGTTGATGATTACTTAATATCGATCTGCCGGCTATTTGAATAACTGATGGGAAATATAACACTTATACGTGGACTCAGGGCACAGTAAAATTATTAATTGAAAGATAATTACTAAATTTATCCTTAAATTAACTAAATATCTTAGCTAATTACCGTCTTATGTCTCTCAGAATAATTATAAAGGTGAATATGACGGCAATATAAATAAAGGCATTCAAATATCAAAATTAAAAAAAATAAAAACAAATACTCCATCACCGCACGTCGGCTTTTTTTTTTAAAAAAAAATAGAAATCTAGCTGGGGTTCGAGCATAAAGATTTGCTTTATAAAGAACCCAATCTAAATTGCGCAGGTGACGATGTAAAATTCCCACTTCCCATTCCCGTGTTATTTTTGGAAAATATTATATATCATCAGATTGATGTGCCAAAATTTTGACGAGTTCGAAGAGGATGTATTTTGATCCCAATCAAATCAGAATTAATTTTCCTTCTTTGGCTTACTGCTTTTACTTGGCCAATAAGTTAAGTTTCCTTCTTCGTCAAGTCAAAAAATAAAAAATAAAAATAAAAATACACATATATTTCCTATCGCTTGAATTGAATACTCGTCAAATCATCAATTCTTTCTTTAAAAAAAATTAGGATGAGGCTCTAAAATGCGGCCGGTTAGTATCATTACTCCGGATGAACTATTATGTTGTTGAACTTAAAAATTAACCTTCGATTACTACGTACGGCTTTACATTAATTCATATTGCAATTCCCTCCCCGCGAAGCTTGCTAAAAATGGCTCTAAAACTAGGCGTTTCTGATCTGAAACAAGTGTAAGAAGAGATGATAACGCTAAGTTTGATATATGATTGTAGGTTTAAATTCACCTGATAATATCTCACTTATAAAATTATATTCAGTATTAAAAGCCTTGAGCCTTATAGATAGATAGAATAAGCTGCTTCTCTCTTATGACCCTAAAACTTTAGGGGTGATGGTGATACATAAAAAAAGTGGGGCGTTGGCATGTGACTCACGTCACGCACGTCCTGCAGCTTCAAATTCTAGGCCAAAGACGGCCATGGCACCTCCCTGAGGCAAAGTTTCAGGCACATCCCTGACCAGCTCGCCTCCGTAGGCATTGCTCGCACACAGGAGGTCTGCTTTCTTTCTTTGTTCTGCACTGCAACAGCGCGCACAGGAGGAGGAGAAGAGGCATTCAATGCTCCTTTTACCACTAAAATTATCTAAATCCTCATGAGCCTTCTTCTTCATCCTCCTCCTCCTACTGTGCCCAATGCTCGTCGCAGTCTGACACCACTGAGCGTGCATTTAATGTCGAGGGGAGAAAAAGACAAATCGCAAGTATTCTCCCATGGATAGAAGAACAACAGCACAAAAAGCCCCTTTATTTAAATCTCTTATATATATATATATACCCTGCTTAAAGACAGACAAGGATCCAACAACTCCAAGTATGCCTCCGAGAGGAAGAAGAAAATTATTCTGCATACATTTTCATAAATGTCCCGTTCCTCTTCCTCCTCTCCTCCTTCCTCCTCCTGAGCTTGGAGAGGCATTGTGTCTTCCTGATTAGTTAGTTTATTTATTCCAGGAAAAAACAACAGGACAATGAAAGGAAACAGGCCTTTTCTGTTTTCTCTTCGGAGGTGTCCTCAGTAAGTCCAGTCCGCAGGGAGGCCGCTCGCAGGGGGAGGCTGAAATGGCGTGCCTTGTCTCAAGGCTGCTGGATTTTTAGATGCCTGCCGATGCTGCTCTCTTCCTCTAGAATCTGACCAGGATAATAAATCAGATTCAATGCAGTTGACAAAACGGGAGAAAATTGTCTCGGGACATTGATGGATGTGAAGGTCAGGAAGCTTGAACTTTAGCTCCAAAAGAGTTTTCAAGTACACTTGCGTTGCACTGTTGCAGGGATGTGTTAATGGCAATGAAACAAGCACTTAAACGACAGCTTTTGCGTTCGAATAGGTGCTACTTTGCATAGACGATATCGCAGGAATTAATGCATTAAAATGCTTTCAAACAAAGATTATACTGGAGACTTAGCGAGAAAGCATACACAGAACAGGAAGTTAAAAGCTCAATTACCTCGCTGCTTCTTCGCCGCAGCAGCTTGGTTGTTGCCGACCACCCGCGGAAGAAACACGCCGGTCCCTCCGCCACGGCTCTGCCCCGGCCGCGGCGGCCGCTGCTGAAACCGCCCGACCGCTTCCATCTGAGTAAATAAGAACCCGCTTAAAAACTCCAGTTACGGAAATGCGAACTAATCAAATAGAACCTTCGTCAGTGAACATACCCGCCACTGGACCGGCTGCGTTGGCCCGAAACGGCCGGTCAACCCGAGCCTCCAATTGCCTCCAAGTCCCCTGCCGCCGCCCGAAGCCGCTGCCGGTGCCGCGGAGCGGAGAAGCTCCCGGTAGACCAGCCTCGCCCACTCGGCTTCCCGCTCCGCCACCGGCCCGATCCGGGCGGAAGGCCCATCCAGTTGGAATCCCCGCCGGAGGGCGGCCGGAGGCGGCCCCGAGGCGCCGGGGAGGAGCTGGGCCTGGCCGAGCAGGCCGAAGGCGGCGAGATTACTGGCGAGCTCCTCCACCTCGGTGGGAACGCGATGCTGGTGGACTGCAGAGGGGACGGAAGAGGAGCGGTGATGGTAGGGGAAGTGGGGGCGGATTCCGACGTCCGCCATGATCTCCGAGGGCAGCCACAGCTCTCCATCGTCCAGGGTTGGCTCGTAATCCGCCATCAGAGCACCCCCCCTAAGAAAATAAACCAAAAGGTGCAACAAAGCAGGCAAGAGAGCGAGAGAGGGAGACAGGAAGGAAGCAACGGTTCATAATTATATAGAGCGGCGCGAGGGAGGACAGATATTGCCAATTCATAAAAGGAAAGGGGTAAATTTGGTTTTTCAATTTATAAGCTCTATAAACGAGGAGAGGATGGCGGGGTTCACTGCGGAATTCCATCGGGGATAAGATATCTACCCTTCGTTACCCAAATCAACGTGGCAAATTTCTCGCCACAGACAATTAATCCGTGCGAGCACGAAACCGTGGGGGTCTTCCATTCGGGTGAGAATATGGGGAGGTCACGATTTACATGACGACGGGAACCGACGTTACAAAAGAGGGATACGAGGTACCACGGAACACGGTACAAGCCCACCCGTTATTTGACACGTAGTGAGGATGACGTGAGCCGTTCCGGTCATGCTACGCGTCCAATCAGCGGGTGGCCGGGGAGAAAAAGGGAACGTGGGCGATGAGGCGGCAGCCATCCGAGGTAACGGTGCCGTCACGTGATCAATGAGGTACATTGTTGATGGTCTCGACTTGGCAAGTTAAATTGATTACCCTCATGCTCATGGTTTTAAAAAATGATCTTTTGTTGACAAAAGAATATTATCGATAGTGTACATATGTATTTTTATTTTTCATAATTTTTTGGTTTTTAAAAAAAATATTTCATCGTTTGCAAAATATCCCTTATTTTTACATAATTATCATTTGCGCCCCCATAAGTATAAAATAAGGCTTTCGACATTGAAGGTTCGTGTTGCATCAACCGAAAGGCCAACGTGCCCCATTCGCGTCCCCGAACGAAATAAGAGAGCGTGAGAGGAAGAGGGAGGCAGGGCAGAGAGGAAGAGAGAACGAGCAATGGTGATGCCGCAGACGATCGATACGCTTGCGAAGCGAGCAAGCTTGCTTAATGAAGCGCTGCAGAAGAGCCAGAGCAACACCGAGAGCATGGTTAGCATTCTCGGCTCCTTCGACCAACGCCTCTCGGCCCTCGAGGCCGCCATGCGCCCCATCCAGGTCTCCTCCTCCTTGCCTCATTCCCCATCGCTTCAGGAAATTTTTGATTTGAGATGGCTTGACGAATTCCACCTTAAATTTCCTCCTCTGATGGCTTGGTTTGATGCATTGAGATTTGGGGATGCTGGAAAATGCCTTTTTCTTTTTATCTGCATCTCGCAGGTTAAAACGCATGCCATCAGAATGGCGCACGAGAATCTCGACAAGACGCTTAAATCAGCGGAGCAAATCCTGGCACAATTTGACATCTCCCGACAGGTTTATTATATTTATACATTACGCTATAGTCGTGCATTCGGATGTCTTTGTTTGGCTAGAATTATTTCCATTCATGTTGTTGTTTATTAAGGTGGTGAAGGAGAGGATCTTGGGATTAGATGGAATGCTATGTTCACTGACTAACATTAACATCTCTCTTTTCTTTAATAATGTCACTATGTTTATCTATTACAAATAAGCATAAATGCAATATAGATAATGACTAATATCGAAAGACTACATGTCACATTTTAATACTTCTTGTTCCGCATTGTTGATACGATCCAAAGTTCTAAAGATATGGTTTTCTGCTAAGACAAGTTATATTTTAGGACCCAATTAGCCATCTCTAGTTATAATTAGAGTCTTATTTTGGTGCGTGCAAACTTTTAAGTGCATACAAGAAAACATTTCTGAATTGCAGCTCAAAAGAATTCACATCGAACATGGCATTGAAGCACTACTGACAAACATAACCAAGAAGAGTGTTTGGGTCACAATATGTCGTTATAATAAAGTTGTTGGGTTCTGTAGCTGTTACTATTTATTGGATTGTCATAACAATGATTTAATCAATAATCATTAAAAATGAACTAAGGTGTGAGTTCGGTCTATCTTTGTCTTTGTAAATTCTATATTAGTATAATCATGCGATATCATGTAGAGGTCCCAATGTCTCAAATGAAGGAACAACGATTTCAAAGTAGAATATAGTATAAAGTTCCAAAAAAAAATTACATATACCTGCATGCTCAAAAGAAACTTTGTTATTGTTTTCTTAATGTGGTTATTCAATACACAATGAACTTAGTTATACATAAAATACTTTACTCACATATTATAACTTTTATGGCTCACTCCTCAGGAGTGAACAACTTATTTGATTTTTTTTTCCTCCTAAGATTAGTGGAAAAGAAGGGCTGTGCTTAACGTGCCCTTGAGTCAGCAGATGAAAGAGAGCTAATATAATGATTCTAACCGCCGGCATAATCTAACTATTTGATCCTTTCATCATTTGCTTCCTAATTACATATAATTCACAAGTTAGGTTTATGGGTTTACTGATTCATCATGCAACCCAATAGCCTTGAGTTCACATATCTGATTCTATGTACTCATTAGTTTCTATATTGAGAATGCATTTTCTCAAGGTGAGTGGCTGAGCCCTTTACGATAGCATTGAGCCTGAGGTGAGTGCATTTTTTTCTCAATCATATTTTATGTTCATCAAATTAAGTCTCTTCACCTTCCTATTCTCACAGAGTGTCACTCTTGTGGCATCATGCTTTATGCACTTTGATTGCTACTTTTTTTGCTTTAAAATCTTATGCTATATAATCAGCAGATCTGTTTGAACAGCGTGATTTCTGGAATCCTCATTAAAGGAAATGCAGAACACTTTGTTTACTTCATATTCTATTGATCATGCTGAGATGGTGTATTACATGTTAAGGCTGAGGCCACAATACTGAGGGGTCCGCATGAGGATTTGGAAGGCTATCTGGAAGCAGTTGAACTGTTGAAAAGCACGGTGAAGTTCTTTACCTCAAACAAAAACATCAAGGGTGATGTTCTGAACCACGTAAACAGTTTGTTGGCAAGGGCATTCTCCAAGTTGGAAGAAGAATTCAAGCAACTCTTAGATTCCTACAGGTTTTTCCCCATTTCTTTTCGTGCATTCTGTCTTTATAGATTTTTTTAAAATTAAAAAACTGCGATTAGCTTAACGCCATGCATTTTGTTTACTCTTTTATCGGATGGCATGTGATTGGATGGGTGAAAATATCTAGTATGATTTTTTTTTCCAAGTAGTATGACGTTATTTGTTTGGGATTTGAGCTGCACATTCATCACACCGACAGTCAAAATATGCAGGGTAGCCGAGAATCTCCGCATGCGTCTGGTTCTAAGATGTCCATATTATTTGTTAAATATGCATAAGAATGTCATTTGGTGTTCATACGATCCATGGGCCGACCGACATCTATGCCTAGTTTGTAAAATGCAGGATATGTTCACTAGATAATAACCGGTGACTTCATTGGAAAACACTTTTTTGGTCTGACTTAAAATAAATTAATTGGGAAGACAATTACTTAAGGGTAATATTTATCAAATGAGAAATATAATTTTTTTAAAAGGATATAATTTCTTATCGATGAATTGTTTAGGAAAAGTGGATTGACTTTTAATTTTGTTTAAATTTTAACATCAGAGTAGATCATTCATGCTCTCTATTGCCCTTCTCTGCTGAACAAGATTATCTATGAGCCTTGTTAGGTATTAAGACAATTGGAGGAAATATTTTAGATTCATCCTTATATATAAATGTACATTAAATATAAGTATACGAACTTGTTTAGTACGGTCGATTTGGGGATATAGATATGATGGCGGATTTGGAAGTTGGAATTAACCCTCTTTAATGCTATTAATGGTGATGTGGGCATGGGTGATGGACTCCAAAACCTGCATGTATGGCTTGGTCGCTGGCCACTTCATCAGTCTCGTTCCCATCGTTGGATGAATGGCCGCTTCCGGTCGTCGTACAACCAAGATTCACCGCCACTGGGTGTTGCACCACGAAGGATCGTTGCTTATCTCGTCCACCAGAGGAGGCGTCGCTGCTCCTCTACTTGCAGCATGATAGGGGGCTGCCGCTCATCGCTGTTTGGTTGCGTTGTGCAAGGCGTCATTGCTCTCTGACCCACAATGAAGAATTACCGCCACCGGATGTCGCTGTGGGCGTCTGATGGCACTAGAAAATGCCCTTCGCCGCTTCACCGCAGTGGCTGCAAGGAGACCCATCAGACGGCTTCCTCCATCTCTGCAGCCTAAAACCCTCGCAGTTCCTACGACCATAAGTGGTGATAGGCAGAGTTGGCAGTTGCTGCTGCCATGAAGCGCACTGTTTGCTCACTGATCCCAAGGAGCTCAGCAAACATGATTTCTTACGCCGCCGCCAATTCCTACCATAATGATTCCATGCCTGGTTTAAGGATGTTGGAAAAGCTGCAGTGGAGACCGGTCGGACGAGTCTATATTGTGCACAGTGACGCAGGGGGAGAGTCGAAGCCAATGCAGAAGATCTTAGTCCCAGTAACACTGCATAGTTGCCTCCAACTGCGACCGCTCAGTATGGGTCATCTGTAAGAAGATAACACCTCCCCCGTGTCTGCCCCCTTAGCAGTTTTGTCTGGCAAGCGAGGGCATGGTCAGCTCTATTTGCCGATACACCTGGTATGGTTCTATGAGTTTTGAAAGAAGATATGGGTGAAGCATGGTATCGAGAACCCCACTTCGTATCATCTTATACTTTTCTGTATTTTTTTTATCACTTATATCCCCAATACATTTGAGCATTACGGAGTAATAATCTGAGCTTCACATGATAATATATATTGGGAACCCTCTTGTTCATATGGTAGTGCCCACTGCATAACACCTAGGTCCTTTTTTCTTTTCCTTTTTCTTAAAAAATTAGTCAAATTTTCCTTATGAAATATTAATTAATTGATTGGTGTTGGAAATAGGTAACCAACTGTTTATTGATCTGACAAGGTATGCGTCCTCTTATCATTATGTTTACTTTCTATGATTTCAGCAAACCAATTGAGCCTGAGTGCTTATTTGAGTGTCTTCCTAAACCCTTGCAACCATCATCAGACTCGGCTGCGAACGAAGGTGATGGTGACGATGAGAACCAGCCCAAAAGCTTTGAGAATGCTGCTTACGAGACACCAACTCTAATTCCTCAGAGGGTACTTCCTTTGCTGCATGACATGGTAAATCAATTGCTCCAGGCTGGACATCAACAGCAGTGTGCAAGGATTTACAGGTTCAGTTACCGAATATTTCCTTCAGAAGTATTAATTCTCTTATATTTATACCTAAGTGCATATATTTTGTTCATATTATCAGCAAAAGGGTGGATATATATATAGAGATAAAAGGAAAATAAATGTTCAAAATGCTCTGCTAGATAGGGATAAATGTAGCTTGACTACCACAAAAATATTAAAAAATTATGCTCTTAAAAAATTACTCCGATGCAAAAGCACTTGTCCTGAGTTTTAAAATGTTTATTCTTTATTTTTTTGTTTTCCATGTATTACAATCTTTATATTGTTTTTTTTGAAAGACAATATTATATTCAATATATTATCTAAAAGGATGACTGCAAATAAAAGAAAATAGCACAAAAATGGAAAACAACAAACCAGAAAACATAACTTACCGAGAGAAACACAAGAAGAGACAAAGAACATAAAAACAAATATGTGAAGCAAACTATATTAAACAACATTGCAACAGGGACATATTGTAAGCATTTACTTTTCTAGAAAAATCTTTGGACAAGATCGAATAGGATAACAATTATTTCTCTACAAAAGTAACCTTTATGTAAAATATTTGTGTATATTTGTTATGCATAGATTTAATAAAAAAAAAGCACACATATATAAATCAAGTGGAGAGATATTTGCACCATTAATAAGAAAATAAAATTTTCATAATAACTAGTTTGTAGGTACCTTATATACTAAATTTATTTTTTTTAGTTTTGATGCATTGGATACAATAACATGTTTATTTAATTTTATTTTTTTTAAATGAGAAATTGCATTTATTTCACCATTTTGAAATTGTACAATGTTCATTCCAAAAGGAATGAATAGAAAAAAAAAAAGTAAAATAAAACAAGAAGAAAAGAAAAGAGAAAAAAACGACAATAAGGAAAAAATATATATATTTTCCTCGTTAAATATATTTTGGTTTTGAGAATAAATATCTTAATTTCAGTTTTATGGTAATGAATCTACCTTGTTTCTTCTAGTGAGGAGAAATTTTCAAATTTGTTAAATCCATTGTTAATTTCTTGGTGTTTAAAAGGCAATAACTGTAGAAGTTTGTGTATGATGATGGTTCATCTGATTAGGAATAATAAGACATTTAGTTACAAAATTGTTGTATAAGCTCAAGGCATAGTGTTTCTCCAAGATTTTACTTGTAGGCTTTACCACTGTAATCATATTTAAGAATATGTTGTCTTCATTTTAGAAACTTGTAAAGTTGCTAACAACTCAATCATTTGGTTCTGAATTCTTATCATTTAACGTGCCTATCTATGGAACCTTGAGATATTTTACTGTAATCTGCTTGTTGGTCCTAGCTTTATTTTCATTAGATATATCGTCCTCTGCTCATTCTGAAGATTTAAGAAATGATAAGCTGAATTATTACTGTTCACTTTCTAGACTAAGATTGTTTGATATATAATGACATTCTTGGTTCTAATTATTCCAAACTTTAAATACGATCTCATGGATTGAATGACACTGCAGTTTTTTCTCTTGCCTATTTAGCACCTAGTTAGTGTATCTATATTTATGCACTCTTGAAGTTCAGAACCACATAGAATATGATGGTTCGATTATGGTTTTGACTACAGAGGGATGTCTCTGGCATTGCTGGTCGATGTGAATACAGTTTGAATATTTCATTTACACATACTATAAAGAGAATGCTCACAGTATTTCCTAATTACATATTCATATTTAAAGTTAGGGTAAACCAAGGTTTAAAATCTCAGTTGGTATACATAACAATCAAATGGTTGAGCACAATACGAATAAGAAAAAAATAAGTAAAATAAAAAAATAATAATATTTTAAAACTGCAAAATGGAAAAGTTATGGTTGTTATAGTTTCCATAGGAGCTGTAACATCTAGTTTAAGGGATGGTTGAAGGGCTGAAGAAGGCAATATAAAGCTGGAATATAGTGCAAGGCCTGGGACAAACTATATCTTTATGTTTTTACAGTTGAAATAGTGAATTGTTGCATGTATTTGACCCTATTGTCTGGCATGAAATGATCAGTGTATTAGTATCATACAAGACGGATATATACTGTTCATGTTATGATTTGGTAGGAAAAGCCCTGGAGTGGACTATTTATGTTATCTTTTCCAATCAGGGAGTCTCGTAGTTCAACTTTGGAAGCAAGCCTCCGGAAATTAGGAGTTGAAAAGCTCAATAAAGATGATGTGCAGAAAATGCAGTGGGAGGTGTTAGAGTCCAAGATTCAAAATTGGATTCAGTTTATGCGGATTGCAGTAAGGATTTATGTGTTCCGTTTGTTATATTGAGCATGCTTGCTTTCCTGTTAGCTTGATTGTTACTGAACAGGTGAAACTACTATTTTCTGGGGAACGAAAAATTTGTGACCAAATATTTGAGGACACTGCTCTCAACAAAGATCAATGTTTTTCTGAAGTAACCGCAAATAGCGTGGCAATGCTTTTTAGCTTTGGCGATGCCGTGGCCAAGAGTAAACGATCCCCAGAGAAGTTGTTCGTTCTTCTTGATATGTATGAAGTATTGCATGAACTTCATACCGAGGTATGATTAACATGTTCTTATTTATGGCTTAAAGAAAATATATAGTTATCTTCATTAGCTGTACGACATGCTGGAAATGATATCTGCTACTGGGAAAATTTAATATTGATATGGTTATCCTTGACAATTTGTCAGATTGTGACAATTTTCGAAGGCAAAGCTTGCACGGAGATGAGAGATTCTGCAATGTGCTTATCGAAGCGCTTGGCTCAGACTGCTGAAGAAACCTTTGCAGATTTTGAAGAGGCGGTCGAAAAGGATGCCACGAAGACAACAGTTTTCGATGGAACTGTCCATCCACTTACTAGCTATGTGATTAATTATGTGAAGTTCTTATTCGAGTAAGTCCTAAACTTACCCTTACAAATATTTCTAGAGTATCAACTTGATATAGCTTTACGTTCACTGGTGCCACAGAACTTTCATCAAAGATTCATCATACCTCAAAACAAGATTTAGGTTTACTTTTTTCCTTTTATCGTACATTTGATAATAATGCTAATAGGAAGTGATGAAAGAAAAGCTTATATCAACGTCAGATAGGCTCTGCAACCCCAATGGCACCTAGGATATCCTTATATGGAGAATGGTCCGGATTTTTACAAAATCAAATACTTAATTATTAATAACTCGTGTGTAAATAACAAATTAAAGAGGCAAAAGGTCATTAGCTGATGGTAGTCCATTTTCTGCTTCCTTTGTCTACAATTATAGTTAAGATATGAATCAGTAATCTTGGTTTTTATATACTGTGAAAGTATTTATCCTTTATAAGTTCTTAGAGTCTGTAATGAAGAGAAGATAAAAGTATCAGTTGAGATAAAAGTGTCACTTGAACTTTTTCTTTAGCATCTTCTTTAACATCCTAAGCTTTTCTGGATAAAAGTGGTCATCCAACTAACCTTTACATAATCAAATGCACCTATTCACTGCTAATATTCTTCTTCTTTTGGTTGATTGATTTGGCTACCTTATTTCTTAATGTATAAATTCATTAAATACTTTTCAGCTACCAGTCTACACTGAAGCAACTCTTCCACGAACATGTAGCTGGAGATGAAACAGAGTCTCAGTTGGCAGTTGTAACAATGCGGATAATGCAAGCTCTGCAGAGTAATCTTGATAACAAATCTAAGCAATATAAAGATTCTGCTCTAACCTATCTATTTCTTATGAACAACATACACTATATGGTGAGATCCCTAAGCAGGTATGAGAGTCGATTTAGAAAGTACAGCATGCCGTGGAGTCGAAAGACCAACACCTCTTTGATAATTTCAGATCAGAAGCAAAAGATTTCTTGGGTGAGGATTGGGTACAAAGACATCGAAGGGTTGTGCAGCAACATGCAAACCAGTACAAAAGGGTTGCCTGGGCAAAGGTACATTCCATTTTCTCGTAGCAAGCTAATCTTATGTTTGTCTTAGTTTATATATTTTTCTTTGACCACATTTTGCAGCAAGTTCATCATTAGCTGATTAGCTCCTTTGATCCTACAAATTGATAAATTACTCCTGATCTTATATTTGGGTGACTTAGCTTTTGACCTTTTGTAATATAGGTATTTACACCTAAATCACTCTATTTTCGTAAATTTACTTTTCATCCTTAAAAATTTTTCGTGGGCACTCCCCGCCATTCATGGTAATTTATTTTCATTAAATATTCTATTTACACAATCTATATCATTATCCGTGTTACCTTCTTTTTTTTTCTCGGATCTTAGTTTTTGTTTATAAATTTTAATCTTTAATAGGTAGGTGTAAGCGGAGAAAGAAAAGGGGAAGAGAAAAAGGAAAAAGAGGAAAGGGATTAGGATGAGGAGGAAAAAAAAGAGTGAGCAGAAGAAAAAGGAGGAAGTTAATTATATTAGGTGTGAGAGGAAGATGACGACGAGAGTAGAATAAGATACGGCTTCTAAAATTTAAATTTAAGTAAAAAAATTAGTACATGCCTAGTGAAGTGCGTAATGGAAATTTAAGGTATATAAGAGTAATTTAAAAAAATAAGCATCATAAATTTATGAATCTAAAGTCACGAGGATATTAATAATATGATCATATGACAATGAAATCAGAATATCATACTGCATCTACATATTTTATCAAAAATCAAAAAGATAGTTTTATTCATATAAGATATGCTTATTAAAGATCCTCAGACTTAATTATGATCATTTTTATTTTGTTAGAGTTGAAGAGCCTAATTTTAATTAATTTTATATTTTGTGGAGCTGTCAATGGGTGAGATTCTATAGGTCATTTACTAATCAAGGGCTTATATCATTTTAAAATATTAATTTAGTAGTTTAGATTACCTTAAAGCTCCTTGGTTGTATCTCTTTATCTATACACAACTTGAACGTGAAAACATAGAGACAAGTGGTTAATCTATGAGTAGGAAAAAAAATGGACCTACAAGATCTCAAATGAATTAGCTTATTACCTATGTAGAGTTTTTTTTTAGAACTTAATGAGTCTTGAACCTAAGACCTCATGATCCTTCCGTATAGAGCTCAATTACTCTAACCAAAGGGATGTACACTTTGTGTACATTACCTATGTAGAGTTGTTTTAGCCTTTGTTTTATATAAAGAGGATAGATATATCTTATATTTCTTGTGTATATAAGAAAAAAAATCTATGATTTGCAAATATATATAGCTCTTGCTGAGTCGCATAAAATAAGTTAAGCTCATGCGGTTCAATTTTACTTTGCCTACTTAAGCTATAAGGTACAATGATATATGAATTTTTCACAGAGAAAGAAAAAATAAAAAAGAAAAAACTCTGCTGAACTAATACTTTTCTAAAGAAAGAAAAAATAAAAAAGAAAAACTCCTCTGGAAAGAACTCTACATCTTGTGTGTTATTTCTTCTCTATCGGGCATAGTATTATACTCACTATGAATGATTAATCGTTATAAAATCACTAATAAATTCTTATGTTTTGAAAAAAGTTTAAAAGTTGAATAATAATAATTTATAATATGATACTATACAATTCTGACTTGATATCATGTGCTACTCTATTAGTATTTGTGATAGATTATATTTGATATAATGGAAAAAATCTTCTGGTCTATAACCATGATAATATAACAATGATTCTTCAGAGATTATTGCTTTTGATTCAGTAGCATGTTCCTTGTTATTATCACCTTATGTGTAGGATGACTCTAAGGATACATTCTAACTAAATTTTAGTTATAAATTGAATTAAGTTTTAATTGAAATCACATTCCAATTAATATTATCTCATGTCTTAAACCTAATCTTAGCTTGTTGAAGATTAGTTTGAGCTGTCTTGAGTACCTATTTTATTGTGAGTCACATGATGAATCTCTCCATGTACAAACCTGCTCACAAATCTGATATTTTATCATCATTTTCCTATGCATGTTGATACCTAATTTCGGGCTATATAAACTATCCATAAATAAATAAATATCATAATTTTATCAGATATCTCCAAAGAGTCAATAAAAACATCATAATATCAATGCTACTAATAGGTTGTAAGATGTTGGTGATACTTATGTAATCAATTATAGAAAATACCATAATACCAGTAAAGGCTAAATGCATGGTGTAATCACTTGAATTTAATTTATTATGTGTTCTCTAGATTTTGCAGACACTTACGGTACAAGGTTCGAACAGTTCAGGTAGTAGTTCTGCCTTAGCAACTGAAACCAGCGGCAATCTTAATATTTCAAGAGCACAATTAAAAGAAAGGTTTGTAACTCTGCTTGACTCTTTCCAATATGCCAGTTTATGATATCGAAGAATGATGAATATTCATTCTCTTTGGCCTTTAGGTTCAAGTCCTTTAACATGCAGTTTGAGGAACTCCATCAGAGGCAGTCCCAATGGTCAGTACCTGATCAGGAGCTGCGTGAGTATCTGAGACTTGCTATTGCCGAAGTATTATTACCAGCTTACAGATCTTTTATCAAACGTTTTGGGTATGTTTCATCCAACCTTCATCGATGTTTTCTTATAGTTAAACAATTATTCTTCCACTCCACTAGCTACTCTAAAAAAAATAATCTAGTCCAAATCATACAATAAAATCTGAATTATACGTTATATTTTTATATTGTCATTCTAAAAATATCAAAAATAAATTTAAATTCAGTGACAATCATGAGTTAATCTATCCTTTCACTTGTCCATCCATGGAGTTTTCATGGCTATAGGAAAATCTTGTTCATAAAAAAAATAATTATCATTTCATCTAAAGTTAAATCATCGACAATAGACATGATCTCTTGAAACTTATTATCTTTCAATGCATAGTTTGAAGAAAAAAATAGATGAAAAGATGTTCTTCTTAGCTTATCATAACAGTTGATGTATAATATTATTACTATACATTCTTAACAATAACTTCCTATTGTTTGGTAGCTATTCTAATGTTTCATTGTTATTTATTAGACCGACGCTTGAGTCTGGTAAAAATCCGACGAAATATATCAGATACAATCCAGAAGATCTTGAAAGAATGCTGGGTGAGTTCTTTGAGGGGAAGAATCAGGGGAAAGCTGGGTAATATCAGATGAATTCTTTTAGGGAAAGGACATGGGCATAAATTTTTTAACAGAGATTTTGCCATTTTCTCCATGTGTAATTTTGAAATGATCTTATTATATATTTTTAAATAAGAAATATGTTTCTAAGAATGATTCTAGAACTCATAACTTTGCTTGCACTGAGACAAGTATATATATTATTGCATTATTTTTTATCTTTGTTAAGGAAAGTGGCAAAAGACAATGAAAGAGGGAGGTATTTTAAGGATACTCATTAGAGGATTAATTTTAAATCTAATTTTTATTTATGTATAATTAAAATAATTAGATTTTACAGTGAAGATTATAAATTTAAAATTTAAAAAATATTATCTAATTAACATAATTAGCATCACAGTATAATAAGCCAGTAATGTATCGAAGTGAGGTTTTTGGTACCTAAAAAATCATTATCAAATACTTAATTTTTTGAAGTTAATACCATACAGAAAGAAATCTATTTATTTTATTATTAAGCCATATTCTAGAAATTTATATTATGAGGGAATGCTTAATGTGAATTAAAACGTACCATGACCCCAAGATAAAAATATAGATTTCACCCTATATAAATTTTAATATGAAATTATATATATTAGGTTTTAAAATTATATCTCTAATTTGAAGATAAAAAGAGATTGGATGAAAAGGAAGCCTAACTTGATCCTTTCCAATTTAAAACTTCTAAAAAGTAATCAGGGGTGCCCAGCCACGTAAGCACGCGGTTTCGCCCAACCGACTCCACTCACGCGTCTTCTTCCACATTTTACTCCGCCCGCTCTCTCCGGCGCCGGCAGTCGCCAAATCTCACGCAGACGCAGCTCTTCTTCTTCCAGTCTTCTTCGATGAGTTCTTCCGCCGGTGAACCCAAGTCCCCCGTCACCGGCTACCCCGCCCCCCCTACTGGCGCTGCCTACTCCTACCACGCTCCGCCTCCCCAATCCTTCTTCCCCAGCGGCGGCCCGCCCCCGCCTCCTCCCCCTTCCCAGCCCTATCACCTCTACTACCCCCCCGCAGCTTCCGCTCCTCCGCCCCGCCACAACGCCGCCATCCTCCGACGCTTCCTCTCCATCGCCGTTGCCCTCTTCCTCATCTTCGGCCTTGTTATCCTCATAGTCTGGCTCGTCCTCCGCCCCCGCCTCCCAGATGTCTCCATCTCCTCCGCTGCCGTCTCCGGCTTCAACGTTTCGGACTCGCAGAAGCTCTCCGCTGGCTTCGACTTTAACCTGACCATCCATAACTCCAACAGCAAGATGGGGATTTACTACGACCAGGTCACCGCCTTCGTCCTCTATGGTTCCGGCGCCATATCCCAGACCTCACTCGCGCCCTTCTATCAGGCTAAGGGGAACACTACCTCGATCCGGGCCTTCCTTGCGGCGGTTGGGAACTATGTGGATTCCGATGTGGTGAACGGGATCAGCTCCGATCGGAGCCGGAGCGATGGCGCAGTGGGTTTCAATCTCAGAATTTTGGCGTGGGTGAGGTTCAGGTCAGGGATATGGAGAACGAGGTGGCATGTCATGAGGGTTTACTGCGATGACATCGCGTTTGGGTTGAAGAATGGAACAAATGCTGCGGCCTCAGGTTCTCTCGTCGGCCCAACGCCTAAAACTTGTGCGGCTAACCTCTAAGTAAGTTTGCATAGTTTACTTCTTTAGGATTATCATCTGTAGCAAAACGAGCTTGAGTTCAGCGATCTTATGAGAAGCTAACTGTGATCTGAATAACTCATTGTTTCAGAATATAAACTTGATGAGAATAATAACCATGGTAAATGAGTATTATTTCATATGATTTAAGTGATTTGCTATTTTAAAATAAAAAAGTGATCTGTTATTTTTATATTTTGTTTTAGTCAGCTCTGTTGAATACGTGTGGAAACTCAAGCTCTCAATTAAAGTTATGCACAGCCTGATGGACAATAGTTGATAATGTGAATTGTAGATAAGTAGTCTTGTAAATAATTTAATTTTTCCACCTGCTTATTGATGTGACTTGCTGATATACGACAGCAGCTTTCCGTTCGCATAAAGATAGATGGTTTCTGAATCACTCGATCGCCCATCTGAAACTATTTGCGTGGATAAAAAGATATAGAAGTTCCTCTCAAAACTGCTTTGGGCTCAGAAGCTTTTACATGGAGAGATTTATGGTTTCAATTTTATTTCGTTTCTTTGCAAAATTTTACCAGAAGAGTCTCGATAACTTGACTACCCTATTCAATGGTCATATTTGGATCATTTTGACCACCAAGTAGACTTGATTGATTCTAAATACAATTTCAAAAAAAAATGCTAAAATTAATTATTGAGATACCTATAAAAAGTAAAAAAAAACGGACATTGTGGCTTATTAGATTGATCCCAAATTTTTTTCAAAGTTTTAGCCTATTTTGGGGTTGGAGAGGGCTGCGTTATACTAATTTGTCCTCCCGATAGACAAGGTGGAAAGCCAAGTTCTTGTTTGTGCCATATACCTTCCCTTCTTCATGCATCGAGGAACGACGTTGATTTTGACAACTGATTTTAGAACATAAATTTCATTTATTAATGTGCATTATGATTTCCAGTTTTACATTGGCAATAATTTGTTGCGCAATGTATACTTTTTTTGTTGTAGACCCTGTGTACACTCTCCGAAGCTTAAAAAGATGATTTAGTGCTGTCTTAATTGAGCTCTAGATACATTATAATTTGACTGATTCTGAGAATTATATTTGGATTTTGTAGCTTTTCTCGTCTCCAGGGAATAGTGCTAGTTTACATCTGGATTTCTTGGGTTTTCAAATGAATAACTGTGACTTCAAAACCTGACTTTGGATGTACACAGTGTACATCCATCTGGTTAGAGTAATTGGACTCTATATGGGAGGATCATGAGGTATTGGGTTCAAGACTCATTAATTTCAAAAAAAAAACCTGACTTTGGATTGCGAACTAGAGGATCTGATAATTTGATTATTTTTCCATGAACAATTGTTTGTCTGATGTAGTTTCTAATGAGGTTTTTTATTATTTCCTTTCTTTCTCTTGTGAATAACTTAAAATGTTGATTGACAAGATTACCACAGACTAATTACTATTGTGAGGATTTCATTAAGATTCAGCAAACGATGGTAATACTTCTACTCTGACTATTGTAAAAATACTATGATCATGTGTTTCCTTTTCAAGTAATAAATCCACATTTATTTGCAGAGCAGTTGCCTTTTGTTTAGAGGTTGAGATCATTATAATATTTGTGGATCTTTGCTCTTCCACATTTGGATTGTTTTATCAGTGTTCTATCTTATAGTTTTTAGTCTTTAGAGTACTTGAGGTATCAGAAAATTTTTAGGTAAAATTTAAGCTCTCTTTCATCACCTTGATATTCTTTGCTCTTCCTTCCATCTTAGTCCTTGACACAATGTGTAGACTCTCAATGCCAAGAATCGATTAGACTAGTACTCCACCGTACTATACTACAAATATTGGCACAAAAGACAAATAAAACAATATTTGCAAATGAAAAGTGCACCTGCGCCATCATATATTATCCCAAATCAAATACACCCTAATTTGGTTGGTATCACATTCAACCAATATTATCCTATATCAAAAATGCTCTGAGGGTACAGTTTTTCCAGACTGCATTTAGTGTTTTACAGCACTTGTACAGTAGTTTTGTAGCTGTTACTATATTGTATTAGCAAGTTGGTATTTGATAGGATATGTTATATCCTCTTTAAAATATAAAAGGTATGGTGCAATTTGATTGCACTAAGGAATAGCTTATAGTTTGTGTATTAGTATCTTACCACCTAAAACTCGAGCTTGCCTCCATCCCAGTTGCTCTCGTATGTATATTTCTGTTGTGTTATTTATTCATACTGAATGGATCAGTCTAGCATCAGCATTAAATTTCTTCTGTCCTTGTTCCTCAACTATGCTCATTTGACTTGCACTAAATTCCAATTTATTATTATGCGTGAGAATTGCTAGTAAGATTTTTGGTTTCTCACATTTGTCTTTGACTGCTGTATTCATAAGAGTACCATTGGCAAATATATAGCCTCAATTCTGTGAGGCAAAGTTGTATAAGACGATAACATCTTCAAAGAAGACTTGTAAATCTTGTGGTTAGAGTTGTTAAATGGTGTGAATTAGCTAGCACTAATGGTATAATGAGGGAGGTTAGGGAGGAAGGAGATTTGCGTACAACAATAAAGGGAGTTGGATGCTCATGATTTAAACATGGACATTATTTTGCTTAGAATTCCATAAACGAAAACTTCGTGTTGTGCCTTTGTTTTGTTGAAAGTTAGTAGCACTCATTTGAAAAATGGCCTTGTTGGTTAATTCTAGGTGGCATTTACCTATCTGTTTGTCTTTGAACCTAATTCTGGTTGGTGTACATGATAAATTTTTTTGTTAGGAGTGTGATATCTTTAGAAAGAATCATGTCTAAGTTGAATAAGCTCTTTTGTCCAGATCATATCCTGACTAAGGGGGACGTTAATTCGACTCATCTATGTGGGGGGACCCACAGCGACCATCCTGAAGAGGGTCATCCCCCCCACCCTATTCCAAAAATCGAGTCGTTATGAAATAAGGGATCACCATCCCGTCCTGCACCACCAATTTTCTCATTTGAAATAATGTTTTGAGAATCAGACTAGATTTGTCAGTTTAATCGATTTCACTAAGACCTAATCCTGTTTTTCCTTGACCTAGAAAAGGCAAGAACCAATGAAATTAATCAAAATAGATTTTGAATTATTTTAGATCTTTCTGATGTTTTGACCCAGATCAAATGAACTGGCTCAACCTAGGAATTGGTGGCTCAATCAGGTCAAAGGCTTGATTCAGCTTTGAAAATATTACTTAATATAGAGTAAATCATGATATATCTCACGATTGAAGATTTTGATGGAATAATATGGAAAAACTTAATAACTTGGACTTGGAAGCTCAAGGAGATTACCAAGGGATATTGGCATTTAGGGTCTTAGTTTTCATGCCAAATTTAAATGCTTTGTTAGTTCAGCATGTGGCTTATGCATCTTTGCTCCAAAAGAAGCATTACCAAGGCAAAATTCAGTTGTGTGGGTATATACATGGAAAGCATCTTGCCAACCTTCACTCTTTCTCTGAGAAAGTGCCTAGAACTCTTTTGTTCCATCGTGATTAAGAAGACTGGGTGATATGCCTCATATCGTTTGTGAAGAATATCTTGTTATTGCTTGATCTGTAATCCGAACACATCAGCTGTGACTTGTTCTTGTGCAGAAATGCTGGAGAAGGATATTCACAATAAAGCTTTATTGCCTCGTCTGAAGACATCTGGGGATGAACTTCAAAAGATCACTAAACTTAGAATAGAATGTGTGGGTTCTGCATGACGACATTGCCGGCCTGATTGAAATAATAATACCAGTTGCTGCAGCAGTTAAATGGTATAAATTTTAACTTGGATCTCAAATTTCTAGGATACGACGTGCATTGTTGCTTGTTTTTCTTTTCATGTTGTCTTTTTCTTTCCATTTCTGTGTATAGTTGCATCAAGGAAGGTGGCAAGCATATCTAGTCCAAATGTAGACGCAAATATATTCCCCAACATGGAAGGTTAAATTTATCATTTTGTTCATAAGAGCAGACTGACATTGTATGATGGAAATTCCAATCTTGAGATCTTTTTGCCTCAAATAATAGGTAATAGATGTATGGTCTCTGAGTTAGCTGCCATGCCACAGATGTTTGTAATGCTATAGTGCCTTTTTTTCTTTTGTGGCCTATGAATTCCTCTCAGACTGCTGCTCTAGTCAACTGCTCGTTTGTTTAGTTTGGTTACTGGACCATCACAATTCAGACGGTTGATGTCCTCTCTTAGCATTATTACATGGATCCATGTTCCGAAAGTTCAAGCCTTAATTTTGTTAGAACTTAAAAATAGAGCTCGCCTCACAAGTTATTTTCTTATATTCAAGAGAAAGCTCATTAACGTGCTTATTTATAAGCATATGATGGGCTCAAAAAGATCACCACTGATATACAAATTATTTTTATTAAATAAACTTTTTTCAGTAATTAGATATGCACTAACTGATTACAACTTAAGTACCTACTCCTAAGTGAAAAATTACATTTAACTATAATTTATTTTTATTATTATGAATTTATTAAAGTTAGATTGAGTTTTTATGAGCAAGTAGGCATGCTTATCAGGTCGTACCGCCTGCGGGCGACATAATGTAAACTCTCATCATCTAAATTATAGTTTTAGAAAAAAAAATATTTAATTTTTCCGATCCGATTCAACTGAACCGGCTAGCTGGCCGGTCCGAATGAACCGGTCCGACCCGGTCCGAAGGGGTCGACGCGAGCGAGAAGAGCCGCGGGCTCTTCCCACTCGCGAGGCGCCCCTCCCCTCTTCCCCTTCTTCTTCTTCTCTTCTTCTTCTTCTTCTTCCTTTTCTTCTTCTTCTTCGCCTTCTTCCCCCGTCTCCCTCACCCACAGCAGGGCACGCCGGCGGCCCCTCCCACTTCGACGTCGTCGGCTGCCGTCGTTCGTCGGCGGCCGCCCGACTCCGTCGCCTGCCTCCCTCGCTTTCGCGACCGTCCGCAGCAAAGCAGAGGAGCTCCCTCCTCCACCGCCCGCCGCTGGCTGCCGACCCACTCCGACGCCGCCCTCTCCTCTCCGCCGTGACGAATAGACCTCAGCGGAGGTCTGCCGTCGCTGCGCGCCTCTCCTCCGCCTGCTGCCATCTCTTCTTCGAGTTTGCTGCAGCCGCTCCTTCGCGAGGCCACCTCCCTCGTCCACGGCAGAGCAGCGTCGACGCCAATTTCCGCCGTCGGTCGCTGCCCACCGTTCGTCGGTGGTCGCCCGTCTCCGTCGCCGCAGCGCATCACTCCCTGCAAGGGGAGCTCGGCGACGACTCCTTCCTCGCCTTCGCAACCAAACGCAGTAGGGCACCCCACCGAGCCGTTGTTCGCCTCCTTCCCTTCTTCGCATCCGTAGCCGCCCGTCGCATTTCCTCCACGCCCACCGCCTGTTGTTCGCGGCTGTCGTCCGCAGCCGCCGTCGCCGCTCGTTCCTCTCCGCTGCGACGAGGAGCGCTCGGCGGAGACGAGGGCTCTGTTGCAGCGCGCGACCCCCGTCTTCCCCTGCGTCTTCCCTACTTCGCGTCCGCAGCCATCTGCCGGCTGCATCTGCCACCGTCCCGAGCACCGATCACTGACGCGCCACTGCTAGCGGCTGGGGCTTGAGCTGCTCGTCCCTCCGCGAGTCGTGAGCCCCACGTCCACCCAAAATGCCGATGCAGGAGGCGGCGATTTCGTCGCCGCCGTCCTCTCGAATTTGCAGCACCCCCAGCGAGGAGTGGAGCTACGGTTCCACTCCCCTCGCCGGCGAGCCATCCCTCTCCGACTCCTCTGTACGATCGCAAGGGTAGGAGCTCCGTTTCCCCTCTGTTGTTGGGCAATTTCGCCCTCCGGCGAACTTGCCCTAAAGTTTGCCGGCGACGCCAAAGATTTGGATCGTTTAGGCGTTGATGGCCGGATTTTGCGCAGGTCGTTGTCGGTTCCCACATGTGCGTAGGCTTGCGGAGCTCGCCGTCAAGTTTGTCGCTGATTTTGCGAGCTCTGGCGAGGTGGCGGCTAGGGTTCCAGCGATGACGTTACTATTCCGGCGAGTGAATAGTGTTTCCGACGGTGAATAGTGATTCCGGCTAAGGTAGCTTTATTTTTTCCTAATCACGATTAGTGATTTATTTAAGCATGTTAGTTCTAATTAAACATGTTTAGGATAAATTAGTGTTGTTAAAATGCTTAGATTAATTTAAACATGCTTAGTGTTAATTAATCAAACTTAGTGGATTAATTAAGCATGATAAATTAAGTTAAGTAAAAATTAATGATTTAATTGAGTAGAGTTAGTGAATGGGTTGAGTTGAACCGGTTTGGAGTTAGTTGGATTGAATTCGAGTTAAGTTTGGGTTCGGGTTGAGTGTAGTTGAGGTGAGCTGAATCAATTAAATTGAACCTGAGTCGAATCAAATTAATTTGAACCGAACTCGAGTCGGACTCAGATTTAGATGGGTTGAAGCTGACTCGATCGAACCGAGCTGGTTAGGCTTGGGTCAGACTCAAGTTAAGCCGAACGAATAGTGACTGGGTCCACCGCGATGGCCGGGTCAACAGCATTGACCGGGTCCACCGTGTTCACCGGGTTGACCGGGTCAACTGTTGACCGTTGACGAGTCAAAATAATAATAAAATAATAAAAATAACAATAAAAATAATTTAACTTTTCATGAGTATGATTAGGTGATTTAAATAGCTAATTAATGTTTAATTGATCTAATTAAGTATTGATGAGTGTTATTTGGGCCCTTAGGTGACTTGGGCTAGATGATGGGTTTAAATGGATAAATTTGATAGAATTTATCTAAGTTTAACTAAGTTAATTTAATTTGTAAAATAGAAATTTGGTTAATTAGTATCTGAATGATTAGGTTAGATTGATAAATTAATATTTGATTTACTTTAGGGAAAAAAGGAATTAAATTTGATTTTAAATAACTGTGTTAATTAGGATTTATCGCGGGTACGTGATCCGAGTAGTTCGACGGAGTGATTCATTGTTACGCGGGTTGATTCTGAAGACCGGATCGCTAACCCAAGTGCGTTGGTTCTCCGATGGTAGGATTTATTCAAGCTAGGGAATACCCGCTGGGGTTTTTCTTATGAACAATTCTGGATGTCTCAAATAAAATAAAATATTATGCTTGATAATATTTATTTTATCTGCATGTTAGTTTAGTTTATTTCTGTCTGACATGTAGGATATACTCTGGTTTGCATGTTAGTTTAATTTACTTTACTTAACATGCCTGATATACCATGATTTCCTTATTAAGATTCTAATATGTCGTAGTATCATGTCGAACCTGTTAAATATTATTTTATTGTGTTTCTATGCTATGCTAGCATACCTACCATGCAGACATAGATAGTAAATAACGACATGTTAGAACCTTTGGCGATGTCACCGCCCTTAGACAGAAAATGGGGCCTTTTTCCATATGCCCCAGTTGACCGCCGCGTTCCGACGGTTGTCAAACGGTGACGTCCCGTTAGGCGCCACTCCCGAGGTTGATGCATAGCGGAGCATTGGGAGCATCATTCCCGACGTTATGCATAGCTTATATACTAGGAGCTGATAGGGTAAGAGACTGTACAAACTCCATGGTCGGGTTAGACTGGAAATATGGAGCAAGTCCTTACCCGAAATCTTCACCCGCACGAGTGTCGTTGTAGGCGGCCTCGTGATAGTCCTGAGATGGTTAGCTAGGATGAACCCTACCATGGACTTGGCACCGATGGAGTCAAGGTTGCCACAGCCCATCGTGCGGATGTGCACCAAATCTTGACAGACGTCGACGGCTAATGGACTGGGAAGGTGATTCCACATGCGACGCCTTGGACAGTGGATCCGTTGACCGCACGGCTATCACCCTTGACGTCTGCAGACGATCGGATGAGTAGTCCGGATCCTAGGGTGGTTATTCCGGCTAGCCGTGGCTGATGAGATTTAAGAGAGGTGACATTGTCTACGGACAGCGTGTAGTACTACATGGGTGTCGTGGCCCCTACGGAATCCGAGGAGGATGTAAGGGCACGACGGTTTCGCTAGGGGAGGCATGGTTGGCGACTAGTGAAACAAATTGGAGAGGGATTCTAGGTCATCCGTCCTCTCTGCCAACATCAGTGCAGTGGGCTTAGGTAGAGACTGAGATAGAAAGACACTGATGGGCTTATTGATACCCCCGGCCCGGGTAATCACTAAGCGTAGGCTAGCAGCCCGAGTTTATGAAACCTTAAAGTCTCATCACGATGTAGGTGACAGACTGTTGACGTGGACACTAGATATAACGTAGGTGACATCTAGTGAATTATACATCGGTATTGTATTTATGATGTTTGTTGCTCACCATAAATTGATTTACATAAATCAAATGGGGACAGACTGTTGACGTTGACACTAGACTTAACTTAGGTGACATCTAGTGGCATGTACACATTTATTATTTATTTATATTGTCTTATCGCTCTAGATGAATTGTTTAAAATGTATTACATGAAAGATGATGATTAACCACCAAAGACATCCTAGAATACTCCTCCCAGCCTTTGATTTCTTTATTCGGTAGAGCCGTAATTTCGCACTAGGCCGCAAGGCTGAGCACACCACTTTTCCCCGTGTGTGCAGGTGTATTAAATGACTATCCGAGAGATTTGATGAAGATGAGTCCGTCGACGAGTCTATTTTAAATTCTCGATGTCTTTTATTTTAGAATTGTAGTAGGTTTATCGGGACTGTGTTAGGAAATGTTGAGTTAGATAATTTAATTGTAAATTCCGTTGCATAAACGATGTATATGAATGGTATGTATCACTTGATGCCTTGTATGGGTCTGTCGGGCTCATACGGCGGTTGCCACGTGGCCGACAGGTGGGTCGGGGCGTAACAACTAAAGTGGTATCAGAGCTTAGGTTTAAAGACCTGACCATTAAAGTGATATGAGAACCTAGGTTTGGAGAACCTAGGAGATTAAGTTAAGTTTGAGGTTTTAAGGATTTAGATAACAGTCCCAATATAATATAGGATAAAGTGCGAGTCGGAAATATAGTAGTATATTTCCTTAGTGATGAGTTTTTACTCAGACGATAATTGATCGCACTGATTAATTTTTCTTGAGTCGATAACTGCCGTAATATAAAGATAGTAAATCTACTATCTTCAGATAGAAAATATGGATACCATCTCCACCGCATTGGAGAAGAGATAGAAACTTAGATCAATAGGCTCAGATCTACGATCAAGTTTCATTTATAAATGATCAAGTAAATTTATCCATGATCATATTAAGGTTACCTTGTTGGGTGCATCACAATCGCCTCTTATACCAACATAGGTAGCTATCATCACTTTGATCTTAAGAGTATTGATATCAAAATATCTCATATGATATCCTTATCATACTATCTGTATCCCATAACCCAGTTGGGATACTGAGTTTGAACGAATCTATCAATATTTGATTTTATCCGCTCTGATTCGAGCACGTGCTTCTGAGTTGGACTCATGACATAGAAGCACCAGATACACTCCCACATCTGTACTCTCATGCTAGATAGCTGAGGTATCATGTAGTCTATCCGAATTATTAAATTGTAGATTATTTATGAATCTTATCATCGGTTCATATGTCACAATCTAGTCAAAAAAAAAATACATTATCTGATTATTTTATTGACTCTCCTACTTGAGTTAGCACGTGTGTTATTATACGACATTTGAGCACGTATGATATTGTTAACTCTTGCTTATATCGCGGGTTATAATTATCTTATTAGATTGTGAAATCTGATGTCATGATCATATTGACTATCGGGTATAAATGATTTCTAGAAAGTTGAAATCTTGAATCTTAGGTTAAATCTATGATCAGTTTGGAGATATAGAAATCCAGGTAGATTATCTCCAGTTATACACCCTTTTACATCTTGATGTCGATCATGAGAATTTTCCATACAAATCGTTGCCTTAGTCATTTCCTAAATCTTGAAAATAACTGATATTGAACGTCCATTTAAGATCTGGATTATAGAATCTATATCAGATTTATCTACGTAAGACCACTGAGCTTAAAGAAGGATCTACCGATATTTTAAGCTGGCTTACGTATGAGTTAATTTTGTTTAAATCTGACTCTTACTCGGATCTCTTCAATGGACTTTATTCCCGATTCATAAATTTGATTATAGATGGATCGGTATGAAATGATTTGAAATTGTCATCTATGACCCTACTCTCATTTAAGTTAATTATTTATATACATGTGAATCTTATGTGTATATGTTGATCATCTTGGATCGTCATCATGATTTTTAAGTTGCAACTAGAAGTTGACCGCCATCAGTTATCATATTAGTGTCAACTCCCAACACTTGCAGCTCTACGTATAGTATTTGTAGCTTTCTACATATACTCTCTTTGCAGCTCTACACCCTATCTGCAACTCCATTTCACAAATTCAGCTAGCATATATTGTATGACATTTCTAGTTGTGCATGCTACAGTCTTCTTCATTTTCTCAGTTTCTGCAGCTTCGATGCTCACTTGTTATATTTCTGTAGCTTCATTTTGCCGCTCAGCTTTACCGCTTGCTTCATCTTACGTTTCTCAACTTCCGATATTTCATGTTCATTTCAGATTTATCTGCAGTCATGTTGACTGGCTTCCTAAATGTAAATTCTTCTATTGTTTCTCCCTTTATTTCATATTTTGATGCGACAATACAGTCGGTGTAGCTGTCATCAGCATACCACTTGCACTCTTGCATGATTATATACATGAAGCTTTCTACACTCCTTCAAGCGGTTCACTCTGTCATATTACTTTTTGCTGAGCTGGGAGCATCTTCCTTTGTACCAGCATTCTTTGCATTCAATGCAGCTGTTTCCTGCTTTTTTTCTTCATCTATCAGTTTCTTTTTGGAGCTTGAGCAGTTTTCGCTTAATTCGTATATCCTATATACGACCGACTTATTAGCCAAGCAGCGGTCGGCTGTTGCTTGGTGCTCTTCAGGCTTCAGCCGCATATCCGCCATGGCTATGTAGAGATCGCTAACGCGACTCCATAGTGGTCTGGGCCCTAGGTCCTTCTCCTCCTCCGGGGGAGGAGTCCCAACGGACCCTTCTAGCATCGTTAATCTATTGTCAAATACTTCTTTCATTTGCTTGCCTGACATGATGGAGAGGGGAGGTTGAAAACGACGATTCAAGTTCGGACTTACTTGCTCGTCGGTTGAGTGCTTCCACTTGTCCCACAAGTCAGCGGATTGGCGTCACTTCAACTCGGCTGTGATACCAAAATGTCATGACTAATTTTTAGTCTTGGCTCCTTAGTTGAGCCTGAGTCATGCCGGCGTGAACGACACCGAGAGGGGATCAGTGCTCACAAGCCTTTAGTACGGAAATAATGCGCAAATGGATCTTTGGATGCCTTGGAGTTGAGAGGACAAAAGGAATGCTTTATTAGCACAGGTAAAACCTCTCAATCCCTCAAGCTAGACTTGAAGGGGATTATTACAAGTGGACTAAGCTACAATCGCTCCCTTACTTAGCACTCTTTTTCTTTCCCTCCGCTTGCTTACTCTCCTCCTGCTTGCCTAAGTGTTCGATAAGGGGGTTTATATAGGTGGAGGGTTGACCCTTCGGCTGCCCTCTTGATTACACCCATTATTGCTCGGGCATTAAGTGCCCCGAGCATTTCCAGCCATTACGCCCACGCCGTCCGTGCGTCTGGCGGCTGCGCACTCGTGTTTTGCGTCGGCGGTGTCGGCAGGCTCTGTGGCTCGGTGCTGTGCGTGCGTGTGCCTTCGGCTAAGGGACCGCCCGGCTCTTGCCCCGTATGCATCCCTTGTTGATCCGCGTGCGCGCTGTGTTGCTCGGATGCTTGCTTCGTGCGCGCCCTCAATTGCTCGAGCGTCTTACCCGCGAAATCCATCGGTTGCTCAGGCGCTTGCTCCGTGAGCGCCCTCGGTTGTTCGGTTGCTGGCTCCACGCGCGCCTCCAGTTGCTCGCGCGTCTATCCTGCGAAGTCCCTTGGTTGCTCGGGCACCTGCTCCGTGCGCGTCCCTCGCTTTGCTGCCTTGTGTTTGCCCCGCACACGTCCCTCGGTTGCTCGCCCCTCGGTCACCTGTCTCGTGCGCGTGCCTCGGTTGCTCGGTCGTCTAGCTCCGTGGCTCGTGTTTTGCGCGCCTTTTTGCTATGGCCTTGAAGCGGCCCCGTGCGCTGCGTGCGAGCTGCCCCTTCGCACTCGACCTTCCGTGGTTCGTGGTGCGCTTCGGGCTTGACTCTCAGAAATTTGATCTAACACTTGGCCCGGCACGCTCTTATTGCGTGCCACGCGCACGATATCATTTCATGCCTGGCTTGATGAGAAGTGTAATAGTTAATTAAAATACTAACTTCATATATATTTAATATGATACGATTTTTAAATGAGATAATTTTTGTATAGGTTGTGCAAGTAGGAGGTGGAATAAATGCAGTACTGTGTTCCAGGAAGTTAAGTATGCTTACCAAAGAATAATATATTGAATAGTCGGACCACCTCGAAAGTATTAATTAATTTAAGAGATTAAGTCGTAATGGAGTTAATTAGAATGTATATCGATATTGCTTAGGTGGAAATCCCCCAAATGGCGAGAGCTAACAGCTAAGCTGGCAAATTTATTAAATAAAGATCACCACCTCCACGTACCGCCGCCCTACCCAAAAGGGTAAAGTAAAGCAGAGCCTTCAAATCATCAGAGCAGATAAGATAAATAGATAGATAAGATAGGTAGGTAAATGGTCATAATATGTATGCATACGCCGTTGCCCTCCTTCCTACTGCAACTTTACTCTGTACGTTTCTAGAGATATATGCGAACGAATGAAGTACGTCTCGGGATCGCTTCCTTCTCACATTGCAGCAGATATATACATCTCATCTCTCTTTTCCTTTTCCCCCAACGCCGCCCACAAGCTTCATCATGCATCAAAGCGGTCTTAATTTCACTTTCCAGCGTGTATAAACTCATCACTATTTAATTAAAAATTGCTTTTCCTTTTCCTGCAGTAAGATGAAGATCTTCCACGTCTCACCTTTAATTTTTTATCCTCCTTCCTTACCGTGCAATTAATTTATTAATGCGGCACTCGGTCTTATTCTTTTTGACCACTCCACTGCCCTCATCATCATCCTCTTCATGTGGAACTAATCGGATTCAAAACAAAAAGAACAAAAGAGCGCAAAAGCAAAAGAAAAGAAAGGGAGGAGAGGAGCACATTGCATGTCCCTACGATTGAAGCACTACTCCACACATGCAAGTTGACGCTAAAGAGGGGGGCATGGCATGTACGCTCATCTCCTTGGATCCTCCAATCCCATCTCGTCCCCTTTCTCTCTCTATAATTAGTTTAAATTATCTTTATATTTATTACTTGCTGATTCTAATTATATTTTACTAAAATATTTAATTATTTGATCGCTTTCGTTTTCTTTCTAATCTCTCGCTAATCAAGATGTTCTATTAGCACACAACACTTCCAAAATATATAAAATTTGAAAAAAATTACGTGCATGTTAATGATTGCAGGGGTTTCAGATCCAATAAGTCCCTTACTTCCATGCAGCCGGCATGCGTTGTCTCTCAGCTAAAGGCACTCTCGAAATGAGTGGGCAAAAGAAGAAGAAGAAGAAGGAAGAAGCTAAGGCGAGCCAGTTCTCGTCTCTTTTGCTAAAGATGGATCGTGATCGGTAGGCCGCTGCAGAAAGCTCGTAGACGTCTGTGAAAACTTTACTCTTTTAATCACCAGTACTGCTAAAGATGCCAATCGAGCCATCATCGATGACGACCTTGAATTCTTCCGAGAGAAGGGAGGGCGCTCTTGATCGATTGAAAGACCCATCGGAGAAGGCAGCTAGAGGCCTTGGCTCGCCAGCTTGTCTTGCTCGTCTCCATTAATATTCCAAGTCGTCCCATCACACGTCTCACTTCGCTTTATTTTCCCAGGACTTTTTTTTGTGCTTGTATATATGAGGCTCGACTCGCAGGTGTTTCCCTCACCTCTTTTCTCGTTGTTTTTATGCAGGTCCCTAAGACTGATCCGTTCATGCATTTGCATCTCTATCTCTTTAAGTTGTACTACATGTTATTCACAGGGAATCAGATTTGCTTACTGATAACCACTGAACAGTACCTACCGTGCATTAATAAAATGCTAATAAAACCCTCAAACCAACTCCCTCTTTTTCTTAATTCGATCAAAGATGATTAATCAATGGATAAATAATTACCCCCAAAGTGCTTTAACAAGCTATACGTAGCTCACCTGTACCTTGTTTTAAGTTAAAGTTGGGACTCTATTTTATTTGCCTACCTGACCTGATCCTGTTCAACTACAATTAAGAAGCAAAGTAGAGTCTATACATTTTTTTCCTTAAAAAAAGGGGGGAAAGAACAAGTTGAGAGTTGGAATCATGATGAGTTAATAAGATGATAGCTGATTAATTAGCTTCCACTGAGGAAATCTAAGAAGTGGCAAGAAGGAACTGCAGCTGCAAAGTGCAAAGCACCGCATGGAATAACAATTGAAGGGCGGAGGGACACTGTAAACCTGCTGAGAAATGAAGATGCTGCACAGTGAGGTAGAAAGATGCCCACTTTTATGCATACAGTTTGAGGGAATTGATTAGACACATATGGAATTAATTAACCTGTAAAAACTTTTTAAGAGTACCAGTTTTAAGTGGGGGAATTAGAATAAGGTAGGCAGGTAGGAGTCATGCTGGGTTGGTGGTGTAAAGTGCAGGAGAAGGCGAGTAGGTGTGATGAGTGTGTTCCTCATCCTGGGTGCCCTAATCATGAATGATGAATCCATCCATCCATGCATGCATAGATTAATTAATTAATACGAGCTCCTCTTTCCTTTATGATCTTATTCTTCCTTCAAACGCCCCGGCGGCCGCTTAAAGATGATGCATGATGCATGGCAATAGTGATGTATCAGATTAATTTAGGAATATGACCCAGAGCTCGAGGAGCTCTCTTTTTTTTTATTTTTCTTCTTCTTCTCCTCCTTTTCTTTGCCACCATCAGCATAATTGAATAAAATAATTAATAGGTAGCTGGTCAAGACCTGCACGTCCAGTCTGATGTGATTCGGATCAATTTTTTCAATATTATCTAACTCTATTTGGACCAATTCAGGTTCTTTTTGTTTAGCATTGTGTATATATCTCCTCATGGTTCTCAGTTCCTTGTCTGAGTAAATATATATATTGTTCTACGTACACTTATTTTTCAGTTGATTAATTCATAGAATAACAAAAATTAAGACCTAATAAAAACAACCTTCTCGCTCTTAATTAATTAAACTAAACTGTGTGCTCTAAAATGAAATGAAAAGGGGAGATGGGGAGAAACAGACGGCCTTCACGGTGCAAATATTTTGTAATCTTTTTTTCTTAAAAAGAAAAATCTACGTGATCCAAGACGCATGCATGATGCACCAACCTTTCCTTCTCCTTTTCATGTACGGGGGCTGTGAATGCTGAGAATTAATGCCTTGGATTAATTTAATGGATCAGGAGGATGAAGATTTCTTTCAGCTTCAGCAAAGATGATTAATTTAATACGAGGATCATGCCTTAAGTTCAAGACTCATTAAGTTCTAAAAAAAATTATACTCTTAAAAAATATATATATATACCCCATTTATCTATATGATAATCTTTTTTTCATAATAGTTAACATATATTAGTTAGTTTAAATTTTAGGATAAATTTAATTTGTATATTAAATATCTTATATGATACTAAATATTGTAAAAGAAGTTTATAATGTAAGCAAATCTAAAATAGTATGAAAGATCTGCATGCAATTATCTATTTTTACATTATTAATTTATTCATTATGATTAAAAAACAAATAAATAAATCAGATATTTAACTAAATTAGGTTAATGAATTATCAAAGCTCAACCTACAGAAAAATATAAGCATGCATGTGTATATATATATATATATAGTCAAATTAATTAAATTAATCATGCATGCACTGAACCTAAAAAAGCAGCGGTCAATCTAATTAATTACTGATCGTGATGTATCAGAAATATAATGTAATTAATGAAAGTGGAATTGCTTTTCGATCATGGGCCAATTTTCTAGGATTGGGGCTTATTTTTTTATTTTTCATAAGAGAGATAGAGAGAGAGACCTGCATCTGCATGGTTTAACTCTAGAGATTTGAGTCATATCCAGGTTTACTTTAAGGATATGCTTTCCGCTCACCAACAAATATCTAATAAATTAAGCTACTTCTTGTTTTAGTTTATTTCTAGGTTAAGTAATCTTCTTTTTTTCTCTAGCAACTAAATACATCTATTAATTATAACAGCGTAGATGTTTGTTTACCCGTTGATATCTTTAATTTGTGGAACCTACAATTCTTCACCTTTTTTTTTAAAAAAAAAGAATGGTATATTCATATTATTTGATGAATTTAATCATCATAGTGTGGCTAAAAATATTGCACTGTTATTCCAATAAACGTTACTTAGGAAAAGCAAGTGCTACTAAAACAGTAAAATTATTAAGACAAATAAATAAAAGATATTCTTAATCAAACTTACTAAATATATTCTTTATATCAACCACATATTTTGTGGTTTTTTTATAAAAAGTTTAATGATATTGAATCCACGAGTCTCCAGCATAGCAATACTTTTTTAGATAGAAATTTTTTGAAACCTAGTTTATTTATTATTTATTGTTATTGTCATCATCTTTGAAGCAGTGGTCTTATATGAGCAACATTTTGGGAATGGCATGGATGTGAACCAGATGAGGACATGTATGTAATATATACATGCACACACTAAGCTCCAGAAGACATCTTTGCTTGAGAGATAACCCCTCCTTTTCTTCCTTTATCTTTTTCTGCGAATGCTTAATTAAATCACTTACACTTCCTGTGAAGAGTCCTTTAATTTGCTAAGAGCATGCAATCGAACATTTGGAGAGAGAGATATATATATATGTACACCTCTTAAGGTACCATTAGGCTTTCTAGCCTTTAACCCTTGACTGATGCTCCCCTATAAATATAAATAATACACACACACATCACTTTGTGATAATAAAAAAAAGAGAGTAGGAGGAGATGCTTATCTTTAATTTGGTGTTGATAATTAACATATGCTCCCCCACTACAACTGCTTTCTTCCAATACTGAGAACGCTGTGTTTCTTTGAGAATTAATCAAATTAAAGAAGGGCAAAAAGTGATTCCTTTTTCAAATGGCATCACCAAAACATGAAAAGTAGTGCATGCCCCCCCTCCCTCCCTCCCTCCCTCCCTCACTCCCTCTTTATATATGTTTATTTTGGTTAATATATTTTCTTAAGGATGCTGATTTAATGCGATGCTTTTGCCTTCCGAAGTGGCTCCCTCTTTCTTTGCATAACCCTCAATTTATGAATCCCCCCTCCCCCCTCTCCTCCTACCTTCTTTTTAATTTCATCCATCATCTCATCTGTTAAGCCTCAATCGGTAATTACTTCATGATTTATAAAGAAAAAAAAATAAGGCATGAATTCTTAATCTGTGATATAGTTTTATAAAGGGTGGATTAGATAAGCCATCACATGATCACTAACTGTTGCCTAATCTAATTCAAGATCTTTAAATTATCCTTCTTATAAAATTCACAAGAAATAATTAATAAGGTTTACTTGGTTATATGATGCTTCTTAAGAGGGTTGATGTCATTACTTCAGATGTATTTTTCTCAGCATATATAATAATAACTGGTATTTATCTAATTTATATTGCAAATATTAGTATGCAAGAATTCTATTTTGTGGTTTACCAATTGTAAATATTTAGTTAATTTGAATACAAATGAAGGTTCCTCATTCGATTCAAATGATGTCAACTTTACATTCTTATGGTAGTCAAACTATACACCAAAATCACTAAAATAAATAATGATTTTTTTCATTTGATTCGACAGACACTCGCTCACCGACTATTCATCAAACGGTAAGTAAAGCTTAACATCGATATTAATTATATTTTTAAAAACAAAACTTAATTATCATTAAAAGGTCTGATAGTAAGATAACATGCTACTAAGAATCAATATAAACAACCTTTTGATATGACTTCAACAGATATATCAATATTTTAAAATAAATAATATATTTTTAAAAGTGAGATTCGAGTTGAATGGATTTAATCCTTCATACTGAACTTAAATTCAAAAATTTTATATATACCTCTAGAGAATAATTAGATTTTAAGGTTACGAGTGTTTAAAAATATCTTATATATATAATTAAAGCAAAACGCACGAGCAATAATATATAAATTATTTCCTTCCTTTAGTGACAAATCAATGGCTGCTGCGTTGGAATCTGGTGCTTTTGATAGTAACGTAGGAGCATCCCCCACCGAGGAAGTCACTCCTTTTGTTTTGTTTTTTTTTCAACTTAGGTTTCCAATTATGCACTGACAAGTCATCAGTGTCCCAATTTTTTTAAAAAAATATTGATACTATAGAATGAATCTTTCGTGTAATATTATAAAATAAGAAAAATAATAATATTTAATTAATACAAAGGATATATATATATATATACACCACTTATTATAAAAATTAATCTAATTTTTTTTCCAAAGATATCCAAGAGATATGACTGTATTCTAAGAGTTTTCTTATTTTATTTTAACCAGCTAACAAATATAAGTTGCAACTCACTTTGATCTATTATTATTAGATAAGCATGAATTTGATATATATTAAATAAGAACTTGCTTTGTTGTTCATCAGCAAAATTTGAATCCTAGTTTTTTTTTGGATATGGAAAGGAATGAACATGGATTTTAATCTGCTGTAGTCATAATTATAACATAAAGTAGTCCCAACCCTAATCTTATTAATAAGAATTGAAAAAGGAACTACGTAGATAGATAGAAACGATGATGTTTGCACGTATGAGATAACCAAAACATCCGGAAAAAAAGTTCTCACTAATTAAACCTCAAATTTCATGAAGAAA
The DNA here is from genome assembly GCA_030544415.1 of Thalia dealbata. NCBI lineage: Eukaryota > Viridiplantae > Streptophyta > Magnoliopsida > Zingiberales > Marantaceae > Thalia > Thalia dealbata. The sequence continues at coordinate 21,372,184 of CM060455.1, forward strand.
AACTGGCAATATACAGTGTGTAATTAATTCCTAGCTACATGCATCGCAGACTTAATTAAAAAGCTATGCACCTCAAACCCTTTTCTCCCATCTCCCTCGACCCCAATCCACATTAAACTATTTTAAGTACATTAACAAAAACCTAATTAATTCACTCACCATTCCAAGTCAAAAGTAACAAACAAATTAAAATTATATCTCCTCGGGCAACCTAAAAAAGAATGCTCGATCCACAGCCTCAACAAGCCCCCCATTGCCGTCGAAGAAATCTTCCTCTTCTTCTTCTTCTTCCTGGAATTGCACTTCTTCAGCGCAAAGATTCAAATCCAATGAAAGACAAGCACCGTCCGCAGAAATAATCTCCTTCTCGCGATCACCTTCTTCTTCCTCGCCGTCTTCCTCAACATGTCCTCTATCAGCCTTTTGCTTAACCGGCGGCGAGCAAGCCCTTGACCTCGAGTCGAAGCTCTCGCAGCTCAGGATGAGAATGGCGTCACAGAGGTTTACTTCTTCCCCGTTCAAGCTCCGTATCTTTCCATTCTCCATGGAACTCCTGATGCCCGCTCGAGTGCGGCAGTCCACCTGCTCGATGTCCTCCATCACGATGACCCGGTGCGGGTTCTCGCGCACCGCCTCGAAGATCCCCTCGGTGTAGCTGTGGCTCGCTTCCGCCCGCGTCCTCTTGTTGACGGGATGCTCGTCGGTGGAGTCGTCGGAGCGAGTCAACGAGAAACTGCTGTGACTGATGGTGGTGAGGTTGGCGTAGGAGCCGAACACGACGCCTGCGAGCTCTCGAGCCATTCGCTCCTTGCCCTCGGCGTCGTTGCCCAGGAAGAGCAGCCATGTTTCTTCCTTCTTCGCGGAGGAGGAACTCGACTTGTCCTTCCTTCTTATCAGGCCCGACCGGCACTGGAGGATGGTGCTTGTGATCTCGGGGATGATGTCCTCCTTGTTCGGAACCCTCCGCTCCAGTGCACTGCACATGGCCTTTAGATTCTCCGCGTTGAGCTCCTTGAACCTGGGAAGGTATTCCGTCATCTCCATCGTGCCGCTCGAAGAAGTCGAGTTAGGCTTCGAGGTGGCGTCGAAGTATTCCTGATTCTTGATCGCTGCTGCTTCCGGCATCCAAAGGTGCTCCTTCGGCTGGAGAGCGAGTAGCCAGTTAGGCTGCTGTTGCCCGTGGTGCAAGCTCGGCAGGCGGCGACGGTCGCAGGAAGAGAGCGTGGAAGAAGATGGTGAAACCGAAGGGAAGTTCATGAAGGTTATTTCGGACGACTGGTTGTGGGATTTATGGGATGAGCTACAGATGGAGTTCCATTTCCTGCAGAGATCTTTGAGCTGTAGGCAGTCCTGAAGGAGGAGAGAGGAAATCAAAAAAATTAAAAATCATTCAGTTTTTTTCTGAAATATAAATGCAATGGAGTGCTTTGATTTACCTGGTCATTGCCTGTTGCTGATCTCAAGCTGTTGTTGTTGTCCTTCTTATATGGTCGGAGCCATGAAGGCAAGCTTGAGGAGATCGATCCATGACTGCCATGAGAAGTATTATTATTGCACATGCTTTGCGCTTCTGCTTCAAATTTGATAGAACAATCTACGCAGCAAGAGAGATGGCTTCTGATTTCATCTTCTGCTGGAGGGAAAAACATCTTGCTTGTCTTCTGACTTGAATCACTGACAAAGGAAAAAAAAAAGTAATTAATGAAGAGCATGTTACTTTGAAGAAATTAATTAATTAATTCTTTGAGAGTATGAATATATGTTTCTGGTTTATTTGATGTGCTTTTTTATGTTCTATATGTGCGCAATTCTAAAAGTTTCAATCCCACTAGTGAAACATAATGGTACATGTTACTGTTGGGAAGAATAAATCCCATATGTGATGAATGAAACCAAGAAAGAAAAGACTAAAAAAGTAGACACTAAAAGGGAATTCCAGGGATCCAGCTTTTCACTGTTCAAAGAATAACTAGTGGTCTCAACTTTTCAAGAGATTGGGGATTTAGAAAACCCTGCATTTATACAGGGAGAAAAAATTGGATATTGTCTCCTAAATATTGTAAATTAATGTGAGCATTTCAAGTAATAGAAGAAGAGATTAAAAAAATACCTATCACAGTTGAGACTTAATCCCAAAGTTCCGGTGGGAATGGTGAGAGGCTGGAGGCTCCAAAGAGTCTCCAGTGAAGGATTTCCAACTCTACACTTCATGTAGGTCTGATATGTTGCACTCCCCAGAAGCCAAAGCCTTCCATTGATGGCGTCTCCCTCGAATCCACTGGAGAACAGCAAGTTCCTTATCTCCATGATGATGTGCTCCAGAGGGCAGTAATTGTAGGTCCTCCCCTTTTCCCCACGGCTCGCTCGGAACTCTGCCGCCCAGTTAAGATCTTGCAGGCACAGCACGGCGCCTTTCTCGGCGCAGCAGCTCTTCACCAGGCACCGGAGCTCCCCGACCTTGTGATCCACCTCCTCCAATGGCATCTGCCTGAAAGAGGAGAGAGGGACCGGAATGAAACGTATGCTCCTCAGGACCTGATGCACCTCGCCTTTCTCGACCCTCTCCACGACACCCCCGAGGACGGCCTCGGCGGAGGCGGAGCACTCCCCCACCACCACTATGCTCTTCTTCCTCCTGCCCGCCAGGGCGTCGAGGACGCTCGTCACGTCCTCGCTCCTGGGCGGAGTTGGTGGTTTGGAGGTCGATGATGATTCCTTGGGCTTGGGGGGCGGCGGGGGAGAGGCGGAGCAGACGTCCATGGACACGGCCTGCTCCACATTGCTCTTCACCAGCGTGCTGGAGAAGCCGGCCTCCCGCATAACGCGGCTGACGCTGGGGTCGTCGAGGATGGAGATGACGAGCTGCTCGAGCTCGACCTTGACGGCGAGCAGCGGCTGCTGCTGGCTCTCCACGGAGCCCCGACGCTGGTGCGCCTGCGCGCGCTTGAAGGCGGCGATGAGGGCGTTGGAGAGGGAGGGAATGTGGTGGAGGTGCGCGGGGGAGGGGGCGGCGGAGGCGAGCAGAGGGGAGGACAGGGTGGCGGCGGAGGCCGGGAGGCGGTTGAGGGCGACGTTGAAGCAGAGCTCGAGGGCCTTGCACTGGAGCGGGTGGGAGTGGGACTGGAGGCAGGCGGCACGGAGGAGGCCGGCGGAGGAGGAGAGCATGGTGCTGGCGACGTGGAGGGGAGTCACCTGGGCGTGGCCACGGCGGCGTGCGAGGGTGATGGCTTGCTTGACGACGGCGGTGGCCTCGGGGGTGAGGGATTGCTGCACCGAGCAACCTCCGGCCCTCATCTTTGATTACTTTTTAACGATCGATTACCAAGTTAATGAATTAAGCCGCTCTCCTCTCACCTCCTCCTCCTCGTCGTCGTTTGCAGCAGCAGCAGCAGCAGTTGAAAGGGAAGGGAGAGGGGGGATCAAGAAAGCGGTTCTCGGGGAGACATCTCGATGGATTTCTTCTTCATGGAAGTTTGGAGTTAGAAGGAGAAAGCGAGCACAGAGAGGAGAAGAGAAGAGAAGAGAGAGGGAGTGGTTGGAGAATAAGAGAGCTGGGAGAGGTAGATGAGTGGGAGCACAGTTGGGTTGTCGTCAATCTTTATATTATTTGGATCGCGAGTATGTGGATATAGGAGAGAGAGAGAGAGAGAGAGAGATATGTAATGTGCGTAAATGGAAGTAGTGATCAGATACTTTTTAGGGTTTCTAAGTTGAACAGGTATTTGCTACCGGTGGATTGATTGCTTTAATTATGGAGGAGGAGGAGATTAAGACTAAAATTGTGTGCTTTTCTTGAGGAGGAGGTAAAATTGAAAGTGGATTTAGTAGGAAGAAGTGGAAAAGTGGAATGCATGTGCTGACAAGCGGCATCCAAACTCCCCAAAGGCAGTTTAGCTTTTCTTTTCCCTCCCTTCTCTTTTCTTTCCTTTTTCCTTTCCGTGTTTTATGTTTTACATCTTACCGGCAGCCACAATTTCACTTCATCCCTCTCTCCCTCACTATTTTATTACAAGGTGTTTGGTGATCTCTCAATTCCCCTCCTATCTATCTACCTGCATAACCATATACATATACATGTATGTTTTCAAATGCATATACAGCAGAACTTTTAAAAAATAAAAAATATTATAATTCAGATTACTATTATTTGAGCCAACTTTTTTGTACCTCTTCCAATAAGTACTAAAACTAAGCTACACTTTATACCCTTCGGATATATACATACTAAATGTATATCATCAGCAATTATGATCCAATGCTCCATTATGCATGCAGATAGGGCTGCCATAATGCATCGTTCACTACTAATGGTCTACTCAGATTCACATAGTTGAAGAAAAATAAATTTAGTTCCGAGCATATCAAATGATATATCACTTGCTCGTTTTAGAAAAGATAGCTTCTCTAATTAGAATCATTAAGATTCTATATTGGAGATTATAACTTAGCGAGTATTGAACCTACAACCCCCTGTATAAAATTCAATCACTTTAATCAGAAAAACGTACAATTTATATACAATTAAGTTCATGCTAATTAATTCAACCTTTTGAAGAAAAAAAAAAGTTCCATCGGTGGTATCCCTTTTGCACGTAGCATTTGCATTATGATTGAATTCTCAGTCTCTAGAGTTAAGTTTGGAGGCTTAATCCTCCAACTTAATTAAGCTTAAAAAATTTACATGTTATATCTTACAAATGGATGCCAAAAGATACTTTGAGAAGTGGTAGGGGGAGAAAAAAAAAGAGAATACTTTGAGAAGATACTTAACTTGTTAGGGGGGGAGCATCGATTAGTCTTCCTTGGCGTGCATTCGCATGGAAAGCCGAGCTCCTCCAACATCACTTTAAGAAGAACCAAGGAAAATTTTGCAAATTTTAGGGCACACAACTTCCAAGAGATCTCTCTCTTCATTCCTCAATCATATATACTGCTTGTTGTATTCCTTGGTTATTTATTTATGATCATACATCCTATCATTACCACCCAACGCAAACCAAACTAAAAGGAGTACATATACATAAAGTAGAAAAAAAAGAAGAGGAAAAAGAAGTAGTAGTAGTAGTAGTAGTAGAAGAAGAAGAAGTAGAAGGAGGAGAAAAGAAAAAAGAGAGAAAAAAATGAAAGTATAAAGTGTTACAATACGACTGCTTGCTTTTTGTTTGTCCTTCATTTTTTTACATTTTTCTAGCATTTAGATGCAACAAGAAGAAAAGCAACTGACGGATATGCATTCAAATTAATTCATCTAGTTTCTTTTTTGCATAAGTTGGTTGGATCAATCGAGAGGGATATGTTAAGGTAGATAGAATGGCGTACGTTATGTGTGTATGCTGATTGAAAATAAAGGAGAGATTATTAGAAAAATCAGAAGGGGGTATTGATGCAGTTATTCCTTGAATTAAAAATCAAATAAGTTTAAATATACACACACACATATAGCTAAATGCTTGCAGCAAGTAACTATTTCGATAACATTATCTGCAGCTAGCAAGATAATTGTGGGGTTGTGTGGGCTGTTCCTCCTTAAACTCGCAATGCGGCATGCTGATCCTTTTGGAATTAACAAGGTGTATATATATATATATATATATATATATATATATATATATGTAGGTGGTAGTAATAACTAATTAATAAGCAGTAGTAGTCTTGGCTGTTGAGGGCACAGTCAAAAGCAAGGCATAAAAATGGTCTAAAAGACGCATCAAAGGACAAGCTCTAATAATTAGAAAGGGCAAAAGGGGCTCATGGAATGCAACAAAAGAAGTGCTCCAAAGAGGAAATTTTGCAGACTGAAGCTGATCAATTGAAATCCTTGGAACTGCCCATTTTGAAAGCTCAGCAGCAGCCACACCCACATGCTAAAAGTCAATAAACAAATCAAGTGCAATTTTGTACCTTCCCATATATATATATATATATATATATAATTTGATCTAATTAATTGAGGTTTTTCTCTAGGTGATTCTTTTTTTATTGTGATATATATATATATATATATATATATATATATCTCAAGGCCTGTCTTTAAAGTAAAAGCAGCAATAAAAGCATTATCTGGCATCATCTATTGCTCCCAAAGTTCTCCTCATTTTGATGCCCCCCTCAATAAGCCTCTGTGATCGGATCTTGTGACCATGTGATTAAAAGCATCAAGGCACATTTACTGAGCGAGCTAATTTCGAGATCTCTCACTCTCTCTCTGTCTCTTTCTCACTTTCTTTTCTTTTCCTTTTTCTTTTCTTTCAATAAAAGATTTTGCTTCTAGCTTATCGAACTCGGAGCCTGTTCTTACTTCTCATAGGGAACTGCATGCATGGATCGAGCAAATTTAGTTTGAAATATGTGCAGTGATAAGATAAATTAATGTAGTAAAGATTCCGATGGAGAACGACAAGTCTGTCAAATGTCTATTTGATATGTTCGGGTAAAAAAAATGGGGCCTTGTACGCGCACCCAATGCATTTAATTGTTCTATGTTTACCAGAAATCTAAACTGATCAGCCCAATTGCTCGCGGACGCAACAAAACTTTGCTTTGAACGCAATGTAATCTGAATCCCAGTTCTACAGAGAGACAAAACAATGATTCGACCACAGAGGGGAGCAGCTGCATCTTCCATGTTCAATTAATTGGATCCACATGTATTCATGCAACCATAAGGGTCAAATACCTACAAGGATCCGGGTAATAAGCCATCCACATATGTAAATACAACAGATGAGAAGTTGGGATAGCTTTATATCTGCTCTCTTGCTCTCTTTCGAGCGAGAAAACGTTCTCTTGCAGCAGCCAGCGCATCGTGGCTTCTCTTGTATTGTTGGGTTGTATCTGCAGCTGCTACCGATTTCTCGCCGTCAACGTTTTCTTCTCTCGGCGAATGTTCTACTGGAACATCTGATTTTGTTTCTTGGGCAGCTTGCTCAGGATCGTTCTCTGCATGACGTGAAGTCTCAGCTCGATTAACATCTTGCTCTCTTTTCCCAGTATCACCGGTGTGTGCCTTGGTTTCAGCAGGGTCATGTTTGTTTGATTTTGTTTCTTCTGCTGTATTTTTTTGCTTTAGTTTTACAGCCTCTTCTGATTGAGCACCAAAAGCAACATTCTTACTGAGCCCGAAGTAAAAATCGCTCAAATCGGTCTTCTTGGTCACCTAAATAAAATAAGAAACAACCATGTGAGCTTAATTAATTGAGAAAGAAATATATATGCTTTGTTTGAATTTCAATGGCGGAATTGAGCAAGGAAAGAATATGAAGGCATCAAATATTAGTTTGCTCCTTCTTCAGAAGAATAGTACCAAAAGCTGTCGAGTTCCATCATGCTATAACTGGCTCAAGTCAATCAGTATGTTTATAAATGTAACAATCTCTCAAGGAATAGTAATGCATTTCCAACACTGCATCACTATCAATCTATAAAGTTATCGGATGCCTTTGTTTTTAATGTTATGCTACTAAAAAGTTACAAGTTTAACTACAGAAGATGAAGCAAGAATGTAAAAGAAGGCTACAATTTTCAGGTGTATGCAAAAAACATGATTGCAAGTCCCAAGAAAATAATAACAATATCCGTGATGTCTCTTGTTTCTGCCACTAATGAGTTCAACAGACAACAAAAATTATTGCAGCAATAAATAAGAAAGTATGAACTACTTACATCCTCCTTTTCTTCCCGAATTTTACGCAGTCTCTCTTCTTCCAACAATTTTGCTTGTTCTGCCAATTTTTTCTTGTAGGCACTAGTTACAAACTTTTCCTTGTCAGCAAAAAGGTGATCATCTTTGCTTCTTTCTTTCAGAAGCTTCCTCTCGTATACAATTTCATGTTCCCGCTCACGTTGTTTTGCTTTTTCCATAAGTGTTTCTATGTATCTTGACTGCAATGATGACCAAAACAAAGGAATGAAATAATTTCACATATATCCATCCTAGATAATGATTGAAGTGAATGTGGCAGTTGTGTGAAGAAAGCATTCAGAGGATCAACCTTAGCAATAATATGTGATCAATAATATGCAAAAGGTGCAGCAAAAAATAAGTACTTGGTCGGCATTCCAGGACCGCAGTTCAAAATTTACAATAGGAATATCAGAATGCATCAGCAGCTAGTACAGAATATCTTATACACAGTCCATAATGCTCATAATTCTATTCATCCATTCATAGTCTCCATGATAACTACTTGCATTAAATTTTAACAGAATACTATTTTAGACAGAACATATATGCAATACATCCATAACCTCTAATTGAAGAGACATATGACCTCCACGTACTTCTTAAAAACTCTAATCTTATGAAAGAAACAAACATAACCCAAAATTCAAAAATTATCATTTGATAGCATAATCTAATACAAAGAGGACAGACAAAGATGAGTGAATAATAGAAGATGATGTACGAGAGGGAAATTGGTGAAGCCTACAAATAGAGCGGTAAGGAAAACTATAGAAAACATAAGACTGATGACAAAAATAGGTATAAAAATAGCTGCAGAAATCAGATTCAGGTAATAGGTTACTGCACCACCCTTTTCAGATTTTTTTTTAAAAAAAAGGATGTTTGCCAAAGTGTTGTAATAATTAAAGGCCCATTTCTTCCATAATATCTTCATTGATTTCAGAGTAAACTTATACAACTTGGTTTAAGGTCCACATAAATATCTACTTCCAGGTATCCTCTTATATTCAGATCCAATGGATGACAGGAAAAGTTTTACAAAGATACATGCAATCCCTGAGAGGCCAAAAATTAGCATGGTCAGCATCAAAATAGTATGGATGTATAGCTTTATGGCAGGAAGATGGCTAACTTATTTTGTTGATGCTACTAATTTATTCCCAGTACTGAAGAGGAATGAGAGCAAAGAATCTAGTAACCCTTGAGGAAAAAAGAACACATTTATGAGGAACCTAGATCAATTAAAATGTTCAATTTTCAAATAAGATGGGTCTAAAATACTGACTTTAATGTAACCTTTACTATAATGATTTGTTTCCCTTTACATCCCTAAGAAAAACAATTTTTTTCCTTTGCACCAAAATTTTGAAAAAATATATGTACCTTTCTTTCAGTGTGATCCTGAATCTTAGGGATTGCAATCTTCTGTTTCATCTCATCATAAACTCCGTCATAGTCAAAGACCGATGGATCCTCTTCCATTGCCTTTTTGTGTTGCTCCTCGGTCTACAAAATTTCACCATCAATTAAAAATATTAACAGAAACAAGGAAAAAGGTATTTAATAGTACCTTCTGGAGAGCCTTGTTCTTTGATGCTTGGCGAGAGATTTCTCTCTCGACATCATCCTCATCATCCCCACCAAAAGCAAAGGCTGGAGGGGGTGGGGGACGTGGAGGAGGCTTTGAGGTCTTTTGTGATGGTGGAACTCGAAGCTGGAGACCAAACTTCTTCATCCTCTGCTCCCTCTTCTTCTTCTCAAATCCCCTAGAGTCTGAAAAACCGAGATTGATGAGAACTGTTCCCTATAAGTACATTAAACAAAAATCTAAATTACTCCATACAAGAAAAAATCATAAAAATGACATTTAGAGAAGATAAAACTAATAAAAATGACATTTAGAGAAAATAAATCTAAAATAAGTGTTTATATGAACAACCAATCAGAGAGGACAAACAAAAGGGAAAATAAAACAAATACACGAACTTGTTTTAGTATATATTTTTGAATCAGTAGCAAACATGTAATGATGATCAACCTGAGGTCAGGTTGGCTGCTTTTGCAAGATAGGCAGATTATCATCACTACAAAAGAAAAAGAATGACAATTAGAGGCGACAGATTTTGCCACTAAAAATTGAATGTCTCTAAATTATTTAGAGTATTTAAAGTTATTTGCCCCTGAGATACCTTCATCTCTAAAAGTACTAAAGATATAATGTATCACCTCTTTATATGAAGATATAACATCCCAAATATAAATAGCAGCAAATTTGTGTGTGCGTATGGAAAAATGTTATTGTTCCTAGCATATAAATGAAGGCAAAGAAATTTATTGTCTCGTATCCTCACGGTAAAAGTACCATGCATATATATACCTTGCTCATTGTCTGCAAGGTATCTAAAATCAAGTGCTTCGCACATGATAGCATCATATATCAGTGTCCAAAATCCATAATCATGGAAAAACCAATGAGGTTGCCACCAGCGAATTAGCATATCTTATTATCCTACTCGTGTAAACAAGATAGTATTCTTAAAAATTCAGATATAAGTTTAAATTATATATAGAAAGATAGCAAATAAATAAACCAAGCATCAGTAGGAAAGAGTTCATTTGTTGCTCCTTGGAGTATGTATAATTTGGAGGGAAAAACCAAACAAAAAGAGTACAGTAGAAATATCAATAGATGCACTAATAAAAGATGAAAAGACAACCAAACTCGAGATAAAGAAATCAAATTTGAAACAAAGAGTAAAATGTAGAAGGCGGTACCGAAGACGAAAATCCTTGGGGAAGTCGATCCTCCCGATGAAAATTGCAAAGAGGCAATGTTGGGTTGGAGGAGGAGGGCGACTGAGGTCAGGCGAGGGAGCAATTGAAGGTGCGCGAGTGAGGAATTTAATGGGTAGCTGGGAGCGAGCAACTGAAGATGCTCGAGTGAGGAATTCAACGGGTAGCTGGGAGCAAGAAATTGAAGGTGGCGGCCGGCTGCTCAGGAGAGCAATTGAGGGAAGCGGCCGGTGAAAGGCCGAGATCAAGAGAGGGAGGAGGAGGAAGGGCGATGTGGGAGATACGGGGCCAGGCCCGAGGGTTTCATGAGGAGAGGGGGCACGAGCGGTTCACTAAGTTTAGTATTCATCTTTTCTTAAATTTAACACCTGCGAGGTTTAATATTTCATTTTAGGTCCCTTCTCCATTGAGGGAAGTTACGGCTAATCGGTTAAACTTCACTTTTTGTAATTGATACCTGAGAAAAGTAAATTAACAATAAGTACCTTTCCACCGAAAACATGATATCTAATAAATTTATTTGCAACTTTTTGAGATCTATTGAGGTCGATAGTCACACCTCAATCCTGCGTCGACAGCCCGGCCACCACTATATAAGTGTTTAAACTCATACAAGATTGATTAATAAGATATACATCAACATTTGTTCAAACGAAATAATAAATTTCGATTATCACTCAAAATTTTTAGTGTCTACCAAGTTCACAAATTTAAGCTAAGCCTATTAGTCCAACTATAATAAGTACAATTTAATCTTACTTTAGTTAGATTAGAAATCTTAGGTCTTGCTTCTAGTTGTTATCGCCCTCCTCCCTCATCCTGCTAGGCTTTGACTTGCGGCCCAATGGTTATAAATAGAATTGTTCTAGGCGAATTAATAGGCAAATGATATGTCTAAATAAAATGTGCGTAAGGTTTCTAAAATGCATTGAATATTTATTATAACAACTTGTAGGGCCATTATTCTCGTCATACATTGGAAAATATAATAGACCTTCACCATCAGGTCCTATTAATCATGGTATAATAAAATTAAGAAACAAATGGAATTATTGTTCTGATAAGATATTAGATTAAAATAGTAAACCCAATTAAAGAGCAACCATACTATTTAGAAATATAAACAATGATTTTAAGCTTTTCACCACGGACATAAAATAAAACAAGATAATATTAATTCCAGATAATAAAAAAATCAAATATACATTATTTTCTAAGAAAATATTTTAGGTCGCATAAAAATTCAAGCATCCAAGATGTTCAAAAATGAGCTCAGGTCTAATTATGATAATGTAGGCATGTGTTTGTATACGATAATGTTTAAACAAATGCCTATAAAGTTGAAGAATAGAATGCATAGCCGGATCATCCCTTACTCATGATTCCAATCGCAAATTTAAGAACAGGAAAGGAAAACGCAAGACATCGATCTTTGCAGAAACGTATGAGGGCAATTGAGTACGAGCAATTAAAATGGGAATTTTCTCATTCGATTCGTTTCTAATCCCTTTAGACCCAAGGAAAAAAAAAACACCAATTGATGAAGAAAGGGTGGAGTACCAACCTAAATCGCGAAATCCCCAATTCTTTCCTCGTACAGCACCGTCAAACGTCCCTTTTGAGATTTCCAACCGCAACGTCCCTCTCTCCTCCTCTGCCGTGGGCTTTCTTCTGTCGCCGGACGACCTAAGCGGAGGTTCCCCGGCGTCAATTTCCGGCGGTGACGATGAATTTTGGTGGTGGATTTGCGGAGATTGGGATTTTGGGGGTTTTCCGATGGCTCCGCTCCTTTTTACCAATTTTGTTCGAGTCGGCGCTATGGACCGACGCATTAAAAGGACCTATTTGCCCCTACGTTTCATCCTTTTTCCCAAATCATCCTAGTCCTCATATTTCTGTCATTATATTATACTTTGAAATGACGAGGATACCCATCCTATTTCCAAATATTACGAAATCAACCTAGCGTCTTTTGCTTACCGTAATTTAATCCTAATTTCCGAATCTGATTTATATATCTATATTTATCTATTTGTTTATTTTTCCTAGTATACAATAGCTTACCCAAAAATTATATATATATTATTTCACGCTTGCTACTATTATTATTTCTGCTATATTATTATTTATGTATATATCTTTATCAATTTTTATCTATTATTCCATTAATCATAAAACCATGGATCGATCTATTCAATAGATAATAAAATCAATAGCAATGTTAATTTAGAAAAATCTAAACTAATATTAATAGTAATACTACTAGAAGGAGTATAATAATAAGAAAGAGGAAATAATTAGAAAAAATCCCATACGTCTCTTTCCTCTTCCAATCTAGGATTTTCTTTCCCTTAGTAAATTAAACCAAATAATATTATTCCACTAGGATCATACAAATAGTAGTTGGAGGAAAGAGCAAAGGACAAGGGAGTAAGGGACAAAGAACAAGGATAAGAACGATCTTGTAGGAGGCCACCCAATAACCCTTGAAAATTCCGTTGATGATAGTATAGAGAACAACAACAATATCGTCTTTATTAATGTAGATGCTTTATTCCTATGAATAATAACTCATTTACTAACGACGGATTCTCTAAATCAGACTACTCATAAATTAAATGTAGACAATACTTCAAATACTGAACCATCAAATGTTAATGAGAAAGAACATACAACAGAGATACAAAATGAACAATCATAAGTTGGACTCTTCTCAGGTAATAGATTGATAGAGAATAGTATGTCACTTAGCTACTTTTCTCCTAATAATAAAGATGACAAACTATTTATTGAATTAGAAAAGAAGGAAGTAGATAAAATGAATGATGAATGAAAATGTACTTTAATCACTTATATCTTTAGTACCAATCCTGGATTTAAGTATATAGAAAGATATATGAAAAAATATTGGAGTACCAAAAGAAATCCTAAATTATTTCTATATGATGATTATTATTTTATAGTCAAATTTAGCTCAGTACAGGAGAGAGACAGAATTCTATCTTCAGGACCATATAGCATCAAAAATAATCCTATCATGATTAAACCTTAGACTATGGATCTTTAATTCAAGGAAGAATTCTTAAGTGACATTCCTATCTGGTTTAGGCTACCTAAATTACCTTTATGCTATTCGGGAAAAACTCATTAAGTAGAATAACAAGTTTTCTTGGTGTTCCTATGGTTGTAGATGAGTGCACGATAAAATAAATGAGAATATCTTATGCAAGAGTTCTAGTTAAAATGAATATGACACAATCATTACCTCGCAGCATTCTTATTGTGGACAAACAAGGTAGAACCATCGAGCAAACTGTGAAATATGATTGGATTCCAGAATACTGTAACATTTGCAATAAAGTAGGTCACATATGTCAAGCCAACCAAACAAAAGCCTCCAACCGACCTACAATAGGAAACGAGAAGAAAAAAAAACTAAAAAGATTATAAGGCAAGAATGACTACCTATAAAGGGAGAGGGTAAAGAGAATAATCAGCATATAGAGGTTACCAAACAAATAGAGAATACAACTAATGAAAAGTAAAAGGTTGTCCAAAATGAAGGAGAATAGGACAATGTACAACTCCCACAACATATGCTAACTATTGAAGGGAGTTCAACACCCGTGAAAGAAAAAAGGTATGATGCTCCTACACTTAACTCTGATAAAACTTTAATACTTGAGCCTATCATAGAATTGTATCAGGAAATAACTAAGCCCCTTGATAAGGGAAAGACATCAACATGATATCACTTAGTTGGACTGTATGAGGTATAAATAAACCTCATAAACAAAAAGAGGTTTGTCTATATCTAAAAAAAAAACGAATAAATTTGGCAGATATAGAAATAAGAGTTAAAGAGGATAATGCTAATAAAGTGATGAAATGAATAACAAATTTTTTTAAATATGTAGCTAATTATACAACAGCTGCAAATGGCAAAATTTAATTATTATGAGATATAGATTTACTAGGTGTAATTGTACTTATTGTCGATGCTCAATTTATTTGTTGTCTAGTAATTGATAGATGATCTAACATACACTACAATCTTACACTTGTGTATGGATTTAATACTATTGAGCTGAGAAAAAATCTATGGTAGGGTCTAAGGAATATAGCTGCTTAAATTCATAAATTATAGCTTATTATAGGGGACTTTAATGCAGTGTTATCTATGGATGACAAATTACAAGGTAATCCTATCACCGAACTTGAAACGAGGGACTTTAATGTCAGAGAACCTCTAGTTTATTGAGCTAACAACTATTGGAGGATATTATACATGGAGCAACAAACAAGAGGGGAGTGATAGGATGTGGAGCAAGATAGATAGAGTATTTGGAAATAAGGAATGGATGAAAAATAATTGAGCAGTGGTGGTTGAGATAGGAGAAGCAATGATGTCAAATCATTCTCCATTAAAACTTGATGTTAGTACTACTACTAATAGAGACATGCTAAGTTTCAGATTTTTAAATATAATAGCTTTTCATATTGAATTTCTTCCTACTATTGCAGCTACTTGGAGTATGGAAATTGAGGGCTTTGAGATGTATAAAGTATGACAAAGACTTAAACTCATGAAAGGTGCAATGCAAGAACTATTCAAGAAATATTTCAGTCAAAGCAAAACTTAAGGCAGACAAAGCAAGAGAAATATCCATATTGGAATTAGAGAAACGAGATAGGGTAGAGGAAAATATATTTAGGCAAAAGTCTAGAGCTCATTGGATAACTTTAAGTGATTCAAATTCTAAATTCTTTTTTACCTATGCAAAAGCAAGGAATGATGTTAAAACTCTCAATATCCTATATAGTAGAGATGTGGAGAGATTAACTACTCATGATAAAATCAGTGCAGAAATAGTTGACTTTTCTAAAGGTTCAGTAGGAAATGCAGAATATGAACTTCCTATGATGGATAAAATGACAATTAGACTTGGTAGGTTAGTTCAACACCATTATTTCTCAGGTCTATGTGCAACTGTCTTAGAAGCAAAGATCAATAAGGCTTTATTTGACATAAATGATGATAATGCTATGGGAATTGATGGATTTAGTGTATTATTTTTTTAAAAAATATGGTCTATGCTAAAGCATAATATATGTATAACAATATAAGAGTTATTCTTGATAGGAAAAATATTGAAAGCTATAAACTCTACTCTAATTACATTCATACCCAAGGTACCAAATACAGAAACTGTTAAAGACCTAAGACTAATTGTTTGTTGTACAATTTTATACAAGATTATTATTAAGATCTTGGTGAATAGACTTGAAGGAATGATTGGTGAACTAGTTAGTGAAACTCAGTCAGCCTTTGTGCCGGGAAGAGTGATTGTAGATAATATCATATTAAGTCATTAACTCATTAAATGATATACCAGAAAAATAATATCCCTTAGATGCATGATCAAGGTGGTATACAAAAAGCTTATGATTCAGTAGAATAAATATGTGGAACAAATGCTTATAGAATTGAGATTTCCTCCTAGATTCATTTAATGGGTGATGGCCTGCATCAAATCAGTACATTATACTATCCTAATTAATAGTAAAAAAAGATTAAGACATAGTGACCCTCTATCACCTTATATTTTTGTTCTTGTAATGAAATACTTAAGTAGATATATGAGAAAGAAATGTGCAAAATTATCTATTACTCACCTTTGTTTTGCAGATGATTTACTTATGTTTTCTAGAGGAGATGAAAAATCTATCAAGCTCTTATATGAGTCATTTCTTAAATTCTCAAAGGCATCAGGCTTGAAAGCTAATGCACTTAAGAGTAGTATCTACTTTGAGGGAGTACTTGCTGAAACAAAAGACATAATATTACATATACTTAGCTATTAAGAGGGCTCTTTACCATTCAAGAATCTAGGAGTACATTTGGCTCCTAAGAAACTAAAAATTACAGAATATAAAGTATTGCTTGACGAAATGATGATTAGACTTAAAAGTTAGACTGCTAAGTTGCTAACATATGCAGGAAGAGTTCAACTTATAAAGTGAGTGTTATTTGGGGTACAAAGTTATTGGTTACAACTATTCATATTGCCAAAAAAAAATCAAAATAATGAATGCAGTTTACAGACATTCTTATGGACATGATCAGTTGAGACTAGTAGGAAGATCTTGATATCTTAGAATAAAGTCTGCACACCAAAGTCAATCAGAAGACTTAACTTACTAAGACTAGACTTATGGAACTAGGTAGCCATCTTCAAGCTCTTTTGGGATATACAAATGAAGAAAGAGAAATTATGGATCAAATACGTACACTCTTATTATTAAAAAATAAAAATATTCATACTATGACTCTACCCAAACAAACAAGCTGGATGTTAAAGAAAGTGATGATGAGTAGAGAGGTATTACAATATCACCCTCAACTGGCAATAATACTAACTAAGAAAATCATAATTGGTGCAATTTACAATATATTGGTGGGTACATTGCCAAAGAAGAATTGGACAAGTTTGATTTATGATTCTACAGCTAGGCCTAGAGCTACTTTCATTCTATGACTTACTTTGTATCAGAAATTAATGACTGCAGATAAACTACTCAAGTGGGGCATGCAAATAGAAAGAGGATGTCAGCTATGTTTAACTGTAATAGAAACCTTAGAGCATTTGTTGAATGAATGTAAATATAGCAATACTATATGGAGTGATTTGTTGAAATAAAATGAAGAAGTTTTAAGACAAACTACATGGGAAAGCACAATTAATACAACTGCTAGAATAGCTAAAAAGAGAATATTGAAAAGATATCTTATGCAAGTGGTAACAGTAAAGTTTGTATATCACATTTGGAAAGAGAGAAACTAAAGACTATTTAAGCAACAAGTGAGAGATGAAATGGTTCTTCTTCAGCATATCAAGACATTAATTTTACTAAGTTGGATAAAGATAAAATAACATAGTTCGCTGTCTTATGCTTAGATTAGAATACTATTGCTCTTTGAAATGTTCATTTTTAATGTATTTGCTCCTTTTTGACTTATAACACATGATATTGTAGTGATACTTAAATATCCTTCCTAGAAGGTGAGTTGAGATTACTATTGATGCTATCAAACTAGTTATAAGGAGCAAAATTTTATGTATGATGATGTAACTATACTGAAACAATGTAATATCTTATTGATGAATGATAATTTAATTTATTTAAAAAAAATATCATCATCCTTCTTTCAACTTTTCCCTTATCTTTCAACTATTTTCTATTTCTTCCATTTGTCATTACCTACCTTCTTTATTATTATTATTATTATTTTATTAAACTCAAATTTTGAGGATTTACAATAGTTAAAACGGTTAAAAAGATTTATATAAATTCTTTAGTACATTTATGAGATTTGTATAGGGAGTTATTTTTAAGTATAATTAATATTTAAAAATTAAAATATTAATACATTTTAAATATCTAAGTTGACAAAGTCTATATTCCTTTAATTAAAATAATTAAATTTTATATAAAAGATCTAGATTCAATACTTACCAACTACTAAGAAAAATATAGATTAGAGTAATTAGACTCTGTACAGAATAATTATGAGTTAATACTTATCAAGTTCAAAAGAAAACATCCATACTAAATATACTTTCAGGCGATTTTAATTTTATCATTTTCCATATTCATATTCTTCTCTTTTCATTTTCTTGAAAATAAAACTCAGGGGCTTGAAGTATCATATATACTGAAATTTGACTCAGTTAAATTTTAATTATAATTATGATCAAAGTTTGATCGAAAAATGCAACATTACCCTCCAAACTACATCAATATTGAAAGCATGATGTTGATGTCACAGGAGAGTAAAAAAAAATACCAGAAAGAGGCACAAAACTACAAGTTGATTTCTGTTCAAAACTCTGCATCAGTTCCTTTTACCCAGTTGTTGCAAGCACTTGCAGAGTTGCAGAACTAGGAAATAACGAACCATTGACAATCATTTCAGCATCTGATAACCTGCATGCCTACTGATGGATTATAGAAGGAATATCTACAATAGCAGAAATCAAAGTCGGCAAGCTTGCCACTTACAATGTATGGGTGACAGGGTGGATGAGACAGCAAAACGAAGGATTTAAACATCTTCCAAGAAGACAAAATGAAGATGTGCCAGCTATAATATTGTTTTCAGCTTGGATGTTAACTCATCAATCATCAGTGCCTTTGTCACCCACCCACTGATATAGTGAACCTGTTTCATCATCCACAAAATGTTATTCAGAACTATAACTTTTTCCAACATCTGCAACAAAACATGCTTGCACAGATCGAAGACGCACAAGAGCGAAGACTTCTGTTGTTCCAAGCTCACCTGGAAGCTAGCCTTCCACCTGACTGGCTTTGCTTTTATTTAACCTCTCATCTGTAAGGAATCAAGTCGCACAGAATGCTCAATGTCGAGTATAAACTAACGAGACATAATGAATTCTGATATCAAAATCTAGCATCTTACCACCGGTGGTCCTGGAGATGCTTATCGTCCTCTCAAGTAGAGTTGTTTCAGGAGAAGAAATCATGCTTATATTCCTAAGTTCATCTTTAAGTGATGACTCAAGGTGTTTGAAGGAGAAGGATGACATCCATGTCTCCAAGAGATCACGTTAGGCAGGTATGATAATCTTCTCGATTGACAATGAAAATAACATCTGAGTAAAAGCAGGAGGATTACATGGTAGAAACAGTCTTGTGAACGATTGAATTCTATGTCACCTTGGAGATACAACATACATTATAGTATTAGATTCAAGTAAAGTTGAAGATATATTACAGTATCAGAGCGGCAGAGGATGTTTCACTTACGTCTTGTATCGCCTGGAGAATAAGATGGCACATACCCTGC
Organism: Thalia dealbata; assembly: GCA_030544415.1. Classification (NCBI taxonomy): domain Eukaryota; kingdom Viridiplantae; phylum Streptophyta; class Magnoliopsida; order Zingiberales; family Marantaceae; genus Thalia; species Thalia dealbata. The sequence goes on from CM060455.1 coordinate 21,391,533, forward strand.
TTCCTGTATAGTGGTCGTGCACCAATGAAAGGCATTTCCACCAGATTTTTACCAAGAAATCTGTGAAGATCCAGGCAGCTAGGTAAAAATCTGATAGCTCTGTGGCGCAGAATAATAGTGAAAAAAAAAACTTAATCTTGTTGGTCAACAATCATGTGTGTTGCTTGATAGAATGAAAAAATTCCGTATGATGCACTTGTTGCGTTATGCTTCTGGACAATTATCACCTTGTATCATAAGTTCATTTACCAAGTGCAAGGACATTCTTTTTCCTCATACAATAATCCATGAAAATTTAATCTTAATGGACGTCATACTATAGGAGATTAATATTAGCTAAAATATACATTCTTTTTATGGAAACCACGATCAATATAACCAGGCATCTTCAGTGTAGGGAAAGGCTGAATGCAAGACAAATAAAAAGTTCATATAGAGGTGCAAGCACAAAAATGAAAGAAGCAGAATTCCAAATTATGCCAACATACCTCAGTGAAGCTACAGCGATAACCTCCTCATCCTTCTCCAATATAAAGGTGTAAACTCCTTCATAATTCAAACGATGAAACTTTGATCTGTATGAAAAATTGCTTAAATACTGTGGTTAGCAACTGACAGACAAAATAAATGAAGGAATTAATTGAAGTTGGCATAATACTTTTATTACTTGATCGTACTTTAGATTATATTTGAAATTTTAGCACAAAACAAAAAACATGAGATCACCATATTTAAACTATGATACTATAGTAATACCAAAAAAAGAAGGAAGAATATGCAAAATGAAACTTACCCACAGCTATAACATATGATCCAAAAGAGGCATAAAACATTCATTAAGAACAAAGAGAGCAATTGAAAGTTTTACATTACACTCCAGTGCAAAAGAGAGCCTTTCATTAGAGATGATTGTGTCATCTTCGTTAAATAATTTAGGTAAGGTTCATGAAAATCCCCCTTTCATCTGAGTACTGACACCAACTAAATCTGATAATCGAGCAGACAACTGTTAATTCAGAAGAAGAAAGATGAGACCATATAATAATATCCATTTCAATATCAGAAAAACATTTCTATATGAGAAATCCAAATAGGATTACATTATTAACTAAATATAAATGCCCACTATATCAATTGGAACACATGCACCAGTTCTTTTTAGATAAACACAGAGCCTGAAATATATACTAAGAAACCAACTAAAATGAATCAGAATCAGTATAATTCAGACAGATGAGGAGAGGAAAAGCGTTGGCAAGGACATAGTAGTAAGAGAACAGGCGATGAAGTAGACTACAATAAGCATAATAATGGCTAGAAAGGAAATGTTTGTTGGTCAGTGATCACCGCATTATAGCCCCTACAAATCCTCCAGGGATGTATGATTTGTTTAACATGCTCACATAGAGTATTTGGGAACAATATTCTAGTTTAACGATTTATCTAAGCATATGGATATATGCAGTAGAAAATGATGAAAAATACAGGCAATAATTATGTTGAGCCATCATGTATTGTTCCTGAATCTTGTACCTGCATTATTTTACTAGCTTTAACAGACACCTGTGCAAATCAGACTACCACATACCACAAAAAAGATGAAAGCAAGTGAACTTTTTTTATCTTTTTTTAGTACTCAGCCACACCTAAGCTAGAACCATTTAATCAAATCAGACACCTTAAAGAATCATTTCTCACTAAATCTACAAGCTCTACAAACAGAAATGTGGTACTAGAATTATGCGCATATAGCTCCTTCAAATCACAATGCAGACAAGAAACCTAATTGCATACGGCATTTTTTACAAAGAAATTAGGGAAATATTTCTTAATAGAAACAAAGCTCAAGAGTACAGATTGTAAACATGCTACTAACCTTTAGTTAGTTCCCTGCTAGCACAACGAATTAGGGAGAGAACTAACGTCTTGTTTTATTAAAAGAAAACCCAACTTTAACAGTTTAACTTGATTAGGTACGAAGAAATGACCAAAAAGCCAAATTGCTGGGAGGGTTCAAGGGACAAATGAGAGGAAATCTTACTTTTTAACATTGGGATATTTAATACAATATGAAGGCCCTATTAGTACCTTCTGACAATTGTCTCCGCAAAAGAAATACAGCAATGAACCCATCTCATGTGAATTTCCTTGTGCACATCTTAGGTGATCTGTAGATAGGACTCCAGTCAAGAGAATAAAATAATGGCATGGAATCACAAAAAGAAGCTACAACAAACTTTCTAATAGAAGATAATACGTTTTCAACAAAGCAAGTGTAGCTCACATGACAAGTGCTTTCTTTGTAGATCTGAAGTCTAGGGTTATATTTATGAGCTTACATTTTCTCCTACATTGCTGGCAAGTGAATAACGTTGAGATTTCACTTCCTACGTCTGATGTATGTTCAGTCATCATACAGAATATGCATCTACAATAACCACAGTACCAATTTCCCTCTGGAAGATCCTGAAAGAAGACAATTTCAATAAGGAATTTAAATTGAACACGATCATTTTGGTATGAACAAACCAGCATTAGCTGGAACAACTCCAAACCTCTTCTGTTGCAAACTAGTAGTCGTTTGGCACTAAGAGGAAGGATTCGATTTAAGCCTCATGGATAAATAAAACAAATACATAGAACTAATACAAGTAGTTGGCAAGCATCACAGAATGTTGAACAATTGAGACTATTAACTAAAAGAGGAACACATGGGAGTAATTTCCTATGAAATCTCTATATATATTGTTTTCCCTTTAAATATCATTGAACATATTTTAATTTTATAAGGCCTAGCAAAATGTCAATATTCCATGAAAAGTTTTAACAACAAAAGCTGGGATAAATAAGAATTCTGATAAGTTACTTAAGAGTACTACCTCAAGCAGCACACATTCCTAATGGAAAGTTGAAGGACAACCATCGCAGCTTATCAACTTTCCACTATCTGCACAAATACCACATGTATCATCACTAGGCTCTAGATCATCAGTTTCTACTGCCTGAAAAACAACTTTATGTTGTTTCTTTTATGCAAGATTCCTGCAGGCTCTCCATAAATGTCTTTCCAGACACGAGGTAAATGCTATTCCAAGGCCAGGAAACATCGCTACCAGAATGAGCTGCAAATTTTGACAATGTCATGAGCTTCTTACAGCAATCGCACCATATACCACCTCTAGAGACCGTATCAGTAGGAATTTCACTCAAGTTGTTTGATATTGGAGCAACCTTTTCACTTTCACATATGATGCCTGAATCAATTAACCAAGATAAGATAGTAAGTTTTGCTTATGATGAAATGAAGCAGTCATCATTCTGTTTCCTCCTAACAGTTAAAATGTGTCTCCTTCCCTTTGCCCTCCTTAAATTTGAAGTTCCACCAATATTTAGCTTCCTTTTAGCCGCTGAAGATTTGAAACATCTGTTAGCAACAGAAATTTCAACCTCAATCTCTGCTAAACAAGAGGATGATTCTGATCTTTCTCTCCTGGAGTTCTCAGCTTTCATGATTTACAAGACGACCATTTGTTGACTTTGCAATGTCTGTTTTCTTAACTAGAATGCCGTTGGACCCAGAGTTTCTGCCTTCCACATTGTTAGTAGTCCCACACAAAGAAATTTCTAATTTTTGTTTTTCCTTCACTACTCCATTGGCTGCAAAGTGGCGTGTATGCCAACATCCTTCTTTAATAAGCATCTTATCATCTACATAACCATGCTTGCTGTTTACAAAGGCAGATCTCCTGATGCCGTGCACATCAGCAGAGTAATACAAATTATTTGCAAAGACAGTTCTGCTGGAAGAGTTGGGCATAGCCAAGGAGCTGCATCTAACCGTTCCTTGCACAAAACTGTTCGCTTCTAATAGAATATTTTCCTTGACTACCATGACTTGTCTCCATGGCTCCAACCATCTCGCTTTCTCCATGTATAATATCATTGCTGCTTTGACCAATTATTACATTATTGTTTCTGGAACTTGATTTTCTTACGTTTGTCATGGAGGGTTCAGAGACTTCAAGTTTGCCTTTTCCATGAGATATCGAAGTCTGCCTTTTCCTTTTGTCCTTTACCACATTTCCACTGCTTTGCGGAAAGAAACTTAAGGTATCTACACTACTTATGGAATTTTTAACTTCTCCGCAGATATCCCTACCACTGAGTCGTGTGGACCTCCTTAGCCCCAGAAATTTGACATACTCCATGTCAGTACTGTTAGAGCCCACACTCTCTCCAGCCGCAGCATTACTATAAATTATTTGAATGGGATGTTTTGTAATACTTTTTAGCCTTATATAAGTTGTGGTGTGGAAGTGCGATTTATACGGCGGTTGCCACCTTTGGGCCGCCACGTGCCCAAAGGTAGGTTTAGGGCGTGATACGTGCCCATGGCGCTTCAACCTAAGGTTCATCAGGGCTTCAATAGAAGGCTCATCGAGTACTTGAACCGAGGTTCTATTGGAAATAGAGACAATCTAGAATTTGGAGAATAAGGAAGAAACAAAAAGACCTAAACACAAACCTAACTTAATGCCCAAGAAATAATTTAAACCACATATTAAAATATAATAATAGACTAAATCAAAAGATAAACATCAACTGAACTAAAATGATAAATATAGAAATTGAAAATATAAAATTCAAGTTTAACTCTAATTTCTAACATTCCCCCATGAACTTGAATTTCTTCGAACTCCAAGCTTGAGTCTGAGCTTTTAAAAACTTTTCTTGAGGGGTTTTGTAAAAATATCTGCAATCTGATCCACAATATTAATATGCTTGAGCTCAACTTCTTTGTTTGTAATGTGCTCTCAAATAAAATGATATCTTGTATCAATATGCTTGCTTCGATCAAGAAATACTGGATTTTTTGCTAATGCCTGTGCAGATTTGTTATCAATCATAATTGTAGTGGCATTTTCTTGCTCAAAGGAAAGTTCCTTTAGAAGTCTTCTCAACCAAATAGCATGGCACATGCATGAAGTGGCTGCGACATATTTTGACTCACAACTAGATAGTGTGACAATTGGTTGTTTCTTTGAACACTATGAAATTGCATTGTCTCCCATAAAAAATACAAAACCACTTGTACTTTTTCTATCACCAACATCTCCAGCAAAATCATTATCACAATAACCAATAAGTTTGACAACATTAGAAGAAGTATAGTAAATTCCATAGTCGATAGTATCTTTGATATACCGTAGAATCCTTTTGGTTGCCATAAAATGTATTTTTTTTGGATTCTCCATAAATCAACTCACAATCCCTACCGCAAACAAAATTTCAGGTCTTGTGATAGTTAAATACCTTAGACTCCCAACAAGGCTTTTAAACATGGTTGAATCAACCTTCTCTTCATTTTCCATGTACTTAGGGAATTTTGCTCTACAATCTATAGGAATATTGATAGAATTGCAATCTAACATGTTGAACTTTTTGAGTACCTCCTGTGTATATCTTTCCTGTGAGAGAAAAATATAGTCTTCCATTTGTACCACTTGTATTTCCAAATAGAAAGTCATAAGCCTCAAATCTGTCATCTCAAATTCTCGAGCCATTGTCTTCTTGAATTCTTCAAACATCTTGAGATTTTTTTCTGTGAAAATAAAATCATCCACATATACACAAAGAAATAAAATATTCTCATTTTCTTCTTTTTTATATAGAACATATTCATGTTGACATCTAATAAAATTATTTTCTTTTAGATATTTGTCAAGACGATTATTCCATGCTCTTGGAGCTTGTTTGAGCCCATATAATGCTTTCTTCAACTTCATAACTTTGTTCTCTTGTCCTGGAGTAACATATCCCAGTGGTTGTTGAATATAAATGTCTTCTTCAAGATAACCATTGAGGAAAGCAGATTTCACATCCAATTGATGAATCTTCCAATGATTTTATGCAGCAACTGAGAATAATAAACGAATAATTTCCATACGAGCAACTGGAGCAAATACATCTTCATAATCAATGCTTTTTTGTTGTTTGTAACCTTTGGCTACAAGTCTTGCCTTGTATCTTGTCACCTTTCCATCAGAATCTCTCTTGACTTTGTACACTCATTTGACTCCAATTAGTTTATGATCACTTGGAAGTGTTGCTAACTCCCAAGTCTCATTCTTCTCTATAGCTTGAATTTCTTCATTCATAGCTTGAACCCATTTATCATCTTTTTTTGCTTCTTCAAAATTCACAAGTTCACAGTCAGTAAGCAAACAAAGTAAATTTAAATCATCAAACATTTCAGTTTCGTTTTAAATATCTTCAAGAGATCTTATTTTTATTGGTCTCTCTGAAGATGATGATGGTGAGGATGAGGGTGTGGAATGTACCCGCGATGTTGGTGGAGTAACTTCTTGATGATGATCAACTTCTTCTTCAAAATATAGCAAAAAATCATAAGATTCTTCTTGATTTGAACTTCAATCTCATGAAGCACATTAGAGGTTGACTCTAGCTTCGATTTTTTATTAAAAAACTGATTAATGTTTCTGCATTGACCAACCAGTTTGACAAAAACTTTTTTTCCCGATTATATATGGTAATATTAAAATAAACTATCCTTGTTGCCCACTCGTACTGTGGCGTGGGAGGGAGGCACCGGCGGGGTGCTCCTCCTTTATTCCGTGGGGCTTCGCCCTCACCTCACCTCCTTCTCCTCCTCTTGTGGTGTTTCTGTGGTTGCCAAGAATTCGCACATCATGTTTTTTCTTTTATTTCCTTTATCCTCATCATTTTCCTTTTTTCTTTAGTTGATTGCGTGTTTATTGGGACTCATTTAGATTTTTGTGTTGTTATTGTCACGCATGACTTTAATTAACTGCTCTTGAGTGAATAGGATAACTATTTATGTATTCTTCTGATGAGAATAATTAGGTTTAAACCAACGCTCCACAGGCGCTTGCCCCACCCATGCCGGCTAGACATTATTATTTTGCTTATTGCAGCAAAGAAATATGTTTGCCATTTTGACACTCGATCTTGTTCTGATCAAATATTTCCGGCCAAAGATACTGCAGCAAATTCCAAGGATTCAGTAGGAATAACTATATGTGACATGTTGTTGAGGAGTGCTATTATAGTATCAGGGTTATATTTATATATATTACCAGATAAAGAAGGATGCATATGGTAATTGTTATTTTAATAGGAATGAATGTTCATCATTTTTCTTTTTATTCTTTTACTATATGTTATTTCTTTATTTCTTAGTGTGGAGAGAATACATGAGGATATCCATGATAGTATTAGGAAAAAGAATATTCATATTGGGCAAGTTGCACTCGGTGATTATGAGAATTTATGCTTTAGCTAGTATGCTGGTATGTGTTTTGTCTCCTCTCACAATTTTTTATGCCTAGTTTCGTTTTGTAAATTTCATCTAAGTTACTGAGGAAAACTTTACCCATTGATTGGTTTGCAATTCTTTTGCCTGCTAGTTTATGTTTATTAATTTCCTTTTGGAAGGAATGCTTGCTGTTGGGGTAATGCTTTAAGATACTTTTTTCAAAAATGGTTGGAACATAAAAGAAAGTAATAAAAACAAGAACACAAAAGAACAAAGAAACATAGAAGCCACAATAGTCAAGTGTCCCGAATTCCCTTATGGAGGAAGGTGTACTGTGAAGAATACAAGAGTTGTTGGATGGTCACTGCCCTTACCGTCGCCGTTGTTGATTTAGATGCTCTGGTAAAACATCTCATGTTCTATATGCCAATGTCATATGATCAATTGCTTTGTCTTTACTAATTTGTTCCTCCTTTTTCCACTCATTTCTCATGGAACTAGATTTATATCAAACGGTTGAATTTTTTTTAAAAAGAGATAACATTGTATTTATTTCACCCATCTAAAATAATACAATATATCATTCAAAGGAATGTGAAAAGATAAAATAAACATAAGGTAAAATAATACAATCAAACGTAAAATACTAGGAGATTATAAAGTTTCAAGGTGGCTTATGAGTATGGAAGAATTAAGTACTATGGTCTAGCTAATGTCATTGTTGATTATGATCATCTATTAATGGTATATAAACATTTATTGAAAAGATTTTCCTCAGCCTCTTCCTCTTCTAGCCGTATGGTGCGATGGCCCTCTAGAATGACTTTGAGTTTGTCCTTCTGATGACTCAATTGTATATATTAATTTATGGAGACAAATTTGACTTCCACATATTGCATTTTTCCTCATCAAGCCCTCTAGATTCTTTCATTATGCTATACAGAGATTTAACTGAAAATCTGTTGTCCACTGTCTATTATGGAACAGTGCACTTAGACTTTACACAGCATATCAGACTGTACGTACTTGATACTCATAAATATTAGTAATCATTTTTTTGGTATACTTATAATTTATTATATATTTTTAGAATCTAATGAGTATTGAACTCTTAAATTTTAGCATAAAATTTAATTATTCTAATCAAATGAGACTTCTATAATTTAGATTATTTAATTTTTTATTTAAAAAATCACATGAATGCTTGGTATAAATATGCATAATCATTTGAACTGATAATTTATACATAAAGTATAATGCTCCTCCGATTTGAATAATTAGGTTATTTACCAAAGGTTATGGGTGCACTCAAAATTTTTATTCTTGTCGCAGTTTAGCACCTTTTGAAAATTTATTATTTAGCATATTTAGTTAACAAGTATTATTAATTACTTGAACCATCTATGAGTAATCTTTTTAGGTTTTTCAGAAGTGATCTGTGCACTGTGTGCAGAACCAAACCATCCGCACTGTGACTAGTAAGGGGCTTCATACATGCACTTTGAACCTTGCCTAGTAGTAAAGTTAACGTTTATGTGTTTAATAATTAATTTTTAGTAAGATTTGATCCCAGGATTTTGAGTTGAATTATGAACTCTTGTCTTCCTTGGTTGGAAAACAAGATTAACAACCTTGGTCAAAATTTTAATCATAATAGGACATAGTATAGAAACTTTTCACTTGTCATAAGGTTTGAATTAAGAGTTGTGCAACATAGTAATTTTTTTTAAAAAGGAAATTATGTATTTATTCCTTGTGAAATGATATATAAGAGTAGTGGCTTCAAGATGAAGCCACTTAAAAAGGAAGTTTAGAGTAGGGACTTATCATCAACCGATCCTACATTTAATACACGCTGATTAGAAAACAGAAAAAAGAAAAAGTTTAGAGCAGCGACGAGCTCCGGCGAAGTGACTTGGTGACGGAGGGAGGTCGGGCCGAGGGTGCTCTGTCGGAACTGTGGCCTAAGGCGAGTCGCGGCGGCTCCGGCGGACGAAGAACTCGTGTTGGGCGGCGGAACAGGGGACGCTCATGTTTCGATGATTTCGCCGGCAAGGCAGACGGGGATCGAGTTTCCCCTCCGCGGCGAAGTAGCAGAGGAGTTTCCGGAGGTCTGCGAACGGAGAAGGGGCCGTGAGACGTGCTACCATGACTCTGATGGCCGGCGAGCAGTGGGGAAGAAGTGGAGGCAGGGGAAAACCCTGTTCCGATGGAATTCGCCGACGATCGGCGCGGGTTGGCTCTTCTCTGCCAAAGCTTGGCGTGCGATAGCAATTCGACTTTAGAGGAGTCGAATTTTGAAGTGGGCAACGACGCCGGAGGCTGGATTTTGGACGCCGGCGGAGGACGCTCGGTGCGGCGGGGGAAACTGGCTATGCCGGTGTTCGTGGAAGATAGGGAGCTTGCCGGTGAGGATAGTTGGTAGAGGAGGTTGAGGAGAGGTTGTACGCATGGTTCCGACGGCTTGGCGGAAGCGGAGTGGCGACGAACATCGGTGGACGCACGATGGCGTCTTCGGCGCTCGAACAAGGTGCGAGTGAAGGAGGAAGACAGACCGCGCGTGCGTGACGCGTGCGGCGGTCTGGTTCAGTCCGGTTTGCCGGTTCAGCTGCAGTTCATCGTGGATTTGTCGGTTTTCACGGTTTTTCGACTGGTTTGGGTCGGTTCAATATTGCTAGGGTTTTATTGGTAAGTTTTGAGTCTTTAGAAATTTATTTTGAATTTTTTTCAGACTTTAGGTTCGGTTTTTGAATTATTTTAGGTTGGGTTCAAGGGTTTGAGTACATTAATGATATCAGAAAAATATGAAATAATTTATAATGTAGTTTATGCTTAGATATAATTTTCATGATTTAATTAGAAAAATATGAGATTGTGTTGCGGTGCTATGCTTGACATATCACGACCAAGCTGTGATTTGTGTTGAAGTAGAGAGGAACTCCTTTGACTTGATTGCTTGCTTGCTTTTAAAGAATCAGAGTCAAGCTGTGATTCTTGTTTAAAGATCTACTTGAGACTCAAGTGAGGATTTATGGTTTCAAATTTATTTGACCTACTATAGATGCTGAGTCTTAAGGGTCGTTAATTTTTGTATATGCTGATAAGTTGTATATCTACTTGGTTGCATATTTAAATTAGCATGTGAATTATTGAAAGTAATATCATGTTAGTTTATGTTTGATGTTATTTATATGCTTGCTCCTGATGTGAGTAGAAAGTTATACTATGCTAGTATATGTATGATGTCGTTATATATATGCTCCTGATGTGAGTTGAAAGCTATACCATAAGGGTATATGTATGATGCTATTATATGCATGATCTTGATGATATACTCATGTTGTGATATTATTGATATGTTTATGTTGCTAGAAGTATAAAAACACTTAGCGAGAACATGGAACATGTTGACATGAGATAATAATTTGAGACACTTTAGGTTCATATTATGATAACACCTAGAGTGGTCTGGTTAAACACATGACTAAGAACTTAGGGTTCTCAGGCTGCTATGTGCCAACATATGGTGAAGAGCCATGTGCTAGCAAACACCACATGCGAATAGATAGTTTTCTACTATTTTTTCTTTTCAGCATGTGGTGTTTGACATGCTAATATTAATTTCGAAACATACAAAACATAAGACTGCAAACTATAGCAGCAACATTCTCAATTTGCTACACCAACTAAACCACCACCCAAAGTCAACTGAAATCAAACAAGAATCAACTGAACAACCACTCTGCAAAATAAACAAAGTGATCCCTAAACAACATACTCCCTTGGTTGGTACCAGCCCACCATGTAGACCATTAATCATTCAAATCTACACAGGTAAACTGATTTAATAATTTTGTGCAAGTCCTCCGTTAACCACTTAGCAACAACAAAATCTGAAGTAAAATAGATTTAAACACCCTCAATTCTCTACTAAATATCAAGGAATCGTTAAATATAAACGAAATTTCATTGTGGTTGCTCGGATTCGGGCCTAGGTCTCCACGACCACAACATGCAATTCTCAAACCTAAACTACACCTACATTGGATTTTAAGCGGCATGTATTCGAGTGCCATAACCGACCAACATTAATTTCTAAACATGCACAACTTATGGCAGCAAACAGTAGCAACAACATTCCCACTTTGCCGCACCACCTAAAGCACCAAAAATCAAACGAAATGAAACAAAAAATAACTAAACAACCACTCTTCAAAATCAACAAATTGATCTCTAAATCAACATACTGCCCTGGTTCGTTCCAGCCCACTAACTCACTCATTAATCATTTAAATCTATACACATAAACTAATTCAATAATTTTGTGCAAGTCGTCCATCAACAACTTAGCAACCAAATCTGAAGCAAAATAGATTTAAACACCATCGATTCTCTACTAAATATCAAGGAATAATAAAAAGTAGACAAAACTACATTGTGGCTACTAGGGTTCAAGCCCAATTTTCCACAACCACAATGTGGAATTCTCACCACAGTACTATAGCCACATTAGATTTTTAGTGGCATGTATTTGAAAGCTATAACATGCCAAATTAATTTCGAAATACACACAACTAATGACAGCAAACTGTAGTCAAACAAGAATTAACAAAACAACAACTCTTCAAAATCAACAAAGTGATCTCTAAATCAGCATAATGCCTTGGTTGGTACGAGCCCACAATGAAAACCATTAATCATTCAAATGTACGCACATGAATTGATTCGATAACTTTGTGCAAGTCTTCTGTTAACCACTTAGCAACAAAAACTGAAGTAAAATGGATTTGAACACCCTCAATACTCTATTGAATATTTAATAAGTAATTGTTACATGTAGAAAAAACTTCATTGTGGCTGCTGGATTCGAGCCCAGGTCTCCACGGCCACAATGTGGAATTCTCACCACTAAACTACAACCACATTGGATTTTTGAAGGCATGTGTTTCAATGCTATACCACGCGATATTAATTTCGAAACATAGCTACTTAGCAATAAAAACTAAAGTAAAATAGATTTAAACACCCTGAGTTCTCTCCTAAATATCAAGTAATTGTTAAATATAAACAAAATTTCATTGTGGTTGCTAAGGTTTGAGCCAAAGTCTCCACGGCCACAACATAGAATTCTCACTATTAACTTCAGCCACGTTTGATTTTTTATGCATGTATTCCAATGCTATATAACACACCAATACTAATTTCGAAATATACAAAACTTATGACAACAAACTGTGCCAAAAACATTCTCAATTTGCTACACCAACTAAACCACACAAAACTCAACTGAAATCAAGCAACAATTAACTAAATAACCACTCTACAAAATCAACAAAGTGATCTCTAAATTAGCATATATACAAGGCCACGACATTGACTTCTCACCACTGAACTACAGCCACATCGAATTATTGATGGCATGTTTTCCAATACCATAACATGCTAATATTAATTTCGAAACATACAAAACATATGACTGCAAACTACAGCAGCAACATTCTCAATTTGCTACACTAACTAAACCACCACCCAAAGTCAACTGAAATCAAACAAAAATCAACTGAACAACCACTCTGCAAAATAAACAAAGTGATCCCTAAATAGCATACTCCCTTGGTTAGCCCACTGTGTAGACCATTAATCATTCAAATCTACACACGTAAACTGATTCAATAATTTTGTGCAAGTCCTCCGTTAACCACTTAGCAACAACAAAATCTGAAGTAAAATAGATTTAAACACCCTCAATTCTCTACTAAATATCAAGGAATTGTTAAATATAAACGAAATTTCATTGTGGCTGCTCGGATTCGGGCCTAGGTCTCCACGACCACAACATGGAATTCTCAAACCTAAACTACACCTACATTGTATTTTTTAAGTGGCATGTATTCGAGTGCCATAACCGGCCAACATTAATTTCGAAACATGCACAACTTATGGCAGCAAACAGCAGAAACAAAATTATTCAACAACTATACATTGTTGTCCAAAGTCATTGACGCCCTCATCGACTTTTCGACCAAGTACTCTCACTAGGGGCCTTCAAATTGAATATTCGGAAGAGTCTAGTTATTTGTATTACATCAAATATGGTATTGCTGGTGGTTCAAGGTACTTTGCTTCATGACCTATTTGTGAAGCTTTTCAGGATTTCAGGAGATACATAAGCGATAATCTTTTTCATTTGATATTTTACTAGTTTACAGCATAGGTAGCAAGTGATTACTAGCTGTTCCATTTTTATTGTAGTGTTCTTGTTGCTGTTCCTCTAGGAATGACTTTTTGACAGTAGCAACAGCACTTCCTGAGACATTGTTTGCTGTGAACCCTGAGGTACATAATTTGTTTTACTTTCTATTTTCTGCTGTAAACCCTGAGATACATCTTGTGATATGAACTGACGACAGTAAAAATTAGGAAAGTTATGCTAATCACATACTATATCTAATCATTTTTATGTTTCAATGTGGCTATCTCTTTTGTTTCATTTTTTATATGCTAAAGTGTCAAATATAATATCTATTAATTTAGGAGGTTGAATCCATTGGAGGGTTAACATATATAAGAGATCAACAAATTCTCTGTCACCAATACAAACAATGATTTTAAGAGCATTATGAAAGATACTATAAACTGATATGGTGGATATATCAGCACAAATCCAACGACTTCCAAGATGCAATCAGAATATGATGTGCATGTTGCTCGCCTCAATTCTCCAAGCATATGAGACTACTTTTCCATTGACTCCATACATTATTTTAGAAATCTATATATATATATGAGTGATACCTATGTGTGTGTTCAAACATTGAATAGATTGACCTTTAATTATAAGAATCTACACAACAAGTCGCTGATGGAGTTGATAATGCTTTAGCAGAGAACTAACTCATCGTCATTACAATTGATTTGATTAAGCTTTAGCCCCTTTATCTTGTTCAATTGCATAAAGGGTTCCTATTCCATGCGTCCAAGTTATGTGATTCATCTTTCTGGTGCAGTTCGGCGAGAAGGCTCTTGAGGAAATTTATGTAACATCTTGAGATCGAAATGGGCTCGAACACCCTTGCAATTGCAGTTCTCGGAGAAGCTGCTCCCCCAGTTGCAGTCCCCCTTCCAGCCTTCATCTGCCACTAGCCTTTGATCTTTAGCTCTTCAGCTGCTTGTGGGTGTCAATGAGGATGCTCACTTGTTCCTTGTTGAACCCTGAGACATGCAGTAGGAGTTGAGTTAGGCCATAAAAGGAACTACAAGTTCTTCAATTATACTCATAGAAAATATGAAATCTGAGATCTTCTTGCTATTTCTATTCCTAATCTTACAACAATTTAGAGAATAGAGTGGGCATAGAGTCACCATTAGGTGTTCAGATGGTTGTAGAGCCCCAGTCCTTGTGTTTAACGCCACAACCAAGATGTAGGGCTTCAAAGTGGTGTTTAGAATGCAAATATACGGAATCATTTTATTCTCAATGGAAAATTCATATTTCTCAGTATCAATATCAACTAAGTCAAACATAAGTTTGGGTGCGTTGTGTTGATTATGAAATTTGCAATGTTGATAACCAAACAAATCTGTAACAAAACAATTGCATTGAAAACAAATATTAACGAGAGCCTCACAACACAGGTTTCTTCTACAGTTTTACTCTCCAGCTCAAATGTGCTGTATGTCAGAGATGGTTACATTTACCATATACAATGCCTTTTCAAGACAACAATTAAAAACATTCAGGGGAGATTCCTTATAGCAATTAACTGTTTGAACATCAAGTCAATTCTAAGAAAGTTTATGGGAGATCTCTTACAGCAATTACTGTCTGAACATCAAGTCAATGTTTGAGTAATTATGTATATATTTCTCTGATTCTAGCATGTGATGATTTTATGGTTCAATCGAAGGGGACTTCTGTGCTTCTCCTTCAATGAGCAATCTGACAATGGTTTTAGAAGTAAAATTCATCAGGAGAAACTCCTCTTCATGGGTGTAACACATAGTGTTATATGTGCATATATCAAGCCACATTCCAGTTGTTCTTAGTTCCTCTAGGATTAATAGTGCTTTATCCAGAAACTCCATTTGACAAAAATCATGATCGATTGAATTATATGTAATCAGCTTAGGTTTTTGTCCCTCTTTTAACTTTCCATTGTATGCCTTAAGAGCATCATCTATCTTTCTAACTCTGAAGAAACTATCAATTAAAAAGCTATAACTAACCACATCAGGCTCCACACCATAGCTCACATCCTTCCTAATTGTAAACCCCCACTCCTGAAAAAAAAAAAAAAAGGGGGTCCGATTCAGGTGAGCCGGCCGGCCGGTCCAGTTGAACCGACTTGGACCGGTTGAAGAGGAGAGGCGAGCGAGAAGAGCCGAGCGCCCTTCCCACTCGAGCCCTCATCCTCGACTTCGCGACGAAGCTTCGAAGCTTCGTTCTTCCGCACCGAGCAGCGCCGACGCCTCTTTCTTCGCCGTCGGTCGCTGCACGCCGTCGTCGATGGCTGTCCGCCTTCGTCCAGCCCTAGCGAGCAACCCCCGACGGAAAGGGGAGCTCGGCGACGCCCCCTTTCCTTCCCCATTCGTGCAGCCACCGCAGCAGAGGAGCTGCTGCCGTCCGGTCGTCGTCCAGTGCTCGAAACCCCCCCGGGGATCGTCTTCTTTGCTGTGGTCGGAGACGCCCGCCTTCTCCGCACCTCCACGAGCCTTCGTGGACTTCGACGACCCCGCAGCAGCGCCGTGGCCGGATCTTTAGTATAAGGAAGTCAGTCCCGATATATTAGAGTGGCCAGTTGGATAGTTAGTGGTACGGTCATTTACCTATATCGTGACTATACGTACCGGAAGAATTTACCTTACGTTGATTTTGTTGCGTATGAACTGACCGAAGCCTGTTTCGTGTAGATATCGGAAGTACCGCTGAGACGCAAACGGGGGAGGCCCCGAAAGCTCACGGAGCCCTAGGATCATTCGACGGCCACCTCCCGTCCAGCGGCAGACCCGTTAGCGCCAGTAGCACCGGTACCAGCCGCTAGCGTTATCGGGGATTCCGACAGGGCACCAGTGTCTACGATCCCAGAGCAGGCATCGTCGGGTACACGTCGGAGCTCGAGTTATCGTCAGACTTTGAGGCAGAGGACTACATCTACAGTGCCATCTGGGCAGGCTCCGGTGTCACAGGGACAGCTGAACATGATAGCGGCAACTATGGTCAGCATCATGACTACCTCCCCGCAGCAGAAGCCTGGGGAGCCACAGACGGTAGCACCTTCTTTGCCTCCTGCTGCACCAGTAGCCCCACCGGCACCACCAGTAGTTCAAGCGGCTACTGCCCCAGCCGTTGTACCTTCTCCAGCTGACCGTGGTGTAGAGTCAGATCGAGTGAGAGTTGCGGCAGCAGTTGCTACCCCTCCGCAGATGCAGGATAGATGGCCGACTGCTGAGATCCGCCCCTCTGAGTCCGCTGCGGACAGTTGGGCCGAATGTGCCCCTTCTGTCCACACTGATAGCATGTGACCTCTCGGCACAATCTGATGTGGGTCCGGTGGCAGATAGTACATGGGGCCAACGGTGGAGCACGGTGTATCTGAGAGGCCCTATATACTAACGGCGGGGGACGCACCTAGCTCTGCTGATTAGGCTGCTTAGTCCTCTGTATAAATCGGCCCCCATATGGAGCCCCTCCTGCAGCTGAGGCAACTGATGCTACTGTGCCAGTCAGTTTGTCCCTCAAATCACCTCGACCCCTGTGTGTCACTGACCTCTTCTTCTTATGCCCCTCCCTCCGTGTACGCGTCGTCTGGAGCGTCCTCTCAGTCCATAGGAATTTATCCACCAACTGCTGGAGTCGCCTGCCCGTACCGACCTCACCTGCGGCACCTGCCTCAGCGTCTACTCGAGGACCCGCTGCCAGATCTAGTCAACACTCCGAGAGACCGTCCCCACGCATTGAGGTGCGACTTTACGCGTTAGATGGTATGGATATGCAGGACGACCCTGACATGGTTATTGATGATGAGGATTTAGCGATCGATGATCCAGATAGGGTTACTGATGACCCAGAACCATTTGTCGATGACCCATCACACTGGGATCTACCTTGAGCTAGTTTGTTTGCTCGAGTTGTGGAGTTTTTGGTTGCTCTAGTTGTTGAATTTTGGATAAATGTAGACCCCGTGGGAACACTTAAGCATTTAGTTGAATTCCTTGTGACTTAAGACTTTATTTTACCGAAATTATCGGAGTATTTGCCAGTAGTAGTTGCTACGAACTTTATATGTCTTTTGCTTTAGCAAGTACTGAACTATAGAATGCTAGCTTAAGGGGAAGATTTGTGATATCGATATATATATATATATATATTTTCCTTATAGAGAGATAGATAAGGTGCAAGGGAAGGAACCATTAAGTGTATCGGAAGAAGCACGTGGCTTGCACTCATGGATGATGTAGTGTGTAAGCGGTTATTGAATATTTTTGGAGGATCAAAAATTTTTAAGGGGGGGAGTACTTGTAAACCCTCACTCCTGAAAAAAAAAAAGGGTCCGATTCAGGTGAGCCGGCCGGCCGGTCCAGCTGAACCGGCTTGGGCCGGTTGAAGAGGAGAGGCGAGCGAGAAGAGCCGAGCGCCCTTCCTCCCCGACTTCGCGACGAAGCTTCGAAGCTTCGTTCTTTCGCACCGAGCAGCGCCGACGACTCTTTCTTCGCCGTCGGTCGCTGCACGCCGTCATCGACGGCCGTCCGCCTTCATCCACCCCCAGCAAGCAACCCCCGGCGGAAAGGGGAGCTCGGCGACGCCCCCTTTCCTTCCCTATTCGCGCGGCCACCGCAGCAGAGGAGCTACTGCCGTCCAGTCGCCGTCCAGCGCTCGAAACCCCCCCAGCGATCGTCTTCTCTGCTGTGGTCGGAGACGCCCGCCTTCTCCGCACCTCCACGAGCCTTCGTGGACTTCGACGACCCCGCAGCAGGCGACTGTTTTCGCCGCCACTGCTCGCTCGACTGAACCCCTCTGGCGACGGGTGGAGTCGCGGATCCACCCACCTCGCCGGCCGGAACTCCGCTCCTTCCCTCTCCACACGTCCGCGAGGTGAGCGGCTGCATTTGCCCCATGTAAAGGGGTGGTTTTCGTCCTCGGTGGAGGCGTCGTGAGTTTGCCGGAGACGACGCCGGAAAATTGCCGTTTAGGCGCTGATGGTCGGCGTTTTCGCAGATCAGCGTTGGTCTCCGCATTGTGTGAGGAGCTGCGAAGCTCGCCGTCCGGTTAGCCGTCGTTTTCGTGAGCTCCGGCGAGGTGGCGGCTAGGGTTCCGGCGGCGGTGCTACTATTCCGACGGTGAATAGTGATTTCCGACGAAGGTAGCTTAATTATTCCCTAATCGCGATTAGTGAAACTTAAGCATGATTAGTGAAACATTAAGCATGATTAGTATTGATAAAATGTTATTAGAGTAAGTTGTGTTAATATATGCATAGTTTAATTTAATCATGCTTAGAGTTAAATAAATCAGGTTTAGTTAAGTTAACTATGGGTTAGGGTTAATTAAATTAAACCGATTGGGTTGGTTAAACCGGACCCGAGTCGAACCATATTAACTTGAACCGGACTCGAGTCGGACTCGGATTTAGCTGGTTTAAGTTGACTAGATTGAACCGAACCAACTTGGCGTGGGTCAGACTCAGGTTGAACCGGATGAACAGTAGCCGGTCCGGTTGACCGGGCCCACCGCTGACTCGTCAGCGTTAATAATTAAATAATTAATTAATAAAATAATATTAAAATATTAAAATAATATTAAAATAATAAAAATAGTAAAAATTTCTATGAGTTCTACTTTGGCCCTTGGGTGACTTGGGCCAAGTTATGGATGAGTTTAATGAGTATAAATTGGATAAAAATCTATTTAAGTTAATTAAAGAAATTTAACCTTTGTAGTTAGTTAATAGATAAAAATTTAAAGATGATTAATTAAGAATTTATTTAGTAGAATTAATCCTAAACTTGTATAGGGTTAATTTAATGTAATAATTATTTTAATTAATGGGTTGATAGATTTCTAATTTATTTACTTTAGGAGAAAAGTGAATTAAATTTTATTTTAAATAATTGTGTTAATTAGGACTATTGTGGGTACGCGATCCGAGTAGCTCGGCGGGTGATTATTTCCGGGTGACTTGGTTCAAAGGAGCGGATCGCTAACCCAGGTGCGTTGGTTCTCCGATGTAGGATTTATTCGAGCTAGTGAAGTCCCGCTAGGGTCTTCTGAGGAACAATTCTTGGATGTCTTAAATATAATAAGATATAATGCTTGATAAGATTTGACATGTTTGCATGTTAGTTTAAATTACCTTACCTAACATGCATGATATACCATGATTTTCCTATTAGGTTTTTAATATGTCGTGATAGCATGTCCTGCATGTTGTATGTTATTTTATTATTCTCTATGCTTGCTAGCATAATTACCATGCGGATATAGATAGTAAATAACGATATGTTAGAACCTTTGGCGACGTCACCGCAACTTAGACAGAAAGGGGCCTTTTTCCATATGCCCCGGTTGACCGCCGCGTACCAACGGTGGTCAAACGGTGACGTCCCGCTAAGCACCACTCCCGAGGTTGATGCATAGCTTAGATACTGGGAGCACCACTCCCGAGGTTATGTATAGCTTATATACTGGGAGCTGGTACGGTAAGAGACTGTACAAACTCCATGGTCATATTAGTCCGGAAATATGGAGCAAGTCCTTACCCGAAATTTTCACCCGCATAAGTGTCGTTTAGGCAGCCTCGTGATAGTCCTGAGATGGTTAGCAAGGATGAGCCCTACCATGGACTTGGCACCGATGGAGTCGAGGTTGCCACAGCCCATCGTGCGGATGTGCGCCAATCTTGATGGACGTCGACTGCTATTGGATTAGGAAGGTGATTCCACATGCGACGCCTTGGACAGTGGATCCGTAGACCACACGGCTATCACCCTTGACGTCTGCAGACGATCGGATGAGTAGTCCGGATCCTAGGGTGGTTATTCCGGCTAGTCATGGCCGATGAGATTTATATGAGGTGACCCTGTCTACGGACAGTGTGTAGTACTACACGTTAGTCGTTGCCCCTACGGAATCCGGGGAGGATGTAAGGGCACGACGATTTCGCTAGGGGAGGCATGGTCGGCGACTAGTGAAACAATGGAGAGGAATATTGGGTCACTTGTCCTCTCCGCCAACATCAGTGCAGCGGGCATAGGTAGAGATAGAGACAAAAAGGCACTGATGGGCTTACTGATGCCTCCGGCCTGGGTATTCACTAAGCATAGGCTGACAGCCTAAGTTTATGAAACCTTTAAGTCTCATTATGACGTAGACGACAGATTGTTGACATTGACACTAGATATAACTTAGGAGACATCTAGTGGAATAAAATTTATTTATTTATTTATGCTGTTTTATTGCTGTATATAAGTTGTTTAACATAAAATACATGAAAAATGATGATTAACTACAAAAGGCATCTTAGAATACTCCTCCTAGCCTTTGATTTCTTTATTCGGTAGAGCCGTAATTTCGCACTAGGCCGCAAGGCTGAGCACACCGCGTTCAATGTGTGTGCAGATGCCGACGCACTAGACGAGATCGTTGATAGAGGGATTGTCGCGGAAGGTATACAATTGCTGTTACGAGTTTTCATATGTCGGACTTAAATTTGTATTAGGATTTATCGGGACTGTACTAAGATGTTATTTGGAAATGTGGGTGTATGTATTTTAGTATTTGTATTTATGCCTTGTATGGGCCGGTTGGGCTCATACGGCGGTTGCTACGTGTTGTCCTGCGGGTCGGGGCGTGACACTAATAGCCACTTCACTTCATACGTGTTCCCCTGCATGAAGAGATATTTGATAATAAGTGAGAAAATATTAGGTATTTGATAACGATTCAAGACAAATGCACCAAAATTGAATAGTTAGAAGTTAAGAGGTAAGATCCTTAATAATGTGTTTTAAAGAAAAGGTCATAATAATAAATAATTTGCTACAAAAGATCAAGTTGCGCTAGCAGATTAAAAAAATTAAACATGTTAACCATAAAAGATAAGGTTTCTCCTATATATATAGAAGCTTAGCATGAGGCTCCACTCCAATATCAAGCACAGATTTCCCATTTGGAGAGAAAAAGAAGCTCAGCATGAGCACAGGTTTAGGTTCAGCCTCACAATTGCAAAGAAGGATAGAAGACCACAATTCAGTATACCTCTTGATAATTTGTGGGACCAAAAAAGGTGTTTTCGATGCCTAGGAAAACGGCATAAGGCAGAGCACCGTAGATCTTTAAAGGAATGTTACAACTATAAACAAAAAGGGAACGGAGGAAACTCTACAGGATCCCAAAGGAATGCAAAGGAAAGAACCCCACAACAGCACCTAAGATTGAGAAGTCATCAGGGAAGGTCCACTTTGAGGCTATGCAAAAAAAGACTAAAGTTCCTCAAGGAGCATTCTGTAGTTGTTAACATTGAGAATTCCATGGGAAAGCATTTGAACATTGTAGTTGCATTGGCAGAAATATTTGAAGATGATAGGACACCTAAACACCTACGGAAGCAAGCAAAGATGGCTCAAGGGAAGTACCTAGTCACCACCCCCTCATTTAGCCAAGGAAATTACAAGGAGTGTTTACTTAAAACAAAGTTCATTCACCTCAATCAAGCTCTTCTCACAATCAATGATTGGTCACTAGTACAGGGATGTAATACCATGAGTAGGAAGTCAAGAATGAAGATCACTCGAAAGGGTTTACCAATTGCCATGTGGCACATAGAGAAGATATAATGGAGATTCTTTCCTCTTTCGCAAATTTGGAGGAAATGGACAAGGAATGTGTATCATGGAGAAATGTAGAAAAGTGCAAGATAGTTATTTGTAAACCAGCTGCACAATCACTTCCTTCGTATGTCACCTCACATAGTTATTTTTGATTGAAATCAAAAATGGATGGGAGGATGTGGAGGCTCAAACACTAGTTATTGGAAGAAAGGAGCACATCTTGATATTTCCAAAAATGGCACAATCCATGAGCTCAATGGCAAAATGCAAAAACAGAATGTAATATATGAGGACATTGATATAGGGCAAAATAGAGGGGACTATTCCTCCAAACAAATAAAGGGTCAATTTCACTACAACTGTGAGACCAGTGATTTTTGATAAGGGCAATAGAGTAATTTTAGTATTTGGAGGGTTTAATCGTAAAAGAAATTCTTTAAAGGACTTAATTGTAAAATCATATGAATTTTTGAAGTATGAGATTTTGATGTGAAAATTATACCATCAGGTAGTATTTCGATAAGGAATCCAACAGCGCAGACGGATCGTAATTTGGACATCGTTTGATCGGTCAATTGAACAATTAAGATTTAATTAGGATTTAAGATTTTAATTAACTAATTAAAAAAAATTATTTTATTTTCTTCATCCCACCCGCACGCGAGCTCCCTCTCCATCCCTCTATCTCCTCCTCCGCAGCGGCGACGACGATGAAACTTTCTGACGATGCTCCGATGAAACCACAACGAATTAGGCTCCCAAATTTTAGCCACAAGTAGATCTCGACCTCCTCTTCATTTTGATACCAAGATGCCCAAATTTGGTGTAGAGATGATGGAGAAATCAAGTGAGAGGCGTCAGCGGCGAGGGTTTCGATCGCCGGAGCTTGCTCCGACGATTTTCGGCCATTCCGGCCGTGAAACCTTGCAAACTTGGTACCTATGGATTCTCCTTGACGAGAGCTATCCATTGGTATAGGAGTTGAGGGCTATTGGCCACCGGCGAGCTAAAAACCCTAACTTTGGGATTTCACCCAAAATTTTAATCGGTGAAATTGATCGCTTATGAGCTATAAAAATTGGGGCAAATATGATTTTTGGAATCCTCATGAAGAGAGCTTTCGATTGGTACCAATATTGGTGCTGATCGAAGAACTTCGCCGACGAGGGTTCCGACGAATTTTCCAGAGAACTTTCCGGCGATCGCCGGAGAAATTTTTCGGCGAACTTGGGAAAAAAATTGGGGTGATTCTAGAGATCATTCTAAGAGTAGTGGTGAAGAGAGATTTGAGAAACTTTTTCTGGATTGAGAATTAAAATTCGTTGAATAATTAACAGAAAAATGTAAAATGCGTAAATGACGGCACGTGGATTGAGACAGTGTCATACAATGTAAAATGTAAAAAAATTTAGTGAACGGACCTTAGGTTGGTTCCGAGGAGTAAACCGCCAAGTCAGGTGCGTTGGTTCTTCGATGTAGGATTTATTCAAGCTAGGAAATTCCCGCTGGAGTTTTCTTAGGAACAATTCCTGGATGTCTTAAATATAATAAGATATAATGCTTGATAAGATTTGATATGTTTGCATGTTAGTTTAATTTACTTTACCTAACATGTATGATATACCATGATTATCATGTTGAGTTTTAATATGTCGTGATAGCGTGTCGTGCATATTATATATTATTTTATTATTTTTCTATGCTATTCTAACACAACTACCATACAGACATAGATAGTGAATAACGACATGTTAGAACCTCTTGGCGACGTCATCGTAACATAGACAGAAAGGGGCCTTTTTCATATGCCCCGGTTGACCGCCGCGTATCGACGGTGGTCAAACGGTGACGTCCCGCTACGCACCCCTCCCGAGGTTATTCATAGCTTAGATACTGGGGGGGCACCACTCCCGAGGTTATGCATAGCTTAGAAACTGGGGGGGGGGAGCACCACTCTCGAGATTATGCATAGCTTAGATACTGGGAGTACCACTCTCGAGGTTATGCATAGCTTAGATACTGGGAGCTGGTAGGGTAAGAGACTGTACAAACTCCATGTCATATTAGACCGGAAATATGGAGCAAATCCTTACCTGAAACTTATACCCGCACGAGTGTCGTTTAGGCGGCACCGTGATAGTCCTGAGATGGCTAGCGATGATGAATCCTACCATGGACTTGGCACCGATGGAGACGGGGTTGCCACAGCCCATTGTGCGGATGTGTGTTTATCCCGATCAACGTCGACTGCTATTGGACTGGGAAGGTGATTTCATATGGATGCCTTGGATAGTGGATCCGTAGACCACACGACTATCACCCTTGACGTCTGCAGACGATCGGATGAGTAGTCCGGATCCTAGGGTTGTTAATCCGGCTAGCCGTGGCCGATGAGATTATTATGATGGTGACCCTGTCTACGGATAATGTGTAGTACTACACAGATATCGTTGCCCCTATGGATCCACGGAGGATGTAAGGGCACGACGGTTTCGCTAGGGGAGGCATGGTGTCACGGCCCTTTTTACGTGGCTTGATGGTGCAGCAAGCCACTGGTCGTGCGGCGTGAACAACTTCAAGTTCACAAGCCTTAGTGCGGAAGTGGAAGTATAAAACGACATTCGTCCAGGATCAGTTGAGAGGGAAAAGGTATGCTTTGTATTGCACCGTTAAAACCTCTCAGACAAAAGGTCCTCCACGCCACAAGTCGGCAGGAGGCAAAAACACTAAGGAAATTCGTAAGGAAATTCAAAGAAAAATACAGAAGGTAACCTCACTTCACTCCTCTGCAGGGCAGCTTCAAGCAAACTAAGAGCCCTTTAAAATGTTGGTGGTCTGCCCCTTTTATAGGCAGAGGATGACCCTTGAGGTGCCCCATTAAGGCTGAGATCTTAGCATGATGAAGATCCCTTCTTGGTTAGGCTGCTGGCGCCAAGTGTTAATCCTTGCAGGCTTTCCATTAATGCTGGGATTTGGGCCATGATTAGAATCTCTAAGGAAGTGATAGAAGACTTCAGCAAGGAGGTTCTTCTGAGATTGCCTTGGCTTCCAAACGGCGGCTGCTTGCTTTCTGGCTGTGTTGAGTGCGCACGTCAGGGTCTGTCTGCTTGCCTGTTTGGCGCGCGGCTGCCTGTTGCCCGTTTGCTGTACTACGTGCTGCGGCCTGTTTGCCGGTTGCTGTCCTGCGCGCTGCGGCCTGTTTGCCGTTTGCTTTGGTCTTGCTGGTTCACGAGCCTCGGTTCCTTTGTTCTGGCATGGGACTTAGGCGATTTGTTGGGGCCTTCGCCTTACTTTTTGCATGGGGGTGTAACAACTCTCTCCCCCTGAAGATGTTGCCGTCCCTGGCAACTCAGTGGCTAAGTATTGATGAATCAGGTCTTCATACTGCCACAGGGTCGCGTCCCTCTCCCAGGTTGCCTCCTCCGGGGCTGAGTCCTTCCATTGGACCAAGAACTCAGTGTGTCCTCCGGACTGTGTCTTTCTGCACCCAAGGATGCGCTCGGCTCGTCGTCTGAACTCCTTGATGACTGTCGGAGATGCCCGTTTCACTTGCTGTCTGGAAGGGTCAGTATCTCTATGAAAGGGCTTGAGGAAACTTACATGAAACGTGGGATGAATCTTTAGGGGGGAGGCAGCTCCAACTGATATGCTGCCTCACCAATGCGTTTCACCACCTTGAAGGGGCCATCATATTTTGGCATAAGTCCCTTGTGAACACGCGTTCCTCTGGCTTTCTTCCACATTTGAGGGGTAAGTTTGAGCAAAACTTCATCTCCGACTTGGAATTCTCTAGGCCTGCGATGCTTGTCTGCGTACTTCTTCATGCGATGCGCCGCCTTCTCTAAACTTGCGCGCGGATCCTCCAGTTGGTCCTGCTTGTTCAAGGCAAACTTGGTGGCTGTCGGGCATCTGTCATCAACTGTGCCAAGGGCCAATTTGACTGGAGAAATTGGAATATGCCCATAAACCACTTCAAATGGAGACTTCTCGGTTGCCGACCCTCGATGGTTGTTGTAACAGAACTGAGCTGAGTCAATCAGCTCTACCCAGTTACCTTGACTCGCGGTGACGAAGTGCCGGAGGTACTCTTCCAAGAGTCCGTTGATGCGCTCCGTCTGTCCATCGGTTTGGGGGTGTCCTGCTGTTGAGAATTTTAGCTTTGTCCTAAGTAATTTGAATAAAGTTGTCCAGAACCTTCCCATGAAGCATCTGTCCCGATCGCTAA
The DNA here is from genome assembly GCA_030544415.1 of Thalia dealbata. Taxonomy (NCBI): domain Eukaryota; kingdom Viridiplantae; phylum Streptophyta; class Magnoliopsida; order Zingiberales; family Marantaceae; genus Thalia; species Thalia dealbata. The sequence goes on from CM060455.1 coordinate 21,417,881, forward strand.
CCATATCTTCTGGGAGGCCAAAATATCTCACAACGTGCTTGAAAAATAGTTCAGCCGTCTCCTCGGCTGTAACATGTTTAGTAGTGGGGATGAACACAGCAAACTTGCTGAACCTGTCTACCACCACAAGTACTGCAAAAAATCTGTTAACTTTGGAGAAAGACTTGATATAGTCTAAGGAAATAAATACCCAAGGTCGGGACGGAATGGGCAAAGGCTGGAGCAAGCCTGCAACATTGGCTCGCTCGGCCTTGTCCTTCTGGCATCTGGCATATGGCACAAGTCTTAACATGTGCTTCGACATTGTCATCCATGTTCGGCCAGTAGTACGAACGCCCAAGGAGAGCAAGGGTGCGCTCCACGCCCGGATGTCCTGCCCAAGGGGTGTCATGGCACTCTGCTATTAGCTCACGTCTGATGTTTGTTGAGTTTGGCACATAAGTTCGTCCCCCTTTGATCTGCAATAGTCTAGCTAAATTCTTCCAGAATCGTCGGTTCTTTCCCTTAGTAACCTGTTGCAACATAGATTGGTAAGCGGTGTCCTTTTTGGTGCAGTCGTGTAGCCGCTCAGTCAGGGTGCCATGCACGCGAGTGATGACACACGCACGTCGGCTAAGAGCGTCGGCCGCTTGGTTGTGGCATCCAGCCTTATGTTCCCAGGTGAAATCGAACTCAGCAAGCTGTGCTTGCCAGCGCGCCTGCTTGGCAGAAAGCTTGCGCTGGGTCTGGAAAAAGGTATTCGCCACGTTGTCTGTGCGCACCACAAAGGGACTGTCCAGGAGGTATACTCGCCATACCCTGAGGCAATGCACCATCGCCAACATCTCCTTCTCATGTGCCCCATACTTTTGCTCGGTGCTGTTGAGTTTTTGGCTTTCATAACCAAGGGATGCCCGTCTTGCACAAGAATCCCGCCCAAGGCACGATCAGAGGCATCAGTTATTACCTCAAACGCCTTGCTGAAATCTGGCAGGGTCAAGATGGGTTTAGATGTCATGCAGTCCTTGAGTTTTTGCATGGCATCTTCGCATTCTTCGGCCTATCTCCATTTGTATTCTTTTTTTAGGAGATCTGTCAAAGGCACTGTAATGTGGGAGTATCCCTCAATGAACTTGCGATAATAGTTAATTTGCCCGAGGAAAGATCGCAGTTCGGTGTGATTGCTCGGTTGCGGCCAGTCCTTGATGGCATGCATTTTTCCCTCGTCCATGCGCACTTGGCCGTTGCCAATCCTGTGCCCAAGGAAAAGTATCTCTTGCTGGGCAAACTCACACCTGTCCTTTCAAACGAACAAGCTGTGTTCCCGCAGCCTCTGAAAAATTTGCTGGAGATGTCCTATGTGTCCCTCCAGGTTGTCCGAATACACAACGATGTCATCCAAATACACCACCACGAACTTATCCAGGAAGTCGTGGAAGACATCGTTCATCAGGTTGCAGAAGGTAGCTGGGGCATTCGTTAGTCCAAATGGCATGACTAAAAATTCGAAGGACCCATACCTTGTCACGCAAGTCGTCTTGGCCTCATTGCCTGCTGCGATTCTGACTTGCCAATACCCTGATCTGAGGTCGAGTTTGGTGAAAACTCGTGCATGCCCCAATCGGTCGAATAAGTTATCGATGAGAGGGAGGGGGTACCGGTTCCTCACTGTCACCTTGTTCAGTGCACGGTAGTCAACACACATGCGCAGCTTCCCATCCTTCTTGCGCAGGAACAAGACGGGCGCTCCATAGGGAGCCTTGGATGGGCAGATCAGACCTGCATCCAACAGTTCATCGAGCTGCTTCTTAAGTTCTGCAAGCTCGGCAGGCGGCATTCGGTAGGGCGCCTGTGCTGGTGGTCGGGTGCCGGGGACCAACTCGATCTGATGGTCCGTAGCTCGACGTGGTGGAAGCTTCTTCGGAAGTTCTTCCGGCATAATGTCCCAAAGTGCTCAAGAAGGGACTGTACTTCAGTTGGCACGCATCTGGGTTCTGATGCTGCCACTTCACGAACAACCGCGACATAGGTTGTTTCTACCCGTCGGAGCCCCTTGCCTAGCTGGATGGTCGAGAGTAGATATGGGCCAGCCGCAGCTACGGGCTGAACATGGCTAGTAGCAAAGAAGTTGACGGGGTAAAACTTGGCATCGCAGGGTCCATGGTGATGAGTCCGCCGATGTGGGGTGCAGCCATGGTCTGGGAGTTCAGAAGGAACTCAAGACCAAGGATGAACTCCAAATCATCTATTGGCGCGACGAGAATGTCAATGCTGCCTAGCTATGGTCCAATCTGCAAGGCTATCTGCTGGGCAACCCCTGCCACGGTGGTGGCCGGAGCATTAAGGGTTTTCATGTAGCTGAATGGTGCTGGTGAAAGAGGTAGGTCGATGCTGCGCGCCAGTGCTTCGTTCATATAGTTGTGCATGGCGCCAGAATCCATCATGGCTTCGCATGGGTGCCCATTGACCAAGACCCATACGTACATCAGTCGCGGCCCATCTTCAGGCCGGATGGTGCTGACTCTCTGGATAGTTGATGCGCGGGCGGTCGGGGCACGCGTTGGTGCTTGGCTGACGGGAACCACAGCAAGTGGTTCGACTTGTGCTGGGACTCCGGGGACGATGGTGTGCGCACTTTGCCCACGCCCTGGGCATCTGCGTGCAGGATGTGGCCCTCCGCATATGTAACAACCAAACTGGGCAACTCCTCCTCCTCCTTGCTGAAGTGCTCACACCGGTTGTCTAGCAGGCACCGTGGCACGCCTAGCTGGGGTGCCACGAACAAGAGGGCGCGGGTGGCTTCGTCCCTGGGTCCGGGCATGACTTGGCCGAGCATCATCATCTCGTGGCCTTGGCCCGAATGTCCGCAGGTCTGTCAAGCTCTCCGCGCTAGCCATTGCTTCGCTTAGTGTGGTAACTCCACTCCGGTGAAGTTCGTCCCGAGCATTAGCCTGCAAACCTTCACAAAAGCAAAGAAAAGGTCTTGTTCAGCCATGTCCTTGAGGTCAAGGATCACACTGCTGAACTCCTGGATATACTCCCGGATGCTTCGAGTTTGTCGCAAGTCTCGGAGGCGTTTTCTTGCTACATAGGCGGAGTTCACAGGAAGAAAACGAAGGCGCAGTTCTTCTGCCATCGTTTCCCAGTCCTTTGGCTCACCATTGCCGCTATAGCTGGGCGCGCTGCACCGCACACGCCACCACTACTTAGCATCGTCGTCGAGGTAGGCCGCTGCGGTAGGGACCTTGTCCTCTTCGGCCAGTTGCGTGGCTCAGAAGTAGGAGTCTAAGTCCCAGATAAAGTTCTCCAAAACTTGGGTGTCCCTAACGCCAAAGTACATTTTTGGTTCTGGGATGCGGACAGTGGCCTTCGGTGGGGGGCGCAGGCTGGGAAGCACGTGGATTTCTGCCCGCAAGTCCTCCATCTCCGCCCTTAGTTGCTGTTCTAAGGCGTCCAGGCTGGGGCTGGGCGAAAGGCTGGGTTCGCCTTGTTCAGCCACAGTCTGGAGCCTTTCCACCTCGACCTGCAGGGACTGTACCACAAGCTAGAGCTCCCCCATCAGGTCATAAACCGAGCTGTTGCCCGAGCTAGAGGATCCTTCGGCGCTGGGAGTCCCCAGTCGTTCTTCCAGGAGGGCGAGTCTCCTCTCGACCCCCTTCTTAGCTTGCTTAGCTGCCATTCAGGGAGGACAAAAAGGAAGGAGCGGAAAAACACGTCGTGGGTTGGGAAGACTTACTCATCTACCTTGTTGCTCAGAAAGTCCTTGCACAGGATCTTCCTTCCTTCTTGCTTAAGTAGGCTCGTTCCTTAGCTCTGATACCAAACTGTCACGGCCCTTTTTGCGTGGCTTGACGGTGCAGCAAGCCACTGGTCGTGCGGCGTGAACAACTTCAAGTTCACAAGCCTTAGTGCGGAAGTGGAAGTATAAAATGAGATTCGTCCAGGATTAGTTGAGAGGGAAAATGTATGCTTTGTATTGCACTGTTAAAACCTCTCAGACAAAAGGTCCTCCAGGCCACAGGTCGGCTGGAGGCAAAAACGCTAAGGAAATTCATAAGGAAATTCAAAGGAAAATACAGAAGGTAACCTCACTTCACTCCTCTACAGGGCAGCTTCAAGCAAACTAAGAGCCCTTCAAAATGTTGGTGGTCTGCCCCTTTTATAAGCAGAGGATGACCCTTGAGCTGCCCCATTAAGGCTAAGATCTTAGCATGATGAAGATCCCTTCTTGGTTAGGCTGCTGGCGCCAGGTGTTAATCCTTGCAGGCTTTCCATTAATGCTGGGATTTGGGCTATGATTAGAATCTCTAAGGAAGTGATAGAAGGCTTCAGCAAGGAGGTTCTTCTGAGATTGCCTTGGCTTCCGAACAGCGGCTGCTTGCTTTCTAGCTGTGTTGAGTGCGCACGTCAGGGTCTGTCTGCCTGCCTGTTTGGCGCGCAGCTGCCTGTTGCCCGTTTGCTGTACTGCGCGCTGTGGCCTGTTTGCCGGTCGCTGTCCTGCACGCTGCGGCCTGTTTGCCGTTTGCTTTGGTCTTGCTGGTTCGCGAGCCTCGGTTCCTTTGTTCTGGCATGGGACTTAGGCGATTTGTTAGGACCTTCGCCTTACTTTTTGCATGGGGGTGTAACACATGGTCAGCGACTAGTGAAACGATGGAGAGTGATATTGGGTCACCCGTCCTCTCCGCCAACATCCGTGTAGCGGGCATAGGTAGAGACAAAGACAGAAAGACACTGATGGGCTTACTGATACCCTTAGCTCGGGTATTCACTAAGCATAGGCTCGCAGCCCGAGTTTTGTAACTTCAAAGTATTATTATGACGTAGGTGACATGCTGTTGACATTGACACCAGATACAATGTAGGTGGCATCTAGTGAATAATACATCTGTATTTATTATGTTGTTTTACTTTTTTTTTTATAAACTGATTTACACAAATCAAATGAAATGTGATGATTAACAACCAAAGGCATCCTAGAATACTCCTCCTAGCCTTTGATTTCTTTATTCGGTAGAGCCGTAATTTCGTACTAGGCCGCAAGGCTGAGCATACCACTTTTCTCCGTATATGCAAGTGTGTTAGATGATCATATGAGACGGTTGATGAAGATGAGTCCATCGACGGGTCCATTTTTATTTATCGATACCTTTTTTCATAGAATTGTAGTAGGTTTATCGGGACTGTGTTAGGAAATCTTGAGTTAGGTGATTTATTTAAAATTCCACTGTGTAAACGATGTATATGGATGATATGTATCACTTTGATGCCTTGTATGAGTCTGTTGGGCTCATACGGCAGTTGCCATGTGTCCGACAGGTGGGTCGGGGCGTGACAACAACTATGAGGATCCTACTTCAAAGAAAGCAATGTTTGCTATCTCCAAACCCCATGTAGGGAGTGCACGCCCATTGGGCCTCTACCTTCCGGTCCTCAGGTGGAAGGGGATGGCTAATCATGAAGATGAAGTAGGCCCAATACATGAGAATATGTCCTGACTTACACCATTTCTGTGCCAGTTTTTAAGAGGTTAAAGCAAGATTTTTCACTCTTTATCATAAATCACACTCTTAGCATCAAGACTTTGGAGCATTCTTGGCATAATTTTGAGGTTCAATGGCAGCAGCTGGATGTGCAAAAACTGAGCATTAAGTAGGCCTGATGGGCATCACTTTATCAATGTATAAAGAAGGGGAATGACTCATAAAATTAAGCACACTGCAACCGTTGGTCAAATGACACATCAGATCTAATCACGAGTGACGCATGGTGCAAAAGTTCATTGATGATGCATGAGATTATTTGTTGTTGTCCAATAAAGCATGTATTTTTCAACCTCAGAAGTGGAATGAATTCCAGCTACTTATATGGAGGATCAACAATATGATGGGTACCAATAATGGCAGATGGAAAGGGCAAGTATAAAAGGAAGGTTCAATGGATTGGTGAACTTCAATCTCCTGCAACTATGATTCTGAAAACTCTAGTCTCAAACGATATGGGGGTGAGATGGAGTGAAAGACTTGCTAAGAAGGGATTACAAAAACATCAAAAATGACAATAGAGAAGAAAATTCAAATAGACAACAAAGGTATTTGGGGTTAGGAAGAAGTTCACAGCTAAAAGAATTGGACTCAAATCCAAAACTTATGTTAATGAAAATGCTGGGTTTTGAGCCGAAGGAGAGGCTAACTGTTGATATGGGATAGAATAAAGAAAACAAATCTTTATCTAGGAACTCATTACTTCATGGATAAGTTATCTTTTAAAATTATTTTTTGGAATATCAAGGGCATCAACAAAATGGGAAAAAGAAGAATGGTCAATAATGTACTAAGTGATGATAGGATTAAAATCTTTGCTTTGCAAGAGAAAAAGTTGGACACATGCACAAGTTCAACAATCAAAAGCATAACAGGCTCAGGTGTCTTTTCCTACATCACAAAGGACTCTATTGGCATGAATAGTGAGCTTCTAATTGGATTGCATATTGATTTTTGGGACTTGGTGGAATCTCACATTAGCGAAACTCATATATCAGTAGGGTTAATATGCAAACAAAGTCTCAAGATTATCAATGTTGTGAATTTCTATGGTCCTCCGCATCCTGAAGGAAGGAATTCTCTATGGTAGGAGCTAGAGGAGGTAGCTGACCAAGGCAAAAATGACTATGATTTTAACTTAACAAAGAATTCATATGAAAGAATAATTGTATGGGCCACCGTAGAGATTTCACAAAGTTCTTTGAGATTATTACCGATCAAAATCAGATGAAAATACCAATCATGGTAGATCTTTACATGGATAAACTATCAACAACCTCCAGCATTTGCAAAGCTATACAGGATGTTACTAAATGCAGCAGCTCAGAATCATCTGCATCATCTTGGCATTTGCTCAGCAGGTAACATGTGATTGTCGGATCATTCCCCTCTAATTTTTAGCTCAAACTTGTCTAAACAGCCACCAACACACTTTAAGTTTGAATATTATTGGCTGAAGCAACAAACTAATTTTTTTCAGTAGGGTTAGGCAAAAAAAGCAAAGTTTCATCATATAAAAGACCACCCTCTAAAGTGTGGATCATCAAAATCAAAAGGCTAAGAAAGGCACTCAAGAGATGGAGTGCTGATCTAAAAGTCATGAAAAGAAAATTTAGAGCAAATTAATACACTCCATATCAAAGCTAAGAAGGGGCCTATGCTACAACAGAAGCTTGATGAATTGAAAGAATTAAGGCATAAACTGGATGCATGTTATGAAGCTAAGGAGCAGTTTTAGAAACAGCGATCAAAATACTAGGGAAGAAGTCACATTTAGCTTGCTTAATTTAAATGGGACAGAAACATCCAATCAAAAAGTAATTACTCAAGCATTTTATACTCACTACAGATAGCTTTTGGGGTTCAACATCATCCAAAGCTACTTATTAGGTGGGGGAGGTTTCTACCAGCCCACAATGCAGTTTTAGACAGAAGGATGAGTTTGTTGAGAAGGAAGTGAAGGATGCAATTAACAACTTGGGAAAAATGAAGGCACCAGATCCTGATGATTTTATCTCAAAATTTTACAATGTGATTTAGGATGATATAAAGGGCGAGGTTATGAAAATTTTCCAATCTTTTAAGAGTTTATATGAGAAGAATCGCCATGAGTCACATTGTTCTTCTTCCAAAGAAGCAGAGAGCAAACTCCACAGGGGACTTCAGGCCAGTTTTGAGCATAGCATGAGAAAGCTCATATCTAAGGTTCTAGCTGATAAGCTCAAAAAATTCATGCCAGATCTCATTTCAAAGTCCTAGGGTGCATTCATTTAGGGTAGATCAGCTACTGATGCTATTATGGTAGTGGCAAAAATAATTCATGCATGTAAAAGAACAAAGGAGGACAATTTGTTTATCAAACTAGATATTGAAAAGGCTTTTGACATAATATCTTGGGACTTCGTTGAAGATGTGTTGAAGGCAAATCACTTTCCATTAGAATGGACACATTAAATGGAGATAGTCACCAAATCTGATTCTGCAATTGTTATAAATGGTTTGCAAGCAACTAAAGAGAGCAGATTAGATGCTTCTCAAGGATGACTAAGAGAGCATATTAGATGGGCCTTCTTAAGGGAGTGCTCAATCAGATTCAAGGGGATGGAGTTACTACATATGTCGAGTTTGCAGGTGATATTGTCACTTTTTTGCAAAGGAGTACATAAATCATTTAAAGCTGCTTACCGACTACTTTCATGATGTATTCAGACTAAATTTAGACAAATCCACAATCATACATTTATAGGGGAGAAAGGAGATATCAAGCTGATTTATCGAGATATTGGGAAGCACAATTGACATTTTCCCAATTAAATATTTAGAATTGCATTTGAGAGATGGGAAGAAAGGATGATTGGAGAACCATTATATCCAAAATGGACAACCATCTTGCAGGATGGAAGGGTCGCGCTTGCTTGCTTTCTAAGGTTGGTAGGCTTGTTTTGTTAAATTCAGTATTATCAACAATCTCTTTCTACTTTTCAGCAGTCTTTGAGATTCCTTAATAGGTGGTTAAGGAAATGGATAGGCGGAGAAGATGATTTTTATTGGGCAAAAATGATGAGCAAAAATGCACAATTAACCTAATAAATTAGAATGTGGTCACAATGAAAAGGGGTGGGGTTTTAGGTGTTCTCAACATCCATGCACATAATGATGCTAGATTTGGCTCTTGGATGTGGAAGTTGATAACAAGAAGCTCCTCAACATGGGCTAAGGTTGTGCAAAGGAAGTACTTCAAAAGAAAAAATTATTTTATATGGACAAGGGGACATAGCACGTCATAACAAAGTTAAGCGGGATATTTATGTGTAGTCTAGACTATGAAGTTGGGGATGGGGCTGATATAAATTTTTGGTAAATATGTACAAAGAGATCTTTCTAGCAGCTGGCAAATATGCAACATTATCTCAACTAAGAAGGGAAGATGGTTGGGCAGTAGTTATAAATAATATACAGCTTAGTGAAGGAAATTATTAGAATAATTATATTTAATATGTAGTCCATAGCCTTTATAGATGTGTGGCTCAGATTTCTCTATGGTTGTAACCCTAGGTTTAGTTTCAATATAAATACTACATGTAAGCAGAACAATGTTACGTGAGTAAATTATCTTTTCTCTTCTCAAAGTTCTTTACATGGTATCAGAGCGGGTAAAAACCCTAACTCTATAAGCCGCTGCCACTTTATTCATCATCATATAAGCGATGTCATCCTCTGGTGTAGCTGCGCAATCTGTTCAGCAGTAGATCATCGAATAAAGGATTGCCTACATATCCTCATGGAGCAAGTAGCAATACGATGCACCTATTGTAGAAGGAAATGTCATACACGAGATCAATATTACTTCTTGCATGGATTTCCAAAGAGGACTGCTAATATAATGCAGTGTCAACCAATAATAAAGAAAAGGCAGAATTTGTAAGATCCTTGAATTTATTTTCTATAAATGAATACAAGGAGTATTTACAACTCAAGGCTGCCCAACAAGCCTCCCCTATCACCACATCCTCAACTGCCCATGGTAATTCTACAACCTATTTCTCTTATTCTCTACCTGTTGGATCCTGGATAGTGGATTCAGGAGCTTCTAATCACATCACTGGTAATATCACTTTATTCTCTAATCTCTCTCCTTCTAAAATATCACTTCATATCACTCTTGCTGATGGATCTAAAGCTCAAACAAATGGAATTGGAAGAGTTTTATTACTTCCAAATTTAACATTGGAATCTGTCCTATTTGTTCTTGAATGTAAGTTTAATCTAATTTCGGTTAGCAAACTTGCTCATAACCAGAATTATCTTATTATTTTCAAACCTAATTCTTTTACAATACAAGATCAAAGCATGGGGAGGATGATTGGAGCAGGAGTTGAATCAAGAGGCATTTACTTCTTGCAGCCGACTTCAGTTGTTATTCCACCCTCAATTGCAGCCAATATTGCTGTAGAAACTCCTAAACTACTTCATCAAAGATTAGGACATCCAAACCTCAACAAACTCTAAAAAATGGTACCTCATCTTTCTCAATTACAAGCTCTTAATTGTGAATCATGTCAGCTAGGAAAACATGTTAGAGTTTCCCTTCCAGTTAGAAATAACAATGTTCAAACTACATCACCCTTTGATATCATTCATTCTGATATCTGGGGTCCAAGTCGCGTCCCATCCATCTTAGGTTATAAGTATTATGTCACCTTTATTGATGATTTTTCAAGGTGTACTTGGATTTTCTTAATGAAGGATCGTTCTGAATTATTCAAAATATTTCAAAGTTTCTATAATGAAATTAAAACACAATTTGAAAAAATAATTCCCATCCTGCGAAGTGACAATGCTAAAGAGTACTTCTTAGCTTCCTTAAACTTCTTTCTTGCATCCAATAGCATCTTACATCAATCTAGTTGTCATCATACTCCTCAATAGAATGGGATAACTGAAAGGAAACATCGACATATTATTGATACAGCCTGAACCCTTTTGATTAATGCTAATGTTCCATTAAAATTTTGGGTTGATGTTGTTCTTACTGTTGTTTATCTAATTAAAAGAATGTCATGCTCAACCCTCAATAATCAAACTCCACACTCATTTTTGTTTCCTCAAGAAACTCTCTATATAGTTCCCTCTAGGGTATTTAGCTCAACTTGCTTTGTACATAACTTATCTCCTAATCATGATAAACTACAACCCCGTTCAACCAAATGTATATTCTTAGGATACTCTCGATTGCAAAAAGGGTATCAATGTTATTCTCCATCTACAAATAAGTGTTATACCTCTCTAGATGTCACATTCTTTAAAAGTATTTCATATTTTTCATCTCCAGTTGAAACAGAGTCTCTAGAATAAGTTTTACCAATATCTATCATTGATGTTAATTATGGTCAGCAACATATAGAAAAACAAGTTGAGGCTCTAGTTCTTGAAGTTAATGAGCAACAAGAACTAAATGATAGTAATACAACCCCATCTAATCGGTTTGGTATCACTTATGAGCGTCGACCAACAATTGAAGCCCCTGCTGAGAATGATTATGCAATTGATTTAGCTCATGTTCCAGCTTCTCCACTTGCAAAAGATCCTGTTCAAGCTTCTCAAATTTTAGACCCAGCTGATTTACCCATTGCAATTCGCAAAGGTAAAAGGTCCACACTCAATCCACATCTAATATATAATTTTATAAGCTATCATCGTTTATCTCCAACACATTTTACTTTTGTATAAACCCTGTCTTCCATTGCAATTCTTAAAGATTCCCATGAAGCTCCATCTCATCTAGGATGACGACAGGCTATGATTGAGGAAATGAGTGCTTTGGAAACAAATCAGACATGAACACTTACTCTTCCTTCTCCAGGAAAGTCTATCGTGGGTTGTCGATGGATATTCACAATTAAAACTGGACCTAATGGGGAGATTGACAGATTGAAAGCCAGGCTTGTAGCAAAGGGATATACTCAAATTTATGGGCTCGACTACAGTGATACATTCTCTCCAGTTGCCAAAAGTACCTTAATACGGCTCTTTTTATCAATAGCAACTATGAAAAATTGGCATTGTATCAATTTGATATCAAAAATGCTTTCTTAAATGGGGACTTAGATGAGGAGATCTATATGGAGCAACCTCCTGGGTTTATTGCTCAGGGGGAATCTGGTCTTGTTTGCAAATTGAAAAAATCTTTATATAGGTTGAAGCAATCACCTAGAGCATGGTTTACAAGATTCAATCAAGTTCTAAAGCTATTTGGAGTGGAAGGTGTGAAGCTGATCACTCAGTGTTTTCTAAATCCTTTTCGAGCAACAAGCTCATATATCTTGCTGTATATGTGGATGATATAATCATAACAGGGGATGACCAAGAAGGTATCGACAATTTAAAGCAACATTTGTCTCAACATTTTCAAACTAAAGACTTAGGTAAGCTACGATATTTCCTTGGTATTGAGGTAGCTCGTTGAAAAACAGGAGGGACAGTTATATCTCAAAGGAAATATGCTCTAGATTTGCTACATGAAGCAAAAATGTTGAATTGCAAGCCACTTGATACTCCAATGGATCAGAGTGAAAAACTTCTACCAGATCAAGGGGAACTCTTTTCAGATCCTAATAGATATCGAAGATTAGTTGGGAAGCTCAATTACCTTACCATAACTAGACTGGATATATCATTCCCGGTCAGTATGGTAAGTCAGTTCCTTAATTCTCCTCGAGTTAGTCATTGGAATGCAGCCATAAGAATTCTTAGATACATTAAAAAGTCACCAGGAAAAGGAATAATATACAAAGACAGAGGCAACACGAATATTATGGGTTACACAGATGCAGATTGGGCAGAATCACCATGTAATAGAAGATCAACTTCAGGATATTGTGTGTTCATTGGAGGAAACCTAATTTCATGAAAAAGTAAGAAACAAAATGTAGTAGCTAGGTCAAGTACAGAGGTTGAATATAGAGCTATGACACTTACAACATGTGAACTCCTTTGGTTAAAGCAACTACTTCAAGAATTAAAATTTTGTGAAGTTAGTTCTATGGAGTTAGTTTGTGATAATCAATCAACTTTACACTTGGAATCAAATCCAGTATTTCATGAAAGAACAAAATATATTGAAGTAGATTGTCATTTTATCAAGGAAAAGATTGTATCTAGCATCATCAAAACAACTTCAGTTCAGTCAAAGGATCTGTTAGCAGATATTTTTACTAAATCCTTACAAGGACAAAAGCTAACAGATGTTTGTAACAAGCTGAGTACATATGATATATATGCGCCAGCTTGAGGGGGAATGTTTGAATAATTATATTTAATATTTGGTCCATAGCCTTTATAGATGTGTTGCTCAGATTTCTCTATGGTTGTAATCTTAGGTTTAGTTTCAATATAAATACTACATGTAAGCAGACCAATGTTACGTGAGTATATTATCTTTTTTCTTCACAAAGTTCTTTACAGAAATAAACACTCATAACTGTCATGGGCTTTGTTCGCTCCGTTGCTTTTTTGTTCGGACGGACAGCCTGTGCGGCGTAGGTAGGTGGAACGCCGTTGCCTGAAAGCCTCGCCTTGTCTTTGGCCAAGGAATTAATGAGACCGAGAAGAGTGTATGAAAAATAGAATGATTTATTGAAGGTTCAAGAATATCTTCACGTCTAGGCCGGAGGGATCAAGCCAGGGAGATTCCTGTCGGCGTATAAATACTCTCCTCTCTAAACTCTCTATTATTGCTCAAAGGAAATTATCGAAGGGGAGAGATGATGATCTCAGCAAGCCTCTCTATTCTAGCATATATATCTTTCAGCAAGTGCAACTTTTGCGGCCAGCCCTTCGTTCGTGTGGTGGAGGTTTGGTCAATGGTGGGACATGTGGCAGATGGAGATGTGGAGGAAGCGGCTCATGACAGTCCTCCCCTGCCTGAGTTGGACAACGTCCTCGTCGTCTCTTGGTCGAGGTAGCCATGGATAAGTCGTTCGAACTGCCAGAGTGTGGTGTCTTTCTCCCAGTTATTTTCTCCTCTTGGAGCATCCTTCCATTGCACTAAATATTCTATGTGGCCAGCAGGTCGCACGACTCGTTTACCGAGGATCTTCTATGCTTGTCGCGTGAACTCCTTCGTAATTGTAGGCAAGGCCCACTTCGGCTACTGTCTTGTTAGGTCCAGGTCTCGGTGAAATGGTTTTAGAGCGCTGACATGGAACGTAGGGTGGATTTTGAGCCGTGGTGGTAGATCTAGCTTATAAGCGATAGTCCCGATCCTTTTTAAGATGCGGAAGGGTCCGTCGTATTTGGGCATCAGTCCCTTGTGTTTGCAAGTCCCTCGGGCTTTCTTCCACATTTGTGGAGTGAGCTTTAGAAGTGCTTCGTCGCCGACTTGGAATTCTCGGTGTTGTTGGTGTCGGTCAGCATGCTTCTTCATGCGCTGGCTGGCTTTCTCAAGATTTTCTTTATTCTTTTCCCATTGCTCTGCTCTCTCCTTGAGGAATTGGGATGCAGCTGGGCAACGGTCTTCCGGTGAGGTTCTGGTCAGTTCGAGGGGGTTGAGGGAGGGTTGCCCGAACACAATCTCGAACGGCGACTTTGCGGTGGCTGAGCTTCGGTGCAGGTTGTAGCAGTATTGGGCAATATCCAGGAGTTCCACCTAATTATTCTGGCTCGCCGTGGCGAAGTGTCGCAGGTATTCCTCGAGGAGGGCGTTAGTTCTCTCCGTCTGTCTGTCGGTTTGCGGGTGGTTGGTGGCGGAGAAGTTGAGTCTAGTCCCGAGACGTTTGAATAATTAGGTCTAAAATCGCCCGGTGAAGTATGCATCTCGGTCGCTGACTATATCCTCAGGGAGGCTGAAGTACTTCACAACGTGGTGGAAGAATAGCCCGACCGTCTCTTCCGCTGTTACCGATTCAGTGGTGGGGATAAACACCACAAACTTACTGAATCGATCCACCACCACTGATACGGCGGAAAAGTCATTGACTTTAGGGAAGGATTTTATGTAGTCCATTGATACCGATGCCCATGGTCGCGTCGGGGTCGGTAGAGGCTGAAGGAGTCCGGCGGTCTTGCACCACTCGGTCTTATCCTTTTAACATGTGTGGCAGGTTCGTACGTGAAGATCCACCTCCTCCATTTTTGGCCAATAGTACGATTGACTGAGGAGGGCCATCGTCCGGGCTACTCTGGGGTGTCCTGCCCAAATGGTGTCATGGCACTCTGCTAATAGCTCCTTCCGTAGTTTAGGGGAGTGAGGAACGTACGTCCGCCCCCGTTCACCCGGACGAGTCTGTCGGCATCCTTCCAGTATCGTTGTGTTTCTCCTCTTTTGATTTGTTGGAGTAATTGCTTGTAGGAAGGATCGTCGGTTGCTGCTGCTTGCAATTGTTGGAGCACGTCGCCTTAGATCTTTGTTATTGAGTGGATTTTTCGGTTGAGGGCGTCGGCGGCTTGGTTGTGCTTCCCGACTCGATGCTCCCAACTGAAGTCGAACTCCGCCAGCTGCTCCAGCCACCTTGCTTATTTTGCCGACAGCTTCCGTCATGTTTGAAAGTACGTGTTCACGATATTATCTATACGAACAACAAACAGGTTGCTAAGAAGGTAAACTCACCACGTTCGCAGGCAGTGGACCACCGCTGGCATTTCTTTTTCATGGGTATTGTATCTTTGTTCAGCCTCCTTTAGTTTCCTACTTTCGTATGCGATTGGGTGTCCCTCTTGCATGAGTACTCCTCTGAGAGCATGGTCTGAGGCATCTGTTATCACCTCGAAGGGCTTCTGGAAGTCAGGTAATGCAAGTACCGGAACAGAGGACATGCGAGTCTTCAGGTCCTTGAATGCTTGACTACAGGGGTCCGTCCATGTCTAGGTTCTATCCTTCTTCAGCAGGTCGGTGAGTGGTGTCGTGATCCTCGAGTACCCTTCGATGAACCGCTGGTAGTAGTTCGTAAGGCCGAGAAAGGATCGCAGCTCTGATGGATTTTTGGGCTGCTTCCATTCTTGAATTGCTTTTATCTTCTGCTTGTCCATTTGCATCTTCCCTCCTCCAATCTTGTGGCCAAGGAAGGAGATGGTTGGCCTTTCAGTCTTTCGAACACCAGTCAGAGGTGGTGGAGGTGTTCTCCCTCGGACTCGGAGTAAACGACAATGTTGTCTAGGTACACCACCACGAACTTATCGATGAATTAGTGGAATACGTCGCTCATGAGATTGCAGAAAGTGGCAAGGGCGTTGGTGAGGCCAAAGGGCATGACAAGAAATTCATAGGAGCCATATCGGGTGACGCATGTCGTCTTTGCTTCGTCGCCATCTGCAATCCATACTTGCTAGTACCCGGAGCGGAGGTCGAGTTTAGAGAAGATCCGGGCGTGTGTTAGCCGGTCGAAGAGGTCGGCGATGAGGGGAATCAGATATCGGTTCTTGATTGTCACCTTGTTGAGGGCCCTATAGGCGACGCACATTCAGAGTTTCCCATCCTTTTTCTTTTGGAATAGGACAGGGGCTCCGTAAGGTGCTATCGATGGGCGGATGAGTCTGGCCTCGAGTAAGTCCCCGAGTTGTTTCTTCAGTTCGACCAATTCCATCGAGGCTATCCGATAGGGGGCTTGAGCAAGTGTTCGTGCTCCGGGGATGAGGTCGATGTGATGATCGGTGCTTCTCCTTGGAGGTAAGGTCTTTGGGAGTTAGCTAGGCATGATGTCCTTGAACTCCTCTACCAGTTCTGCGATGAACTTCGGAGTCTGGTGGGCGGTCTTCATGGGCGGCATTTCTTCACGGATGTCAACAGCGAGAGTGGATTCCCCCATGCTCACCCCCTTTGCTAGTTGTATGGCGGTGAGATAGCAGTCTTGGGTGGTTGTCGTCTTTCCC
Source organism: Thalia dealbata (assembly GCA_030544415.1). Taxonomy (NCBI): domain Eukaryota; kingdom Viridiplantae; phylum Streptophyta; class Magnoliopsida; order Zingiberales; family Marantaceae; genus Thalia; species Thalia dealbata. The sequence continues at coordinate 21,434,266 of CM060455.1, forward strand.
TGGGGTGGTGGTAATGCTAGCGTGAAGCCTGGATGGTGGTCGTCCACTGTCAAGAGTCCCCCCAGGTGGGGAGCGACGACTGTCTTAGATGCCAGCAAGAATTTGGTTCCCAGGATGAAGTCGAAGTCATCCATCGTTGCGATTGTTAGGTCTGTCCGTCCCTTCCAGGGGCTGACTTGAATGGCGGCTTGGTGGACCATCCCCGCGACTTTGGACGCTGCTGCGTTTACCATTTTTATCTGAAGTTTACTTGGCTCAATCTTCAACTCCAGCTTCCTAGCTAATTCTTCGCGCATGAAGTTTTGGGTCACTCCAGTGTCCACCACGGCGCTGCAATGTTGTTCATTGACAAGGAGGGAAATGTACATTAGTCGGGGATTTGGTTCGGCTCGCACGGTGTTGAGTCGCTGCATTAGGGTTGCCCGGGTCGGTTCCCCTAGATTTGGGTCCTCTTCGGGGGTTTCTACTTCTTCCTCCTAGACAATCGGGGCGGCCGTCACCTCGCGTCGAGGATAGGTCAACATTGGATAGTTCTCCCTTCGGCAGAGGTCGTTCCTGGTGCTCCCGGCATTGAAGTCTCCATAGGCGTTGCGCGCACATGGGGGTAACGCGAGTGGTCTCCTCCAGTTCCCGGTCCTACCGCCGCCTCACCTTGGCGCGCCATGGGCCACTGCTCTGTTTTGGGTTGCTCGCGAGCTCTCTGCAGGGGGGGTGCTGCTCCCAGTCGGAGATCCTGAAGGCTTTCGGCGAGGGAGATTGCTTCCCGAAGGGAGGACACCCCTCAGCGAATTAGTTCGTTCTGCGTAGATGTTTGGAGACCGTGGAGGAAGGCGAAGAGCAAGTCTTGTTTGGATATGTCCCTGATGTCTATCCGGAGGTCGTTGAACTCCTGTATATATTCCCCCTACGGATCGATTCTGGTATAGATCCCGAAGGCGTTAGCAAGCAACCCAGGCCGTGTTGACTGGAAGAAATTGTTGCCAGAGCTCCCTTACCATCTCTTGCCAGTCCTCTGGTTTATTAATTTCGCCATCATCTTGGACTTCGCACCGGATCCGCCACCATTGTTTGGCATCTCCATCTAGGTAAGCTGCTGCCGTGGGAACTGTCTTCTTATGCCGTCTTCATTGCCTTGAAGTATTGCATCATGTCCCAGATAAAGTTCTCCAGGACCTTCGCATTCCTCGCCCCCGAGAAGATCTTTGGTTCTGGCACTTCGCAGGGTTTCGAGCGCAGATCCCACTGTTGAGTCAGAGCTCTTGGCAGATCTTCTCGAGCTCCTCCTGAAACACGTTCATGGGGACGACACCAGGTGGGGGTGCCATGTTGAGAGGTTGGACAGAGATGCTGTGCAGTCTCTCCAGGTCCTTGCGTAAGCGAGCGACCACCCTGGAGAGTTCGCTCATTCGTTCATTGATCGAGCCATCCGGGGTCGGTCCCCCGTCTTGGGCAGAAGGTTGGCCGATCATTGACTCGATCAGCGCCATGCGTACTTTGAGTTGTTCGAATTACTGCTTGGTTACCATCGTCAGTGGAGGAGAAGGCCGCGTTGCTTCAGCGCTCCTTGAACGGCCGAATGGTCGGGTTCCTACTTTGCGTCCCGGTGAGGGTCCTCGTCGGAAAGATTCAGAAAAAGTTACCTTGACCTTCGAGCAATTGCCAAGGTTGTAGCCTGGCTCTGGTACCAACTGTCACAGGCTTTGTTTGCTCCGTTGCTTTTTGTTCGGACGGATAGCTTGTGCGACGTAGGCAGGTGGAACGCCGTTGCCTGCAAGCCTCACCTTGTCTTTGGCCAAGGAATTAATGAGACCGAGAAGAGTGTATGAAAAAGAGAATGATTTATTGAAGGTTCAAGAATGTCTTCACGTCTAGGCTGGAGGGATCAAGCCAGGGACTCTCTAAACTCTCTATTATTGCTCGAAGGAAATTACCGAAGGGGAGATGATGATCTCAGCAAGCCTCTCTGTTCTAGCATAGATATCTTTCAGCAAGTGCACCTTCTGCGGCCGGCCCTTCGTTCGTGTGGTGGAGGCTTGGTCAATGGTGGGACATGTGGCGGATGGAGATGTGGAGGAAGCGGCTCGTGACAGTTAGGTATAAAGGATCTTGAAGGGCATTATGGTTGATTAATGTAGCCTATGCAAAGGGTTGATACTCGGGATCATTTGTTTTACCATTGCCCTTGTACAAAAAAATTGGATGGTATTTATATTTGCAACAATTATAAGTGGAGCCATAATATATAGGGAGATGAGAATGGTCATGGGGTGAGATGAGAATAAGAAATTAATAACACAACTAGCAGTATGACATTAGAGTGCATGGGGTGAGAGAAATAAGAGATGTTTCATGGAGAGTTCCAACAAAGCCTCAAACCCCATTCTTCACACCTTAGCCCGTTACAGTTAACTTGTGTCTTCACCGAGAGTTATTTGATGGATTTATTTTTCATGGAGTCTAATCTGACAAAGATAAGTAAATCAGCTCACTTAGTAGAGCAACAAAAAATTAGCATAGAAGTGAAAACAAAAGTATATGAGAATGAACAATACCATTTGTTCAAGCATGACTATAACCAAAAGAAGTTACATTTTGAAAATATTTTGCATTTATCTTATTGCTCGCATTCCCAAAAGAAGTTATACATCCCAAACTTGTTGTAGGGTTGCTTAAACAAAACAATCATGTCTTTTGTAGGACTGGCATGGACTAATCAGGTTCACACTTTGTTGTATGTTATATTGTAAAAAATAATAAGAGCTATATAGTTATTCTTCATGCTACATGAAGGTGATCCAAGCACGGAACTTGTTTAATCAACAAGGGAAGATAAATTCTAGATTGTATGTACCTTTTTGACTGTAAGATACCAGCTGGTATGGTTTCTAACTCCATCCAATCCTACAAACCTATCAAGATGCCCTTTTCCTCTTCCATTCCTTTAGCTCCTAAAAAATTACAGAAGATATCCACTTAAGAAACATGATACGCTCAGGATGAGAATTAGCATCTGTGTGCTTTGAAAAGCTTCTGTAAAACTTGTCAATTTCATTGGTTAATTCACAAACCTAGACCATCAGGTCAACTGGCCTTCGGACAAGGTTAAACAATTTCATTTAACTCTCTGAGAATTGAGCACTTTGCCTATGTTGGTTTATTAATGCATTTTTTGTCCAAAGACTTTTTAGCACCTTGATTAAGCTTTCTCTGAAAACTTTTTACTTGAGATTCTCTAAACTATGGTTATGTCGAGTTCCCTCATTTATGATATAATATGTTGGTGACCTGATGGAAATTTTTTTAGCATATTCTTATGCATGAACTCTTCTCCCAAACCATTCAAAGTGACATCAGAAATTGTAGGACCAGAGTAGATATTATCCTTTACGACAACTTGAGCTGCACAAGATGGGAACATTTAGTTAAACAAATCCTAAAACGTTTTTACAGGAATCCTGTTACAGAAAGTTATAAATTGGCTTGGCACTTTGAATGGATGGGTTGCAAGGGTATACTAATTTTCCATCAGGTCACCAACATATGCATAAATGAGGGAACGCAACATAACCCACAGTTTAGAGCCCCTATTAACTTTGGATGGCATGATATTTAACTCGCCAAGCATAATCTCAAGTAAAAAGTCTTCAGGGAAGCTAAATCAAGCTATTTCTCTGGACAAACAATGCATTAATAAACCAGCAGAGGCAAGGTGCTCAACCATCCATGGAGAGTCAAATGAAATTGATGGTTTGACCACATCTGAAGTTGTTGCAAGTTATTGTCCTGATGTGTGTCTAAGTTTGTCAATAAAATTGACAAGTTTCACAAAAGCCTTTCAAAGAACATAGATGCGCTAATCCTTATCCTTAGCGTTTCATGTTTCTTAAGTAGATTTCTTTTGTAATTTTTCAGATTGATGAGAACAGAAAAGGAAAGGGTATCTTGGTAGGTTTGAAGGATTGTATGGAGTTACCAACCATACCAGCAAGTATCTTGCAGTCAAAAAGGTTCATATAATCGAGAATTTATCTTCCCTTGTTGATATTAAGCAAGTTGCATGCTTGAATCACCTTGCAAGATTATGTAGCATAATGAATGACTATATAGTTCTTATTATTTTACAGTATAACAGGACAGCAAAGTAGTCAAGCTAATGTCAGCCCTGCAACAGACAATTGAGTATCTTCTGTGTTTGTTGATTCAAGGATGGACCTTAAAATGCAAAACATTTTCAAATCACCAGGCTATATAGTCATGCTTGAACAAATGATATTGTTCATTCTCATATACTTTGTTTTCACTTTTATGCAATGTAAGTAAGCAGATTTGTTTAAATTTTTTTTTCTTCACCGGAATAGACTCCATATTTTTGCTATGCATGAGCTGTGTGAAAATGATAAAGGAGAAGACTTTTCCATGGGTTTTTATTCATATCTAATCATTGAGATGACGAACAAGGCATCACTTGAGTTGTTTAACTTGTACGATGATCACAGAAAGAAAGGAATGACTTTTAAGATCTAACTATTCAACATCAATCATTATCAAATACCTAATATTTTCTCACTTGCTATAAGGAATCTCCCATAAAAATTCTTAAACATTGACTTGATGTTTAAACAGTTAATTGCTATAAGGAATCTCCCATAAACTTTCTTAACATTTTACTTGATGTTCAAACAGTCAATTGCTAAGGAATCTCCCCTATACTTTATTACGTGTTGTATTGAAAAAGGCATGGTATATGGTATAACAATCTCTGATATAATTTGTTTTCAGGAACAATCTTCCTTTTTCTGTTTGCTCATTATCACACAAGTAAAGACAAAACAGAGCAAATTATCACAGCTTGCTATTTGGGAAGATGGGACATTAAAAAACTGGGCTGGGCATTAGAGGTAAATAAAGAAGTTTCCCAACAAGCTATGATGAGGAAGCAAGCAATTTGTGGAAGCCACATTTGCCTCCAAAAGCTAATATGTCCCATGCTAAGGAACATGTTTTCTATAAATGTTCATATACCATTAACAAATGGTCAAAATACCTAGATCAATAAGAATTTTAGCCTTCTGATATAAATCTAGTGCCATGGGAAATGAGTAGAAAAAGGAAAGACAAATTACTAAAGACAAAGCAATTGGCCGTATGATATTGGAACATTTATAGATGTTGTTTTACTAAAGCATCTAAATCAGCAAGGGCATTCACCATCCAACCAGCAGCAGCCCTCAAAAATAAAAAATAAGAATAGCAAGTAAACAACATCTGTGACATTAAACATATTGCTTGCAAGAAATTCCAGCCATTCTCAAAAAATGTTAACTTAAAGAATTGCTCCGCAGCAGGCATTTCTTCCAAAAGGACATTAATAAAAATAATCTAAGCAGGCAAAGTAAATGTGAAAAAGTTTTCCTCGGTAACTTAAATAAAATTTACAAAACAAACTAGGATAAAATTGAGAGAGGAGACGAAACACATACCGATATACGAGTTAAAGCAGATATTCTCGTAATCACCAAATGCAACTTGCCCAACCAAAAATGAATATGTATATTCTTTTTCCTGATACGAGGATACCCTCATGTATTCTCTCCAGCCTAAGAAATAACATTATAGTAAAAGCATAAAAAGTTCTCTTAACAAATTAAATGTAGAACTGAAACATCAAAACAAGAAAGATCCAAACAACGTAAACTATGAAAGATGTACAAATGAACGGTGCTCCAAAAAAGATGTTTTCCCCTAATGCTTGCTTCCATCAGCTGACAGCATCCTCTGCAGGAAGTGGTTTGCAACAAAAGCCACATTGAGCAGCAAAATAAATACTAATAAAAATATAAATACATAGCAAAGGAAAATAAATCACTTAACATGAAATTCCCATTATATATTTCTCAAAAAGATGATGCCTCAGCAAAAATTCTGTTCAGCAAACTTGATAACTTGTCTCCATTGCCGGTCAGAAGACCAAAGTTCAAGTCACGAATTTTTCTGACCAAAGTTCAAGTTGCAGATGTGAACTCACCTCAAATGAAAGGGTAAGCAACTAGAGAATTTCCTGTCTATGCCTAAATGTAAGTGCTCATGTTCCTACTGACAGCTAACAAACAAATAAATTATTGAATATCATCAGATAAAATTTTTATTTAGGGAAAGTGGATTGGAATTCTCCAAAAAATAATAAATAAATAAATCCCTAGATTTTTAAACTGGAACAAATAGCCAAAATAGACCTTTTTTTTCAGGGTTTGAGAAAAACAGTGAACCAAGCCTACAAGGCCAACCAAGTTGATGAAAATGAACGATGAGACCTAAGAAGTTCAAAATGAATGAGAAAATAAAGCAGCGAAGGAATGGTAGAAAAATCCCCATTCACCTCAACTAGACAGCTGAGCACCAGTACATACCAGAAAAACATTGAAATTATCATAGTTTCTCCAAGCTGAATGTGGTGCTCACCACTATACTGGTTAGTAGTAGTAGTTTTCTGTCTGAATCCCTATTAACCACATTCTAGTGGAGTATGCCAGGATCCACTGGCTAAAAATGAAACATATCAAAGACACATAGATGACAGAGGCTGTCTTCTACCTGCGACGAATATTTTTTGTTGCTGCCAGAATAAGTAGAAGCCCAAATCCTAATTGACATAGTAACCGGAAGTGGAAGAAAAGGTATCCTATGCATATTGGGATGCGGAAGAAAAAGAAAACAAAATACACATCCCACTAATTCCTCACATGAAAAAAATACAACTGAGGCGTCTTTGTAAAGCACATCTCAATATTCATCAAACTGTCTCATTATCTTAAGAAACTCACATAAAAATGATAAAGAAATCTTATCATTTTCATTATTCAAAAAAATAAAGAAATCATTTTCATTTTTCACATCTTTAAGAATTTAAGATGTTTGGCATGTCCATAGATAATTTATTAATCTGTAATTTTATATTAAGAGAATCAAGCTCTTAATACCACACATATTTATATATCTATTTGGAAGGTCTATCACATTTTAGGTTTTCAATTCTAGATTGGATGCAAAAGTAATGATGCAAACATATCAAAAATTAACGTCAAAAGAAAAAAAAACTGTTCTGTCCATGGTAACTTTTCTTTTATCCACGCATATAAAAAGGGGCATCAAAATTTGTTTAACAAAATCATTAAATAAATATATCAGAAAAGAATATCTAAAATTCAGAAGAACTAGAGGTTTACAGCTCCTAGTGGAGCGTGCAATCGGTTGACGCAATATCTCTTGCCATCTTTATAGAAATTGAAAGACCAAAGTTAGATGAATATTAAACAAAATGTAGAATGAAGAGAAACTATAAAAATTATCAACGAGCAATTAGAAAACAAATTAAAAATGAAGAGACTATTAAAAATTTCTTTGTGCAACAAATTTAACAAATTAGATATGGGAGCAAGGACATTCTGAGGCATGTGTGTTGAATAATCCTATTTGGGTCTCTGTAGAAAACATGAGTGAAGGGGCAAAATAAGAAGAAGAAAGCAAACGGAATCAATATGAATCTTGCATATCAGCCCAAACTTACACAATGAGTGTTGCCAGATCACATTCTATTTGCAATAATATGGCTGCTGTATCAGGTTATCCCACATTATCTTTTTCATTATAATTAGGATTTGATATGTTATGAAAAGTTTGTATTAGGTAATATAAAGGTTTACCAATAACTAAGAGCTTTAGTGAAATACACTTTCATCAGTTAAATATTCTAGCCTAATGTGAAATTTTTTAACTAATTAATGGTGCCTCTGAAACATTGATTAAAAATACCAAGCATACCAGTCTGGTGCTCTTGGTATTTCCCAATTCAAGCATGACTGACTACACAGATCAACCCATAGCAATAAGTCTAACCAATACTAGAGATGTGCCAGCACACCAAATATGTCAATATGCACTCCCTTGCAGTGGGACGAGGAAGATCACTAGGAATAAGGTTTATGTAGTAGTTCAAAGATGATATTGTTATTTTCACCTTTAAAATGGAAACCAACATATTAGAAATTATAAGTTTCGACTGATCTAATCTGAGAAGTCAAACATATGAGGTCATTAGAGGTTGGTTTCAAAATCCAACCCCATTTTCAGTTATAATTTATACTTAGGGTATGTATGTTGGAGGTTTATGTCTAGGAGTCAAACATATGAGGTAATTATAACTGCAGTGCTATACCGAAAGCAACCTCATCTCATGAGTTTATTAAAATTTATAAGAATAAATAAAAATAATTCAGGACAATATATTAACTTCATCAAATATTCAGGAAATGGTGAGTTAAAAGAAGATTGTGAAACTAGCAACATAGATATATATAAGTAACAAACTAGGAATGAAGCAACTGAAAACCATAGCAAGCCGTGAAACATTCTGGCAATACCTGATTGAGTAGATGTAGAATATGCACCATACATCCAGCACACTGTGAAATAGAAAAGTTAGTATCAATAACTTACGTTCTATAAATTGCATGACAGCATATGTGGGGCCCAACCTAAGGATCTGCATAATTGTTCCCCAATTCAGCCTATTAGTAGTGAAAGCAATGATTGTTAATCCCTAAAAGGAAATCCATCACTCAAAAAAATGATATGGATCAAGAAAAACATAATTTAAGAGAAAACTGAAAACACAGTTTAGAAATGTCTAGTTATTAGTAGTTTACAGAAATGTCTATTATTAGTTAAAATACTAGAATCAAAAAGGACATAAGAATTTCCATGCCCATAAAATGTATGGTGTAATCTTCAAATTAAATTCAAATGTATGGTACAAAATATGGAAAAACAAAATGAATCATATTTCCTCAATGTAGGAATCTATATTGAACTACACAGCCTTCAAATTGAGTTATACTACAGAATTTTATTTCACTCTACAAAATTTCACACATGATTGAATCCATAAATATGTATGGTATAAGTAGGTGAAATTAAAATTGTAGCCACATTCTCATTCATATAAAGAAATTACGCGACATATAAAGAAATTAGGCCACATTCTCACAGCCTCCTACATGCACAATGAAGTATGGGAAATTTACTCTCTGAATCCCTATTAACCACATTCTAGTGGAGTATGAGGCTGTACCTTTATCACCAACTAAAAATGAAACATATCCCACAAACATGTACTACAAGGCTGTCTTTTACCCAAATCAAGTAAAAAAACATATCCCACTAATTCCTCAATGGAAAAAATACAACTGAAGAGTCTATTGTAAAGCACATCTCAATATTCATCAAACTGTCTCATTATTTTAAGAAAATAATTAATCTTAAAAGATAGAAACAGATAAAGAAATCACTTCCATTTTTTGCACCTTTAAAAATTGAAGATGTTTGGTATGTCCATAGATAATTTACTACTAATCTGTAATTTTATATCAAGAGAATCAAACTCCATTAAAGAAAATCCATACACCTTTTGCTACTGAACACATCAAATAAGGCCCTCTCCACCTCATTCTTCTCTGTCCTCTCTTATTGTGACAACTAATTTTATCTCGACAGGAAGAATAACTCAATCAAACAGAACTTCCTATGCAACTGAATATTACCTTTCTTTTATTTTGGAACATAAACAATAAAAGAAATAAACCACATATCAAAAATACATTCTCTTATACCACACATGTTTATATCCCTTTGGAAGGTTTAATTATCAAATTTTAGGTTTTCAGTTCTGGATTGGATGCAAAAGTAATGATGAAAACATATCAAAAATCAACACGAGAAGAAAAAAAAAACTGTTATATTCATGGTAACTTTTTTTCTAATCCATGCATATATGAAAAGGGGCATCAAAATTTATTGAACAAACCCATTAAACAAAGATATCAGGAAAGAATATTTAAGATTCAGAAGCACAAGAGACTTACAGCTGCTATGATACTCCTTCAGGAGAGGTACAGCTCCTAGTGGTTCATGCAATTGGTTGATGTAATATATCCTCTAGTTCTCTTGCCATCTTTACAGAAATTGAAGTTAGAGCTTTCCTATTTCTAATCTAGGTAGTGAGATTTTTGGTGTGATTTTGTAGGTTTAAACGTATATATCGACAAGGAAGGATCCCTTTTTTTGCCTTCCACTTCATAATATAGCAAGAAAGTTTTACGGTCTTAGGTTTTCCATTGTAAATGGAGGTCGATAGAGACTAATGGTTGTGGCCTACCAATCAACCACACAGTAATATGATTTTCTTGTACGTAACATTCTTACGCAATTTGACAAAGTTTTTATCAAAATAAGGTTTAGTGAATCAGTCTGTTGGAAATTATTTGTTGCACCAAACATAAACGTATAAAACACAAGAACAAGATAGTCGTAGCGTCGTTCGGAAATAGGTCAGCTCAAATAGTAGGCAATCCATTGTAGTCTAGTTGGTTAGGATACTCGGCTTTCACTCGAGAGACCTGGGTTCATGTCCGGACAACGAAATTTGTTATTTTTATTTATTAAAGGATAAAATATCACCTGAGGGATGTCATGGAGTTGCTTTGGGGCTGCTGGCTGCTTTGTTAGAGCTTTTCTATTTCTAATCTAGGTAGCAAGAGTTTTGGTGTGATTTTATAGGTTTAAACCTATATTTCGACAAGAAAGGATCCATTTTTTTGCCTTCCACTTCATAATGTAGCGAGAAAGTATTAGGATCTTTAGTTTTCAGTTGTAAATGGAGGTCGATAGAGACCGTTCATTTTATCCTACCAATCAACCACATGATTTTCTTGCACGTAACACTCTTATGCAATTTGACAAAGATATTATCAAAATAAGATTTAGTGAATCAATCTGCTTGGAATTATTTGTGGCAACAAACTTAAACGTATAAAAAATAAGAACATGATAGTCGTAGCGTTGTTCAGAAACGGATCAGCTCAAATGGCAGGCTAATCTATTATAGTCTAGTTGGTTAGGATACTTGGCTCTCACCTGAGAGACACAGGTTAAAGTCTCGGCAATGGAATTTTTTATTTTTATTTTTTAATGGAGAAAATATCGGATGAGGGATGTCATAGAGTTGCTTTAGGGCTGCTGGCTGCTTTGTTATAGCTTTTCTATTTCTAATCTAGGAAGCGAGTGTTTTGGTGTGATTTTGTAAGTTTAAAACTATATGTCGACAAGAAAGGATCCCTTTCTTTGCCTTCCAGTTCACAATGTAGTAAGAAAGTATTATGATCTTAAGTTTTCCGTTGTAAATCGAGGTCGATAGAGACAAATGGTTTTGTCCTACCAATCAACTACATAGCAATATGATTTTCTTGTGCCTAACACTCCTACGCAATTTGACAAAGTTTTTATCAAAATAAGTTTTAGTGAATCAGTTTGCTGGGAATTATTTGTGGCACCAAAGTTAAACATATAAAACACAAGAACATGATAGTTGTAGCATCGTTTGGAAATTGGTTTGCTCAAATGGCACGCTAATCCGTTGTTGTCTATTTGGTAAGGATACTTGGGTCACACTCGAGAGACCTGGGTTCAATTCTCAGCAATGAAATTTTTTATTTGATGGAGAAAATATCGCCTGAGGGATGTCGTGGAGTTGCTTTAGGGCTGCTGGCTGCTTTGTTAGAGCTTTTCTATTTTTAATCTAGGTAACGAGAGTTTTGGTGTGATTTTATAGGTTTAAACCTATATATTGACAAGAAAGGATCCATTTTTTTGCCTTCCACTTCATAATGTAGCAAGAAAGTACTACGATCTTAAGTTTTCCATTGTAAATGGAGGTCTATAGAGACTAATGGTTGTGCCCTACCAATCAACCATATGATTTTCTTGTACATAACACTCTTACACTATTTGACAAAGTTATTATCAAAATAAGGTTTAGTGAATCAGTCTGATGGGAATTATTTGTGGTACCAAACTTAAACATATAAAACACAAGAACTGGATAGTCGTAGCATTGTTCGGAAACAGGTCAGCTCAAATAGTAAGCCAATCTGTAGTAGTCTAGTTGGTTAGGATTCTTGGCTTTCACTCGAGAGATATTGGTTCAAGTCATGGCAACAGAATTTTATATTTTTATTTTTAATGGAGAAAATATCACATTAGGGATGTCATGGAGTTGCTTTAGGGCTGCTTGCTGCTTTGTTCGAGCTTTTCTATTTTTAATCTAGGTAGCGAGAGTTTTGGTATGATTTTGTAGGTTTAAAATTGTACGTCGACTAGAAAGGATCCCTTTTTTTCCCTCCACTTCAAAAATGTAGTAAGAAAGTATTATGATCTTAAGTTTTTCGTTGTAAATTGAGGTCGATAGAGACAAATGGTTTTATCCTTCCAATCAACCACACAGCAATATGATTTTCTTATATGTAACAATCTTACGCAATGTGACAAAGTTTATATCAAAATAAGGTTTAGTGAATCAGTCTGCTGGGAATTATTTGAGGCTCCAAACATAAACATATAAAACAAAAGAATAGGATAGTCGTAGCGTTGTTCAGAAACAAGTCAGCTCAAATAGCAGGCCAATCCATTATAGTCTAGTTGGTTAGGATAATCGACTTTCACTCGAGAAACTTGGGTTCAAGTCTCGGCAATGGAATTTTTTTTTTTATTTGTTAAAGGAGAAAATATCGCCTGAGGGTTTTCATGGAGTTGCTTTAGGGCTACTGGCTGCTTTGTTAGAGCTTTTCTATTTCTAATCTAGGTAGTGAGATTTTTGGTGTGATTTTGTAGGTTTAAACCTATATGTCGACAAGGAAGGATCCCATTTTTTGCCTTCCACTTCATAATGTAGCAAGAAAGTTTTACAATCTTAGGTTTTCCATTGTAAATGGAGGTCAATAGAGACTAATGGTTGTGGCCTACCAATCAACCACACAGCAATATGATTTTCTTGTACGTAACATTCTTACGCAATTTGACAAAGTTTTTATCAAAATAAGGTTTAGTGAATAAGTCTCCTGGGAATTATTTCTGGCACCAAACTTAAACGTATAAAACACTAGAACAGGATAGTCGTAGCGTCGTTCGAAAATAGGTCAGCTCAAATAGCATGCAATCCATTGCAGTCTAGTTGGTTAGGATACTTGGCTTTCACCCGAGAGACCTGGGTTCATGTCCGGACAATGGAATTTTTTTTTTATTTGTTAAAGGAAAAAATATCACATGAGGGATGTCATGGAGTTGCTTTAGGGCTACCGGCTGCTTTGTTAGAGCTTTTCTATTTCTAATCTAGGTCGCAAGAGTATCGGTGTGATTTTGTAGGTTTAAAACTATTTATCGACAAGAATGGAACCCTTTTTTTGCACTCCACTTCATAATGTAGGAAGAAAGTATTACGATCTTAAGTTTTCTTGTACGTAACACTTTTACGCAATGTGACAAAGATAATATCAAAATAAGGTTTAGTGAATCAGTCTGCTGGGAATTTTTTGTTGCAACAAACTTAAACGTATAAAACACAAGAACAGGATAGTCCTATCGTCGTTCGCTTACTGGTCAGCTCTAACGGTAGGCCAATCCGTTGTAGTCTAGTTGGTTAGGAACCTCGGCTCTCACCTGAGAGATCCGGGTTCATGTCCCGGCAATGGAATTTTTTATTTTTATGTGTTAAAGGAAAAAATCACTTGAGGGATATCTAATGCGCAATTTGACATAGATATTATAAAAATAAGGTTTAGTGAATCACTCTGCTGGGAATTATTTGTGGCACCAAACTTAAACATATAAAACACAAGAACAGGATAGTCCTATCGTCGTTCGCTTACTGGTCAGCTCTCTTATGGAAAGCCAATTCGTTGTAGTCTAGTTGGTTAAGATACTCGGCTCTCACCCAAGAGACTCGGGTTCAAGTCCTGGCAATGGTCCTGAGGGATGTTATGGAGTTGCTTTAGATCTAGGTAGCAGGAATTATTTGTGGCAGCAAACTTAAACGTATAAAACACAAGAACAGGAAAGTCGTGGCGTCGTTCCCTTACTAGTCAGCTCTAATGGTAGGGCAATTCGTTGTAGTCTAGTTGGTTAGGATACTCGGCTTTCACCTGAGAGACCCGAGTTTAAGCCCCGGCAACGGAATTTTTTATTTTTATTTATTAAGGGAGAAAATATCGCCTGATGGATGTCATGGAGTTGCTTTAGGGCCGCTGGCTGCTTTTTTAGAGCATTGCTATTTCTAATCTAGGTAGCGAGAGTTTTGGTGTGATTTTGAAGGTTTAAACCTATTTGTCGACAAGAAAGGATCCTTTTTTTTGCCTTCCACTTCATAGTGTAGTAAGAAAGTATTACTATCTTAAGTTTTCCATTGTAAATCGAGGTCGATAGAGACAAAAGGTTTTGTCCTACCAATCAACCACACAGTGATTTGATTTTCTTGTATGTAACACTCTAACGCAATTTGACAATGTTTTTATCAAAATAAGGTTTAGTGAATCAGTCTGCTTGAAATTATTTGTGGCACCAAACTTAAACTTATAAAACACAGGAACCAGATAGTCGTAGTGTCGTTCGCTTACTGGTCAGCTCAAATGGTATGTCAATCCGTTGTAGTCTAGTCGGTTAGGATATATCACCTCAGGGATTTCATGGAGTTGCTTTAGGGCTGCTGGCTGCTTTTTTAGAGCTTTTCTATTTCTAATCTAGGTAGCGGGAATTATTTGTGGCACCAAACTTAAACGTATAAAACACAAGAACAGGATAGTCCTATCGTCGTTCGCTTACTAATCAGCTCTAATGGTAGGCCAATCCGTTGTAGTATAGTTGGTTCGGATACTCGGCTCTCACCAAAGAGACTTGGTTCAAGTGTAGTCTAGTTGGTTAGGATACTCGGCTCTCACCCGAGAGACCCGGGTTCAAGTCCCGGTAATGGAATTTTTTATTTTTATTTGTTAAAGGAGAAAATATCACCTGAGGGATGTCATGGAGTTACTTTAGGGCTGCTGGCTGCTTTGTTAGAGCTTTTCTATTTCTAATCTAGGTAGCGAGACTTTTGGTAGATTTTGTATGTTTAAACCTATTTGTCGACAAGAAATGATCCCTTTTTTTGCCTTCCACTTCATAATGTACTAAGAAAGTATTACGATCTTAAGTTTTCTATTGTAAATCGAGGACGATAAAGACTAATGGTTGTGTCCTACCAATCAACCACACAGCGATATGATTTTCTTGTACGTAACACTCATACGCAATTTGACAAAGATATTCTCAAAATAAGGTTTAGTGAAACACAATGCTGGGAATTATTTGTGGCACCAAACTTAAACGTATGAAACACAAGAATAGGATAGACGTTGCGTCGTATGTTGACTGGTTTGCTCAAATGGTAAAACAATCTGTTGTAGTCTTGTTGGTTATGATACTCGGCTCTCACTTGAGAGACCATGGTTCAAGTCTCAGCAATGGAATTTTTTATTTTTATTTGTTAAAGGAGAAAATATCACAGGGGCTGCTTTGTTAGAGCTTTTCTATTTCTAATCTAGGTAGCAGGAATTATTTGTGGCACCAAACTTAAACGTATAAAACACAATAATAGGAAAGTCACGGCGTCGTTCCCTTACTAGTCAGCTCTAATGGCAGGCCAATCTGTTATAGTCTAGTTGGTTAGGATACTCGGCTTTCACCTGAGAGACCTGGGTTCAAGCCTCGGCAATGGAATTTTTTATTTTTATTTGTTAAAGTAGAAACAGGAAAGTCGTATCGTCGTTCGCAAACTAGTCAGCTCTAATGGTAGGCCAATCTGTTGTAGTTTAGTTGGTTAGGATGCTCAGCTCTCACCCGATAGAACCGAGTACAAGTCCCGGCAACGGTATTTTTTATTTTTAGTTGTTAAAGTAGAAAATATCGCTTGAGGGTTGTCATGGAGTTGCTTTAGGGCGGCTGCTTTATTAGAGCTATTCTGTATCTAATCTTGGTAGCGAGAGTATTGGTGTGATTTTTTAGTTTTGAACCTATATATCGATAGGAAAGGATCCCTTTTTTTGCCTTCCACTTCAAAATGTAGTAGGAAGGTATTATGATCTTATGTTTTCCGTTGTAAATCG
The DNA here is from genome assembly GCA_030544415.1 of Thalia dealbata. Taxonomy (NCBI): domain Eukaryota; kingdom Viridiplantae; phylum Streptophyta; class Magnoliopsida; order Zingiberales; family Marantaceae; genus Thalia; species Thalia dealbata. Next base: position 21,450,288 of record CM060455.1, read on the forward strand.
AGGTCAATGGAGACAAATGGTTTTGTCCTACCAATCAACCACACAGCAATATGATTTTCTTGTACGTAACACTCTTACGCAATGTGACAAAGATATTATCAAAATAAGGTTTAGTAAATCAGTCTGTTGGGAATTATTTGTTGCAACAAACTTCAACGTATAAAACACAAGAAGAGGATAGTCCTATCGTTGTTTGGTTACTGGTTAGCTCTAATGGTAGGCTAATCTGTTGTAGTCTAGTTGGTTAGGATACTCAGCTATCACCCAAGAGACCCGGGTTCTAGTCCCGTCAACCAAATTTTTTATTTTAATTTGTTAAAGGAGAAAATATCACCCGAGTGATGTCATGGAGTTGCTTTAGGGCTGCTGGCTACTTTGTTAGAGCTTTTCTATTTCTAAACTAGGTAGCAAGACTTTTAGTTGATTTTGTATTTTTAAACCTATTTGTCGACAAGAAATGATCCCTTTTTTTGCCTTCCACTTCATAATGTACTAAGAAAGTATTACGATCTTAAGTTTTCTATTGTAAATCGAGGTCCATAGAGACTAATGGTTGTGTCCTACCAATCAACCACACAGCGATATGATTTTCTTGTACGTAACACTCATACGTAATTTGACAAAGATATTATCAATATAAGGTTTAGTGAAACACTATGCTGGGAATTATTTGTGGCACCAAACTTAAACGTATGAAACACAAGAATAGGATAGACGTTGAGTCGTATGCAGACTGGTTTGCTCAAATGGTAGGCCAATCCGTTATCGTCTAGTTGGTTAGAATACTCGGCTCTCACCCGAGAGACCCGGGTTCAAGTCCCAGCAACGGAATTTTTTATTTTTATTTGTTAAAGGAGAAAATATCACCTCAGGGATGCCATGGAGTTGCTTTAGGGTTATTGGCTGCTTTGTTATAGCGAGACTTTTGGTTGATTTTATATGTTTAAACCTATTTGTCGACAAGAAATGATCCTTTTTTTTCCTTCCACTTCATAATTTAGTAGGAAAGTATTACGATCTTATGTTTTCGGTTGTAAATCAAGGTCGATGGAGACAAATGGTTTTGTCCTACCAATCACCACACAACGGTACGATTTTCTTGTACGTAACACTCTTAAGCAATGTGACAAAGATATTATCAAAATAAGGTTTAGTGAATCAGTCTGCTGGGAATTATTTGTTGCAACAAACTTCAACGTATAAAAAACAAGAACAGGATAGTCAAATCGTTGTTCGCATACTGGTCAGCTCTAATAGTAGGCTAATCCGTTGTAGTCTAGTTGGTTAGGATACTCAGCTATCACTTGAGAGGACTTGGGTTCTAGTCCCGTCAACCGAATTTTTTATTTTTATTTGTTAAAGGAGAAAATATAACTTGAGGGATGTCATGGAGTTGCTTTAGGGCTGCTGGCTGCTTTGTTTGAGCTTTTCTATTTCTAATCTAGGTAGCGAGACTTTTGGTTGATTTTGTATGTTCAAACCTATTTGTCGACAAGAAATGATCCCTTTTTTTCCCTTCCACTTCGTAATGTACTAAGAAAGTATTACGATCTGAAGTTTTCTATTGTAAATCGAGGTCGATAGATACTAATGGTTGTGTCCTACCAATCAACCACACAACAATATGATTTTCTTGTACGTAACACTCATACGCAATTTGACAAAGATATTATCAAAATAAGGTTTAGTGAAACACTATGCTGGGAATTATTTGTGGCACCAAACTTAAACGTATGAAACACAAGAATAGGATAGACGTTGCGTCGTATGTAGACTGCTTTGCTCAAATGGTAGGCCAATTCGTCATAGTCTAGTTGGTTAGGATACTCGGCTCTCACTTGAGAGACTTGGGTTCAAGTCTCGGCAATGGAATTTTTTTTTTTTATTTGTTAAAGGAGAAAATATCACCTCAGGGATGTCATGGAGTTGCTTTAGGGCTATTGGCTGCTTTGTTAGAGCTTTTATATTTCTAATCTAGGTAGCGAGACTTTTGGTTGATGTTGTATGTTTAAACCTATTTGTCGATAAGAAATGATCCCTTTTTTCCCCTTCCACTTCATAATGTAATAAGAAAGTATTACGATCTTATGTTTCCATTGTAGATTGAGGTCGATAGAGACCTAATGGTTGTGTCCTACCAATCAACCGCACGACGATATGATTTTCTTATACGTATCACTCATACGTAATTTGACAAAGATATTATCAAAATAAGGTTTAGTGAAACACTCTGCTGGGAATTATTTGTGGCACCAAACTTAAACGTATGAAACACAAGAATAGGATAGTTGTTGTATCGTGCGCAGACTGGTTTGCTCAAATGGTAGGCCAATCTGTTGTAGTCTAGTTGGTTAGGATACTCGGCTCTTACCCAGGAGACTCGGGTTCAATTCCCAGTAATGGAATTATTTATTTTTATTTGTTAAAGGAGAAAATATCACCTAAGGGATGTCATGGAGTTGTTTTAGGGCTGCTGGCTGCTTTGTTAGAGCTTTTCTATTTCTAATCTAGGTAGCGAGACTTTCGGTTTGATTTTGTATGTTTAAACCTATTTGTCGACTAGAAATGATCTCTTTTTTTCCCTTCCACTTCGTAATGTACTAAGAAAGTATTACGATCTTAAGTTTTCCATTGTAAATCGATGTCGATAGAGACAAATGATTGTGTCCTACCAATCAACCACACAACGATATGATTTTCTTGTACGTAACACTCATACGCAATTTGACAAAGATATTATCAAAATAAGGTTTAGTGAAACACTCTGCTGGGAATTATTTTTGGCACCAAACTTAAACGTATGAAACACAAGAATAGGATAGTCGTTGTGTCGTATGCAGACTGGTTTGCTCAAATGGTAAGCCAATCCATTGTAGTCTAGTTGATTAGGATACTCGGCTCTCACCTGATAGACTCGGGTTCAAGTCCCGGCAACAAAATTTTTTATTTTTATTTGTTAAAGGAGAAAATATCACTTGACGGATGTCATGGAGTTGCTTTAGGGCTGCTGGCTGCTTTGTTAGAGCATTGCTATTTCTAATCTAGGTAGCGAGAGTTTTGGTGTGATTTTGAAGGTTTAAACCTATTTGTCGACAAGAAAGGATCCCTTTTTTTGCCTTCCACTTCATAATGTAGTAAGAAAAAATTACTATCTTAAGTTTTCCGTTGTAAATCGAGGTCGATAGAGACAAAAGGTTTTGTCCTACCAATCAACCACATAATGATTTGATTTTCTTGTATGTAACACTCTAACGCAATTTGACAATGTTTTTATCCAAATAAGGTTTAGTGAATCAGTCTACTTGGAATTATTTGTGGCACCAAACTTAAACTTATAAAACACAGGAACCGGATAGTCGTAGTGTCGTTTGCTTACTGGTCAGCACAAATGGTAGGCCAATCTGTTGTAGTCTAGTTGGTTAGGATATATCACCTTAGGGATTTCATGGAGTTGCTTTAGAGCTGCTGGCTGCTTTTTTAGAGCTTTTCTATTTCTAATCTAGGTTGTGGGAATTATTTGTGGCACCAAACTTAAACGTATAAAACACAAGAATAGGATAGTCCTATCGTCGTTCGCTTACTGGTCAGCTCTGATGGTAAGCCAATCCGTTGTAGTCTAGTTAGTTAGGATACTCGGCTCTCACCCAAAAGAATTGGGTTCAAGTGTAGTCTAGTTGGTTAGGATACTCGGCTCTCACCCGAGAGACTTGGGTTCAAGTCCCGGCAATGGAATTTTTTATTTTTTATTTGTTAAAGGAGAAAATATCACCTGAGGGATGTCATGGAGTTGCTTTAGGGCTGTTGGCTGCTTTGTTAGAGCTTTTCTATTTCTAATCTAGGTAGCAGGAATTATTTGTGCCACCAAACTTAATCGTATAAAACATAAGAACAGAAAAGTCGTGGCGTCGTTCCCTTACTAGTCAGCTCTAATGGCAAGGCAATTCGTTGTAGTCTAGTTGGTTAGGATACTCGGCTTTCACCTGAGAGACCCGAGTTTAAGCCCTGGCAATGGAATTTTTTATTTTTATTTGTTAAAGTATAAAATATCGCCTGAGGGTTGTCATGGAGTTGCTTTAGGGCTCTACTTAAACGTATAAAACACACGAACAGGAAAGTCGTATCGTCGTTCGCATACTAGTCAGCTCTAATAGTAGGCCAATCTGTTGTAGTCTAGTTGGTTAGGATTCACGGCTCTCACCCGATAGAATCGAGTACAAGTCCCGACAACGGTATTTTTTATTTTTAGTTGTTAAAGTAGAAAATATCGCCTGAGGGTTGTCATGGAGTTGCTTTAGGGCAGCTGCTTTGTTAGAGCTTTTCTATATCTAATCTTGGTAGCGAGAGTATTAGTGTGATTTTTTAGTTTTGAACCTATATATCGATAGGAAAGGATCCCTTTTTTTGCCTTCCACTTCATAATGTAGTAGGAAAGTATTATGATCTTATGTTTTCCATTGTAAATCGAGGTCGATGGAGACAAATGGTTTTGTCCTACCAATCAACCACACAGCGATATGATTTTCTTGTACGTAACACTCTTATGCAATGTGACAAAGATATTATCAAAATAAGGTTTAGTGAATCAGTCTGCTGGGAATTAGTTGTTGCAACAAACTTCCACATATAAAACACTAGAACAGGATAGTCCTATCGTTGTTCACTTACTGGTCAGCTTTAACAATAGGTTAATCCGTTGTAGTCTAGTTGGTTAGGATACTCAGCTATAACTCGAGAGACACGGGTTCTAGTCCCGTCAACAAAATTTTTTATTTTTATTTGTTAAAGGAGAAAATATCACCTGAGGGATGCCATGGAGTTGCTTTAGGGCTGCTGGCTGCTTTGTTAGAGCTTTTCTATTTCTAATCTAGGTAGCGAGACTTTTGGTTGATTTTGTATGTTTAAACCTATTTGTCGACAAGAAATGATCCCTTTTTTTGCCTTCCACTTCATAATGTACTAAGAAAGTATTAGGATCTTAAGTTTTCTATTGTAAATCGAGGTCGATAGAGACTAATGGTTGTGTCCTACCAATCAACCACACAACGATATGATTTTCTTGTACGTAACACTCATACGCAATTTGACAAAGATATTATCAAAATAAGGTTTAGTGAAACACTATGCTGGGAATTATTTGTGGCACCAAACTTAAACGTATGAAACACAAGAATAAGATAGCGCTGTTGGCTGCTTTGTTAGAGCTTTTCAATTTCTAATCTAGGCAGCGGAAATTATTTGTGGCACCAAACATAAACGTATAAAACACAAGAACAGGATAGTATTATCATCGTTCACTTACTGGTCAGCTCTATTGGTAGGCCAATCTGTTGTAGTCTAGTTGGTTAGGATACTCGGCTTTCACCTGAGAGACCCGGGTTCAAGTCCCGGCAACGGAATTTTTTATTTTTATTTGTTAAAGGAGAAAATATCTCCTGAGAGATGTCATGGAGCTGGTTGCTTTGTTAGAGCTGTATAAAACTCAAGAACAGAAAAGTCGTCGTTCCCTTACTAGTCAGCTTTAATGGCACGCCAATCCGTTATGACCTGACAGACCCGGGTTCATGTCCCGGCAACGGAATTTTTTATTTTTATTTGTTAATGGAGAAAATATCGGAGAAAATATCGCGTGAGGGTTGTTATGGAGTTGCTTTAGGGCAACAAACTTAAATGTATAAAACACAAACAGGAAAGTCGTATCGTCTTTCCAATACTCGTCAGCTCTAATGGTAGGCCAATCTGTTGTAGTCTAGTTGGTTAGGATACTCGGCTCTCACCCGAGAGACTCGGGTTCAAGTCACAGTAACGGAATTTTTTTTTTGTATTTGTTAGAGCTTTTCTAATTCTAATCTAGGTAGCGAGAGTTTTGGTGTGATTTTATAGTTTTAAACCTATTTGTCAACAAGAAAGGATCCCTTCTTTTGCCTTCCACTTCATAATGTAGTAGGAAAGTATTATGATCTTATTTTTTTGGTTGTAACGGAATTTTTTTTTTGTATTTGTTAGAGCTTTTCTAATTCTAATCTAGGTAGCGAGAGTTTTGGTGTGATTTTATAGTTTTAAACCTATTTGTCAACAAGAAAGGATCCCTTCTTTTGCCTTCCACTTCATAATGTAGTAGGAAAGTATTATGATCTTATTTTTTTGGTTGTAAATCGAGGTCGATGGAGACAAATGGTTTTGTCCTACCAATCAACCACATAGCTATATGATTTTCTTGTACCTAACACTCCTACGCAATTTGACAAAGTTTTTATCAAAATAAGTTTTAGTGAATCAGTTTGCTGGGAATTATTTGGTGTGATTTTACAGTAACGGAATTTTTTATTTGTATTTGTTAGAGCTTTTCTAATTCTAATCTAGGTAGCGAGAGTTTTGGTGTGATTTTATAGTTTTAAACCTATTTGTCAACAAGAAAGGATCCCTTCTTTTGCCTTCCACTTCATAATGTAGTAGGAAAGTATTATGATCTTATTTTTTTGGTTGTAAATCGAGGTCGATGGAGACAAATGGTTTTGTCCTACCAATCAACCACATAGCTATATGATTTTCTTGTACCTAACACTCCTACGCAATTTGACAAAGTTTTTATCAAAATAAGTTTTAGTGAATCAGTTTGCTGGGAATTATTTGTGGCACCAAAGTTAAACATTTAAAACACAAGAACAGGATAGTTGTAGCATCGTTCGGAAACTGGTTTGCTCAAATGGCACGCTAATCTGTTGTTGTCTATTTGGTAAGGATACTTGGGTCACACTCGAGAGACCTGGGTTCAATTCTCAGCAATGAAATTTTTTATTTGATGGAGAAAATATCGCCTGAGGGATGTCGTGGAGTTGCTTTAGGGCTGCTGGCTGCTTTGTTAGAGCTTTTCTATTTTTAATCTAGGTAACGAGAGTTTTGGTGTGATTTTGTAGGTTTAAACCTATATATTGACAAGAAAGGATCCATTTTTTTGCCTTCCACTTCATAATGTAGCAAGAAAGTATTATGATTTTAAGTTTTCCATTGTAAATGGAGGTCCATAGAGACTAATGGTTGTGCCCTACCAATCAACCATATGATTTTCTTGTGCATAACACTCTTACACTATTTGACAAAGTTATTATCAAAATAAGGTTTAGTGAATCAGTCTGATGGGAATTATTTGTGTTACCAAACTTAAACATATAAAACACAAGAACTGGATAGTCGTAGCATTGTTCGAAAACAGGTCAGCTCAAATAGTAAGCCAATCCGTAGTAGTCTAGTTGGTTAGGATTCTCGGCTTTCACTCGAGAGACATTGGTTCAAGTCATGGCAACGGAATTTTATATTTTTATTTTTAATGGAGAAAATATCGCATTAGGGATGTCATGGAGTTGCTTTAGGGCTGCTTGCTGTTTTGTTCGAGCTTTTCTATTTTTAATCTAGGTAGCGAGAGTTTTGGTGTGATTTTGTAGGTTTAAAACTGTACGTCGACTAGAAAGGATCCCTTTTTTTTCCTTCCACTTCAAAATGTAGTAAGAAAGTATTATGATCTTAAGTTTTTCGTTGTAAATTTAGGTCGATAGAGACAAATGGTTTTGTCCTTCCAATCAACCACACAACAATATGATTTTCTTATATGTAACAATCTTACGCAATGTGACAAAGTTTATATCAAAATAAGGTTTAGTGAATCAGTCTGCTGGGAATTATTTGAGGCTCCAAACATAAACATATAAAACACAAGAATAGGATAGTCGTAGCGTTGTTCAGAAACAAGTCAGCTCAAATAGCAGGTCAATCCTTTATAGTCTAGTTGGTTAGAATAATCGGCTTTCACCCCAGAAACTTGGGTTCAAGTCTCGGCAATGGAATTTTTTATTTTTATTTGTTAAAGGAGAAAATATCGCCTGAGGGTTTTCATGGAGTTGCTTTAGGGCTGCTGGCTGCTTTGTTAGAGCTTTTCTATTTCTAATCTAGGAAGTGAGATTTTTGGTGTGATTTTGTAGGTTTAAACCTATATGTCGACATGGAAGGATCCCATTTTTTGCCTTCCACTTCATAATGTAGCAAGAAAGTTTTACAATCTTAGGTTTTCCATTGTAAATGGAGGTCAATAGAGACTAATGGTTGTGGCCTACCAATCAACCACACACCAATATGATTTTCTTGTACGTAACATTCTTACGCAATTTGACAAAGTTATTATCAAAAATAAGGTTTAGTGAATAAGTCTCCTGAGAATTATTTGTGGCACCAAACTTAAACGTATAAAACACAAGAACAGGATAGTCGTAGCGTTGTTCGAAAATAGGTCAGCTCAAATAGCAAGCAATCCATTGCAGTCTAGTTGGTTAGGATACTCGGCTTTCACCCGAGAGACCTGGGTTCATGTCCGACAATGGAATTTTTTATTTTTATTTGTTAAAGGAGAAAATATCACCTGAGGGATGTCATGGAGTTGCTTTAGGGCTGCCGGCTGCTTTGTTAGAGCTTTTCTATTTCTAATCTAGGTCGCAAGAGTTTCGGTGTGATTTTGTAGGTTTAAAACTATTTATCGACAAGAATGGAACCCTTTTTTTGCACTCCACTTCATAATGTAGGAAGAAAGTATTACGATCTTAAGTTTTCTTGTACGTAACACTTTTACGCAATGTGACAAAGATAATATCAAAATAAGGTTTAGTGAATTAGTCTGCTGGGAATTTTTTGTTGCAACAAACTTAAACGTATAAAACACAAGAATAGGATAGTCCTATCGTCGTTCGCTTACTGGTCAGCTCTAATGGTAGGCAAATCCGTTGTAGTCTAGTTGGTGAGGATACTCGGCTCTCACCCGAGAGACTCGGGTTCAAGTCCCGGCAACGGAATTTTTTATTTTTATTTGTTAAAGGAGAAAATATCACCTCAGGGATGCCATGGAGTTGCTTTAGGGTTATTGGCTGCTTTGTTATAGCGAGACTTTTGGTTGATTTTTATGTTTAAACCTATTTGTCGACAAGAAATGATCCTTTTTTTTCCTTCCATTTCATAATTTAGTAGGAAAGTATTACGATCTTATGTTTTCCGTTGTAAATCGAGGTCGATGGAGACAAATGGTTTTGTCCTACCAATCAACCACACAACGATACGATTTTCTTGTACGTAACACTCTTACGCAATGTGACAAAGATATTATCAAAATAAGGTTTAGTGAATCAGTCTGCTGGGAATTATTTGTTGCAACAAACTTCAACGTATAAAAAACAAGAACAGGATAGTCCTATCGTTGTTCGCTTACTGGTCAGCTCTAACAGTAGGCTAATCCGTCGTAGTCTAGTTGGTTAGGATACTCAGCTATCACCCGAGAGGACCCGGGTTCTAGTCCCATCAATCGAATTTTTTATTTTTATTTGTTAAAGGAGAAAATATCACCTGAGGGATGTGGAGTTGCTTTAGGGCTACTGGCTGCTTTGTTTGAGCTTTTCTATTTCTAATCTAGGTAGCGAGACTTTTGGTTGATTTTGTATGTTTAAACCTATTTGTCGACAAGAAATGATCCCTTTTTTTCCCTTCCACTTCGTAATGTACTAAGAAAGTATTACGATCTTAAGTTTTCTATTGTAAATCGAGGTCGATAGATACTAATGGTTGTGTCCTACCAATCAACCACACAACGATATGATTTTCTTGTACGTAACACTTATACGCAATTTGATAAAGATATTATCAAAATAAGGTTTAGTGAAACACTCTGCTGGGAATTATTTGTGGCACCAAACTTAAACGTATGAAACACAAGAATAGGATAGACGTTGCGTCGTATGTAGACTGGTTTGCTCAAATGGCAAGCCAATCCGTTGTAGTCTAGTTGGTTAGGATACTCGGCTCTCACTCGAGAGACTTGGGTTCAAGTCCCGGCAATGGAATTTTTTATTTAGGGCTATTGGCTGCTTTGTTAGAGCTTTTCTATTTCTAATCTAGGTAGCGAGACTTTTGGTTGATTTTGTATGTTTAAACCTATTTGTCGACAAGAAATGATCCCTTTTTTTCCCTTCCACTTCATAATGTACTAAGAAAGTATTACGATCTTATGTTTCCATTGTAGATTGAGGTCGATAGAGACCTAATGGTTGTGTCCTACCAATCAACCACACGACGATATGATTTTCTTATACGTATCACTCATACGTAATTTGACAAAGATATTATCAAAATAAGGTTTATTGAAACACTCTGCTGGGAATTATTTTTCGCACCAAACTTAAACGTATGAAACACAAGAATAGGATAGTTGTTGTGTCGTGTGCAGACTGGTTTGCTCAAATGGTAGGCCAATCCATTGTAGTCTAGTTGGTTAGGATACTCGGCTCTCACCCGAGAGACTCGGGTTCAAGTCCCGGCAACGGAATTTTTTATTTTTATTTGTTAAAGGAGAAAATATCTCCTGAGAGATGTCATGGAGTTGCTTTAGGGCTGCTAGTTGCTTTGTTTGAGCTTTTCTATTTCTAATCTAGGTAGCGAGACTTTTGGTTTGATTTTGTATGTTTAAACCTATTTGTCGACTAGAAATGATCCCTTTTTTTCTCTTCCAATTCGTAATGTACTAAGAAAGTATTACGATCTTAAGTTTTCCATTGTAAATCGATGTCGATAGAGACAAATGGTTGTGTCCTACCAATTAACCACACAGCGATATGATTTTCTTGTACATAACACTCATACGCAATTTGACAAAGATATTATCAAAATAAGGTTTAGTGAAACACTCTGCTGGGAATTATTTTTGGCACCAAACTTAAACGTATGAAACACAAGAATAGGATAGTCGTTGTGTCGTATGCAGACTGGTTTGCTCAAATGGTAGGTGAATCCATTGTAGTCTAGTTTGTTAGGATACTCGACTCTCACCTGATAGACCCGGGTTCAAGTCCCGGTAACAGAATATTTTATTTTTATTTGTTAAAGGAGAAAATATCACTTGACGGATGTCATGGAGTTGCTTTAGGGCTGCTGGCTGCTTTGTTAGAGCATTGCTATTTCTAATCTAGGTAGCGAGAGTTTTGGTGTGATTTTGAAGGTTTAAACCTATTTGTCGACAAGAAAGGATCCCTTTTTCTGCCTTCCACTTCATAATGTAGTAAGAAAATATTACTATCTTAAGTTTTCCGTTGTAAATCGAGGTCGATAGAGACAAAAGGTATTGTCCTACCAATCAACCACACAGTGATTTGATTTTCTTGTATGTAACACTCTAATGCAATTTGACAATGTTTTTATCCAAATAAGGTTTAGTGAATCAGTCTGCTTGGAATTATTTGTGGCACCAAACTTAAACTTATAAAACACAGGAACCGAATAGTCATAGTGTCGTTCGCTTACTGGTTAGCATAAATGGTAGGCCAATCCGTGTAGTCTAGTTGGTTAGGATATATCACCTCAGGGATTTCATGGAGTTGCTTTAGAGCTGCTGGCTGCTTTTTTAGAGCTTTTCTATTTCTAATCTAGGTTGCGGGAATTATTTGTGGCACCAAACTTAAACGTATAAAACACAAGAACAGGATAGTCCTATAGTCGTTCGCTTACTGGTCAGCTCTAATGGTAGGCCAATCCGTTGTAGTCTAGTTGGTTAGGATACTCGGCTCTCACCCAAAAGAATTGGGTTCAAGTATAGTTTAGTTGGTTAGGATACTCGACTCTCACCCGAGAGACTTGGGTTCAAGTCCCAGCAGGGCTGACTGCTTTGTTAGAGCTTTTCTATTTCTAATCTAGGTAGCAGGAATTATTTGTGCCACCAAACTTAATCGTATAAAACATAAGAACAGGAAAGTCGTGGCGTCGTTCCCTTATTAGTCAGCTCTAATGGCAGGGCAATCCATTGTAGTCTAGTTGGTTAGGATACTCGGCTTTCAACTGAGAGACCTGGGTTCAAGCCCCGGCAACGGAATTTTTTATTTTTATTTGTTAAAGTATAAAATATCGCCTGAGGATTGTCATGGAGTTGCTTTAGGGCTCTTGGAATTATTTGTGGCAACAAACTTAAACGTATAAAACACACGAACAGGAAAGTCGTATCGTCGTTCGCATACTAGTCAGCTCTAATAGTAGGCCAATCTGTTGTAGTCTAGTTGGTTAGGATACACGGCTCTCACCCGATAGAACCGAGTACAAGTCCCAGCAACGGTCATTTTTATTTGTTAAAGGAGAAAATATCATCTGAGGGATGTCATGGAGTTGCTTTAGGGCTGCTGGCTGCTTTGTTAGAGCTTTTCTATTTCTAATCTAGGTAGCGAGACTTTTGGTTGATTTTGTATGTTTAAACCTATTTGTCGACAAGAAATGATCCCTTTTTTTGCCTTCCACTTCATAATGTACTAAGAAAGTATTAGGATCTTAAGTTTTCTATTGTAAATCGAGGTCGATAGAGACTAATGGTTGTGTCCTACCAATCAACCACACAACGATATGATTTTCTTGTACGTAACACTCATACGCAATTTGACAAATATATTATCAAAATAAGGTTTAGTGAAACACAATGCTGGGAATTATTTGTGGCACCAAACTTAAACGTATGAAACACAAGAATATGATAGACGTTGCGTCGTATGCAGACTGGTTTGCTCAAATGGTAAGTTAATCCATTGTAGTCTAGTTGGTTAGGATACTCGGCTCTCACCTGAGAGACCAGGGTTCAAGTCCCGGCAATGGAATTTTTTATTTTTATTTGTTAAAGGAGAAAATATCACAGGGGCTGCTTTGTTAGAGCTTTTCTATTTCTAATCTAGGTAGCAGGAATTATTTGTGGCTCCAAACTTAAACGTATAAAAGACAATAACAGGAAAGTCGCGGCGTCGTTCCCTTACTAGTCAGCTCTAATGGCAGGCCAATCTGTTATAGTCTAGTTGGTTAGGATACTCGTCTTTCAACTGAGAGACCCGGGTTCAAGCCCTGACAATGGAATTTTTTTATTTTTATTTGTTAAAGTAGAAAATATCGCCTGAGGGTTGTCATGGAGTTGCTTTAGGGCTCTAGGAATTATTTGTGGCAACAAACTTAAACGTATAAAACACACGAACAGGAAAGTCGTATCGTCGTTCGCAAACTAGTCAGCTCTAATGGTAGGCCAATCTGTTGTAGTCTAGTTGGTTAGGATATTCGGCTCTCACCCGATAGAACCGAGTACAAGTCCCGGCAACGGTATTTTTTATTTTTAGTTGTTAAAGTAGAAAATATCGCTTGAGGGTTGTCATGGAGTTGCTTTAGGGCGGCTGCTTTGTTAGAGCTATTCTGTATCTAATCTTGGTAGCGAGAGTATTGGTGTGATTTTTTAGTTTTGAACCTATATATCGATAGGAAAGGATCCCTTTTTTTGCCTTCCACTTCAAAATGTAGTAGGAAGGTATTACGATATTATGTTTTCCGTTGTAAATCGAGGTCAATGGAGACAAATGGTTTTGTCCTACCAATCAAGCACACAGCGATATGATTTTCTTGTACGTAACACTCATACGTAATGTGACAAAGATATTATCAAAATAAGGTTTAGTGAATCAGTCTGCTGGGAATTATTTGTTGCAACAAACTTCAACGTATAAAACACAAGAAGAGGATAGTCCTATCGTTGTTTGCTTACTGGTCAGCTCTAATGGTAGGCTAATCTGTTGTAGTCTAGTTGGTTAGGATACTCAGCTATCACCCAAGAGACTTGGGTTCTAGTCTCGTCAACCAAATTTTTTATTTTTATTTGTTAAAGGAGAAAATATCACCTGAGGGATGTCATGGAGTTGCTTTAGGGCTGCTGGCTACTTTGTTAGAGCCTTTTCTATTTCTAATCTAGGTAGCGAGACTTTTAGTTGATTTTGTATGTTTAAACCTATTTGTCGACAAGAAATGATCCCTTTTTTTGCCTTCCACTTCATAATGTACTAAGAAAGTATTACGATCTTAAGTTTTCTATTGTAAATCGAGGTCGATAGAGACTAATGGTTGTGTCCTACCAATCAACCACACAGCGATATGATTTTCTTGTACGTAACACTCATACGTAATTTGACAAAGATATTATCAATATAAGGTTTAGTGAAACACTATGCTGGGAATTATTTGTGGCACCAAACTTAAACGTATGAAACACAAGAATAGGATAGACGTTGGGTTGTATACAGACTGGTTTGCTCAAATAGCAGGCCAATCTGTTGTAGTCTAGTTGGTTAGGATACTCGGCTCTCACCTAGGAGACTCGAGTTCAAGTCCCAGCAATGGAATTATTTATTTTTATTTGTTAAAGGAGAAAATATCACCTAAGGGATGTCATGGAGTTGCTTTAGGGCTGCTGGCTGCTTTGTTAGAGCTTTTCTATTTCTAATCTAGGTATCGATACTTTTGGTTGATTTTGTATGTTTAAACATATTTGTCGACAAGAAATGATCCCTTTTTTTGCCTTCCACTTCATAATGTAGTTGGAAAGTATTACGATTTTATGTTTTCAGTTGTAAATCGAGGTCGATGGAGACAAATAGATTTGACCTACCAATTATCCACACAGCGATATGATTTTCTTGTACGTAACACTCTTACGCAATGTGACAAAGTTATTATGAAAATAAGGTTTAGTGAATTAGTCTGCTGGGAATTATTTGTTGCAACAAACTTCAACGTATAAAACACAAGAACGGGATAGTCCTAACGTAGTTCGCTTGCTGGTCAGCTATAACAATAAGCTAGTCTATTGTAGTCTAGTTGGTTAGGATACTCGGCTCTCACCTTAGAGACCCGAGTTCAAGTCTCGTGAACGAATTTTTTTTATTTTTTTAGTTAAAGGAGAAAATATCACCTGAGGGATGTTATGGAGTTGCTTTAGGGCGGCTGCTTTGTTAGAGCTTTTCTATTTCTAATCTAGGTAGCGAGACTTTTTGTTGATTTTGTATGTTTAAACCTATTTGTCGACAAGAAATGATCCCTTTTTTTGTCTTCCACTTCATAATGTACTAAGAAAGTATTACGATCTTAAGTTTTCAGTTGTAAATCGAGGTCGATAGAGACTAATGGTTGTGTCCTACCAATCAACCACACAGCGATATGATTTTCTTGTACGTAACACTCATACGCAATTTGACAAAGATATTATCAAAATAAGGTTTAGTGAAATACTATGCTGGGAATTATTTGTGGCACCAAACTTAAATGTATGAAACACAAGTATAGGATAGTCGTTCGTCGTATGCAGACTAGTTTGCTCAATTGGTAGGCCAATCCGTTGTAGTCTAGTTGGTTAGGATACTCGGCTCTCACCCGAGAGACCCGGGTTCTAGTGTCGGCAATGAAATTTTTTATTTTTATTTGTTAAAGGAGAAAATATCACCTGACGGATGTCATGGAGTTGCTTTAGGGCTGCTGGCTGCTTTGTTATAGCATTGCTATTTCTAATCTAGTTAGCGAGAGTTTCGGTGTGATTTTGAAGGTTTAAACCTATTTGTCGACAAGAAAGTATCCTTTTTTTGCCTTCCACTTCATAATGTAGTAAGAATGTATTACTATCTTAAGTTTTCCATTGTAAATCTAGGTCGATAGAGACAAAACGTTTTGTCCTACCAATCAACCACATAGCGATTTGATTTTCTTGTATATAACACTCTAACGCAATTTGACAATGTTAATATCAAAATAAGGTTTATGAATCAGTCTGCTTGGAATTATTTGTGGCACCAAACTTAAACTTATAAAACACAGGAACAGGATAGTCGTAGAGTCGTTCGCTTACTGGTCAGCTCAAATGGCAGGCCAATCCATTGTAGTCTAGTTGGTTAGGATACTCGGTTTTCACCCGAGAGACCTTGGTTCAAGTCTTGGCAACGGAATTTTTTATTTTTATTTGTCAAAGGAGAAAATATCGCCTGAGGGTTGTCAAGGAGTTGCTTTAGGGCGCTGGGAATTATTTGTGGCAACAAAGTTAAACGTATAAAACACAAGAACAGGAAAGTCGTATCGTCGTTCGCATACTAGTCAGCTCTAATAGTAGGCCAATTTGTTGTAGTCCAGTTTGTTAGGATACTCGGCTCTCACCCGAGAGAATCGAGTACAAGAACCGGCAACGGTATTTTTTATTTTTAGTTGTTAAAGGAGAAAATATCGCCCGAGGGTTGTCATGGAGTTGCTTTAGGGCGGCTGCTTTGTTAGAGCTTCTCTATATCTAATCTTGGTAGCGAGAGTATTGGTGTGATTTTTTAGTTTTAAACCTATATATCGACAGGAAAGGATCCCTTTTTTTGCCTTCCACTTCATAATGTAGTAGGAAAGTATTATGATCTTATGTTTTCCGTTGTAAATCGAGGTCGATGGAGACAAATGGTTTTGTCCTACCAATCAACCACACAGCGATATGATTTTCTTGTACGTAACACTCTTACGCAATGTGACAAAGATATTATCAAAATAAGGTTTAGTGAATTAGTCTGCTGGGAATTATTTGTTGCAACAAACTTCAACGTATAAAACACAAGAATAGGATAGTCCTATCGTCGTTCGTTTACTGGTCAGCTTTAACGATAGGCTAATTCGTTGTAGTCTAGTTGGTTAGGATACTCGGCTCTCACATAAGATACTCGGGTTCAAGTCCCGTCAACGGAATTTTTTATTTTTATTAGTTAAAGGAGAAAATATCACCTGAGGGATATCATGGAGTTGCTTTAGGGCTGCTGGCTGATTTGTTAGAGCTTTTCTATTTCTAATCTTGGTAGTGAGACTTTTGGTTGATTTTGTATGTTTAAACCTATTTGTCGATAAGAAATGATCCCTTTTTTTTTCCTTCCACTTCATAATGTACTAAGAAAGTATTACTATCTTAAGTTTTCGGTTGTAAATCGAGGTTGATAGAGACTAATGGTTTTGTCCTACCAATCAACCACACAGCGATATGATTTTCTTGTACGTAACACTCATATGCAATTTGACAAAGATATTATCAAAATAAGGTTTAGTGAAACAGTATGCTTGGGATTATTTGTGGCACCAAACTTAAACGTATGAAACACAAGAATAAGATAGATGTTGCGTCGTTTGGAGACCTGTTTGCTCAAATGGTAAGCCAATATGTTGTAATCTAGTTGGTTAGGATACTCGACTCTCACCTGAGAGATTTGGGTTCAAGTCTCGGCAACGGAATTATTTATTTTTATTTGTTAAAGTAGAAAATATCACTTGAGGGATGTCATGGAGTTGCTTTAGCACTGCTTGCTGCTTTGTTAGAGCTTTTCTATTTCTAATCTAGGTAGCGAGTCTTTTGGTTGATTTTGTATGTTTAAACCTATTTGTCGACAAGAAATAATCCCTTTTTTTCCCTTCCACTTCATAATGTACTAAGAAAATATTACGATCTTAAGTTTCCATTGTAAATCGAGGTCGATAGAGACTAATGGTTGTGTCCTACCAATCAACCACACAGCAATATGATTTTCTTGTACGTAACACTCATACGCAATTTGACAAAGATATTATCAAAATAAGGTTTAGTGAAATACTCTGCTGGGAATTATTTGTGGCACCAAACTTAACGTATGAAACACAAGAATAGGATAGTCGTTGCATCATGTGCAGACTGGTTTGGTCAAATGGTAGGCAATCCATTTTAGTGTAGTTGGTTAGGATACTCGGCTCTCACCCAGGAGACTCGGGTTCAAGTCCCAGCAATGGAATTATTTATTTTTATTTGTTAAAGGAGAAAATATCACCTAAGGGATGTCATGGATTTGCTTTAGGGCTGCTGGCTGCTTTATTAGAGCTTTTGTATTTCTAATCTAGGTAGCGAGACTTTTGGTGTGATTTTTTAGTTTTAAACCTATATATTGACAGGAAAGGATCCCTTTTTTTTCCTTCCACTTCATAATGTAGTAGGAAAGTATTAAGATCTTATGTTTTCCGTTGTAAATCGAGGTCGATGGAGACAAATGGTTTTGTCCTACCAATCAACCACACAGCGACATGATTTTCTTCTGTTAGGATACTCAGCTCTCATTAGTCTGCGTATACTCGGCTCTCATTAGGCAAAAAAAGGTTTATGAATCAGTCTGCTTGGAATTATTTGTGGCACCAAACTTAAACTTATAAAACACAGGAACCGGATAGTCGTAGAGTCGTTCACGTACTGGTCAGCTCAAATGGTAGGCCAATCCATTGTAGTCTAGTTGGTTAGGATACTCGGTTTTCACTGGAGAGACCTTGGTTCAAGTCTCGGCAACGGGAGGGTTGTCATGGAGTTGCTTTGGGGTGCTGGGAATTATTTGTGGCAACAAAGTTAAACGTATAAAACACAAGAACAGGATAGTCCTATCGTCGTTCGTTTACGGGTTAGCTTTAAAAATAAGCTAATTTGTTGTAGTCTAGTTGGTTAGGATACTCGACTCTCACCAGAGAGACCTGGGTTCAAGTCCTGTCAATGGAATTTTTTTTTTATTTGTTAAAGGAGAAAATATCACCGCAGGGATGTCATGGAGTTGCTTTAGGGCTGGCTGCTTTGTTAGAGCTTTTCTATTTCTAATCTAGGTAGCGAGACTTTTTGTTGATTTTGTATGTTTAAACCTATTTGTCGACAACAAATGATCCATTTTTTTGCCTTCCACTTCAAAATGTACTAAGAAAGTATTACGATCTTAAGTTTTCTGTTGTAAATCGAGGTCGATAGAGACTAATGGTTTTGTCCTACCAATCAACCACACAGCGATATGATTTTCTTGTACGTAACAGTCATACGCAATTTGACAAAGATATTATCAAAATAAGGTTTATTGAAACAGTATGCTGAATTATTTGTGGCACCAAACTTAAACGTACGAAACACAAGAATAAGATAGTCGTTGCATCGTAAGCAGACTGGTTTGCTCAAATGGTAGGCCAATCCATTGTAGTCTAGTTGGTTAGGATACTCAACTCTCACCAAGGAGACTTGGGTTCATGTCCCGGCAACGAAATTATTTATTTTTATTTGTTAAAGGAGAAAATATCACATAAGGGATGTCATGGATTTGCTTTAGGGCTGTTGGCTGCTTTGTTAGAGCTTTTCTATTTCTAATCTAGGTAGCGAGACTTTTGGTTGATTTTGTATGTTTAAACCTATTTGTCGACAAGAAATGATCCCTTTTTTTCCGTTCCACTTCATAATGTACTAAGAAAGTATTACGATCTTAAGTTTCCATTGTAAATCGAGGACGATTGAGACTAATGGTTGTGTCCAACCATTCAACCACACAGCGATATGATTTTCTTGTACGTAACACTCATACGCAATTTGACAAAGATATTATCAAAATAAGGTTTAGTGAAATACTCTACTGGGAATTATTTGTGGCACCAAACTTAAACGTATGAAACACAACAATAGGATAGTCATTGAGTCGTGCGCGGACTGGTTTGGTCAAATGGTAGGCCAATCCGTTTTAGTGTAGTTGGTTAGGATACTCGGCTATCACCCAGGAGACTCGGGTTCAAGTCCCAGCAATGGAATTATTTATTTTTATTTGTTAAAGGAGAAAATATCACATAAGGGATGTCATGGATTTGCTTTAGGGCTGTTGGCTGCTTTGTTAGAGCTTTTCTATTTCTAATCTAGGTAGCGAGACTTTTGGTTGATTTTGTATGTTTAAACCTATTTGTCGACAAGAAATGATCTCTTTTTTTACCTTCCACTTCATAATTTAGTAGGAAAGTATTACGATCTTATGTTTTCCGTTGTAAATCAAGGTCGATGGAGACAAATGGTTTTGTCCTACCAATCACCACACAACGGTACGATTTTCTTGTACGTAACACTCTTACGCAATGTGACAAAGATATTATCAAAATAAGGTTTAGTGAATGAGTCTGCTGGGAATTATTTGTTGCAACATACTTCAAAGTATAAAACACAAGAACGGGATAATCCTATCGTCGTTCGCTTATTGGTCAGCTCTAACGGTAGGCTAATTCATTGTAGTCTAGTTCGTTAGGATACTCGGCTCTCATCCGAGAGACTCGGGTTCAAGTCTCGACAACGGAATTTTTTATTTTTATTTGTTAAAGGAGAAAATATCACCTGAGGGATGTCATTGAATTACTTTTGGACTGCTGGCTACTTTCTTAGAGCTTTTCTATTTCTAATCTAGGTAGCAAGACTTTTCGTCGATTTTGTACGTTTAAACCTATTTGTCGACAAGAAATGATCCTTTTTTTGCCTTCCACTTCATAATGTACTAAGAAAGTATTACTATCTTAAGTTTTCAGTTGTAAATCGAGGTCGATAGAGACTAATGGTTGTGTCCTACCAATCAACCACACAACGATATGATTTTCTTGTTTGTAACACTCATATGCAATTTGACAAAGATATTATCAAAATAAGGTTTAGTGAAACACTCTGCTGGGAATTATTTGTGGCACCAAACTTAAACGTATGAAACACAAGAATAAG
This sequence comes from Thalia dealbata, assembly GCA_030544415.1. NCBI lineage: Eukaryota > Viridiplantae > Streptophyta > Magnoliopsida > Zingiberales > Marantaceae > Thalia > Thalia dealbata. The sequence continues at coordinate 21,470,671 of CM060455.1, forward strand.
AAAGTCGTTGCGTCATTTGGAGACCTGTTTGCTCAAATGGTAAGCCAATATATTGTTCTAGTTGGTTAGGATACTCGACTCTCATCGGAGAGACTTGGGTTCAAGTCTCGGCAACGGAATTATTTATTTTTAATTGTTGAAGTAGAAAATATCACTTGAGGGATGTCATGGAGTTGCTTTAGCACTGCTGGCTGCTTTGTTAGAGCATTCCTATTTCTAATCTAGGTAGCGAGAGTTTTTGTGTGATTTTGAAGGTTTAAACCTATTTGTGGACAAGAAAGGATCCCTTTTTTGGCCTTCCACTTCATAATTTAGTAAGATAGTATTATTATCTTAAGTTTTCCGTTGTAAATCGAGGTCGATAGAGACAAAAGGTTTTGTCCTACAAAACAACCACACAGCGATATGATTTTCTTGTACGTAATACTCTAATGCAATTTGACAAAGTTATTATCAAAATAAGGTTCAGTGAATCAGTCTGCTTGGAATTATTTGTGGCACCAAAATTAAATGTATGAAACTCAGGAACAGGATAGTGATAGCGTCGTTCGCTTACTAGTTAGCTCAAATGGCAGGCTAATCCGATGTAGTTTGGTTGGTTAGGATACTCAGCTTTCACCCGAGAGACTCGGGTTCAAGTCCCGGCAACAGAATTTTTTATTTTTATTTGTTAAAGGAGAAAATATCGCACACATGAATAGGAAAGTCGTATCCTCGTTCGCAAACTAGTCAGCTCTAATGGTAGGCCAATCCGTTGTACTCTAGTTAGTTAGGATACTCGGCTCTCACCCGAGAGACCCGGGTTCAAGTCCCGACAACATAATTTTTTATTTTTATTTGCTAAAGGAGAAAATATCGCCTGAGGGTTGTCATGGAGTTGCTTTATGGCGGCTGCTTTGTTAGAGCTTTTCTATATCTAATCTAGGTAGCGAGAGTATTGGTGTGATTTTATAGTTTTAAACCTACATATCGACAGGAAAGGATCCCTTTTTTTGTCTTCCACTTCATAATGTAGTAGGAAAGTATTATGATCTTATGTTTTCCGTTGTAAATCGAGGTCGATGGAGACAAATGGTTTTGTCCTACCAATCAACCACGTAGCGATATGATTTTCTTGTACGTAACGCTCTTACGCAATGTGACTAAGATATTATAAAAATAAGGTTTAGTGAATCAGTCTGCTGGGAATTATTTGTTGCAACAAACTTAAACGTATAAAACACAAGAACATGATAGTCGTATCGTCGTTCACTTACTGGTCAGCTCTAATGGTAGGCCAATTCGTTGTAGTCTAGTTGGTTAGGATACTCTGCTCTCACCCGAGAGACTTGGGTTCAAGTCCCGGCAATGGAATTTTTTATTTTTATTTGTTAAAGGAGAAAATATCACCTGAGGGATGTCATGGAGTTGCTTTACGGTTGCTGGCTGCTTTGTTAGAGCTTTTCTATTTCTAATCTAGGTAGCGAGACTTTTGGTTAATTTTGTATGTTTAAACCTATTTGTCGACAAGAAATGATCCCTTTTTTTGCCTTCCACTTCATAATGTACTAGGAAAGTATTATTATCTTAAGTTTTCCGTTTTAAATCGAGGTCGAAAGACACAAAAGGTTTTGTCCTACCAATCAACCACACAGCGATATGATTTTCTTGTATGTAATACTCTAATGCAATTTGACAAAGTTATTATCAAAATAAGGTTTATTGAATCAGTCTGCTTGGAATTATTTGTGGCACCAAACTTAAACGTATAAAACACAGGAACAGGATAGTCGTAGCGTCGTTCGCTTACTGGTCAACTCAAATGGCAGGCCAATCCGTTGTAGTCTAGTTGGTTAGGATACTCGGCTTTCACCCGAGAGACCCGGGTTCAAGTCCCGGCAATGGAATTTTTTATTTGTTAAAGGAGAAAATATCGCCTGAGGGTTGTCATGGAGTTGCTTTAGGGCGGCCTGCTGGGAATTATTTGTGGCAACAAACTTAAATGTATAAAACAGACGAACAGGAAAGTCGCATCGTCATTCGCATACTAGTCAGCTCTAATGGTAGGCCAATCCGTTGTAGTCTATTTGGTTAGGATACTCGGCTCTCACTTAAGAGACACGGATTCAAGTCCTAGCAACGAATTTTTTTTTATTTTTTTTTATTTGTTAAAGGAGAAAATATCACATGAGGGATGTCATGAAGTTGCTTTAGGGCTGCTAGCTGCTTTGTTAGAGCTTTTCTATTTCTAATCTAGATAGCGAGACTTTTGGTTGATTTTGTATGTTTAACCCTATTTGTCGACAAGAAATGATCCCTTTATTTGCCTTCCACTTCATAATTTACTAAGAAATTATTATGATCTTAAGTTTTCAGTTGTAAATCGAGGTCGATAGAGAATAATGGTTGTGTCCTACCAATCAACCACACATCGATATGATTTTCTTGTACGTAACACTCTTACGCAATGTGACAAAGATATTATCAAAATAAGGTGTAGTGAATCAGTCCGCTGGGAATTATTTGTTGCAATAAACCTAAACGTATAAAACACAAGAACAAGATAGTCCTATCATCGTTCGCTTACTGGTCAGCTCTAATGGTAGGCCAATCCATTGTAGTCTAGTTGGTTAGGATACTCGGCTCTCACTCGAGAGATTCGGGTTCAAGTCCCTGCAATGGAATTTTTTATTTTTATTTGTTAAAGGAGAAAATATCACCTGAGGGATGTCATCGAGTTGCTTTAGGGCTGCTGGCTGCTTTGTTAGAGCTTTTCTATTTCTAATCTAGGTAGCGAGACTTTTGGTTGATTTTGTATGTTTAAACCTATTTGTCGACAAGAAATGATTCCTTTTTTTACCTTCCACTTCATAATGTACTTAGAAAGTATTATGATCTTAAGTTTTCTGTTGTAAATCAAGGTCGATAGAGACTAATGGTTGTGTCCTACCAATCAACCACATAGCGATATGATTTTCTTGTACGTAACACTCATACGCAATTTGACAAAGATATTATCAAAATAAGGTTTAGTGAAACACTCTGCTGGGAATTATTTGTGGCACCAAACTTAAAGGTATGAAACACAAGAATAGGATAGTCGTTGTGTCGTTCGCAGACTGTTTTTTCTCAAATGGCAGGTCAATCCGTTGTACTCTAGTTAGTTAGGATACTCGGCTCTCACCCGAGAGACCTGGGTTCAAGTCCCGGCAACGGAATTTTTTATTTTTAGTTGTTAAAGGAGAAAATGTCAACTGAGGGATGTCATGGAGTTGCTTTAGGGCTGCTTTGTTAAAGCTTTGCTATTTCTAATCTAGGTAGCGAGAGTTTTGGTGTGATTTTGTTGGTTTAAACCTATTTGTCGATAAGAAAGGATCCCTTTGTTACATTCCACTTCATATTGTAGTAAGAAAGTATTACGATCTTAAGTTTTTCATTGTAAATCGAGGTCGATAGAGACAAAAGGTTTTGTCCTACCAATCAACCGCACAACGAAATAATTTTCTTGTACGTAACACTCTAACACAATTTGTCAAGGTTATTATCAAAATAAGGTTTAGTGAATCAGTCTGCTTGGTATTATTTGTGGCACCAAACATAAACGTATAAAACACAAGAACATGATAGTCATAGCGTCGTTCGCTTACTAGTCAGCTCAAATGGCAGGCCTATCTGTTGTCATCTAGTAGGTTAGGATACTCAGCTTTCAATCGAGAGACCCAAGTTCAAGTCCCAGCAACAAAATCTTTTATTCTTATTTGTTAAAGGAAAAAATATCGCCTGAGGGTTGTCATGGAGTTGCTTTTGGGCGGCTCCTTTGTTAGAGCTTTTCTATTTCTAATCTAGGTAGCGAGGGTATTGGTGTGATTTTGTAGTTTTAAACCTATATATCGACAGGAAAGGATCCATTTTTTTGCCTTCCGCTTCATAATGTAGTAGGAAAGTATTACGTTCTTTTGTTTTCCATTGTAAATCAAGGTCGATGGAGACAAATGGTTTTATCCTACCAATCAACCACACAGCAATATGATTTTATTGTACGTAACACTCTTACGCAATGTGACAAAGTTATTGTCAAAATAAGGTTTAGTGAATCAGTCTGCTGGGAATTATTTGTGGCAACAAACTTAAACGTATAAAACACAAGAACAGGATAGTCGTATCGTCGTTCCCTAACTGTTCAGCTCTAATCATAGGCCAATATGTTGTAGTCTAGTTGGTTAGGATACTCAGCTCTCATTGGAGAGACTCGGAGTCAAGTACCGGTAACGGAATTTTTTATTTTTATTTATTAAAGGAGAAAATATCGCCTCAGGGATGTCATGGAGTTGCTTTAGGGCTCCTGGCTGCTTTGTTAGAGCTTTTCTATTTCTAATCTAGATAGCGAGAGTTTTGTGTGATTTTGTAGGTTTAAACCAATTTGTCGAAAAGAAAGGATTCCTTTTTTTGCCTTCCACTTCATAATGTAGTAAGAAAGTATTACGATCTTATGTTTTCCGTAGTAAATCGAGGTCGATAGAGACAAATAGTTTTGTCCTACCAATCAACCACATAGCGATATAATTTTCTTGTACGTAACACTCTAACGCAATTTGACAAATTTATTATCAAAATAAGGTTTAGTGAATCAGTCTGCTTGGAATTATTTGTGGCACCAAACTTAAACGTATAAAACACAAGAATAGGATAATCGTAGCGTCGTTCGTTTACTGGTCAGCTCAAACATCAAGCCAATTCATTGTAGTCTAGTTGGTTAGGATACTAGGCTTTCAATTGAGAGACCCAAGTTCAAGTCCTGGGAATGCAATTTTTTATTTTTATTTGTTAAAGGAGAAAATATCGCCTCAGGGTTATCATGGTGTTGCTTTAGGGCGGCTGCTTTGTTAGAGCTTTTCTATTTCTAATCTAGGTAGCGAGAGTATTGGTGTGTTTTTTAGTTTTAAACCTATATATCGACAGGAAAGGATCCCTTTTTTTGCCTTCCACTTCATAATGTAGTAGGAAAGTATTACGATCTTGTGTTTTCCGTTATAAATCGACGTCGATGGAGACAAAAGGTTTTGTCCTACCAATCAACCACACAGCGATATGATTTTCTTGTATGTAACACTCTTACGTAATGTGACAAAGTTATTATCAAAATAAGGTTTAGTGAATCAGTCTGCTGGGATTTATTTGTGGCAACAAACTTAAACGTATAAAATACAAGAACAGGATAGACGTATCGTCATAAATATACTGGTCAGGTCTAATGGTTTGCCAATCTGTTGTAGTCTAGTTGGTTAGGATATTTGGCTCTCACCTAAGAGACTTGGGTTCAAGTCCTTGCAATGGAATTTTTTATACCTCGGGGATGTCATGGAGTTGCTTTAGGGCTGTTGGCTGCTTTGTTAGAGCTTTTCTATTTCTAATCTAGGTAGCGAGAGTTTTGGTGTTATTTTCTAGGTTTAAACATAATTGTCGACAAGAAAGGATCTTTTTTTTGCCTTCCACTTCATAATGTAGTAAGAAAGTATTACTATCTTAAGTTTTCCGTTGTAAATCGAGGTCGATAGAGACAAATGGTTTTGTCCTACCAATCAACCACACAGCGATATGATTTTTTTTTATGTAACACTAGAACGCAATTTGTCAAAGTTATTATCAAAATAAGGTTTGATGAATAAATCTGCTGGGAATTATTTGTGGCACCAAACTTAAATGTATAAAACACAAGAATGGGATAGTCGTAGCGTCGTTCGCTAACTGGTCAGCTCAAATTGTATGCCAATTTGTTTTAGTCTAGTTGGTTAGGATACTTGGCTTTCACTCTAGAGACCCGTGTTCAAGTCCCGGCAACTTAGGGCAGCCTAGAAATTATTCGTGGCAACAAGCTTAAATGTATAAAACACACGAACAGGATAGTTGTTTTGTCGTTCGCTTGTAGGCAAATCCGTTGTAGTTTAGTTGGTTAGGATACTCAGCTCTCACCTGAGAGACTCGGGTTTAAGTTTCGGTAATGTAATTTTTTTTTAATATTCTTTAAAGTAGAAAATATTGCCTGAGGGTTGTCATGGAGTTGCTTTAGGACGGCTGCTTTGTTAGAGCTTTTCTATTTCTAATTTAGGTAACGAGAGTTTTGGTGTGATATTATAGTTTTAAACCTATTTGTCGACAAGAAAGGATCCCTTTTTTTGCCTTCCACTTCATAATGTAGTAGGAAAGTATTACGATTTTATGTTTTTTGTTGTAAATCAAGGTCGATGGAGACAAATGGTTTTGTCCTACCAATCAACCATATAGCGAAATGATTTTCTTGTACGTAACACTCTTACGTAATGTGACATAATTATTATCAAAATAAGGTTTAGTGAATCAGTCTGCTTGCAATCATTTGTGGCAACAAACTTAAATGTATAAAACACAAGAACAGGATAGTCGTATCATCGTTCACTTACTAGTCAGCTCTAATGGTAGTTGTTAGGATACTCGGCTCTCACTTGAGAGACTTGGGTTCAATTCCCAGCAATGGAAATTTTTTTTTATTTGTTAAAGGAGAAAATATCACCTGGGGGATGTCATGAAGTTGCTTTAGGGCTTTTAGCTGCTTTGTTAGAGCTTTTCTATTTCTATTCTAGGTAGCGAGAGTTTTGGTGTGATTTTATAGGTTAAAACTTATTTGTCGACAAGAAAGGATTCCTTTTTTTGCCTTCCACTTCATAATGTAGTAAGAAAGTATTACTATCTTAAGTTTTCCGTTGTAAATCGAGGTCGATAGAGACAAATGGTTTTGTCCAACCAAATAACCACATAATGATATGATTTTCTTGTACGTAACACTCGAACATAATTTGACAAAGTTATTATCAAAATAAGGTTTAATGAATAAATCTGCTGGGAATTATTTGTGGCACCAAACTTAAACTTATAAAACACAAGAACAGGATAGTCGTAGCGTCGTTCGCTAACTGGTCAGCTCAAATTGTAGGCCAATCTGTTTTAGTCTAGTTGGTTAGAATACTTGGCTTTCACCCGAGAGACCCAGGTTCAAGTCTCGGGATAAAACACACGAACAGGATAGTGGTATTGTCGTTCGCATGCTGGTTAGCTCTAATGGTAGGCCAATCTGTTGTAGTCTAGTTGGTTAGGATACTCGGCTCTCACCTGAGAGACCCGGGTTCAAGTCCCAGCAATGGAATTTTTTATTTTTATTTGTTAAAGGAGAAAATATTGTCTGAGGGTTGTCGAGAAAATATTGCCTATAAAACACACGAACAGGATAGTTGTATCGCGTTCCCATACTACTCAACTCTAATGGTAGGCAAATCTGTTATAGTCTAGTTGGTTAGGATATTCGGCTCTTACTCGAGAGACTCGGGTTCAAGTCCCGATAATGGAATTTTTTTTTTTGTTAAAGTAGAAAATATCGCCTTAGGGTTGTCATGGAGTTGCTTTAGGGCGGCTGCTTTGTTAGAGCTTTTCTATTTCTGATCTAGGTAGCGAGAGTTTTGGTGTAATTTTGTAGTTTTAAACCTATTTGTCGACAAGAAAGGATCCCTTTTTTTGCCTTCCACTTCATAATGTAGTAGGAAAGTATTACGATCTTATGTTTTCCATTGTAAATCAAGGTCGTTGGAGACAAATGGTTTTGTCCTACCAATCAACCACACAGCGAAATGATTTTCTTATACGTAACACTCTTATGCAATGTAACAAAATTATTATCAAAATAAGGTTTAGTGAATTAGTCTACTTGGAATTATTTGTGGCACCAAACTTAAGTGTATAAAACACAAGAACAGGATAGTCTTAGCGTCGTTCGGAAATAGGTCAGCTCAAATGGCAGGGCAATCCATTGTAGTCTAGTTAGTTAGGATACTCAGCTTTCATTCGAGAGACCCGGGTTCAAGTCCCCTCAATAGAATTTTTTATTTTTATTTGTTAAAGGAGAAATTATGGCCCGATGGATGTCATGGTGTTGCTTTAGGGCTGCTGGTTGCTTTGTTGGAGCTTTTCTATTTCTAATCTAGGTAGCGAGAGTTTTGGTGTGATTTTGTAGGTTTAAAACTATATGTCGATAAGAAAGGATCCCTTTTTTTGCCTTCCACTTCATAATGTAGTAAGAAAGTATTACGATCTTAAGTTTTATGTTGTAAATCGAGGTCGATATAGACTAATGGTTGTGTCCCACCAATCAACGACACAGCGATATGATTTTCTTGTACGTAACACTCTTACGCAATGTGACAAAGTTTTTATCAAAATAATGTTTAGAGAATCAGTCTGCTGGGAATTATTTTTGGCACCAAACTTAAACGCATAAAACATAAGAATAGGATAGTCGTAACGGTGTTTGTACCATGGTCAGCAAATCTGGCAAGCCAATTCTTTGTAGTCTAGTTGGTTAGGATACTCGTCTCTCACTCGAGCGACTTTTTCATGTCTCGGCAATTGAATTTTAGATTTTTATTTTAGTTTTTTATTTTTTAATGGAGAAAATAGAGGGATGTCATGGAGTTGCTTTATGGCTGCATGCTAATTTTTTAGAGCTTTTCTATTTCTAATCTAGGTAGCGAGACTTTTGGTGTGATTTTGTAGGTTTAAACCTATATGTCAACAAGAAAGGATCCCTTTTTTTGCCTTCCACTTCATAATGTAGCAAGAAAGTATTACGATCTTAAGTTTTCCATTGTAAATTGAGGTCGATAGAGACTAATGGTTGTGCCCTACCAATCAACCACACAGTGATATGATTTTCTTGTACGTAACACTCCTACGCAATTTGAAAAAGTTATTATCAAAATAAGGTTTAGTGAATCAGTCTGCTAGGAATTATTTGTGGCACCAAACTTAAACGTATAAAACACAAGAAAAGGATAGTCGTAAGGGTGTTTGTACCATCGTCAGCACAACTAGCAAGCCAATCCTATGTAGTTTACTTGGTTAGGATACTCATCTCTCGCTCGAGTGATTTTGGTTTATGTCTAGGCAATTAAATTTTAGATTTTTATTTTAGTTTTTTATTGCTTTAAAGTTGCACGCTAATTTTTTAGAGCTTTTCTATTTCTAATCTATGTAGCGAGAGTTTTGAAGTGATTTTGTAGGTTTAAACCTATATGTCGACAAGAAAGGATCCCTTTTTTTGCCTTCCACTTCATAATGTAGCAAGAAAGTATTACGATCTTAAGTTTTCCGTTGTAAATCGAGGTCGATAGAGACTAATGGTTGTGCCTACCAATCTACCACATAGTGATATGATTTTCTTGTACGTAACACTCTTACGCTTACTTGATTTGTGTTAAAGTAGAAAGGAGTTGCTTTGCTTACTTGATTGATTGATAGTTTGCTTGCTTTAAGAATCACGATCAAGCCGTGATTCTTGTTTAAAGATTTGCTTTGAGACTCAGGTGAGGATTTATAGTTTTAAATTTATTTGGCCTATTACAGAAGCTGAGTCCTAAGGGTCGTTGTTAATTATTGTACATGTTGATGAGTTATATATCTGCTTGGTTGCATGTAAATTATTGGAAGTTGTACCATGCTAGTTTGTACATGATGTTCTTATATGCATGCTATTGATATGAGTTTGAAAGTTATATCATGCTAGTTCATGTATGATGTTATAATATGCATGCTCTTGATATGAATTTGAAGGTTATACCATGTTGGTATATGTATGATGTTATTATATACATGTTATTGATGTTCATACTCATGTTATGTATAATATGTTCATGTTGCTAGAGATGTAGAGACACTTAGCAAGAACATGGAACATGTTGACATAAGATAAAACTTGAGACACTTTAGGGTCATGTTATGATAACACCTAGAGTGATCCGATTTGATATATGATTAAGAACTCTAGACATCTTAGGATTATGATAACCTAGGAGATGATGTTGAGTTCTTGGGCGCCGTATATGCCAACATGTGGTGAGGAGCCATGTGCTAGTAAGGTGGAAATGCAAGTTCGGTTGACTTGGGTCACTAATACTTTGGTGTAGCCGGGATCTCACTTCGGTGCAGAACTCAACTTGTTTGTGTTACATCAGGGTAGAGGGAGTACCAGGAACAGTATCGTCCCATGCGCTACTAAGGCTAGGGAACCTGAGGACTCTAGCATTCTCAACAGTGGTGGGATCCCTGAGCAGTCTAGGTTTATTAGTATCGTATATGGTGGATCTCAGCTTGCCAGGTTGTAGATGTGTATGATTTGTGATTTGGTATGGTGATCCTGCCATGGTGCAGAATTACAGCGCTGTATGGTTACGTGGTTTGGAAAGATCTTGTGTTAGCGAGAAGGGGTACCGTGATCACCAGCTCCTTCTGCCAACGTCAGTTTACAAACATATAGGACAAAGACATAGAGTTGACACTGAAGGGTTCAGGAAAATCTCTGACGATGGGTTCACCTTGAATATAAGAAGCTGCCTTAGGTGTAGAATGGTTAGATGATGGTATATTAATTGAAGTGGTATGATATCTTTAATTTAGTGGCATTGTTATGATCAAAATTCTTATATGCTGTTATATGCCATGTTATGATCATATTCGTGATGTTCCTTATTTATTATCTTATTATATTATGGATATGTTGATTTAATATGTGATTTTAGTAGATATATTTTCTTGTTGGTTTGTACAATACCTTATGTCCATTTTTTAGGGTGCTCTCTTTGTAGCCTCACTAAGTTTCGCGACTCAGATATGCACATTTTTTTTCCTGTTGCGCAGGTTACAGGTTGGCTATTGGCAGGGAGTGAGGGAGAACCTAGTTGGTGAATAATATTTACTTTTGTAATCTAGGTAGAGATTTAAAGTGGTAGTGTTGGTTTAATTGTAAGATGTAATTGCTTCCGCTATGTTAATTATCGACGTCGTTCCAGTCGACGACGCCTTCGCCTCTTCCCTCTTCCCACGGACGCCTACAGCTTGCTCGCCGGCGTCTCCATCTCACCGTGCAACCGCCCCTCTCGAGCAACAAGGGAGCAGGGGCGAGCTCGTCGCCCAGTCGTTCGCTGTGTTCCCGCCGTTTCCTCGCCTCGCCGTTGCCGGATTCTCAGCAGGGTTGCCTCTCAAGGTACTTTCGGAATAGGCAGAGGGGTATATAAACCATGTGGGTTTAAGTAAGACTTAGCTGTTTGACAAGTGGTGCATCTCACCATGTAACGCTCGACGTCGCGCCTCATCTTTGGCCAATAAAAGTGTGTGGCCAATACGTCCTCAGTCTTATGTATCCCAAAATATTCGATCAAACCACCTCCATACGCTTCCTACAGTAATAGAAGAAGAACAGAATTTGCAGGAACACAGAGCTTGTTATGAGATTTGTTGGTTCCTCATTTACCTTGGATGATTGCTTAACTTGGTTCAGTGCTTGAGATATCTTTTTGCAAGGCTTATTAGATGTCTTCTTTTTTTTCAAAATAACACGATCCTTCTTCCTGATGAGACCCTTTTGTTGTGTTAGCAGTTTCTGTGTTTTTCTTCAGCGTACAACTCTTAATCATTGCTACGCTCTCCTTCTTGAGAATACCTTCATCTGTAGTTCCACTTTGTAAAGCTTGATCGCTTGAAGGAGAAACCTGGGCGGAAGTGCTACTTGTTCCCTTGCTCTCCGGGATTTGGGACAGAGACAAAAGCCTCTTATACTTTGAAGAACCGTGCAAAAAACTGTCTCAAATGCTTTTGGAAGAGAATTAAAAGCGAGACCAGCAGGAGAAACATAGGCATAGCCACCAAGTCCGGGCTGCAATACAACCTTCCAGCCAAAGAGATTCAAGAGGTCCACAAGGTATTGCGGCGGGGATAATAATCCAGGATCGAAGTAACACTGCCTTTTCTTGACAAAATCCCAGAAGGGTTCTTACAGATTTGTTGCCCTGTGTTAGAATTGGCTGCATTGGTTCCTGAATTCCTGCTGCTCCTCGTTCTTTCTTCAGGCGTCCAATCAGGATCCACCGATTCCTTCGAGGCTCTTGCACGCTTCCGTTGTCGTAAAGCCATGCATGTTTCCTTCGTTGAAGATGATCCTGCATCATTTTCAGTACTGTTGCCACCATTACCGAGATTTTGAGACTTCCACCTTAGATTTGCATGATAAGCTTCATATGATGGTGGAAACGTGAAGCAGTTGCCCAATCCAAGAGAATTACTTTCTATGTTGAGCATCAAGAACGTGCCATTTAGAGCACCATTCTCCGGATTTGAGGATTCCATCTCTAGGAACCACTTGGGTCAAAAAACACCACCCTTTTCCTGCAAATATAGGTCCTGAATTCGATGAAACATTCTTGAATAATGCCTCATAAACAAAAAAAAGATAAAGATTTCAAAAGCAATAAGGTTAGATTAGCTAATAATGTAAAAACGACCACCCTTTTCCAGCAAATATAGGTCCTGAATGAGATAAAACATTAATGAATAATACTTCAGAAACAAAAATATTAGGCTGACAAAGCAATCCCATTAAAGTTAACTTAATTGATAACTCACTCATCCAAACAAGTTAGGCAATCCGCCGAATGAACAAAATCGAATCGATACCTCTCCAGAGCACTCACAGAAAATTCATCGTAGAACGAAAATGAGCGGTCTTGATTTCGCTATCACATTGACGAAGTGAAGCTACAGATTGAATCGAAACGGGAATTCACAAAAATGAAAAAGGACGAGCAGATGTATAATTTTGCGCACACACCAAAGGCTAAGCAACGAACATACTTGCAAAACCACTCATGCAAGCCCTAGCACGACCTAATTCAACTATGACTCACCATCGACCTCCCTTGCCATGCACAATGAGTGATAACATGTTAATTATTATACAAGTATAGTTTATTATCTTGATTACTGTACCTCAAGTACTGAATATGCTTTCACTAGAAAAGCATTATGCACATTTTATTTGATATAGATTTAAACTTAAAAACCTATGTATTATCTTAGTTGCTAGATGAACCCATCCCACCTTCAAACTCAACCCAAATCCAAACTCAAACTCAAAAACTCATCCTCTGGTGGCTCTAGTTCACGGTCATACCATGCCTTTGTTCACTACCGCCATTTTCTTCATTGGCGACTCTACCTTCGACCATAGATCCCTCATTCCATTGTCTTAGACTTTTTCTTTGATGTCTCCTTCCTTCTTCCATCGCCGATCAGTTGAGCCAGTGCCATCATGCGACCTCCACCTTATTTGTTCATTTTGAACTTGTCATCTGCTACTGTGTGAGTGTTTATCCCATGTAATCCTTTGCCACCATTGTTGCCTCACACGAAGCAATGGTGAATGCTTGAATAGGTTCAAGCATACTATGAAGTCACTGCTCGAGACAAACTCGAGTGTTTATTACTCTGAGTTCACAAATGGTCAACGCTCGCTCAAATCAATTCAACTAGTGAATTCATGGAGATGCTCGAATCACTTCAAGTAGAGCTGGAATGCATGACAACAAGGGAGGTCTTTCGTTAAATCTATTCAATTCCATTGCGTGAATGCTCGAACTCAAGTGTCCCTACTCAATTTGAGTGGGTCGTGTTTGAATATATTTGAGTTCCTACAACTCGAATTAGCAAAAACACATTGAGCATCACTGCTCGAATTCGAATACTTGCTACTTTAATTTACCGAAATCGGTTCAAGTGTTTGAACCAATTCTGAGTGTTCATTGAATTCACTAGAGTGCGACAATCACTCAACTCCATCTAAGTATTTGCTACTTGAATTCAAGTGCATGTGCTAGAATAATTTTTTGAGCGTTCGCCACTTGAAATCATAAAGACTCAGTGAGACTCAGCTGATTTAAGCGCTTATTGCTCAAATATTCTGAGTCTTCACTGTGACATAATAAGATTCAAGCCTTCACCTTTGAATTTACAATGCTTGAACTTATGATATTTTTAATTTTAAATGAGGGTATTTGTATAATATTATATTATTTAAAAGACTTATTTATAAAATTTTAGTGTGAAATATATATCATTAAATATAATTTTAAATTTAGAATCAACAATATAAATAGATTTTAATTTGGACTTTATTACTTGATCAATTTATTGAACTAACTAAAATTCGGGATAAATTAGGAAATCGATTCAATTGAATCAAACCAAAGTTTAAATGATTGAGGCTTAGATTATCCTATCCTTAAGATCAATGGCTGATACTTGATTAACTTAAACCAGATTTAAACTGAGCTAGCATGAGATAGTAGGTTTAGATTAACTTGATCTGATTCGATGTTGTTACCTTTATTTTCTTCCTTTTGTGTGTGAACGGTGACACCGTAGGTGGGCAATCACCTTCTTCCACTTCCAATGATAGTCTGACTAATTCAACAATAATTGTTTGGTGAAATTTTGGATATAATATTGTATGAACCTTTTGAAAATATTAGATAAATTAAATCAAGGTTTTGAAGATAAATTGAGTCTCTAATCATTAGGGGATATAGAGTGAGTCTTGGTATCAATGAATTCATCTCGAAGAAACCTATCACATTTGGTACTGGAGTTGAGGCAAGTTAACAGACAATTAGGCAATAGTGAGCAAGTTTATGTACATTATCAACCTAAAAAGGTAACTATAGCACTAACATCATATGAGTATTTATTCTCTAGGTAAAATAGAGAAAATAATTTTTAACTTGATATTTGAAAATAAATAATTATTATCATATGACTATCCTACTCAAAAATGATCATTTTAAGATTACAAATGAATTTAAAAAATAATGATATATGATGTGCTATATAATGGATATCATGCTTGATTATAAGCACGATTAGAATTATAAATTTAGTCTAGAAAAGTAAATCTTGTCGATCATTTCTAATCCTTAAAAGGTATGAATATAAAGCATGCTCAAATCTTAAGTTGATTCTTTTAGCTAATATATGCATCAATTCAACAAAAATTAGAGGTATAGTGAAAATTATACTATGAGACTTAGTACCATATGTTATTTCTGGATGTATATGACTAAGATATACTAGTAGGTGGTAGAAGCACAATTGCTGTAGTGATGTTATTATGATATATTAGCACTCTTATGAGCTACCTATATAGAGGTGGCATGTGATTGAAATGTAAGTTGATTCTTTTAGCTAATATATGCATCAACTCAACAAAAATTAGAGGTATAGTAAAAATTATACTATGAGACTTAGTACCATATGTTATTTATGGATGTATATGACTAAGATATACTAGTAGGTGGTAGAAGCACAATTGAGTATGAGTTACCTATGTAGAGGTGGCATGCGATTGATGATTAGATAACTCTTAGTTAATGGATTATATTTATTATTAGACTAGTTATTGATCTACCAAGTAATTAGGGACTCGTGGGAATCTAAGTTATATTCTTTTAATATTATTTTCATCCGAATATTCTAAGTTAATCAATACTTTGTCAAAGATGTCCCTTGTGTTATTGATTATACTAGACCCACGTAAATTTTGATTATTTCTCTAGCTCGGCGATTGAAAAAATAAATTTAGATTAAAAAAATTTATAATTTATATCTATTATGAGATTTTAGTTTTATATTATTTTTCTATTTAGCTCATTGAGTATGATATTACTTACCCTCTTTAGGAAATTAATTTTATTTTAAACTTCATGAAGTGAGTAGTTTAATATTAGATTTTTGAAATATAGTGAGTTACTATATTTACTTTATTTTATTGAGATTTACTGGATACATATTTAATATATCTTTTGAATAAAACTTATATTTTATTTGTATTATGCATGTATATAAATTTTTTTGGGTATAAACTATGAATCATAAATTTACATAGTTTTTGAAAAGTTGTTATTATGATGATATCATTGATAGATTTTATATTCTAAATATAATGAGATGTACACTAGATACACTAAGAAAATTTTTATATTATCTCGGAAAGAAAAATGAGTGTTTGGAGTTAAATGTAGTTGTTAATAATAATTGAGGCATGATAAAATTTATATATTTGCATTGTTGCAAATTCAAGTGAAAAATTCATAACATGCTCGAAATATGTAGAGCGTTTGCTGCTCGAATTTAAGTAGGGTAGTGAGGATTGTGAAGGGCTCGAATGGGATGAATGCTCGCACAATGGCCAAAAAAGTTGAATGGTGCTAAGATAGAGGCAAAGGCTGGTGTTGCTCGCTTGATCCGATTGATGGTTGAAGGAGGAAAGCACTAGCGAGAAATTAAGGATTGGTACATGAAGTAAGTGGTAAAGATGAAAATTATGTCGGGCCACCCACAAGTGGCTCAGTGTCAAACCCAATTCCTGAGAGTCAAGCCCAAAGCACATCACGAACCACGGGAGGACAAGCGCAAAGGGGTAGCCCGCACGCAGCGCACAGGGCCGCTTCAAGGCCACAACCAGGAGGAGCGCAAGACACGAGCCATGGGGCTGGACGACCGAGCAACCGAGGTGCGCGGACGAGACAGGCGACCGAGGGACGAGCAACCGAAGGATGTGCGCGAGGCAGGTGCAAGGCAACAGAACAAAGGGTGCGCATGGAGCAAGCGCCCGAACGACCGAGGGACTCTGCATGACAGACGCGCACGGAGCCAACACCCGAGCAGTGAGGAGCGTACACGAATCAAGCGGCCGAACAACCGAGAATGCGCGCGGATCAACAGGGGACGCATGCGGGACAAGTTCTAGGTGGTCCCCTAGCCGAAGGCACGTGCAAGCAAAGCACCGAGCCACGGAGCTCCCGCACAACCGAGGCTCACGCGCAGCAGACCGTCGACACAGCTGCCATGGCCGACGCAAGACACGAGCGCGCAGCAGCTAGACGCACGGACGGTGCGCACATAACAGATGGAAATGGTTCGGGCATTAAAGCCCCGGACCTTAATGCTTGTAATCAAGAGGGTCGCCGAAAGGTCAGCCCTCCGCCTATATAAGGACCAGCCAAATCACTTGGCTGGATATCTAGAAAACTTTGGGCATCATAAGAGCTCTTGACTTAAGAGAGCATAGAAGTAGAGTAGGTCCACTTTTAATAATCTCCTTCGAGAGTAGCTTGAGGGATTGAGAGGTTTTTATTGGAGCTAATAAAGCATTCCTTTTTGTCCTCTCACATCAAGGGTGGCAACAAGATCTTCTTCCGCACGCAATAGACTTGTGAGCACCGTCACCCTATCGGTGTCGTTTACGCCGGCACAACTCGGGCTCAACCACAGAGTCAAGGCAAAAAGTTAGTCATGACATTCGGGCACAACCTAGACCTCCGTGGCATACCATGCCGGACCATAAGGTTGTAGCCTGGTATGGCACGGACCCCTGTGGCATATCTTGCCAAGACCCAAGGTTGTGATCCGCACATGATTTATATATTTATTATATAAATATATCATAAAAATAAAGTGAAATAATAATAAATATATTTAAAGGATTTTTTCACGTGGGCGTGAGCTCTAGATTTCATTCTTGGACAAAGTAATTTAAAGAATTTTTTCACATAATTTGAATGATTTTGTCACAAAGCTTTACTAGAAAATCGAAATTTATTTCCTAGCCAAAAATTTGAAGGATTTTTTTCACACAGGCTAAGCCTGACAAGACACAAAACGTCCCGTGCTCGACACAACACATTACTGTAGCATGTCAAGTATGGTGACACAAATGAACTTCTCTACTTCATGGTTGTTGTGAAACTTTAATCTGTGCAGTGTAGATGATGGACAGATTCGTCTACCAGCCCGAGAAAAAAAAAAGGAAGCAATGGGAAGAACAAGAGAGGTGTGAGAGGGAAAATGAATATTTTTATTAATAAAAGTTATAGTAAAAATCCTCTCTGCTGATCGGTTGAAACAGAGGAAGAATGCACACTCTTTCTCTCTCAATCTCACTATTACTAACTCTTTAACTCAATGGATGTTGACGTCCATGTTTGCTTGGAACAGGGGGTTTAAATCTCACTGAGGAGGCGCATTGTTGTGGTTGTTTCATTTTCCGTGGAACTTCCCCTTCACATGCACCTCTTGGATGATTCCCTAACTCCCACTAAGTGTCACTCGACTTTGAATGAGGCAGAGCTCTGGTTTGTAGTCGAGTTGGGCGTTCATTCAACTCGGGTGGTGACAATTCTCCCCCACCCAAGCCAAATGATATTACCATCGTCTCTAGCTCCAGTTACGAGCGGATGAGATGCTCGAACTGTCACAGGGTCACAACCTTCTTCCAACTATTTTCTTTTAGTAGGACATATTTCCACTGGACGAGGTATTCAGTGTGACCTGAAGGACAAGCAAACCTCCTCCCAAGGATCTTCTCCACCTATCGGGAGAACTCCCTAGTGATCGTAGGAGGAGCTCATACAATTTGTTGTCGAGAAGGGTCAGTGTCTCGATGGAAATGTTTCAGCATGCTAACATGGAAGGTGGGATGGATGTGAAGTCTTGTTGGTAAATCTAGTTGATAAGTGACTTCGCCAATCCTCTTGACTACTCAAAAAGGTCCATCATACTTGGGCATTAATCTCTTATGCATTTGTGTTCCTTGGACTCACTTCCACATCTATGGCATAAGCTTCAGAAGGACCTCGTCACCCGCTTAGAATTCTTGATGTTGCTGCCGTTGGTCTGCATATTTCTTCATATGGTGATTTACTTTGTCCAGGCTCTCGGTGACTTCCTCCCACTACACCTGCTGACTTTTGATGAACATTGACATAGCAGGGCAGCATTCTTCCTAGTATGTCTGAGTTAACTTTTCTGCACATTATAATAATATTGAGCAGAAGCAAGCAACTCTACCCAATTACCCTAGCTTGCTGTCACAGAGTGATGCAAATACTCTTGAAGGAGAGCATTGATTCTTTATATCTTCTCATCCGTTTGTAGATGATTGGTTGTTGAAAACTTTAGCTTCGTTCCCAACTGTTTAAATAGTCTCATCCAAATATCTCCTAGCGAAACAAGCATCACGATTGCTCACAGTGTCTTCAGAGAACCAAAATATCTAACAACATGTTGGAAGAACAACTCCACTGTCTATTCAGTCGTCACCTATTTGGTGGTGGAGATAAACTTCGAAACTTGCTGAGTTGATTGACCACCACCAGCACCGCAGAGTACCCATTAACCTTGGGGGAGGATTTTATGTAATCCATGGAAATTTTAGATCCATGGATGTGACGGAGTAGGTAGAGGTTGGAGGAGATAGGCGGCCTTGCTCTTCTCTATTTTATCTTCTTAACAGATTTGGTAAGTCTTTACGTAGAGCTCCTCCTCTATCTTTAGCCAAAAATAAGATTGGCCAAGGAGAGCCACCATATGTTTGAACCCTAGATGGCCTGTCCAAAGGGTGTCGTGGCATTCGGCCACCAAGGCTCTCCTGAGTTCCGATGATTGTGGAACCAACGTCCATCCGCCTCACACCTACAATAGACCAGTAGCATCCTTCCAATACCTTTTTGATTCTTCGCTCTCCATTTATTTCAGAAGACATTGACGTTGATAACTATCAATGTCTTCTGTTATTAGCATCTTCTGCAACCCTTTGTAACTTCTGGAGTAGGCCCCTCCTACAATCTAGTTGTAGTATGGATCCTTCGGCTGAGAGCATTGGTGGCTTCATTGTGCTTCCCTGCTCGATGTTCCCATGTGAAATTGAACTCAGAAAGCTGTTCCTACCACCTTGCTTGCTTGGATGATAATTTCCACTGGGTTTGGAAATAGGTGTTTGCAATGTTGTCTATTCGAACGACGAAGGGACTATCGAGGAGGTAAACTCACCACACCCGCAGACAGTGAACCACCACTAACATTTCCTTCTCGTGGGCACTGTATCTTTGTTCGGTGTCATTCAACTTTTTGCTTTCATAGGCCACTGGGTGTCCTTCCTACATCAACATACCTCAGAGAGCACAATCTGATGCATCGGTCACCATTTCAAAAGGTTTTTGGAAGTCGAGTAGCACCAGCACCGGTGCGGACGACATCTGGGTCTTTAGTTCCTGGAAGGCCCGTTTGTAGTCCTCTGTCCACGAGGTCCTATCTTTTTTCAATAAATCGGTGAAGAGTGTAGTGATCTTCGAGTACCCTTCTACAAATCTCCTGTAGTAGTTGATCAGCTCTAGGAAGGAGCACAATTCCATCGTGTTTGCAGGCTGTTTCCGTTCACGAATTGCTTGGAATTTTTGTTCGTCCATTTGCACCCTACCTTCCCCAACTTGATGTTCAAGGATGAAGATGGAGGTCCATCCAAATTCTCAATTGTCTTCTCATACAAAGAGCTTGTGTTCTCTCAATTTGTTCAAGACCAACCGAAGGTGGTGGAGATGGGCTTCCTCATTTTCAGATTGTCATCTAAGTACACTACTACGAACTTGTCCAAAAATTCATAGAACACATCGTTCATTAACTTACAAAAAGTAGCAGGAGCATTAGTGAGACCAAAGGGCATGACCATGGATTCATAGGATTCGTACTTGGTCAGACAAGTCGTCTTAGCCTCTCCCATGATTCACACCAACCAATATCCAGAACAAAGGTCCAACTTGGAGAAGATGTGGGCATGCACTAGTCGGTCGAAGAGATCAACAATAAGAGGGATGGAATATCGATTTTTCACCGTTATTTTGTTGAGGGCTCGGTAGTCGATACACGTCCAGAGCTTGCCATCTTTCTTCTTCTGAAATAGAACCAGTGCACCATATGGGACTTTCGATAGGTTGATGAGACCCGCCTCTTGCAACTCTCCGAGTTGCTTCTTTAGTTCGGCCAACTCGACAGGAGCCATCCTATAGGGAGCTTGAGCAGGGGCTCTTGAACCAAGGATTAACTCGATGCGATGATCCATCACACTTCGTGGAGGAAGTGCTTTAGGGAGTTCGCTGGGCATAATGTATTTGAACTCCTTTATCAATTCTATGATTTTGATTGGGGTCAGATTTGCATTTGTTTGAGAGTTTACTGTTTCTTGAATTATTGTGGCAAAAGTGGCTTCCCCTTTTCACAAGTCTCTTGCCAATCGCATCACCTTAAGGAGAGATCCTGATGGGGCAGCGTACTTCATCGATAGTCCTGCTGAAATCATTGCTTTTGTGAAACCAGGTTGACTACTATCCATCTTCAGGAGGCCTCCCAAGTGGGGCACGACCATTGTCTGAGAATGCAGTAGGAATTCTGTACCGAGGATGAAGTCAGAATCATCCATCCTCATCATAGTGATGTCAGTCTGCCCATTCCAGTGGCCTACCTGAAGAGGCGCCTGATGAACCATACTTGCAACACTAGATGATGCAACGTTCACAGTTTTTATCCTAAGATTGCTTGGTTCAATCTTCAATCTCAGACTCTGTGCTAATTCTTCCAGCATGAAATTATGCACTGCTCCGGTGTCAATCATTACCTCACAAGGTTGATCGTTGACAACTAGGGAGATATACATTAGCTTTGGTTCTGGTTCTGTTCGTACCGTGTTGATGCTTTGCATGGGTGTAGCTCGAACAAGTGCTGTCGGAGTGGGATCTTCAGTGGCGGTGGCAGCGGCAGTGGCAGCAGCGACAACAACCTCTGCATCTTCACAAGCGATGATGGTAGTAACCCTTTCTCGCCATGGGCGAAGGTGCATTGGATGTGCTCCCTTGCAGAGAAGACATCCTTGTTGGCGTTCAGTCCTCCTATTGTTCGCGGTGCCGAGATTTTCATCGTGCCGCATACATGTGGTATCGGGGTTGGAAATCTCCTACTGCCCCTTGCATTGTTATGTCTTGGAGCGCTAGGCACGGGCGCTCGCATTTGGGGCGCCTTCGGGTTCTCCTATTGTGGGGTCCATGAACCCTTCTGTAACAGAGATTGCTTCTTGTAGAGAAGTCACTCCCCTCTGGATCAACTCGTTTTGAGTTGATGTTTGGACCTAAATGAAGGCAAACAGTAGGTCCTGTTCGGACATATCTTTGATGCCCAACCTAATACTATTAAACTCCTGAATATAATCATGCATTGATCTGCTTTGGTACAGGTCTCGGAGGCATTCCAAGTGGCCCAAGTGGCATTGATGGGAAGAAACTGCTAGCATAATTTTTTGATAATCTCCTGCTAGTCACCGGGTTCCTCAATTTCACCGCCTCCTTGGACCTCACATCGAACCCTCCACCATTGCTTTGCATCACCATTCAAGAATGTCGCTGTGATCAAGACCTTCTTGTCTTCCACCATTGCTTTTCATCACCATTCAGAAACACCTTTGAGGTCAGGATATTCTCATCCTCCACCATCTTTGTTGCCTTGAAATATGAATTCATATCCCATATGAAGTTTTTCAGGGTCTTGGCATTCCTCTCCCTTGAGTATGGCTTCGGCTCAAGTACCTTTACAGTTTGTCGGGTGTGAATCCCATTACCCATATGAAATTTCATCTGGAGGGTGTTGGCCTCTTCTTGGAGTTTGTTGATAGAGATAAATCCAGAGGGAGGGAGAATGTTGAGGGGCCAAGGATTGGCATCACGGAGTACCTCAAGATCATCCCGCAGAAGTGCGATCGCCATGTAAACTTAGTTGAACCGCTCATGAATTGAATCTGAATTCGAACTCCCTTCTTTGCGCACATGAGGTTTCCCCATCACGTCTTCCACAACGTCATGCGCTCTTCCAATTGATCAAGTTGTTTGGACATCGTTGTAGTCGAGAGAGTGATTCGTACTTTCAATCATTGAGTTCTCCTAGGAATTGCTTCTGTTCTTCATTACATGAACCTAGCTCTGATACCAATTGACATGGATGAACTTCTTTGCTTCGCAGTTGATGTGAAACTCTATGCGGCATAGACAATGGACATATTCATCTACCACCCTGAGAAAAAAAGAGAGGAAGCAATGGGAAGAATAGGGGAGGTGTGAGATGGAAAATGAATACTTTTATTGATAAAATTTCTAGTAAAAACTCTCTTTGCCGATGGGTCGAAATAGAGGAAGAATGCACACTCTTTCTCTCTCAATCTTGCTACTACTAACTCTTCAACTCAATGGATGCTGCTCTCCCTCTTTGCTTGGAATAGGGGGGGTTTAAATCTCAATGAGGAGGCATGTTCGTTGTGGTTGTTTCCTTTTCCACGGAACTTCCCCTTTGTACACACCTCTTGGATGATTTTCTAACACCCACCCGGTGTCGCTCCACTCTGAAGGAGGTGGAGCTCTGGTTTACAGTCAGGTTGGGCGTGGATTCAACTTGGGTGGTGACACACGACCTCTTTTCATAAGTAGCAGGAGTTGATGTGAACAAACTTACCATAAGATAGATTTGGGTTTAGGTTAGATTAGAGGTGGGTGGGAAGAAATTTGTCATAGCATAGGTCAGATCTGAACTTAGATGGAACTAGAGATGGGATGAATTCAGTTTAACCAATTTAAGCGAGTCAATTCAATTGATGTTATAAAGTGATATAATATTAAAACTTGAAAGAAAATATTACTATAATATTTAAATTTAAGAGAAAGTCTTTATAAGAAGAAGATCACCTTTTTTTGGAAAAAAGAAAAATAAACAGTTAAAACAATTTAAAAAGTGTGTAATATTCTCCCCTACAATTGATAGGGTCGACGATATCATCTTTAGATCATATGCCTGTTTGGCTGAGTCACTAGGTAAGTGATCCGCATTCAATGTGGCAGAATCCTAAATGGTACACTTGACCAACCAAATGCTTAAGACGAGCGATGAAATCATGCAACTCTTCTTTCTAAAGTCCTGTTTGACTCAACTGGTAGTTCACCAACCAACCAACTGAAGCTTCGTATTCTGCGGCAACCGTTCGACCAACCAGTCAACAAATAAGTCAATTCTCCTTTTCATATTTTTTTTTCCTTCCTAATAATTTTATCGTTCGGGGATAAAAATGGAAAAAAGAACAAAACTGTGCATGACTTTGGAAGCAGTAAACAAAAATTTCTGATTTCCACGGTTAGAAGTAGCAGTTGGAGCGGCGTCTCCATCTGGAACGGGCGGCACGCAGCGACTCCATGACGACCGCGTCTTCCTCCACCTCCTCTGCCGTCAGCTCAAGCAGGGGAACGACAGCAGGACGACTTCTACGCGGAGCAGAAGTAGGAACAGAAGAAGCTGCCGACACCGCTGACCTGCTCTGCTTCTCCATCCTCTGCGTCACCGTAGCTGACAGTGGCTGTGAGATCACATAGCGCAGGGCATCAAGGAACAAAATCTGCCCCCTTTCAGTGAAGTTTTTGAGGTAGAATTGGAGGATTTCGCCGGACTTCGCCCTCAGGTTTTGGAACCTTTCTTCCATGTCAGGCTCATACTGCATCACCAGCGGCCGAATAAAAGTCTCATAGACGAGGTCTGATCCCTGCACAAATCATCATCACATCTCTTCTTGTTTTTAAGAACTCACAGGTAGTAATGATCAGTGAGAAGTTGGTATACCTTTGTTTTCGGAAACCAGAGGAAGACCAGGAAGGCCAGCTTGACTTCTCCATACATTGGAACCCTGCAGTTTCATGATCATTTGATGATGGATAAGGAATGGGTGATATGAAGGACAATTTAAATGCACTAGGAAGTCAGTTTTTTTATTACCATGAAGAAAAGAAGACAAACCTCTCAACAACATGCATCATTGTGACGATGATCCTGCAGTTTCGTAATCAGTCAAGCTATAAGATCATTTTCCAGGGTGGAAAGATCAAAAAAGAAGCAAAAGTGAAAAGCTCATCAGAACTGGTTTACTGAATCTCTTGGATTGTTAAAGCAAAAGGTATTCAAATAATAAGTAAAGAACACAAGCAGGGAAAACAGAAAGACTAAAAGAAAAGAAAAAGGAATGAATGAACCATATTTCTGATTTCCTATTTCTGATCAGAAACAATTATAAGCGCGGGAAGGCGAACAAAACCCAGATCATCTAAGGTTTTCTTTCGTTTTGAAAAGAGAAACAAAAAACCAAGAGCAGTTCCTGAAATCTCCAGCAACTACCCAATCGATCTTTACTTAAACCTAAAAGAAAATGAAGAACACACCAGTACTGGCACCAGAACCGGAGCGGCAGGTTCTCAATGGGGTTCCTCTCCACCGTCTTGAAGCATTCAAACGCCGGATAAGCATAACCAAAGAACACCCTGCGCATGGCAGATGAATCAGCCAAAAGGATCAAGATGGGAGCAGAGCTGACAGGAGGACTCACAGGAGCAGCTTTGTGATGAGATCCGGCAACATCCTCCTCAATCTCCCAACTGATAACTGCAAGAAACCCAAAACAAAGATGCCATCATCATACGATGGGACAGTTCTAGAAGAGAGCAGAGGAGAAAGTAATGGCATAAAGTTAGCTGATAATCTCTTACCTTCAAAACTTCAAGCTCAAGAAAGAGACGAAGCTGATGAGACGATGCTCCGCCGTAGTTATTATTTCCCTTCTTTTCTGTGCCCGAGGAGACGACGACGGGAGGAGGAAAATAAAGCGTGCAGTTTCTTTGGAAATTTAATTGCTTAATACCAACTGAAACCGAACTCCTCCCTTCTCTCTCTCTCCACGGGGGATCGCGCTCGAGGGGGGAGGGGAGAAGCGGTCGCCCCCAAAGATTCTTCTGACGGAATTGGACATGACAGAAAAAGAATAATTACGGAAGTAGTGCGTCGGTCGAGGACAGATGGCGAGAGAGCTTTAGGGGTATTTCAGTCCGATTGGTTTCCCTCCCTCCACGCCACCTGTGACTGCTTTGCCGCGTGCAAGTGATGCTTTGTCTCGTCGAACTCAAAACATTAATCGCTTCGTATAATAAATAAATATGATCTTTAAATGAAATAAATTTCTTTAACAAAGCTTTTGAAATGTTAACTGAATTCTTTTTCTTTTTTTGGGTTTTATTAGGTGGTGAGTAGAAGAAGTGTTTAAAAAACAACCTTGAAAGCATCTGGGTCAAAGAAGTTTTTTTTAAAAACAAAATTCTTTTTCGGTATTCGTGCGGTTTCCTCTCTTTTTTGTTTCTGAAAAATTGAAAGTTCAACTTTTGTATTAATCTCAAATTTAATTCCCATGATTTTTGTTGACTTTTATTTTATACATGAACGTATATATTTTTTAAGATCCTCCAAATAATAATACGTCTCTCTGTTTAAATTATCCAAAATATTAAATTTGAATCTATGGATTCAATAGACTGATTCCAAGGTTGATAAATATATAGTCGACCCATTTGCTAAGTCAACTTCCAGCAACATGACAACACCCACCTCAAACTACTTCAACAAGAATATGACTTGGTAAACCTAAAACCCTGGCTGTTTTTACGTGCTCCATTTAGTAGCAACCTAAACCGCTCCAGCTCAACCGCGGATTTGACCGAATCCTTGAACCCCGGTGCATGGACACGACCCAATCCGCAAGGAGATGGTGTTGATCCAAGTAGTACACTGAATTCCTATTACCACCTCACAACCGCTCATATATTTTAGGCATATGTATCATGAAGTAGAATAATCAAATGCAAATAGAATAGAACTAAGAATTTCTGAGGTATGCTTTACCTCTCAGTGTTAATTTATTTGATGGATACATTAATATAAATTTTTTTAGTATTATAATTAGAGTATATTTTTTATTTATAAATAAGGTCATGCTTCCATCCCTACCACTAACACGTGACAACCACCCCTTATCTCAATCATTCCTCTTATCTCCCGATCAATGAATCAATACACTGCTTATTTTCAAATTTACCCATTCATGATTAGTATTATTTTATGATATCTTTATAAGTTAACAACTAATTGTGGTATTACAAAAGCTAGCTCATGAATGCCCAGGAGCAAGATAAAAGATAAATACGAGGTAAAATATAGTCCAATCATAGTATAGTTTAATCGCATCGACAACAACCAAATCCCTAATCCGCTTCCCCTCTCACAGGTGACACCCACCCAAGCTCACTCTCGCCGATTTCACCGACCATTCCATCGCCACAACATTCAGCCTCGACTTTCCAGAGTCTACTTTGTCTCTCAAGCCCTAGTAGAAACCCTAATAAGGATATCGCTAGCTTATGAATCCCCAAGAGCAAGATAAAAGATAAATATGAGGTAAAATATAGTCCAATCATAATATAGTTTAATTGCATCGACAACAACCAAATCCCTAATCCGCTTCCCCTCTCACAGGTGACACCCACCCGAGCTCACTCTCGCCGATTTCACCGACCATTCCATCGCCACAGCATTCAACCTCGACTTTCCAGAGTCTACTTTGTCTCTCAAGCCCTAGTAGAAACCCTGATAAGGATATCGCTGGTTCACTCATACAAGATTCAATTAGTATATAAGGTTGAATGACAGGAGCTTGTGCACGACACTTAGGACAACAATTAAATTTATTTCTTGAGTAAATTAATTACTTAATTATAAAACAAATGATATTGCCTCATGATTACTGCTTGTCTGTCATTGCATTCAAGGAAATTCATGGTGAGATTGTTGATCTACTCTTGTTGAGTACTTGAAAACAAACCCATGATTGTATATCCAAGGAAAGAGGCACAACTAGGTGTGGTTGTGTCAAACATGCAGTGCCAAGGAATAAAGGAAATTACATAAATCTCTATATATTTCCTAATTTTATAGCTAATAAAGGAAATTGCATAAATTATTTTATCATTTCTAACTTTATGACCCCAATAAAGGGATCTGAATCTATACTACTAATTTTATTAGGAAGAGGAGTCTTATATTTTTATATTTTGTGGCACAAAAGAGGGAGAAAGTTTCTTGGTGGAGTATAGGTAGACTTTAATTTTTATTTTAGCTACTGTTATAATAAAGACTTTTACCGTAAAACTTGAAGTCCTATTTTTTTGATTATACATCTTGAGTGATCTTTCTGTTGTTACTCTTTCAATTCTCGGTGAATTATTTGTGTCGTTCTTTGTGAATATGTCAGTTGTATTTGACATTGTTGATAACTAATTAAGGAGCGGTTTAACTATTTTAAGGTTGCTGATTACATTCCTGGATCATAGTTAGTCTCCCTATTGTGAAAGTCACAACTCACCGCCTCAAGAATTTCTCCTATGATGGAAGATTAGCACCAACTTGCTTGCATGCATCTTAAGTCAAGGCATGTGCATATCAGGTGGTATCAGAGCCTTCGTTGTCGGTAGGAATTCATCTATTATTTAGTAGTAAATTATCCTTTTGTTTTATCTAATTTCAGTTTGCTCTATTGAGTTTTCGTTCGTATTTACCCATTACTTGATTAAGTCTGAGCATATCCTAGTAATCAGTAACTAAGATTAGTACTTGTGCAAATATTTTATTCAATTTTATAATTTCTGGAATTATTGATTGCCATTGCTACAAATATACCATACCTAGAGTTCCAAAAAATTAGTTTTGATCAGCGTGTTTTAGCACTTTGCAATTATTTTATCCACTTCCTATTAAAAGTTATCATGAACCAGCAAACACGTAAGCAATTTTTAAGAAGAGTAAGAGCTTCAGGTAGTAAGGTTTGTGAAGATTGAAGGTCTTCCACAAATAATTTAGTAGTCTAGTAGACTTTCTTTTCTTCTTGTCTTCATTGATAATATTAGGATCGAGAAGTCCTCATGATGCATCACATCGTGATGTTTCTGATGTTGGGGGAGATATGACCTAACTATCAACAATTCCATTGTCCCCGCATTCTCAGGCTTTGATGGCTCAATTTGCAAACACTTTTAAGCAGATGTTATCTGAACAAGTACTTGTTCACCTGAATGGGTTGGAGAATCATCTCGGTAGAATTGAAATTCAACTTGAGCAAGTAGAGCGAACTCCTCCACGACTGCACCCACTACCTTGAATTCCTCGAGGTCCAGTTGCAGCCAACAATAATGTTATTGCTGCCGCGCTACTCCAACCGAGAGCAAATTTAAATACTACGTTTTAGGAGGTTGCCAAAGAAGAGTTAAATTTTAATTTTGTGGCTTACAATGAAGTTACTTTGGAACACTATCAACACTATCTTGCACGTTATCATCGATGAGTGGGAGGTAATCAAGATCATGCACATTACTGTAATGAAGGAAGAAAAAATGATGATTTAGGTAAAATTAAATTCATTATTCCTAGTTTTGATGGAAAGTTTAATCAAGAAGCATATCTTGATTGAGAATCATCAGTTGAGCAAAAGTTCAATTGTCATCATTATCCAGAAGATCACAGAGGACATGAGGCCACTAGTGAGTTTGTTGGTTATGCTTCTATTTGGTGAAGTCAAATTCGACAAAGAAATGGAGATCCTCATACTTAGGATGATTTGAAGCACTCGATGAGATCCAAGTTCATTCCCTCTTATTTTGGGAGAGAATTGCTTAATAAACTCCAAAGAATGAATCAAGATAACAAATATGAGGAATACTACTATCAAGAGTTGTAGGTGGGCATGCTTCATACTAATGTGCAAAAAGAGGATAATGTAAAGATGATTAGATTTTTGGGAGGATTGAATAGAGAGATACAATATATACTTGATTTTCAGAACTACAACTCTTTGGCACAACTGTTCCATTATGCATGCAAAGTTAAAAGGTAAGTTTAGAGAAAGAGACAATTACATAAATCTGGTCATAGCTACCCTAGTTCTTTTATGCCTTGGAGGAACGTTAATCAGCAACAAAAGAGTACTGCTGATTTTAGCGGGGCCACTGCACCAACTAGCCAAGAGAATTCAATAAGTCACCTTACTTTGCCAATGTCTAAACTTGGTGATTCAAAAAAGACCACTGCTACCTTATAAAAAGTTCATCCTCAGCTGCTTCTACAAGAAGAACAAGGGATATGGAGTGCTTCAAATACAATGGGAAGGGGCATTATATATTTGATTGTCCAAATCAGCATGCTCTTATCGTTCGAGAAAATGGTGAGTATACATCTGCTAGTGAGGTAGAAGAGGAAGTAAGATTTGATCGCGAGGAGCATCAATTCATTTTGGAGGTTGAAACCAGAGGAGGTCACCTTTTATACAAGACATGCAAGCTTCATTGTTCATCGTGTTCTTAGCTCTCAGATGGAAAACGTAGAGAATGTACAATACCACAATTTGTTCTAAGTTCAGAGATGGTTGGGAAGCGTGGTCTGACCACACGATTACACCCACAACCATATTAAATTCGATGACTCAATGTTTGTGGCAAGTTGAAGGTAACAATGATGATGCATGTGCATTTTTTTATTAGTACATATTCTGACTTTATAGACTGCGATGTGGTGTCGATGCAAGCTTGCGCATTACTACTTGAAAGACCATGGTAGTACGATAAGGATACTAGATATTATAGGCGTTTCAATAAGTACTATTTTATGCACACAAATAAGAAGATCGTACTGGTCTCAATGTCGCCAGAAAAACTTCTCAAATATGATTTGGACGGAGCTGAATATGAGAGAAAATAAAAAATATAAGTGACATCTACAAAATAGGAGGTGAGAGACACCGGCTCAAATTGAGAGAAAAGAAAGAAAAATATGAAAAGAAAAGAGAGATATCGCTTAAGGAACAGGTTCTATTAGCCACCAAAAATGAAGATGCCAGAATTAGAAACTCATCCCTAAGAGTGCTTTATGCTTGTATGCAAGGATGCCCTCTTTTCTACTGACACTTTACCTTCTACTGTACTTGTTTTGAATGTTTATTTGATGTAGGAGTTTGCATATGTGTTTTCAGATGAGATACCTGCATGACTACCACCATTGCAGAGGATAGAGCATCAAATCGACTTGATTCCGGGGGTATCTTTGCCTAACTGACCCCCATATCTTACCAATCCCAAGAAAACAAAAAAAATTCAGCACCAAGTGCAAGATCTTCTCGATAAATGGTACATGCATGAAAGTGTAAATCCATTTGTTGTTGCTGTTTTACTTGTGCCAAATAAGGATTGATCATGGAGGATATGTATAGATTGTCGAGCTATCAACAATATTACGGTACGCTATCGCCATCCTATTCCTCGGTTAGATAATATGCTTAATGAATTGTGTGGCTCTACCATTTTTTTTAAGATTGACTTGCGTAGTGCTTATCCCCAAATTAGAATGAATCTAGGTGATGAAAGGAAAACTATATTTAAGACTAAATTTAGATTATATGAGTGGTTAGTTATGTTGTTGGTCTTACTAATGCACATAGTATGTTTATACGCTTAATGGATGAAGTGTTGAGAGCTTTTATTGGAAAGCTTGTAGTGGTTTACTCTGAATAATATATTAATTTATAGCAAGTCTTTGGATGAACATTTAGCACATATGTGTCATATTTTAACTGCTTTTAAAGAGGCACACTTGTTTGCTAACCTCGAGAAGTGCATCTTTTGCACGGATCGAGTCACATTTCTTAGTTTTATTGTGACTACTTTTACAACTTCCTGATTTTAATAAAACTTTTGAGATGAAATATGATGCTAGCGGTATTGGAATTGGAGGTGTTCTTATGCAAGATAGGAAACCAATTGCTTACTTGAGTGAAAAGCTCAATGATCCAGCCTTGAACTACTCAACATATGATATGAAATTATATGTGTTTGTTAGAGTGTTAGAAATATGACAACATTAACTTTAGCTAAAATAATTTATCACACATTCATACCACGAATCATTGAAGCATATTCATAGACAAAGTAAACTGAATCGTAGACATGCTACATTGATCTAATTTATTAAAACTTTTCCGTATGTTGTGAAATATAAGAAGGATAAAGATAATCTAGTTGTCAATGCTTTATTTAGACGATACATATTGTTGCCCCAACTTGAAGGTAAAATTCTCGAGTTGGAAAGGTTAAAAAAATTATATGCTACTGAATTGGATTTCAAAGACATTTATACTAATTGTAAAGAAGGGAGATGATGGGATAAATATGGGTTGAATGATAGCAATCTATCTAAAGCTAACAAACTTTGTATTCCGGTAAGTTCTGTTCGTCTTCTATTATTACAGGAGGCACATGGAGGTGGTTTGATGTGATATTTTGGGATATATAAAATCAAGGATGTATTGGCCACACACTTTTATTGCCCAAAGATGAGGTGCAACATCGAGTGTTATATAGGAAGATATGCTATTTATCAAACAGTTAAGTCTCATTTAAACCCACATGGTTTATATATGCCTCTTCTCATTCTAAAAGTAATATAAGAGGATATTTCTATGAATTTTGTATTAGGATTACCAAAGACTAAGAAGGGGATGGACAATATATTTATTTTTGTTGATAGGTTTTCTAAGATGGCTCATTTCACACCTTGTCATAAGAGCGATGATGCTACTCATATTGCTGATTTATTTTTCGGGGAGATCATTCGCCTACATTGAGTGCGGAGGATAATTATTTTAGATCATGATGCAAAATATTTAAGTCATTTTTGGAGGACGCTTCAGGGTAAGCTCAAGATAAAATTATTATTTCAACTACGTGTCATCCCCAAATCGATAGAGAAACTGAGGTCATCAATCGCACCCTTGGTACCATACTACAAGCAATACTCAAAAAAGATCTGAAGCTTTGAGAGGAGTTGTTGCCACATATTGAGTTCGGTTACAACTGTGTCATGCATATGAACTTGGGACAACAGGTGAATTCCTAACGATTATGAGGTTGCTAGTCACATTAGTCACATTACCTTAAGGATTTCTCGAAGATCTGTCACAGAATAGGGGCCTGGCACAATGGCAACTGGACCAAAAAGATGAGCCTCAACTGGGTTTTGAACTTGGGATGACTTGCCAAAATCCCAAATCTGCTTCTCCTAGGAAACCATCTCCACTAGCTGATGTACCTTTTTATTTTCATCCATCAAATGCCTTTGCTCCTTTTTCCTATGCTAGAACCTCATTGAGCAACATGCTCCACAGTCTTCTCGAAATTGATTTGGAGAAACAAAGCGAGGAAGATGGGCACAAAATCGTGGTTGGCTCATACGCATCCTGTGAAACG
Organism: Thalia dealbata; assembly: GCA_030544415.1. NCBI lineage: Eukaryota > Viridiplantae > Streptophyta > Magnoliopsida > Zingiberales > Marantaceae > Thalia > Thalia dealbata. Next base: position 21,503,571 of record CM060455.1, read on the forward strand.
AAGTCATTCCACATTGAGATGAGTCGTGGGTCTTCTCATTCAGTTCCTTTCACATTCAATTCATGTTAAAATTGATCATATTCCGGGGATTCTTCGGGTAGCATAAATCAAAAAAAATTTCAGTGTGTATCGATCTACTAGATGATTTCATCATGCAATGTTGTATAGAAATGCCGGCAATAGTTCCTTGGTTGCTCGCAGTGTGGTTGACGTATTATTATGGTTGTTGGTGGTAGAATTCATGTAGTCATTGATTGTATTGACTCAAGTTGTTAACTGAAATTATTGTTCTGGTGTAGCCAAATAATTGGGTAATGGTTTTGATTCTACGAACCTACGAATTGTGGAGTCATGTTTAATTTTCTTGTGTTGCCATGGGGTGATGTGCATAAATTAGGTCCCCTGTTCTCTAATGCTGATTTGTCATCATGATACTGAAATAATTCAATGTATTAGTGTGAGTTTTCTAGAGATAGATTGGGGAGTTGGAGATTGCTGGAATTTAGTTGATGTGAAATGGAGTTTGCATGATTTTGCTTGGAACTAAAAAAAAGGGCTAATTCTTTACACCTGTCCGCATGTTTATGATTCGACCAAGTTTAAGAATATGGTTAGTTGTGGATTTAATAGAATGCTGTGATTGCTGAAGAGGAGAGAGGGAGGTGATGTCATATTGAGGTTTGTACTATGTTGAGGAGTTAGCGTGTGGTAAACCTATGATTAAGGTACAAGTCCTTAAGAAATTGGTCTAGTTGAAATGTCATACGGGTTATCATACTAATCTAGGAAAAGTAGAGATGTTTAAGGGGCAGATTGGTAGGGAAAGTTGTCTGTGTCATGTAGTTAGAATTAATGCAAAATAAACATTGTTTGGTGCAGGAGGACTAGCCAATCAGTAAATCTATTCTATTCTGGGTGGTTCTGAAGATAGAACAAAATTATAACTATAAGTGTGTTGAATTCACTGCAGTAGACTATTTTTAAGTTAGGGTAATTTAAAAAAGATAAACATTCACATGCATAGAAATCAATAACGATTAAATTATAACTTCATGGTTAGTGTCTTTAAACTAGTATGCAATATATCTTTGTGAATGTGATGATGCCTAAAAATTATAGGAAGATATAGGATGCCAAACATAAGTGAATCTTATGATAATTAGACTGTGCTGTTATTTATGTGCATGTGGTACATTTATTACTTATGTATATGCTTGCTATGCTGATGTGCTAAACACGCACTATCGTTACAACTTAAGTTCCAACAGATGCATAAGTACAACACTATATAATACCTATAGATGAATGACATGGGAACATACATGTAGGGTGGTGATGATTATACACCTCGTCAGCATTCCAATTTTTAAGATACGAGCTCTGATGCTTAGTCACTTGCACCACCCTAGTGAGGGGAGTGATAAGGAATGGACCGGCTCACTCCTATTGGTACTATAGTCCAGGAAATCGTATAGGTCAATGTGATACATTTACTATATCTGCACATGTGGTTGGTAGTTGTCAGAATGATAGTTTTGATATGAATATGACTAGTGAGGATGGAACATTCCCAATGTTCTAACATGATTATATCCGAGGTAGTAGCATTCTTGTGCACGGTTGTGAGACACCTCTAGCATGCATTAGTTGTTGTTTAATTGGAGTGGTGATACCCTTTGTGAAGCCTTGGACAGTGAATTCATTGATCACATGACTAATATTCCAAATATTTTGGAGGCAATTCGATGAGTAGTCTGGATCCTAGGGTTTGAGTTATTTCTGACTAGCTGTGGTTGATGGGATATGCGTCAGTATACAGTGAATCTATCTAGGGATAATTTGTAGTAATGCATGAGTCATGTTCATATGTTGTCCGGGGAGGACTCATAGAGTGATAGTTCGCTAGGGAGTGGTATAGGATTTCGATTAGTGAATGGTTCAGAGGGAGATTCATGGTCACTTATCCTCTCCATCAACATTAGTATAACGGGCATCGGTAGAGACGTAGATAAAGTCATCCCTGATTAGGAGGTCCCCTAAGCATAGGTTGGCTACCCTAGTCATAAAATTTGAATAAAATAAAAATATCACCAATGACAACAATCTAGAGATATAGACATATTATACACCATATTCTATAATTAGAGTGTGACACAATAGTTAGAGACATTTACTTATATAGAATATTTCACTTTAGATTGTTCTATAATTTCATATGCTAACATTTGAGTACATTAGGTGGCATTATTTAATGTTACACGGGCATCCTAAATATTTTCCCCCTTTACTTGAACTATTCTACTATGGTTCGAAGCATAAATATTTACACTAGGATGTAAGGTTCAACATATCAAATTTTATGGTGTGCAGATATAGTAGATAAATTGTCGAGGTAGTCAGAGGAGACGAGATCATTAGAGATTTATACTTGACTCATTTGGTTTACATATACTATTATTTGATGTAGTAGGGTATATCGGGATTATATTGGAAATCTATATTAGTTGATCTAGATGAATGATTTGATGTATGTATTAAACATGATGTTTGTGGATTATGGAAGAATATTTTATTTTGATGAGATTGTTAAATATTGTATGGGTCTTCTAGACTCATACAATAGTTGTCACATGACATCCTACTAGTCAGTGCGTGACAATTAAAGTGATATCAGAACTTAGGTTTTTAAAGTCCAAATGGTCAAGGTGACGGTCCTAATATGTATAGGAGATCATATTAGAGTCAAAAGGATACGCTCCTTGTCTTTTTATTGCTTGCCTTTTTCCAACAAATCTAGTGAGTGTTTTTATATCAAAAGTCAGTAGCTTTAAATCTAGGATTTGATTTGCCATCGTAATTTTGGGTGAGGTTGTCAGAGTGACGCTGACTGGTGCAAGTTGAGCAATGACATTGTTACTAAAATCATCAAAATAAGTTACGTAGATAACCACGTAGCCTTAGATTACATTTGGTGATATGGTCATTTAAAATGTTTCACTTTGAAAATTCATCATCAAATTTCAGAAGAAACCACACTAGCTTCATTAGAGATCGGGCTTAGGGTCTAGTATTTCCCCTTTCATGTTAGGGCAAAACCACCCTCTCCATTCTTGTGCCACTCCTAGAACTTTTCCATCCCTGTTTCAATGGTGAGGGTTGCTCCCTATAGAGCAAAAAAATCTGTCTAAAGTAGGGAAGTAGATCTTAAAAATAAAAAAGAATGAAAAAAAAGAAAGAAAAGAGAGTGATGGAAAAAAAATAATAATTTGGATTTGAGTTGAAAGTGTTGAGCCCCACCTTTGAGAAGGAGAGTTGGATGAGAGCTAGTATGCCGGACTTCTTCAACATTGCCCACTATAGCTTGGTATGTTTAGAAAGATCAAGTCATATGGGAGACCGTAAAAGACATTTGAGCTTGTTTGGGTTCCAAGCAGTGGAATTCCTCAGTGAGTGCTGAACAATCCGGATCAAGGAGACCAGAGTAGTAAATGAACCCATGTAGTTTAAGAAGCCTTCATCCTCCGTGGCAGAATGCCACAATAGTTCAGGAGAAGCTCATTTATGGATCATGGCTACGATATGAGAAACAAGAGGAAGTCGCTCTTTCTGACCTTATTGCTTCGTGTGGAAGGTGTTCATAGGAATTTGAGCTTCAGGATATTGCCTTTGAAATTTCTGTTGAGGCTAATGACAGAATTAATGAATGCAGTTATGAGAGTGCACCAGCTTCCAATACTGTTTTGTTTAAGATCAGAAATGAGGAAGTTGCTTGTGAAATACTGAAGATTGCAGCTTTGTTTGCTCCATGTAATACCATGCTGAATGGGTTCTTCACAGAGACTTCTCTCAAGGTTATTGACTTGTCTGAGAATGGCATATCACCAGCAAGTATGATGGAAATCTCTAACTTCAGTTGCTTTGGGAATTTAGATGACTTGTCAATTGAAGTTTTGTTAGAGGTCTTGATATTTGCTAATAAATTCTGTTGTGCAATACTTAGAGATGTTTGTGGTAGGAAATTTGTCTCACTAGTTTCTTCACACCAAGATGCTATAGAACTTGGGGAGTGCGCAATGGAAGAAAATACTCCTGTGCTAGCCGCATCATATTTACAGGTACTATTGTGTGACCTTCCTCAAGATTTAAATGATGAACATGCTGTTAAAATATTCTTGACTGCCAGCAAGGAACAGATGGAAATCATGGTCCCTCATGCTTCATCAACACTATACTGTTTGCCGAGTGAGGTTGCAATGAACATTGATCCAAGTTCGAATATCACAGAGTTCCTTCTAGAAAAGTTGGTGGAAACAGCAGCAAGTACAAGACAGAGGCAAGTCGCCTTTCATCAACTTGGATGTGTTAAGCTATGGAGGGAGGAGTATTTTGAAGTAGAAAAATACTTCAATGCTTCTTTGTTGCGGGACATATCTATTTAGTTGTTGGTTTTGCTAGATTGGCTTCCATCAGGGGGGACAAACTTTTAGCTTATAAGAAACTTAGTTCTGTGATATCACTACTAGGATGGATATTCCAGGATTGGTCTCTGTATTCTGAAGGTGATAAAAGGTGGGAAGACCTTGATAAGGAAACTGAGCTGGATCCTACTTTAACATAACCTTACAAGTATCGAGATGCACTTTTGAGGAGGAAGCACGATGCCAAACTTGTGTTGGCAGAAATTAATCGCCTTCTGGTTTTCAAACTATCTTCCTCAATTAGGAGCACATCAATCGGTAAGATGCGACCAAGGGTTGCCCCCCCAAGACAAAAAGCTTTGAAATGCCGCAGCACTACTAATTCAGAATTGCCCAAGACAAAACTTTGAAATGCAGCAGCACTACTAATTTAGAAGGTCCCAGAATTGGTTGCATAAGTTCAAGTGATGAATGCTATGATATTCAATGGATAATTATACTGCAAAAAAGCACAATCATATGCCTTAGGATCCATACAGAGAACAACTTGAGCATTCAAGTGGAAAGTATATGTTAAGAGACCCTCCTAACAAAGTTAACATATTTTGGCATATACCTATTACTTTTTATCCTTAAGTGCATTAGTTAAATGATGCAAAAGTGCCCTGGGTTTACACTAATTGAAAAGGGTAATCTTAAGCATATGAAGATCGATGACGTTAGTGCCACTCATTTGGAAGTTGTAGATGCAAGAAACTTCCTGATTATAAGACCTAATTCTACCACATGAGAGCATCTAAATTGAACAAACTCTGACCCTTGGAAGTAGCATCTTTCATTAAGTTAGTAAAACAGGGATGGGTTACTCCATTAAGCATCGGAGGAAGTGATGAGCACGCACAGGGAGTGGGCTCAGTTTGAGGTGCTCTGGCACAGTGGCAACTAGAGCAAAGGGACGAGCCTCGACTGTGCCCAAATTTGCTTCTCCCAGGAACCATCTCCACTAGATAACACATCTTTCATTTTCATCCATCAAATGCCTTTGCCCCTTTTCCTAATTCAGAACCTCACGGATTCCCAGAATCAATTTGGAGAAATAGAGCGAGGATGGTGGGAATAGAGGGGGACTTCGGCGGAGTTGCGGTTGGCTCGTACGCATCGGCTCTTCCACTGTTCTCCGGAATCATCTACAACAACCATCGTGGGAAACGGAGCCGTTCCATATTGAGGTGAGTACTGGGTCTCCATATTCGTGTTGAAATTGATCACGTTCGGGGATTCTTAGGGTAGCATAAATCAAAAAAATTTCCAATACGTGCGTATCGATCTACTGGCTGATTTGGTCACTCAATGTTGCATTTTTTTTAGAACTTAATGAGTCTTAAACCCAATACCTCATGATCCTTCCATATAGAACCTAATTACACAATGTTGCATTGAAATGCCTACGGTAGTTCCTTCGCTGCTCGCATGTGGTTGACGTATTATTATGGTTGTAGGTGGTAGAATTCATATAGACATAGATTGTAAGAAATCAATTGGTTAGTGGGCAGATTGGTGTGAAAAGTTGAAATGTCATAAGGGTTATCAAAATTATCTAGGGAAAACAGAGATGGTTAGTAGGCAGATTGGTGGCAAAAGTTGTCTCTGTCGTGCAGTTAGAATTAATTTAAAATAAACTTTGAATGGTGTAGGAGGACCGTGTCGAAACGCATGAGGACTAGATAATTGGTAACTCTATTCTATTCTAGGTGGTTCCAAAGATAGAATTATAACTACATGTGCGCTGGAATCATTGCAATAGATTATTTTCAAGTTAGGATAATTTTAAAAAGATAAATATTCATATGCTTAGAATTTAATAATGGTTAAATAACTCCATGCTTTGTATCTTTAAACTAGTATGCTATATATCTTACTTAGTGAAGGTGATGATGCATGAAAATTATAGGAAGATCTAGGATGTCAAATTTCACGCTCCATACCTTCCCCTAAGGCACGTGACAGACTGTAGTAAACTCTACATATAACCCCGCTTACCTCCGTAATTATATGGGAACCCACTAAGCGTATCTGATGTATATCTCCTCTATTTATGGAAGGAGAGAACCTGGATAACAGATCAATATAACTCTAAAAATATATATTCTTAAAATCAGGTATTTACTACAGTAACACACTTATTTACAAATAATTTACAATCAAAATGGGGCACATGCCCAAGGTTATACAAAATACCTAGCTAGTGGATCTCCATATACACCTAAAATAAAGGTAGAACTGTCCTACCTTTCAGAAATCAGGTATCTGGTTATACATCGCAATATCTATCAGTCTCTCTCCTACTGTAATCTTGAAAATAAAAATGAGTTCCCCTACGGGGCGAGTAACGCCGTACCCATTGAGTTGGATAGAAAATAATGTAAAACCAAGAACATAAAATAACAAAGTCTCAAGGATATGATAATTTGGTTATTCGTGTTCAATAGTCAATCAAAAAGAGTAATCAAGAATCACACGAAACTATATCCGGGGCTAGCTTAATCAAATACAGTTGTTGCAGACAACTGTCACCTCAGGGGGAGGAATCATGTATCATAAGGTATCCAGATCAAAATAAGAGTGCAAGAATAGAGAAATAAAGCCCCATTTCCCCCTTGGTTGCCCACTGGACCTCGCTACCTGATATCCATAGTTAGTCCAGAGTAAAAACCAGTCAGGAGTATCCCAGTCTTCCATCCTGACCTCGAGCACTATTTCCCCACGCCCCTCTCACTAGGTGGTCCATGGGAGTGCTAATAATGTAATATCTTATCACTGTAATAAAAGTGCCTATAGCACTATCCAGTAATATATCATCCTAGCCATATGCATTTCATAAGTGAAATAGTATCATGAATAATTAAACTGATGCATATGCTAGATTGGAAGTAAAAAAAAAGCATAGTATCATGCTTATAATGAATCAAGTAACAAGAGCAATGAATAGCTTATGTCATCAAGCATGGATATCAAGAATTATTCACAACTCATTTATAATTATAATCAGGATTATGTTAACTAGCAGGAGAGCCAAAGGATATCAAATATAAATAATCAAAGGGATTATAGTTCTCCTGGACTAAACATTGAGAACTATCTCATCTATTCTGCCTAGAGAATAAACACTCATCTGATCCTATCATCGTAAGCACGTTCTAACTCGTATCGCGATCGTTCGTATCCTCGTGCTTGCTTATCAAGTTTCCTCTGAATATTTCAATGAATTTTAATTCTTAATCTGGTAATAATTTTGCAAATTCATCTTCACCAACACTCTTAGAATGATCTCTAGATTCATCCTAAATTTTATCTCGAGTTCGCCGGAGACCCGCCGAAGACGCCAGAAAGTTCGCCGGAACCCTCGTCGGCAAAGTTCTTCGATCAGCACCAATATTGGTACCAATCGAAAGCTCTCTTAATGAGGATTCTAAAAATCATATTTGCCCCAATTTTTATAGCTTCTACGCGATCAATTTTACCGATTAAATTCATTTGGGCGAAATCCCTAACTTAGGGTTTTTAGCTCGCCGGCGGCCAACTGACGGCTAATAGCCCTCAACTCCAGTACCAATGGATAGCTCTCGTCGAGGAGAAGACATAGGTACCAAGTTTATAAGTTCTGTGACTGGAATAGCCGGCAATCGCCGGAGCAAGCTCCGTCGATGAACTTTCACCACCGCCACTTCTCTCCTCTTTTTTTCCTCCTCAATTCTCAACCAAAACTTAAAATTGACGCCTCTATTGTGTTCTCCTCACTCTCTGATGTCGTATCTTAAATCTCGTAGAAAAACTCCACCGGTGTTGGCCGGAGCGTCGTCGATAAGGTGCGGAGATGAAGTTGCCGCAGAAACAGGGGAGGAGAGAGGAGGAAGGAGAAAGAAGAGCTCGCGTGCGATGGGAAGAAATGAGGATTTTTATAAATTAATTAATTAAATCTTAAATCTCAAATCAAATATTGACTGTACATTTGGATCAATCCTTGATTCAACAATTTGACCAATCAAATGATGTCCAAATTACGATCCGTCTACACCATTGGATTTTTTATCAAAAATCCTATCTGATAGTATAACTTTTACATCAAAATCTTATACTTCAAAAATTCATGTAGTTTTACAAATAAGTCCTTCCTATTATTTTTTCTTCCCTAAAACTCCTCAAAATTACTATCTATTACATAATTACCCTTAATGCGAAATTACAAATCTCACACCAAACATAATGGAATATTATGATGATGGGACCGTGCTGTTATTTATGTGCATGTGATACATTTATTACTTATGTATATGCTTGCTATGCTGATGTATTGAACACTTGAACACTACGATTGTAACTTAGGCTCCACCGTATGTATAAGTACAAAACTATATCATACCCATATATGGATGATATAGTGACAAAGGGAAAATTATTTCTTCATATTCTTGCGAAACCTTCACCTGTGCGGCGTAGATGAACCCACCAATTTTGCCTACTAGCCTGTATTCGAACCAAAATAGGGGAATAGTGGGAAGAACAAAGGTTTTCTGATGGAAAGAATAGGGGAATCTGAGAGGGAAAAGGAATACTTTATTAATAAAGCTCCAACAAAAACCCTCTAATAGAGATGAATACACACTCACTCTCTTTGGATCTCTCAATCTACTTTCCTCTACCTTCAAAATGTTGTTTATGCTCCCACTTCCCTACCCTTCTCCATTGGAACCAAGCGACTTAAATCTCACTGAGGAGGGGCGTCTATTGTGGCTGTTTCCTCTCCCGTAGAACTTCCCCTTTGTATGCGGCCCTTGGAGGATTGTCTAACTCCTATTCATTGTCACTTGGTTTTGAAGGAGGTCAAGCTCTGGTTCACAGTCGAGTTGAACGTCGACTCACCTTTTGGTGACAGACGATGTCCTCGTCGTTCCTTGCTCCAAAAATGAGCAGATAAGGTGCTTGAACTGCCACAAAGTAGCGTCCTTCTCCCAAGTATTTTCTTCCGGCAGGGTAGCCTTCCACTGGACGAGGTACTCGGTGTGTCTAGAGGGATGGACGACCCTCCTTCCGAGGATCTTCTCAGCCTGGTGGGTAAACTCATCTGTGATCGTCAGAGGTGCACGGATAGGTTGCTGTCTCGTAAGGTCAGAGTCCCGATGGAAGGGTTTCAACATACTCAAATGGAAGGTGGGATGGATGCAAAGTCTCGACGATAAATCCACTTGGTAAGCGACTTCACCTATCCTCTTAATTATCTGAAAAGGGCATCACCTATCCTTCATCGCCTATTTTGAATTCTTGGGATCGTCGTCGATGATTTGCATATTTCTCCATATGCCGAGTTACTCTTCCCAAACTTTCTGCAACTTCCTCTCATTACTCCAGCCAGCCTTTGATCAAATGTGTTGCAGCAGGGCAGCGTCCTTGTGGAGAGGTGTCACGCCCTGACCCTCAGGCCGGCACGTGGTAACTGTCGTATGAACCCTGAGATCCATATAAGGCATACAAATAATGCAGCATCATACCAATAATCATAAATATTTTCGTACAATCCTTTAGTACAGTCCCGATATATCACTAATACAATTCTAAACCTGAAAGTGGCGATATCTAAATAGACGCGATGGTATACCTCCGATGATGAACTCTTCGGCAGCTACGACTACACCTGTACACACATTGATCGTGGTGTGCTCAGCCTTGCGACCTAGTGCGAAATTACAGCTCGAAATCATAGTAAGGAATTCAAAGGCTAGGAGGAATGTTCTAGGATGCCTTTAGTTCGTTAATCATCATCTTTCTTTTGTTATGTATAAATCATGATTTAATAAGTAGTGTAACAATAGAATAATGTACATATGTAAATGTTACTAAAAGTCATATATGTTGTATCCGATGTCTCTATCACTAATGTGTGTCATCTAGAATATGGTCTAATTTGTATTTTAAAACTCGGGCTGCCAGCATTTGCTTAGGGAGTGCCCTGGCCAAGGGTATTTATAAACCCATCAGTGCCCTTTTATCTTTGTCTCTGCCTATGCCCGCTGCATTGATATTGGCAGAGAGGACGGGTGACCCTTGAACACTCTCCTCTACAATGTAACCCAAATCATATAATGATCCAATTTAAATTATCCCAAACACTAAGCCCAATTCCAATTGGTGAGCCCAAGTTTCCATTTCACAATCCAACAATAATAAGCTTATTATGGTTAACTAATTATATCAAATTACTATGCTTCATTTAACTAATATAATCATGCAATCAAATAACTAACTTTATTTAATTAATCAAATACAAGCTACCTCATTTAAATCATTCTAATAAAAATTTAATTACAAAACCTAAATCAATTTAATTAAGCCTAAATAAATTTTATCAAATCAATGGGTATTATTTGAGTCGTAAGGATACGTTTCTCTGGTTAGAGTAATTGTGTTGTATATGTGAGGATCACGAGGTCTTGAATTTAAAACTCGTTAAATTCTAAAAAGAATATCTATTATTAAGCCCAAACTCATGCATTGGCCCAATTTTCTCCAAAGCCCCAATTTATCTAAGTCCATCAGCATCTATTCTAACTTATTGATTCCCAAGGTTATTTTAATTAACTAGTTTAAGTAACCTAACTCAAGCAATCCACTTTAATTGATTTAAACCAATTTGAGGCCCAATTCTTATTTTAGCCTAAATTCAAGTTCAATTCAATCAACCTTAAGTCAACTAAGCTCATGAATAATTTTCAATTAGACTGGGCCAGCCCGCTCCGCCCAATCCAGTTCATACTACCTACATTATTCACCCCCTTTAATTAAATAATTAAATCCTCTTAATTAGAGTTAATCAGATTGCTTATTCCCAAATTAAGTTAAATATAATACATTGACACAAACCAATTTGAGGCCCAATTCTTATTTTAGCCTAAATTCAAGTTTAATTTTTTTTAATGATAAATATTTTTGGCAAATAAATTCAATTATTATTTACCAATAGGATATTACAATGTTTCACTATAGTTACATCATCTTACGTAAATTTTTCTCCTTATAACTTATTTGATAGCATCAATAGTAATGTTAACTCACCTTCTAGGAAGGGTATTTGAGCATCACTACAATATCATATGCTATAAGTCATAAAGAAGAAAATATAATAAAAATAAATATCTCAAAGAGCACTAGTATTCTAAGCTAAGCATAAGACAACAAACTATCTTATTTTTTCTTTGTCCAGCCTAGTAAAAATTACTATCTTGATATGCCGAAGAAGAACCACTTCATTTCTTACTTGTTGCTTAAATAATCTCCAGTTTCTCTCTTCCCAAATGTGATATACAAACTCTGCTATCACCACCTGCATAAGCTGTCCTTTCAATGTTCTCATTTTAGCTATTCTAGCAGCTATATTAATTGTGGTTTCCCATATAGTTTGTCTTAAAACTTCTTCATTCCATTTCAACAAATCACTCCATATAGTCTTACTGTATTTACATTCATTCAGCAAATGTTCTAAGGTTTCTATTGTAGTTAGACATAGCTGACATCCTCCTTCTATTTACATGCCCCGCTTGAGTAGTTTATCTGCAGTTATTAATTTCTGATGCAAAATAAGCCATAGAATGAAGGTAGCTCTAGGCCTAGCTGTAAAATCACATATCAAACTTGTCCAATTTTTCTTTGGCAATGTACCCACCAATATATTTTAAATTGTACTGATTGTGGTTTTTCTAGTTAGTATTATTGCCAGTCGGGGATGGTATTGTAATACATCTCTACTCATCATCACTTTCTTCAACATCCAGCTTGTTTGTTTGGGTAGAGTTATAGTATGAATATTTTTATTTTTTATATAATAAGTGTGTACCCATTTGATCGATAATTTATCTTTCTTCATTTGCATATCCCAAAAGAGCTTGAAGATAGCTGCCTTATTCCATAAGTCTAGTCTTAGTAAGTTAAGTCCTTCAGCTGACTTTGGTGTGCAAACTTTATTCCAAGCTACCAAGGCCTTCTTACTAGTCTCAATTGATCATGTCCATAAGAATGTCCTGCAAACTGCATCCATTATTTTGATTATTTTTTTGGGCAATATAAATAGTTGTGACCAATAGCTTTGCACTCTAAATAACACTAACTTTATAAGTTGAACTCTTCCTGCATATGTTAGCAACTTGACAGTCCAACTTTTAAGTCTAACCATCATTTTGTCAAATAATACTTTACATTCTGTAATTTTTAGTTTCTTAGGAGCCAAAGGAACTCCTAGATACTTGAATGGTAAAGAGCCCTCTCTATAGCTAAGTATATGTAATATTCTGTCTTTTGTTTCAGCAAGTACTCCAAAGTAGATACTACTCTTAAGTGCATTAGCTTTTAAACCTGATGCCTTTGAGAATTTAAGAAATATCTCATGTAAGAGCTTGATATATTTCTCATATCCTCTATAAAACATAAGTAAATCATCTGCAAAATAAAGGTGAGTAATAAATAATTTTGCACATTTGGGATGATATTTAAAGTTTTTCTTATTTCTTAGCTCCCTCATACATCTACTCAGGTATTCCATCACAAGGATAAAGATATAAGGTGATCGTTTTTTTTTACCATTTATTAGAATGATATAATGTACTGATTTGATGCAAGTCATCACCTATTGAATGAATCTAGGAGGAAATCCCAATTCTATGAGCATTTGTTCCACACACATCCATTCTACTAAATCATAAGCCTTTTGTAGATCTACCTTGATCATGCATCTAGGGGATATTGTTTTCCTGATATATCCTTTAATGAGTTCATGACTTAATATGATATTATCTACAATCACTCTTCCTAGCACAAAGGCTAACTGAGCTTCACTAACTAGTTCACCAATCACTCCTTTAAGTCTATTCACCAAGATCTTAGCAATAATCTTATATAAAATTGTACAACAAGCAATTGGTCTTAGGTCCTTAATAGTTTCTGGATTTGGTACCTTGGGTATGAATGTAACTAAAGTAGAGTTTATAGCTTTCAACATTTTTCTTGTCATGAAGAACTCTTGTATTGCTACACATATATCATGCTTTAGCACAAGCCATACTTTTTTAAAAAATAATACACCAAATCCATCAATTCTCGGAGCCTTATTATCATTTATGTCAAATAAAGTCTGATTGATCTCTACTTCTGAGATAGCTGCACAAAGACCTGAGAAATGATGGTGCTGAACTAGCCTACCAAGTCTAACTGTCATTTTATCTACCATAGGAAGTTGATATTCTACATTTCCCATTAAACCTTTATAAAAATCAACTATTTCTGTACTGATTTTATCATGAGTAGTTAATCTCTCCCCATCTCTACTATATAGGATATTAAGAGTTTTGGCATCATTCTTTGCTTTTGCATAGGCAAAAAAGAATTTAGAGTCTGAATCACTTAAAATAATCCAATAAGCTCTAGACTTTTGCCTTAATATACTTTCCTCTACTCTATCTCATTTCTCTAATTCCATTAAGGCATATTTTCTTGCACATGTAGATTAGCTAGTAAAGGAGTGTCTTGCAATTATCTTTGGATACTTTCCAAATTACTTCTAGCTTTGTCTGCCTTAAGTTTTGCTTGACTGAAATATTTCTTGAATAGTTCTTGCATTGCACCTTTCATGAGTTTAAGTCTTTGTCATACTTTGTACATCTCAAAACCCTCAATTTCTGTACTCCAAATAGCTGCAACAGTAGGGAAAAATTCAATATGATTAGCTATTATATTAAAAATTCTGAAACTTGGTATGCCTCTATTAGTAGTAGTACTAACATTAAGTTTTAATGAAGAATGATCTGAGATCATTGCTTCTCCTATCTCTACCACCACTGCTCCATTATTTTCTATCCAATCTTTATTCCCAAATACTCTGTCTATCTTACTCCATATCCTTTCACTCCCTTCTTGTTTGTCGCTCCATGTATAATATCCTTCAATAGTTGTTAGCTCAGTAAACTGGAGGTTTTCTATAGTAATATTAAAGTCTCTTATTTTATGTTCAGTGATAGGATTACCTTGCAATCTGTCATCCATAAATAACACTGCATTGAAATCTCCCATAATAAGCCATAATCCATGAATTTGAGCATCTATATTCCTTAGGCCCTGCCATAGATCTTTTCTCAACTCAAAAGTATTAAATCCATATACAAGTGTAAGATTGTAGTGTATATTAGAGCATCTATTAATCACTAGATAATGAATAAATTGAGCATCGACAATAAGTACAATTACATCTAGTAAATTTGTATCCCATAATAACCAAATTTTATCATTTGTAGCTGCTGTATAATTAGCTGCATATTTAAAATTTGCTGCTATTTGTTTCATCACTTTATCAGCCTTATCCTCTTTAACTATTATTTTTATCAAACCAGCCAAATTTATTCTATTTTTTTCAGATATAGACAAACCTCTTTTTGTTTATAAGGTTTATTTATACCTCGCATATTCCAACTAAGCCATATTATGTTGATGTATTCCCCTTATCAGGAGGCTTAGTTATTTCCTTCTCAATTCTATGATAGGCTCAAGCATTAAAGTTTCATTAGAGTTAAGTTTTTGAGCATTATATATTTTTTCTTCTACGAGTGTGGAACTCCCTTCAATAGTTAGCACATGTTGTGGGGGTTGGATATTGTACTGTTCTGCTTCATTTTGGACAACCTTTTGCTTTTTATTAGTTGTATCCTCTATTTTTCAGTAATCTCCATATGCTGATTATTCTCTTTTTCCTCTCCCTTTGTAGGTAGCCATTCCTGCCTTATAATCTTTTTAGTTCTTTTTTTCCTTATCATTTCCTGTTGTAGGTCGGTTGGAGGCTTTGTCTGGTTGCCTTGGCATATATGACCCACTTTATTACAAATGCCACAATATTCTGGAATCCAATCATATTCCACTGTTTGCTCAATAGTTCTACCTTGTTTGTCCCCAATAAGAATATTGCGAGGTAATGGTTGTATCACATTCATTTTAACCAGAACTCTTGCATAAGATATTCTCATTTGTTTTGTCATGCACTCATCTACAACCATAGGAACACCAAGAGAACTTGCTATTCTGCTTAATGAGTTTTTCCCCAATAGCATAAAGGTAACTTAGGTAGCCTAAACCAGATAGGAATGTCATTTAAGAATTCTTCCTTGAATTAAGATCCATAGTCTAAGGTTTAAGCATAATAGGATTATTTTTGATGCTATATGGTCCTGAAGATAGAATTATGTCTCTCTCCTGTATTGAGCTAAATTTGACTATAAAATAATCATCATCATATAGAAATAATTTACGATTTCCTTTGGTACTCTAATGTTTTTTCATGTATCCCTCCATGTACTTAAATCCAGGATTGGTACCATTGACGTAAGCGATTAAAGCACATTTCCATTCATCATTCATTTTATCTACTTCCTCCTTTTCTAATTCAACAAATGCTTTGTCATCTTTATTATTTGGAGAAAAATAGCTAAGTGACATACCATTCTCTATCAATATATTACCTGAGAAGAGTCCAGCCCATGATTGTTCATTTTGTATCTCTGCTGGATGTTCCTTCCTATTAATATTTGATGGTTCAGTATTTGAAGCATTGCCCACATCTAATTTATTTGGAGAGTCTGTTGTTGACAAATGAGTTACTATTCTATTAGTAATAGGAATAACAGGAGCATCTATATTCGTAGAGATGATATTGTTGTTGTTATCTATGCTATCATCAATGGAATTTTCAAGGATTTCCTTGCATGGCCTCCTACGAGGTCGTCCTTGTCCTTATCCCTTGCTCCCTTGTCTTTGTCCTTTGCTCTTTCCTCCAGCCATTTGTGAGATCTTCGTTGGAATAATATTGCTTGATTCAATTTCCTAAGCGAAGGAAAACCCTAGGTTGGAGGAGGAAGAAAGGAGTCGCCATTCAATTTCATTTTCAAATTCAATTCAGTCAACCTTAAGTCAACTAAGCTCATGAATAATTTTGAATTCGATTGGGCCAACCCGCTCTGCCCAATCCAGTTCATACTACCTACATTATTAACCCGCTTTAATTAAATAATTAAATCATCTTAATTAAAGTTAATCAGATTGCTTATTCCCAAATCAAGTTAAATATAATACATTGGCCTAATTTATTTACCAAGTCCATTCGGCCCAATTTACACTCATGGGTCAAAATTGGTTAACTTTGACCTCAGTTAACCTAGATTGACTATTTTGACCCACTAACTAATTAAGTTAAACCATACTTAACCCAATTCGAAATGATTCGACTTGGGTTCAACTCTCACGAATCCGGTTCGGGTTAAACTCGACTCAAACCTAAGTGCGGTCAACCCAACCCAAATCCAATTTAGTTATTCAATTAAGCTAACACACTAACTAATTATGATTAAGTAAACTTATTACCGCATGCATCAATTTAATCATACTTAAATTAATCCATACACTAAGTATAATTAAATCAATGTAATCATGCTTAATTAATCACTAAAACACGATTAGGAGAAAGGGGGGTCGATATCGATACCTCCTCCGTCGAATCCCTCACCAGAGTCTCTGTAAACTTGCGATCGGATGATATACCGGCAAAAGATGACGACAAGAACCTACAGACTTCCGTGCGCATGGATGCAGTGAACGCACTGCAGCAATACACGCTCATAAGAATTTAGCGGCAAGGATTTGGTGGTCGCCGGACCACCCGTGAGCGGCATTAACGACGGGATATGAAATCGAAGGATAGAAGGGATGATGGAAGCGAATTTACTCACCTAACGAACTCGCAAACATAGAGTAGAAGTGGATCGAGCGGTAGAAATGGGGAAGACGTGCAGATCTGCTCTTTGTCGACTCATTGGTGGATCTCTCGACCACGTCGACACAATCGACCAATGGGAGAGTCACTACTTCCCATGCTCGCATGAAGATGAAGCTACTCGAGCCCAGCGGATGGAGCAGCAGATTGGCAATGAGGGAGTGGGCGGCGGACAGCGTGCGTTTGCTCACGCCAGTAGGAAATGGAGGAGAAATGTAAACCTTTTTAAAAAAATAAAATAAAATAAAATAATAAAATATTATTATAATATTTAAAATAATGAAATAATAGGTGAATAAATAAAATAGAAAATAAAAATATTGAAGATAAATAATAATGAAATAGAAAAAAAATAAATATATATAAAAAAGGAAAAAGAAAAGGATTTTTTTTTAAATCTGCCACACGTGTAGCAACAGGCGGATGGAGGGTTTAAAACCCTCAAAATAGGGAGGCGCCCAGTTTCGAGGGTGACAGTGGCGGCGGAGCTCCCAACTCTTCGACGGCTGGTGGTTTAGACAGAGGAGTGTGCGAATGAGTTTGGGTTGTCGTTTGCGAGGCCGACGAGACGTGGAGGCAACTCTGATGAGCTACGATCACGTTATTGCAGGCAAGGAGCATGGCGAGCGCCTCCTTTTGCTGCGGTGAGGCTCCGGGGTGCAATTCGTCTCTAGTAAAATTGAGTTGAAGAAGCGGCCGCGACATGGAAGATGCAGGGGCGTTGGCATGTTGTGGGAGTCCCTGAGCCCTATCTGCGGCGAGGAGACACGACCGGTGGGCTAAGGAGGACTCGGAGAAGGTATACGCAAAGTTCTGATGAGTGGGCGGCGGTTGGAACGAGCGGAATTCGAGCGATCGGTGGCGGTGCGGTGGGCAGTGTTGAGCAGAGGCGATCGAACGGACCGCACGTGTGACGCGCATACGGCGGTTCGGTTCGACTCGGTTCAATCCGGTTCGGTCCAGTTCAGGGCCGGTTCGACTGCGGTTCAACTCAGTTTTTAATTATTAAATTAGATAATTATTTTATAAGCTTGTTGATGCTAAATTGTGAATTGATTGTAATTACTTAATCTTTTACCTGATTGATTGATTTAGGATGAATTAAATAAAAATGGTGTGATGATGTGAATGGGAAGGGCAAATAGGAAATTTTGTTAAATTGTGTGATTTATGTTTGTTGGTTGTATTTATTTATTTTTAGAAGAATTGATTTGGTGTGTTATTGCTTGACAAATCATGGCCAAGCTATGATTTATGTTGAAGTAAGAGGGAGTTGCATTGCTTGATTGTTTATTTGCTTGCTTCTAAGAATCATAGCCAAGCTGTGAATTCTTGCTAAAGATTACTCTGAGACTCAGGTAAGAGCTTATGATTTTAAATTTATGGCCTACTATAGTATTGAGTCCTAAGGGTTATTGTTATTTATTGTACATGCTGATAAGTTGTATATTTGTTTTGTTACATATTTAATTAGCAGGTAGTTTGATGTGAGTTTAAAAGTATGTCATGCTAGTATATAGATATGATTCTATCGTGTGCATGTTATTGATGTTTATGTTCATATTATGTTGTTATTCATATTTTTATGTGATGCTAGAGATGTAGAGATACTTAGCAAGACATAAAACATGATGACATGAGATAAAACTAGAGACACTTTAAGTTCATGTTATGATAACACCTATAGTGGTCTTAAATGACATATAACTAAGGACTTTGGATATCTTAGGATTATAATAACCTAGAAGATGACATTAAGTTCTTAGTCTGCTATGTGCCAACATGTGGTGAGGAGCCATGTGCTAACTAAGGTAAAGGGGCAAGTTCGGTTGACTTACCAACAGATGCCTTAAGGTAATCGAGATCTCACTTCGGTACAGAACTCACCTTATTTGTGTTGCTCTAAGGTAGATGGTGTGCTAGGAACAGTACCGTTCAATGCGCTATAAGGCTAGGGAACCTGAAGACACTGACATGCTCAACGATGTGGGTCCTTAAGAAGCTCAGGTTCATTGGTAGCATAGGATGGCTGCCTTAGGAGTAGTATGGATAAATTATGATGTAGTAGTTAAGATAATATGACATTTTCGATCTGAAGTTACTGTTATGGATACAATTCTTATATCATGTTCATATGCCTTATTACTATCATGTTACTGCTATCTTAAATTATTAGTCTTAATATAATATTGTATGACATGTTATTTTAATGTGTGATTTGGTGGATATATCTCTTGTTGGTTTGTACAATACATTATGCCCATTTTTAGGGTGTTCTCTCTGTAGCCTTACTGAGTTTCGCGACTCAGATGTATATATTTTTTCTTGTTATACAGGTTACAGGTTGGCCATTGGTACGGGGAACGAGGGAGAACATAGTTATGATGAAATAGAATTTACTTTGGAAATCTAGATAGAGATTTATTTGGTAGTGTTAGTATAAAATGTAATTTGTTTTTGTAGCCTTAATTGTGGTTGCTTTGTGATACATTTTGCCTTGTATAAGTTGTGGTATAGAAGTACAATTTATATAACGGTTGCCATGTGACAGCTTTATTAAGCGCTGGTAAAAACCTCTAAATCCCTCAAGACTACAAGTTAATTTTGGTGGGGATTATTACAAGTAGCACTCTTCTCTAAGCTGTCTATGAACCATGGTTGCTTTGCCAAGTGCTCAGCTGGTCCTTATATAGGTAGAGGGCCGACCCTTAGGCTGCCCTCTTTGGTTACAAGCATTAAACATTCAGGCATTCAATGCCCGGACCATTTCTGATCGTTATGCCTGCTCCGTCCGCTTGCTTAGTGGCTGTGTGCCCGTGTCCCGCGTTGGCAGTGTCGACGGTGTGCTGCGCGCGACCCTCGGTCGCGCGGGAGCTCCGTTGCTCGATGCTCTTCTCGCGTGCGCCTTTAGCTAAGGGACCGCCCGACATTTGCCCCGCATGCATCCCTTGTTGTCCGTGCCTTCAGTTGCCCGACTGCTTGCTCCACGCGTACCCCTTGCTGCTCGATTGTTTGATTCGTGCACGCCATCGATTGCTCAAGTGCTCATCCTGTAAAGTCCCTCGATTGCTCGGGCGCTTGCTCTATGCACGCCTTTCGTTCGGTTGTTTTTTGCCTGCCTTGTGCACGTCCCTCGGTTACTTGTCCCATGTGCGCACCTCGATTGCTCGGTCATCTTGCCCCGCGGCTCTTCCACGTGCGCTTCTTGGCTACGGCCTTGAAGCGGCCCCGTGTGCTGCGTGCGGGTTGCTCCTTTGCACTTGACCCTCTGTGGTTTGTGGTGCGCCTTGGGTCGGACCCGTCGGAATTGGGTCTGGCATAGAGGCTTAGGGCATCAGCAAGGGTATTGGTTGTTTTGTTTCAAAGGGGGTGAACGAGTCGCAAGCCTGAGCATGCATGTAGCCCATGGGGAGGGCTAAGATACCTACTTGCCCTCGCCATGTTCTCTTATTTACAAATCTACCTAGGTGAGTAAATTTCCATCATTAAATTAAAGCGCTGAGTAACAATAATATTTCTTATTATCATTTTTGATATATATATTTACATTATAGCTATCCATATCTAACGGATCTCACTACTGAAATATAACTCATATGTATAGCACCAAAAGATACTTAATAATAATATCAAATATATTCATAATAGCTCATAATTCTCATTTATACTAGAACATAAATATCATGATTTTATAAATAAAATATTCATGCATATAAATCAATATATATATATAATATATCCATATGTAATATCATAAAATAAAATTATGTTTTTAATATCTAGTCCTTTGAGATAAAATATTGAAAATTGTCTAACTATTCTACACAAAGAATAGTCCTTAGATGATATCTGAGGTCCATTTGCTTAACTTTCTATTTGACTCTTTGTCGATCCACTTGTAGTTATATATTTTCTATTTTTCTATGAATTATTTAATAAAATTTAATTTCTAATATCTTAAATCTAACTTTACCTTCACTCTTAAATGATCCCTAGATTTACAATAAATTTTCTTAGGGGTTATCACAAAACTTCTTTGGAAAGTAGTCAGAAAGTTCACTAGTAGCGAACATCACCGAAAATCAATATCACCAACCTAAATCAATTCTCCCGAGGCTGTTCAGAATTTTTTAAAATTTCAATCACGACAAACCCTTTTCGATTTACGATGTGTCATTGCCGCTAGCATGTGAAGTCTGATGACTTGAAGCTGGTTCATCTGATTTGAGTTAAAAACCAGTATTTGGTCAGCATTGGTTAACTTCATCTCAACCTAATTAACTCAAGTTTAGCTCGGGTCAGACCTCTTAATCTACACCATTTGTAATTTAAGTTACTTGATCTAAACAGTTCAATTTATCATAGATCTATTCATGATCTGAGTTGGTTCAATCCACCCAAACACTCTTCACTCCAAATTAGTTCAAATTGGTCTCCTTTAGTCCAACTTTGAAATATTCAATGTAGATCTATAAAGTAGGCTAATCAAGGTCATTCAAATTCGGTTGGTTCAGTTCAATTGTATGGATTCACACGTTTCATTTTTGTTTAATTTTGATTCAACTATTTAACTAACCTCACTATGTCCAAATTGTGATACATTTGCATCTTTGGATTCTAAATTTAAAACTCTATCTAATAGTATAAATTTTATATACTAAAATTTCATAAGAGATTTTATAAATAAGTCTTTTATAAATAAATACTCAAAATAATATGATTACTGAATTATCCTTAGTCAAAATTAAACATTTCACAAGCAATGTAATTTTCCTAAGGGGGAAGATCAAATAAATGAAGTCGGATAAGCATTATATCCTGCATTTATAATAAGTTAGTAGATCATTTTAAAGAAATATATATATATGTATGTATGCGTATATATATAGCCCTCACAATCTGCATTATTCTTTTGGATTCACCAATGAGACCATTGATAGATAATCGATGATGGAACATGAAATCAAAATTTTAGCTCAATCTTGCCACATGCTCTTTATCAAAGCTTCAATGATTCTTCACTACAAAGTCACATAATACATATAAAAGAAAGATTTATAGTTTTACTTTTGATAATCAAATGATGTCAGGTCGTGCTTTCTTCAAAACAACCACAAGATGAAGTTTTAATTGACTAATGACGTTAAATTAGTAGTTCCATCATGTCGTCGTATATGTTTGAGAACATGATTAATTTGCATGGATTGATTAATGCATATATAGATCCGGGTGCTAGATCGATGCACAAGCCCATTATAATAAAAAAAGTATTTTATTATGCACACGCATGCATACATATTAAAGTAGGATTACATAGACCCCCCGAGTTGTGCATCGAGCTGCTTCTTCCCTTTGGGACCTTTGCTCCTGATGACTAAACGGTACTCGTCGAAGGTTATCGGACGGTAGGTGCTCTTTGACTTCACCAGATTACTGATGGGAGCAATCAACAGATCGCTCTTCGGATTGTAGAAGAATGCGAGCGAGAGTCGTTCTCGCGCTGCATTTGCCAAGACTCGATGTTCCATGCTCTTGTAGATTGAGTTAGTCAATATCTGTTTCATTTATTTAAATTAAAAAAAAATTAATATACGGAATTAAAGACAGAAATAATACATAAATAAATAAATAAGGTCAATGAACGTTTGAAATAGAATAAGTTACCTATTCTGGGCGAAAGTTTTAAAACTGCAAAGAAATTCTTCAACGAGATAGAATAAAATAGGTGTAGATAGGATTCGTGCATTTGAGGTCGTGAATGAAAAATTTCAGTTGCTGTCGTCGTTGTGTAATTTACCTGGATCTGGTCGCCGAGGTTAACGATGAAGGCGCCAGGGAGAGGCTGCACGGAGACCCAGTCGCCACCTTTACGAACCTGGAGGCCCTTGACGTAATCGTCCGCCAGCAGAATGGTGATGCCGCCAGGATCAGAGTGCGGAGACAAGCCGAGGGCAAGCTCTGGCTGCGGGCACTTGGGATAGAAATTTACACGAAGTGTGGCACCGACATTGTCCCCGCCGAAGGCAGTCGGCAGCCGCTCCGCATCCAAACCCAGGCTAGTCGACATCGCCCTCATCAGCCTCCTGCACAGCTTCAGCATCTCCCCCTCGTACTCCTTCACCGTCTTCCTGCACCCATCAATCACATGCATTAGTTGATCAAATTAAGCAGCGCATATATATATATGAGCACATACTTGAGAGAAGTTGGACGAGCAAGCCATTTGCTTGGGTTCCTGAGGGATGAGGGGAGGAGGTTGAAGAAGAAGTAGTCGCCCCAGTCCAAGTTGGCGCCCTTTTCGACGCCGACCCGGCTGCCGTAGCCCTCGTAGGTGTAGGGGTCATTTGTCACGCCCCGACCCGTAGGTCGACACGTGGCAACCGCCGTACAAATCGCAATGACCTGTACAAGGCATAAAAGGGAAAATATAACAAATAAGTGTAAGTCCAAGATAAGGTTAATGTAGGTCTATAACAATCCCGACTTAGGTTCCAACTCACCAAGAAGATAAAAATCTTTAAAATTTCTAATTTGCTATCGATCCCACCTTCCCGTTCACCTACCACGTTCGCTCCTATACCTGCACGCCAGGAACCCATGCGTGCTGAGCCTTGCGGCACAGTGAACTACAGAAGGCACGTCGAGAACAAAGGGTATAGACCGAGGAATATATTGTCTCATGTTGCCATGCATAAGCAGTTATATAAAAATGAAGTAACAATCAGGATGAACATGGCATATCACATGGTTACATGAACAAAGCATTATAGTAGCAAGAATTTACACATGTACAAACATTGTAAGATAGCAATTTATTCATAATTGGTTACAATTATATAAATTTCAAGTATGCATCAAACTAGTTCACTTTTTACTATGAATCTGGGCTGCCAGCAGCCTATGCTTAGGATATGCCCTGGCCGGGGACTATCCCAAGACCCATCAGTGCCACTCTAAATCTCTTCCTAAGCCCGTTACACTGACGTTAGCAGAGAAGGCGGGTGACTTTGGATCCTTCTCTATCAGCCTCGATAACCGTCAATCCTCCCGCATTATCGAGACTGCCGCTTCGTGCACTACTCCCCGTAGTACGCACGTCGCGACGACCTGTATAGTACTATACAACTGTCCCTCGACTGAAACAGTAGTCACCTCACAATTTATAATAAACCTCGCAGCCACGGCAGCTGGAGAGACTACACATGTATTATATCCCAAGGATCCGGACATGTCATCAGACTGCCTGCAGGACATCTGTAATGACGGCCGTGGTCATCAGATCCACTGTCCAAGGTTTGCAGGAGGGAAATACATTCTGAGTCATACGCAACCGATGCCACCAGAATGAGCCTCCGTTAAGTGTCATTGGAGAGCTACATCCTTAGCTGCATACATGCTAGACTCATGAACGGTTTCGCTCAAGCTAACCATCTAAGGACTATCACGGTGACGACCATCCGTCACACGTGCGGGTAATACAGTGTAAATTGGACCTAGGTGTATCATGGGCTATAATGTCCCTAAGATGTGTTTGGTCCATATTTACATGTATGTCTTCAGCACCCTTATGGGGGTACTACAAATATTGTTTATGTTCTTGTTGCTAAGTTGATGTCACAATGTCTACTACTCCTATTATCAAGTAGGTGTAGTACAAGATATTCATATCAACAAAGCATGTAAAGAACATTTGAATAGCATGCACATTGATAAATAATTGATGTAGCAGGATTTAATTTAAATGCTTTAAAGTAAATAAATAATTTAAGCAACTAGCATGGGAGAGGCATCCCTCGACCTGAGGTACTTAACAACTGCCCATCTCGACGGCACGACGGTAGTAATCTTGCAATAAGATTTAACAACTCACCTTAATTGAAGACTCAACTTTTTAGAACCAACCAGAATTGATTTATATAAATTTATCACTTCACCGTTCAGCTTGGAACGATGCCCTACAACAATCATATATTTAACCGTTAACAATTTTTACAACTAGTCATGCGTTCCTCTTAGCACAACCCATCTTTAGGAAACTCAAGAAACCAACTCAACATTCAAACAAAATAATTTAGCATCCATTTGCAGGCAACAAACTTAGCCATCTAACAATGATTTGGCCATGAACTTATCAACATCTCCAACAAAAGGAAAGAAAAAAAAATTATTTTATTTTACAGCAGCATTCAACAAATACTAATTTCAAATGAATAAGGCCAAGCAAGCAACATAAAAAGAAGAAGTATTCATTTGGCATTTGGCCTTCATGCAACTTGGTTTTATTTCTTCCAACTTGATCCCCACTGTGCAAAATGCCCCCATCTAAATAAATTTTTCTCCCCTTTCCTTAATCCTCCAAAACCCCATCAACAATAATATCTCAGATGCAAATAAGCTGAAGCAAACCAAGCAAGTGTTAAGTTGGCCTTAATATAAAAATGTATATATACATATATTCTATGCATCCCATGTTAATATATTTGTTGACACCTGCAGCAAGTGTCTAATTAGCCAAAACTCCACTTAACCTCAATATATGAAATTTACTAAAGCTACTATGTCTTCATGCGGCTGGATAAGGAGAAAGGAATAGAAAATACAAAAAGAAAACAAGAGGAGAAAGCTTTCTTAGCCTCGGCAGATTTCAAATCAAATAAAAAAAAATATATATCATTAAGCCTCATCCAAACCGAAGCTCCATTTAAACCATGGAGCTCTCCACGTGGCTGGAAAAGTATCTCAAAACTTCAAAGAAGACAAAATCCCATCAAGGTTGAGAGAGGAAAAATGTAAGAGAAGGAGAAAACAGAGGAAACAAAGAAAAAGAACGAAGAGGGCTTTTCCCTTCGTTTTGTTGCAGCAACACAAATATTCCAAGCATAAACATTTCCTTGCAAAATTTTGTTCATGGAATTGCTTAAAAGGAGAGATAAGGGAAGAATGAGGTAAAACAAAAGAGGGAAGAAAGAGGACTTCCCCTTTCTCGACCGCAAGAATTCAAAAACAGAGGTCTAACAAACATTTGATTTAATCCTCCTTTAACAGCAGCATACACCATTTAAAAACAATCATAACACCTTAAAATCTCATCCTTGGCAGCAACTTGATGGAAGGCAGCAAAGAAGAAAGGAAAAAGAAGATATCGGCAGCAGCAGCATTAATTAACCATAAGGAGAAATAATATCAATGCATCCAATATCAAAGGCATGGAGTCTACTAAATATTGGCAGCCAACCTATCCATCTAATACTCATACATCCACTCAATTTAACAAGGCAGCAACATCCAACTTGAGAGAGCAAAAGCAAATCACAAAAATTTAAACTTCGACAGCAAGCATCGCATCAATAGGGCACTTTGGAAATCAATATGCTACTCAAACAATGATGCAAAAGAATGTAGCATCCGCCTACCTAATTGAAGGCTAAACACAACGATTCCTTAGTTCGGTTGTTGGAACTTTGCTCCTCCCTCCATGTTTCCTCCGATGCCCTCAAGCCCTGTCCCCTGACATGCTGCTGCAAGGGAAAAGGGCAGCCCTGCTGCTATCGTTCTCCTCGCCAAAACCAATCCAAGATCAAGCAACAAACGAGGAAGTGACAGAGAGGGAAAGCGATCGGCCCTGGAGGTTTCTCTTAGCGCTTCGTGGAATCCATAAACCCTCGAAACGCATCAACGGTTACGGAAATGAAGGGGTTTATTTCCTAAGCCTTTGGGAATAAATTATCCATAATGCCCCTCACTAGTTGGGCTATTTACAACTCTACCATCGTAGGAAATTTGAGGGTTTACAAGTATTTGAGGGTTTACAAGTTCTCCCCTCCTTAAAATTTTTGGTCCTCCAAAAATATAATTTAAAATCCTGCTCTTGATAGGCTTAGTGTATATAGGTTTACTCCAAACAGGGTAACGTAGGTGATTAGAAAGGAATATATGATTCACCTTGATTTGGTATAGGTGAGGATATTGACTGAAAACTTTCCCAACTAAATTCCATGAATGTATTTCCCCAACGATCAATTTAAAATGATTTGAGGTTAAAGAGACATCGAGCAACATTGGAAATAAGGAAATAAATTATTAACACAAATGTGGCATGATGATATTCTTAACTCAACATTGGAAATAAGGAAATAAATTATTAACACAAATGTGGCATGATGATATTCTTAACTCAACATTGGAAATAAGGAAATAAGGGAGAATCTCTACGTTGGTGTTGCCCAACAGCAGTTGAGCATGATTTGTGTCCATTTAACGTGTTCTGAAATTTTCAGCAATGGAGGTTGTGATGATCCATTTAGAAATGGAAGTTTGATGATGCTGTACATGAAGAATTTGGCCAGATTTCTTCCAAGCTGGCTTTATGCAGTTTGGGTCAGGGTTATTGCAGCCAGATCAACAACCCTTGGGTGTGCTGTTGCAAATTTTCAGTAATACGTTCAACTACATAGTAAATCCAGCAAACTGAAATGTTAAATTTTTCAGCAAACTTCAAACAAATGTGACTCTCTCATTGGTGATCAGATTTAGATGCCCTTTTGAGGGTAGGTGCTTGGATCAGTGATGAAGTTGTCCACAAAATTTTTGATGAGTTGAACAACCTCAGAGCTCAAACAACTCATGCACTGAAATCAGTAATTCACAAACAATTCTGTCCAAAATCTTGATACGATGCTACAGTAATTGACACGCTACAGTGACTACGATATCAATTCATTTCATTATCCTAGATTGTAGTTGTGATGGATTTAAATCAGTCACCGATTGAGGAGCACCCTTGGGACCTCATGTAGGTGCTCAAATATAAAAGCATTGCTACTGAAACATACTGAGTAGTAACTGAACATGTTTTAGAAGGTTCAGCCATGGGACTGTTCTGATCAGATCAGAATTTAGTCTTGATGCTACTGCAAATAAAGATCCTGACCAACTATCAGCAAGACCGAGTTGATTTGTAGGTTGGTCAAAGAAATTGCAGCCAACGCAGCAACCACATTGATATGTTGATGCAGTTTTCAGCATGAGTAATTTCAACTACATGTTCAGTTTTGGAGATTGGACTTTGTGGTAGAAGCAAGTAAGGATTTAGACCAGGTTTCCTCAAAGCTTAGTGGTTTCAGCTTTTATTGAGGTTAGGGCGGCTAGGTTAGCCACTCCTTGCAACGCTGTGAAAATTTTTAGCACATGGCATGCTTAGTCCATTTGGGGCATGACCCTAGTTCGGGCACACCGAGGGAATTTGGGTGTCAAACAAATTGAGGTACAGACTCACTTGGGAGCGTAGAAGATGATTATGATATCTGGCCATACTACATTGGAGTGTATAAGCAGATGGCTCAAAGAATTAGTAACGAAATCAGGATTGGGCACAATATTTAGGAACATCTAATTTCAATCATGAGCATTTCACATTGCTGCTGCAAATCCAGTGATTGGATGATGCTAATTTTTGGCAGAGATGTGGGTCTATGAGTCTTGATTGAGCTCCCAAATTTTCAGGGAAATCAGATGAGAAACAAGTTCAAAATTTGAGATAGACCCGAACTGGGTCAAGTGTACTAAGAGCACTGTAGCAGTTCCGATACCGTGAACAGTAGCTGATTCAATCGATCATACTGATGCACATTAGATCAGAAATGATTTGCCATGTATCCAGCGAAGCAGTCATCTTTGAAACAAGTAAGAGCAGTGACAAGGCTAAAGCATGTGGAGGAAATATTTATAAGGAGATGAGTAACACAATTCTCTCTCTATATCTCTCTCTCTCTCTCTTCTTTTTTTTTTTTTTTTTTTTTTTTTTTAGCTACGGTGCTTGTAGCCACTGTTTGTGCTGAGGTAGCTAAATCTATTGGTGCAAGCATCACGAAGAAACTGGAACTTGATCAAAATTTGAAGGAATTAAATTTTTAAAAGTTGAGAAGAAGTATGCTTTGTTGCTGGAATTACTTCAGGAAGCATTAAGGTCTATCGAATATACATGCATCATTTGCTAGGCTGTCAACTGAAACAGAGAGCTCAAGAAGAGGATAATAGCTCTTGAAGAAAACATACTATCTTCAGCTGTTGGCATGCATGAACTTAGCCAATTATACAAAGATGATAGTTCGCAAGCAAAGTTAGGATTTGATAGAGTTTGGACCCAACAAAGGAGTTGAAAGAGCTGCATTTTAAGATTGTGGATAAACAACAGGTTGCAAGAGCTCAAAGGTAAAACACAAGTAGTTCAACAATAAATAATAGAAATGATGAGGAACAAGTTTTCTTACATGTCTCAGTGCTGAACACAAAAATGATCAGATTTGATACTTAGATTGGGATTGCCAGCATAACACACGATTCTGAGTTATCTGTCAAAGTTGATACATTACTTTCAAATTCTAAATTCTTGTTGATGGAAACCTGAGGAAATTTAAGGGAAGGAGTAATGATAATGCAATCGAAATCAGGTCAGCCAAAAATTTATTTTTGATGTTCTTCAAGTCTTGCTCATACTCTCATACATGTGGGGGAAATTTGTTCAGAAAGGTTTTTGTTGTTCCTTGAAGGAAATTTAGTGCAGAATTGTAGAGAGGTAGCATGTTTTGATAGCCCAAAATAGAAAGGGATTAAGGCAAGATCTAGTGGCTCTTGAGAGTGAAACTTTCAGAAAACTCCTTGTTCAACATTTCCAAATGAAATTAAGGAAGTAATAGATTCATGGGGACCAAGTGATCCTTACATGTCTTAGCGGTAGGATGTTAGATTGCAGACAATATGATCAAATGATAGTCAAAGGAGTCAACCTGGATGAAGCAGGGAGTATTGCAATTCGCTATTTGAAATTTCTAACCTTGTTATTCCCCACGATGGCATAGGAAATGCTAGTTAAGATCGAGCCCTTCAAATAGTGCAAAATTTAGAGAAAAGTAATAGTAGTGGAGGATGCCAAGTGTACCTTCTTCAAACATCCCCAAAGTTCAATAGGGTTGTTTTCGCTATTTTATGACGAGGCAAGAAAACATACCATATAGGTAAATAATATGGTCGACAACCAAAATGATGGAGATGAAGGATATATATATATATATATTATTTTTTTTTGACACAGTTTAGGACTCGTAACTTTGATGCCTGACACAAGCTATGGTTAGAGAAAGAGGAACATCAAAAGATGGATAAGCTCCAAAGGTTGTTAAACTTGAGGTTGGAGCATTTGAAATCACAGAATTTACTGCTGCTGCAGGGAAGGAAATACTACAGCAAGCCAGGTTTGCTGCAAAAACAGGGACAAACCTGATACTTTTCCCCACTTATTAAATACCAGAATGCGAAATAGAAATTACAGTGCTCCCTATTGTGTCATGTATGTACCCATATATTCCTGCTATAATGGCCTCAAAATAGGAAGCAAAACCAATAACAAAAGAGAAGATTTTAGTATTGTCGGAACCAAGCCAAATTAGCGTGTAGATTTAAAATACTCAGCGGAGACTTCCAATTAGAAAGGTGAATTCCAGCAATTATCTTTTATCTTTAAGAGAAATAGTTCGCCCAGCTTTTCTGAAAGTAAAGGAAACATTGTTCACCAAGGAGAAAATCTGGGATGGGTGGATCTGGATCATTTGCAAATCAGTCACACATATTGTCACATTGTCACAAAGAATAAGGCTGATAGTTAATATGAAACATGATTTGAATTGTACACATCAAATTATATTGCTTTTTCTTCTATTTATATATGTACTAAATAACTTGATATTACTACCCATCTCACTCAATGCAAAGAAGAGCATAACTTAAGATTTCGAATTGTCAAGCGAATGCTCAATTGCATTAAATTTTTTCAATACATAGTATTCGAGGACAGTATGTGATGATCTCTGGATATTTCTAGATTCTCTCCCTAACACTCTGACGGATTTGGATTGGTATTGAACCATCAAGATGTTGTATGGCTGTAAGATTATTGAGTTTCTCCACAAGGGGCAATCACCTCTATGGATTTGATTATGGAAAGAGTCTGAGGGTAAGATATCACTCTTGAAGTTGAAAATGCGAGATGTAAGGCTGACTTGAATGGATATTCAATCTTCACAAGATATGTCTGAAATGAGTCTAAATAAAAAAATAAAAAAAATAGAAGAGCTTGTTTACTCATTTCACAAGTCAAAATGTCTTATTATTTTGTCTCCGTTGTCTCCCACATTATCTAATGTGTGTACGTTGGCCTTATAGTTCAACATATGCTAAGGCATGCATTAAGGCCAACCAAATAAGCATTTTTTTTTTCTCAACAGTCAAAGAGAAATGCATATGAATACAGTAAGCAGACAAGGAAAAACAAGGAAATGAGCAAAGAAGAATTTCTAGGAAAAACATATTCCTAATTCCCCTGATACTCTCTCCATATCTCTTGTGCCTAATGAGACTGACTTGATTAACTCTTGGGCAAATCCTAGGTTTTAATAAGTTTATTGACCACAAAAACTTGGCTCTGATACCACTAAAATTGTCACGCCCCGACCCGTAGGTCGACACGTGGCAACCGCCGTACAAATCGCAATGACCTGTACAAGGCATAAAAGGGAAAATATAACAAATAAGTGTAAGTCCAAGATAAGGTTAATGTAGGTCTATAACAGTCCCGACTTAGGTTCCAACTCACCAAGAAGATAAAAATCTTTAAAATTTCTAATTTGCTATCGATCCCACCTTCCCGTTCACCTACCACGTTCGCTCCTATACCTGCACGCCAGGAACCCATGCGTGCTGAGCCTTGCGGCACAGTGAACTACAGAAGGCACGTCGAGAACAAAGGGTATAGACCGAGGAATATATTGCCTCATGTTGCCATGCATAAGCAGTTATATAAAAATGAAGTAACAATCAGGATGAACATGGCATATCACATGGTTACATGAACAAAGCATTATAGTAGCAAGAATTTACACATGTACAAACATTGTAAGATAGCAATTTATTCATAATTGGTTACAATTATATAAATTTCAAGTATGCATCAAACTAGTTCACTTTTTACTATGAATCTGGGCTGCCAGCCTATGCTTAGGATATGCCCTGGCCGGGGACTATCCCAAGACCCATCAGTGCCACTCTAAATCTCTTCCTAAGCTCGTTACACTGACGTTAGCAGAGAAGGCGGGTGACTTTGGATCCTTCTCTATCAGCCTCGATAACCGTCAATCCTCCCGCATTATCGAAACTGCTGCTTCGTGCACTACTCCCCGTAGTACGCACGTCGCGACGACCTGTATAGTACTATACAACTGTCCCTCGACTGAAACAGTAGTCACCTCACAATTTATAATAAACCTCGCAGCCACGGCAACTGGAGAGACTACACATGTATTATATCCCAAGGATCCGGACATGTCATCAGACTGCCTGCAGGACATCTGTAATGACGGCCGTGGTCATCAGATCCACTGTCCAAGGTTTGCAGGAGGGAAATACATTCTGAGTCATACGCAACCGATGCCACCAGAATGAGCCTCCGTTAAGTGTCATTGGAGAGCTACATCCTTAGCTGCATACATGCTAGACTCATGAACGGTTTCGCTCAAGCTAACCATCTAAGGACTATCACGGTGACGACCATCCGTCACACGTGCGGGTAATACAGTGTAAATTGGACCTAGGTGTATCATGGGCTATAATGTCCCTAAGATGTGTTTGGTCCATATTTACATGTATGTCTTCAGCACCCTTATGGGGGTACTACAAATATTGTTTATGTTCTTGTTGCTAAGTTGATGTCACAATGTCTACTACTCCTATTATCAAGTAGGTGTAGTACAAGATATTCATATCAACAAAGCATGTAAAGAACATTTGAATAGCATGCACATTGATAAATAATTGATGTAGCAGGATTTAATTTAAATGCTTTAAAGTAAATAAATAATTTAAGCAACTAGCATGGGAGAGGCATCCCTCGACCTGAGGTACTTAACAACTGCCCATCTCGACGGCACGACGGTAGTAATCTTGCAATAAGATTTAACAACTCACCTTAATTGAAGACTCAACTTTTTAGAACCAACCAGAATTGATTTATATAAATTTATCACTTCACCGTTCAGCTTGGAACGATGCCCTACAACAATCATATATTTAACCGTTAACAATTTTTACAACTAGTCATGCGTTCCTCTTAGCACAACCCATCTTTAGGAAACTCAAGAAACCAACTCAACATTCAAACAAAATAATTTAGCATCCATTTGCAGGCAACAAACTTAGCCATCTAACAATGATTTGGCCATGAACTTATCAACATCTCCAACAAAAGGAAAGAAAAAAAAATTATTTTATTTTACAGCAGCATTCAACAAATACTAATTTCAAATGAATAAGGCCAAGCAAGCAACATAAAAAGAAGAAGTATTCATTTGGCATTTGGCCTTCATGCAACTTGGTTTTATTTCTTCCAACTTGATCCCCACTGTGCAAAATGCCCCCATCTAAATAAATTTTTCTCCCCTTTCCTTAATCCTCCAAAACCCCATCAACAATAATATCTCAGATGCAAATAAGCTGAAGCAAACCAAGCAAGTGTTAAGTTGGCCTTAATATAAAAATGTATATATACATATATTCTATGCATCCCATGTTAATATATTTGTTGACACCTGCAGCAAGTGTCTAATTAGCCAAAACTCCACTTAACCTCAATATATGAAATTTACTAAAGCTACTATGTCTTCATGCGGCTGGATAAGGAGAAAGGAATAGAAAATACAAAAAGAAAACAAGAGGAGAAAGCTTTCTTAGCCTCGGCAGATTTCAAATCAAATAAAAAAAAATATATATCATTAAGCCTCATCCAAACCGAAGCTCCATTTAAACCATGGAGCTCTCCACGTGGCTGGAAAAGTATCTCAAAACTTCAAAGAAGACAAAATCCCATCAAGGTTGAGAGAGGAAAAATGTAAGAGAAGGAGAAAACAGAGGAAACAAAGAAAAAGAACGAAGAGGGCTTTTCCCTTCGTTTTGTTGCAGCAACACAAATATTCCAAGCATAAACATTTCCTTGCAAAATTTTGTTCATGGAATTGCTTAAAAGGAGAGATAAGGGAAGAATGAGGTAAAACAAAAGAGGGAAGAAAGAGGACTTCCCCTTTCTCGACCGCAAGAATTCAAAAACAGAGGTCTAACAAACATTTGATTTAATCCTCCTTTAACAGCAGCATACACCATTTAAAAACAATCATAACACCTTAAAATCTCATCCTTGGCAGCAACTTGATGGAAGGCAGCAAAGAAGAAAGGAAAAAGAAGATATCGGCAGCAGCAGCATTAATTAACCATAAGGAGAAATAATATCAATGCATCCAATATCAAAGGCATGGAGTCTACTAAATATTGGCAGCCAACCTATCCATCTAATACTCATACATCCACTCAATTTAACAAGGCAGCAACATCCAACTTGAGAGAGCAAAAGCAAATCACAAAAATTTAAACTTCGACAGCAAGCATCGCATCAATAGGGCACTTTGGAAATCAATATGCTACTCAAACAATGATGCAAAAGAATGTAGCATCCGCCTACCTAATTGAAGGCTAAACGCAACGATTCCTTAGTTCGGTTGTTGGAACTTTGCTCCTCCCTCCATGTTTCCTCCGATGCCCTCAAGCCCTGTCCCCTGACATGCTGCTGCAAGGGAAAAGGGCAGCCCTGCTGCTATCGTTCTCCTCGCCAAAACCAATCCAAGATCAAGCAACAAACGAGGAAGTGACAGAGAGGGAAAGCGATCGGCCCTGGAGGTTTCTCTTAGCGCTTCGTGGAATCCATAAACCCTCGAAACGCATCAACGGTTACGGAAATGAAGGGGTTTATTTCCTAAGCCTTTGGGAATAAATTATCCATAATGCCCCTCACTATTTGGGCTATTTACAACTCTACCATCGTAGGAAATTTGAGGGTTTACAAGTATTTGAGGGTTTACATCATTGCCGTAGGCTTGCTTTTCCGCCGTGGGGAGCTGAAAGAAGCCTCTCCACACGTCCCGAATTCTGGCGATCAGCTCCGGCTGCACGCCGTGGTTCACGACCTGGAAGAACCCCCACTCACGGCACGCCTCGGCGATGGCACCGAGGGTGGCGCGGGACTGGGCTGCGTTGCCGTCCAGCTTGCTCAGGTCGATGACAGGGATGTTGGGCGTGGTGGAGGACCCAACGCCGAAAGCGTCTCGCGACGGGCGCTCGGACGGCGGCTTGATGTACCTGTCAGGGAGTGTGGTCAGACCGCTGTCAGACAATGACTGGACAGGGACGACGGGCTCCGGCCAGCCTTTCTGCAGCGAGTCCATGATGAGAGGGCAGGGCAGGAACGACTCCTCCTCCTCCTCCTCCTCCACCACCACCTCCTCCTCCTCAAGAACACGGAGATGGTCTTATTTATTGAGATAGGATTGGCCGAGGAGGAGGACGACGACTCAATAAGGCGGAGATGCTCGTATTTATACAGAAATAATTGGCCCGCGACCTCAGCTGGGGGGAGATGCATCGTGGGGTGGAGCCATCTTTTCTCAATATCTTGGAATAGAAACCATCAACCAGAATTGCATGGTTATATTTAACAATACCACAATATATAAATTTTTCAAAAACAGTACAAATTCTCCATTTACATTTTTTCACGTTTCACAGAAATAAATAAATATATATATATATTATAAAAAGGAAAAATGTAATATAATAAATAATATCATGCACCTACGTGATTCTTTAAAAAGTACCAAAAAAATATGATTCAAAAGAAATATTACAAATCATGATGTTTGTGGATTATGGCAAAATATTTTTTTATGATGAGATTGTTAAATGCCTGATATGGGTCTTCCGGACTCATAAGATGGTTACCACGTCTCCTCCTACAGGTCGGGGCCTGACAATGGGCTTGACATCTTATACTCAACTATGATCAACAATTAAGACATTGGGGAAAATCGATAAAGAAGTGGATACTCCTAATATTTCATAACAAAGTTCACTAAAATTTATATCTACCATCCCTCGATGTATCACAGAACTTATAAAGATCACATGATAACCTCAAGATATTCTTACCCTTTTCCCCCGAGTTGTCCATTGGATACAGCTACTTGGTATAATAATAGTTAATCCAATGATACCCATCGACTAGGAGTCACCCACCGCCCATCTTCGATTGCCATATGTTATAAAATAAGTGAATAACACAAGCATATATAAATAGTCCTCACAATCTCCATTATTCTTTTGGATTCATGAATGAGACGATTTATAGATAATCGAATATGGGACATGAAATCAAAATTTCACCTCAATCTTGCCACATGCACTTTATCAAGATTCAATGATTCTTGACTATAAAGTCTATATATAAAAGAAAGATTTGTCGTTTTAACTTTGATAATCAAATGATGTTAGGCGTGCTTTCTTCAAAACAATCATAAGATGAATTTTTAATTGACTTAGTGAAAAATTTCCCGAACCAAATTGGCTAATGACATTAAATTAGTAGTTCCATCATCTCGTATTGCTTTCTTCAAAACAACCACAAGATGAAGTTTTAATTGACTTAGTGAAAATTATTTCAAACCAAATTGGCTAATGACGTTAAATTAGTAGTTCCATCATGTCGTCGTATATGTTTGAGAACATGATTAATTTGCATGGATTGATTAATGCATATATAGATCCGGGTGCTAGATCGATGCACAAGCCCATTATAATAAAAAAAGTATTTTATTATGCACACGCATGCATACATATTAAAGTAGGATTACATAGACCCCCCGAGTTGTGCATCGAGCTGCTTCTTCCCTTTGGGACCTTTGCTCCTGATGACTAAACGGTACTCGTCGAAGGTTATCGGACGGTAGGTGCTCTTTGACTTCACCAGATTACTGATGGGAGCAATCAACAGATCGCTCTTCGGATTGTAGAAGAATGCGAGCGAGAGTCGTTCTCGCGCTGCATTTGCCAAGACTCGATGTTCCACGCTCTTGTAGATTGAGTTAGTCAATATCTGTTTCATTTATTTAAATTAAAAAAAAATTAATATACGGAATTAAAGACAGAAATAATACATAAATAAATAAATAAGGTCAATGAACGTTTGAAATAGAATAAGTTACCTATTCTGGGCGAAAGTTTTAAAACTGCAAAGAAATTCTTCAACGAGATAGAATAAAATAGGTGTAGATAGGATTCGTGCATTTGAGGTCGTGAATGAAAAATTTCAGTTGCTGTCGTCGTTGTGTAATTTACCTGGATCTGGTCGCCGAGGTTAACGATGAAGGCGCCAGGGAGAGGCTGCACGGAGACCCAGTCGCCACCTTTACGAACCTGGAGGCCCTTGACGTAATCGTCCGCCAGCAGAATGGTGATGCCGCCAGGATCAGAGTGCGGAGACAAGCCGAGGGCAAGCTCTGGCTGCGGGCACTTGGGATAGAAATTTACACGAAGTGTGGCACCGACATTGTCCCCGCCGAAGGCAGTCGGCAGCCGCTCCGCATCCAAACCCAGGCTAGTCGACATCGCCCTCATCAGCCTCCTGCACAGCTTCAGCATCTCCCCCTCGTACTCCTTCACCGTCTTCCTGCACCCATCAATCACATGCATTAGTTGATCAAATTAAGCAGCGCATATATATATATGAGCACATACTTGAGAGAAGTTGGACGAGCAGGCCATTTGCTTGGGTTCCTGAGGGATGAGGGGAGGAGGTTGAAGAAGAAGTAGTCGCCCCAGTCCAAGTTGGCGCCCTTTTCGACGCCGACCCGGCTGCCGTAGCCCTCGTAGGTGTAGGGGTCATTGCCGTAGGCTTGCTTTTCCGCCGTGGGGAGCTGAAAGAAGCCTCTCCAGACGTCCCGAATTCTGGCGATCAGCTCCGGCTGCACGCCGTGGTTCACGACCTGGAAGAACCCCCACTCACGGCACGCCTCGGCGATGGCACCGAGGGTGGCGCGGGACTGGGCTGCGTTGCCGTCCAGCTTGCTCAGGTCGATGACAGGGATGTTGGGCGTGGTGGAGGACCCAACGCCGAAAGCGTCTCGCGACGGGCGCTCGGACGGCGGCTTGATGTACCTGTCAGGGAGTGTGGTCAGACCGCTGTCAGACAATGACTGGACAGGGACGACGGGCTCCGGCCAGCCTTTCTGCAGCGAGTCCATGATGAGAGGGCAGGGCAGGAACGACTCCTCCTCCTCCTCCTCCTCCACCACCACCTCCTCCTCCTCAAGAACACGGAGATGGTCTTATTTATTGAGATAGGATTGGCCGAGGAGGAGGACGACGACTCAATAAGGCGGAGATGCTCGTATTTATACAGAAATGATTGGCCCACGACCTCAGCTGGGGGGAGATGCATCGTGGGGTGGAGCCATCTTTTCTCAATATCTTGGAATAGAAACCATCAACCAGAATTGCATGGTTATATTTAACAATACCACAATATATAAAATTTTCAAAAACAGTACAAATTCTCCATTTACATTTTTTCACGTTTCACAGAAATAAATAAATAAATAAATATATATTATAAAAAGGAAAAATGTAATATAATAAATAATATCATGCACCTACGTGATTCTTTAAAAAGTACCAAAAAAATATGATTCAAAAGAAATATTACAAATCATGATGTTTGTGGATTATGGCAAAATATTTTTTTATGATGAGATTGTTAAATGCCTGATATGGGTCTTCCGGACTCATAAGATGGTTACCACGTCTCCTCCTACAGGTCGGGGCCTGACAATGGGCTTGACATCTTATACTCAACTATGATCAACAATTAAGACATTGGGGAAAATCGATAAAGAAGTGGATACTCCTAATATTTCATAACAAAGTTCACTAAAATTTATATCTACCATCCCTCGATGTATCACAGAACTTATAAAGATCACATGATAACCTCAAGATATTCTTACCCTTTTCCCCCGAGTTGTCCATTGGATACAGCTACTTGGTATAATAATAGTTAATCCAATGATACCCATCGACTAGGAGTCACCCACCGCCCATCTTCGATTGCAATCTCTTATCTGCCACCTTTAGTTTTTACTAAAGTTTACCCTCTTGAGCATGTTTATGCAGTGCCTTTACCTTGTGGGCTTACCTAAATGCAGTTCCTCTTAGTGACAACAACAGCTCTACCTTCTAAAATCCTTAGTTTTTTGAAGACTTGCAAGAGGTAGAGTTGAAGTATCAGACCCACTTGGGATTCACCTTTTCATGTTGGTTGTGTTTCATACTTATCTTTCCCCATTATGGTCCGAGACCTGAATTTCCTTCGATGTCAAAATGGTGGATAAAGCCTTGAGAAAAACTCTTTGGAGGTTGCTTTCCATTTCTATTTCTCTAATGTATCCACCTTTTTCAGCTCTTGGTTCTTGGCATTCTTTAGAAGAACTTCTAGGTTCAACAACAAGTTGCCTATTTTGAAACTTTCAACATTGCCTATATAGCATCAGCCTTGCTCCCAGCTTTGAAACTTTCAACATTGCCTATTTTGAAACTTTCATTTCATCGACAAGAAT
Source organism: Thalia dealbata (assembly GCA_030544415.1). NCBI lineage: Eukaryota > Viridiplantae > Streptophyta > Magnoliopsida > Zingiberales > Marantaceae > Thalia > Thalia dealbata. The sequence continues at coordinate 21,543,380 of CM060455.1, forward strand.
CTAGTTAAAGGGGCATCTATACCGATCAAAGTCTTAGATTACTAAGTCCTTTCTTGAAGTTGACGGTTTAGAGAAGCAGACAGGACTTAACCGGGTGAAGAAGCTTGAATTGTTTAGGAATGAGAAATGCTTAGATAAAAGAAGTAATTCGAGAACTCGAAACTCACATCAAGATCCAGTACGTACGTTTACTAGGATTGATTTAGAGGAAGAATCATTTCCTTCTTCCTTCACTAAGAGACATTGTTGGTTAAATAATAATGCTTGAAACCTGGTTTCTTCTAGATCAAAATTTTTTAAGTGGGTTAAACTTTTAAACTCCGATTTTTTAAAAATAAATAATAATAAATAAGTAATAGAAACGGTAAAACAATTATATCTATAGATATATATATATAACTAAATACAGTTGTAGGGGTATAATCGCGGAAATTAACAGAGCTAGGTTATATCGTGAAAACGAGGAGATGGCGGGGGCAAAGAGGGCCTTTCGCCATCCCACGCGCGCCTCACACGCGTTCTTCTCGCGCGACCCGCTTGAATCAAAAGAGGGCGGTAGTAGAGCCGCTGAGCCCAAGCTCTCGGCGACCCACTCCACCTCCGAATTGGTGTTGCAGTCACCGGCAATTCCGTCGGCAGACCCAGGCGATCCACGGCGTGGATCCTTTCGCTTCTTGAGACGGCGACGAAGGGGAGAAATTGGGGAAAAGGAACCGGAAGCACCGTTGGAAGGAGCGTGGTTAGAGATCTGATTGATTAAGCAGAATTAGGTAGGCCCTCATGCTTGTCACCCTGCAAAATTTTGATTCTTTCGGGGATTATGGGTAGAAATCATTGCAGTCTAAAGCTTTCCCTGCTGCATTACTATACTTCTAATTCTTATTCATGCGTTCACCTAATGATAGAAAGAATGGATAAATTGCGTGCATGATTTGGGAAATTTGGGCTCTTCGAATTCTTCTGTGATTTAAACTGTTAAAGTCACATTAAGGGTAGATCCTACCTAACTCCTTCGTAAACATGTTGGTTCTGAATCCCACAACAGTTCAGTTGCCCTTATCAGTATTAATTTTGTTTGTCTCCCCACTTCATGAATAATGAGCTGGGTAATCATTTTGCTTTGGTTAAATGAATGTCGGTAATCGGATCATGGTTTCTTGATGTGTTAAGTAGAATTGACATAGTGGGTTGTGATTAATGTGATTAAATTGATGTTGTTTATTTCCATTTGTGGGAAGAATTACTGCGGAAGAATTCTGGTGTTATGTTGTTGCTTTCAATGTGTATGTTACTGTAGTAATGGAATTGGAATTTTTCTCTTCTGGTTTTGGGGTAAGTTCAACGTTACGTAGCTATTGAAAAGTTTAACCACACTTGTGTTTATTCATCATTTTCGAGAAGTTAAATAAATGATGAGGGGAGTGAATTGTTATCACTGCTTGTTATATATCTTACTAGACAGTTGTCGGATTAGAGACTGCAATAGAGCTATCATGCTCACTTCAGCTGAACAGATTCAGAATGTACGAAAAGGAATGAGAGGGTTGTCCTGCTATCCTTTGGTGAAGGCTGCAAGTCATAGGAATAAAAATGCCCCTACTGGATTAATTATTGTAAGCTGGTCAATAGTGATTTTGCTTGAAATCGGTTTTCTTGAGTAAGTTATGGTTGTGCTGAGTTCTGCTTGATTCACTGAAATTGTGCATAGGAAGTAAAGAAATTGCAACATAGAAAGTATAATTTAACTGAGGAGAACCTAAGACAATTAAGAATAAGTTTGTTATTATGATATGTGGTAATATTATGTTTTACTAGTGTCATGTGGTAGTAAGATGTCGAAATAGGTTAGTTCTCGTAAAGCGTTGATAAGAAACAATCAGTATTGCATGAATGGGGTAGGTAGAAATAACTAGTAAAGTTGCTATTGTGTATTGCACTTTGGTTGCTATCAACATATGAATTGTGAATCTGAAGTAACTTCCTTTTTGGTAGTAGTTGTAAATGCTATGATAGGATTGCCACACTGTAAATTAAATAGTATAAAGCATCCAGAGTATGGATTCAAGCATTAGAAAATAGGGGAATTGGTTGAGATCATTGCATTCGGTTAAGAAGATATCATTTCGTGGATATAGAACTAAAATTGTTGAAGAAGTGAAAGAAAAGCATAATGTATCAAATTGTCAGTTTGATGAGTGGTAAACTTTTATTGTTGTTGTTAGGATTGAAGTTAGCAGAGTATGGTTGATGAGTTAGTATTGAGTTTTCAAGGGGGGTAAAATATTGAGTTTTGGTTTGGAATAAAATGGTTAGAAAAATTAGTCGTGTAGCTGACGTTGGTTTTCCCATAACCTTGCATGATACACATAATTAATTAGACCAAAAGTAAAGCTGGTGACACTGAATATTCTTATTATTGTTCCTGACTGCAGAAATATTTAAAAAGAAAATTTAATTGTAAAGTAGTACTCTTTCACTTGAGTTATAAATAAGGCCATACTAGATTTTAATGGTTACTGATCGAAATGGGTTGAAGAGGAGTTGGATGGGTGATAAATCAGGTGGTACAGTGATGTAGGAAATTAGGAAAACAAGTCATGTTGGTCATCAAGGGCAGTGCGATCGATCCCATGGCCCAAGCAATGTGGGAATCATCCGCTATGACCCCTGTCACCGTATCGCCGCTGATGGCGGCGGCGGCGGGATCCGGCCTCTCCAGCACGCAGGCTGCGTCATCCAGCATCCCCACCATGCAGATGGACTAGAAGGAGATGTGTTACTATGTTTATTTAGGATGCAAACCCAATCTCTACTTTTAAAATGTAACATCGTCTTGACATTGATCAATTGCTGCTAAATGGATAAGAGATAATTGTGAGGTTCAAATGCATGAAATGTGCTGTGATGAATAATGTATCATAAAAATTAATACAAAAATTAGCGGCACTGATCAGAATGTTACTGATTTAGTTTAAATTCGCACCATTTAAAACATTGGGAACCTTGAGAGTGAATACGGAAGAGTTGCTGTTTTGAATGCATGTGTTCAAACAAGGAGAAAGCTAGAGAATGAAAGATGAAGGATGAGGAGAACAAAATTTATAGAGGTGGATAAGCATTGTAAAAAGCTTACGTTTCACATGTTTTGCTTGTTTCTATTATAGCTACCAAGTTAACATATTGTTCGACATATGATATGATGAAGAAGTATGGATCTTTTAGTAACTTAACAATAAGATGATTAAGTCTGCTGCAGGGGATCCAATGTATGTTATGGTTGAAACATGAACTAGGAATACGTCTGATCTAATTAGTTCTCTCTACTATAGATCAGTTACTACGACTATATTCTGAGACAGTGGGTTGGGATGTAGACATTAAGAGAAGAATGATACCAAACTAATACTGATGATACTTAAATTGATGCTATAGTTGATTTTGAAATTTATACTAAATTGATGTTGAAGTTGGTACTAAATTTATGCTTCTTCATCTACTTCAGAAGTCTGATATTTTACACAATCTCATCTGTTTGCAAGTTGTTACTGGACTTGAATTTGCTTGAATGTATTGCTGCATAAGGCTTCTAAATTAAGTCCCTAAATCTGCCAAACACATTGATTTTAGATTGTTATGGAGAAAGAGTTTAAGGTTGGTTAAAATTCTGTTTTATCAAAACATAGCATCTTTTGACTTACATTGAATGTGGAGTGCATGATAACTAGTCGTCCGACAAAGGATGTTTTAGTGGATGAATTGGCAACATATCATCAGAATATCCTTGATCTTAAAATGAAATTTTAGGGTATGGACATGTATTCTAAATCTGAGTAGATAAAATAGTATATAGAGTTTATATACTAAATTAGTTGCCAGGAGTGAAAAGAACTTAGTTTAAATGAAAAATATACTTTGCAAAAGATATGAACCAATATAAATTAGTATTAGCTACAATCTCGCTAAAATAGAGTTGCTGCAAGGCAACAGCGAAGTGAATGCGTGATAATAGTGAATTCTGAATGATTCTTTGCGTTCTTTATATGTTGCTTACTGTTTAAAACAATTAAATTGTTAATGGATAAGGGAAAAAGGTTTCTGTTTAAAATATCTATGTTAAGTGCACGACTTGGTTGTTGTTGTTCAAACTGTTGACATTAACATGTTGTAGATGTATGACAAGTAGGTAGAATTGGAAGACATTTTGGTGAAGTCAGTTGTGTAAATCCTAATTCATTGAATCCTTTTATTATAGGAAGTATATTGAGAATCTCTATGGTGTTAAAATAGGGAACGAACAATTAGTAAAAGTTAACAACATGCCCCTTGAGGAGCAGATATAAATGAAATAGATAATGGCGACCCTGTTGCAACCCTGTGGCGATGGCGACCGTTGGTCTTCCCATCCCCATCCTTAGTCTAGGGTTCCGGCCACCGGCGGGAGTGTTTCTCATCCTTTGTTGTGCTCTTTCTCCTTCTGTGCTTCGTCCAACTCCCGTTTCACGTTTGGAATTTCAAAGTTTTCTGTTGGTTTCCTCCACTTCTCTCATCACTTCCTATTGCTTGCTCACCAACTCTCCAACTCTCCAACCCATAATCTGCATCTCTAAATCCCTCTCACTCCCCTAGATACCATTGATAACAACCTAGTTAATCTGTATTCATTGTGCTTCTCCGATCCCAGCGTCAAACTTGCTCCAATCGGAGTTTGCTCGCTGGGCGGTAGAAGACGCTTATCCCCTCAGCATACAAGAATTGTACATGCTTGGATCGAAAACATCTCCTGCTCCGATGAACTCTGATGCGTGGAAGCCTGCTTGCAGATGGTTGGAATCCTTGGTTTCAACTGATCTGATCAGTACAAATGGTATATCAAATTGGCTAGAAGCTAATCCAGAGTTCACAAAGACTTTATCTACTCGGTATTCTAGGTTCTATATCATTCAGTACATCCAGAAAATGCATCTGGCTTTACTGAGGAACAAAAGACACATGACGAAGGTTGTGCAACCACAGAGTGCGGGGAATCTAGATTCAACTCTGTCCAAAATCAGAGTGAGATAGAAAAGTAATCAGTAGCAGCAACAATTTGTCAGGATTCAATGGAGAGTGAAAGGTGTACATGGTGGGTTCTGCTCTGACATAAATACAAGGGATTAGAGCTGGCATACGGTGATTAGCAAAATAAAGAAGAAATTGCATCTGCAACACAAATCCAATGAGGGGATCATGACAAAGAAACATCAGAGACATGATCAATGGAGACCCAAAATGCACTTGAGGTCAATGAAGGACCTGCAGAAGAATCCAGATACCTTAAATGAAGGACTGCAAACAAAGAGTGGGAATATTCTTGGCAACACCAAAGAGTCCACCAACACAAAACCTTCTTATGCAGAGGCACTGCAGAAAGGGAGCTCTATGAACATCCAATCCTCAAAATTGCAGGTGAAGAAGAAAGCACTTGTGAATATCCATATCAATAATCTGAGAGTTCAAAATAGATGCTTTCATTGCTTAGGAAGAGGTCATAAGGCAGTATCCTGCAGATCTTTAAAAATATGCTATTTTTATCGATAAAGTGGGCATGAAGGCAAATTCTGCAAGGCTAAATATCAAGAACTGAAGGAAGCTAAAAGTAAAATTTCTTCTGCAGCATCTGAGGTAAATTTTCAGTCTCCTGCAACGCAAAAAAGATTACGTTTCCTTAGGGAACATTGTGTCATTGTTAGTGTTGAGGGTTCCATGGAGAAGAATCTAAATGTTGCAAGTGCATTGGCAAACAGTTTTCAGGATGTAAGGAATCATAAACATCTATGGAAGCAAGCTATTATGGCTGAAGGAAAGTATTTAATCACCACTCCTATAATTGGCCGAGGGTATTATAAGAGGTGTCTGCTGCAGCTCAAGAAGATTCACTTCAATCAGGCCCTACTTATAGTAGAAGATTGGTCCCTAGAATATGGTTGTATCACTATAAGCAATAAGGAGAAAATGAAGATCAGTCTATATGGTCTACCAATTGCTTTGTGGCACAAAGAGGCAATTTCAGAAGTTGTTTCTTCTTTTGCAGAACTAGAGGATGTAGACAAGAAATCCTCATCATGGAGGAATGCATGTGCTTGTCAAATAACTATTCTCAAACCAGTTTCAACCACTATTCCTTCATATGTCAATACATGCTTGGGAGGGAAAGTTCTTATGATTACAGTCAAGAGTGGTTGGGCAAATGAAGATGATATGGCACAAGATCTTCAGAAGCAAAGTGCTCAAGAGAACTGGCAGGAAAATACGGCTACCCTGCAATATCACAGCACAAAGGTTTTATTCAATTCCATCAATAAGGACTCTACTTCAAAGGAAGCAATGATTACTATTTCTAACCCCCGCGCAGGGAGTGCACGCCCATCGGGCCTTTGCCTTCCGGTCCTCAGGTGGAAGGAAATGGTAATCATGCAGATGGAGTAGAGTTTACTGACGAGTTTAAATTCCAAGGCCGCATCATTGCTGTGACATCAGTGTTTGACCATCAGTGTTTGACAAATTAATGCAAGATCTTAAATGCTATGGTAAGAAGCCTACATCGGTTAGCAAGAACAGAAGGTTTGAGCCTAACTCACAGGGTTCTGTGGATTGGGACTATGGTTTGGATATGCAACAACTGAGTATCACAGTAGAAAGTACTAAAATCTTATTGTCATCAAATCCACCAAGGGAAGTTTTGACAAAACTCTTCATAATGCAGCCATCAATACATGCTCACATCAGATTTCCTCATGAGTGGTGTATAATACAAAGTTTCATCGACAGTGCACGTGACTATATACTTCATGTCATCAATGCAAGGATTTCTCAGCCTTCTGATTTAAAGGAAGCTAAATCATTCACTTTGGAGGTTAACAATCTGATGGGAATAAAACATGGCAGATGGAAAGGCCTAAGCTACAGAAGGAAGCTTCGGTGGATTGGGGAATTTCATAGCTCAGCAGCTAGAATACCAAGTTCCTCAACCTCAATGGACTTGGGGTTGAGAAGAAGTGTTCGGCTTGCAAAGAAGAGGCTTGAAATGCAGCAATGTGATAGCACTACTAATGACATAGCAGCTGAGTTAGTAAGTCAAGAACAAAGAGATCAAAGGCGAGGAAAAGGATCACTGCTACAGGAGTTAGATTCTAATCCAGAGGTGGTGTCAAAGGTCAAAATGCTGGGTTTTGAACCAAAGGGGAGATCAAATTCATTAGATCATGGACAAGCAAAAATTTAAGATCCTATTTTGGAATGTTAGAGGTCTGAACAGAATGGGAAAAAAAAGAATGATTCAAAACATTTTAAAGGATGAAAGGATAAAAATTTTTGCACTTCAAGAGACTAAGTTGGAGAGTTGCACAGAATCAATAGTCAAAAAGTATCACAGGCTCAAGCGCATTTTCTTTTATTGCTAGGGATTCTATTGGCATGAGCGATGGACTATTAATTGGTTGGCACAATGATTTTTGGGAGCTGAACTCATCACACATTGGAATAGCTCATATATCAGTAGAGCTTAAGTATAAGCAAAGTCTTACAAGTTTCAGAATTGCTAATTTCTATGGTCCACCACGGCATGAGGGTAGGGATGTTTTATGGCAGGAGCTAAAGGAAGTAGCGAGCCATGATGGAATTACTATTTTGGGTGGTGATTTCAATCTGACCAAAAACTCAATCGAGAGGATCAATTATTCAGGACATCCTTGGGATTCTGCAAAATTCTCTAAAGTTATTGCTGATTTAAATCTGATGGAGATATCACTCATAGGAAGGGCCTTCACATGGACTAATCACCAACAACCTCCAGCATTTGCAAAATTGGACAGAGTAATGCTGAACTCAGCAGCACAAGATCACCTACACTTTGCCTCATGTTCAACAGGTAATATGAGACTGTATGATCATTCTCCACTTATATTCAGTTCCAGTTCTCATAAGAAACCACCAGCTCATTTTAAGTTTGAAAGGTATTGGCTGGCACAACAAAATTTTAAGGAAGTTTTTCAGCAAGGATGGGCAGAAAGTGCAGAACTATCTTATATAGAAGATCCGCTTAAAAGATGGATCATTAGAACCAAGAAATTAAGAGGGGTGCTTAAACGATGGAGTGTGGGCTTGAAGGTTATGCAGAAAAAATTCAGAAATGATCTAGATCAGCAGATCCATAATTTATCTATTAAGGCTGAGAAGGGCTCTATATTGCAACAAGAGCTTGATGAATGGAGGGTTTTAAAGCATAAATTGGATGAATGTTATGTGGCCGAGGAGCTGTTTTGGAAGCAACGAGCTAAAGTTCGATGGTGCAAAGATGGTGATCAGAATACTAAGTTCTTTCATACATATGCTAGTGTTAAACATAGAAGGAACCATATTGGTTTGCTAAAGGTAAATGGGCATGAAACTTCTAATCAAAACCAAATTATTCAAGCTTTCTACAGTTACTACAAACAGCTTTTGGGTGTGCAGCATTATCCTAAGCTTCTTATCAGGTGGGAAGAATTCTATCAACCACATAATGTAGCATTTGAAAGTTTGACAATTAATTTTTCTGATAAGGAAGTGAAAGGTGCAATCAAAAGCATGGGAAAGATGAACGCTCCAGGTCCTGATGGCTTTATCCCAGAGTTTTATAATGCAGTATGAGATGATGTAAAAGATAAAGTAATGCAGATATTCCAAAAGTTTAAGGAAGGAGGAATTGACACAAAAAGAATATCTATGAGTCATATTATCCTCCTGCCAAAGAAACAAGGTGCAATTTCCACAGGAGATTTCAGGCCAATAAGTCTTGAGCACGGTATGAGAAAGCTTATATCCAAAGTCCTAGCAGATAGACTTAAAATATTTATGTCAGTCCTTGTTTCAGAGTCACAGAGTGCTTTCATCCAAGGTAGGTCAGCAACTGATTCGTTCATGGCAGTGGCAGAAACAATGCAAGCATGCAAAAGGATAAAAGAAGATAGTCTATTTATTAAGCTGGACATTGAAAAGGATTTTGACATGGTATCATGGGATTTCATTGAGGATGTTCTGAAAGCAAATCATTTCCCGTCTGAATGGATATCTTGGATAATGGAGTTGGTCACTAAAGAAGAATTCTGGTGTTATGTTGTTGCTTTCAATGTGTATGTTACTGTAGTAATGGAATTGGAATTTTTCTCTTCTGGTTTTGGGGTAAGTTCAACGTTACGTAGCTATTGAAAAGTTTAACCACACTTGTGTTTATTCATCATTTTCGAGAAGTTAAATAAATGATGAGGGGAGTGAATTGTTATCACTGCTTGTTATATATCTTACTAGACAGTTGTCGGATTAGAGACTGCAATAGAGCTATCATGCTCACTTCAGCTGAACAGATTCAGAATGTACGAAAAGGAATGAGAGGGTTGTCCTGCTATCCTTTGGTGAAGGCTGCAAGTCATAGGAATAAAAATGCCCCTACTGGATTAATTATTGTAAGCTGGTCAATAGTGATTTTGCTTGAAATCGGTTTTCTTGAGTAAGTTATGGTTGTGCTGAGTTCTGCTTGATTCACTGAAATTGTGCATAGGAAGTAAAGAAATTGCAACATAGAAAGTATAATTTAACTGAGGAGAACCTAAGACAATTAAGAATAAGTTTGTTATTATGATATGTGGTAATATTATGTTTTACTAGTGTCATGTGGTAGTAAGATGTCGAAATAGGTTAGTTCTCGTAAAGCGTTGATAAGAAACAATCAGTATTGCATGAATGGGGTAGGTAGAAATAACTAGTAAAGTTGCTATTGTGTATTGCACTTTGGTTGCTATCAACATATGAATTGTGAATCTGAAGTAACTTCCTTTTTGGTAGTAGTTGTAAATGCTATGATAGGATTGCCACACTGTAAATTAAATAGTATAAAGCATCCAGAGTATGGATTCAAGCATTAGAAAATAGGGGAATTGGTTGAGATCATTGCATTCGGTTAAGAAGATATCATTTCGTGGATATAGAACTAAAATTGTTGAAGAAGTGAAAGAAAAGCATAATGTATCAAATTGTCAGTTTGATGAGTGGTAAACTTTTATTGTTGTTGTTAGGATTGAAGTTAGCAGAGTATGGTTGATGAGTTAGTATTGAGTTTTCAAGGGGGGTAAAATATTGAGTTTTGGTTTGGAATAAAATGGTTAGAAAAATTAGTCGTGTAGCTGACGTTGGTTTTCCCATAACCTTGCATGATACACATAATTAATTAGACCAAAAGTAAAGCTGGTGACACTGAATATTCTTATTATTGTTCCTGACTGCAGAAATATTTAAAAAGAAAATTTAATTGTAAAGTAGTACTCTTTCACTTGAGTTATAAATAAGGCCATACTAGATTTTAATGGTTACTGATCGAAATGGGTTGAAGAGGAGTTGGATGGGTGATAAATCAGGTGGTACAGTGATGTAGGAAATTAGGAAAACAAGTCATGTTGGTCATCAAGGGCAGTGCGATCGATCCCATGGCCCAAGCAATGTGGGAATCATCCGCTATGACCCCTGTCACCGTATCGCCGCTGATGGCGGCGGCGGCGGGATCCGGCCTCTCCAGCACGCAGGCTGCGTCATCCAGCATCCCCACCATGCAGATGGACTAGAAGGAGATGTGTTACTATGTTTATTTAGGATGCAAACCCAATCTCTACTTTTAAAATGTAACATCGTCTTGACATTGATCAATTGCTGCTAAATGGATAAGAGATAATTGTGAGGTTCAAATGCATGAAATGTGCTGTGATGAATAATGTATCATAAAAATTAATACAAAAATTAGCGGCACTGATCAGAATGTTACTGATTTAGTTTAAATTCGCACCATTTAAAACATTGGGAACCTTGAGAGTGAATACGGAAGAGTTGCTGTTTTGAATGCATGTGTTCAAACAAGGAGAAAGCTAGAGAATGAAAGATGAAGGATGAGGAGAACAAAATTTATAGAGGTGGATAAGCATTGTAAAAAGCTTACGTTTCACATGTTTTGCTTGTTTCTATTATAGCTACCAAGTTAACATATTGTTCGACATATGATATGATGAAGAAGTATGGATCTTTTAGTAACTTAACAATAAGATGATTAAGTCTGCTGCAGGGGATCCAATGTATGTTATGGTTGAAACATGAACTAGGAATACGTCTGATCTAATTAGTTCTCTCTACTATAGATCAGTTACTACGACTATATTCTGAGACAGTGGGTTGGGATGTAGACATTAAGAGAAGAATGATACCAAACTAATACTGATGATACTTAAATTGATGCTATAGTTGATTTTGAAATTTATACTAAATTGATGTTGAAGTTGGTACTAAATTTATGCTTCTTCATCTACTTCAGAAGTCTGATATTTTACACAATCTCATCTGTTTGCAAGTTGTTACTGGACTTGAATTTGCTTGAATGTATTGCTGCATAAGGCTTCTAAATTAAGTCCCTAAATCTGCCAAACACATTGATTTTAGATTGTTATGGAGAAAGAGTTTAAGGTTGGTTAAAATTCTGTTTTATCAAAACATAGCATCTTTTGACTTACATTGAATGTGGAGTGCATGATAACTAGTCGTCCGACAAAGGATGTTTTAGTGGATGAATTGGCAACATATCATCAGAATATCCTTGATCTTAAAATGAAATTTTAGGGTATGGACATGTATTCTAAATCTGAGTAGATAAAATAGTATATAGAGTTTATATACTAAATTAGTTGCCAGGAGTGAAAAGAACTTAGTTTAAATGAAAAATATACTTTGCAAAAGATATGAACCAATATAAATTAGTATTAGCTACAATCTCGCTAAAATAGAGTTGCTGCAAGGCAACAGCGAAGTGAATGCGTGATAATAGTGAATTCTGAATGATTCTTTGCGTTCTTTATATGTTGCTTACTGTTTAAAACAATTAAATTGTTAATGGATAAGGGAAAAAGGTTTCTGTTTAAAATATCTATGTTAAGTGCACGACTTGGTTGTTGTTGTTCAAACTGTTGACATTAACATGTTGTAGATGTATGACAAGTAGGTAGAATTGGAAGACATTTTGGTGAAGTCAGTTGTGTAAATCCTAATTCATTGAATCCTTTTATTATAGGAAGTATATTGAGAATCTCTATGGTATTAAAATAGGGAACGAACAATTAGTAAAAGTTAACAACATGCCCCTTGAGGAGTAGATATCAATGAATAGATAATATAGATGGTGTAGCATTGATCCTAACTTACAAATGCTACGACACTCTTAGTGGAGTGAGTTAGAAGATGATGTAAGGTTGATCTTGACTTACTTATAATTATAAATCTGAAAATTTTGACATTAAGTGTGAATGTTTTAATTATATTCTTGAAATCAGAAATCTATGTGATACCATGCTGAATTAAGATATTGGATACCCTTGGGATTCATAATTGATGTTTGATATTAAGTAAAGGGAAGCATCTTATAGAAATTTATGATATACTTTATTCTATGTAAAATTTTATTTAGGCTTTTATGAGCCATTATGACTCATACGACTGTTGCCACATTGCAATTCTTACAAAAATTTATGACATACTTTATTTCATGTAAATTTTATTTAGCCATATCATGATGACTCATTCGGCAGTTGCCATGTTGCCAACATAGGGTTGGGGCATAACAATCAGAGTTATCTAATCAAGGTCAATGAATTCATTAATCTAAAAGTTGAGAACATGAGATGTCACGATGCTCACTAAGATGATGTGTTCAAGGAAATCGCACCCGCTGAACATTACACTAGTGTAGAGCAACCCTCTAGCATTCATCAATCTCTTGTCACACGTGGAATATTGTAATATTTAATATGAATACTCAACGGGTAATGGATTTGAAAGGAAAAGTCATCCTTTTTTAAAAGGGATTAACACCTAATAAAAACCTCTCTCACTCACCCAGCCTCATTATAAGCATGAGTCCCCTACCCAATAGTCTCAACACTGGCTTACAAGTTCACATATTTCTCAACTCTCTCTAGAGTTGCAGACTCTAACCCTCTAACTCACCTCTAAGCCCTTTTGGCTATCTTAGTTCTTCTCTTTGTCTTTTAGTTTCAAACAAAGGTGCTGTCATAATCGACTTGGTCTCTAGAAGTTAGTTGTCTACATTTATCTTTCTTGTAATGGTTGTTTGCTTTATCTACTCGGGTGAATCTACAAATCTCAGTAACTAACTCTTGATGATTGTCCCTAGATGTTGGATATCAAATTTTACTCAATATGCCTAAATAATCTGGAGGATTTCTAAAATTAACATCGATTCTACTGGAAGCCAACTCTGCTAACACAATCCATCCTTATCCATTGTGTCGCATGCTCGCCTCTTTTCATGCTTGCACATGGTCTATACTTGACTTGCATTCATACTACAATTATTCACTCTCGACCTGCACTCGCTTCGACACACCCATACTCGTCTGTGAACTCTATGCTATGTGATCACCTATGTGCTCCACACTTGACCCATGCTTCTCTCACCATGCCCTTGTGCTTATGATTGGTCATATGATTTATCTCTAAAATTACTTCTCTATGTATGCTACATCTTGAGCTTCGTCTAGGTGTGTCACACTCCACACTTGTGCATGCCTCTACGTTGTTTATTTGCTTTTTGTCATTGTCAAAGTTCTTCGTACCTTAGACATACCCTGTTTAGATGCCCTTGCACCCTAAGTTTGTTTCACTAGCACCCCATGTGCATGTGTCCTATTCCTTGTGCATCCTTGTTTCTCAACCATACTTTGAGCCTCACTTGATTGATCTTGTGTCTCGACACTAGTCCTTGTGCACGTATAGTTGGTGAACTATCAAGGTAGTTGGAGGAGATGAGGTCATCGGATGTTTATACCTAACTCATTTGGTTTACATATACTATTTGTTATAGTGATATGGTAGTGTATATGGAGATTGTATTATAAAATTTTATATGTTGAACTAGATGAATAATCTAATGTATGGTTGGTGTTTGCATTAAACATGACGTTTGAGGCTTATGGCAAAAAATTTTATTGTGATGAGATTGTTAAAGGTCTTATGAACTCATATGACGGTTCCCACGTGTCATCCTACGGGTCGAGACCTGACAATTAGCTTGACATCTTATACTCAACTATGATAAGCAATTGAGCCATCAGGAACAATAGATAAAGAAGTGGATACTCCTAATATTTGATAAAAGACATCACTAAAATTTATATCTAACATACTCGATGTATCACATAACTTATAAAGATCACATGATAACCTAAAGATTTTCCACCCCTTTTCATTCCCCTGAGTTGTCAATTGGATATAGCTACTTGGTATAATAATAGTTAATCTAATGATACCCTTCGACCAAGAGTCATCAACCTCCTATCCTAGCCACCGACATTTTCATTCCACTCCTCTCTATATTGGCAGCCCATGGGAGTGGTAATTAAATTACTAATATGGGGTCTTAGGCAACTATAGGCATTTATAATTTCCACTGAACTGCCTCATTAGAGTAGAATCCATATTCCAAGGTTCAAAGGGAATATACCAGTAAACCTTACCATGCCACTCATTGTAAATATACTTTATAATCATATGTTATTACTTTTGTTATCAATATTCACTATTGCGTAAAGCTCATATGTAACTAGTTAGAGATATCTTTATCTACTACTGAAATGTAACTCATATTTATAGCACCAAAGGATAATTAATTTGATATCAAATATATTCATAATATTTCATAATTCTCATCCGTCATAGAACATCAATATCATCCATATGTCATTAATTGCTTAAATGTCATTATTTTTTAAATAAAACATTTTTCTTTATCCATGCATATAAATCAATATATATATAAAGCATATGCATATGTAATAGCATAACATAAAAATATGTTTTTACTATCTCGTTTTTGAGACTAAATATTGAAAACTACCTAGTTATTCTACCCCCTAACTTTCATCCAACTTTACCATCATTCTTAGAATGATCCTTAGATTTATCAATGATCATTCTAAGAGTTGACTTCACTGATGATCAATATCACCAACTAAATCGATTTGCTCCATCTTCCTAAACCTATTTCCCTCAACCACCGTTGGCCAATCAGCCAGAATTGTTCAAAATTTTGATCGCACCAAACACTTGCCGATGATCGGTTTCATCCATATTGTCTTGTAACCCCCTATTTTTTAGGTGGTTTAATTAGCAGAAAAAAAAAAGCATTAAATTTTTTCTTAAGCTTGGATTTGAGTAAAAGAGGGTTAGAAAACTTTTGGGTTAAATTTGGACTTAAGTGATGGGTCTGGGGCTAAGTTTGGTATCCAGAGGGATCCCAACAAATCCGGACGCTTTGGCTATGAGCTTGACACTCCTCACCAATCTCGTCGGTTTCCTCAATAGTCGGATTAGCGATCCCCAGCATGCAGCTATTGTCTCCCATTCCATCTTCATCCTAGGGCCTGACTCCTTGACTTGCCGCCGATTCACCAATTCCTCTCCTCCGATCATTTGTTGATTTCTATTGAGGTGATTTCTACATCTCAATATCGATTTGTTGCAATTTGGTCATGCTCTATCACTTTGAATTGTTGATCAGGAGGGATTAATTGATGGTTGATGTTGGAGGGATGGTAAAATGGTAATCTATGCTTTGGAATGATATGATGCAATATCTATATTGTTATGTGGTGTTGGATTTTATGCATGGGGATTAAGAAATTATGTTGGGAGAGGGGATAAAATTGAGATTATTAATAGGAAAGTGTTATTATGTCTCAATTAGTTGATAATCTAATTATGATATTGATATAAACTTATTTTAATATAGGAAAAAAAGATTCCAGAACAAGGGTGACGCTTCATTTGCCTAGTTATTATATTTAGGTTGTTCTAAAGTACGAAACCTACTAATTCACGTGCATTGGTTCTTCGTAGTATGATTTAATTCATGCTAGAAAAAATCTTAATAAGATTTTTATTAGGAAATTCTTAGATACTTTCAATATAAATAAAAGTCTTGTTAAATGCCATGAAATATGCATGCTAGATTAAATACCATATTTAGCATGATTGATATATCGTATGTTGTATTGCTTAGTAATCACTTGGTACGAAACATAAGAGTTCAATCGGTGATGTTCGCTTAGCAGCACCACTCCGAGTGTTACAACAGCCCGTACATTAGGAACGGACTAGGGATGAACCATATAAGCTCCTGGGTCATGATAGACTAATAAGCAGAGTGGGTCCATACTTGGTTACTATTACCTGCATGCGTGATGCTTAAGCGTCATCGTGATAGTCCTGAGATGGCCAGTAGGGATGAACCTCTTAAGGATTTAGCAAGTATGTGGTTGAGATACCTCAAACCCATTATGCAGATTGACGGTTAACTCATCCTACATTGATTACTTTTGAACTGGACAGTGGATCCATAGACCACAAGACTGTTATTCCAGACATTCTGCATAGATTTTATGAGTACTCCGGATCCTAGGGTTGTTACTTAATTCGGCTAACCGTGGCTGAGGACATTATTTGAGGTGACCCTGTTGACAAATAGTTATGTAGCACTACACGGTGTTGTTGTGAGTCGTATTGGGTTCTGAGGGGAAAAGTACATGCACGATGAGTTTCGCTGGGATGGGGTGTAGGGATTGACGAGCAAGACAATAGAGAGAGACACACGGTCACCCGATCTCTCTGCAACATCCGTGCGGCGGATATAGGTAGAGACCTAGACATTCACAACTCGAATGGGCTTACGGGAATCCCTGATCAGGATATCCCCTAAGCATAGGCTGGCGGCCCGAGACACTTGACATAAAGATAGAAATATTTTTAGATGATGTGGAGTAGTGACAGACATGTTGTTCAACGTAGGTGATAATTAAAGACCTACACCATTAGCTAGAACTTAACATTGTTAATGTTATTATTTACATAAAAAAGCTAATATCTGATAATTAATAAACCGAAGGCATCCTAGCACCTTCCCCCTAGTGTTTGATTTCTTATTATGACTTTGAGTCGTAATTTTGCACTAGTCCACAAGGCTGATCATACCGCATTTAATGTGTGTGCAGGTTTAGAAGATGATCGGTCGAGATAGTTGAAGGAGATGAGGTTGACGAAGATTTAATTTTACTTATAATACTATTATCAGAGAATTATAGTAGGTATATCGGGACTGTGTTAGTAGAGCTAAGTTAGCTTATTTGATTGTATATTCCGTTAGAGTTGATGATGTATATAGACTGTATTTATTCACAAATACATTATATGAGTCCTTTGGGGCTCATATGGCGGTTGCCACGTTCTCAATAGATAGATCGAGGCATGACAATTAAAGTAGCATCAGAGCTTAGGTTGAAAGACCTCAGGAGCAAAGTGGTATCAGAGCCTAAGTTTGTAGAACCAATGAGATTAGGCTTAAGTTTGAGGTTTTAAGATTTAAGATGACAGTCCCGATATAATCTAGGATAACCCTATCCATATCTGGGGATGACCGTTGAGATTACTCTATCTGACCCATTCTCATGTCTATATCAAGGCAAAGTATATAAAGCTTTCCATTCAGTGGCTCGATATGATTAACCCTTTGAAAATAATTCAAGGTATTTGATTTACAAATTTAGCCTGGATCAAGTATTATAAATATTATCTTTTAAGCACGTTCACTCCTCAACTCTATGTTATTTGAATATGATCCAAAATTTGCATCAAATGTTATAATTGCCAGTTCCATAAGATTAGGTGTCATACAGTTACTGAGATGTGAACTTTCTGATTTTGATTTTGTTCGTGGTTCCACAACTCTAAGCTACAACCCATGAGATTTATTCCAACAGTTTTTCTACAGTTGTTTTTTTTTCTAAATTTTGGGTTGAAGTGCTATGACTCCCTTATATCTATGCTCTATTCATTTGTCATCTTTGTTGAGAATTCAGTGTTATGTTAAAAAAATCTTTTGATTCTGCCCTTGTTTCATTTTCTCCAATTCAGGGTGGCATCCATCAGTAGCATTACAAAGATTTTTAATTACCTCCTTCAGATGTCTTAGACATTCTATAGCTACAGTAGCATTACTTATTTGCCAGAACTGTATGTATATTATTGTCGTGAAAGATTTCTTTTATCTTGTCCTTCTACATTGTTGCTGCTTGCGAGTCCATACAAATTATGGTTGTAACTCTCTGAGTTGTAGAATTCCTTTTCAACCTCCATTACTATTTTCCTTCATTATCTTCACCTGTTTGAGCTCCTAGCTCCTTCGCTTCTACATTTGTAATGATAGCCATAAAAAGGGCTACTTGATGTGGCGACAAGCTACCTACTTGCTGCCTCTGTTGTTGCTCTACTCGTATCAGTTTCAAATGTTCAATTTGGATCTCCAACTTCTTCTTGGTTGTGGGTGGTTTCAACCTCTGGCTCTGTAGGATTTTCTGCAGACTCTATCATATTTTTGGGCAGTTGTTTCTTCTATAATGGAACTACATTTTTCCTTCATTAGCTCACTCGGAGAGGAAAAACAAATCTTGTTCTTTTGTAGGTTTAGTTTCTAGTGTGGATGTGGAAATTTAGCTCCTATTTTTTTGATTCTGTTGGCAATTCTGGACTCTCATATTCCTGTTGTTTTTGAGGTTCACATGAATTTTTCATGAACTCTATCTCCTGTCCCCAAACAAAAGTGACCTTTCTGCTTTATGTTGGGAGTCTTCAATATTTCGAATAAATTCACTCCTATGGACCCCTTTAGTGTATTTGGATTCAATTTTTGTAATATCAAGTCATCTTTTTAATTCTTCAAAAGCTTGAAGTTCTGCCTGAGTTTTGTTTTATTTCAATTTTATTCAGCTACTAGTGCATCTAAATTATATATCGCTTCACTATCAATAGCTAGAGTATGTACCATGCGAAGCATCTTCGTACATGTGAAAGATTGATTCCCATGATTAACTTTGACCCAAGCAAAGTGACCAGTAGACAAATGATCATCTTCTCAGTCCAATGAATTGACTCTTCCTCATGTAGCACTTAACTGTACATTCGATAGCTTTAGTTTATCCTGTAGGTGATTAAGAACACCTTGTTGCAACTATTTCTCTAATGCCTTGATCATGGTTTCTTTTTGGCAAGGAATAACTTTAGATCCCTGATTAATATCCCAACTAGTAATATACTTTCATTTGGAAAAAAAATTGTTTGCCTAATATGATAGTATACGTTTCAGTTTATCTCTTTCTTCGCATCAGAAGAGAGCATTTGTTCAAGTTGTTTGACCCCCAAATAAACGTTATCAGCTTCTTCTTTAGCAAAAGAAGATTTCTTTTCTTAATGTTCCTTTTATTTTAGCAAACCCGAGAGGAACCTCCAGTTCTCTCAAGCGATCTTTTTATATCACCAACCTTCATCATACTTTGAATTATTTTGTAGAACAACAAACGCCTTTGATATCTGTGATAGATGAATCATTCATAGCTTTTGAACTTTTCATATTTCTGCTTCAGTTAGTTTCAATTTGAGGCTAGCTTCAGTTTTCTTCACTTTTTTTATATTGTGGCAACTTAATTCAATTCCTGATTTCTGCATCTTAGATCTAGCTTCAGTTTTCCTCACTTTTTTCTTAATGTTCCTTTTATTTCATACGTTCAATTTATATCCATCTTCAGTTTCAGCCCTGCTTTATATTTAGATAATTCCTGCGTATCAATCAGTTGGATTCTATATCTTAGTCAAATGCATTGTTTGCTACAAATTCAGTCAGCTTATCTACAAGTTTAATTTCTGCTACGCATTGTTTGCTACAAATTCAATCACTTTATATTAGCTGCTTGTTTCAATCAATGCAGCTTCATACTTATTCAGTCATGCTGCAGCTAGCACTGGTTGAACATATTTAATCAGTCAAACTGTTTTCAGGTTCTGCAGCTTATCAGTTTCCCGCTGTTTTTTCTATCTATCAGTCACTCGTTCCATATTTCTTTTAGACATGGTCAACTTATCAGTCGAACTGTTTTTTGCAATTTTTCTTATGACTTCTGCAGTTTTCTTCTATCTGTTTTCTGCAATTTTTCTTGTGACTTCTCTGAATGTAGATTCTTCAGTAGCTCCTTCAGTCGAATGTTTTTGCAGCTTCTTGTGCAGCTATTTTCTTAGTCAAATATCATTGGTCCAACTCAGTCAAATGTCATTAGTCCAATTCAGTCAAGTTTCATTAGTCCAACTCTATCCGTTGCAGTTTGTGAAGCTATTTCCTTAGTCCAATAACAGTTTTCTTTGCTCCTTTTTTATTTCTATAGCTCCCTTAGCATTGCAGTTTTCTTCACATCGCATGTACCTTCTGCAGCTTAGGTATTTTATCAGTATCATTATATATATGTTCAACCAATTATCTTCCATCTGTAGATAGCTCAGATTCAAAATTCTTGCATTTTTATTCAGCCATGACGTTCGCATGGTCGGTCAAACCACTTTCCGAATCTTCAGTTTTAGTCAACATTTACATCCAACTTTCTTCAGGTCATTATATAATTTAAATTTTATAAAGCTGATACACAGTATACAACATTTAATTTTTGTATTATAATTCGATACACAGTTTCAGAATTCCAGCATTACACTATTATAGCAGCTTGCACAAATTTCAGCATTCCGTCATTATAGCAGCTTCACTTGGACATTCTTATAATTGTGTTTATAAGGGTTTCACTTGCGCATTTTTATAATTCTGATACTTATCATAAGGTATCAGAATTATCATTAGTCAAATAAGGTTGACATTATTTTTCAATCCACCCAAACACTCTCTGGTCCAAGTTGATTCAATGTACCGTCGATCTTTAATGTAGGCTAATCTGGGTCATTCGTTTAAATGTGATTTGGTTGGTTCAGTTCAATTGTTCCGATTCATAGGTTCATTTACATTTAATTTTGGTTCAACAATTTAACCAACCTCACTACATCCAAATTGTGATCCATTTTTATAGTTGGATTCTAAATTCAAAACCCTATATCACAACTCTATATCCTAAAATTTCATGTGTGATTTTATAAATAAGTCCTTTATAAAACATAATAAATAAGTCCTCAAAATACTATGATATTACTCAATTGTCCTTAGTCAAAATTATACTTCTCACAAGCAATGTAATTTTTCTAACTAAGGGGAAAGATAATATATATTAAGTCAGATAATGCATATGTAATAATGCATATGTTATAATAAATGAGTAAATCTTTTTAAAGAAATGAACATATATCTGACTTGACTCTAATTTATATACATAGTAATAATGCACACTTTAACCATATGTTATAAAACAACGAGTATATATATATAGCCCTCACAATCTGCATTATTCTTTTGGATTGACGAATGAGATATGAAATCAAAATTTTAGCTCAATCTTGCCACATGCTCTTTATCAAGATTCAATGATTCTTCACGACAAAGTCTACATAATACATATAAGAGAAAGATTTGCAGTTTTAATTTTGATAATCAAATGATGTCAGGCGTGCTTTCTTCAAAACAACCACAAGATAAAGTTTTAATTGACTTAGTGAAAATTACCGATACTAGTTGACTCCTCTCAAGTCCTCGAACATTACTATAGCAAAAGTTCCAATTTTAATAACCTATTTGGAGCATAAACTCAACGACAACTTTCTTGTCAACGACACCTAGGCGACTCTTCTTATTTTTTTCCCCTCATTACTGCATAAAAATTGAGTATTTTAGTATCTAAATGAAGAGGACATGGAGTTCTACCTATGGTTGAATTTAGCAGTCCAACTCGTTGTATTTTGGCTAGAGTGATGCCGGGAGTCGACGTCGATCGTGTTGTATTCGCCTACACGTGAAGTCTCATGACCTCAAGCTGGTTCCTCTAGTTTGAGTCAAGAACCAGCATTGGGTTACACTAGTTTAATTCCTCAACCTAATTAACTCAAGTTAAGCTCGAGTTAGATCTCTTAATCTACAACGTTCGTCATTTAAATTACTTGATCTAAACCGTCCAATTTATCATAGATCTATTCATGGTTTGAGTTGGATCAATCCACCGCAACACTCTCTGGTCCAAGTTGATTCAATATACCATCGATCTCTAAACTAGGCTAATCTAGGTCATTCGTTTAAATCTAATTTGGTTGGTTTAGTTCAATTGCACCGATTCACATGTTCATTTACGTTTCATTTTGGTTTAACTATTTAACCAACCACACGACGTCCATTTTTTGAGCCATTTGTATTGTTGGATTTTAAAATGAAATCCTACATCATATCCTAAAATTTTATTTCAAAATTCTATATCCTAAAAAATTTCATGTGATTTTATAAAGTCATTTAGAAAATTTTATAAATAAGTCCTCAAAATAATATGACATTACTCAATTATCCTTAGTCAAAATCATACATTTCACAAGCAATGTAATTTTTCTAAGGGAGAAGATCAAATATATTAAGTCGGATAAGTGAGTAAATCTTTTAAAAGAGAATACTTTAGCCATATGTTATAAAATAAGTGAATAACGCAAGCATATATAAATAGTCCTCACAATCTCCATTATTCTTTTGGATTCATGAATGAGACGATTTATAGATAATCGATGATGGGACATGAAATCAAAATTTCACCTCAATCTTGCCACATGCACTTTATCAGGATTCAATGATTCTTGACTATAAAGACTATATATAAAAGAAAGATTTGTAGTTTTAACTTTGATAATCAAATGATGTTAGGCGTGCTTTCTTCAAAACAATCATAAGGATGACTCTAAGCTCGTCTAGTCCCATCTCATGCCTCCTGACGTCCGCCAAAGTACCTGCACCTCCGACATCCTGTCCATCTATCTCAGGCCTCAATCGCCCTCCTCTCATCTGGCGGTCCGTCGAATCCTCGGCGAGAATTACACCGACCTTGACCTACCCCATCTTCAGTTCTTCATCTCGAGCCACTCCTTTCGTCCTTTGAATAACTGAATGTGATGTTCTTCGGCTTCGCCTCTTCCCACAACACCAAACAGAGCAACTGTTGCCTACTCCTCTGCATAGAGCATAGTAGTGGATAGGAGGAAAGATCGCACACACCTCCCATCTGTCATTTTCGCCATGAATACATGATGTTAGAATTGATGAATTTGTCGTGCACTGTGAACGGATGCAGCACGAAGCAGATGGATTTGGCTTCGATTCGTTCGAGCGAGCATTGCTATTGCAGGCTTGTAGTGATGGGGCTGGTGGCTAGCTAGGTGCAGACGTAGAGAGCTGAGGAGAGGAGATGTGAGTGCGATGGTAGACAATGACATAACAAAGAGGAAGACGACTCATCATTCGTCTCGTCATCGTCGCTGGAGAAGTGGAGAGTGGAGGCTGGAAGGGAAGGAGAGTTCTTCTCGTCGGCGTCGTCGCTGGAGAAGTGGAGAGACAGAGAGTAGAGGTTGGAAGGGTAGGGAAGGAGAGTTCGTATAGTTGGCATCGTCGCTGGAGAAGTGGGGAGACAGAGAGAGTGGAGGTTGGAAGGGAAGGGAAGGAGAGCTGGAGAGGACATCAGCCTTTGCTCGTGGAGTTCCCAGAATAAAGGCAGAACAACTTCAATGAATTAGTTCAATTACTTTTTTGCCCTCAAATTTATCACTATATTATATCTTTTCAAGGGCATTGTAGTCCTTTTAATATATAATCATTTCCCTATGCAGATTTTTTTTAAAAATTAATAAAATTAATTTAGTAAATTACTATACTCAAAATCCCAATAAATACTCTCTTGATCCACAATTTATTTACACAACACAATTCATTCATGCAATTGTATATATTATATATGCATTTGCTCTGCCGGCAATACTAGAAGCCCTTTACTATACACGATTGTTGTTAATTAAATTCAATTATGGGTCATCCACCAACTCCTTCTTCCCGCACTCTTGGCATGATCCAAGTCGCTAGAGGCGAGACGTGGAATGGATGATTGAAACCGTTATCCTTCAAAGTGAATTCGATTGGTTTTTGAACATCCCTTCCCTCGCCGACGTGCTCTGCAACTACTTCGATGTTGTTTTTGACTACTTTCCATTGGTTCATGGTAGGACCATGTTAATAGATATAGAGATTATTGTCTTCAATGTTACCACCTTGCCACCTCTCGCCATAAACAATGTGCCAAAGTCAGAGGACATATCACTGCTCATGGATAGCATTAGGGTTATTAATTTCGAAGCCGACGCGGGGAAGGCATGTACCTTCGGCAGCGACAAGTCTTGCTCGATTTGTTTGGAGGATTTTGAATTAGGGCAGCAACTTAATGTAATGTCATGTCGTCATGGCTTCCACATGGAGTGCTTGGAGAAGTGGCTCGTTAGAATTCGTGCATGCCCACTATATAGGTTCAAACTCTCTTCTGATTCAGGTCAAGAGAGATAAATAACTAAAAGAGATCAATTGTTGGTTTATTTTGATGAAGATAACTATCTAATGTGCTTACTGCTTGATTTAGGATTTTTTTTAAATATATTATATATATATACATATATAAATTGAATCGGGGACATAGAGGCTCATTGAACCACGAGACCAGTGAAAAACCGCGGTGAACCGTCCTTGAACCGGTCCAGAACCAGACCGATCCGGCCCGAACCGCTGCCATCCGAACCGCCGCACGTGCATCACACGTGCGGTCGGATTCTTCCACCCGCTCGAGCCCTGCTCGAGTACGCGGCTGTTGCCTCGCTCCACGCCGTCGATCTCGCCGCCACTCCACTCCTGTTAATCACTCCGAACGCACGCGCTCGGCCTCTCCTCTCCTTCTTCCACTCGCTGGCCGTCTCCACTCGCCATTGGTGGAGCATAGGATCTCCACTGCCGCTGGTGCAGCTGCAAGCTACGGCGCACCGAATTTCCTCCCGCCGGCAGCTGTCTTCGAGGCTCAAGCGACCTCTCCCCTGCATCAATTCGACTCCCCAGGAGTCTAATTGCTTCCAGCGATCTCGCCGGGGGAGAGAAGCGACCGCCGCGCCTCAAGCCGGTGATTTCGACCGAAATAGGGCATCCCCTGTTCTACCGCCCTCACCACGCTCTCCGCCGATTGCCGACCTTCTCACCGCCGCCACCACACGAGATCGATTCCTTCTGAAGTTGACTCGATGCCCAGCCCCTCACCGTGAAGGGGGAGGACAATCTCCTCGCCCTACGTCAGGGAAATCGATCGAGTATGGCGCCTCGGCCAGCCGCTACAACCTCCGCCGCTTCCCAGCCAAACCTCTGCACGCCGAAGTCTTCTCCGCCCACCTCAGGCCGCGAGACCACAGCTGGCCTCTCGACGAACCGTCCTTCGTTGAAGTAGAAGCTCGCCGGGCTCCGAACATGCACGCCGGCGCCGAAAAAACTCCAACCCTCGCTGCTCTGCATAACCCTCTGCATAGAGCATAGTAGTGGACAGGAGGAAAGATCGCACACACCTCTCATCTGTCATTTTCGCCATGAATACATGATGTTAGAATCGATGAATTTGTCGTGCACTGTGAACGGATGCAGCACGAAGCAGATGGATTTGGCTTCGATTCGTTCGAGCGAGCATTGCTATTGCAGGCTTGTAGTGATGGGGCTTGTGGCTAGCTAGGTGCAGACGTAGAGAGCTGAGGAGAGGAGATGTGAGTGCGATGGTAGACAATGACATAACAAAGAGGAAGACGACTCATCATTCGTCTCGTCATCGTCGCTGGAGAAGTGGAGAGTGGAGGCTGGAAGGGAAGGAGAGTTCTTCTCGTCGGCGTCGTCGCTGGAGAAGTGGAGAGACAGAGAGTAGAGGTTGGAAGGGTAGGGAAGGAGAGTTCGTATAGTTGGCATCGTCGCTGGAGAAGTGGGGAGACAGAGAGAGTGGAGGTTGGAAGGGAAGGGAAGGAGAGCTGGAGAGGACATCATCCTTTGCTCGTGGAGTTCCCAGAATAAAGGCAGAACAACTTCAATGAATTAGTTCAATTACTTTTTTGCCCTCAAATTTATCACTATATTATATCTTTTCAAGGGCATTGTAGTCCTTTTAATATATAATCATTTCCCTATGCAGATTTTTTTTTTAAAATTAATAAAATTAATTTAGTAAATTACTATACTCAAAATCCCAATAAATACTCTCTTGATCCACAATTTATTTACACAACACAATTCATTCATGCAATTGTATATATTATATATGCATTTGCTCTGCCGGCAATACTAGAAGCCCTTTACTATACACGATTGTTGTTAATTAAATTCAATTATGGGTCATCCACCAACTCCTTCTTCCCGCACTCTTGGCATGATCCAAGTCGCTAGAGGCGAGACGTGGAATGGATGATTGAAACCGTTATCCTTCAGAGTGAATTCGATTGGTTTTTGAACATCCCTTCCCTCGCCGACGTGCTCTGCAACTACTTCGATGTTGTTTTTGACTACTTTCCCTTGGTTCATGGTAGGACCATGTTAATAGATATAGAGATTATTGTCTTCAATGTTACCACCTTGCCACCTCTCGCCATAAACAATGTGCTAAAGTCAGAGGACATATCACTGCTCATGGATAGCATTAGGGTTATCAATTTCGAAGCCGACGCGGGGAAGGCATGTACCTTCGGCAGCGACAAGTCTTGCTCGATTTGTTTGGAGGATTTTGAATTAGGGCAGCAACTTAATGTAATGTCATGTCGTCATGGCTTCCACATGGAGTGCTTGGAGAAGTGGCTCGCTAGAATTCGTGCATGCCCACTATATAGGTTCAAACTCTCTTCTGATTCAGGTCAAGAGAGATAAATAACTAAAAGAGATCAATTGTTGGTTTATTTTGATGAAGATAACTATCTAATGTGCTTACTGCTTGATTTAGGATTTTTTTTAAATATATTATATATATATACATATATAAATTGAATCGGGGACATAGAGGCTCATTGAACCACGAGACCAGTGAAAAACCGCGGTGAACCGTCCTTGAACCGGTCCAGAACCAGACCGATCCGGCCCGAACCGCTGCCATCCGAACCGCCGCACGTGCATCACACGTGCGGTCGGATTCTTCCACCCGCTCGAGCCCTGCTCGAGTACGCGGCTGTTGCCTCGCTCCACGCCGTCGATCTCGCCGCCACTCCACTCCTGTTAATCACTCCGAACGCACGCGCTCGGCCTCTCCTCTCCTTCTTCCACTCGCTGGTCGTCTCCACTCGCCATTGGTGGAGCATAGGATCTCCACTGCCGCTGGTGCAGCTGCAAGCTACGGCGCACCGAATTTCCTCCCGCCGGCAGCTGTCTTCGAGGCTCAAGCGACCTCTCCCCTGCATCAATTCGACTCCCCAGGAGTCTAATTGCTTCCAGCGATCTCGCCGGGGGAGAGAAGCGATCTCGCCGGGGGAGAGAAGCGACCGCCGCGCCTCAAGCCGGTGATTTCGACCGAAATAGGGCATCCCCTGTTCTACCGCCCTCACCACGCTCTCCGCCGATTGCCGACCTTCTCACCGCCGCCACCACACGAGATCGATTCCTTCTGAAGTTGACTCGATGCCCAGCCCCTCACCGTGAAGGGGGAGGACAATCTCCTCGCCCTACGTCAGGGAAATCGATCGAGTATGGCGCCTCGGCCAGCCGCTACAACCTCCGCCGCTTCCCAGCCAAACCTCTGCACGCCGAAGTCTTCTCCGCCCACCTCAGGCCGCGAGACCACAACTGGCCTCTTGACGAACCGTCCTTCGTTGAAGTAGAAGCTCGCCGGGCTCCGAACATGCACGCCGGCGCCGAAAAAACTCCAACCCTCGCTGCTCTGCATAACCCCTGTTGACGAGTCGGTGACTTGTCGACCGACTCGGACGACTCGGCCGGGTCAACTCACAAAATTTACTGCACGTGCAGCGACGTTTTCTTTTTTTTTAAAAAAAACCTTTATCTTTATATTTTATTTTCCTTTTTTTATTTTATTTTTCTTATCTATTATATTAGTTTTTTTTCTGGATTTATCTATTAATTTTTTTTCTATTTTTATTTTCTATAATTTTTTTTTATTTTTTCTAATATTTTATTATTTTAATATAATAATAATAAAAAATTTCCTATAAAGAAAACTGGGTTTACATTCTTCTTCTTCTTCTCTCCCTATCGGCCACCGGTGCATCGCTTCAATCGTGTCGGGCAGGACGGGGGGCGAAGCGGCCCGTGCCAAGCATGGCACGCTCGAAAGGCGTGCCGGAGTGGATCGTGCCCGGGTCAACCCGAGCACGACCCATTTGCATGCCTATTTCTTTGGAATAAGTAAAATAAGAACAACACATAGATTTAAACTTTGACGCATGTACCCTTTATTGAGAAGCTCTTGCACTTATCGTTGAATTTCTTTTGTCTCCTCAGGATTGGTACAGTATGGGGGATCGTTAGGTAGAGATGCCTCTGGAATCAAGTCGATTTAATGCTCTATCCCCCCCAATAGTGGCAGTCCTGCAGGTATCTCATATGGAAATACATCAACAAACTCCTGCATCAAGGAAACAATCGAAACAAGCAAGATAGAGGGTAAAGTGTTAGTAGAAAAGAGAGTGTCCTTGCATACAAGTGCAAAACACTATTGGGGATGAGTTTCTAATTCTTGCATCTCACTTATGGTGGCTAATAGAATCTGTCCCTTAAGTGGTATCTCTCTTTTCTTCTCATATTTTTCTTTCTTTAATCTCAATTTAGTCTGATGATTCTCACTTTCTATTTTGTGGATGTTACTCATCTCTTTTTCTTTTCTCTTATATTTAGCCTTGTCTAAATCGTCTTTGACGAGTTATTCTGGTGAGATTTGGACTAGTACGACCTTCTTATTCTTGTACATAAAGGAGTACCTGTTGGAACGCTTATAATGTGTAGCATCCTTATCATATTGTTATGGTCTCCCAAGTAGTAATGCACAAGCTTGCATTGACACCATGTCACAGTCCACAAAGTCAGAATAGGTACTAATAGAAAAATACACACGTAACATCATTGTTACCTTCAACTTGCCGCAAGCATTAAGCTACTGAATTTAGTATGACTGTGGGTTAGGCCAATTTTCTCAAATATCTCTGAACTTGCAATGTTATTGTAGCTTCTACCATCAATTATGATCTTACACGAATGCTCCTTGATCACAAATTTTGATTGGAATAAATTGTCGTGCTACTAGTTTTCTAACTTCTTCATGTGAGAGCTAAGAACATGACGAACAATGAGGCTTACATGACTTGTATAAAATGTGATCTCTTCTAGTTCTGACCCCGAAGTGTGTTGAGGCTCCTCGTGATTAGATCCTCCTTCCTCTTCTACCTCGCTTGTCGATGTATACTCACCATCTTCTCGAATGATAAGGGCATACTGATTTAGATAATCATGCATATAATGCCCTTTCCCTTGCATTTGAAGCACTCAATCTCCCTTGTTCTTCCTATAGAGGCAATTGAGGATGAACTTTTATAGGGGCAGCAGTGGTCTTTTTTGAATCATTAGGTTTGGACATTAGCGAAGTAAAGTGGCTTGCTAAATTCTCCTGTCCCGTTGGTGTTGCAGCCTGCTAGAACTGCCACCACTCTTTTGTTGTTGATTAGCATTCCTCCAAGGCATGGAAGAACTAGGGTAGCTACGACCAGATTTGTGTAACTGTCTCCTCCTTTGAACTTGCCTCTCAACTTTGCATGCATAATGGAATAGTTGATCAAAAGAGTGATAGTTTTGAAAATCAAGTATATCTTGTATCTCTCCATTCAATCCTCCCACGAATCTACTGGTCTTTGCATTATCATCTTTTTGTATATTAGTACAAAGCATGCCCACCTGTAACTCTTGATAGTAGTCTTCCACTGATTTATTACCTTGATTCATTCTTTAAAATTTATTAAGCAATTCTCTCTCAAAATAAGAAGGCACGAACTTGGACCTCATCAAGCGCTTCAAATCATCCCAAGTATGAGGATCTTCATTTCTTTGTCAAATTTGACTTCACCAAATAGAAGCATAACAAATAAAATCATTAGTGGCTGCACGTACTCTATGCTGCAAGGCAGTGTGATATGCACACGCCTCGACTTAAGATGCATGCAAGCAAGTTGGTTAACCAATGCACCACTTTTACAACTTCCTAATTTTAATAAAACTTTTGAGATTGAATGTGATGTTAGTGGCATTGGAATTGGAGGTATTCTTATGCAAGATAGGAAACCTATTACTTATTTTAGTGAAAAGCTTAGTGGTCCAACCTTAAACTACTCAACATATGACAATGAATTATATGCATTGGTTAGAGTGTTAGAAACATGGCAACATTAGAGAAAAAAGAGGAGGAAGTGTTCGGCTAAGGAAAAAAAAAGAAAAGGAAAATTCGGTTGAAATCTTGAGTATATGATAAAATTGTAAAGCAACTTCATCATCAATCACATTATTTTAATTTAACTTTCACCGGCAGCCTTTTGAAATGCAGCGTTCAAATTTACTCTTAGTTGGAATGGAGCAGCAACATTATTATTGTCTTCAACTCATCCTCGAGGAACTCGAGGTGGTGGGCATCGTCGTGGAGGAGTTTGCTCCAATTATTCAAGTTGACCTTCAATTCCATTGAGACGATTCTCCAACCCATTGAGGCCAACAAGTACTTGGTCTGATAGTATATGTTCAAAGGTGTCTGTAAATTGAGCCATCAAAGCTTGAGAATGAGGAAACAATGAAATTGTTGATGGTTGGGACACATCTTCCCCGTCATTAGAAACATCACGATAGGATGCATCATGAGTACCTCTCAATCCTAACATTATTAGTAAAGACAAGAAGAGAAATTCTACCAGACTACGAAAATATTTTTGGAATGCTCTCAATCCTCGTAAACCTTACCACCTGAAGCTCTTACTCTTCTCAAAAATTAATCGGGTGTTTGCTGGTTCATGATAACTTTCAACAGGGAGTGAATAAAGTGATTACAAAGTGCAAAAACACGTTGATAAAGGCTAATTTTATGGAGCTCCATGTAAGGATATATTTGTAGCAAATGAGTAGCTATCAATAATTTCAGGAATTACAAAATTGAATAAAATGTTCGTACAAGTATTAGTCTTAGTTACTAATTATAAGGATATGCTTAGACTCAATCAAGCAAGGTATAGTAAGCAAGAATAAATATAAAGATAATACAAATCAATTCAACTAAACTAATATTCTATTTTTTCAATTAACTCTCGGCAAACCTTCTCTCCTTTTTTTTGAATAATTTTTTCCTCTCTTTTTTTCTAAAAAAAATTCGGCTGTTTTTTTTTTTACCGAACACTTCCTCCTTTTTTTTTACCCAAATAGATAAAAGAGGATCTTTAAATTTAGGAAGCAAGACTAGCAAGTAGATACAACTAATACGAACTAAAATTCAATAAAGCAAACTGAAATTAAGAGATTGAAAAAAAGAACGAAATAGAGTTGGAAAAATAAGAACGATAGGGATTTTTTTGATGTAGCTGAAATAAAAAGATAATAAACTACTAAAAGATAGATGAATTCCTACCAGCAATGAAGGCTCTGATACCACCAAATATGCACATGCCTTGACTTAAGATGTGTGCAATTAGACTGGTCTCGATCTTCCGTCATAAGAGAAATCCTTAAAGCGGCGAGTTGTGACTTTTATGAAGGGAAGGCTAACCACGATCATGGAATGCAACTAGTAACCTCGCAATTACTAAACAACTCCTCAATTGGTTATCAACCATGTAAAATACGACTAACCTGTTCATGAAGAATGGCATGAACAATTCACGAGAATTGAAAGAGCAACGACGAAAGGATCACTGAAAATGTATGATCAAAGAAATTGGACTTTAAGTTTGTGGCAAAAGGCTTACAATAGTGGTGGCAAAAATAAAAATCAAAGTCTACCTCAAAACAATGATGGATAGCCATAGCGGTTGGTTCCACTGTCATAGTCCAATGATGGATAGCCATAGCGGTTAGACCTAGGACAGAAGGTTTATCAAGACACGACATAAATCATCAGAGCTAGGACGTGACATATAATAAGTGAGTAAATCATTTTAAAGAAATAAACATATATATTCCTTGAATCTAAGATATATACACTATAATAATGCATCCGTTAATATATATACACTGCAATAATGCATATATTAATATATCAACAGATCGCTCTTTGGATCACGACAAACTTCACCGACGATCAATATCACCAACCTAAATGGATTCACCTATTCTTCCTGAACCTATTCCTATCGTCAGCTAATTCCCCTGGGATTGTTTGGAATTTTTAAAATTTCAATCACACCAAACCCTTGTTGATGATCGGTTTCTTCCATGTTGGCCGTTGATCACCATCGATCACCTAGGCGACTCAACTTTCTCCCTCATTACTCCATAAAAATTGAGTATTTTAGTATCAAAATGAATAGAGCATGGAGTTTTACGTGTGGTTGAATTTAGCAGTCTAACTTGTTGTATTTTGGCTAGAGCAATGCCAGGAGTTGATTCGATCGTGTCGTACATTGGGTCAGCCCAGGTTCCTCCTCAACCTAGTTAACTCAAGTTCACGGTTGGACCTCTTACTCAACAGCATTTGTCACTTAAATTACTTGATCTAAACCATTTAATTTATCATGGATTATTCATGGTTTGAGTTGGTTCAATCCACCCAAACACTTTCTCGTCCTTGTTTATTCAATGTACAATCGATCTCCAAAGTCGGCTAATCTGGGTAGTTCATTTAAATGTGGTTTGGTTGGTTCGGTTACATTGCTCCAATTCACAAGTTCATTTACATTTAATTTTGGTTCAACCATTTAAACAACCTCACCACGTCCAAATTGTGATCCATTTGCATTGTTGGATTCTAAATTCAAATCCCTATCTAATAGTATAAATTTTATATCATAATTTCATGTGTGTTTTTATAAATAAGTCCTCAAAATAATATAATATTACTTAATTGTCCTTAGACAAAATTATACTTCTCACAAGCAATGTAATTTTTCCAAGGGAAAAGATAATATATATTATGTCGGATAAGCATCATATCCTGGATTTATAATAAATGAGTACATCTTTTTAAAGAAATGAACATATATATGGCTTGACTCTAATTTATATACACCGTAATAATGCACACTTTAACCATATGTTATAAAACAACGAGTATATATATAATTATTCTTTTGGATTGACGAATGAGATATGAAATCAAAATTTCACCTCAATCTTGCCACATGCACTTTATCAAGATTCAATGATTCTTGACTGTAAAGTCTATATATAAAAGAAAGATTTGTAGTTTTAACTTTGATAATCAAACGATGTTAGGCCTGCTTTCTTCAAAACAATCATAAGACGAATTTTTAATTGACTTAGTGAAAATTATCCCGAACCAAATTGGCTAATGACGTTAAATTAGTAGTTCCATCATCTCGTATTGCTTTCTTCAAAACAACCACAAGATGAAGTTTTAATTGACTTAGTGAAAATTATCCCAAACCAAATTGGCTAATGACGTTAAATTAGTAGTTCCATCATGTCGTCGTATATGTTTGAGAACATGATTAATTTGCATTGATTGATTAATGCATATATAGATCCGGGTGCTAGATCGATGCACAAGCCCATTATAATAATAATTAAAAAAAAATTTATTATGCGCACGCATGCATACATATTAAAGTAGGATTACATAGACCCCCCGAGTTGTGCATCGAGCTGCTTCTTCCCTTTGGGACCTTTGCTCCTGATGACTAAACGGTACTCGTCGAAGGTTATCGGACGGTAGGTGCTCTTTGACTTCACCAGATTACTGATGGGAGCAATCAACAGATCGCTCTTCGGATTGTAGAAGAATGCGAGCGAGAGTCGTTCTCGCGCTGCATTTGCCAAGACTCGATGTTCCACGCTCTTGTAGATTGAGTTAGTCAATATCTGTTTCATTTATTTAAATTAAAAAAAAATTAATATACGGAATTAAAGACAGAAATAATACATAAATAAATAAATAAGGTCAATGAACGTTTGAAATAGAATAAGTTACCTATTCTGGGCGAAAGTTTTAAAACTGCAAAGAAATTCTTCAACGAGATAGAATAAAATAGGTGTAGATAGGATTCGTGCATTTGAGGTCGTGAATGAAAAATTTCAGTTGCTGTCGTCGTTGTGTAATTTACCTGGATCTGGTCGCCGAGGTTAACGATGAAGGCGCCAGGGAGAGGCTGCACGGAGACCCAGTCGCCACCTTTACGAACCTGGAGGCCCTTGACGTAATCGTCCGCCAGCAGAATGGTGATGCCGCCAGGATCAGAGTGCGGAGACAAGCCGAGGGCAAGCTCTGGCTGCGGGCACTTGGGATAGAAATTTACACGAAGTGTGGCACCGACATTGTCCCCGCCGAAGGCAGTCGGCAGCCGCTCCGCATCCAAACCCAGGCTAGTCGACATCGCCCTCATCAGCCTCCTGCACAGCTTCAGCATCTCCCCCTCGTACTCCTTCACCGTCTTCCTGCACCCATCAATCACATGCATTAGTTGATCAAATTAAGCAGCGCATATATATATATGAGCACATACTTGAGAGAAGTTGGACGAGCAGGCCATTTGCTTGGGTTCCTGAGGGATGAGGGGAGGAGGTTGAAGAAGAAGTAGTCGCCCCAGTCCAAGTTGGCGCCCTTTTCGACGCCGACCCGGCTGCCGTAGCCCTCGTAGGTGTGGGGGTCATTGCCGTAGGCTTGCTTTTCCGCCGTGGGGAGCTGAAAGAAGCCTCTCCACACGTCCCGAATTCTGGCGATCAGCTCCGGCTGCACGCCGTGGTTCACGACCTGGAAGAACCCCCACTCACGGCACGCCTCGGCGATGGCACCGAGGGTGGCGCGGGACTGGGCTGCGTTGCCGTCCAGCTTGCTCAGGTCGATGACAGGGATGTTGGGCGTGGTGGAGGACCCAACGCCGAAAGCGTCTCGCGACGGGCGCTCGGACGGCGGCTTGATGTACCTGTCAGGGAGTGTGGTCAGACCGCTGTCAGACAAGGACTGGACAGGGACGACGGGCTCCGGCCAGCCTTTCTGCAGCGAGTCCATGATGAGAGGGCAGGGCAGGAACGACTCCTCCTCCTCCTCCTCCTCCACCACCACCTCCTCCTCCTCAAGAACACGGAGATGGTCTTATTTATTGAGATAGGATTGGCCGAGGAGGAGGACGACGACTCAATAAGGCGGAGATGCTCGTATTTATACAGAAATGATTGGCCCGCGACCTCAGCTGGGGGGAGATGCATCGTGGGGTGGAGCCATCTTTTCTCAATATCTTGGAATAGAAACCATCAACCAGAATTGCATGGTTATATTTAACAATACCACAATATATAAATTTTTCAAAAACAGTACAAATTCTCCATTTACATTTTTTCTCGTTTCACAGAAATAAATAAATATATATATATATATTATAAAAAGGAAAAATGTAATATAATAAATAATATCATGCACCTACGTGATTCTTTAAAAAGTACCAAAAAAATATGATTCAAAAGAAATATTACAAATCATGATGTTTGTAGATTATGGTAAAATATTTTTTTATGATGAGATTGTTAAATGCCTGATATGGGTCTTCCGGACTCATAAAATATATTAGTTGAACTTAATGAACTATCTTTTGTATGGTTGATGTTTGTATTAAACATGACGTTTGTGGATTATGGCAAAATCCGCTATCCTTCAAAAGTGAATTCGATCGGTTTTTGAACATCCCTTCCCTCGCCGACATGCTCTACAACTACTTCGATGTTGTTTTTGACTGCTTTCCATTGGTTCATTGTAGGACCATATAAATAGATATAGAGATTACTGTCTTCAATGTTACCACCTTGCCGCCTCTCGCCATGAACGACATGCCAAAGTCGGAGGACATGTCACTACTCATGGATAGCGTTAGGGTTATCAATTTCGAAGTCCGAAGCGGGGAAGGCATGTACCTTCGGCGGCGACAAGTCTTGCTCGATTTGTCTGGAGGATTTCGAGGTAGGGCAGCAACTTAATGTAATGCCATGTCGTCATGACTTCCACATGGAGTGCTTGGAGAAGTGGCTCGCTAGAATTCATGCATGGGTTTATTTTGATGAAGATAACTATCTATTGTGCTTGCGGCTTGATTTAGGATTTTTTTTTATAATATAGAAAGATGTTCAATGTTGTATTTGATGTCTCACTCGTAAATTAGTTTATATATATATATATATACATATGAATTGAATAAATTCCCTCACGCAGCCTCCACCGAACATGTATATTATATATATATATATATATGAATTGAATCGGGGACATCGAGGCTCATTTTTCTAACCGGGTTGACTTGGTCTTCATCTTCGAGGATGGAGGCATCGAGGGAGGCGAGAGTTGAGGGATGCACTCTGCACTCTGTAGACGCACAGCCCTTAAACCACGATCAGTAGAGTCTTCCGCGACTGCAACCAAGACTCCGCCCCTCCCTCCCGCCGCAAGTCCAGACTCCCATTTTGAGTCTTCCAACTTCCCATTAGCCGCTTTGAGGTTGGGAGGAAGCATCGCCGCATTGCTTAAGGGCTCAAGGAGTGGAGGTCCATGGTCCATGGAGTAGCGAAGGTGTCGGCCGACTGGGCAGCAATTAGGGGCAAGCTGGCAAGCCAAATCGAAGACATTGCATCGTAGGAGAATGGAGTTGTGCCACGAGCCTCAACAGGGATTCGAGAAGTGTCAGCATCTCCAAATGGTTTTTGCGTTTGGCGAGGGTTTCCGATTTCCCTTTTCCCAACTTCAGATCACAGTAGCGACTTCAACTCATTCGACCGGTGTGCCTCACGACAACATCGATGTTTGGTGAGGGGTTGCCCTTTCCCAGTTCCTTCCTTATTCTTCTTTGTCACGCCCCAAGCCTACCTTTGGGCACGTGGCAACCGCCGTATAAGCCGCACTTCAACACCATAACTTATACAATGCTAAAAAGTATTACAAAGCACTATTATTTTATTGATTAACAAAGCGGAAACAATAACATTTTACATTCAAGCCAACACTTACTTATTCACATCTCTATCTAGATTACAAAAATAAATATTATCCACCAACTAGGTTCTCCTTCACTCCCCGCTAGCAGCCAACCTATAATCTGTGCAATAGGGGAAAAATGTGCATATCTGAGTAGCGAAACTCAATGAGGCTACAGAGAGAGCACCCTATGCTCCTAAAAATGGGCATAAGGTATTGTACAAACCAACAAGTAAATATATCTACTAAAATCACATACTTAAATCAACATGATAATAATACATGACAAAACAATAAATATGGAATAGCAAGATCACCATCATAATAAGATATATCAAAAGTATGATCATAACACGATATATATATACATTAGGATATAAGAAATATGATCACAACATCATCATTAAATCAGTGATATAATGCTACCCAATTTAATATATCATTATCTATCAATTCTATACCTAAGGCTGCCACCTATGTTTAAGGAGAATCCCTCATCACAGACTTCCCTAAACCCGTCAGTATCAACTCTATATCTCTGTCTTATATGCCTGCACACTGACGTTAGCAGAAGGAGTTGGTGATCACGGTACCCCTTCTTTCCAGCACAAGATCTTTCCAAACCAAGTACCATACAGCGTTGTAATTCTGCTCCATGGCAGGATCACCAAACAAATCACCTAATCCAACCATCTACAGCCTGGCAAGCTGAGACCAAAATATATACTACCAATGAACCTAGACTACTCAGGGACCCATATCGTTGAGCATGCCAGTGTCAATCAGGTTCCCTAGCACTAGTAGCGCATGGCCCAGTACTGTTCCTCGCACCCATCTACCTTGGAGTAACCCAAATAAGTTGAGCTCTACATCGAAGTGAGATCCCAGCTATACCAAAGTATTTGAGGCTAAGTCAACTTAGCGTGCATTTCTACCTTGGCTAGCACATGACTCCTCACCATATGTTGGTAGCATATCCAACCAGGAACCTAATGTAATCTCCTAGGTTACCATGACCCTAAGATGTCCAAAAGTTCTCGGTTAAATATCAAATAAGATCAATCTACGTGTTGTCATAACATGTACCTAAAGTGTCTCCTAGTTATGTCTCATGTCATCATGTTTCATGTCCTTGCTAAGTGTCTCTACATCTCTAGCAACATGAACATATCAATAACAACATAACATGAGTATAAACAACACGAATATGCATATAATAGCAACATACATCTATGAGCATGGCATAAATTTTAACTCATATTAAGAGCATGACATCATACATGACCTAGCATGATATAACTTTCAAATAATTCAGATGCTAATCAAATATACAACCAAGCAAATATATAATTTATCAGCCTGTACAATAATTAATAATGACCCTTAGGACTCAACATCTGTAGTAGGCCAAAATAAATTTTGAAACCATAAATCCTCACTTGAGTCTCAAAGCAGTATCAAACAAGAATTCATAGCTTGACTGTGACTCTTAAAAGCAAGCAAGCAATCAATCAAGCACAACAATTTTCTTTTTACTCAATACAAATCATAACTTGGCCGTGATTTGACAAGCAACAGCAGAACAATCAATTTTCCTAAGATAAAGTAAATACATTCAACAACCATAAGCCATACAAATCAAACAAAGATTTTCTATCTACCCTTCTACTCACATTCTCACATCATTTTCTTTATTTTATTCTATTTCTAATAATCAAACAATCATTCATCACATTACAATCACCATAAAATACAATCAAATATCAACAAGTCAATAAAATAATATTTAGTTTAATAACAGAGATCACTAAAATTTATATCTACCATCCCCCGATGTATCACAGAACTTATAAAGATCACATGATAACCTCAAGATATTCTTACCCTTTTCCCCCGAGTTGTCCATTGGATACAGCTACTTGGTATAATAATAGTTAATCCAATGATACCCATCGACTAGGAGTCACCCACCGCCCATCTTCGATTGCAATCTCTTATCTGCCACCTTTAGTTTTTGCTAAAGTTTACCCTCTTGAGCATGTTTATGCAGTGCCTTTACCTTGTGGGCTTACCTAAATGCAGTTCCTCTTAGTGACAACAACAGCTCTACCTTCTAAAATCCTTAGTTTTTTGAAGACTTGCAAGAGGTAGAGTTGAAGTATCAGACCCACTTGGGATTCACCTTTTCATGTTGGTTGTGTTTCATACTTATCTTTCCCCATTATGGTCCGAGACCTGAATTTCCTTCGATGTCAAAATGGTGGATAAAGCCTTGAGAAAAACTCTTTGGAGGTTGCTTTCCATTTCTATTTCTCTAATGTATCCACCTTTTTCAGCTCTTGGTTCTTGGCATTCTTTAGAAGAACTTCTAGGTTCAACAACAAGTTGCCTATTTTGAAACTTTCAACATTGCCTATATAGCATCAGCCTTGCTCCCAGCTTTTGTATTTTTCATTTCATCGACAAGAATCTAGTTAAAGGGGCATCTATACCGATCAAAGTCTTAGATTACTAAGTCCTTTCTTGAAGTTGACGGTTTAGAGAAGCAGACAGGACTTAACCGGGTGAAGAAGCTTGAATTGTTTAGGAATGAGAAATGCCTAGGTGAAAGAAGTAATTCGAGAACTCGAAACTCACATCAAGATCCAGTACGTACGTTTACTAGGATTGATTTAGAGGAAGAATCATTTCATTCTTCCTTCACTAAGAGACATTGTTGGTTAAATAATAATGCTTGAAACCTGGTTTCTTCTAGATCAAAATTTTTTAAGTGGGTTAAACTTGTAAACTCCGATTTTTTAAAAATAAATAATAATAAATAAGTAATAGAAACGGTAAAACAATTATATCTATAGATATATATATATAACTAAATACAGTTGTAGGGGGTATAATCGCGGAAATTAACAGAGCTAGGTTATATCGTGAAAACGAGGAGATGGCGGGGGCAAAGAGGGCCTTTCGCCATCCCACGCGCGCCTCACACGCGTTCTTCTCGCGCGACCCGCTTGAATCAAAAGAGGGCGGTAGTAGAGCCGCTGAGCCCAAGCTCTCGGCGACCCACTCCACCTCCGAATTGGTGTTGCAGTCACCGGCAATTCCGTCGGCAGACCCAGGCGATCCACGGCGTGGATCCTTTCGCTTCTTGAGACGGCGACGAAGGGGAGAAATTGGGGAAAAGGAACCGGAAGCACCGTTGGAAGGAGCGTGGTTAGAGATCTGATTGATTAAGCAGAATTAGGTAGGCCCTCATGCTTGTCACCCTGCAAAATTTTGATTCTTTCGGGGATTATGGGTAGAAATCATTGCAGTCTAAAGCTTTCCCTGCTGCATTACTATACTTCTAATTCTTATTCATGCGTTCACCTAATGATAGAAAGAATGGATAAATTGCGTGCATGATTTGGGAAATTTGGGCTCTTCGAATTCTTCTGTGATTTAAACTGTTAAAGTCACATTAAGGGTAGATCCTACCTAACTCCTTCGTAAACATGTTGGTTCTGAATCCCACAACAGTTCAGTTGCCCTTATCAGTATTAATTTTGTTTGTCTCCCCACTTCATGAATAATGAGCTGGGTAATCATTTTGCTTTGGTTAAATGAATGTCGGTAATCGGATCATGGTTTCTTGATGTGTTAAGTAGAATTGACATAGTGGGTTGTGATTAATGTGATTAAATTGATGTTGTTTATTTCCATTTGTGGGAAGAATTACTGCGGAAGAATTCTGGTGTTATGTTGTTGCTTTCAATGTGTATGTTACTGTAGTAATGGAATTGGAATTTTTCTCTTCTGGTTTTGGGGTAAGTTCAACGTTACGTAGCTATTGAAAAGTTTAACCACACTTGTGTTTATTCATCATTTTCGAGAAGTTAAATAAATGATGAGGGGAGTGAATTGTTATCACTGCTTGTTATATATCTTACTAGACAGTTGTCGGATTAGAGACTGCAATAGAGCTATCATGCTCACTTCAGCTGAACAGATTCAGAATGTACGAAAAGGAATGAGAGGGTTGTCCTGCTATCCTTTGGTGAAGGCTGCAAGTCATAGGAATAAAAATGCCCCTACTGGATTAATTATTGTAAGCTGGTCAATAGTGATTTTGCTTGAAATCGGTTTTCTTGAGTAAGTTATGGTTGTGCTGAGTTCTGCTTGATTCACTGAAATTGTGCATAGGAAGTAAAGAAATTGCAACATAGAAAGTATAATTTAACTGAGGAGAACCTAAGACAATTAAGAATAAGTTTGTTATTATGATATGTGGTAATATTATGTTTTACTAGTGTCATGTGGTAGTAAGATGTCGAAATAGGTTAGTTCTCGTAAAGCGTTGATAAGAAACAATCAGTATTGCATGAATGGGGTAGGTAGAAATAACTAGTAAAGTTGCTATTGTGTATTGCACTTTGGTTGCTATCAACATATGAATTGTGAATCTGAAGTAACTTCCTTTTTGGTAGTAGTTGTAAATGCTATGATAGGATTGCCACACTGTAAATTAAATAGTATAAAGCATCCAGAGTATGGATTCAAGCATTAGAAAATAGGGGAATTGGTTGAGATCATTGCATTCGGTTAAGAAGATATCATTTCGTGGATATAGAACTAAAATTGTTGAAGAAGTGAAAGAAAAGCATAATGTATCAAATTGTCAGTTTGATGAGTGGTAAACTTTTATTGTTGTTGTTAGGATTGAAGTTAGCAGAGTATGGTTGATGAGTTAGTATTGAGTTTTCAAGGGGGGTAAAATATTGAGTTTTGGTTTGGAATAAAATGGTTAGAAAAATTAGTCGTGTAGCTGACGTTGGTTTTCCCATAACCTTGCATGATACACATAATTAATTAGACCAAAAGTAAAGCTGGTGACACTGAATATTCTTATTATTGTTCCTGACTGCAGAAATATTTAAAAAGAAAATTTAATTGTAAAGTAGTACTCTTTCACTTGAGTTATAAATAAGGCCATACTAGATTTTAATGGTTACTGATCGAAATGGGTTGAAGAGGAGTTGGATGGGTGATAAATCAGGTGGTACAGTGATGTAGGAAATTAGGAAAACAAGTCATGTTGGTCATCAAGGGCAGTGCGATCGATCCCATGGCCCAAGCAATGTGGGAATCATCCGCTATGACCCCTGTCACCGTATCGCCGCTGATGGCGGCGGCGGCGGGATCCGGCCTCTCCAGCACGCAGGCTGCGTCATCCAGCATCCCCACCATGCAGATGGACTAGAAGGAGATGTGTTACTATGTTTATTTAGGATGCAAACCCAATCTCTACTTTTAAAATGTAACATCGTCTTGACATTGATCAATTGCTGCTAAATGGATAAGAGATAATTGTGAGGTTCAAATGCATGAAATGTGCTGTGATGAATAATGTATCATAAAAATTAATACAAAAATTAGCGGCACTGATCAGAATGTTACTGATTTAGTTTAAATTCGCACCATTTAAAACATTGGGAACCTTGAGAGTGAATACGGAAGAGTTGCTGTTTTGAATGCATGTGTTCAAACAAGGAGAAAGCTAGAGAATGAAAGATGAAGGATGAGGAGAACAAAATTTATAGAGGTGGATAAGCATTGTAAAAAGCTTACGTTTCACATGTTTTGCTTGTTTCTATTATAGCTACCAAGTTAACATATTGTTCGACATATGATATGATGAAGAAGTATGGATCTTTTAGTAACTTAACAATAAGATGATTAAGACTGCTGCAGGGGATCCAATGTATGTTATGGTTGAAACATGAACTAGGAATACGTCTGATCTAATTAGTTCTCTCTACTATAGATCAGTTACTACGACTATATTCTGAGACAGTGGGTTGGGATGTAGACATTAAGAGAAGAATGATACCAAACTAATACTGATGATACTTAAATTGATGCTATAGTTGATTTTGAAATTTATACTAAATTGATGTTGAAGTTGGTACTAAATTTATGCTTCTTCATCTACTTCAGAAGTCTGATATTTTACACAATCTCATCTGTTTGCAAGTTGTTACTGGACTTGAATTTGCTTGAATGTATTGCTGCATAAGGCTTCTAAATTAAGTCCCTAAATCTGCCAAACACATTGATTTTAGATTGTTATGGAGAAAGAGTTTAAGGTTGGTTAA
Source organism: Thalia dealbata (assembly GCA_030544415.1). Lineage (NCBI taxonomy): Eukaryota > Viridiplantae > Streptophyta > Magnoliopsida > Zingiberales > Marantaceae > Thalia > Thalia dealbata. The sequence goes on from CM060455.1 coordinate 21,586,566, forward strand.
AATTCTGTTTTATCAAAACATAGCATCTTTTGACTTACATTGAATGTGGAGTGCATGATAACTAGTCGTCCGACAAAGGATGTTTTAGTGGATGAATTGGCAACATATCATCAGAATATCCTTGATCTTAAAATGAAATTTTAGGGTATGGACATGTATTCTAAATCTGAGTAGATAAAATAGTATATAGAGTTTATATACTAAATTAGTTGCCAGGAGTGAAAAGAACTTAGTTTAAATGAAAAATATACTTTGCAAAAGATATGAACCAATATAAATTAGTATTAGCTACAATCTCGCTAAAATAGAGTTGCTGCAAGGCAACAGCGAAGTGAATGCGTGATAATAGTGAATTCTGAATGATTCTTTGCGTTCTTTATATGTTGCTTACTGTTTAAAACAATTAAATTGTTAATGGATAAGGGAAAAAGGTTTCTGTTTAAAATATCTATGTTAAGTGCACGACTTGGTTGTTGTTGTTCAAACTGTTGACATTAACATGTTGTAGATGTATGACAAGTAGGTAGAATTGGAAGACATTTTGGTGAAGTCAGTTGTGTAAATCCTAATTCATTGAATCCTTTTATTATAGGAAGTATATTGAGAATCTCTATGGTGTTAAAATAGGGAACGAACAATTAGTAAAAGTTAACAACATGCCCCTTGAGGAGCAGATATAAATGAAATAGATAATGGCGACCCTGTTGCAACCCTGTGGCGATGGCGACCGTTGGTCTTCCCATCCCCATCCTTAGTCTAGGGTTCCGGCCACCGGCGGGAGTGTTTCTCATCCTTTGTTGTGCTCTTTCTCCTTCTGTGCTTCGTCCAACTCCCGTTTCACGTTTGGAATTTCAAAGTTTTCTGTTGGTTTCCTCCACTTCTCTCATCACTTCCTATTGCTTGCTCACCAACTCTCCAACTCTCCAACCCATAATCTGCATCTCTAAATCCCTCTCACTCCCCTAGATACCATTGATAACAACCTAGTTAATCTGTATTCATTGTGCTTCTCCGATCCCAGCGTCAAACTTGCTCCAATCGGAGTTTGCTCGCTGGGCGGTAGAAGACGCTTATCCCCTCAGCATACAAGAATTGTACATGCTTGGATCGAAAACATCTCCTGCTCCGATGAACTCTGATGCGTGGAAGCCTGCTTGCAGATGGTTGGAATCCTTGGTTTCAACTGATCTGATCAGTACAAATGGTATATCAAATTGGCTAGAAGCTAATCCAGAGTTCACAAAGACTTTATCTACTCGGTATTCTAGGTTCTATATCATTCAGTACATCCAGAAAATGCATCTGGCTTTACTGAGGAACAAAAGACACATGACGAAGGTTGTGCAACCACAGAGTGCGGGGAATCTAGATTCAACTCTGTCCAAAATCAGAGTGAGATAGAAAAGTAATCAGTAGCAGCAACAATTTGTCAGGATTCAATGGAGAGTGAAAGGTGTACATGGTGGGTTCTGCTCTGACATAAATACAAGGGATTAGAGCTGGCATACGGTGATTAGCAAAATAAAGAAGAAATTGCATCTGCAACACAAATCCAATGAGGGGATCATGACAAAGAAACATCAGAGACATGATCAATGGAGACCCAAAATGCACTTGAGGTCAATGAAGGACCTGCAGAAGAATCCAGATACCTTAAATGAAGGACTGCAAACAAAGAGTGGGAATATTCTTGGCAACACCAAAGAGTCCACCAACACAAAACCTTCTTATGCAGAGGCACTGCAGAAAGGGAGCTCTATGAACATCCAATCCTCAAAATTGCAGGTGAAGAAGAAAGCACTTGTGAATATCCATATCAATAATCTGAGAGTTCAAAATAGATGCTTTCATTGCTTAGGAAGAGGTCATAAGGCAGTATCCTGCAGATCTTTAAAAATATGCTATTTTTATCGATAAAGTGGGCATGAAGGCAAATTCTGCAGGGCTAAATATCAAGAACTGAAGGAAGCTAAAAGTAAAATTTCTTCTGCAGCATCTGAGGTAAATTTTCAGTCTCCTGCAACGCAAAAAAGATTACGTTTCCTTAGGGAACATTGTGTCATTGTTAGTGTTGAGGGTTCCATGGAGAAGAATCTAAATGTTGCAAGTGCATTGGCAAACAGTTTTCAGGATGTAAGGAATCATAAACATCTATGGAAGCAAGCTATTATGGCTGAAGGAAAGTATTTAATCACCACTCCTATAATTGGCCGAGGGTATTATAAGAGGTGTCTGCTGCAGCTCAAGAAGATTCACTTCAATCAGGCCCTACTTATAGTAGAAGATTGGTCCCTAGAATATGGTTGTATCACTATAAGCAATAAGGAGAAAATGAAGATCAGTCTATATGGTCTACCAATTGCTTTGTGGCACAAAGAGGCAATTTCAGAAGTTGTTTCTTCTTTTGCAGAACTAGAGGATGTAGACAAGAAATCCTCATCATGGAGGAATGCATGTGCTTGTCAAATAACTATTCTCAAACCAGTTTCAACCACTATTCCTTCATATGTCAATACATGCTTGGGAGGGAAAGTTCTTATGATTACAGTCAAGAGTGGTTGGGCAAATGAAGATGATATGGCACAAGATCTTCAGAAGCAAAGTGCTCAAGAGAACTGGCAGGAAAATACGGCTACCCTGCAATATCACAGCACAAAGGTTTTATTCAATTCCATCAATAAGGACTCTACTTCAAAGGAAGCAATGATTACTATTTCTAACCCCCGCGCAGGGAGTGCACGCCCATCGGGCCTTTGCCTTCCGGTCCTCAGGTGGAAGGAAATGGTAATCATGCAGATGGAGTAGAGTTTACTGACGAGTTTAAATTCCAAGGCCGCATCATTGCTGTGACATCAGTGTTTGACCATCAGTGTTTGACAAATTAATGCAAGATCTTAAATGCTATGGTAAGAAGCCTACATCGGTTAGCAAGAACAGAAGGTTTGAGCCTAACTCACAGGGTTCTGTGGATTGGGACTATGGTTTGGATATGCAACAACTGAGTATCACAGTAGAAAGTACTAAAATCTTATTGTCATCAAATCCACCAAGGGAAGTTTTGACAAAACTCTTCATAATGCAGCCATCAATACATGCTCACATCAGATTTCCTCATGAGTGGTGTATAATACAAAGTTTCATCGACAGTGCACGTGACTATATACTTCATGTCATCAATGCAAGGATTTCTCAGCCTTCTGATTTAAAGGAAGCTAAATCACTCACTTTGGAGGTTAACAATCTGATGGGAATAAAACATGGCAGATGGAAAGGCCTAAGCTACAGAAGGAAGCTTCGGTGGATTGGGGAATTTCATAGCTCAGCAGCTAGAATACCAAGTTCCTCAACCTCAATGGACTTGGGGTTGAGAAGAAGTGTTCGGCTTGCAAAGAAGAGGCTTGAAATGCAGCAATGTGATAGCACTACTAATGACATAGCAGCTGAGTTAGTAAGTCAAGAACAAAGAGATCAAAGGCGAGGAAAAGGATCACTGCTACAGGAGTTAGATTCTAATCCAGAGGTGGTGTCAAAGGTCAAAATGCTGGGTTTTGAACCAAAGGGGAGATCAAATTCATTAGATCATGGACAAGCAAAAATTTAAGATCCTATTTTGGAATGTTAGAGGTCTGAACAGAATGGGAAAAAAAAGAATGATTCAAAACATTTTAAAGGATGAAAGGATAAAAAAATTTGCACTTCAAGAGACTAAGTTGGAGAGTTGCACAGAATCAATAGTCAAAAGTATCACAGGCTCAAGCGCATTTTCTTTTATTGCTAGGGATTCTATTGGCATGAGCGATGGACTATTAATTGGTTGGCACAATGATTTTTGGGAGCTGAACTCATCACACATTGGAATAGCTCATATATCAGTAGAGCTTAAGTATAAGCAAAGTCTTACAAGTTTCAGAATTGCTAATTTCTATGGTCCACCACGGCATGAGGGTAGGGATGTTTTATGGCAGGAGCTAGAGGAAGTAGCGAGCCATGATGGAATTACTATTTTGGGTGGTGATTTCAATCTGACCAAAAACTCAATCGAGAGGATCAATTATTCAGGACATCCTTGGGATTCTGCAAAATTCTCTAAAGTTATTGCTGATTTAAATCTGATGGAGATATCACTCATAGGAAGGGCCTTCACATGGACTAATCACCAACAACCTCCAGCATTTGCAAAATTGGACAGAGTAATGCTGAACTCAGCAGCACAAGATCACCTACACTTTGCCTCATGTTCAGCAGGTAATATGAGACTGTATGATCATTCTCCACTTATATGCAGAAAAAATTCAGAAATGATCTAGATCAGCAGATCCATAATTTATCTATTAAGGCTGAGAAGGGCTCTATGTTGCAACAAGAGCTTGATGAATGGAGGGTTTTAAAGCATAAATTGGATGAATGTTATGTGGCCGAGGAGCTGTTTTGGAAGCAACGAGCTAAAGTTCGATGGTGCAAAGATGGTGATCAGAATACTAAGTTCTTTCATACATATGCTAGTGTTAAACATAGAAGGAACCATATTGGTTTGCTAAAGGTAAATGGGCATGAAACTTCTAATCAAAACCAAATTATTCAAGCTTTCTACAGTTACTACAAACAGCTTTTGGGTGTGCAGCATTATCCTAAGCTTCTTATCAGGTGGGAAGAATTCTATCAACCACATAATGTAGCATTTGAAAGTTTGACAATTAATTTTTCTGATAAGGAAGTGAAAGGTGCAATCAAAAGCATGGGAAAGATGAACGCTTCAGGTCCTGATGGCTTTATCCCAGAGTTTTATAATGCAGTATGAGATGATGTAAAAGATAAAGTAATGCAGATATTCCAAAAGTTTAAGGAAGGAGGAATTGACACAAAAAAAAAATCTATGAGTCATATTATCCTCCTGCCAAAGAAACAAGGTGCAATTTCCACAGGAGATTTCAGGCCAATAAGTCTTGAGCACAGTATGAGAAAGCTTATATCCAAAGTTCTAGCAGATAGACTTAAAATATTTATGTCAGTCCTTGTTTCAGAGTCACAGAGTGCTTTCATCCAAGGTAGGTCAGCAGCTGATTCGTTCATGGCAGTGGCAGAAACAATGCAAGCATGCAAAAGGATAAAAGAAGATAGTCTATTTATTAAGCTGGACATTGAAAAGGATTTTGACATGGTATCATGGGATTTCATTGAGGATGTTCTGAAAGCAAATCATTTCCCGTCTGAATGGATATCTTGGATAATGGAGTTGGTCACTAAAGGAGATTCTGCAGTTATTATAAATGGGGTTCCAAGCAAGCCTTTTGCTCATCGTAGAGGACTACGACAAGGTAACCCTTTATCCCCTTACCTGTTTGTCTTGGTAATAGAATGCTTTTCTAGGATGATCAAGCGAGCAGATCAGATGGGTCTTATCAAAGGAGTCCTAAATCAAATTCAAGGGGGAGGAGTTACATATGTTGGATTTGCAGATGATATTGTTCTATTTCTACAGGGGAAAGAAGAGTACATAAATAACTTGAGGCTACTTATTGATTGCTTCCATGCTACATCAGGGCTCAAAGTTAACCTAGATAAGTCCACGGTCATTGATCTACAAGGGAGAAAGGAAATTTCTAAAAAATCAGTTGAGATTTTGGGTTGCACAGCGGGAGAGTTTCCAATAAAGTACTTGGGTTTTCATTTAAGAGATAATAAGTTAAAGAAGGATGATTGGAGAACAATTATAACAAAGATAGACAATCACCTTGAAGGTTGGAAGGGCCGCTTGCTATCTAGGGGTGGTAGACTCGTTCTACTGAACTCAGTACTCTCCTCGATCCCTTCATACTTCTCAACAGTTTTTAAAATTCCCCAATGGGTGGTCAAGGAAGTGGATAGACGCAAGATAAGGTTCTTATGGAGAAATAATGAGGAACAAAAAGGCACACTTAATCCGGTAAATTGGAAGGTGGTTACTATGAAAAGAGAGAATAGTGGTCTAGGTGTTCTAGATATTCGTACTCACAATGATGCTCGCTTGGGTTCTTGGTTATGGAAACTGATTAGAGGGAACTCCTCAACTTGGGCTAGGGTTGTGAAATGGAGCTACTTTAGAAGGAAGAATTGGTATATGTACAAGGGTACCACAGGTTGGTCAAGCACGTGGCGTGCAATAGCAAAACTACGAGGGGTGTTCTTATGCAGTCTAGAATATGAAATTGGAGATGGGGCTGATTTAAGCTTCTGGTTTGAGCCATAGCACAGCTACAGATGGATGGCCGATATGCATAAGGAGATCTTCCTAGCAGTTGAGCACACAAATGCAACAATTTCTCAGCTTGCAAGGTGGGAAGGAGGCTTGTTCAGAGGTTGGACATTAGCTGTAAACAACAATATCTCTTATGCAGCTATGGATAGGTTCATTGAGGATATGAAAGATATACATTTTGGTGAAGGTAACAAGCAAATTGGGTGGAGATGGACAAAAAGCAAAGAATTTTCAGTACACTCCATTTATAATCTGATGAAGGAGTTACGTATCAAAGATGAGGAGGGTTGTATTTTGTGGCAACCTAGGCTTCCATTAAAAATTAATTTTTTCAATTGGCTAATGAGGAAGGATAAGCTGCATACAAAAATTCATTTGGTAAGCAAGGGAATCATGGTTGATGAAAATTGTTGCTTATGCAATGGAGATGTTGAGACTCCATTGTCCTTACACACAAAATGGATGGTCTGTTTATTTACAACATTTACACGTGCAATGATATGACCTTTCACATATTCCATGGAGGGCGAAAGGAGATAAGAAGTTGAATTTGGCACAGATTAAGTAGTTAGCTGTATGACATTGGAGCATTTGGGGGGAGAGAAATAGAAGATGTTTTACGAGAAAAATAATAACAACAAGGACTTTAGCTGTTCAAGCAGCCGCAGCCTATCATTCTTTAATATTCATAAGCCTCCCTAAGTATCATAAGCCATTGGGTGTATCACTAAATTGGGTTTGGGAAGTATTATTTGTTGATTGGGATGAAGTGCTTTACATAATGTGATGTTATAGATTTTGTAACTTTATTTCTGTATTTTCTTTTCTTCCTCTTAGAAAATAGGTATGTGAACAATAATTCCTCTTAGAAAATTGGTACGGTATGTAAACAAGAGAGTTGGAACCAATTGCAAAATAGAATTGAAGGATTTCCTTCAACATTACAAGTCAAAACTTTAGAAGCCAAAGAACAAGAATCAAGGGAATTTGAGGATGCAAGTTTTTTTTTTTCAACAATACTGCCATGAGAAAAGGCACAAGAAAACAACTTTTAATTCCATATAGCATTCCTCTTAGAAAATAGGTATGTGAACAATAATTCCTCTTAGAAAATAGGTATGTAAATAAGAGAGTTGGAGGAAATAGGTGAAAGTTAGAAGGGAACCAACAACAGAAGTTATAAAACAATTTCTTTTGAATCCAACAAGGCTGCCTCAATTGTTGCAAATTCTTTCGAAAAAGCTTTGAAAGCAAAAATTGACATGATAAGCAAGAAACCGTAATCACATTTATAGCAGTGATTACATTACTAGAGACTAAAGTACGAGCAACAACTGTTAAAATAAGAAATTGTAATTGAAGATGGGAGGTGGGAGACTCCTTGTCGATGGGTATCATTAGATTAACTATTATTATACCAAGTAGATATATCCAATGGACAATTCAGGGGAAAGAAAAGGGGTAGAAAATCTTTAGGTTATCATGTGATCTTGATGAGTTATGTGATACATTGAGGTATGCTAGATATACATTTTAGTGATGTCTGTTATGAAATATTAGGAGTATCCACATCTTTATCGATTTTGCCCAATAGCTTAATTGTTGATCATAGTAGAGTATAAAATGTCAAGCCCATTGTTAGGCCCCGACCAGTAGGACAACACGTGGCAACCGTCGTGTGACTTTAGAAGATCCACACCAAGTATTTAACAATCTTATCACAATAAAATATTTTGCCATAATCCACAAACGTCATGTTTAATACAAACATCAACCATACAAAAGATAGTTCATCAAGTTCAACTAATATATTTTTTCTTAAACAATCCTGATATCTACCATATCATTATGACAGATAGTATATCTAAACCAAATGAGTTAGCTATAAACATTCGACGACCTCATCTCCTCAGACTACCTCGACACCTCTCCTAGTGTCGAGAGACAAGATCAATCATGGGAGGCTTAAAGTATGGTTGAGACACAAGGATGCACAAGGACTAGTGTTGAGAACACATGCACGCACGGTGCTAGTGAAAGAAGCATAGGATGAAAGGGCATCTAAGCAGGGTATGTCTAGGTTATGGAGAACTTTGACGAGGACACAAAGCACATAAACAAAATAGAGGCATGCACAAGTGTGGAGTGCGTCACACCTAGAAGCATATATGGAGAAGTGTAGGCTTAAGTCATTTGACCAAGCATAAGCACAAGGTAATGCTGAGACGAACTTGGGTCAAGTGTGGATCACATAGGTAAAAATATAGCATCTTGTAATCAAACAAGGACTTACCCCTTGGAATATACATAAACTCAAGGGTATTGATTTGCAATATTATTTTTGTATCATATATTTTTTGGTACTTTTAAAATTATATATTACCTTTTTCCTTTTTATAATATATTTATTTATTTATTTATGTGAAATGAGAAAAAATGTAAATGGAGAATTTGTACTTTTTTTTAGAACTTAATGAGTCTTGAACACAAGACCTCATGATCCTCCCGTATAGAGTCCAAGTACTCTAACTAGAGTGGTGTACACTTTGTGTACAAATGGAGAATTTGTATTATTTTTAAAATATATATATATTGTGGTATTGTTAAATATAACCATGCAATTCTGGTTGATGGTTTCTATTCCAAGATATTGAGAAAAGATGGCTCCACCCCACGATGCATCTCCCCCCAGTTGAGGTCGCGGGCCAATCATTTCTGTATAAATACGAGCATCTCCACCTTATTGAGTCGTCGTCCTCCTCCTCGGCCAATCCTATCTCAATAAATAAGACCATCTCCGTGTTCTTGAGGAGGAGGAGGTGGTGGAGGAGGAGGAGGAGGAGGAGGAGGAGGAGGAGTCGTTTCTACCCTGCCCTCTCATCATGGACTCGCTGCAGAAAGGCTGGCCGGAGCCCGTCGTCCCTGTCTAGTCCTTGTCTGATAGCGGTCTGACCACACTCCCTGACAGGTACATCAAGCCGCCATCCGAGCGCCCGTCGCGAGATGCTTTCGGCATTGGGTCCTCCACCACGCCCAACATCCCTGTCATCGACCTGAGCAAGCTGGACAGCAACACAACCCAGTCTCGTGCCACCCTCGGTGCCATCGCCGAGGCGTGCCGTGTGTTAGCTGAACAAAGGATGAAGCAATCGGAAAATAGAAACAAAACTCTGTTTTGTAGAGAGGCAATGGAACAGTAAAAATGTAGATGCTTCTGTTATTGACCCCAAATAGAATTTGATACATTTTACTATACTTGAAATGTAACCACATGTACTAAAAATAGATGTAAACATGTAAACTAATTATAGTTGTTATCAAATCTGAGATGCGTTACATGTAAGCTAAATTTATGTTAAACGTAAATACTAAACATAGACAACAACTAACACTAAACAAGCTTAATTATTCTATCATTCTCCCTCCTAAGCTTGTTTGTGCTTGAGTTCTTGAAGTCCCAACATTATTCTTATCTTCACAAACTTCTGCCGACCCAATGCTTTTGTAAAGATATCAACTTTTTGTTCACCTAAAATACAATTAAATTCACAACATAAAAATCATGAAGCTGTAAAATTTATTAAATTATGTCACATGTCTTAAAATGTAATAACCACCCACTAGGGGCTTCAACTGCAGCAGTTCACAATGTAACTTAAAGACAACTCACCCGAGCTTTTTAAATTTTAGCACAGTAAGTTCATGGCTTAGCCATGTTTTAAAAGTCACCATCTAAGTAAGTTTCTTTTCTTTGTTCCTAACATAATGCAATACAACTCAACTCAAACAATTTTCATATAACTCATTTCATAACCCTTCCCTTTTGTTTTCCTTAAGTTTTGTTTGGTATGCAACTGCAATATTGAACAACCAAGTAATTAGTTGAAGATCATAATTTGATAAAGCATCAAGCATCGAACAACAATGTAAAATAAGATAGCAATCTATCACTTCATGAAACTCACAAAAACCCTAATAATTTCATTACAAGACAAGAAATGGGGAGAGAACATTATAATTTACTTCACACCCCCATTCTTTTTTTTGAAAAGAAGAATTGCATTCATTTCACCAATCTGAAATGATCTTATGCCTTATTCTCATGGCATTATTGTTGAAAAAAATACTTGCATCCTCGAAAGCCCTTGATTCTTGTTATTTGACTTCTAAAGTTTTGACCTGTAATGTTGAAGGAAATACTTCCCTTCCATTTTGCAATTTGTTCCAACTCTCTTGTTTACATACCTATTTTCTAAGAGGAATGTTTAATGGTAGTTAAAAGTATCTTCTGCCTTATTCTCATGGCATTATTGTTGAAAAAAAAAACTTGCATCCTCAAAAGCCCTTATGATATGCACACACCTCGACTTATAATGTCACGCCCCGATCCACCTATCGGCACGTGGCAACTGCCGTGTGAGTCTGCAAACCAATACAAGACATTTGGAAGTAATACAAAATAACAATATGACTAATTCTATAAATTTTAAAGTCTCACATAACCTCTCAACTAATGTTCGTGCAGGCTTGGACGTTATGTTTCCAAGAGCCTAATACCCATAAACGGTCATTGTGCCTATCCCAAGCTACCTGTGCATGTAAGATAAAATGCGTTGAGCCTTGCGGCCTAGTGGCTACGAAAGAATGGTCTTGAGGAAAATAGGTTATCAAGTTCGAACCATCCGTGTATATTTAAATGTGTTACGAAGATAAAGTCAAACAATAAGATGTAAACATAATAACAGCATAACTTATAGTTTACAAAACTGAAATACCAAAATTTACTCTGTGTATCCTAAATTCATGTCTTTTGTCTCTACATTATTATCTGTGTTACTGTCATACTGTTTATCTCCTAACACGGGCTGCCAACCTATGCTTTAGAGTATGCCCTGGCCGAGGACTACTCATAAACCCATCAATGCTTGTCTAGGTCTTTGCCTATGCCCATCACACTGATGTATTTGCCCTTTTTATTCTCTTGGTACGTGAGGGTTGAGAGCTTTATTTCTTTTGCCGCAAGCCTTCACATGCCGCTACCCATCGCTGCACTCTAGAGTTGGAGGCATAGTGAGAGCCTTGTCATTTGGGTTCTGTCGGGGTTGTCTTCCTCTCAAGTTTCCCTTCGTAGTAACTTCTTGGCTAGCAAAAGTAAGCGCAAAAACTCCCTCCTCAATGCAGCCTTTTATTGCACAATGCCTCGAATTGCATGTGTTTAGTTGATGTGTTTAAAGAGTTGTTTGTTTTGGTGCACAGGGATTCAAATATTATTGCTGGATTTTTATCTTCCTTTTCTATCATGCGAATATTGTTGGAAAGAGATTTCAAAGTTTTAATTTGGCAATAGAGAATTTATAAAGTTTTAGAACTTTATTGTATATTTACTTGTATTTGTTATTATAATCTCTTTCCAACAATGTTTGCATGAGAGAAAAGGAAGATAAAAATCCAGCAATAATATTTGAATCTCGGTGCACCAAAACGAATAACTCTTTAAACACATCAACTAAACACATGCAATTCGAGACATTGTGCGATAAAAGGCTGCATTGAGGAGGGAGTTTTTACACTTACTTTAGCTAGCCGAGAAGTTGCTACGAATGGAAACTTGAGAGGAAGACAACCTCGACGAAACCCAAAGGAAAAAGCTCTCACTGCACCTCCAAACCTAGAGCACAGCGATGGGTGGCGGCGTGTGGAGGCTTGCGGCAAAAGGAATAAAGCCCTCAACCATCACGTACCAAGAGAATAAAAAGGGCAAATACATGGGAGGTAAATTTCCAATTTTACCCCCACCACTTAAACATAACCTTGGTTTTGCCATTGCCCCTTTTAAAAGTATAATTATCAAGTTATATATTTGTATATATATCTGTACAAATATATATATCTTTTACACCTATATATATTTTATTTAAATCCTTTTTTTTCCCAACGATCGGTGTTTACATAAGATGCATGCAAGTAGGTTGGTCCCGATCTTCCATCGTAGGAGAAATCCTTAAAGTGGCAAGTTGTGACTTTCACGAAGGGAAGCTAACCACCATCATGGAATGCGACCAGCAACCTTGCAATCGCTAAACCACTCCTTAATTAGTTATCAATCATGTCAAACACGACGGACGTGTTCACGAAGAACGACATAAATAATTCACTAGAATTGAAAGAGCAACAATGGAAGGATCACTCAAGATGTATGATGAAAGAAATTGGACTTCAAGTTTGTGGCAAAAGCCTTACAATAGTAGTAGCTAAAATAAAAATCAAAGTCCTCCTTAACAGGCACGCTCCATCAGATATATAGAAACAATAATGAAAACTTTTTCCCTACTTTGTGTCATTAAAATAGGAAAAATAAATAAATAAGTCTGCTTCTCTTGCAAGCAAAATTAGTGGCATATATGCAACTTCCTTTAATAGAACCACACAATATTTCTTGATTTTCTCTTCAATAAATATTCATTTATTTGCTCTTGAATAAATATTCTTTGATTTGCTCTTGAATAAATATTCCTTGATTTGCATTTGAATAAATATTCCTTCAATCCTCATGTAACTTCCATATCAGTAATTCATTCTTGTGTTTTCTTACATGTAGTGACAAGTAATCAATAATAATTAGGCAATATCATTTGTGCTGTAATTAAGTAATTAATTTGCCCAAAAAAAGAATTCACCTATTGTCCTAAGCATCGAGTATGGGCTCATGTCATTGGGTCTTGCATGCTAATTGAATCTTATATGGGTGAACCGGTGATATCCTCATCATACTCTTCATCCTGAAAAGGAGTCGTCCTCAACTCCAGCTCATCTTCATCACCCAAGTATGAAGATAAATCAGTCAAATTGTATATATCACTCATTCCATAATCCTTAGATAGTTCCAGCTTATAGGCATTATCATTGATCTTTACCAGAACCTTGAATGGACCGTCATCTCATTGCATTAGTTTGGACTTACGCTGTGTTGGAAATCGATTTTTGTGCAAATGCAACCAAACCAAATCTCCTTCTTTAAAAATAACTTTCTTTCTGCCTTGTTCGCACGCTTCTTACATTATATTTGCATATTCTCAATATTTATTTTGGTCATCTGATGTATCTTATGAATCATCTCAGCACACTTCTCAGCATCAAGATTACCTCTTTCTGAAGGTGATAAAGGCAGTAAATCAATTGACGCAGCAGGCTTAAATCCATAGACAACCTCGGATGGGCAGAACTTTGTAGTAGTTAGCATGATACGGTTGTAGGCGAACTCAATATATGGTAAGCACTCCTCCCAAAGCTTCCGATTCTTTTTGAGTATTGCTCGTAGTATGGTACCAAGTGTGTAAACCCCAAATTTTATGGAAATTTTTTTTTTGCAAGAGTAGAAGGGGTAGTATGAAAAATAGCTTAGTAAATAGTTGAAAGGAGTAGGGATAAATTTGGAAAGGTAAGACCATGCGCACCTCCTGGCAGGCATCGCTGCTTGTAAATTGGTACAGTGACTCCTTCCGCATAGCCTTGGACAGTGGATCCATGGACCTCACGGCTATACCAGACGTACTACACGAGGAGTTCGGATCCTAGGGTTTATTATCGGCTAGCCGTGGCCGATGTGTACACTTAGGTGCGGTGACTCTTTGGTGTAGTACTATACGAGTTACTCCATGGATTGTCTGGGGAGGACGCATGGAGTGATAGGTCGCTAGGTCGCGGAGCTGGGGTAATTCGCCTAGTGGACCACCGGAGAGGGATCACGGTCGCCCGACCTCTCTGCCAACATCAGTGTGATGGGCATAGGTAGAGACATAGATAGAGTTGACACTGATGGGCTTATGGGAACTCCCTGATCAGGAGATCCCCTAAACATAGGATGGCAGCCCAGATCACAATGTTTGAATCACATGACATTTTAGTGACAAAAACCTAGAGACATAAACACACTTCATATTTATAGTTGAGCTACACATTGATACTACATGTTCTTCTCATGATGCTTCATGTTTTATTTTGCTAATTTCACATGCTTTGTTTGAGATTATGAAATGATGTTATGGACATGCTAGAATCTCCTTGTTTGTTACTTGAGTTATTCTACTACGGTTAGAGCCATAAGCACTCAGCCGCTTGCGGCTGAGCACGCGACGTTAAATGTGTGCAGGTCTATTAGACGTCCGATCAGGATAGCTACCGGAGATGAGGTTATCGGCGAACATAGTCATCTACTATTTTGTGACCATAGTACTGTAGTAGGTATATCAGGACTGTGTTAGTAGAGTTGAGTTAATTAATTTAATTTGTATTATCCGCTTCATTGTTAATATTTATGAATTATGAATATCATTAAATGCCTTGTATGGGTCCTTTGGGCTCATACGGCGGTTGCCACGTGCTTGGCAATTGGGTCGAGGCGTGACAATTAAAGTGGTATCAGAGCCTAGGTTCGATGATTTAAGGACTAGGTTAATAGTCCCGATGTACATAGGATATTGTGTAGGGTCAGAAGGATGACATTTTAGTTCCCTTAACCTTATTTATACCTCCTTCTGAATTGATTCTCTTGACCTTGTATCTCCTTCTTGATCCATCAGTATCTCTTACAAGTTGTACCTCTATATTAATTCTAATTATTGTGGTTGGATACTTCTTTTAAATAAGTTTATTGCACCATCCATTAATGGATCATGGATCAAGTATGTATACATATCTAAACTATTACAAGGTCATTGTTGTGATAGTAGTTAAGTATTATATCACTATGAACTTCCCTAAGATCATAGATCTTATTTTTTCTTTCCCTCCTTATTGAATTAGTTTCAATAATCCAAGCATTTATTTTTTCTTCCTGTTGATAATACATGTTGGTGGTTGAGGCACTTCTAAACTCCTTATTCTTACTAAATGCCATTCTTAATGAGTTTTAATATTCATATGCTCTTGACGAAGCGCATCAGTAAATTGAAACGTTGGTTGAGATTTTATCAAAGCCTGTTGCCCATTATGATACCTATTCTAGTTGCATTGAGAATTGACTCAACTTGTGAAATATCATTTCTAAGAGAATTCATTTCTTTCTTCAAAGTCTTAAATTTTTGAAAAACTTCTTTCTGATGATCAAATGTTTCATTGATTTAAATCTTCGAACCCGCACTTAAATTAAGGTCATATTAATAGTCTCAAATGCGTAAATTTATATATCTTAGATGACTACATCCATGGAATCCTTTTAAGACCTTCAACTCAACAAGAATCTCAAAGGATAGGATTTCCTTTTCTCTTGGGTTGCTGTTCCTTTTTAAGCTTCTTTGGTTGATAGGGTTTTATTTTAGGCACACCAAATCTATCACATATATAGTGTATTAGATTACTTGATGATACACTATTTTCTTCTTTTTATTTGTGGTAGCATCGACAGTTAGATCTTCATACTTTGATGACATGCACTAACACCAACCATCAGTATGAACATCTTTCATGAAAAGTCACTGGTTTACTTAGTTCTAGTATGAATAATGTGCTCAAGAAATTACAGAAGCTTATGAGTTATTTCTCTATTTGCATGTTTCTTTTAGAATTTCATTGTGGTCCTTAAACTCTTGTAGATTAAGAATTATTCCATTATATGTCTACCCCGAAATATATAGTTCATCTTCTCTTGATTCTTATTCCTAGTGTACTAGATACTACCAATTATGGTATTAGTTATTTATACCTTCACCATAAATATTTTCTAAATATTATACCTTCTGGCATGTCGCCTTTTCTCCTTGCCTATCAGATTATGTATATCTTTTTTAAACGTGTTATTATTTACTTTTGTTTGCTCCATTACTTTCCCATATTTCTTGGTTAGTGTTATCCTCCATGGATTTGGAGAATGCAATACTGCTTTGTTGGTTATGATAAAGATTGACTTAACTTGTTTCTATCTATTGTCAACTTGAGACTCTTATTTTATCATGTAGATGTTTATAAAAAAAAAATTATGTTATATAACCGCAATGGTTATATCTAGTCGTGCATCTTATCAATTTTGAGCATATAGATGCAAGATCGTAAGTTTTCTACTTCCAAATATGATTATCTTATCTTTTGCATATAGATTCAAGGAAAAAGAAATGTCATGGTACATTTCCAAGTGATTAGTCTTGGGATTCATTGGCATGGTTATTGTCGGATAATATACCGTTTAACATTTTCTCAAAATCCTTCATACTCTGCTACTCCACAATTATTTTTGCATATGCATTAGTTTGGCACTTCAAAATTTGTGCAGCAGAAATAAAATCTTGACTTCCATTGGTCTTGAAAATTGTATCATCTTTCACTTGATGATGAGAGCCGTTTGTCATAGTTTCTCTTCACTATCTTTTGTAATATTGGGGTTGGATGTTTCTTGTCTTTTTATGATCTTAGCACGTGGATTTTTATCCCCATGGATTTCCTTTGACAACCTATTAGCTTTCTTGTTTGCTTCAGATATTGTAGAAGTCTAATCATCTACTATGTGTTAATTCATACATAATAAAAATTTGACCTAGTTTTAAAATGTTTTCCAATTCCATCTAAAGATCATTTTCATCTATCGTTATTGTTATTCTCTTACTTATCATTTAAAATTTGATCATTTAAAAATTTCTCCTTTTATTTATTTGTCCCTTCCCTCATATCACTTGTAGATTATAGTCTTGCAAGATATCGTAGTTTAGATCTTAGTTATACTACCTTTGAGGACTTTAGGAAAAAAAAAATTACAATTGGGGTTGTATATTGAACCCCTCTTCTTTACTCAACATCAAAGTGAGAATATACATTCGAACATTTTGACTCTATTCCTTGTCAGTCATACCCTCTTAGGACTTGTATTAGCAAAGGTTATCCCTAGATCTATCAAATAGAATAGTGATAAGGGAGTTCGAGCTAATACTACTGTTACCTTCAAGGTGGTAATGGGATGTGAGGTTGCAAAGTTTATACTAAGTATGATTATGAAATCTATTGATACTGTTAAAAGAAAGATATGACACAAATAGGGTATCTGTGAGTATCTTCAAATTGTATCTCCATGAATACATACTCATGTATTGAGTTTTATTATTGGGGCATGATCTCCGAGAATAAGGAAAAACATACCCTCTACTCTTATCTTGATAATTAGTTGTATCTACTACTTAGATACCACTTAGATAAACTGTAGCATTTCTTCGGGAATCAGTTGCAATTCTCACCTATGTTTTCCTTTTTATTTCCATGATTTTATCAAGTATTGCATATGGAAATATATGACCTTTCACTACATGACATGTTATGATAGACTTTGATTGATCATAGTTATTTGTATAGTTTTCTATTCTCTAAGAAAATATCTTTTGATTGCTTGAAATTTTAATTATGGTGTGATTACATTACAGTAGTGAAAAAAAAAATGGAGAAAAAGTTTTTCATGTTGTTTTACTTTGAGTTTGTTTACAGTAATTTGCTTGCTTTATATTACAGTAGTATAAATTTTTGAGCTTTAGACATAAACTCTTGTATGTTGTTTTACCTTGTTTTATTGGGAGTTGATTTAACCGTTGGTTAGGAGAATACCAAACAAAAGCCTCTTTTGACCTTTCTAGATATTTTAAGGTACTTAACATAACGAGCTCTTTGATTTTTTCTAGTACCATATCTTCTCTTTTACTCTCCTTGGCTTGTTTGGGTTAAAGTGGTGGATGATTTAACTCTGTCACTTTTACTACTAGAGGATCAAAGAAGAGGTAATGAAATGTCTTATAGGATATATGAGAAATCTCAACTAAGGAAAAATAATTTTTTTTCTTCTTATTCTTCATTGTAATCCAAAAGTAGTCTACATACTTACCTTTAGGATTCAGAAACATTTAGTTGACAAAGAGATAAATGTCATAACTTCCTTCTAATGTTAAAGTGTCATGGTTGATGAATTAGCTAATATAAACTTGTTCAAACAACACAAAATCCAGAACTTGCAAATAAGTATCAAGGAAATAAACTACATTAGTGATTATAAGGTGGAGATACAACAATATGACTATTGTCTTCTTTATAAAATACCTCTAGATCATGAGGAAGGAAATATCTTTGGCGAAAGATCCTTTAGAGGAAAAAAAAAATTTGAAGGTAGAGAAAGACACTTAGGAAACTAATGAAATAAATCCGGTCTCCACCATTCGAATCTCTTCAAACACTTAGTAGTTCTAAAAATAACAAGGATAGTAAACTTCTTTATTCATAATGTACACCCTAGTTATGCTTACTCTTATTATCATTTTAATTTTTGGAGAACAAAAATTTTTTAAGGGGGTGAGAACTTGTAAACCCAAATTTTAAGGATTGAATTCGTGCTATCTAGATATTTTAAGGTACTTAACATAACGAGCTCTTTGATTTTTTCTAGTACCATATCTTCTCTTTTACTCTCCTTGGCTTGTTTGGGTTAAAGTGGTGGATGATTTAGCTCTGTCACTTTTACTACTGGAGGATCAAAGAAGAGGTAATGAAATGTCTTATAGGATATATGAGAAATCTCAACTAAGGAAAAATAATTTTTTTTTTCTTATTCTTCATTGTAATCCAAAAGTAGTCTACATACTTACCTTTAGGATTCAGAAACATTTAGTTGACAAAGAGATAAATGTCATAACTTCCTTCTAATGTTAAAGTGTCATGGTTGATGAATTAGCTAATATAAACTTGTTCAAACAACACAAAATCCAGAACTTGCAAATAAGTATCAAGGAAATAAACTACATTAGTGATTATAAGGTGGAGATACAACAATATGACTATTGTCTTCTTTATAAAATACCTCTAGATCATGAGGAAGGAAATATCTTTGGCGAAAGATCATTTAGAGGAAAAAAAAAATTGAAGGTAGAGAAAGACACTTAGGAAACTAATGAAATAAATCCGGTCTCCACCATTCGAATCTCTTCAAACACTTAGTAGTTCTAAAAATAACAAGGATAGTAAACTTCTTTATTCATAATGTACACCCTAGTTATGCTTACTCTTATTATCATTTTAATTTTTGGAGAACAAAAATTTTTTAAGGGGGTGAGAACTTGTAAACCCCAAATTTTAAGGATTGAATTCGTGCTATCTAGATATTTTAAGGTACTTAACATAACGAGCTCTTTCATTTTTTCTAGTACCATATCTTCTCTTTTACTCTCCTTGGCTTGTTTGGGTTAAAGTGGTGGATGATTTAGCTCTGTCACTTTTACTACTGGAGGATCAAAGAAGAGGTAATGAAATGTCTTATAGGATATATGAGAAATCTCAACTAAGGAAAAATAATTTTTTTTTCTTATTATTCATTGTAATCCAAAAGTAGTCTACATACTTACCTTTAGGATTCAGAAACATTTAGTTGACAAAGAGATAAATGTCATAACTTCCTTCTAATGTTAAAGTGTCATGGTTGATGAATTAGCTAATATAAACTTGTTCAAACAACACAAAATCCAGAACTTGCAAATAAGTATCAAGGAAATAAACTACATTAGTGATTATAAGGTGGAGATACAACAATATGACTATTGTCTTCTTTATAAAATACCTCTAGATCATGAGGAAGGAAATATCTTTGGCGAAAGATCATTTAGAGGAAAAAAAAAAAATTGAAGGTAGAGAAAGACACTTAGGAAACTAATGAAATAAATCCGGTCTCCACCATTCGAATCTCTTCAAACACTTAGTAGTTCTAAAAATAACAAGGATAGTAAACTTCTTTATTCATAATGTACACCCTAGTTATGCTTACTCTTATTATCATTTTAATTTTTGGAGAACAAAAAATTTTTAAGGGGGTGAGAACTTGTAAACCCCAAATTTTAAGGATTGAATTCGTGCTATCTAGATATTTTAAGGTACTTAACATAACGAGCTCTTTGATTTTTTCTAGTACCATATCTTCTCTTTTACTCTCCTTGGCTTGTTTGGGTTAAAGTGGTGGATGATTTAGCTCTGTCACTTTTACTACTGGAGGATCAAAGAAGAGGTAATGAAATATCTTATAGGATATATGAGAAATCTCAACTAAGGAAAAATAATTTTTTTTTCTTATTATTCATTGTAATCCAAAAGTAGTCTACATACTTACCTTTAGGATTCAGAAACATTTAGTTGACAAAGAGATAAATGTCATAACTTCCTTCTAATGTTAAAGTGTCATGGTTGATGAATTAGCTAATATAAACTTGTTCAAACAACACAAAATCCAGAACTTGCAAATAAGTATCAAGGAAATAAACTACATTAGTGATTATAAGGTGGAGATACAACAATATGATTATTGTCTTCTTTATAAAATACCTCTAGATCATGAGGAAGGAAATATCTTTGGCGAAAGATCATTTAGAGGAAAAAAAAAAATTGAAGGTAGAGAAAGACACTTAGGAAACTAATGAAATAAATCTGATCTCCACCATTCGAATCTCTTCAAACACTTAGTAGTTCTAAAAATAACAAGGATAGTAAACTTCTTTATTCATAATGTACACCCTAGTTATGCTTACTCTTATTATCATTTTAATTTTTGGAGAACAAAATTTTTTTAAGGGGGTGAGAACTTGTAAACCCCAAATTTTAAGGATTGAATTCGTGCTATCTCCGCCACCTCCCTCTTTTTTCCCTATTACAATCTCTTTTCTTTCCTTTTTCTTCCCCTTGATTATGAGCATGTATGTAGTACAATAATTACGATGGAATGGGTAATCGAACTTAGGGTAATACTAAGGCATGATAACTAGCTCCAAATTAGCTAGTGCCTTATGGATAAATAATGAAAATAGGAAATGATTAATTTGGAGTATTGATGATGTGAAATTTTAATTGCGCTTATAAGGAAGTTGGGAATTGAATAGTTGCTTGGAGATTGTGAGAAAATAAAGTTTGAAAGTTTAATAAGATTGATCAATTAAGTTAGCTTGGATTAATTAAATCTAGTTGAATAATTAATTAACTTAGGATGAGTTAGGTGAACAAAAGGATAAAGATGGTGGATTTGGTATCTTGTAATAAGATTAATGATAGACAATATTAAAGGTTATATCTAAAGGTAATGTTGTTTGTAATAGGTAAATACATTGAAATAATTAAATGATGTGTAAGCTGATATACGGTTGGTTCTGAAGACCGTTCTATGTATCCAGGTGCGCCAGTTCATTACAGTAGACTATTCTCGAGTTGGTGAAACTTTAGGAGATAAATATTTTACTCCTTAGAAATTAATATTTAATTATTCATGATTCATGCTTTGTATGTTGGAATAACCTATTTATTTTATTAGTGTGATATGCTTGTTATCTTATGTCTACTGTTATTCAAATATGTGCTAGGTTATTCTCTTGCTCATTAATTGCTATGTTGATGTGATGAAAAATAATAATATGTTACAAATACATCTAGAAACTATTATGTTACACTATAGTTTGACATATTCATACACATCAACAAGCATCACTTATAGTCATGTGACATTGACATACTTATGTATTAAAATATTGACGATGCACCATATATGATCTCTTAAGTTACGGATACGAGCTTTAATGCTCATAAACCTATACCACCCAAAGAGGTTGAAATCATCTTCGACATAAAGGGTGGGGATAAAATATGGATTGGCTTATTGCCAGAGAACATTGTGATATATTCATTATACCCGCACGGTGTCACTAAGTCGTCACCGTGAAAGTCCTAAGATGGCTAGTATGGATGAAACTAGACCAATGATCTAGCAAACATGTCGCCGAGGTTGTAGCATTCCGGTGATGGTTAGGATGCGCACCTCCTAGCAGGCATCATTGCTTGTAAATTGGTACAGTGACTCCTTCCGCATAGCCTTGGACAGTGCATCCATGAACCTCACGGCTATACCAGACGTACTGCAGACGTTCTGAAGAGTAGTCCGGATCTTGGGATTTATTATCGGCTAGCCGTGGCCGATGTGTACACTTAGGTGCGGTGACCCTTTGGTATAGTACTACACGAGTTACTCCATGGATTGTCTGGGGAGGACGCATGGAGTGACAGGTCGCTAGGTCGCGGAG
Organism: Thalia dealbata; assembly: GCA_030544415.1. NCBI lineage: Eukaryota > Viridiplantae > Streptophyta > Magnoliopsida > Zingiberales > Marantaceae > Thalia > Thalia dealbata. The sequence continues at coordinate 21,608,865 of CM060455.1, forward strand.
CTGGGGTAATTCGCCTAGTGGACCACCAGAGAGGGATCACGGTCGCCCGACCTCTCTGCCAACATCAGTGTGACGGGCATAGGTAGAGACATAGATAGAGTTGACACTGATGGGCTTATGGGAACTCCCTAATTAGGAGATCCCCTAAGCATAGGGTGGCAGCCCAGATCATAATGTTTGAATCACATGACATTTTAGTGACAAAAATCTAGAGACATAAACACACTTCATATTTATAGTTGAGCTACACATTGATACTACATGTTCTTCTCATGATGCTTCATGTTTTATTTTGCTGATTTCACATGCTTTGTTTGAGATTATGAAATGATGTTATGGACATGCTAGAATCTCCTTGTTTGTTACTTGAGTTATTCTACTGCGGTTAGAGCCATAAGCACTCAGCCACTTGTGGCTGAGCACACGACGTTAAATGTGTGTAGGTCTATTAGACGTCAGATCAGAATAGCTACCGGAGATGAGGTTATCGGCGAACATAGTCATCTACTATTTTGTGACCATAGTACTGTAGTAGGTATATCGGGACTGTATTAGTAGAGTTGAGTTAATTAATTTAATTTGTATTATCCGTTGCATTGTTAATATTTGTGAATTATGAATATCATTAAATGCCTTGTATGGGTCCTTTGGGTGCATACGGCGGTTGCCACGTGCTCGGCAATTGGGTCGGGGCGTGACAAAGTGTGCGGTTGATAACCTCGATTTGTCCCTCTGTTTGGGGATGACATGTAGTGAAAAATAGCAGTTTTATCCTGAGCATACCCCAAAGTGTCCTCCAAAAGTGGCTTAAAAATTTTACATCACGATCTAAAATAATTATCCTTGGCACTCCATGTAAGTGAATGATCTCCATGAAAAATAAATCAGCAACATGAGTAGCATCATCGCTCTTATGACAATGTATGAAATGAGTCATCTTAGAAAACCTATCAACGATAATAAATATATTGTCTCTCCCCTTCTTAGTCCGTAGTAAACCCAACACAACATCCATAAAAATATTCTCTGAAGGTACTTTCGGAATACATGCCCACATATAACTCTTGATAGTAGTCTTCCTCAGATTTATTTTCTTGATTCAATCTTTGAAATTTATTAAGCAATTCTCTTTCAAAATAAGAAGGCACGAACCTAGACCTCATAAAGCGCTTCAAATCATCCCAAGTATGAGGATCTTCATTTCTTTGTCGAATTTGACTCCACCAAATAGAAACATAAACGATAAAATCATTAGTGGTCGCATGTACTCTATGCTCTTCTAGGTAATGATGAAAACTAAAATTTTGCTCAACTAATAATTCTCAATCAAGATATGCTTATGGATTAAACTTTCCATCAAAACTAGGAATAATGAATTTAATTTTACTTGATGCATCATTTCTTCTTTATTGATTATAGTGACATGATGACCTCCATCACCTCCCAATCCTTGATGATGATGTGCAAGGCGGTGCTGATAAAATTGCAAAGCAACTTCATCATCAATCACATTATTTTAATTTAACTTTCATCGGCAGCCTCTTGAAATGCAGCGTTCAAATTTACTCTTAGTTGGAATGGAGCGGCAGCTTCATTATTAGCTTCAACTCGTCCTCGAGGAACTCGAGGTTGTGGGTGTCATCGTGGAGGAGTTTGCTCCAATTATTCAAGTCGAGCTTCAATTCCACCGAGATGATTCTCCAACCCATACAGGCAAACAAGTATTTGGTCTGATAGTATCTGTTCAAAGGTGTCAGTAAATTGAGCCATCAAAGCTTGAGAATGCGGAAACAATGAAATTGTTGATAGTTGGGACACATCTTCCCTGTCATCAGAAATATCACGATAGGATGCATCATGAGTACTTCTCGATCCTGACATTGTTAGTAAAGACAAGAAGAGAAATTCTACCGGACTACGAAAATATTTTTGGAATGCTCTCAATCCTCATAAACCTTACCACCTGAAGCTCTTACTCTTCTCAAAAATTGCTCGCATGTTTGCTGGTTCGTGATAACTTTCAACAGGGAGTGGATAAAGCGATTACAAAGTGAAAGAACACGCTAATAAAGGCTAATTTCATGGAGCTTTGTAGTAAATGAGTAGCTATCAATAATTTCAAAAATTTTAAAATTAAATAAAACGTCCATACAAGACTCAATCAAGGTATAGTAAGCAAGAATAAATATAAAGATAATACAAATCAATTCAACTAAACTAATATTCTATTTTTTCAATTAACTCTCGGCAAACCTTCTCTCCCTTGTTTTTTGAATAATTTTTTTCCTCCTCTCTTTTTTTCTAAAATAATTCGGCAGATTTTTTTTATTATTACAGAACACTTCCTCCTCCTTTTTTTTACCCAAAAAGATAAAAGAAGATCTTTAAATTTAGGAAGCAAGACTAGCAACTAGATACAACTAGTACGAATGAAAATTTAATAAAGCAAACTGAAATTAAGAGATCAATAAAAAGAACGAAATAGAGTTGGAAAAATAAGAACGATAGGGATCTTTTTGATGAAGCTAAAATAAAAAGATTATAAATTACTAAAAGATAGATGAATTCCTACCAGCAATGAAGGCTGGCTCTGTTACCACCTAATATACACACACCTCGACTTAAGATGCGTGCAAGTAGGCTGGTCTCGATCTTCCGTCTTTTATTATGCACATGCATGCATATATATTAAAGTAGGATTACATAGACACCCCCCCCTCCCTGAGTTATGCATCGAGCTGCTTCTTCCCTTTGGCACCTTTGCTCCTGATGACTAAACAGTACTCGTCGAAGGTTATCGGACGGTAGGTGCTCTTTGACTTCACCAGATTACTGATGGGAGAAATCAACAGATCGCTCTTCGGATTGTAGAAGAATGCGAGCGAGAGTCGTTCTCGCACTGCATTTGCCAAGACTCGATGTTCCATGCTCTTGTAAATTGAGTTAGTCAATATCTGTTTCATATATTAAGTTCAAAAAAATTAATATACCGAATTATAAGACAAAAATAATACATAAATAAATAAATAAGGTCAATGCACGTTTGAAATAGAATAAGTTACATGAAGTTTAGAGAGTATCCTGAGTAGGAAAAATGGAAAATAGTAGTGTAGAAGTGTATGGTTTACTTGATCTTGATTACTTATTTTTCCTTCTTGCATGAAACATCGTTCATTGTGATTAATCATTGGGTTATGCAAAAATCAGTGATATTCTAGAAATATATTGTGACTGAAGTTGCTTACCAGTTACAAATGAATGCTTTAGTTGATAATTGATGTTACTGTGAGTTTGATGTCATATGTATGCATCTAGAAATGGTTATCATGCAGAGAGGTAGTAGGGGTTAAAGAATAAGACAGTTTAGCTACAAATAAAAGGGGTTTGAGGGAAAATATTAACATGACTTATTTTTCCTACTTGCTTAGTAACAACTGTGGTATTCTCTCGGTTGTTCTTTGTAATTGCTGGCAAGGAGAGGAACGATAGAAATTGGAAAGTACGAATTAACTTTGGTGTAGTTCTGTAGAATGGGTTTCTTAGTGGGATTCAGTGGTGAGGAAAAGAGGGAAGAAAATGTACTCGCCTTGTTGCTTCTTGCTGCCAGGATATCGGAGGAAATAAACATCAAGGCATGAACATGATTGAAAATAAATGTTTCATAATTATAGGGAGAAATTATGCATCGAAGCAGATCTATGAAAGGAGACTTTGCTTGTGCCGCGCATACGGCGCATACGGCAGTTCGGTTCGACTCGGTTCAATCCGGTTCGGTCCAGTTCAGGGCCGGTTCGGCTGCGGTTCAACTCAGTTTTTACCAATTTTTATTGTTTTACAACTGGTTCAGTTTGGTTCAACATTGCGAGGGCCTTGTTGGTGAGTTTTGAGTTCTTAGGAATTTAATTAGAATTTTTATCAAATATTAGGTGCGGTTTTTGAATTATTATTTATCGGGTTTGGGGTTTTGAGTGCGTTAATGATGTTCGAAAAATCTAAAATAAATTGTGATGTTTTATGATGCTTGAACATAGTTTTTATAATTTAATTAGAATTTTTCAAAATTATTGTTGTACGATTTATAATTTATTTAAGATGATTCCGTGTAAGTTTGGGTTTAAATGGATTAATTTTCTATTATATACATCGAGAAATATTTTGGTAGATATTATGGTATTTAAACTGCATTAAATGGAATTAAAATAATTTATTAGAATTTATACATAATTAATAAATTCATGATGTTATAAAATTTAGATAATTAGTTTATTTAATTTTTTTAATTAGTAAAATTAAATAATTTATAATTTTACAAATTTATTTGATGTAAATATTTTTTTTACAGAATTATTAAAAAAAATTAGAATAATTATGGCGGTATATGTTAATTAAAATTTTTAGTATAATTTAATTATTAAATTAGATAATTATTTTATAAGCTTGTTGATGCTAAATTGTGAATTGATTGTAATTACTTAATCTTTTACCTGATTGATTGATTTAGGATGAATTAAATAAAAATGGTGTGATGATGTGAATGGGAAGGGCAAATAGGAAATTTTGTTGAATTGTGTGATTTATGTTTGTTGGTTGTATCTATTTATTTTTAGAAGAATTGATTTGGTGTGTTATTGCTTGAAAAATCATGGCCAAGCTATGATTTATGTTGAAGTAAGAGGGAGTTGCATTGCTTGATTGTTTATTTGCTTGCTTCTAAGAATCATAGCCAAGTTGTGAATTCTTGCTAAAGATTACTCTGAGACTCAGGTAAGAGCTTATGATTTTAAATTTATGGCCTACTATAGTATTGAGTCCTAAGGGTTATTGTTATTTATTGTACATGCTGATAAGTTATATATTTGTTTTGTTACATATTTAATTAGCAGGTAGTTTGATGTGAGTTTGAAAGTATGTCATGCTAGTATATAGATATGATTCTATCGTGTGCATGTTATTGATGTTTATGCTCATATTATGTTGTTATTCATATGTTTATGTGATGCTAGAGATGTAAAGACACTTAGCAAAACACAGAACATGATGACATGAGATAAAACTAGAGACACTTTAAGTTCATGTTATGATAACACCTATAATGGTCTTAAATGACATATAACTAAGGACTTTGGATATCTTAGGGTTATAATAACCTAGAAGATGACATTAAGTTCTTAGTCTGCTATGTGCCAACATGTGGTGAGGAGCCATGTGCTAACTAAGGTAAAGGGGCAAGTTCGGTTGACTTACCAACAGATGCCTTAAGGTAATCGAGATCTCACTTCGGTACAGAACTCACCTTATTTGTGTTGCTCTAAGGTAGATGGTGTGCTAGGAACAGTACCGTTCAATGCGCTATAAGGCTAGGGAACCTGAAGACACTGACATGCTCAACGATGTGGGTCCCTAAGAAGCCCAGGTTCATTGGTAGCATAGGATGGCTGCCTTAGGAGTAGTATGGATAAATTATGATGTAGTAGTTAAGATAATATGACATTTTCGATCTGAAGTTACTGTTATGGATACAGTTCTTATATCATGTTCATATGCCTTATTATTATCATGTTACTGCTATCTTAAATTATTAGTCTTAATATAATATTGTATGACATGTTATTTTAATGTGTGATTTGGTGGATATATCTTCTTGTTAGTTTGTACAATACCTTATGCTCATTTTTAGGGTGCTCTCTTTGTAGCCTTACTGAGTTTTGCGACTCAGATGTACACATTTTTTCTTGTTATGCAGGTTACAGGTTGGTCATTGGTACGGGGAACGAGGGAGAACATAGTTATGATGAAATAGAATTTACTTTGGAAATCTAGATAGAGATTTTTTTGGTAGTGTTAGTATAAAATGTAATTTGTTTTTGTATCCACTGTGCTTAATTAAAATAATTGTGGTTGCTTTGTGATACATTTAGCATTGTATAAGTTATGGTGTAGAAGTACAATTTATATAACGGTTGCTATGTGCCCAAAGGTAGATTTGGGGCGTGACAGCTTTATTAAGCGCTGGTAAAAATCTCTCAATCCCTCAAGACTACAAGTTAATTTTGATGGGGATTATTACAAGTAGCACTCTTCTCTAAGCTGTCTATGAACCATGGTTGCTTTGCCAAGTGCTCAGCTGGTCCTTATATAGGTAGAGGGCCGACCCTTAGGCTACCCTCTTGGTTACAAGCATTAAACATTCGGGCATTCAATGCCCGGACCATTTCCGATCGTTACGCCTGCTCCGTCCGCTTGCTTAGTGGCTGCGTGCCCGTGTCCTGCGTTGGCAGTGTCGGCGGTGTGCTGCGCGCGACCCTCGGTTGTGCGGGAGATCCGTGGCTCGATGCTCTTCTCGCGTACGCCTTTAGCTAAGGGACCGCCCGGCATTTGCCCCGCATGCGTCCCTTGTTGTCCGCGAATTCAGTTGCCCGACTGCTTGCTCCGCGCGTACCCCTTGCTGCTCGATTGTTTGATCCGTGCACGCCATCGATTGCTCAAGTGCTCATCCTGTAAAGTCCCTCGATTGCTCGGGCGCTTGCTCTATGCATGCCTTTCGTTCGGTTGTTTTTCGCCTGCCTTGTGCACGTCCCTTGGTTACTTGTCCCATGTGCGCACCTCGATAGCTCGGTCATCTTGCCCCGCGGCTCTTCCACGTGCACTTCTTGGCTACAGCCTTGAAGCGGCCCCGTGCGCTGCGTGCGGGTTGCTCTTTTGCACTTGACCCTCTGTGGTTTGTGGTGCGCCTTGGGTCGGACCCGTCGGAATTGGGTCTGGCACAGAGGCTTAGGGCATCAGAAAGGGTATTGGTTGTTCGGAATTTTTAAAATTTCAATCACACCAAACCCTTGTTGATGATCGGTTTCTTCCATGTTGGCCGATGATCACCATCGATCACCTAGGCGACTCAACTTTCTCCCTCATTACTCCATAAAAATTGAGTATTTTAGTATCAAAATGAATAGAGCATGGAGTTTTACGTGTGGTTGAATTTAGCAGTCCAATTTGTTGTATTTTGGCTAGAGCAATGCCAGGAGTTGATTCGATCGTGTCGTACATTGGGTCAGCCCAGGTTCCTCCTCAACCTAGTTAACTCAAGTTCACGGTTGGACCTCTTACTCAACAGCATTTGTCACTTAAATTACTTGATCTAAACCATTTAATTTATCATGGATTATTCATGGTTTGAGTTGGTTCAATCCACCCAAACACTTTCTCGTCCTAGTTTATTCAATGTACAATCGATCTCCAAAGTCGGCTAATCTAGGTAGTTCATTTAAATGTGGTTTGGTTGGTTCGGTTACATTGCTCCAATTCACAGGTTTATTTACATTTAATTTTGGTTCAACCATTTAAACAACCTCACCACGTCCAAATTGTGATCCATTTGCATTGTTGGATTCTAAATTCAAATCCCTATCTAATATTATAAATTTTATATCATAATTTCATGTGTATTTTTATAAATAAGTCCTCAAAATAATATAATATTACTTAATTGTCCTTAGACAAAATTATACTTCTCACAAGCAATGTAATTTTTCCAAGGGAAAAGATAATATATATTATGTCAGATAAGCATCATATCCTGGATTTATAATAAATGAGTACATCTTTTTAAAGAAATGAACATATATATGGCTTGACTCTAATTTATATACACCGTAATAATGCACACTTTAACCATATGTTATAAAACAACGAGTATATATATAATTATTCTTTTGGATTGACGAATGAGATATGAAATCAAAATTTCACCTCAATCTTGCCACATGCACTCTATCAAGATTCAATGATTCTTGACTGTAAAGTCTATATATAAAAGAAAGATTTGTAGTTTTAACTTTGATAATCAAACGATGTTAGGCATGCTTTCTTCTAAACAATCATAAGATGAATTTTTAATTGACTTAGTGAAAATTATCCCGAACCAAATTGGCTAATGACGTTAAATTAGTAGTTCCATCATCTCGTATTGCCTTCTTCAAAACAACCACAAGATGAAGTTTTAATTGACTTAGTGAAAATTATCCCAAACCAAATTGGCTAATGATGTTAAATTAGTAGTTCCATCATGTCGTCGTATATGTTTGAGAACATGATTAATTTGCATTGATTGATTAATGCATATATAGATCCGGGTGCTAGATCGATGCACAAGCCCATTATAATAAAAAAAAAAATTTATTATGCGCACGCATGCATATATATTAAAGTAGGATTACATAGACCCCCCGAGTTGTGCATCGAGCTGCTTCTTCCCTTTGGGACCTTTGCTCCTGATGACTAAACGGTACTCGTCGAAGGTTATCGGACGGTAGGTGCTCTTTGACTTCACCAGATTACTGATGGGAGCAATCAACAGATCGAAGGTTATCGGACGGTAGGTGCTCTTTGACTTCACCAGATTACTGATGGGAGCAATCAACAGATCGCTCTTCGGATTGTAGAAGAATGCGAGCGAGAGTCGTTCTCGCGCTGCATTTGCCAAGACTCGATGTTCCACGCTCTTGTAGATTGAGTTAGTCAATATCTGTTTCATTTATTTAAATTAAAAAAAAATTAATATACGGAATTAAAGACAGAAATAATACATAAATAAATAAATAAGGTCAATGAACGTTTGAAATAGAATAAGTTACCTATTCTGGGCGAAAGTTTTAAAACTGCAAAGAAATTCTTCAACGAGATAGAATAAAATAGGTGTAGATAGGATTCGTGCATTTGAGGTCGTAAATGAAAAATTTCTGTTGCTGTCGTCGTTGTGTAATTTACCTGGATCTGGTCGCCGAGGTTAACGATGAAGGCGCCAGGGTTCAACAACAAGTTGCCTATTTTGAAACTTTCAACATTGCCTATATAGCATCAGCCTTGCTCCCAGCTTTTGCAAATAAAATATTCATGCATATAAATCAATATATATATATAATATATCCATATGTAATATCATAAAATAAAATTATGTTTTTAATATCTAGTCCTTTGAGATAAAATATTGAAAACTGTCTAACTATTCTACACAAAGAATAGTCCTTAGATGATATCTGAGGTCCATTTGCTTAACTTTCTATTTGACTCTTTGTCGATCCACTTGTAGTTATATATTTTCTATTTTTCTATGAATTATTTAATAAAATTTAATTTCTAATATCTTAAATCTAACTTTACCTTCACTCTTAGAATGATCCCTAGATTTACAATAAATTTTCTTAGGGGTTGGCACAAAACTTCTTTGGAAAGTAGTCAGAAAGTTCCCTAGTAGCGAACATCACCGAAAATCAATATCACCAACCTAAATCAATTCTCCCGAGGCTGTTCAGAATTTTTTAAAATTTCAATCACGACAAACCCTTTTCGATTTACTATGTGTCATTGCCGCTAGCATGTGAAGTCTGATGACTTGAAGCTGGTTCATCTGATTTGAGTTAAAAACCAGTATTTGGTCAGCATTGGTTAACTTCATCTCAACCTAATTAACTCAAGTTTAGCTCGGGTTAGACCTCTTAATCTACACCATTTGTAATTTAAGTTACTTGATCTAAACAGTTCAATTTATCATAGATCTATTCATGATCTGAGTTGGTTCAATCCACCCAAACACTCTTCACTCCAAATTAGTTCAAATTGGTCTCCTTTAGTCCAACTTTGAAATATTCAATGTAGATCTATAAAGTAGGCTAATCAAGGTCATTCAAATTCGGTTGGTTCAGTTCAATTGTATGGATTCACACGTTTCATTTTTGTTTAATTTTGATTCAACTATTTAACTAACCTCACTATGTCCAAATTGTGATACATTTGCATCTTTGGATTCTAAATTTAAAACTCTATCTAATATTATAAATTTTATATACTAAAATTTCATAAGAGATTTTATAAATAAGTCTTTTATAAATAAATACTCAAAATAATATGATTACTGAATTATCCTTAGTCAAAATTATACATTTCACAAGCAATGTAATTTTCCTAAGGGGGAAGATCAAATAAATGAAGTCGGATAAGCATTATATCCTGCATTTATAATAAGTTAGTAGATCATTTTAAAGAAATATATATATATATGTATGTATGCGTATATATATAGCCCTCACAATCTGCATTATTCTTTTGGATTCACCAATGAGACCATTGATAGATAATCGATGATGGAACATGAAATCAAAATTTTAGCTCAATTTTGCCACATGCTCTTTATCAAAGCTTCAATGATTCTTCACTACAAAGTCACATAATACATATAAAAGAAAGATTTATAGTTTTACTTTTGATAATCAAATGATGTCAGGTCGTGCTTTCTTCAAAACAACCACAAGATGAAGTTTTAATTGACTAATGACGTTAAATTAGTAGTTCCATCATGTCGTCGTATATGTTTGAGAACATGATTAATTTGCATGGATTGATTAATGCATATATAGATCCGGGTGCTAGATCGATGCACAAGCCCATTATAATAAAAAAAGTATTTTATTATGCACACGCATGCATACATATTAAAGTAGGATTACATAGACCCCCCGAGTTGTGCATCGAGCTGCTTCTTCCCTTTGGGACCTTTGCTCCTGATGACTAAACGGTACTCGTCGAAGGTTATCGGACGGTAGGTGCTCTTTGACTTCACCAGATTACTGATGGGAGCAATCAACAAATCGCTCTTCGGATTGTAGAAGAATGCGAGCGAGAGTCGTTCTCGCGCTGCATTTGCCAAGACTCGATGTTCCACGCTCTTGTAGATTGAGTTAGTCAATATCTGTTTCATTTATTTAAATTAAAAAAATTAATATACGGAATTAAAGACAGAAATAATACATAAATAAATAAATAAGGTCAATGAACGTTTGAAATAGAATAAGTTACCTATTCTGGGCGAAAGTTTTAAAACTGCAAAGAAATTCTTCAACGAGATAGAATAAAATAGGTGTAGATAGGATTCGTGCATTTGAGGTCGTGAATGAAAAATTTCAGTTGCTGTCGTCGTTGTGTAATTTACCTGGATCTGGTCGCCGAGGTTAACGATGAAGGCGCCAGGGAGAGGCTGCACGGAGACCCAGTCGCCACCTTTACGAACCTGGAGGCCCTTGACGTAATCGTCCGCCAGCAGAATGGTGATGCCGCCAGGATCAGAGTGCGGAGACAAGCCGAGGGCAAGCTCTGGCTGCGGGCACTTGGGATAGAAATTTACACGAAGTGTGGCACCGACATTGTCCCCGCCGAAGGCAGTCGGCAGCCGCTCCGCATCCAAACCCAGGCTAGTCGACATCGCCCTCATCAGCCTCCTGCACAGCTTCAGCATCTCCCCCTCGTACTCCTTCACCGTCTTCCTGCACCCATCAATCACATGCATTAGTTGATCAAATTAAGCAGCGCATATATATATATGAGCACATACTTGAGAGAAGTTGGACGAGCAGGCCATTTGCTTGGGTTCCTGAGGGATGAGGGGAGGAGGTTGAAGAAGAAGTAGTCGCCCCAGTCCAAGTTGGCGCCCTTTTCGACGCCGACCCGGCTGCCGTAGCCCTCGTAGGTGTGGGGGTCATTGCCGTAGGCTTGCTTTTCCGCCGTGGGGAGCTGAAAGAAGCCTCTCCACACGTCCCGAATTCTGGCGATCAGCTCCGGCTGCACGCCGTGGTTCACGACCTGGAAGAACCCCCACTCACGGCACGCCTCGGCGATGGCACCGAGGGTGGCGCGGGACTGGGCTGCGTTGCCGTCCAGCTTGCTCAGGTCGATGACAGGGATGTTGGGCGTGGTGGAGGACCCAACGCCGAAAGCGTCTCGCGACGGGCGCTCGGACGGCGGCTTGATGTACCTGTCAGGGAGTGTGGTCAGACCGCTGTCAGACAAGGACTGGACAGGGACGACGGGCTCCGGCCAGCCTTTCTGCAGCGAGTCCATGATGAGAGGGCAGGGCAGGAACGACTCCTCCTCCTCCTCCTCCTCCACCACCACCTCCTCCTCCTCAAGAACACGGAGATGGTCTTATTTATTGAGATAGGATTGGCCGAGGAGGAGGACGACGACTCAATAAGGCGGAGATGCTCGTATTTATACAGAAATGATTGGCCCGCGACCTCAGCTGGGGGGAGATGCATCGTGGGGTGGAGCCATCTTTTCTCAATATCTTGGAATAGAAACCATCAACCAGAATTGCATGGTTATATTTAACAATACCACAATATATAAATTTTTCAAAAACAGTACAAATTCTCCATTTACATTTTTTCTCGTTTCACAGAAATAAATAAATAAATATATATATATTATAAAAAGGAAAAATGTAATATAATAAATAATATCATGCACCTACGTGATTCTTTAAAAAGTACCAAAAAAATATGATTCAAAAGAAATATTACAAATCATGATGTTTGTAGATTATGGCAAAATATTTTTTTATGATGAGATTGTTAAATGCCTGATATGGGTCTTCCGGACTCATAAGATGGTTACCACGTCTCCTCCTACAGGTCGGGGCCTGACAATGGGCTTAACATCTTATACTCAACTATGATGAACAATTAAGACATTGGGGAAAATCGATAAAGAAGTGGATACTCCTAATATTTCATAACAAAGTTCACTAAAATTTATATCTACCATCCCTCGATGTATCACAAAACTTATAAAGATCACATGATAACCTCAAGATATTCTTACCCTTTTCCACTGGGTTATCCATTGGATACAGCTACTTGGTATAATAATAGTTAATCCAATGATACCCATCGACTAGGAGTCACCCACCGCCCATCTTCGATTGCAATTTCTTATCTGCCACCTTTAGATTTTGCTAAAGTTTACCCTCTTGAGCATGTTTATGCAGTGCCTTTACCATGTGGGCTTACCTAAATGCAGTTCCTCTTATTGACAACAACAGCTCTACCTTCTAAAATCCTTAGTTTTTTGAAGACTTGTAAGAGGTAGAGTTGAAGTATCAGACCCACTTGGGATTCACCTTTTCATGTTGGTTGTGTTTCATACTTATCTTTCCCCATTATGGTCCGAGACCTGAATTTCCTTCGATGTCAAAATGGTGGATAAAGCCTTGAGAAAAACTCTTTGGAGGTTGCTTTCCATTTCTATTTCTCTAATGTATCCACCTTTTTCAGCTCTTGGTTCTTGGCATTCTTTAGAAGAACTTCTAGGTTCAACAACAAGTTGCCTATTTTGAAACATTCAACATTGCCTATATAGCATCAGCCTTGCTCCCAGATTTTGCATTTTTCATTTCATCGACAAGAATCTAGTTAAAGGGGCATCTATACCGATCAAAGTCTTAGATTACTAAGTCCTTTCTTGAAGTTGACGGTTTAGAGAAGCGGACAAGACTTAACCGGGTGAAGAAGCTTGAATTGTTTAGGAATGAGAAATGCCTAGGTGAAAGAAGTAATTCGAGAACTAGAAACTCACATCAAGATCCAGTACGTACGTTTACTAGGATTGATTTAGAGGAAGAATCATTTCATTCTTCCTTCACTAAGAGACATTGTTGGTTAACGAAGAATCATTTCATTCTTCCTTCACTAAGAGACATTGTTGGTTAAATAATAATTCTTGAAACCTTGTTTCTTCTAGATCAAAATTTTTTAAGTGGGTTAAGCTTGTAAACCCCGATTTTTTAAAAATAAATAATAATAATAATAATAATAAATAAGTAATAGAAACGGTAAAACAATTATATCTATTTGTATATATATATAACTAAATACAGTTGTAGGGGTATAGAAACGGTAAAACAATTATTAGATGAGGTCTTCGAATGTTTATAGCTAACTCATTTGGTTTAGATATACTATCTGTCATAATGATACGGTAGATATCAGGATTGTTTAAGAAAAAATATATTAGTTGAACTTAATGAACTATCTTTTGTATGGTTGATGTTTGTATTAAACATGACGTTTGTGGATTATGGCAAAATCCGCTATCCTTCAAAAGTGAATTCGATCGGTTTTTGAACATCCCTTCCCTCGCCGACATGCTCTACAACTACTTCGATGTTGTTTTTGACTGCTTTCCATTGGTTCATTGTAGGACCATATAAATAGATATAGATTTTACTGTCTTCAATGTTACCACCTTGCCGCCTCTCGCCATGAACGACATGCCAAAGTCGGAGGACATGTCACTACTCATGGATAGCGTTAGGGTTATCAATTTCGAAGTCCGAAGCGGGGAAGGCATGTACCTTCGGCGGCGACAAGTCTTGCTCGATTTGTCTGGAGGATTTCGAGGTAGGGCAGCAACTTAATGTAATGCCATGTCGTCATGACTTCCACATGGAGTGCTTGGAGAAGTGGCTCGCTAGAATTCATGCATGGGTTTATTTTGATGAAGATAACTATCTATTGTGCTTGCGGCTTGATTTAGGATTTTTTTTTTATAATATAGAAAGATGTTCAATGTTGTATTTGATGTCTCACTCGTAAATTAGTTTATATATATATATATATACATATGAATTGAATAAATTCCCTCACGCAGCCTCCACCGAACATGTATATTATATATATATATATATATATATGAATTGAATCGGGGACATCGAGGCTCATTTTTCTAACCGGGTTGACTTGGTCTTCATCTTCGAGGATGGAGGAATCGAGGGAGGCGAGAGTTGAGGGATGCACTCTGCACTCTGTAGACGCACAGCCCTTAAACCACGATCAGTAGAGTCTTCCGCGACTGCAACCAAGACTCCGCCCCTCCCTCCCGCCGCAAGTCCAGACTCCCATTTTGAGTCTTCCAACTTCCCATTAGCCGCTTTGAGGTTGGGAGGAAGCATCGCCACATTGCTTAAGGGCTCAAGTAGTGGAGGTCCATGGTCCATGGAGTAGCGAAGGTGTCGGCCGACTGGGCAGCAATTAGGGGCAAGCTGGCAAGCCAAATCGAAGACATTGCATCGTAGGAGAATGGAGTTGTGCCACGAGCCTCAACAGGGATTCAAGAAGTGTCAGCATCTCCAAATGGTTTTTGCGTTTGGCGAGGGTTTCCGATTTCCCTTTTCCCAACTTCAGATCACAGTAGCGACTTCAACTCATTCGACCGGTGTGCCTCACGACAACATCGATGTTTGGTGAGGGGTTGCCCTTTCCCAGTTCCTTCCTTCTTCTTCTTTGTCACGCCCCAAGCCTACTTTTGGGCACGTGGCAACCGCCGTATAAGCCGCACTTCAACACCACAACTTATACAAGGCTAAAAAGTATTACAAAGCACTATTATTTTATTGATTAACAAAGCGGAAACAATAACATTTTACATTCAAGCCAACACTTACTCATTCACATCTCTATCTAGATTACAAAAATAAATATTGTCCACCAACTAGGTTCTCCTTCACTCCCCGCTAGTAGCCAACCTGTAATCTGTGCAATAGGGGAAATATGTGCATATCTGAGTAGCGAAACTCAATGAGGCTACAGAGAGAGTACCCTATGCTCCTAAAAATGGGCATAAGGTATTGTACAAACCAACAAGTAAATATATCTACTAAAATCACATACTTAAATCAACATGATAATAATACATGACAAAACAATAAATATGGAATATCAAGATCACCATCATAATAAGATATATCAAAAGTATGATCATAACACGATATATATATACATTAGGATATAAGAAATATGATCACAGCATCATCATTAAATCAGTGATATAATGCTACCCAATTTAATATATCATTATCTATCAATTCTATACCTAAGGCTGCCACCTATATTTAAGGAGAAACCCTCATCACAGACTTCCCTAAACCCGTCAGTGTCAACTCTATGTCTCTGTCTTATATGTCTGCACACTGACGTTAGCAGAAGGAGTTGGTGATCACGGTACCCCTTCTTTCCAGCACAAGATCTTTCCAAACCAAGTACCATACAGCGTTGTAATTCTGCTCCATGGCAGGATCACCAAACAAATCACCTAATCCAACCGTCTACAGCCTGGCAAGCTGAGACCAAAATATATACTACCAATGAACCTGGACTACTCAGGGACCCATATCGTTGAGCATGCCAGTGTCAATCAGGTTCCCTAGCACTAGTAGCGCATGGCCCAGTACTGTTCCTCGCACCCATCTACCTTGGAGTAACCCAAATAAGTTGAGCTCTACATCGAAGTGAGATCCCAGCTATACCAAAGTATTTAAGGCTAAGTCAACTTAGCGTGCATTTCTACCTTGGCTAGCACATGGCTCCTCACCATATGTTGGTAGCATATCCAACCAGGAACCTAATGTAATCTCCTAGGTTACCATGACCCTAAGATGTCCAAAAGTTCTCGGTTAAATATCAAATAAGATCAATCTACGTGTTGTCATAACATGTACCTAAAGTGTCTCCTAGTTATGTCTCATGTCATCATGTTCCATGTCCTTACTAAGTGTCTCTACATCTCTAGCAACATGAACATATCAATAACAACATAATATGAGTATAAACAACACGAATATGCATATAATAGCAACATACATCTATGAGCATGGCATAAATTTTAACTCATATTAAGAGCATGACATCATACATGACCTAACATGATATAACTTTCAAATAATTCAGATGCTAATCAAATATACAACCAAGCAAATATATAATTTATCAGCCTGTACAATAATTAATAATGACCCTTAGGACTCAACATCTGTAGTAGGCCAAAATAAATTTTGAAACCATAAATCCTCACTTGAGTCTCAAAGCAGTATCAAACAAGAATTCATAGCTTGACTGTGACTCTTAAAAGCAAGCAAGCAATCAATCAAGCACAACAATTTTCTTTTTACTCAATACAAATCATAATTTGGCCGTGATTTGACAAGCAACAGTAGAACAATCAATTTTCCTAAGATAAAGTAAATACATTCAACAACCATAAGCCATACAAATCAAACAAAGATTTTCTATCTACCCTTCTACTCACATTCTCACATCATTTTTTTATTTTATTCTATTTCTAATAATCAAACAATCATTCATCACATTACAATCACCATAAAATACAATCAAATATCAACAAGTCAATAAAATAATATTTAGTTTAATAACAGAGATCACTAAAATTTATATCTACCATCCCTCGATGTATCACAGAACTTATAAAGATCACATGATAACCTCAAGATATTCTTACCCTTTTCCCCCGAGTTGTCCATTGGATACAGCTACTTGGTATAATAATAGTTAATCCAATGATACCCATCGACTAGGAGTCACCCACCGCCCATCTTCGATTGCAATCTCTTATCTGCCACCTTTAGTTATTGCTAAAGTTTACCCTCTTGAGCATGTTTATGCAGTGCCTTTACCTTGTGGGCTTACCTAAATGCAGTTCCTCTTAGTGACAACAACAGCTCTACCTTCTAAAATCCTTACTTTTTTGAAGACTTGCAAGAGGTAGAGTTGAAGTATCAGACCCACTTGGGATTCACCTTTTCATGTTGGTTGTGTTTCATACTTATCTTTCCCCATTATGGTCCGAGACCTGAATTTCCTTCGATGTCAAAATGGTGGATAAAGCCTTGAGAAAAACTCTTTGGAGGTTGCTTTCCATTTCTATTTCTCTAATGTATCCACCTTTTTCAGCTCTTGGTTCTTGGCATTCTTTAGAAGAACTTCTAGGTTCAACAACAAGTTGCCTATTTTGAAACTTTCAACATTGCCTATATAGCATCAGCCTTGCTCCCAGCTTTTGTATTTTTCATTTCATCGACAAGAATCTAGTTAAAGGGGCATCTATACCGATCAAAGTCTTAGATTACTAAGTCCTTTCTTGAAGTTGACGGTTTAGAGAAGCAAACAGGACTTAACCGGGTGAAGAAGCTTGAATTGTTTAGGAATGAGAAATGCTTAGATAAAAGAAGTAATTCGAGAACTCGAAACTCACATCAAGATCCAGTAAGTACGTTTACTAGGATTGATTTAGAGGAAGAATCATTTCCTTCTTCCTTCACTAAGAGACATTGTTGGTTAAATAATAATGCTTGAAACCTGGTTTCTTCTAGATCAAAATTTTTTAAGTGGGTTAAACTTGTAAACTCCGATTTTTTAAAAATAAATAATAATAAATAAGTAATAGAAACGGTAAAACAATTATATCTATAGATATATATATATAACTAAATACAGTTGTAGGGGTATAATCGCGGAAATTAACAGAGCTAGGTTATATCGTGAAAACGAGGAGATGGCGGGGGCAAAGAGGGCCTTTCGCCATCCCACGCGCGCCTCACACGCGTTCTTCTCGCGCGACCCGCTTGAATCAAAAGAGGGCGGTAGTAGAGCCGCTGAGCCCAAGCTCTCGGCGACCCACTCCACCTCCGAATTGGTGTTGCAGTCACCGGCAATTCCGTCGGCAGACCCAGGCGATCCACGGCGTGGATCCTTTCGCTTCTTGAGACGGCGACGAAGGGGAGAAATTGGGGAAAAGGAACCGGAAGCACCGTTGGAAGGAGCGTGGTTAGAGATCTGATTGATTAAGCAGAATTAGGTAGGCCCTCATGCTTGTCACCCTGCAAAATTTTGATTCTTTCGGGGATTATGGGTAGAAATCATTGCAGTCTAAAGCTTTCCCTGCTGCATTACTATACTTCTAATTCTTATTCATGCGTTCACCTAATGATAGAAAGAATGGATAAATTGCGTGCATGATTTGGGAAATTTGGGCTCTTCGAATTCTTCTGTGATTTAAACTGTTAAAGTCACATTAAGGGTAGATCCTACCTAACTCCTTCGTAAACATGTTGGTTCTGAATCCCACAACAGTTCAGTTGCCCTTATCAGTATTAATTTTGTTTGTCTCCCCACTTCATGAATAATGAGCTGGGTAATCATTTTGCTTTGGTTAAATGAATGTCGGTAATCGGATCATGGTTTCTTGATGTGTTAAGTAGAATTGACATAGTGGGTTGTGATTAATGTGATTAAATTGATGTTGTTTATTTCCATTTGTGGGAAGAATTACTGCGGAAGAATTCTGGTGTTATGTTGTTGCTTTCAATGTGTATGTTACTGTAGTAATGGAATTGGAATTTTTCTCTTCTGGTTTTGGGGTAAGTTCAACGTTACGTAGCTATTGAAAAGTTTAACCACACTTGTGTTTATTCATCATTTTCGAGAAGTTAAATAAATGATGAGGGGAGTGAATTGTTATCACTGCTTGTTATATATCTTACTAGACAGTTGTCGGATTAGAGACTGCAATAGAGCTATCATGCTCACTTCAGCTGAACAGATTCAGAATGTACGAAAAGGAATGAGAGGGTCGTCCTGCTATCCTTTGGTGAAGGCTGCAAGTCATAGGAATAAAAATGCCCCTACTGGATTAATTATTGTAAGCTGGTCAATAGTGATTTTGCTTGAAATCGGTTTTCTTGAGTAAGTTATGGTTGTGCTGAGTTCTGCTTGATTCACTGAAATTGTGCATAGGAAGTAAAGAAATTGCAACATAGAAAGTATAATTTAACTGAGGAGAACCTAAGACAATTAAGAATAAGTTTGTTATTATGATATGTGGTAATATTATGTTTTACTAGTGTCATGTGGTAGTAAGATGTCGAAATAGGTTAGTTCTCGTAAAGCGTTGATAAGAAACAATCAGTATTGCATGAATGGGGTAGGTAGAAATAACTAGTAAAGTTGCTATTGTGTATTGCACTTTGGTTGCTATCAACATATGAATTGTGAATCTGAAGTAACTTCCTTTTTGGTAGTAGTTGTAAATGCTATGATAGGATTGCCACACTGTAAATTAAATAGTATAAAGCATCCAGAGTATGGATTCAAGCATTAGAAAATAGGGGAATTGGTTGAGATCATTGCATTCGGTTAAGAAGATATCATTTCGTGGATATAGAACTAAAATTGTTGAAGAAGTGAAAGAAAAGCATAATGTATCAAATTGTCAGTTTGATGAGTGGTAAACTTTTATTGTTGTTGTTAGGATTGAAGTTAGCAGAGTATGGTTGATGAGTTAGTATTGAGTTTTCAAGGGGGGTAAAATATTGAGTTTTGGTTTGGAATAAAATGGTTAGAAAAATTAGTCGTGTAGCTGACGTTGGTTTTCCCATAACCTTGCATGATACACATAATTAATTAGACCAAAAGTAAAGCTGGTGACACTGAATATTCTTATTATTGTTCCTGACTGCAGAAATATTTAAAAAGAAAATTTAATTGTAAAGTAGTACTCTTTCACTTGAGTTATAAATACGGCCATACTAGATTTTAATGGTTACTGATCGAAATGGGTTGAAGAGGAGTTGGATGGGTGATAAATCAGGTGGTACAGTGATGTAGGAAATTAGGAAAACAAGTCATGTTGGTCATCAAGGGCAGTGCGATCGATCCCATGGCCCAAGCAATGTGGGAATCATCCGCTATGACCCCTGTCACCGTATCGCCGCTGATGGCGGCGGCGGCGGGATCCGGCCTCTCCAGCACGCAGGCTGCGTCATCCAGCATCCCCACCATGCAGATGGACTAGAAGGAGATGTGTTACTATGTTTATTTAGGATGCAAACCCAATCTCTACTTTTAAAATGTAACATCGTCTTGACATTGATCAATTGCTGCTAAATGGATAAGAGATAATTGTGAGGTTCAAATGCATGAAATGTGCTGTGATGAATAATGTATCATAAAAATT